>OY829326.1:120503143-121767834 GCA_963691655.1 Toxonevra muliebris
CACATGCAACAGCAACAGCTCAGCATTTTTACGAAATCAATTTAATCATCTTAATAGAAAATTGCTACTACCACTAAATACATTACAAAGTAATCGCCTTTAAATCTTTAAACCTCTTTACACCCACTTTGGGTAAATTTTCATACAAAGAAAGAGAAGGCGGTCCACCGGCCGGTTGGACAGAGTCTGTATGTGTGTGTGTGTGTGTGTGTGTGTGTGTGAAATGAAAGAAAAACCAGTTAGAAAATACAATAACAAATCTATTGCTGCTTTTAGTACCGCACTTTCCAACGAAAAAAAAACGCTCTAAAGAAAAGTAAAACAACAGCAACTCCATTACGTGCAGCCATTGTGTCAAAGTGTCAGAATGTATTACGTTTCGATAAAAATTGAAATGCAACACAAACTGACAAGAAAATTTCTTCAATACACGAGTGAGTGAATAGGTGAATACGTTCTTTATTTTCTGAGTGTGTGTGTGTATGTGCGTGCGTTTTTTCTACTACTATTTTAGTAGTAGGAAGAAATTGGAAATAAGTTTGTTTTATGGCGCCGAGGCAAGAAAGAAAAAACCTAAAAAAAAAAAGAAAAATTCAGCATTTTAATGCAGGTTCTAGCAACAGTTGCTGCTGCTGTTGTTGTTACTGCTGTTTGGTTAGTGGCAATGAACAAATGTCTACAAACACACACACACATTATGCAGAGTACACAATCGCATACATACACACACACAAACGAACATATACCGTTAAGCTTCAAACAGTTTTGCTCTACAAAAAACCGACAAAAAGCAACTAAACCAAATAGTTAGTATGTACAAAAAAAAAAATTAGGAAAATTCAAAACCAAATGTATATGCTGCACAAAACGCAACATGTACGCCAAACTTTTCGGCCAACTGGTCAGGCTATTTCTTTTGTTGGGCTTCAGAAAAATTTGTTTGAAGTATTGCACAAAAGCATTTCTACAATTGTAACATAAAATCTAAATTTCTTTTTTCTTATTCTTGTAGTTTGTGGAACATAAAATTGAGGATACTATTTGAATACTAACTATTTATAATGTGATATAATGGAAATATTTAAAGACTGTTTCAAATGTTAAAAACGTTGAAATATTTAGATGAGGAATCGTAGCATGTTCCGAAACGACCGTCTGATGTTTCTTTTCTTTTTTTTTTTGTATATACTACTTACTATTATGGAACAATTGTCCATGAAAGATGCCTACGGTTTTATGCCTAATTCAAACAGCGTAGAGAAACCTTTTTTTTTACTCAATTTTTACTTTTGGAAGTTTTTTATTTTCCACCTAGAGGTGGTGTAAAGTATTGTTTCCAATTTTTGATTTTTCGACTATACCGATCTCTGTGAAAAAATACTAAAATGTTCGATGTGGCAATTTTTTATCGGCTTGGTGGTTTTGCCATTACCAACCAATGTGTGTACTTGTACACTATCTTATAATTCTCATACACTTCATATTGATAGTGAATATAAGAAAGTAATGAAAATTAACCACCAGACGAAGACTGGGAATCGAACCCGAACCTCCCAGATGAAAGTCTAGTGCACTATCCACTAGGCTATCGAGGTAGTCGATTCACGTCTTTCACAGTTTGTGTTTGATAAATTAGGGAGCACGTGTTGAAAAATTCTCCAGAAAATTATCAAAAAAAAAAAAAAAACGTCGAAGTGTGCTGCTATACATTTATAACTTAAATTTTAGTAGAAAAATTATTTGTGCTCTAACTATGTTTTTTTATTATGGAATTATATGTCCCGGGAGTATTTTAACTTGGGCTTCTATGCCCAAACAGAATTTTCTATTTTATTTTTGTATTATTTACTGTATATATAAGTTCACTATAGCCATATTCACATTTAGTCCAGCCCACTCTCAAGTCTAATCTAATGATATTTACATTTATGCACTCAATAGGAAAAAAAATTACAAGGAATAAAGATTAATTGACTGGCGACGACATTGAAAATGTGCTCTGTGATATGTAGTGGCGCTTGTAGTCACAACCTATTTTGTTTTATTTTTTTTGCTATAAATTTTTTTTGATATTCGGTGTCCTTCACTGTAAGTATCTGTTCATTCATATGCAGCGCCATCTAGCGGTCAAATTCATAAGAGAAAAAAATCCTTTTTCTTTTTTTTTGTATCTATCTCCAAATTCTATTATGACTCTCTGGGAAATATGATGTTATATGTTCAATTTTGCTGATTCACTGAGTGAATACTAGCTTACTTATTTGCAAAATTAAAAGGTCTCGATCTTTCACGATCCTGCGCCATTCAAAGTAAGTTCTACTTTTAGAAGATCTTCCTTTTTGTTCCTGTGAACTGTACTTCTACCATTGCACAAGTAAGTCAACTTCAAATGTGTTCATGCACATATAAAAACTCTGTTTTTTCAAATATATTTAAATATATGTCATATTATAGACATCGGCATATACCCCTAGATACCAATTCACCCAGAATTGTGGAAATTTTAATTTTTGGAGCTTTGCGAAAGATATCTGGAAGATATCACTTTTAGTCCATGGTGTCACTTCCTAAAAGGGTAAATTCATTTTCAATTTATTTCAAATCTAATGAAAGTTGAATTTAATATTTTTTCATCTATGTAGATTTGAAACCATAAAAATACCATATCATACAATGTATAATATGTATACATAGGTATATACATATATATATATATATATATACATAGGTATACTTACATATATATATTTGTGGAGAATTGATGATGAGGTGATTGTTGGAGGAAAAAGTCCAGTTACATATGTACATGTCAGACTAGATGGTGGTGTAAGCGAGCAGACAGTGAAAATAAGCAGTGTTCATAATTTTAGGCCCAAAACGTTTAAGAAATATTCAAAGTGAAAATTATCTATAATTACTTACATATAAATATAATTGGAAGAAAAAAAAAAACCCCACAAAAGTGAAAAAAAGCTGTAATATACCCCAATATTACAACAACAACAACAAGAATTTGTACATAAAATAAATATATATATGATACCAACCATATATATTATAAAATGTTGCTAAATTGCTAAAATTGTGAAGGAAAATATGTTTGGGTGTAATAATTTAGAAACGCATTATATGTTAAAATTTTAAAAATCTGAAATATTAAGAAAATTCATAATTAATAATTTAATTTAATTTCTACAAAATGAAGAAGTGTTGGTGAACAATTTAAAAACATGTGCTTGTGAAAGAGAAATTAAATATTAGTAATACAAAAAAAAAGAGTGTAATTTGTTTATACGCTCGTACATGCATTTGCAAATTTATCGCATGCGATAAATGTGCACTGATCATAATTGAACATTGTGCTTTTCGTAATAAATTTTAATGATTTTTTTCCACAAGTGCCTGTTGTAAATTTTAATCACGAAACAATTTTTCATATCCCACTGTGTAAATAGAACGAAATAAGTGAAAGATAGATAGATTCGAAGGAATCGTATCTAATTATATGGTTTTGAGAAGGGGTAACAACCTCGTCTCTGTCAAAGTTCTCTCTTTTCGTTAGCAGCAATATTAATGATTCTCTCCAGCCATCTCCGTTACTTCGAAGCAGCCGCTCTTTGAAAGATCTTTCATCGTGGGAGTGCAGCAGAATTGAGTGAGTGTGTGCTTTTTTTTTGTTTGTTTACATTTTTTTTGTTGCTGTTGATAGAGGAGAAATATTTTTGCTCAGTGAGCTTTTGTTTACTTCTTTTACTTCTTTCGGTCAAACACGTAAACCATTTTTCGTGTATTTTTTTTTGATTTTCAATTCGAATAAAATTTGTATATAAATACATAAGTACAATTTTACATGCGTTTTGATACTTTTTGTATTAAATTTCTTCGGTTTGTTTTTGTATTAAATATCTGCTATTTATTATTAAATATCTATTTCTTTTGAATTCTATTTTTTTTATATGTACCCATAATTTACTTAGTTTTAATATGCAACTGAATTACTTTAAATTTATCTTTATTTTTATTACATATACAATAAATATTATAATGTTTTGACTCATATTCTTTTGATTCCAATAAGTATCTAGGTCGTTGTGGGATTGTGATGTGGGATCCATATAAATGTTTATTTTGTTGGTTTTTTTTGGATCATGGTTGGGAGGGCAAATGTTGCAACTTCAACATGCAACATAACAACAACAATGTTTTAAATAGAACAATAGGTCCCTAGCTTCTCTCTCGTTTCTCTTTTCTGTTTTCTTTTAATCTATCCTTTTCCATCTAGATCTTTCCTATCCTTCTATACTCTCCCCCTTATTATGCACGTGAATTTAAAATTGTAATGCTGTAGATATGATAGCATTAGGTGATTTTAAGCAAGAACTCCACCCCGATTGCCGACGAGCCAGAGCTGGAATTATACGTGCATATGCTTTTTGTCACTTAAAAACTTTTGCCTTAATATATTAAACGTTACATGCTACAGAAATAAGTTATTAATTTTTGGCGCCCAACGTGGGGCCCACATAATAAACTGTTTTCCTATTATTTTTCAAAATTGGCGAAAATAACTATAGGAGTTTTAAATAACTTTTGTGTGGTACCTCAAACTCTCTCATTTTCATTTTACATCACTTTCTTTCTTTCTATACATAGTGTAATGGAATCGTAAAAAATTTTAGAGATGAAATTATACCCAACACTAAAATCTTTTTTTTACTTTTTTTCTCTTAAATCTTTTTATTTTTGCTTGAATTCTGATTGGAATTGCAGCGCTATTGGCAAAAGGTCAAAGCCTGACCACAGATATTTTAGTAAAAATTTAAAATTTTCTTAAACTTTCCTTTTTCTATCTTTTCTTTTTCTCTTCTCGTAAATCTTCAATATTGTTTAAGAGCTGATTGGAATTGCAGATCTTTTGGCGCAATGCTAATGTCTGACCGCAGTAATTAGACATGGTTGAAATTTTTACCCAATCCTAACTGCATTAGGAAAATAGTTTTTTTTGAGAACCAAAAGTTGCTAACCAATGTAGAAAAAATCTTTTGTATCTATATCTTTTTTTTTGTGCTAATTGTTCTATTTTCCATAAAAAAAAAAAAAAAAAAAAAAAAAAAAAAAAAAAAAAAAACCTTGTTGCTATACATCACATCACACTTCGACCGATACGAAAAGGAATCAAGTCTTGAAGATACTTTGGTTTCTCACTATATTTTGATTTATTTGGTTTTTCACTACTTTAATAATATTTTTTTTTATGCATTTTAATTTAGTTCATCAAAAACTGGATGAAATTAAATTATATCTTTTGGTTATTTTGATTTTTTTTGTTTTTAATCTGAAAAATTCACATTTCTACCTATAAGTTAATTTTTTTTTAGTATGAATGTACGACATAGTAACGAAAATCTGACAGATGCAAATGCATTTCGATGCAATATTTGTAATAATCAGATAAACGTATCTTCACATTTGTTTAAAACATCTTGTGGTCACATTTTCCATAAATCTTGTATCTCTAGATACCTTCATGGCAAAAATGCGTGTCCTGTTTGCGGTACTGTACTAGAAGTTCCACAAATGAGTAAATCAACCCCTTCGAAGCTTCCTACAGGTAGTCAAGTAGTGACTAGGTCGCAAACACAAAAATCTTCAACAGACATTTTAATACCAGAAGTTCTGCTTACAAGTCAACAATCTCTATCTTCTATGCATAGCTCTCCCGAACAAAGAGATACCATAAGAAATTTGGTAACTGCAGCAGTAGGTGCACAGCAAGCAGAAATGCTAACATCATTAAGCGAAACCTTAATGAAACTGGTAGAAACAAATATTGAAGCAGGCTTCAGAAGATTTTCTAGTTCAAACCCAAATAATGAACAAAATAATGTAGCTAGTGCATATGTACCACAACCAAATGTAGCGCAACCAAATGTGAGAATGCAATCTTTGCCAAATGTTGAACAACAAACGCTTGAGCAACTATTAGGGTTACCAGCTGGATCCAATACAAATCCAAATGATAGGAATAGTTTTAGTGGTAATGGTCAACGAGCATCAGTAACAAACAGTGCTCCTATTTCAGATTTTGCTATTCGGCCTGACAAGGTTAGCCACATTATTTATAATTGGAAGTTAAGGTTTACTGGTGGAATAGATGGCTTGGCAATCGATAATTTTATTTATCGCGTTGAAGCGCTGACAAACCAAACCTTAGGTGGCAACTTCGAACTGCTTTGTCGAAATGCTAGTTCTTTGTTTGACTCCAAAGCCAGCGATTGGTTTTGGAGATTTCATAAGACAGTACGCGAAGTTAGGTGGCATGAATTATGCGAAGCACTAAGGCGTCAGTACAAAGATACTCGCACTGATGTTGATTTTAGGGAAATGATTCGTGATCGTAAGCAGAAGCAAAACGAGAATTTTGACACGTTTTATGATGCAATTGTCCAGTTAACTGATCGGCTAACATCTCCATTAGCTGAAAACTCACTTGTTGAGATTTTGCGTAGAAATCTTCGCCCAGAAATTCAGCATGAAATTTTAAACCTTCAGATTCATTCGGTATCCCACTTGCGCGACATATGCAGAAAACGTGAATTTTTCTTGCAAGATATCCAGCGTAAACAAACAATTTCAAACATAATTCCTGCACGGAAACGGATATCCGAAATTGAAGGAAATTACGATAATGAATTTTATGAAGATGAGGCTGAAGAAGAGATTTCTGCGATTGCTTTGATCTGCTGGAACTGTGGTCAAAATGGTCATAGATTTCAAGATTGTGTGGGTGAGCGTAAGATTTTCTGTTATGGATGTGGTGCTCCAAATGTGTACAAACCAAACTGTAGAAATTGTACAAGTTCAAAAAACTTGCCATTGAGTGCACATCGAGGTGCACGCAAACCGATTGTTTTGAAGATACACAAACACCAATCCACCAGCACCGATTAGATATCAACGCAACCACAAACAATATTTCAAATTTTTCTAATAATTCATTTATGTCTAATTACAATTCAATATTTAAGCCATTTCATTTGCGTTTAATTGAATTTCACAAAACGCGAAATGAAATTTTTAAAACAAAATCACCAAAATCCAATGCGCGCTCTAGCATGCGTATTCGTTCCTTTTGGAATAATATTAAGTCTAACCGAAAATTATTTTTAAGTACAATTTTTAATAAGCCAAGCGATATTCGTCCATACGCTGAAGTAAACTTGTTTGGAAAATCTTTAATTGGATTGCTTGATACAGGAGCATCAATAACTTGTATGGGTGCTAAAGCTGCACAAGATTTTATCAACAGCAATCATTCTTTTAAAAAGTTTAAATCGTCTATTCGAACCGCTGATGGAAAATCACAGCATGTCGTAGGCCATGTCAAAACTGAAATAAGCTTCCGTAATGTATCTAAACCTATTAACATTTTTATCGTTCCAAGTTTATCTCAAGATCTATATCTTGGAGTAGATTTTTGGAAATCTTTCGATCTACTACCGACATATTTTTCTTCATCATCTGAATTGTGTGCTATAGATGAATCAAACCATTCAAACCGACATACTCTCACTGAAATACAAAATAAACAACTCCAAAATACTATCAGTTTATTTCCATCATTTGCAAAAGAAGGTCTTGGTAGAACCAATGTTATTTCTCATGTAATTGATGTAGGCGATGCAAAACCTATTAAGCAACGCCATTTTCCGGTGTCTCCGGCAATAGAGAAACTGATTTACACAGAAATTGATAGGATGTTGGAATTAGGAGTTATAGAGGAGTCTGACAGTTCATGGTCATCACCAATCGTTCTAGTGCGTAAGCCTGGAAAAATTCGTTTATGTCTAGATAGTAGAAAAGTCAATCTATTCACCATTAAAGATGCATATCCTTTACCAAATATAGATGGTATTTTAAGTAGATTGCCAAATGCAGAATTTATAACGAGTCTGGATTTAAAAGACGCTTTTTGGCAAATTCCTTTAGACCCGTTGTCAAAAGATAAAACTGCATTCACTGTTCCAGGTAGACCACTCTATCATTATAAAGTGATGCCATTTGGCCTTTGTAATGCTCCACAAACCATGTCTCGATTAATGGACAAAGTGGTACCTGCGCATCTACGAACAGAAGTATTCGTGTATCTAGATGATCTGCTAATAATTTCTGAAACCTTTAATAAACATATCGATGTCCTTCGAGAAATCGCACAACACCTTCGGTCATCAGGTTTGACCATAAATGTCGAGAAAAGCAAATTTTGCTTGAAGGAAGTCCATTATTTGGGGCATATTGTTGGTAATGGGGTAATTCGTACAGACCCGGAAAAGGTGTCAGCCATATCCGATTTTCCAATTCCGCGATCTGTCAAACAAGTTCGACGCTTCTTAGGCATGTCTGGTTGGTATCGAAAATTTATACAAAACTACGCGTCCATAACATCACCTCTAACTGATTTGCTAAAAACAAGTAGGAAATTCATTTGGAATGATGAAGCTCAAAAATCCTTTGAAAAGCTTAAATTAATTTTATGTAGCGCTCCTGTGTTGCATAGCCCAAACTTTTCAAAACCCTTTTTCATACACTGTGATGCAAGTGCAACAGGAGTAGGCAGCGTTTTGGTGCAAATGAATGATGATGGTGAAGAATACCCTATCGCGTTCATGTCCAAAAAGTTAAACCATGCACAGCGAAACTATTCTGTTACGGAACAAGAATGCTTAGCTGCAATGCTTAGCATTAAGAAATTTCGACCATATGTAGAGGGGCATGAATTCACAGTGATCACCGATCACGCATCTCTAAAGTGGCTCATGTCGCAAAGCGATTTAAACTCACGTTTAGCACGGTGGGCTTTGAAGCTTCAAGGCTTTTGTTTTAAGATTGAACACAGACGTGGCAGCCAAAATGTAGTACCAGATGCACTGTCGCGTATAAATGTAGAAGATCTGTCTGCTATGGATAACGATACTGGGGTCTTCGTTGATTTGAATTCAACACATTTTAAATCGAAAGAATATATCGAGTTGATAAGAAACGTTAACGAAAATCAAGATAAATTTCCGGATTTAAAAGTAGTTGACAATTTTGTTTATAGACGTACAGAGCATTCAACCGGTGAACAGCTGCATGATGATTTAGTATGGAAGTTGTGGATACCAAAAGATATGATAGCCGATGTGTTACATAAAGCTCACGACAGCCAGCTATCTTCTCATGGTGGCATAAATAAAACGCTTGAACGCATTCGTCGTTACTATTTCTGGCCCGGATTGGTAAATGATGTGAAAGCATATATAAATGCATGTGAAATATGCAAATGTACCAAACACCCTAACTACATTCTTCGTCCACAAATGGGCATACCTACAAGTACCAATAGGTTCTTTCAAAAACTTTACGTCGATTTTCTAGGACCTTATCCCCGCTCACGTACTGGCCATATAGGTATATTTATAGCTCTCGACCACTTTTCAAAATATTCATTTCTTAAACCAGTTAAGAAGTTTACTGCTGATATTATTAACAAATATGTTGAAGAAGAACTCTTTCATGTTTTTGGCGTGCCTGAAACTATAGTGTCTGACAATGGTACACAATTTAAAGCAAATTCGTTCAACCATTTGATGCAAAAGTATGGTGTAAACCATGTGTACACAGCTATACATTCACCACAAGCTAACGCATCCGAAAGAGTTAATCGCTCAGTAATATCTGCTATAAAAGCATATGTGAAACCCGACCAAAAGAATTGGGATGAAATGTTAAGTAGTATTTGTTGCTCATTGCGATCATCATTTCATTCTGCAATAGGCACAACACCCTATTTTATGGCATTCGGTCAGCATATGATAACAAATGGTTCAACTTATGCTCTTTTACGAAAATTACAACTGCTAGAAGATAGAACAGTAAATTTCAACCGAGAAGATACATTTGAAATTATCCGTAGCAGAGCATGTGATGTTATGAAAAAGCAACAAGAACGAAACGAACGTTCATATAATCTAAGAGCACGAATTGTATCTTACGACGAAGGTCAGGAAGTTTTTAGAAGAAATTTTAAGCAGAGCAATTTCGAACAAGGTTATAATGCCAAATTAGCACCAACATTTTTAAAATCTCGTGTGCGTAAGAAATTAGGGAATTGCTATTATGAGCTAGAAGACTTTAACGGACGTCTTTTAGGTACTTATCACGCTAAGGATATACGGCAATAAAAATACGATCGATTATATTTTTTTTGCTACAAGCGAAATCAGTTTTGTGCGTTTTTTTATACCCCCAAAATCTGATTTTGGTTGGGGGGATTTGTAGTGGCGCTTGTAGTCACAACCTATTTTGTTTTATTTTTTTTGCTATAAATTTTTTTTGATATTCGGTGTCCTTCACTGTAAGTATCTGTTCATTCATATGCAGCGCCATCTAGCGGTCAAATTCATAAGAGAAAAAAATCCTTTTTCTTTTTTTTTGTATCTATCTCCAAATTCTATTATGACTCTCTGGGAAATATGATGTTATATGTTCAATTTTGCTGATTCACTGAGTGAATACTAGCTTACTTATTTGCAAAATTAAAAGGTCTCGATCTTTCACGATCCTGCGCCATTCAAAGTAAGTTCTACTTTTAGAAGATCTTCCTTTTTGTTCCTGTGAACTGTACTTCTACCATTGCACAAGTAAGTCAACTTCAAATGTGTTCATGCACATATAAAAACTCTGTTTTTTCAAATATATTTAAATATATGTCATATTATAGACATCGGCATATACCCCTAGATACCAATTCACCCAGAATTGTGGAAATTTTAATTTTTGGAGCTTTGCGAAAGATATCTGGAAGATATCACTTTTAGTCCATGGTGTCACTTCCTAAAAGGGTAAATTCATTTTCAATTTATTTCAAATCTAATGAAAGTTGAATTTAATATTTTTTCATCTATGTAGATTTGAAACCATAAAAATACCATATCATACAATGTATAATATGTATACATAGGTATATACATATATATATATATATATATACATAGGTATACTTACATATATATATTTGTGGAGAATTGATGATGAGGTGATTGTTGGAGGAAAAAGTCCAGTTACATATGTACATGTCAGACTAGATGGTGGTGTAAGCGAGCAGACAGTGAAAATAAGCAGTGTTCATAATTTTAGGCCCAAAACGTTTAAGAAATATTCAAAGTGAAAATTATCTATAATTACTTACATATAAATATAATTGGAAGAAAAAAAAAAACCCCACAAAAGTGAAAAAAAGCTGTAATATACCCCAATATTACAACAACAACAACAAGAATTTGTACATAAAATAAATATATATATGATACCAACCATATATATTATAAAATGTTGCTAAATTGCTAAAATTGTGAAGGAAAATATGTTTGGGTGTAATAATTTAGAAACGCATTATATGTTAAAATTTTAAAAATCTGAAATATTAAGAAAATTCATAATTAATAATTTAATTTAATTTCTACAAAATGAAGAAGTGTTGGTGAACAATTTAAAAACATGTGCTTGTGAAAGAGAAATTAAATATTAGTAATACAAAAAAAAAGAGTGTAATTTGTTTATACGCTCGTACATGCATTTGCAAATTTATCGCATGCGATAAATGTGCACTGATCATAATTGAACATTGTGCTTTTCGTAATAAATTTTAATGATTTTTTTCCACAAGTGCCTGTTGTAAATTTTAATCACGAAACAATTTTTCATATCCCACTGTGTAAATAGAACGAAATAAGTGAAAGATAGATAGATTCGAAGGAATCGTATCTAATTATATGGTTTTGAGAAGGGGTAACAACCTCGTCTCTGTCAAAGTTCTCTCTTTTCGTTAGCAGCAATATTAATGATTCTCTCCAGCCATCTCCGTTACTTCGAAGCAGCCGCTCTTTGAAAGATCTTTCATCGTGGGAGTGCAGCAGAATTGAGTGAGTGTGTGCTTTTTTTTTGTTTGTTTACATTTTTTTTGTTGCTGTTGATAGAGGAGAAATATTTTTGCTCAGTGAGCTTTTGTTTACTTCTTTTACTTCTTTCGGTCAAACACGTAAACCATTTTTCGTGTATTTTTTTTTGATTTTCAATTCGAATAAAATTTGTATATAAATACATAAGTACAATTTTACATGCGTTTTGATACTTTTTGTATTAAATTTCTTCGGTTTGTTTTTGTATTAAATATCTGCTATTTATTATTAAATATCTATTTCTTTTGAATTCTATTTTTTTTATATGTACCCATAATTTACTTAGTTTTAATATGCAACTGAATTACTTTAAATTTATCTTTATTTTTATTACATATACAATAAATATTATAATGTTTTGACTCATATTCTTTTGATTCCAATAAGTATCTAGGTCGTTGTGGGATTGTGATGTGGGATCCATATAAATGTTTATTTTGTTGGTTTTTTTTGGATCATGGTTGGGAGGGCAAATGTTGCAACTTCAACATGCAACATAACAACAACAATGTTTTAAATAGAACAATAGGTCCCTAGCTTCTCTCTCGTTTCTCTTTTCTGTTTTCTTTTAATCTATCCTTTTCCATCTAGATCTTTCCTATCCTTCTATACTCTCCCCCTTATTATGCACGTGAATTTAAAATTGTAATGCTGTAGATATGATAGCATTAGGTGATTTTAAGCAAGAACTCCACCCCGATTGCCGACGAGCCAGAGCTGGAATTATACGTGCATATGCTTTTTGTCACTTAAAAACTTTTGCCTTAATATATTAAACGTTACATGCTACAGATACCTCAGATGAGTTAGAACTATGTGTAGACAGAGGTTCTGAGTATCTTGGGTTATAGGATATCAGCTTATCAACGGCGGAGAAAGAATTGAATGCGATAAGAAATTCGGTGGTGAAACTAGAGTTAAAGTTTGCAACATTGCAGTAATACTTATTGCGAAAAATATACGGTCGGTCAAAGGCGATCGCCAGCTTCTAAAAGAAATGTCTCCAGAATACACTCCCTCTGTGCTTTGTAATATAAATCGAAGCTCTAATTAATTATAAACTTTTTTGAAACTTTTCCTCGAAGCTTGCTGATATGGATTAGACAATATTGAAAGAGTCGATAATGTGAAGAAAATTCAAAGTGCAAAACAAAACAAAAAAACACTCGATCCATTCAACATACAGATCACTCCCTCAGGCAACCTGTGCCAACGCCTAGATGATATACAAATAAATGCGTCACTCGCTTAATCTTCTATTTATGAATACTGCTGGGACGTTACATACTAAGGAACTGCGTTCGATCTTCGACTGTAGTCGAACGAATTTAAGTTTGGTATTATGACGTGCTTTCGACAGAGAATAGTGTTATTGTGAATTTCGCTCATTTTGGGTTGTTCACGGTAGTATGTTTCTATTAGCTGATGGTCATTTTGAAAAATAAATACGATTTGTTTAAAAATGAAGTAGAAAAAATAAGAACGAAATAGTTGTGACTACAACGAAATAATGGTTCAACGATTGATCGGAAGAGGATGAGAGCTAGATGGAACTGGCCAGAAGTAGAAAATGATTAAGTGCAGCCATTCGAAAAAGCTTTGGCATCCACAAAATTCGTGTACAGATTTCTACAGAACTTTCGACTGTCCAATAAGGCGTTTGTGGACTTGATGACTGCTCAAGCAATGCAGATGAGCAAGATCAATTCCAAAAATATTAAAATTGGCAGCAGTTCTACGATTTTGTGGTTAAAGATCACTCCAACTAAGCATTGGGAAAGAGAATACTCTTGGACTTGCACAGCCCAGGGGGGCTGTGGTATAATTTGCCAAAGATGAATAAAATTCAATTATACAAGCAAAAGTATATTTTGCTAATAAAAGCGGAATGCCGGGAATTATTGGTTGGTCCTAAACCATTTAGTTATTTCTTCGTCGCCAATACTTTTGGGGAAATACCCTTTGCGATCAGAGGATTTGCTTTCCAACAAAAACACAAGTTTCTATAACTGCAAAGTGTTGCTCACCACTTTAAGCCTGCAAAAAATTTATAAAAACTCTTTAAAATTAGTTTTTAGTCCTCAAAAAGCAAAAAGAAATAGCCAAATACTTAAATTTTTAACAATTATTACTCAGCATGCTCTGTATCGAAAGCAAAATTGCGTTCGACAGAAAATTCGATGCGCAACGAATATTTCGACAGGGTTGCACTGCTCATAATATGAATTTTACATTCGATATTCTATCTTCCATAATCAGCGAAGATCGAACGTCGAAAGCGGTTCATAATAAAGGCCTAATTCTATAAATCAAAAACACCGATTGGGGCTATATATCCAAAGGCGGAGTTTCTGTTGATTGCTTTCCTTAATTCAGAAAAAGTGAGGGAGGCAGAGATCCTCATCAAACTTTCCTTCTTTCTCTCCTTGGAATTTTAATGAATGGAGGATATTATAAATTTCAAATCATATAAAAATCAAATAATTCATTAAACAATTTTTCAGAGGACTTCTCGACAGCTTCAATATAATAGGTCAATGTCTTTGACCTATGAAATCTAAATCTCTCAAGCTTTAGCTTACCAATGTACCAAAGGTACCATGCCCACTTGAGTTTAACCTAATCTCTTCTGTCTCTAAAGAATGACGAAGGAACAAGCTTAGTTGCAATTGTTGAAATTTTATCTCTAATTATGATTATCAAAATCAATATACCCAATACACTGAGTATTTAACCCTCTAGTTGCCAAATTTTTGATTGGCTTAAAAAAAATGTAATTAATTAATATTAGTGCAAAAAGCATAAAGGCTCAATTATACATAAGTAATGCAACGTAGCGTAACGCAACGTAAAAATCTATCGAAGATAGAACTCTACGTTGCGTTACGATTTCGGTAATCACTTGCATTCACTGCTCATATCACAGATATTTATGTGACAGTTGGCAACGTTACGTAACGTTCCGTTACTTATGCATAATTGAGCCTTAAATCCGATCTCAGATATCAAAAAAAAAAAGAAAAGTTAATGGGTGAATTGTTATGAAGTGGGAAGGGTTGAATGTCTAAAAAGGCTTAGGGACTAGAGGGTTAAAGTATAAAAAGGAAGCTCCTAAATTTGAGAGATTTGGTTTTCGGGACCTCCAAAATTTAATTTTTAAAATTAGATTAAATTACCTTTCCCTTCCTTACCGTTTCAACCTGGACCTTTTTTGTCTGTCAAAGTTTTCGTTGTTTTTCGCAAATTTTAAATGACCATAACTCTTCGAATAAAAGCGAATTAAATTTTTTAGTTCAAATTAAGTTTTTTATGTCACGAAATGAAACTAATATTTTTCTGAATGGAGTTGAAAAATCTTTTATACAAAAAAAGTCCTGAAATTATTTTTTATATACAAAGGGACTATATTTTAACAACTCCTCCAGTTTCCGTGGAAAATGAAGTAAATAGTATGAAAATTAAAATGTCGCTGAAGCTTACACAAGTTCACTAGAAATCACAAAAATTAGGTTCTGGGTTTCGACGAGCTTATCACGTTTCTAAACCAAACGAAATGGATTTGATCTAATTGATAAAACAATAAACCAGCAGAGAATAATCCAATGAATGTAAAGCATTGTGTTGATTTGGAAATTAAAATATGTAAGAGGAAGTAGGAAAAAAGGAGATGGAAAGAGGAAGGAGAAAATAAAGAAGAGGAAAGATGGTAACTGGATTACCGTTAGTGGAGAAGATTGGTGTCTTCGGTGTATCATGAAATTGGTAAAAATGTAAATGCTAAATAGCGCAGTTGCCATTTGTCCATTTTTTGGGCAGATTTATTTTAAAAGTAGAAAACTTTAAAGAGAGGAAAGGGAAAATGTGTTTATCAGTAATTTCACCTTATCCCCCCCTGATTCATTCGTTGCTTATGACTACTCACTGCTTTATGTCACGATATTGTATGCACAACAATGAAAGAAGATGGCAATAAATTATTTTTATTTAAAAAAAAAAACATTTTATTTATAATACTTTAGTCTCAAAATATTATTTTCTTTGTTTTTGTTCACAAGTAGGTATTAATCTGTTTATCATCCACACATTCACACTGATACTGTGATGTATGTAAATGAGCAAAAATAAGAAAAAATGCATATAAATAAAATTTGCAACTTTTTCACGTAGACAACAAATTCAACGAATTTCTTATAAAAAAAAACCTAAAATATCTTTACTTCAAGCTCATTTTTTCTTTATTTATTTTCATATACCAAATATCTTTTAATATTTTTATATATATAAAAAAAAAAAAAAATATTTACATTTCTTTATCTGGGCTTTTAAAAATTATAAAAACAACACCAATGCATTTCGTTTGTTTGGCAATTTAAATATTATAAAATTAAATATTTATTCAGCTTTTTTTCGTTGTTTGATAATCTGAAAAAAATGTTTAACTTGAAATGAAGCTGATTGAAAGGTTTTGTCACGTTTCGGCTTTAATGTTGTTGTTGCTGTTGCTACTACTAAAAATACAAATTGCTGGCATATTTTTAATTACAATTGCGATAAAATTTAATACAACAAAACAGCAAATAATATTTTATCATTTAAATAAATAAAATGATTATATACAAAAAAAAAAAAGTAACAAATAAAATGAATTGCATATGAACATGTTTCAAAAAACAACATGTTTTGCTGTTTCTAACTAACGAGATTTTTGCAAATATAAATAAATATAAATAGTTATTGAAAATATTGTGATTAAGTATTATTATTTTTATTTGTTTAAATAATTTATATCCGGTAGTGTGTATGTATTTGCAATAATTTCATAATACAACAATTATAATTAAAGTAACAGTGTGGAGTAAAGGTGTGATATACACATACTTTCAGAAATTATTATATTATACAAATATTTAGTTTCTGATTAATCAGATGAGTAGAATTTCTGAAATTATTTTTTGTTATACCTTCCTGGACAAAAGCTGATTCAAAGGGGGCATTAGGGGCTTTAGCCAGTGATTATGTGCTGATGTGATTGTTGGTCCGAATTTGGTTTAAGTTTGGTAACAATTTTGCTCAGAATTTGATTTTATTTTTATTTATTTAAGCTTGGTCTGGTTTTTTTCTGATTTTTGCTTTGAATTTGGTCTAAATGTTGTCCGGAGTTTTGGCCCAATTTCTAGTCTGATTTGTGGTTTGAACTCGGACACAATTTTTCTCTGAATTAATTTAGTCTGATTTCTGATCTGAATTCAAACCAAATTGGCTCTGAATTCGGTTTGATTAATCCTAGGATACATATACAAAATCTACAGTTTTATACATACATATAGTATATGGTGCTTGAAGTCGAATATCTCAGTCAAACCTGAATAGATTTAAAAAACAGTATAGCTTGTTGAAAACAGAATTGAATGTAGTTTATTTTTATATACTTTTATATATACACTGGTAAACAAAGTAGTCGTTTAAAAAGCCATTCAACAAATTATCAATTTTTCTTATATTTTGCCCTCTAACTCCGGTATTTCTTAAAATATATTAGCAGTTTATATATCGTTGTAAGCAGCTAAATGAATGACATGTAGAATCTTAAATAAAAATAAAGTTACTGGCAAGTATATGCTGTAACCTCCCAAAAATGGATTTTTCGGCCTTGATTCCAAATTAATAGGGTCAATTCAAAATTCTGAATATGCAGTTTTTTTCTGCTTGACTATACATTCAATTTGAGACGTATGGTATGCATCATATAGTTAAAATTGATCTAAATTTTGATTTGATTTTTGCTTTGAATTTTGCTCCGATTTTTGGTTTGGATGATGACCTCGATAGTCTAGGGTAGTACACTAGACTTTCATCTGGGAGGTTCGCGATCGATTCCCGTCTTCGTCTGGTGGTTAATTTTCATAACTTTCTTATATTAACTATCAATATGAAGTGTATGAGAATTATAAGGTAGTGTAAAAGTACACACCTTGGTTGGTACTAGCAAAACCACCAAGCCGATATAAAATTGCCACACCGCCGTTCGGAATCGGTGTTAAACTATAGGCGCAACTATGTGGCATCACAATGGGCCGTTCAGGCCTAAGTGTGTCTCTCGACAGCCACTCCAACCTAACCTAACCTTTAGTTTGGATATTGTTTTAATTTTGAATTTACTAGGAATTTCGCCCGAATTTTGCTCAAAATTTTCGCATGATTTCTAATCTGAATTTGGTTTAAATTCAGTCTGAGTGTTGGTGTGAAGCTGGTCAAAATGTTGGTTTGAGTATATTCTGAGATTTAGTTCGATTTTTGCTCTGAACTCGATTTTAGTTTTAGTCTGATTTTCCTCAGTTTTTGATTTAAACTTTGCTTTAAATTTGGTCTAAATTTAGATTTTTATTTTGGCCAGACTTTTGGTCTGAACTTTAGATTTTTAATCTGAGTTTTTATCAAAATTTTGGTCTGATTTTTGCTTTGAATTTGGTCTAGATTTTAGTCTAATTTTTGCTTAGATTTTTGCTATGAATTTGAATCTTAGTAGTTTTTGATGTGAATTTAATCAAAATTTTGCTTTGTTTGTCTGAATATTGTTTTGATTTTTGCTCTGAATTTGGTCTTGTTTTTGGTTTGAGTTTTACTCTGAATTTGGTCTGAATTTTATCTAAATTTCACTGTGAGTTTAGTCTGAATTTTGGGTTAACTTTTTGTTTTAGTCTTTTTACGGTCTCAAATTGCACTTCAGTTTTGATCTGATTGCAGTTTTCCTTTATCTCAGTGTTAATCTGGGTTTAGTCAGAATTTCTGTCTCATTTTTAGTCTGTATTTAATTTGAATTTTGATTGGATTTTTGCTTTTAATTTTTATAAGATTTTTGTCTAAATTTGGATTAAGTTTTGTTTAGATTTTTAATCTGCTTCCCGTCTGAGTTTTTATTTAAATTCGAATGAGTTTTAATTTTGTTTTTTTTTTAATTTAATTTTTGGTCTCGATTTTGGTTTGAATTTTGATCCAGATATTTGTCTGATAATTATCTGATAATTTAACAAAATCAACCATCCCCCAATAATCCCCAACCCAAATTCTATGTCCGGCACTGCCCGTTGGAATCATCAAAAACTTGAAAGCGTAAATTCTATTTAAATACTAAAAGGATTATTTTATTACAAAATGCAGATACTGGGTCGCAAAACAACCATTAAAAAATTCCAACAGCTTTAAATTGGATTAAATGAATTTTGTTGCACAATGTTTGTGCGCAATTTTAGCGCTAAAGTTTTTTGTGCATCTTTTTTTTATTTACGTGTGCACACGCAGTTTAGAGTTATTTTTATTATTATTTGTTGTAGATTTTAATCAAAATTCTATAACAATAACTTGTCGTTTGTTTTTGCTTTGTTTTGTAGTGCAAGCATTTAAAATTAAACAGGAAATGTGTTATTTATTTTAACAATCACACAAACTAATCAAAAAAAAAAAAAATTGCTAATAATTTTCAAACATTATTTTCCTTTTTTTATTTTAACTTCTCTCTCTCTCTCTCTCGCTCTTACTATTTCAATAACAATTTAATTAAATCTTGATGGCATTTAATTGGATTATAAACAAGTTTATTATTATATTTTCCAATTGATTATCAGTAGCAGCGACGAGACGACGATGTCGACAAATGAATTCATTGAAATCATCGTAATACAGGTAGCGATAGCTCTATCTCATGTATTTTCATATTATATGTGCCAGCCACACTTTGTATCCATTACATGTATATATATATATATATATATATCTATGTGTGTACAACCCCTAAAAAATATATGCAGATACAAGAATATCTGCGTTCATTCATTTGTATACACTCTGCGGATAAATCTGGCGTATGTATACATTCAAATCACACGTGTTTTTTTTTTTTTCATTTCGTCTGTCTCTAATTTTTATCTTGTATCTTCCTCTGCGTCTAGTGTGTCGTTTACACCTTTTGCATCTACCTATTGTATGTGTGAATGTATGTATGTATGTATGCATATTTTATTCCTGGAGTTTACAATGAATTTTCTGTTTTGGTTTATGTTCGTTTCTTTTTTTTTATTGTTGTCTTTGTTTTATGTACTTTTGTATGTATGTATGTATGATTTTTCCCTCTTTTTAACTCAATTTGAAATTGGTGCTATGACAAGTGCATCTTCATCATTAGATGCAGCAGTAACAAGTGTATCCCATCATCTTAGCTCAGCTTTGCTCAGCTCAGCTCAATTCAGTTCAGTTTGTATGCATATTTATTTGTTTTTGTATGCATATTTCAGGCGCACATAGCCACAAATATAAATATAAATGTACCCTACGACAAAATTTAATGCACTTTCACGATGCTGAGAATATAAAGCGCTTCTTTTGAAAGCAGTATAAAAGTATTTTGAGTATGCTATATATTGGTGCACGAAATTGTAATCAGTTTAATTTATTTGGTCAACAAATGTCCACGAAGATGCTGTTGATACGAATAAGTTGAGAATTTAGAAATTTTTTCATTTTCTCAGAAATTTCATTGTACTCTCAAAATTTCTTGAATACATTTCAAGGGTTGAGTTTCAACAAGCTGCTGTATTATTACAAAAATAATACAGCAGCTAGTCTGGGAGATCGTCTCCTTGCTAAAAATGACATGATCAAAAAATATGACTTTAAGAAACAATACTTAAGTAGTACTTTGGAACCCAAATACGTTTAAGTTCTTCTTTAATGCACACACATTAAAGTGTTACATAGGCGTATCAAGTATAGAAGAAAGACAATTTCAAATCTATATCGAAATTAGGTGTAAAGATCAGGACAAAATGTAATCTTTTCAGATAATCAAACCGCCATCAAAGTACTCGACTCTTTTGGGATATTCACACATGTCTAGATTAACCCTTTCGGTACCATGGTGACACCGGTGTTACAAGATTAGTTTTTGCAATTTTATAAAAACTATCCAATCAATTTTTAAAAATTTAGAGGTTGTGGAAATAGAATTGATGGTTTTTATGTATTTATTTTAATAATTTAAGTACATCCTAGCATTACAAGATATAAAAAATTGACAATTGAAAAAATTTACAAATACTTTTTTGGTAACGGTACTGTAGCGAATCAATGCTAAAAAAATGTGTTTTTTGTGTTAATTTTCAATCACTCACAATTTTTATAAAATTTGTCCAAATACTCCAAATTTTTAATTTCCCATATTTTTAGATTTTTGTTTACTTTTTTGGAAATACAAGTTTTGTTATGGGTCACCGGTGACCCTAAAATCTTCAATGCAAACTTATGGGAATCGTAGAATGCGAATCTGGACTCGGTTTGCTTTATCAGTTTCAATTTCTTTACGGTCAGAAAAGGGTTAAATGAAAAATTAATATTAAGTTACTTTGTCCATTTATAAGATCATCATAATTAGAACGACTTAACCGAAAATTTGACAGCGATAAAAAAATACCTTGGTGCCGAGCTTTAAAAAGCTGCGCATCCTATCTTGGACATGATAGTTTATTTTTATTATTTTGGTAGGATTGGGACGAAAGTCAGGCACTGCGACCTAAAAGATATTTTATACCAAGATCGCAAATTAAGACAACAGACGATATGTTTTCCTGATGAAGGCTGGAACCTCTTTTACCTATATTCCTTCTTTGCCGAGTCAAGGCCTGATACTCATACAAAACTAATTTACATAGGTGATATCTGTCCACATAGTGGCTGGATAGAAAGCCCACGAGCAATCTGTGAAATGCTTTATTTAAAATCAGGGATTGGGTGAGAACGAGAGAGGAGGTAAGTTTCTTGACCTGTCTAAGACCTGGAACAAGATCCCCTTAAGGCACCCGTTTCTCCCTCTATGATTGATTTCAGATTAGCCCAGCCGATTTACCAAAATGTAAATGCCTGTGTATATATAGAGTCGATGAGCCTGGACTAGCAAACTCGTCAGCAGTCACCAGGCCACTGGTACCCAAGAAAGAGTAACTTTATTATGGATAGACAACTGTTGGAGACTGTCAAAAATACTTTCACTAACTTCAAATAGAAGCTCCATGACGAAAGAATTTTGAGAGTCATTTGGCTTTCAGAGAAGAACATATTCATTGCTCCTTATAGCCCTTTAATTCCGCCCTAAAACATCGCAGTTGCGTATATTTTGGTTTGGCCAAATGCCCAGTAGAATTGAGATTCAAGTATTAGGTCCAACGACACCAGCGTCAGTACCACAATCCGTTTGCGAATCGTCATACCCATCAGACCTGGACAGAAAGGTAATATTAAATTTCCGGCCTAAGATTATATCCCGAGACATAAAATCTGACACTGAGAGGATTCGAGTATTAGGAACTTTACCAATAATGGAAACTTTAATTAAGTTGGATGAAGCTTGTAGCTATAAAGCTGTAATTGCGGCTGTCTTCTTTAAGAAGATCAACATCTCAATCCTATGAGTAAGACAGGTACGTATAGCCCCTGTGATTGAGAGACGGGCAAGCCTTTAGAGCTTGTTAAGTTTTCTAATGGCCAAGCTCTGCATTACCTTACGCCACTATGCTAGTGCAGCATAACCATTGGCTCAAAGTCATATTGGGGGTAAGACCCGAGATCTTCCCAAATACTTTCCTGCTGGACAGAAACCACTACTAGCTGGTAGTTAAAAACAGATAAAAATAAATTGCACATAAGCGTATAAAAAGATGCACTTCAATGTCTTAACAGTTGAGGATTATAATCATCACTCTTCCATTGGGTTCAGACAGACACAACCAATCTGCTTTCAATTCTCAATCCCATATACAATCGCATTGCACTTCGCATCCCTTCAATAATAATAATACCGTTAGCGTTGTTTGTTGTTGTTATTGTTACTGTTGTTTTGGTAGAACAAAAAACCAATTTTACAGAGCTGCAATTATGGTGTATTTGTCATGTTGACAAATTGCTTTAGCTGCGGCTGTCAGTCTCTCTATAGCTGCTATTACTAGTATTCGTTGTTGTTGCTGTTATTGCTGCTGACGATGCTGTTTGTTGCTGTTGCTGCTGCTGGTGTTATTGTTGCAGGCACTTAGGTATACACTTAATCCGCTTGCAAAACAACAACAACAACCTTTCTGACTTTGATATTAGAATTTCACAAATATATTCTCTTTAATTCCTTGTAGATAGGTAAGAAGAGAAAAATACTCATTTCATTATTATATTATTTATTCGTAGATTTCTTATTTTGTTTATTATTTTGTTTTTGTATTTCATATGCATTTGTGTGTGCTTGCTCGTTTGTTCACACTTGAGGCACAATTAAAATCTTAAATCATAATAATCCTGACACTTTCTTTCATCAAATACGAGTAAATAAATACAAAGAAGAAATATTAATTATAAATAATTGCAAATGTAGAATTGTTATTCTTATATTTGAGCGACGTTTGGTTTTATTTGTTTGCTTTTGAAATAATAATTCAGCAGCTTTTAGCTAAAATCATTAAAAAGTTCAAGGACATATTCTGAATTGTAACACTCAATTCCATAAAAGTAATAAATATGAAAATTAATTATTTAATTATTAAAAGTAATATTGATCTGACTAATGTATTTTTATTTTTCTGGTTTGTCTGTCAGAAATTGGTGATTTTTTTTTCGTGAATAAAAATTTCGATCTATTATTTATTGGCATAATATTTTTCCACCCATCTCTATTGCAGAACCATTTGAACTTTCCTTATGGTAGTCGTTTCGGATTTCTCTTCTACGTTTCGTAGAAGAGATAAGTGTACACTGTTTAAGTATTAAAGGCAAGGTTCTTAACATGAGAAAGCGTAAGGCTAGAAAAGTGACCTTGTTATTTGCTAATCATTCAAAAGTTGCTATTATTGTAATATTAAAGTTCGGGGAATAAGTCATATAAAATGAAAATGTAATTTAACCCTCGATAACACAAATGTTTCGCCGCACATAAATCTGACCAGACCCACATTTACTCCAGTGAATTTGTATGGAAATGGACATGCATTCGGTCACTTTTTTATATCTTGTAGATGCAAATTACTTAATTTTTTTCTCAATAGTTGTAAATAGTGTCAGCCAATGAAATAGTAGTGGCGGATGAAAAATATGTGACGAATGTGATGTACAGACCAAAACATCCTTATAATTATCCTTGAATTAGATTTTTTGTACAGATATAGCTAATAAAAATTTAGAAAAATACCTAGAATCGAGTCGCTAGCTTAAATACAAAATAAAAGTTCTGACCAGAGCCATGTGTGTCATCGAGAGTTAAGAATGTCTTAGCAAACTAATCCAGCAATCATTAGTTTCCAAGCAAAAGTTAAATCAAGTAAACTTCCATCTTTCATCAGACCTGTGAAATATTTATAATTTGAAGAAATTGCCCTTGGTTTTCGAGTTAAGTTTTTGTTGATATCTCAGTCTCTCTTATGGCTTTCTCAAAGGGGTTTCCTTTTAGAGATTTTTAATTACGAGTGTTCAACAAAATCAATCTGAAAAACATTTGCTTCTTCATAAGTTAGAGAATAGACACCAAGTGGTTCCGAATTAACTTAGAAATATCTTTTACCTACATGCTGGCAAGTCCTTTCTAAATCCTCTTCCTTGGATCCGCTATATTACCTATATGTCAAGTATATAACTTTCGTTTTATTATACTGTGTGGGATAGAAATTGCAAAGAATTGCCATTTTACAGAATTTTATTGAAAGTATTTTAAAGTATCTAGAATTTTAACTAACGTCAATTTTAAATTTTCATCAATTTTTTTCCTTTCTTAATAACCTGGGTTTCCAAAGCTTTTTGAAGTTCAACAAATAGTAAGGCCACGGAAATTACAGTTAAGATAGGTAAATTTTTAATATTAGAAATAGGACCCTAAAAGTATACCACGCTTTTTTGTTGTTTTTTTGGTTATGTTAAGCTTTCGTACTGCTGGATGGAGGGTGGTGAATTGCACTTCGAAAGTATGCTGTCTTATTATTAGTACAAACAAATTAAGAAAGTAAAATTTTTAATATGAAAAATAGGACCCCGAAAATATATTATTTTTTATGTAAATATAGTGGTGGTCATGTTAAACTTTTGTACCGCCAAGTGAAGAGTGGTGAATTACACTCCGAAATTATGCTGTCTTGTTATTAGAAATAAACTGATTAAGATAGGTGAATTTTTAATCTTAAAAAGGACACAATAAGCCCAAAAGTATGCAACACATGATTTATATATCAAAAATAGTTGCGAAAAATTTTTTTTATTTATTTTATTTTTTATTGTATAGTTTATTTTAGTTTGTAGTTTATCATTTCCTAACTAGAATTGGAAAATAATATCAACATTAGGCGATTTAGATGTTCAAAAGGCGAAGAAAGCGCGTTGAAAATAGATTGTGAAAAATTAAAAAAAAAAAAACACTTGGACTTTGCTTTTTTTGGAATATAAAAACGAAAACTTTTGTAATGAAGTAAACAACATTACGGAAAGTATGTTATCACATCATGTGACGAGTGCAGAAGGGACTCGTTTTAGTTTTTATTTAATTTGCAGAGTTTTTTAAAAGATTTTTTTTAGGTATTTCATTTACAGAAAATAATATATCATAATGAATATTTAATTGTTGTTGACCATTCGAACTTCGCAAATATTACTTTATTCTTTTCAGTATGGGAAATGTGTATTCTTATGTTGCTAACTTGCTAAATCACATAAAGTACATAAATATATTTATATTTCAAAATTAAATGTATCGAATACATTTTTAATAAAATACTGGCCATAAATTTCTCATCTTGACCTCTAATATAAATCTATTTTCGGAAAGGTTCAGAATACTTTCCGAAGCAATATTTTTTTTGGATAACAAAGTTTTCGAAAACAAATTTGTGTTGATAAAATGACTTCAAAGATGAGTAATTTCCTAAATTTTTCTAAATTTGACAATAAAAAAAAAAAACATACAAATTCAAACCTCCTTTCCCCCTCATGGTAAAAATCTAGATCCGCTATTGTCTCTTTGGTTAAAGTCTGACTACTAACAAAGCCATATGAGCATTTTGATTCCCCAGTATTTTTAAAATTTCATAATTTGTTTTTAATTTATATTTCTAGATGTATACTGGGTCACTTCTATTCCCTATCTTCTGAATTCCCTATTATCTTTATATCATATAACTTTATTCTCTATCATTTTTATCCTCTAAAACCTCTAAACCCCTATCAACTCTTAACTCCCATCATTTCTACCTCATAGGGAACAACGTCCACCCCAATGAATACCTCAACCGTTATGTTTGGCCTGAAAATAAATCTCTTCCAAAACTTTTGGATCATTTAGTGGCGTAAAGTATAGAAATCAAGTTTGAGTTTAAATTCGAGAAAAATTCTTCTACAGACAACAACATTTTGTATTCGAGTATTAGTTTGAATACAGGATATACAGTACCTTTTGAGTGAAAACCGACTAAAGTTAAGGGAGACGTGGTTTTGTTTTATTTTTACCAAAATATTATTAAAAATATACATTAAAAAAATTAGTCCTTTTCTACTCTTTTCTGCTCGCAGGTCTCAAAGGTTTTTCCTCTGACTGTAAATTTAAGTATTGGCTGTAATAAAATCTTGTAGTTATATGTTGTAAAAATATTGTTGGAAAATGTGAATACTAATTTCAAACTACATACATTCAAACCAAGATAAGTTACTTTTTTGCCACAATTGAGATTTCGTTGCTTTTAAAAAGTTCTCATGTACCTTATAAATTTCAAGCATCCAAAATTTGTAATCTCCATTTATTTTGAAATGCAAAACATGCGATTAGTTTAAAAAATCATATCTACATTTCTGTCCAGTTGTTTTTTTATTTATGTAAATATTTATTTTGGTGACTTATCTGGGTTTGTAACTAAACGATTCATATGAACCTCGTTATTCTTTCAACTAGCAAATTGGTTTAACATTGAAAGCTTAAGAAATTTATCAAGTAATAATATGAACCAAGAAAAAAAAATACAATTGAGTTTTATAGACCAACAACAACAAATACATATTTAAGTATTTTATGCATACTTATACTATTTATACAAAAACAGGAAAAAAATTACAAAATACCAATGGGAGTGAATTGTTACTCCCCATACATATATTTATTTCGAAATATTCATACACATGTATTGATAGATATTTACTTCATAATATCTACCATTCAAGCATATGCCTGTCTGTCTGTCTGCCTATTAGTGCCATTGTTACGATATATATTCACATAACACAATAGCTACAAATAACAAAACAAACCAAATCAATAACCAAACTCATAATAATAAATAAATACCAACATTCAATTCAGCACAATAGTAAGAAAGAAGAAAATAAGCATCTATGCAAGATTTACATTTACATTTTAATAAGCAATCACAATGAGCTACTAGACACTTTCACTCTTAATAAAACATTCAATAGTATTTGCGTTTGTATACGCAAAAAAAAAAAAATAAAATAAAAAAGAAACTTAAAAGTAAAAACTAAAACAACAAAAATATTTGCAATAATTTTGGAAAAGAAATTATAAGTATGTATTTGTTGTAGTGAAAACAAAAAAAAAAATTTAGTATTTAAAATATAATTATTTTTCAGCCCTCAGCAAATTATGGTTTGTATAGCTATCTGTACATACCTAACTATCTATCCATACATTCGTGTACACAAATATTCATATATATTTTTCTGTGTTTAACATTTAACATTTATCATATTGGCATCTTTAAATTAGAGGGCAATAGTTAGATGAGCATGTTGTAGGTGAGGGTAAGTTGGAGGTGTATATTTGTATTTATTATATTGTATGTCTGTCTGTTTGCCTGTCTTAATAGTTACGCACGTCTGAGCTTTCTTTCCGCTTATGAAACATTTGATTTATAGTCATGCTGATGTTGATGTTGCTTTGTTGTTGCTGTAGTTTTTGTTGTTGTCTTAATTGTTATTGCTTATAAAACTTAAAATTTTATGCATAAAACTTTAAGTATTTAATAGCATGTGATGTATTCTATATAGAATGTATTTGTTTTTGTTCAGATACATATATATTGTGTATGTATGTATGTATGCTTGATACTTATGGCACTTAGTAATATGCTTGCGTTCACTTTTGATTGTTCATTCTTTATGTATGTATATATTACACTAGGCAACATAACTTTTGTACATATTCTCCATAATTTATTTACATTTAATTTGAATAATATTTACAAGCATTAATTTTAAGCATAACACACAATTATTGATAGCTGGCTTTTTAGTGTTATTTCAATACCATGATTTACTTGATACATAAACTTGTCATTAAAATTGCATATCTAGCAAAAGTATCGTTATTACTTAAATAATTATTTTAACGAAAATTTCATTCGAAACTGAAAAGGAATTTCAAATGTTGCAATAATTTATAAGTAGTAGGTTAACTCTTTTAAGTCACAATGGGAAATAAATGTGTAACTCTTGCATCACCTCACATCACCACATTGTTAGCTTATTTTACCATTTCTCTGTTATTGATGTGATAACGTCTTTACTCGGGATGGAAGCTAAATTTATAGTGGAGTGAATTAATAGAAATTAAAATCAAATGTCACGTCGGTGTTGTATGAGGTTTGATAGTATGTGTAAGTTTATATGTGCGTGTTTTATTATATATTTTACTATAAGCCCAAAAATATGCAACACATAATTTCTTTATCAAAAACGGTTGTGGAGTATACTTACATATCAATGGAATAGTGGAATATATCAAAAAATTGTTTTTATTTATTTTCTTGTTTTATTGCATAGTTTACATATTCTTTTCTAATTGTAATTGTAAAATATTATCAACATTAGGCGATGTAGACGTGCAAAAGCAAAGAAAGTGCATTAAAAAGAGAAAGTGAAAAATTTTAAAAACCCATAGTTGCATTTTTTGTAACATAAAAACGAAAACTTTTATAATAAAGTTAACAACAATTCGTAAAGTATGTTATAACGTCAGGGGTGCAAAAGGGGCTCATTTCAGTTTTTCATTGGTGCTAGTTGCCTTGGACTACATCCTAAATATTTTCAAACATTTTTCATTCGAGCCCCTAAAAGTCACTGTCTCTCGAAAAGCGAAAAGTAAACAACTTATACTTTTCTACGGAAAATTTTGATGTCTTTGAACGATTCTCCTTTTAATCGAAAGCACATAGGGTATCTCGCTTTTTTCGGTTTTTACATTAACTGAAAAAGATGAACTTCATTCCCTTAAAAGGAAGTTAAAACGAAACGAAAACGTTGATAAAGTAAAAGAAATTTTTATCAATAACCGCAAATTAACCATCAGAGAGTATTATTTGGGCGTTATTTGGGCGTAAAGCAATTCGCCGAAAGAGACCAGAATTGTGGACAGCTCGTGGAATTTGCACCATGATAACGCACCGTCGCACAGTGCCATCATTATTCGTAATTTTTTGATGAAAAATGCAACAAATACCATCCAACAGCCATCGAATTCACCTGATTTGGCTCCCTGTGACTTTTTTCTGTTCAATCGAGTTAAAAACAATTACGGGGAACGCGTTTCAGCAGCCAAGAGGAAGTAATGGAAAAATCACAGGAAGCACTGATGTACATACCGAAAACTGAATATAAAAAATGTTTCGAGGATTGGATCAAGCGCTGGCAAAAGTGTGTTGCAGTCGATGGAGATTACTTTGAAGGGAACAATATAGATTTACATGAATAAACTTCGTCGCCTGAGAATTGATTTGTCGTATAGGTATATGAATTTGTACACACATACGCCAAATTAATTCTCAGGCGACGAATTGTATTTTTAATTTTCTAAATAAATTCCGGGAACTTTTTGATCAAGGTGGTATATAGAGCCTATCATACTACTTTCGCTATTACTATCATTTACATATTCAGGTGACCACTTTACTGGTCTTTTTCATATAAAGTCGTCTCCTTTTCTTTGAATTTCATATCTCAAAGCATATGTATGTATGCGAACATATGCGAACATAAAAAAAGTGGCTACTAATCAAAAAATCTCAAGGAAAAAGGTTCAGACACTTTTGATTCGTATAGAAACGTGTCATGGCCATTATCTTCAATGTCTGAGAAACCTGATGAATGGTGACTGGTGGATGTTCTCTGCTCCGCTACTCGATTCGCTAATATTAAATTCCTAGTATCTCTTCATAATCAACCGAACCAACATTGGTTCACAACCATTTTCTCTTATACTTCTTACTTGCATTCTTCCTATCATTTCACATCTAGAATTCCTTTGCGAATTTCTCGTTCTTTCTTTTCGTGCTGCGGAATGAAAACAATTAGTGAAAAAGAATGGAAAAAGAGTATGAACATTACTATTGCATATGAATGTTTGCATATCCCCTTTCTTTTCTTCACAAATTGTAGTAAGCATATTCCGAATACAGTACAAATAATTACGAATTCCTTTAAAAAATTACGAATATTCGCGAAAGCTGCGAATACGACTTAAAAGTGTTCGAACTTCTTTGACATTTTAATCTCATATTTGTACACTTCGCTGTAAAACAAGTCCAATTTATTTTAGAATGTTGTTTACGAATACATTGAATTTTCGCTTTTCTTCACAATTTTCTAAAAACTGCATTCATGCGGATCTCTAGTATGGACTACTTATAGAAAAGGCCCAGGTTCAATATCTTAATCAGCAAGAATCAAATCTCTTGGCAATCGTAAACTTTAAAAGGATCAACATGAAAAAGCATTTCTTTTCGCGTTTTAGATTTTCTAATTCGACTCAGCCAAAGATTTGCTCTACTAAGAATTTATATTACATGGTAATTAGCTTGAATCCCAATTTTTGTTGCATAGTGTTATTTAATAATAATATAAATATATTATATTTTTCATCTTTAAAACTTTTTCCACTTAAGTAAGTAAGCTTCTCAACTCACATCTAGAATTTCCTTTCATTCTCGGTAGTAGTTTTATGGAGTTATTCATTTAATTAAAATACTATTAATTTTAATTGCAAAAATATGTTTTTTGTGCTATGCTATATTGTGCATGTGTGTGAATATGTGTTTGTTTATTTTTATTTATTTTCTTAACTGATCAAGTACAAGTGTTTTTAATTGCTAATATTTAAATGAAATTTTGCATTGCACAATATGGGAAATTTTTCTGTGATTTTGTTAAAATTCCCGCATTTTGTAATTATATTTTATTGGAATTTCGTTAAATTCGCTTATTAACTTTTTAACAAACAGGTGATTAAAAGTTAATAACTTGTATTCCGCATGTTTTTGCAATCTAATTGGAATTATATTAATTTTTCTGTAGAACTATACGCAAATATTTTGCCAAGCCGATATTTTGTGTGCATTAAAAATTACAACTACAATACTTACTAAAAAAGTATTTATTATTTATTTTAAAGTAAATCAAGGAACCACATGTTTCGATTAAATCAATGAAAACTATGAACAGTCACAACCAGTCCAACCATGAACAGTCACAACTTACTAATATTTCTTAAGCAAAAAGCGAAGAAATTAATGTGGATTAGCCCAGTCTTTAAACTAGTATCATTTAAGTTGTTCCGGATATGGTAAACTGATTTATCGATGATGAAGGTCCAATATTCCTTGCAGATTGTAGTCATAATCGAGCAAATATTTTTTATGAAAACGTGACTTCGTTACCGTGCCAAATTTGCAGTGCAAAGTCTACGTTCGTTAATTTTACAACTGAGTTGTACTAAGAAAAATGTTTTAGTAGGATTATGATAATCCAATAATGCAGCATAAGCGATCTTAAACTTGTCAATGATGGCGGAATATTGAAAATTCTTACTGAGTTATTCACTAACGAATCCCGAAAGTTTCTAAGGAAGGATTTTAATTTTTCGTGTTTATAATTTTTTTTATTCTATTTTTTTGATTCATTCAAGGAACAAAATCTATGTGAATTTTATTGCCAAGGTGGTGGGTTAGACTCCCACTCCTCACGTGGACCCAGACATACCTATGGAAATCTTCAAGCTGAACATATATAGCCAAATGATTAACATAGCTAACAATAAGTGGAGATCACACAAAACTAATCTAGCCCTCTTCCAACTCAAAGATGTCAAATTATCTTACTTCGCTAAATAAATCTTCTATTAGCAACACTGTAGCAATAATCACTGGACCTACAAATGACTTCTAGAGAAGCTGCCTAGACGAGGAAGAAATTACTCTCCACTTTCTCTGTAACTGTTTAGCGCTTGCCACACTAGACTGAAATCTTTAGGTCAACTCTTCTACAGCAATTTAGCTGACTTTGAATCTGCCGACATCAGAGATTTAGATAAGCTACAAAATAATTAAACTCTGCTTCAGCTATATAGTTTACTGTGAATCTACTGGCATCATGGATTCTACAGTTTGGAGCATTTGGGTGACGAAATAATCGACTTCTCCATGTTTGCGCTCCATCCACGCTGCTATATTAGGGATTAGGTTAAAGGTGCAGCGACCCTTTTTGGACTGCTCCCAGTTTCATTGCTATTCCACAATGCTACGCTTCCTCTCTTCTGTTTTCCTGAGGTTTGTAGGCCTTTCTCCAGTTATACTATAAAGGCGCTTCATTTCTATTGCTAGTAGGTCAATGGGCAATTTTCTTGCTATGACGCAAATGGCGTCGTCCGACACCGTACGATAGGCGCTGGCAATCCTCAGTGCACTGAGCCTATAAATCGAGCGAATGCCCCTCAGATGTGTCTTCTTTGCGTTCGCCCAGATGGGTGCTGCATACATTATAAAGGAGCTGGTCACCATTGAAAGCAGCTGACGCCTGCCCTCCCGTGGGCCTCCGATATTCCACATAATGCGCGGCTGTAATGGTGTGGCTGTGAGGTGATGCAATGATCCCCAACTGTGATTACCAGCTCTTTTTTAACCTAACCTAACCTAACCTAGCCTACAGCTTTGATGTTACTCTAGGAGAACAATGATTTAGCAAGTCGTAAACATTGTAGTGTCTTAAAAAAAGCTGGTTACATTTCTTTGCGAATTCCTTCAACTTCTTAAGATATTTCCATCACCACCTTAGGACGTTTGGATTCTTTGGATGTGAGCAAAGAAGGCTAAAAAACGTTTTGCATGTACGGAGCTCGATTGGAAAATTTGCTTTTGTTTGAAAGGTTATACAGCGCCATTCGCAATGAAATATTGAAGGTTGAAAATAAAATCCAACTTGATACTTGAATTTGTTCGTACAATTAAACCGAACACGCTCTTGTTGAAGGACTGTACTTCGAAGTCTTGTGTGATGAACTAAAGCGGGTTTTTCAGTTTTGCTTTGTGATTTAAAATGAAGCAATGTACCTTAAAATATTTTTTATATTAATAAAATAGAAGGAAGCTTTTGTTATTTCTCGAATATTGGGGACTAGTGATCGCAATACTAATTTTGAATCTTTTGCGCCCTAAAAAGTTTGTATAAATTGTAAAAAACCCAATGTTATTCATAATTTGTTTAATGAATATTATTAATTACAAAAAGGGTATAAAAAAATGGAAGCAATAATAAATATTTAAAATTCGTAACGTATATCGTTCAAATTTCAAAGTTTGATTGAGTCAGTAAACTTCACTAAGTGATTTCAAATTGATAAATTTTGACTCAAACAAATAATAAAATATAACTTCATGCGTCATTTATATGAACAGGTACAAAAACACCAACGAGACAAGGTTACAAACTTCAGATCATATATAAAATAAAAATGAAAAAAAGGAATGAAGTAAAAAATTTATTAGTCTGGAAAAGCCAAGAAATAAATTCAATTTAAATAAACTTAATTTATTAAACATTTTGGCTTTTTATTTTTATATATATTCTCTGCGACGAATTCAAAGCATTGCAAGCGAGTATTATTTGCACAAATTTTTAACATACACACGCAAATACACGCACATACTCAGACTTGAACTCTTCGTACGTGATATATGCAACGAGTAAACGAGTACGTGTAGTTTTTGTTTTTTAATAATTTTCAGTCACGTTCAAATGCTTATTGTCTCAGTAATTTGTTTTTTTTTTTCTTTTTTTTGATATGTAAACGTTTAAAACTTCAAAGCAAAACAGCAACAACAACAGCATATATTAAAATCTTGTAGTTGACAACAACTTTTGTGGAAAATTGCAAATTGTGATTAATTTGAGGAAATAAAATTAATTTTAAAATGTTTTCTCTACTCTACTCTCCATTTATATAATTGCATGTGCACTTTCGTTTTAATAATTTAATTCTTCTTCGTTTGTTTGTCTGTTATACCGATAACAATTTCCGTTTCCTGTTGGAAAATTGCAAGCAAAGCAAAACAAAAAAAGTAATACTAATTTAGAAGTTTTCTTTGAGAATTTTTGTTAAGAAAACTTTCTTATTTCGGTATAATCTCATTCTCTTTCTCTCGTTTTTCCTATCTGATTTTCAAACTTTTAAATTTTAATCAAATATTTTTGCAGATTTTCTAGACACTTACTTATATACATATAATCATTGAAGCGTTGACTTGTATTTATATTAAATTCCTGAGAACTATTGTTGTTGCTTTTATTATCCTTCCTCGAGATTGTCAATTTCTTTCGCATATTGCAAATTTTACGAGTCTCAACTTGAGACTTGATACTTAATAAAGTTGTCGTCGAAAATCTTCAATAAATAATTTAATAATAAAATCGCACCTTTTGCTTGGAATTATTGGTGTTCTCCATATATAGCAACTACTGTTGTTGTTGCTTGTTGTCTGCCTCGTTGGCTGGCTGCAACCAGGCAACATCGACAATTTTGCCTGTTTTGTTACTGGCTCCTCCAACTTTGTTTGCTATTGCTGCTGCTAATGTATTCACAACAACCAAATGTAAATGTAAAACAACATAAAAATAGAAGAGAGAGAGAAAAAAAATGAAGAAAAAACGTTAATAAAACTTGTAGATACTCTTCACATGCGATGTGAATGACCCTTTATAATATACATATATATTGTATGCTTGTATGTATGTATTTTCTACATAATTTTTATTTTCTTGCTTTTCTTTGTTTTATTTTCTTTCTTTTCTTTCTACTTATTACCTTTTTCTGCCAGTCTTCATTTACCAACGACTGTGGCTAATGTCGCCTTCATCATCATCATCATCATCGTTGGTCGTCTTTTTCTACTACCTCACATCTCTCTCTCTCTCTATCTACCTCATTTCTATGGCCTTGTTGTGGTCGGTCGCTGTGTGGAAGCGTACCGCAAAAGAAAGTCAAATCACATGGTGACTTATTTTAAATACACTATGAGAAAATTGGTAACCCTCTTCTTCTTCCACTCTATTGAATGTACAAGTAGTTAGCTAGTAATTATCTGAATTTTCGAACAATGAATAGCTAGAAAATTGCTAAGATAATTAGGTAAACTTAAATGAAAGAGAAATTTAAAACTTGAATTCACATTTGCACTTTGCAAAATTTCACGTGGTAAAAATAGCAAAGTTTTGAATAATCACAGAAATATTTGTGTGTACATATATGCAAATTTGGAAGGTCTTTTTCTAGAAGTATAGGGTGGTAGAGCGTTCTACCAGATTTCACCTTCCATCGGAATAAAATTTGGAACTTTCAACATTTGTTATATTTTACAAAAGAAATTTTAAAAATTAATATGACACTAAAATTTTTATTCTGGCAGGAGAAAACTTAAATTTAAACAAGGTTTTTATATGCAAAAGGCTTACCTTATTGCCGTTTTCTGCGCATCAGTTTGGAGTGTCTAGAAATTTTAGTAGCATATGATTTTTTTTTTTAATACCTTTATTTATTTATTTGTTAAAAATGTGTTTTTCTCCTATCTAAAATAATACCTAATATTTTAACCATTATCTCAAAAACTTAACCTGACTTGATGGAGCATTGTGATCTTCAGATTCGAGCTCAGTGACTCCAAATTATTCTAGAACACATGTAAAATCGCTAGTCTGATGAGAAAAACACAATTTTTGGCGCAGCGCTTTTGAGTTCTATTACAAATAATATGAAATAATCGAAAAATAAATTTAATTCTAGATATATAACTGGATATATAATTTCCTGATCGCTTTTCTTAGAAGCATTTAGCATCTTCAAATTGAGCTTCAAAATATTTTGAAAAATATAACTTCATCTCTTCAATCTTCATTGATGTTCTTAGATCATTACACTGTGTAATGATGGAATGAGTATTTTATTCTCGTTAACTCGAGTAATGACAAGTTAATTAAATTCGTATTAACTCGATGCCGTCAACTCGAGTTGTGTCCCTCGATTTTTTTTTAACTTGAATTTGTACTAGAATCGAAGATATGAAACGAGTTTACTAAAATAATTAGGTAGTAAAATGAATTTGAATTCTCTCGCCTTCTCTCTCTTACACACTTGTAGTATAGAACTTAAAACGTAAAAAGCAAATATAGTGTAATTCGAATCAATTCTAAAATTAATTGCTCTATTGTACTAATTCTTTATGATCACCGAATTGACAACTTTCCAACTCGTTAACTTGAGTTAAAGTATTTTTGTATACGAGTTTAAAAAGTCTTTGATATGAAACATTACAAACATTTTGTAAGAAGATTGTTAAAAAATGTTTTGAGGTAATTGAGAATAAAGTTGTATCCATACGGAAGAAAATGGCAAAGATGTGTGCACTTTCTGGTTAAAATTTCTCGCAATCCTAACGTGATTGAAAAATTATACTACCTGCAGAAAATTACATTTCTTGTTCTCAATCATATTCTAAAGAACTTAAATTTCGCAGGCCTGTGGAATCATAGTTGCGATAAAGCTCTTTACAAAGTCTCTGATGGTTCAGCTTCTACTATTTATCTATGTTCACGAGCCTCTGAAGAATTAATTATTAAAAAAACTTATTAGCGTCACGCACTCAGACTGAACTGGATTTATGGTTTCCATGAAATTATTCTTGCTCTCGTACCTCTTCGGTCCTCATCGGAACTCCAACTTTTATATCAGCCTTACTCTAGGAGGAATCTTTCATTATCAAGCAAAATAGCTTAGAATTCCGTTCAGTTCCGAATTTTTCGATTTTTTTCTCCGAACATTTGGGGTCACAGAAGAAAGCTTAAAAGTATTTTGTGGCTCAGTTTCTACAAGGAATTCTTGTCATCCCAGGGTTGGACTTACGGTTTCAATGAGATCGTTGTTAATATTTTTTTTTTTGCCACTTTGTTTTCTATAATTTTCATGATAAGCACTGAAATAATTTGAATAAAGTATGGTGGAGGGAGGATAGAGAAAGGGGAATAACTGTCCCTTTCAGAACTAGCCCTTGCCTATTAAACTCCTACTTATTATTGTAGATAAAAAAAACGCAGGTTTTGGTTCGAAGAGAGAGAGAGGGGAGGTGGGGGTAGGGGAGTTATATCTGCCTCCGTATTGGAATAAAAAATAAAATCAATAAAATTTAAATTTTTTTCGATAAATTTCTAAAAGTGTTTTAATTTTCAAAAGATTTTTTATTTGCAAACAATAAACATATCAAATTCTCAATTAATTTAATCCCAGAAAAATCCACAAAAATCTATCACTATATCATTTTCAGAAAATTCTGGAAGAATAACCAAATCTACTTCAAATTATATTAATTCCATTTGAGATTAATGCACTCCGGAATATTCATTCGTATTCTTGAAAATAACACTTTTTTAATTGGAATTTTCTGAAATATTTACATACATATGAAATTTTTTTTATAGTATAAACGAAATATTCTGAAGTGGTCCGTTTTGCTCTGTTATGTCACAATTTTTTTTTATTGACATAAAAATTTTTAAAATTGAAAAAACAAAAAAATTAAAAATGCAGTTCATATTTTTTTCATCAAAACATCCATTTTTACAAAAATTTTTTTTCCGATTTTTTAATTTTTTTTTTTAGTATTTTTTTATCCTCGTTATCATCGTTCAGTTTTATCTCGTTGTTAGCTTAACCCAGTAATGCCTAGCGGTGCCATATGGCCCCTTGTCGCTGAGCTGTTCCAGAGCCAGGTTAAAAAAAAAATTTTTTCTCAAGTTACTTTCTTAATTTTTTTTTGTAAAAATGGATGTTTTGATGAAAAAAATATTAACTGAATTTTTAATTTTGTTTTTTTTTTCAATTTTAAAAATTTTGATGTCAATTAAAAAAAATTGTGACGTAGCAGAGCAAAACGGACCACGGATTCGGACTCAGCGACCCCTCATTACCCTAAGTACACTTGTCCCGTCTCTGCTCATTTTTGGCTGTTGAACAGTGTAATTAAAATTAATAGGCTTTGAATGAATTTTATATTTTCGTTTCTTTATATTAATCAAGTTGTATTCAAAGCAAAATGTAAATGTCTGTATAGAAATGTCAGAGCATATTCATTTCAATATTCATTTTAGTGAACCCATTCAGGGTTGCATGAGATTTTTGCTCTGTTACGAGTGCGGTTTCGTTGAAACCACCTCACATCTCTGGTTTCGTTTGACATGTTTTTATATGCCGAAATTGAGCATTTCAACACAGTTTCAATTGAAACCACGGGAATGATCAAAACCACGCAATTTTCGACTCAGTGGGAACATAGTATAAAATACAAAGGGAATATTTTGAAATTTGTCTGATTTAAATTTAGAATTTTCTGAAGTAATGTTGAAAAAGATGAAGAATTTTCTAAAGTATAATTGGGATTTTCTAAAGTATTAAGAAAATATTCTAAAAGTGCAATAGAAATAATCTGAAATCAATTGGAATTGAGATAATTTCACCTGCAAAAATTCGTTCGATTTTTTTTTTCAACAATTTCTAAGCCTTGTCTTGCATCGAATAAATACTATAATATAGACCTATAAAAATTATTAGTCTTCGAGTTTCAAAACTTACTCATCCATTATTCTTAAGGGCTTTGACTATCTTGAGAAAAGTTCTAATATACTTTTACCTATGTTTATAACAATATGAAGTTTCTTTTGAAACTTTTTCAGTGTAAGTATATACGTAGGTATCTACTTTAATTTTTTTTTTTTTGCTTTACCATTTCATAATTACCATTACCAATACCATTACTACATTTTTGCTACCCACTCATTCGCTTACAATTTGCATACAGACATTCATACTGGTCTGGTACATTATTCTTTAGCTTTTTGTACTTACTACTGAGAGCGCGCTATGGATGATGCTATTAACCATAAGCATACGAGTGTATAAACCTTTTGCTACATTATTATTATTATTTTTTTTTTAACTGAACTGAACTGCAACATGGTAAAGAACATGTACACAAACATATATATTCGTATATAAATCCAAGTGCATATATAGGTATGTGTGTAATATACCTAGACTTCCTCTTGAAATCATCAAATTTGAAATGCATGAAAAACCAAAAAAAGTAAAATAAAAAAAATAAAAAAATAATATAAATAGATGCATTTGTTTCGCTACTCTTTTTTTATGTTTCTGCTGAGCTTTTTCTTTTTTTTTTTAATATTATTGTACGACTTTGCTACTTAAAAAAGGAAAAAAGAAATAAAACAAAATTGTACTAGATTTGATATGCTATGCACATTTTGATATGGTTGTACGATTGTGCGCCTGCAGCTAAAACACAATCAGCTTTATGCATATTATGTATTAGTAACATTTTCTAATGATAGTCACTATTATAACTGCTACTATTATTTATGCTACTATTGCTACTGAACTATATATATATATACAAATATGTTTATGCTATTTAAGAATAACAAAGCATTAAAAATTTTGTAAACATTTAACATTATTGATAAATATTATAAGCGTAGCACTAGCTACATAACGCAATAGTTAATTATCTCGCTTGCTTTGCTATGATGTATCCTAAAAAAAATAAATAAATAAATAAAATTCGCAAGGAATATGAAAATCTTTTATAAGTATTAATTATAAGTTTCACCAAGTTTCAACTTTCTGAAGAGTTTTTGCTACTAGATAATTATGGCGCTAGATATTGTTTAAGTTTATGTTAAAATTATGTACTACGTGTTTAATATATAACTACTGACATACATACACACATACATATATTGAAGGTATGCAACCAACTTAACTTAGTTATAGTATATAACTTATTATAATTAACTATATATTTAGTATGTGCATGATTATATAAGTTTATGGAAATTGTGGTTAGTATGTATGTGTATTAAATATTCCATACACACACACTCTCTTATATTTTTGAGTAGCCTGATCCTTCATATTTTTATATCGACCATGTTTATTTATTTTATATTATGCATATCCTTAGTATTAAAAACTTTTTTGAACAAAATATTGTTTGGTTTTATTGTGTTTTATTTTTATTATTTCACTGTTACACACTTTTTCCACCATTGTTATTTTTCATATATACATAGGTATTGTTTTTGTAACTATTGTTGTTGTTTGGCATAAAGTTGGAATAATATTTGTGTGTATTCACTTTTTCAATACTTTTTATACTAAATAGTAAACTATGTACACTAATAAAAAAAATATTAAAATAACCATAAACTACACATGCTATACAAAATTTACACTATCTGTCTCCCTGCAGCAAACAGCATGACTAAAGGAGAAACTTCCAAACATTTCCGCTGTAGATGTGCTAATCTAATGAGAACTAGATTTGACGAACCTGGTACAGTCTTTTCAAAAATGTAGAAAGTATATTCAGACCTAGCAATCGGACATTCCTCCTAAACCATATGACAGGCTGAGAGGAAAAGCGGGCTAAAATTTATATAAGAGCAAAAGTGAAATAATTTAGAGTGTCAGTGCAAGAATGGCATAAGTAATACTGTTTAGAGTGAAAATGAAATGCCTTAAAAGTAAGAGCAAAAATGGTATAACAATTCTTTCAGAGCAGCATAGTTTTTTATTCCGTTTTCGCTCTGAATATTTTTCGTTTCACTTTTGCTCTGAACATTTTTCGTTTTGCTTTTGCTCTTAAGTAAAATTATTCCATTTTTTTCTGAATGCAGAAGTTATATCACTTTTCCTCTCAGCCCCTCAAATGAGGACGATTCGGGTTTATATCACTTTCACTTTCGAATAAATGACAGGCTGTGAGGAAAAGCAGGCTAAAATTTATGTAAGAGCAAAAGTCAAATAATTTAGTGTTAGTGCAAGAATGGCATAAGTAATACGGTTTAGAGTGAAAATATTTCGTTTCACTTTTGCTCTGAACATATTTCGTTTTGCTTTTGCTCTTAAGTAAAATTATTCCACTTTTTTCTGAACGTAGAAGTTATACCACTTTTCCTTTCAGGTTCTCATATAAAGCAGCTAGTATTCACGGAATCATAAAATCAATGCGACTCTGGCTATACCTGGTTGATTTTAAAAACTCCTCTTTAGCTTAGTGTAATTCTTATTCAAATCTTATTATCTTATTATCTTATTTTGCTGAAGGGCCCCTGCGGTACCTAGGAGAAACTCAAGCCACTATTATTAATATTAAAGTTTTCCACCACTTTTATCAGATTCAAAATCGGTTAAGCCAATTCCAAAATATCAGCGTCGGAAGTTTTTTAAAATTCGCCCATTGAACAAGGCATTGCATTCATCGTTGTAAAAATCATTGCTTAAGGGGGAATAAATAATAAATGAGAGAGAGTGAGAGAAGATATGGGTAAGGGCATCTCTCAGCATTATGTAATGAATTATCTGCATACACAAATAAGGCTGATGCAGTGCTGTCTTTCATAAAAACACTTCGGTTTCCCAGTTTCAATGAGAGACTAAAATCGATAAAAAAATTTTAAATATGCTCTTCTCTGTAATATGCTCCGGCTATAGCCAGATCGGTGTATTTGAGTTGATATCCCCTATAAGAAGTAAAAAGATACCATTTAGCATAAATCCTTTAGTATATTCTGAGAACTTTTGTGTTTATTTAAATACCTATGTAGCAACACTGATGACGCACTGTCATATAATTTATTAGAATTTGGTTAAAAATGAAGAGGTAGTCGATTTAGAAGGCGAGTGAAGGATTTTATTTCTAAATGATTTTATGCAAAAAAGCGACAGAATTCTGCTATTTTGTTTTTGGCTTGAAAAATTCCCTAAAACAAATTATGTACCCTCATTCAAAATGGTTTGTCGGAGCCTTATTGTGTCTGCCACACGGTAGCGCTCCACCAAAAGTTTTTTTTTTTCGCAAACTAAGCACATAAAACCAGATTAATTGTGAAAATATGTCAATTTCTTATTACGCATCAAAAAACACTTCACTTTTTTAAAAATCACTTTGATTTTTTAAGAATTTCAGTTCACAAAAAAATTTCAAAACGACAGCCCTGGTCTGATGTTACACGGTCAATGTTTTGCTGCCAATGTTTTCTGTTTCCACTCTATTTTCATCGTTTTGTTTGATGCCCTGTTACACCATTAATTTTTTTTTCTGTATATTTTTTTTTACTACTTTTATCTGCAACTATATTTTTCCAGCTTAAAGGTATTTAATTGTATTTTGGAGTGAATGAAAATTCAACAATTTAAAATGGAAAATAATTATAATGACAATATGAGACAATGTTTGTGGAAATAGCAATAAATTATACAAAAAACATTACATTTCTGTATGAAAGATACTGATTAAAATTTGCAAACTATTAAAATAAGCTCCGTCACTTTGTTTCTTAGTCATTGAATTACCATGTTTTTATAAAAATTATTAAGTAATTTTTTAAACAGCAGTCTCACAACTAAATAAAAGTCAAACAGCGCAAAAGGTTGCAAAGAGTATAGTATAGTAGTATTTTCCGTCATCAAAAAAATTTGAAGTGAAATGTGTGTTTATTCTCTCTTTTGCTCAGTGTTCATTTTTCAACATATTCATAACAATTTCATTGTTTGACAGCAAAACATTCGTGTAACATCGCCCTAATCAAGCAAACTTCAACAAGTAGTTTGATTCCCTTTTGATATTTGTTTTTTCATAAAGAGATTTCGGAAAAAAATAGCCCCAGTTACTGCGGCCTTACCGAATAGTATTTGATAATACCTAAGTCTAGTATTTGATCTATCTAAATCTGAGGTAAATATTAAAAAGCACATAACAGCCCAAACTAGGTAGAATAAAGATATGAGAACAAAACGACTCTTTATAGATAATTGTGATCTGCAGAAATCCATCTACCTACTTCCCCTGATAGACCATCCTCAGAGGTCACCAATTATTTAAATGAACTGCGAAAACTGCTAGAGTTAGGACTTTTTTTTAATAAATTTTTTTCGAATTTTTTTGATAATTAGAAGATTTTGATTCCCGCTCGTCCATAATGAGTTAAATTCCACAGCTAGGGATTGTTTCCCATTGACCTGTGGATTTCTTAATTTAAGACTTAAGACTAAGTCCGATCAAACTGAAATCAGCGGGGAACACCCGTAGGTTGCCGTAGCCTAGTGGTGAGTTAGTTTGGCTCCTACGCAGAGGTGCCTGGGTCCAAAAATCAAAAACAGAAAATAACAATTTCTCTATACGGCACCGCCTTTTGGCTGGCAATGGCAGGCCGCCAAGTGTAAAAAAATGCCTATGAAAAGCTTTTCACTTCACCGTTCGGATCCGGCATAAAACTGTTAACTTCCATTCGTGTATAAATATAACTCACACAATATGAATGGATGCGAAAAGCTCGGCCTTGACCCTCCAGAGGCTGTTGTGCCATAATAGTAGTAGTAAGAGCACAGCGAACCATATTTGGCCTAAGTGCGTCTTGATGGTCAACCACTTAACCAACCTTAAGAAAAATGAAAAAATATTTATAATTGGTTCTTCTACCTATTCCTATTCATACGGAATTCAAAAAATTCGGATATGACTAGAATAAAAATCGTTTCAGAACAACAGTTATTCATAAGTTCATAAGGTTTGAATATATTATTATATATTATATTTGGAATAAACTCGGTTTCTACTCCAGGATGAATAGTTTAAAACAAACTTTATTAGGAAAAATGTATTTTAGAATGTAATTTTCTCGATTCTTCAAATAGTTCACATAATAAGTCTAACCTCTGAACCGGCAATATATGGTTTGAATAAATAAAAACGGGCAATCTCAATTTCATTTAAAGAAGAAAAATATTAGAGGAATTTCGAATCTGAAAATAAAATTTTTGTAAGTCTGTGACAAGGCTTAAAATAGCTGAATTGCCAACTTCGCATATTTTGAAACTAAGCTCTCTGAGAATTAGTACTTCCATTCCTAGAAATAAACACTTTTCGAAAACGAAAAGATGAATCTGAGAAAACCTGTGTCTGGAGGGAACCTGAGCCAGCGATGTACATTCTATATCAATATCATCAGCCTGCCAAGGTTGAAGGCTGAAAATTGGTGATTTTGGGACGTCACTCCCTTCATTCACAAGAAAATGCCAGGTGCTTAAGTTATGAAGAAATGAGGGAGCTTTGTTCAATAGGTTCGGGCGAGCCAGTTACAAAAAATGAGGTTAAAAAGACTTTACGGCTTTCCTTAAGAACCTGAATTAGCGCAAAAACTGAAAAAGAAGTAACTTTACTTTATTTAAATACAAAATGTATTTCAAAGTTTAAATTAAAATTTGGTTGGAGGTGGTCCACTTTCTATCCAAAGTAAAATCTTTGTATCACAACTCGATTTGGTACAGTTGCAGTTTTTTTCTCTTGTAAACAGATACATTAATTTCAACTTTTTCTGATTTAGCACAAAAAACACTTCTGTTGCTTCAAACTTTTAAATAAACAAAAAAAAAAAAAAAAAAGTATAATTATTCTGTAAACTAAACACATAATTTACTAAAAACTTTACATAGTTTTTGATTATTGCTCTAATTTTTTTGTATATATTGTTTTTTCCTTGAGTGTAGAGTTTCTGCTTACTCGAGTCTTTTATATACATATAGGTATGTATCTCTACTTTTTGTATAATATTTACTTTTGACTTTTTTCTATGCTGTGTAAAAATCGTTAAAGTTTATTGTAAATCTTTTTATGTTTTGGCTTCTTTTTTGTTATTTCTTTCGCTAGTATAGTTATACTTTTACTTATAGTTCTTGCTCGGCTTGTTTTTCTTTTTTGTATTATTGTTGCTAGAGTTGTTGTTTTAGTTGTTATTGTTGCAGTTGTTTTAGTCATCATTATCATAGTTTTGTTATTTTTTTTCTATACTTTGAACAGGCACACAAAAAGTTGTGTCTCTTCTTTAAATAAGTACGGAAGTACTTTTCTAACTATATATGTATATATATATATATTTTTTTTTTTTTGCCATAAAATTTCCACTAATGAACTATTGAACTTTATGATATTATTTCTGGATTTTTACAGACAGACCTGAAAATATGTGTGGTCAAAAGTTTTTGATATTAAAAGAAAAAAAAAAAAAAATAAACGAAAATTAAATAAAAAATATTATCTAACAAAAAAAATATACAATGGAAAGAAACAAAATTCAGAGAAAATTTTTTATATATCACAGTTAAAAACGGGTTTTGCTTTAGTTTAACTAAATTTAACCAAGGTCAACTGGATTGAATTGATTCAGTGAAGGATTTTCATCTGAACGAGATTACAGTTTATCGTTTGGCTTAATTTGGTAATGCCCTAATATCAAAATGTTCAGAATCGGATTTTTTATTTATTATAATTAAACAAATAATTTCAAGCTAAACATCGGAAACTTATGTAATTGTTCTTTTAGTTAAAATTTAACATTTTACAATAAAAGTCTTAAAATTACAGTTTTTAAATGTTTTTTCGCTTCTTCTGTAACATTTGAAAAATGTGTGTTAGGGCTTTATAATTATGTAGAACAAGTTTACTGTTGTCAAGAAATATATGGTTCAAATTAATTTTTTGCATATTTCTGCCCATTTAACTCACTTATAACTTTTAAAATCTTATAATGTTTTATATGCATAAAAAATTATGAATCTAGCTTAATATTCGCCATTCATGAAGTTTATCTTGATCTCTGATAATTTTGGAGATATGGTTGCATGAGAATGGACAAGAATATCATGCATTTTGGTGATTGAGGTTGTCGTACCGTGTGGGAAAAACCTGCTCTTCTATCAAATCATTTCAAAGTTCCGATGAAAATATCAGGTAATATGTTAAGACTGGAATGTTAAAAAGAAAAATTTTTGCTTAATAAAACAAAATGAAATACCAAAATTTCCTTCGAAGATATTGTAAAAAAATATTAAAAATAGGAAAATTTTACTTAATTTTTGGTTCTTAGATCAGGTTAAAAAAAAAACGAATTGTAGATTATGCGTTCACAAATTCGCTGTTTGCAATGCAGTCACGTCTCGGGATGTGCTTTCGAAGAATGATTTTAACCGTAGCATTTTTTATTTCAGCACAACCTTTTTTATGGGAAGTTGAGAAAAAGTTCCAGCATATTTTCACAAAAAATGTCTTTTCAATAAATTTGCTCTTGAACAGAACCCACCCAAATCTTCAGTGTCTTCACCAATTTTGACATATTGGTCAACAGTTTACATATGCAGATAAGTCAATGAATTAGGTAAAATGTATGAAAAATTTTTTCGTCGCTTTCCCCAGCGAGTTGTTTTGTACATGAGATCGATTTTTTTGGATTCCGATATTTCTATTCTGTGCACGTTGACGACCATGTAGTGACATTTCGTCGCCTGAGAATTGATTTGGCGTATGTGTATAAGTATTCCTATGCCTATATGCCAAATCAATTCTCAGGCGACGATTTGACTTTGGACTTTCTTTCACGGTTTTCTACGGTTTTTAAAATCCATTTAGCTTTGTTAATAAAGGAAATTGTTTACTTAAGTTTTATCTAATCTTTCAATCTCTTCAGGTATTAAATTTTTGATAACCTCACAAATGGAACTTCAGAGCATCTCTTTCTCACAATAAAACGCATATGTATTTTTATTATATTTATCTTAGATAAAAATAACTCATATTAAATTTTCTTTTTTTTATTTCAGGTACGTTCAATCAAATCAGACTCTATTTAAAAGTATCTACGTAAGCATAATATTCTGAAATAAATAACTAACCTGAAAGATTTCATTAGAAAGAAAACATATTTTATTAATTAAAGAATAAAATGTCAAAAATAATAAGAATAGCTCAAAAAAAAAACCAACAAAATCTATTAATTAACTTTCCCATATATTATACATAAATCTTTAAAAAATATATATATATATAATATTTTTTATATATTTCATGCATGCATTAAAATCACAACACAAAATTAATATATGTAAATATTTCTACGAATTCTTTTGAATAACTTAAAAATATCCAGCTAGTTAATATTAATAAATAAGTAAATAATACAGAAAATAAAAATAAAATAAAAACAAAATCAATTTCTGGAAATTCTTAACAAAAGGAATAAAAATAAAAATACAATAACAGGTTTTCATTCGCATTGATTTCTAAACTATTCTAGATGCAAAAGAAACAATAAAAAAAACACAACTAAAATATCAAATACAAAATATAAAAAAAGAAACATTTAAACGAAAAAAAAATAAATAAATAAAAAAAAAACAAAATTCTAATCGCGAATTTATAGTCAAAGTTTTTGTTTTTATGGTCAACGCAAATGAGGTGGAACCAAAACCAAAATCGGCAAAAGCACTCGTGTAAATAAGTATCTGTTAGATATTCAATAGTTCAAAAACAAAAATATAGTTTAACAGCTAAAGGTGGGAGAAGGTTAATGAGGGGTGTGAATGAATGAGTGAGTGTGTGCTCAAGGGGGCCATTTTGCAAAAATATATTTAAATATATTTACGTGTAATATTATTGATTGTTTGCGCGCTGTCATGTTCACGTATGTGTGTATCGAGTATGTATTTAAATTTTCCATTATAATTGTTACTTTTTTCTCAAACTTTTACCTGTTTGTTCATAATTTTTTTCAAATATATTTTTTTTCTTTGCACTTTGTTTATTATTATTATTTTTTATTATTATTTATGAATAGTACCAACAAAAATGACATCATCATCATTGCTGTCATTGTCATCATTAGGTAGCATTTTGAGAAGATGTTGTTGAGGAGGTACTTAGGAATTCAATAAAAAATAATTGTAGATATGTTTTGAAAAAAAATAAAATAAATGAAAAAGAGAAAAATAATAATTAAAAATATTGAATGGTTTTTGTACAGTTTTTACACAAATACAAAAACTGCATTTTTTTCGTGTGAATGTTGTGGAAATATAAATTTTGAATTTAAAACCTGGTGTAACCGATGTAACAAGCAATCTTTCACTGTCGCTTCATAAAAGCTTAGGTTCTGATTAAAACTTACACAGTCCGCCCGCCAGATGTCGCCAGAATTTTGAGGAAATTGATTTTAAAGTTGGTTATTTATAGTCAACCTTCTGAATTTTTATTTTTTTCCTATCTAAGAACCAGATAGGTCTAGAACTTAAAGTATTTTCGTTCAAATTTATAAGGAACTCACGATTCCCTATTTGGTCTGTTAATGAGTTCAAAGACTCCTAACAAAATTTAATGAATCCTTAATCAAAGTTCTCTTAAGATCCACTGAAAGAAGGAAGTTTTCGCATTCTGAATTGTGCTCGTACCAGATCATAACAAAAAATTGCCTGGATGTTTAGTGTCGTAACAAATCATTTCCAATGGTCTCGATTCATTACTTTTAAGTTTACTTATGGCCATGTGAAATTGTTATTGACTGTATAAGTTCATCGTGGAAATTTCGCCAGATTACTTTTCCGACTTCTCCTACTATAATAATAATGTAAGAGTACATCAGATATAATCCTCGTCGGAATATTTAAGGTTTTGTGTTCAATGTCAAATATTTCGAAAACCAGATGTTCTTGAGCCTAAATATATATAAATTCGTCCACGTTTTCCATTGGTGTTTCTCTTATATTAAAGGCATTTGCATGTGGTGTGTTCATGCTCAGAGCTTTGGATTTGCTGGTTTTTTTTCGTAAAGTGATCTGTTTATCCCACCTTCACCAAGGCTCCAGCTTATTCCTTAACAGAGTTTTATATCGATAAACGTTAAACCAAAGAATATATAATACATAGAAGGCGCATCACGTACAAATTTATTTGTTCAAAAATTTTGTTCTATGGAGCCATAACTGCCTCCAGTTTACTCTCAAAATTGAGTTGTCCTCATAAAAGCAATGAGTTTAAATTATTTGTTTTTTTTTTGCTGTAGTCTTTGTTTAATGAGAGGGAGAAGTTTTGTGTTTTCGTTTTTTCATGTTTTTTTTTGTTGATGCTTGCAATATGAGCTGGTTCATTATTCATTCATTATTTAGCAGTATTTATGTATGTCACAGATTATAAAATTCAAATCCCCAATTGTGACGCGAAAAAATAGGAATTTTTCAAGAAACTTTACTAAAGTTTTTTATAAAAACTATTTTATATCTAAAAGTACATGTATTGAACTTAACTTTAACAAATTTCTTTCGAAAACATTTGAATAGAAATTGGCCTTTCTGGAAAACATGTTTCGCGGTGATCAATATTTTGCAAATCTAGATGAAATGGATTTACTTTTATTATAAGATTATCTAGTGATTGATCAAAGGGTTTGAAAAAATATACATATTTAACAAAATTGCCAACTGTCAACAGTTCGATTTTCACTAAAAAACGTAGATTTTTCAGTTGTAAAAAAATGGTTTTGCATAAAAAAAAATTCCTTCGATTAATCTCCAGATTATTATGTATTGAAAAAGCAAATTAAAAAAAGATAATTGGTTTAGTAGTTGTTAAATAAGCGTGGTCAACGACTTCAATAACCACATTTTGAGAAGAACGTGTTTAACCCATATCGTTCCGGTACTAGATACCATGATCTAATTTGGAAAATTTTCAAAACGCAATTTTCATACGTCTTCAATAAGAAATTTTAGTACTTAAACAAAAAAATTTGTCTGAATTTTAAAGGCTATAGTAGTTTTGGGCTTACTCCAAGAAAATAAGGTGACCAGGTGTAAAAAAATAAGAATATTTCTACGCTACACCATGAACAAATAGTTTTCCTTGGGATCAAATATATTTAATACATTATTTTAGAAGTTATTATAAGTTCAAAACAAAAAAATGCACTTTTGTTTAATTACGCCTATTTTCCCATACATTTTTTTTCAGCTGTAGCCTCTGGAAATATATAAGGACCAGTGAAGGTTGTTATTTTATCTAGGCGAATTTGTCATTTCAATGCAAAATAATTAATTTGACTATTTTTTGTTGATTTTCAAAGCTACCTTCCAAAATAGGATGAATAGGATAATCTGACCTTGAAGTCAGGTGAAAAACAATATTTTTAAATTATTTAAATGCAATTTTAAAGTCAGTATATATAAAAATATTATACAGTGATTACTTTTGGTTAACTTTGTAAATGTATTTTTGTTGGGACGATATAAGTTAAAGTTTCAACTTTAATGTCAAGAAATTTTTTTTGAAATATTTTGTGTTTTGAAATGCAAAAAAAAAAAAAAAAAAACGATTTTTTTAAAGTTATAACTGGGGGTGCCCCTTAAAAACTTTCTAAAATAACTGTTTTTTTTTAATAAATTTTGAACACCGATTGATTTAAACTTTTTATGCTTTTTCGAATACAAAAACAGATATTACTAAAAAATAAGTTTGCCACGACCATAATTTTGGGTCACAAATTGGAAAAAATAATCAATTAGGTGGGAAAATAATATTGATATTCGGCAATAACGCAAAAAAAGGAAACACATACTAAACGCAAAAAAAAACATTCCTATGAAACTATATGCAGTTTCACTTGGCGGCACTCTATAACGAGAACCTAAGAAAAAAACACCAAGAGAGTAAAAGCAAAATAACTGAGTGGTTTTGTTCTTCCTCTTTACTGCGACCGCCCGTACCCGAAACGAAAGCAACATATTTTGGAAAAAATTTGAGAGATGCGCCTTTTATGTATTGTATATTCTTTGGTTGAACGATAAACGTTGGAAGTATTGTAGTTCTGACTAATTCAACAGAGTTGCCTAATTGCATGAAATTTCACAATGACTTAGATTGCATTACATAAAGCAAGTGTTTGAAGAATAATAATAATTAATTAATTAATAACGTAGAAAAATTGTAAATGCGAGATTGTTCAGCACAGTCTTCCTTTTTTGGAATTCGAAGTAAAAACTTACGTCAAAAAAGTGTGTCGCACAGTTTTATTGAATAAAATACAGTTTTATACAATAAAGTGAAAAACTCATTCATATTGAAGTTATAAACGTTCCGATTCCTTTTTATGGGGTCATCAAAAACGATCTTTAATTAAAGAAGGAAAAAAATGTTGTCAGTTAATTAATGAATCTGGTAGGTGAGTTAAACAACTTTGGGAAAATTATTGTTTTACCAATTTGTAAGAGATAAATTGAAATTAAATTGGGTTTACCAATAAAACCCTGTCCTTGGATTCGCTATCAGTTTCATAACAATTAATTGAGCCGTTGCGTGCAAAAGCGGTGTAAATCAAAATCAGATTTTTCAAAATACATACATAACCCCTTTTCCCACACCCCCAAAAAAAAACCTGGCTACGGCCTTGTAGAAGAAACTAAAAGCCTCCTAGTCCCCGGATTCACTAATGATGTAATGCGATCCCTGCTGCCTGGACATAGTCGATCAAACCTAACAAAATTTCATTGAAATAAATAAAATAAAATAATTTAAAAAACGTATAATAATTACAAAATCATAAAATCAACTATATCTCATTACGAAAATAATCACCAACAATAATAAAAATTACCAAAATGATTTATGTGCAACAAACACAAAGAATATTAAAATCAGGAAGGGGGAATCCAATAAAACGGAAATTAACACATTATGAGAAACATACAAAAAAAAAACATAGAGATAGATAGCATGATTTATAGAGATGTAATGATAAATATACATAGAGTAAGTATGTAAAAAAATGAAAAAATAATGAATGTGATTTGTGAAACGAATTGAAAATTTGCAAAATAAGTAATAAAATTCATTTTCGATGTGTATGGAAAAAGCGTGTGATGAGAAAAAAATGTGCGCACAATATGAAAATTTAATACAATTTCATACATACATAATTATATACAATTATAAAATACTTTTCGTAATACATAAATAGCATGTATTAGTAGTAGAAAACAAAAAAAAAAAAAAACTGATGAAGAGAGCGTGTGTTGAATGTAAAAGTGCAACATTTATGTGGGTGGTTTGTAAGGTCATTACCTACAATAAATGAACAATAAATGAAAATAAATGTATGTTTTTAGGAAATATTTATGCGTTGAGGAAATTCAAATATGCGGGAAAGTATTTTAGTTTTATTTGTTTATTTATTTGTTTGTTTGTTTCAGCTTTTGTTGGAATAAATAACTTCCGGTTACTGTAAATTAAATGAAATTTTCCAAACCCAAACGTTAAATACAATTAGTTAAGCGAAAGGAAATTTTAGTCTTAAATCTAAATTAAAAATCAGAAAAATAACAAAATTAAAAAATGAAAAGCAAAAAAGTTTCACTACCATCAGAAAAAACACTCCCATTTTGAAAGGTTTGGGTGCACCTTAGGTACTAATAATTGCAACATATATCAGTAACAACAAACAAAAAAAAAAAAAAATGAAGAAAAATAAAAAGCTAAGAAAACAACTCATCTCTGAAGAGAAATTTGTAGAAAAGAGTTGAAAAAAAAAATAAAAAAAAAAAACTTAAGACCAGGAAACTTGACATACACACTTCCACACACACCCTGAAATCTCCTAAGCTCAAATTGAATTGCGCTTTAAATAAAATTTCACAAACAACACAAAAAACCGCACCCACATTTTTTTCTCTTCCTTGTGCTTCTTAACTCAAGTGATTTTTTTTTATTATTGTTGTGTTTTTTTTTTTCTTCTTTTAAATTTGCAAAAAAAATTAACAAAAGATGAAAAAAAAAAAAAATTAAATGAAATGAAATGAAATGTTGTTACTGTCGGCAACACTCAAAACAAAAACAAACAAAAAATCCGAATAAAATGTGTAAAAAAATAATAACAAAATAACAGGCAACTAAACTCATTTTGCCCAGAACGATAGCTGCACAACAGCAACAGTAACAACAACATCAAACACAATAACAACAGAATGACATACTGCATCACCAACTCTACCACATGCAAAGAAATCTTTGGAACGTCACGCTGTGTTGCAACCACAATAACCAACTCAAAAGCACACACACACACACACACACATACACTCATTGTGGCATATGGCAATACTGGTAGCCGTAGCAGCACGTTGCACAAATATTAAAAAAAGAAAACAAATTACAAAACACATAAAAAACAACAAAATATTTAGAATTCTTTTTAAAGCTTGAGTTTTCTTTGTTTTTTTATGAATTGTGCATTTAATTTAATTTGATTTTTATTTTATTTATTATAATAAAACTAACAAATGCACGAATTCTTACATACCATATACTTACTAAAATTTACATATTTATGCATGTGTGCACGTCTATATACATATTTACAATATATATGTAGGTATAAATATATATGCATAGGGTATGCCACAGTGGACGCACCTACTTTAAGTTTCCCGTCTTGTTTTTTTCTTGCGTTTATTATTTTTTGTTTTGGTAACAAATGTTTACAATTACATTTTTAGTTTGCTTATCTTTGAACTTGATTTTACATCAGCTGAACTGTTATTTTAATAAAATTTCTATCTTTAAAGCCAAGCTAAAAATTACACTGAAGTATAGCTAGTTAAGCCTCCGGATGGGTTTGTTCAGATTCCCTCTAAATTTAAAATTATGGTCGGTTTTTCCCGTTGCTGATCACGAACAAAATGGCAGATTAAATAAGGGGTTTGGCTACACTATGCTTGTACTTGAATCAGATGAAGACCATTTCTTGTTCCACGAGATGACCCCGGAAATTGATGCACAGTGTTAGTGTAGCCAGTGATTATATCCGATACTTTTGAACAATGCAAAAGGCAGACCACATGCATTATGCCTTAGACTGAATCGACATACAGAGGCTTTTGTAACCCCGTCATGGCAGCGTCTTTTAAGAAGAGGGGGCAAATAAAGAATGTTCGACGCAATTTTATTTATTTTCCTTCTCTCTTCTCATTTTTAGTTTCTCAAAATTTTTAATATCGTTTGCTCCAGAAAATATTAAATAAAATATTAAAATAAAGGTCCAAAATGGATTTCATAGCCCAAAAAAACCTGATGCACAAAATTTCTGTAATAATTTCCGAACCAATATAAGAAATAATTCTACTTTTACCTGATTTTTGCTCCGGAGCCTTATTTGCAATATGCTTCAGATCAAAATAGAGTTTTTTGATCCAAAAAAACCATAGTGAGTAAAATTTCAATCTAATAGGTGGGCGCTCCAGTACAAGGAAAATTTCAAATTTTTGTAATTCTTATTTTTAAATTTATTTAAAGAAAAGTACTGTAACAGTGAAATAAATGCATAACTGACCATCTAATTTTGTTGACGTTTTGAGCACTAGGGCTTTAAGGGTCTGGAAACCAATTTTTGAACTCTGTTGTGATCTAAAAGATATTTTAAAGGGGGTTCTGGAGCAAAAATTAGTAAGTAAAAAATAAAAAAAATTTTTCCCAACATCTTGTATTCATACCTTCTTCTCCAAAAAAACGCTGTCATGATGAGGGATATAAAATCAACCCACTCTATTATAAGGAGTGTGATTGAAAAAATCTTAACACACGTTTTACCTAATAATTTTTTTTGGGTGTAAAATTTAAAAATTTCTTTGATCTAGTTATCTTTGAAAAATATGTCAGTTGTTATTTTTAATGGCAAACATGTTGATTTATTGTGAGTTTGATCAAAATGAATGAAGAAAAAGAAGTGCGTCTTAAAATTATTAAAAATTTTCAAAAAAAATCCAAATTGGTCCTACAAAAAATTGGCCAAAGAATTGAAGGTCCGCCGTCAAACTGTTTCCAATGTTATTAAACAGTTTCAAGAGAATTTGACCATCGATAGGAAATCTGGTTCGGGAAGAAAACAAGGTCCACATGATATTGGGAAAGCCAAGAAAATAGAAAGCATATTGAAATGATCTCCAAACACATCTGGTAGAAAAGCTGCCCGGTTAGCACAGTGCTCTGACTATTTGGTGCGAAAAGTTAAAGCCAATGCAGGTTTGAAAACATACAAAGTCCAAAAAGTTCCAGACAGGAATGCTGCAAAAAATTTAGACTCCAAAAGTAGGGCTCGGAAATTAAAATCGAATTTCATACAAAAATATTCATGTTGTATAGTGGACGACGAAACGTATGTACTGGCACATTTTACGCAGCTTCCGGGTCAAAATTTTTATGTTGCTGATGCTCGAGGAAATGTCGAAGAACAATTTAGAATCCAAAAGCAGACAAAGTTTCCTAAAAAACTCCTGGTATGGCAAGCTATATGCAGTTGCGGCAAAAGAAGCAAGTCATTTGTTACAGTGGGCTCTATAAATACCGAAATATACATCAAAGAATGTTTGAAAAAAAAGACTTCTTCCCTTCATAAGAGAGCACAATGTGTCCACATACTTTTGGCCCGATTTGGCATCATGTCACTACGGCAAGAAAGCTCTGGAGTGGTACCAAAGTAATAACATAGTTTTCGTACCAAGAGAGGCCAATCCTTCAAATTGTCCGGAGCTAAGATCAGTGGAGAGATATTGGACTCTTGTGAAAAGAAACTTAAAGAGCACAAAAAAGGTGTCCCAAAATATCGAAGATTTTAAAAGGAGATGGGCAAACTGTTCCAAAAAGGCTTACCAAAAAAGGTCCACGACTTCATAAATAGTGGTTAGAACTATAAAAGTTATATTTTTCTGTAATTTGTAAAATATTTTCAATAAAATAAAACAAAATAAAAACTCTAAGATCAACAGTTTAAAAATTATTGAAATTTATATATGTTAAGATTTTTTCGTCCTCACTCCTTACTTACACATGTACACTAATTTAAATACATTCTTTCAGTGATGTCAAATGAATATTGTATATTCATTCATATTGCATTCTCGAATCAGTAGATGGCACTACGATTATCTACTTTAAAAAAAAAACTTCAAAATTTACATTTCATTTAGAAAAGAATAAATTTCTGGTAATATTCCTCTTATCCTAACTATTATAGGAACATTATCTTGGTTAAGGATTTAATTATTTTATCTGACTGCCAAACGGCTCTTAAATTTCTAGGGTTCTCGATCACAGAGATGTTCCGAGTAATCATGAGCTAGCAAAACCATATATTTTCTATTAAAGAAAACTACTTTCACAAAGGTTTGTAGAGTGCACTTCTGTTGCTGTTACATTTGCAGCATCCTTACAAAATTTAGTCTCGTTCTCATGGTTCCCTTTATTGTTCTATTGGTTGTGATCCTTCTCAAAGCCGCTTTCTCAGCTCGAAGAACAATTACCTTAATTTACCTCTGGTTGCCTATGCAAGCAGGCGGCCACCCGACTATTGTCATAAGACTTCAGGAGTGTTTGCTTATGGAGAGAATTAAGTTTTAGTCGGTTATAATCTGTCCGAGTCTACATCACCAATTTAATTACGATGCACCGTGGGAGTAGAGCTTCATTCCGCATACTGTGTACCGATCTTGAGCTTCGCCAATATTTTGTGTCCTGTCGCAGATGTTTAGCAGTCATTGAAATCTTTTCAATTACGTCCTCCATCTCTCCGGGGTATTTTAGTTGTATCTTGCAACATCTGTACATACCTTAGCTTAAATTTAGTATTAAACTAACTAATTTTTAATCAAATGTTTTCTTTTCATTCATCACTCTGAGCTTAAATTTTTATTAGTAAAAATGGATTTTTCAAAAATTAAATAAAATTTGTCGCTTTGCAGGATATTTCAGGATCGATCGAAATCTGATATGCTGAAACATTTACAGTCGTATTTATTTGATTTTCTTAAAACACGTTTATGACATTTATTAGTTACGATGAATTTTAATTTTAAGTGATCTTTAACCCACTAGTTTTCAAGCGTGTCTGTAGACAGCCTTCACCAAAACTGGTGTAATTACCAACTTAATAGTTTTTTGTTGCTACATTTTATCATATTGTTTATGTAATTTCCCAAACTTTTAAAAACATTAATGCATTAGTTATGAGTTATGATGCGTATTATAGACGTTAGCCTCAGCCAAAGTTAAAAATTTGTAAAACCAGGAAAATCAATTATTTTGATTGAATTTGAGAGAAAAAATAAAATAAAATACTTCCCGTCATACTAACCAGATAAAAAAAAAACAGATATGAGTTGCTAGGAATATTAATTTTTTATACAAAATAATTAATTATTTAAACCAAATTGATAAAAAGTTTATTTGACAACAAATACTTTTAGGCATTCAACCTTTCTGGCTTCATAAAGGCACGCCCATTAAATTTTTGAGGATTTTGAGTTCAGATTTATGCTTTTTACATCCAAATTTTATTAAATCAATCAACAATTTTGGAACTAGAGGGTTAAGTGATCTCTGACTAACCTTGCTCAATTGTGTTTTATAAACTTTTTCTCTGTTCTTGTTTAGTAAACCATGGTTGCGTCAAATAATGTATTACAATTTACAAATCTGCTACAAAAAAGAAAGTTTAAAATCAATCAATTTGAAATATTTTGAATTAAAAATTTCAAAAGTTAAAATTTTTAAAATAAAAACTAAATTGTGTATTAACGAACACAAGGCAGAAGTGAAACTTCTTGTGAACTAAACGAAACACAAGCAAATAACAAACAAATAAAATTTTTCAATTGCTAAATTTTTTACATCATTGGCTTGTGTTTTTTAATTTCATTTGCTTGTGTTTCGTTTAGTTCACAAGAAGTTTCACTTCTGCCTTGTGTTCGCTAATGCTAGAACAAAAATTGCAACTCTGTACCGGTAATGTCGATGACAATTGTAGCAAACTCTTTTTGTGTGCGACATCTTCATGTAATTCCTTGGACATTTGCGCCATCTGTATGTGAAATGTATAACTGTCATAAACTTTAAGATGGAGACGCTACACATTGTTCATTCTGCCATAGGCGTGTGTGTGTAATTAATATGTTATATTGAATTAAAACTATTTATGAATCGTTTATTATATAGTTTGCTCGTGAATTCAGTTACGGAATATTGATATTTAGCCCCTCATGCACATTGCTCGAGAAAATTATGTCGCATTGCAAACTTACGCGCGACGTCACATCCGGTTGGTTTTACTCTAGGACAAGAGAAAAGAAGTTCACTTCAAAAAAATTTTATAAAAATAAATACAACGTCAAATCAAAAAGAAAACTATATGAAAATTAGAATTAATGAAAAGCTTTTTGAAAGGAAGAAAAGCATCAACTCAGATTACGTTTAATGGTGCAAAATAGCGAAATTCCTCATGTATAATATTTTGTTGTTTTTGCCGAAACTTTTTACCACTGAGCCTCATTGGGTCCTTGTGGTTCTGTTTTAGTTTAACACGTTCATCACGTATAATTAATTTAAATTTTTTTTTTCAGTACTACACAAGTGGCAATGTCAAAACCATTTTTAAAGTAGCTTTAAGTAACCTCTAAACGTGAGTTTTGGCGTTTTAATAAAGCAGCCTTTAATCAATGTTGATTAATTTTGTAAACTGATTATAAATCACATTTTTGGGCTTAAGCGTTATTTAAAGGTGATTTGAACTTAAGTATCATTTAAAATCTTTTTATAATTATGGCTGTTAGCTTTCATATTTGGATTTAGTAAACAAAATTATACTAAAAAAGTAATACAGTTAAGACAGGTGGTTCATGTTTAATGGATACTATCAAATTTTTAAAGATATCTTAAAACAAATCAGATTTTTTTTCAAAAACTGGTATCCATTTAGTTGTTAATTCAAAAATTTTTGTCTATCATATATTTTATTTCAGGGTTAAAGCTATCAGAGTAGGCGATTACATCGGGCACTGTGAGTATGGGTACAGTTGTTAAAACTTTTATCGATCAAGTTTTGGACTTTCGGGACACCCATTATGGAAAATTTAAATTAAAGTACCTACTTATTAGTAATTTCTTTTATTTATAGAAATTCTTTAGATTTAATTGTTAGGAAGTACGATTTTGATTGTTCTTCAGTATTACTTAGTATTGTTTTAAATATGCTATTGACTAGCATCAAATTCACCACTATATTTAACCCATCAACCACTGAGGACTCTAAAACCCCCTATCTAAGCTCTGTATATTTCTAATAAATAATTCAAATTCAAATTTTACACCAACAATTTTCTTTTGTCAACTTAACAAAGCTCACTCTTAAGTACGAGCATTAACCAATCTAAAAATTTTCAACACATTTAAATATTTCCCATTCACATACACATGCATATAACTAACCTATACATATACCATATTCAAAATTGATATTCCATGCCAATTTTACGAAGAATATACAACAAATAAATAAACAAAATAAAATAAAATACCTTACTTAAAGTATGTAAACCCCGATAAACTAACAACAAATGTGAACAAATTATGCTCGTACCTTTTTAATACATACAACACATTGATATGCCCAAAGGACAAGGATTATGTTGAACCTTAAGCCAAAGGAAGCAAAAAAAAAAAAATCTTCATACAAAAAAAAAAAACAAAAAAAAAAAAAACTTACAACAAAATAAAAATATATATGAAAAAGATAAAGTTTAATATGAAAATTTATGGAAATTGGTGTCGAAGAAAAGATGCGTAGAAAAATTCTTTTTCTTTTATATATGTATAAGCAAGTGGGAGATTGTTCGAGTTTTTCGTGTGAACGTATGAGTATGTGTGACACAAAACAGGTCAAGTTCCGGTCATAATAGCATACAAAAAGCTCTACTCAATGAAACCGAGAACTTTAAGGAAATGCATGAAAAAATGAAAAGTAAATAAATAAAAAACATGAAAGCAAAATACTAAAAATAAATAAAAAAAACACGACATGGATCACATTACAAGTAAATTCACACTAACACACGTGCAGAGCCACTCAAATAATTTCATTGATGAGACACATGGGTAAATACAATACCGAAAAAATGTCTAAAAAGACAAGGCAGACAAGTGGGACAGACAGGCCGGCACAAGCGCATGCACATTCATATACATACTTACTATACATATAGCTGAATGAACAGACTAACGAGCAAAGAGGCAGACAGATAGCCAGCTGGATAGGATAGAGGGACATGTTATTTGTGTGAGCCACATCAAAACTTACAGAGGCCGAAGTAAGTAGAAGAATTTCAAGAAATTTTGTGTTATTTTGGCCAAAAGCGACAGGCGTGCAAAATAAATAAACACATGTACACATGTTGGTTGGGTGTATATGGTATATGCAAGTGTGTTGGAGTGTATGCCTTAGGGATGAACAGCAACAACAAATAAATAAACAAGACACACACATGCACACAGAGGCACACAACAGCCAACAAAACAACATCAACAACAACAACAACAGAAATGATGACACACACAGGTAGTAAAGGAAGCGCAGCCAAATAATCCAAACGAACCAAAAACTAAAGACCAAAGACACAGAAACACACACATGCAACCAGAAATTTGTTATTTCGCCTATGTCGTTAAAGATATACATGCATGTGTATAAGCGTGAGTTTCCTTGTTTATAGGTAGGTGTGTGTTTTGATTCATAACATTAATTCTTGCTGTTTATTTAAACATCGAAACGTAAACGTATCTATGAGTTTAGCTAAAAATACCCAAAAATGAAATCACACACAACAAAAATCAAAAGGAAAACAGAAAAAATATAACCGAAGCTTAAGTCGAGCAAACAAAATTCAATTTAATGCGATTTTGGTATCATTTTCATACTTTTCTATTTTGCTTCTTTTTTTATTTTTACTAGAGCCAGCGCCAGAAAGACAGCAAGGATTTGTATTATGCTGAAACCCTTTTAGTTTCTTCTTCTTTTTTTGTTGTTGGTTTTTGTTTTTTTTTTTTTTTTGGTTGACTGTGTGGCTGATGTCCGGTGAAATTGAAACCACAAACACAGTGAAAAGTAAATAGAATTGTATGTAGCCTTTAGAGTTAGAGAGCTTTGCGCACCGCCACCACACCTGCCGCTGCCGCTCATTGCTGCAGCTATGACCCTAATGGGGATAATTGAATTTTCATAATCATCATCATCATCTTCCACATCATAATGGGTGGAAAAAATGGTTAAATATGTATTAGAAAAGATAAATACATACAATTTAAAGGGTTTCCGGCTGACGGGTTGCCGTGGTTGACTCAAATTATTGTTCCCTCCTTTAAAGTTATTTAAAATAAGATTATGAATAATTTACAAGAATATCATAAGTTGTTTGGTTGGTTGCTTGCTTGGGTGGTATTTATTTGATTTATCACCTTTATTGTCTTTCTTATTCAAAGTTTTTAATTAAAAATTAAACTTTACAATTTATAAATACAAAGAAATGAAAATCTTTTGTTTTTCGCTCTAACTTTAACTTTGGATTAAAAGATATTTTAACCATTGAATGCATTAAAAAGAATTCGCAAAATGAAAATTTAAGCTCAGCGTGAATTGTGAACTTTTGACATCTGAATTAAAACTGCATCACCAATAGCGAATTAGTTATGAAATTGTAAATGAATGAGCTCAGCTAAGACTAAGACTTTCAAGTTCTATTCGTTAGGTCACCTTTGATGATCATCTCAGTGCGAATAATTTTATTATTTTTTAATATTTCTCTTTTAATTTTATTTCAGAGAAAGTTCTGTATTTTACTTGGGGGGTTAACACAGAATCAAAAGTTAAGAACTTCCACTTTTTGACTCGTGATTATAAATTTAGGTGCCATTCTTTTTGGGATTGATATAGCTACAAATCTAATTCCACAAACAAATTCAAATACCCAGTAATTTTTTGCTGGGAATTGATTTCCACGTTTTACTGAAAACACTCAGTTTCTTTTACATTAAATTTGATTTTGCTAGAATAATAGCTATCATTAGTTTTTGATAAAACCTAGAGGCTTAAAATAGGCTATTCATAAAGTTCTTTGGAGAAGTGGGCGTTGCACCTCCCATACAGCTCATATGTTTTTTTTTTTGATATATCTCCAGAAACATTTACAGTATAGTACTGAAATATGTTTGTTGTCAATACCATGCTATACAAATATGGGTGGGATTGAAAAAGGGTTTGTGGCATCTCCCATATAACCTGAATACTCATTATGTTATATCTCAGGAACATACTAAGATTTGATATACAAGTATTATTTATCATTACAGAGGTTATAGTGGAGTGTGGACTGTTAATGTCAAGTGGGCGTGGTATCTCTCATACAATCCATATACATTATGAAAAAATTTGAGAAGGGGGTGTGTCACTTCTCATATAATCTGAATACTCATTATGTTATATCTCAGGAACAATTTTTTTCTACAATTTCTTCTTATTTTCTGCTATTATTTTCTACTATTTTATCTGCTCCTTTTATACTTAATTTTCACATTGAAATACTAAAGGCTTGACAACTTCTGCAGGGCCAGCTAATATATATTTATATATGAGGAACTTTTTTAACTTTTGGGTAAAAGTTAGATTAATGAAAAATTTCAACTTGATTTTGGCCCATTGTTCATGTATTTCAAGGGTTTCGATCACTTTCCTCTCCACTTGGGGTCATATTTAGGGTAGCCAGACGTGCTGATTTGACCAGTACATGTCCTGATTTTTTTTTTAAGTACTAGTTTTTATAAATCTCGAAATCAGTACGAAAATGTACTGATATTTTCAAATTCTTAACCTTAATGGTCTTAAAATCGTTTTTGCAGACAGTCTCACCCAGTTTGTTCTTTTTCTGATTGTTCACAAAATGAAATGCATACGCGTTGCTGCTATCGAGAGAAGAAAAACAATATTTGCTTGAAAAAAAGTCGATGAGTGAAAGGAATTTGTTATAAATTGAATTTGATTATTGTCTTTAGCTCTCACAATTCTCTAAATATGGAAAGTGGTACGTAATCAACATTGTCTACTGCCGAAGAAAAAGTTTCTTCACGTTTATATCGCTATATTACATTGAAATTACTAGGTAATAAAAGCATAAAAATTGTACTGAATTTTACTGCTTCCCAACGTCTAATGTACTGATTTCGCGGTTCAAAAATCTGGCTACCATAGGTCATATCTTTGCAATTTTGCGGCTATTGTAAAAAAATAATCAAGAAATGTCAAATCTTAGTAGCCAGTTGGCAGATCCACTTATTTAAAATTCTTTCATTAGTTGAATTTAGTAAGAATGTAGGCCAGTTGTAATCTTTTCCACAAAATGGATGAACATTTGCCCAAATGCTGCGCAAGATGCCGTATTAACTCATTCCGGTCTTCCTCAACACTACGCCCAATAACGGTGATATTACCTTCCATGCCCAGTGTTTGTTACCTGCGCGGATGAGTGTAATCTACGTGTATGAGGACCAAAAATTTATCTACGGATCGCTCAAAAATCCGCCAGGAATATCGACTATAAAATGCGCGAAACTATCTTCGAGTTTTAATAATAGAACCACGGTTTTTGGAATAAAATTCGCAAACGTTTTGTTGCGAATTTTATTGCATTGTTTTTTTCATGATAAAATTTTAAACTTACTGAGTGTAAATGGCATTTGCGTTGCTAGGGCTCTCATCACGAATGACGATAGTCGTCTGACGACATCGTTTTAACGATACTTTTACTCTACGTAATCACTAAAACTTTATATTGTTTGCACGATGTCGTTTTGAAGATACACTGCTTGTTTCCCGTATCGTCAAAAATTGTCAATCTCAATCGTCTCAACGATTAAGATTGTACGATAGGCAATTTGGAATCGTTTTGAATTGTGCTGTACTTGTTTTAGGTTTTTAAAATGAGAGCCCTAGTTTGATGGACTTCTGATCTCTTTTGGAAAGTACGACACTTTTAAAAAAAACTGCTTTTTTATACCTAGTTCCTTTATAACTACCACTGACTAAAAACAGACCTCAAAATGCTTTGCGGTGATATTAGTAGCAGTAGATATACAATATGCATGTATTTATTGCCCTGAGTGGAGTTTTAGCCATTGGGGCATGTTTCTAGAAATTCTCAAGTTCTTAAACACAAAAAATTTTAGAGCTTAAGGAAACACTGGAAAAATTAAGTACTTTCATTCTGGATTCGATGAAATGTTTTAATTTAATTTGAATGAAATGTTCTAAATAAAAACTACTGATTGATCTAAGTCACTGTTGTTTACCATTTCAGCATATATTTCGTTTTTTACTTTACAAGACTTAAATAGTCTTAATAGACTTAAATAGCATACGAATCCTCAAAGGAAAAACAATGTCTCGTTTCATGAAATTGATAGCAAAATCTCTCTGTACCTATTCTTTCCAACCGACACTCGGTTATTCTCTTCTGCGCGTTCCGCCACCGTGGCTCGAATATAACACTTTCCTAGCTGGAGTGATTAAAAAGAGAGATGAAAGAGGTGAATCATCATCGGTTATTGGAGGGATAGGGGGACAAATGAGGGAAGAAAGGAGAGAAATAACGTTTAAAAAAGCTGTAATGTTTATATTTCTCCCTCCCCTCTTTTCCCTACAATAATATATTTTTTGTTGGTTAATCTTATCGTGGGTGATATGAAGACGTTAAGCGATTTGCTTTGGCAATACCTGAAATGAAGTAAAAAAGCGTTGGATCTGCGCAGTCTGAGGAAGAAAGATTATCATAAACCAAAATAAAAAGAATTCGAGTTAAGTATGCAGAAATAACTGTTATATAATGGTTTACCTTGTGTAAAAGAGCATTTGCGTCCTAACGCTTTCCATCCTAAAGTATTCATTGAATACTTTGAATGTGATTATTCAAAAATTTTCTTTTTTGACTTATGACAGCCTTGCAGGATACGAGCAATAAATAGCACGTGCTTATTACACAGCCAATTGGAAAAATTTCTCACACTTGTTATATATTTAGAGCTTATTCAATTCAAAAACATTTAAAGATTCTCTTTAGATTTACATTGTTTTCTTATCGCAAAAATTTTCAATCAAATAATTTTCAACAGCATTTTTTTTTTATTTGAATTAACTGCAGTGTAATCTGTAAGTATATGTAAATGTGCAAATTTTTTAATTATATTTCACTTTGACAGCTCAATTAAATAATTCAATAAATATCATCATAACGTTTTTTTTTCCTTTTTTTTGCATTTTTCATTTAAGTATTGCCTCATACTTCTACAATTTATTTATTTTTTTTATTTTTTGTTGTACGTAAATTTAATTGGAAATAATATTATTTAATATAACAGCTTCATATAATCTCATTTCATTATGTCGGAAAAAAGTAAAAAAAGCAACTTAACCATAGACAGTTACTTGATTTAAAAGTGATATATGAAAGCATATATTTATTTAATTTAATACCTATATATTTTTTCAAGAATTTTATTATAATTATTCAGTGTGCAATACTGTCAATGCAATATTTAATATTGCAGTCAACGACAGAAACAGAAATAAAAAAAATAAAAAATAATACGGAAGAGTAACTACTTTTCAGTTTTTATTGCAATTGTTGTTACTGCTACTGCTGCTGTCGCTGCTACCTTTTAATGTTCAAATTTTTACTGTTACTGCTGGCTGTTTGGAAAAAGTTTTTTGTCAGCAATTTTTTTCTTTTTTTTCTTTTGCTTTACATATATAAAAATTTATATATACTTTTATATTGCATGGTCATTGCGTTTATGTTTCGCTTGATGAATTTAAACAACACGGTCAACGTTTTTATTTATTTATTTTTATTTTTTTATTTTAAGCTCGCTTTTCCAACCTTTCTCCTGTCCCCTCAATACACACACAACCTCTCCACTTCTTAGAATTAAGCTTTACGTTTAACAAAAAGCGAAGCAAAAAAAAAAAAAAAATCATTGTTGACGCAGAGTTGGCTTTTTCAGAGGTTTTTCTTTTCTTTTTTTTTTTGGCAAGTTTGTCAACTCTTTTTATACTTGTTTTTTTTTTCGTTGTTTTTGCTGTTATTTTAAATTCATTTTTTCCATTTATTATTTCGTTGAAATTGTTGACAATTTGGGTTATCATGATCAAAAAAAAAAAAAAAGAAAAAAAAAATTAATGTCCAAAAATGTAAACATCTGCCAAATTGTGTTAATAGGTGAAGTTTATTTTGTTATGATTTTTTTTTTATTATTATTATTATTAATATTTTTTTGCTGTGTTTAGTTTTTTTTTTATACATAATTTTTTTTCTTACTTTTCCTTTCCACCATCAACCACTACTAAACCAACCTAACTTTGCAGTTATAGGTTTAGTTGGGTATTTTTTCTCTCAGTGTAACTTAAGCTGATTAGCGTACTTTTTCACTTTTAATGGGAAGCGTTTCATTTAGCGCACTTTGAGATATTAAGTTTTTTTGTCGGGTTTTCGTTTTGTCATTTCTACTTTTGTTGTGGTTTTTAGTTTTTAGATTTTTCATGTTCTTTTTTCTGTACTTTTTCCCCCCAACTTTATATTCAATTTAATTTCGTTTAATTGCATGTCATTTGCAGAAAATTTGTGTAGGTATTTATTAGTAATTAAAATGAAATTGAAAATGTTTGTTAATGAACGTTTTAAAATCTTTCAACAATAATAATAATTAAAATAAATTTAATGTGTGTGTAACTTTCTTTCTTTTTTTATTGTTTGTGGTTTTAAGTTTTTTTTTCATAATACTAAAAGTTGTTTTTTAATTAAATCTTTTTAAATGAGTTTTGCGTCTTTCAGTTTCACTCCTATCTCAGCATTTTATTTGCGAGTTTATTGTGCTCAGATTCAAGGGGAATTTAAAACTGGATTCATCTCAGAGAGCAAATATTATAGTGGCAAAAACAGCTGTTCATAATTTTGACTTTGACTAACTGATTTCAAAATATTTCAAATTGATTTAAAAATATTTCAGCATCTTTTATATTAATATCAATAAATCTACTAATTCAGTTTATCACAACTCAATTTACAGTGTGTGAGAAAAATAATAATGTCAAATATTTTTCACAGTGTACTAAGCACACATGTGGAAAATAGTTAATTTTTATTTAATTTTTTAATTTGGAAATTTTTTTTTTCAAATTTCTACCAAATTTGGTAGTTTATAATTTTTCAACTGTGTTACGTAACGTCGATTTTATACCTTTTGTTATGATGTATTATTATGGCCAGGGGGGGAGGGGTCAAAAATTGTGTTACGTAATATGTGAACGGCCGCTAAATTGTACTAAATAATATTTCAAGTGCTCTTCAGAGTTGTTCATATTTATAGATCCAGATATCTAAAGCAGATTTGGATATCCGAGACAGATTGGGATAACAGAAGCAGATTCGGATGTACAAGACAGATTCCGATCAATCTCAGCTATCTGAATCGCGGATACAAGATTAGAACTATTCAGATAGAGCCGCATTTTGAGATAAATTAAGTTTGCGTAGTAGCGGTACTGACAAAGTTGTTGGCCACAAATCATTATCGCTACCCTCATCCAAGTTTAAATGCTATAATAAAATAAGTAATTTCTAGTCAATCATTATTATTATTATTAGGTCATGTTCATAATAGATATACAAATATAAATTTATATTATATACAAATATAAATTTATGAACTTAGTCTATTTACAAAGAGTCACCAATTATTTCTGTTACGCGCTGTTGCTCTTAATTCGCTGAATGTTTTGCCTGTTTCGCTCGTAACTGTTCTCCTCCATGTCATTCTGGGACTTTCACGGTTTCTTCTTCTTTGCGGATTCCATTCCAGCGCAGCGTGTGCTATCTCACTAATAGGTTTGCGAATCGTCGTATGTCCTAGCCATCCATATTTCTATTTCAAGATGTCACTTTCAATAGGATGTTGCTGTGTTTTACTCCACAAACCTTCGTTACTAATAGTCCTTGGCCATCAAATTCTTAAGATCTACCGAAGACATCTGTTAACGAATGTCTGAAGTTTATGTAACAGTGCAGCCGATAAAAAGCAAGATTCGCAGCCATATATAGCAACACTGTTTTTACACAAGCATTGGAAATTTTAAGTTTTGTAGCAATTTGTATTGCGTTAGCTCTCCAAACACTTTTAAGACTTGCATACGCGCATCTTGCCTTCTACAATCTGTTATTAACGTCTAGTCAATTAGCTGGAGTTAATTAAACTAAAAATGTAAAATTTCTGCCACAATTAAACGAGAAACGCAAATAAGCCGAGGATTACTATAACTTCCGCAATAGAGAAAGATAATTTTCCATGTTTAGTTTCAGTTCTTTGTTATAAATTATTTTCATTTGGTTTTCCTGCTGTTTTTCAGGGGGCATTTACCAAATAATTCATCATGCAGAAATTGAGGTTCATATATTTTAAGAATGATCTGTTCTTTAGCTTTTCAAAATGGTCCCAGATAATGTTCAGTTTGCTTATATTTGAAAAATATTCAACACCAAAACTCAAATTATGTATGTACATTAGGGTCGTTTGTATATGGCAGTAAATTAGAAAAATATCTGCAACATTTTTTCAAATCCTTTGGTTATCCTTATTTGCACGTCATTGTTAAATATAATTCATCAAAGTAAAGAAACCCGAGTCGAAATACTCCAGAATGCTAAGAGTTATCTTCGTCATACACTTAATAAAATACTTGTGAAAATTCGTATATTTTTCTATTAGAAATATAAATTTCAAAAATTGAAAGAATTATGGAAATATTTTTTCCACATTTGGAGCTGAATGCCAGCCCTTTATTGAAGAATCTTCTTAATGTACATATCTACTACAGTTGAATATTTGAGTTTCAAGTCCGCAGTATCCGGATAGCCCATCGTATTCGAATACGATCTATTAGAACGGACAATCCGAAGTTCTACTTCAGAAAATTGAAATAATGCTGAGGCTTACTGCCTACGTATGTATATTGGAAACGGTTTCCGAAATACTTTATTGTTTTTTTATTCTTAAGTTTATTTTAAAATATTGTGAAAACAATTTCTAAATCCAGATGAGATGATATCAGCGCTAGGTATCATATCAGTCAGCACAACATGAGGATGTCCATAGGGAGGAGTATTATCATCTCTATTGTAGAACCTGGTAGTATACGAACTTTTAATGAAACTTTCAGAGGCAGGCATAGATTGCCAAGGGTATGCGGATGACATCGTCCTCACAGACAGATGTAAATTTGCTAGAGCTAAATATTAACCCTGTAAAGACCACTATAGTTTTGTTTACTAAGAAGCGATCACTGCTGCGCTATTTCGCTAGCTACGGAGGTAATCGTACAAAAGCAAGAGGTAAAATATCTGGGGTTAGTATTAGATAGTAAACTCACATGGAATATAAAACCACTCGCTCTCTAATGGTATGTAGAAGGTTAGCAGGGAAAACTTAGGTATTTAAATCAAATGTACTGCGCTGGGTAATAATAAGACTAATTATTACATATGGAGCATTAGCGTGGGCAAGGAGAATTCAAATTAAAACAGCGACAGCTAAACTTGGGAAAGTTCAAAGGTTAGCATGTCTCTGTATAGTAGTAGCAATGCGAACATGTCCGACGGCTTCATCGGAAGTACTATTGGAGCTCAGTCTATTACACCTCGTAATAGAGGGTGCCTCCAAGGCAGAAATTGTAAGAGCAACAAGAGAGATTAACGGGGAGATCTATAGGGCCTAAAAACCGAGATAACCCGGCGAAAGACAACTATCTCTTGGACTGTCTCCAAGACAGAATAGACAAACAGTATAGTTTTGAGAAACACTTTGTTGCAAAAGTTAAAAGTAAGAACGAATAGAAAGATGTAAAATATAACTACACATTCGAAAAATACACGATTAATTGGTATACTTACAAATGGGTCACGAACTGAGAATGAAACTGGAGCAGGAGTATTTGGGCCAAGAATCAAACACTCTGAGCCGATAAGGAAATATCCTATCACCTTTTAAATTTAAATATATTCAATCAATATATGTGTGTAATCCAACCTGGACAGGAAGTACAAACAGCAAAATATCGCTATCATGTTGGACAGCCATCTAGCCATTCGAGCATTATGCTCCTTTGAGATCAGCTCTAAGCTGGTGTAGGCCTGTTTGAGCAAGCTCAATCAACTGGGCAAGGACAATAAAGTCGCTCCCTGGACATGTAGGAATAGAGGGTAAATGAACTTACAGACGAGCCTGCTAGAAAGAGGGCAGCGATCACTTTCGTGGAACCGGAACACTTCTGTAGTATAGACGATAGCGTAATCAGGGAATTACTCAGGCAGAAAGTGAGGAACAAGAGGCTCTTGACTCTTTACCAATCTTCTGGAACTGAAACAATCCAAAGCGCTTCTAGGTAACTATAATAAGAGTAGTTACGCATTCTGCATTGGTCTCAACAAAAACAGTTTGCATATATTATGTACTAACTAGCATTCATAGATCCGGGCGCAATACTCAAATTTTTTAGGAGATTGAACTGGATGAGGTACTTTAGGCAGATTAGACTAGATAGAGAAGAGGGACGTACAATAGATCTTGCAGGTCGCAGTACAACGATAAAAACTTCTTTAACAATACAATACAAAATAGGTCATTGGGCATATACGGGTTAAAAAAGGGTTGCCCTTACAAGGACCTCTCTTCTTCACGACTCCATACATCCAAATTTTCATTTATTCATTACTCATTTCACTTTGACTAATTTTAATAGTAACAAATTTTGAATTGAATTTAACTAGTATCAATTACATTCGTGAGTTTGTAAGAAAACTTTCTTAATAAAAAGTTTTAGTTTTCAAAAAGTATTTCATGCTTGCATTAGCATTTTATAGTATGCGTTATATTTTTCCTATTTCATTTTTCTAAATCTTTGCTAATTTGTCTAATAGCCTTGAACTTAATACCTTTCAATAACAACATTCACTTTCTTCCAACACTCAACAAATGCACACACACACACACACACACAGACAGCTTGAATATATTTATTGCATATGATTTAAAAAAATAAAAAATATGAATTTTTTCATGTCTTCACAAACTTAAAAATTCATTAAATATGTAATTTTTTATCAATTTTTTGCAAAATGCGCACCTGATGCTATTACTTGGCGCCTTGCAGCAAAACATACACACATACATATATGAATATATCTCTTTCAACTACCTCCCATTGCCCCCTCCTCCCTTATCCTATATTAGCGTGCGAATTTTGAGTGAGTCAGAGTCAGAGCCGCTACTGCCAGCGTAGAACTTAAAATGAGGGCAACTAATGTTTTATTTTTATGTGTGCCTTCTGCTTTTTTTTTTTTTTTTTCGTTTACGTTTCTCAATTGCATATAATATTCCTTGAGACCCCACACGCCCTGACGACATACTGACACACCTACCCATTGTTGTAGTTGCTGTTACTGTTGATGCTCTAACGCTTTTAACGCTTACATGCCTTCGTCTTTATATTTTAACGTGCATGAATGTATGTGGGTGTGTGTGTGTGTGTGTCTGTAATACTATGCCAAGTATATATCCTTGTTAGCCTTGTTAGCCTTAAGCCATCTCCAACACAAATGGCAACAGCTTGTTTCGTTCGCTTGTTCTTCGTCTTTGTGTTTGCGGTTTTGTTTTGGTTTTGGTTTGGCATTAAAATGCTTTTTGTTACAAGTTTCTTTCACTGCCCTCTCTCTTCGTTTCTTTCTATTGCCTGCTGCCTTCTGTTACTTCTTTGTGAACGCAAACGCATAAAATCTGGCAGCAAAATCGCATTGTCAATATCTTTTTGAGCAGCGTTACAGAAAATGGTTTTTTTTTTCTTTTTCTTCTTTTTATTTTTTTCATTTTTATCCAAGTTTTGGTGAGCCAACAAAAAAAAAAGCAGCAGGCAGAAAACTGTAATCTTTCAATTGAATTTATTTTTTTTTTAGTTTTTTTTTTGCGTTTTCTTCATCTTCTTGTCTTGTATTTTTGCTGATGTCGGCAATATTATATTTTTTATTATTATTATTATATTACATTGGCAATACTTCGTCTTGATGCTTGGCATACATTTATCGTGTGTCTCTCACTCCATTTTACTACTTCCTTTTTTCCCCACTCTCTCTATCTCCCGGTCTCTTGCTGTCTGTCATGCCTGTTGGTTGTATGTCTGTATATCGCATAAAGTATCTTATTGTAAACTGGTTTCATCCAATTTTGTTCCCCCAATTTCAATTGCCACTTATACGCTCACATCCAGACACACATACACACACACACACACACACACACAAAACCATACAGGTATATATCATTACTACCACCTTGCATCAATTCCACCAAGAAGTTAGCTAACACTCTCCTATCTATATACACACACACACATAAATCTTTAGCTTTTATTTGCAAATATTGGAGATTTGCTATTTTTTATTTATTGTTATTTATTAATGTTAGTGGTGGGTGGTGGTAAATGTGAAAAAAAAAAAAAAATTGTGCGTGATTTCCCACTTTTTTATTTTTCTTTTTTTTTTTTGTTATATCTATTGTGATTTTAATAATTTCTTTTATGCGTGCTTTACTTGTGTTTCTTTTTGGCTTACGAATGTGAATTGTATTTAAATTTTTATGAAATCTTGTCATATGCAAACGACTTTTATTATTATTATTTTTGAGCATTAAATTTGTATTGAATTTATAAAGGAGGGAAATGCTTTGTTACTAAACGAGCGATTTCAATTCTCAGCTCATTTTTAACCGCTTATTCTTAAATTGGTTTTACAAAAACAAATGTTGTTACTTATTGCGAGTTAGAATCTGTACGCTTTTCAAGTTGTTTAGGCTTTTAATGGTGCCAAGTTTATCGCCAAATATAGGGTAACCAGATCCAGTTTTCCGGCGATAAAGGTGCCTGTTTTTTTTTCAAACCGAGGAATAATTTCTTCGTTTCGTTTAGCCCAACTATTATTGTTTTTCTATAGGTGGTACAAATAAAAGCAGTTCGGGTTGTGGGAAGTTAGCAAGTAGCGGGGAAACAAATATTTTGATTTCTTCTTGCTTTGCAAACGTATGCTGGCTTCTCTAACTTAGTATATATACCGTGAAACTAAAGAGTTTGAACGCAATTTTTGAATCCATGTTAAAATTGAAGTGAAGTCGTTGTAATGTTCTTAAAAACAATAGGTCTTACGAACCTTCCTGGTTCCTTTTCTTTTTGTCAGGGTATACTCAGCAAGTAACCAGGGTGCGTAAATAATAACTCACGATTTATTTCGGTTCACTTATTTATTGATATTCTTCACTGCTATTTTATTTACACTTGATTCGTTAGTATTTTTATCCTTAGTACGTCGTATGTTGTTTGTTCGTTCGTCTTCGTTCGTGCTCGTTTCCCTTTGTTTGCCTTTCTTGGCGATCGTGTGGCTTCGTTGCCGCTCGTTTATGATGCGTGTCCTCGTGACACGATGGTTAAGTTTTCGTTGTTTGCTGTATGGTCAGTGGCAACTTTGTTTGTACTACACCAGTTAGGCTGTCGCACACCCTGGTGTCTAATGAATACCTGATCTTTATATACCTTGGTGTGATGTCTCACTCGCAAGGTCCAATGAATACCTGACCGATTTCTGAGAATTAAAGAGGAATCAAACATGCTGTCGCTTCGTTTGATATTAGCTACCAAATTCTAAGTCTTATCCTTCCGTGCTGACGCAACCGTAAGGAGTATTTCATATAATCTACCCAAGAGAAGAAGAAATGACCTGTGCCACAGTCTAGAGAAGAATTTGGTGAAGGCTGCGGATCCTTGATGACCAGATATATTTGAAATAGATTAAGCCAAATATGTAATTGGCGGGCACATAGTAATTATTAGAGTGGATCGACATAAAGGGGAGTTTTTTAAAAAGTAATTGGCAGAAGCATTCAAAGTTAGCCAAGCATGTGTTTCCCACATCTATGAAAGACGAAAAACCGTTACTGAAATATTGTTCCAATGGCAAAATAAAATAAAAAATTTTTCGCATCAAATTGTTAATGGCGATGAAAATGAAAAAAATCGAGGATAGACCCAGATCAGCGATCAACATCACAAGCAGTACTTAATATCCATGGAAAGAAGAGTATGCTGTATATTTGGCGGGATAGTTAGGGAGCTGTCTACTATGATCTGGTAAAACCTCGGCTCCATGTTGCACAATGTGTTACAAATGGTGGGGTTGACATAATGCCAACGGTTATAATGTCAAATGACAATATGCCCATTTTAAAGAGACTTAATGTCAATTGTCAATATGCCTCTTCGGAGTGGAAATAAAGACAACAGGCATTATGGCCGCTTAAAAATTGGTGTTACGTCAATTTTTTCATTTTGAGTTGACGTTATGTCCATTTGCTTGCTATATCAATCTTTACAAAGTTTAAATGGTTGGCAATTTATATTATCCAGAGCCAAATCATCATTAGATGTGTTGTGTTGAAGGTAATCAATTTTGACATTATGTCCATTTGAGAAAACAAGTGTTGACATTATGACCAATTAAAAAAAAAAGAAACTGTTATAACGTCCATTTCGGATTTGACTTTATTTCCACTTTCAAGAGGCATGATGTCAATTGACATTAACCCACCTTTAAAAACTTTTTGGAAAATAACAAATGGGACGTTTCATCCCACCCGCTGTGTTTACCACACTTGCTTCCATTCGACTATTACTTGTTTGCAGCACAGACTTTCGGAACAACACTTTAGCTCATGCGAAGAAGTGGAAAATTTTGCTTCATGAATAGTTAGCCTTAAAAAAATTAGAAGTGTTACTGGGACGGACCAGAAAGATGGCGAAAGTCATGGCTAACGATGACTACGACGATGATCATTCATTTAGCTCCACAAGCAATACAATTTCTTTATATTTTTTTCGGCATGTGTTCTCTCTAAACATTTTCAGAAACTCTAAGTTAACTCAAATCAACCCTTAATAGTTCTGCAAACGCCATGCTTTCACATTTAATGCCTTAAAACCTAAGCAGCCAAATGTTGAGAGAGTAAAGAGGTTAAAGAAAATCTAAAAAATTTACAAATCTGGGGATAAAACATCGGCTCGCTAATTATGCAGAAGTCTCAACACTGAAGACCAGTTTACAACGTATAGCACGCTTACGCCACTAGCGAATCCAAAAAGAAAGGGAAAGGGGAAAGTTTTTTTTATAAACCTATCCCTTCCCGATAAATATCCCAGATCGTTGATCTTAAGCCTTTTTTTTCTTTATGAAGGAACAAATGGGTTTTTGCTCCTTTCCTGCCTTCTTCAACTCCTGCGTTCACTAGGATTCCTTATAAATACAAATTATTTTTATTATTACTATTCAACTGACAAATATAAATTTATGCAATAAAATTTATTAAATCTTTTTTCTCTTCTCTCTCATTTCAGTTACTGCAAAATATTTCACTTCCTTCCGTCGTCAACCACACAAAGTGCGACATACAACTCACGCACGCACACACACACACATACGCACAACATGTACATATATTTTTAGAAATGTACGCTATTTAATTTAATCTTTTTTTCTTTTATTTTCAGTGCAATTTTAGTGTTAAGTTTTAATAACAAAATACAATAAAAATCAAGTTTTTTAATAAAATTATAAAAAATATAAAAATATCTAATAAAAAGTGGAAGAAAAAAGAAAAAGTGCATATAGAAAATAAATCACAAGCGTAGTACTTCAAAAAGAAGAAAACGGAACCGGCAGCTGTGGCAAAAAATTTTTTAAAGCATCGAAATTAGTGTCACTCATACGCGCGCCACAACAAAATTTTATATCCGTTTTTTTTTTTTATTTAATTCCTGTTGTTTTAATTTTTGTTTTGTTTTCTTGTTTGATTTTTTTTTGTGTTTGTGTTTTGTGAAAAATTCATTAAAAACGTAAATAAAAAAAAGAAATTGAAATTTTAATTTCAAAGTATACGCGTTCGCGCTATAATGAATCCGCCAATTGGCAATGGATTCAGGCATCAAACAAAAACAACAACTACGCAACCAGCTGGAATAACAACAAAAATGAGTAGCAGGCAGAAAAGTGCAGCAGCCACCGCGGCACTCCACTGCGATACTCAAAAAAGGATAACAGTGCGCGCGAAAAATTTACAATCAACAACAGCAACATCAACACTACCGCTAATGCATCACTACGACTACTACAGTACATCACGAAGAAATATAAGTGTGTTAGTGTGCATGGTCGCCATTGTCGCCTTAAATAATTTTGGTTGTTTTATAACAACAACAACAGCGAATGCTCAACGGGAGAATACGCGAGTGCTGCCATTACATTCAGGTAAGTGAAATGAAAGAGAGAGAGAGAGAAAGAGAGTGAGGGAGAGAGAGAGAGAGAAGGAGGTTAGGGTTATGCATAAAGAGAATTAACTGGGCTTGGGAGTGGATAGCATCAGAGTAACGGAAGTTTATATGTTGAATTTTTAAAATGTCACAAGTGACATTTGTCAACGTGACAATTGAATTTGTTACTTACTATTCACATACACACATTCGCTCTCAAACAATTTATTCAAGTGTTAAATGTGACACTACTACACACATACATATATGTAAACACAAGCGCTGCACCAAGAGAGTACGAGTAGTAGAAGCAGCAGGAGTAAAGAGTGAATACACCCATCACGTGGGGCATGGATCAGCAGCACACAGCACATATTGCCATCCATATTGTTTATGCTACGTTTTTAGTGTGACACTTAAGTGTTGTTGTGTTGTACGTGTACTTTTGCTGCAATTTCGAAGAGCATTTGTTGTAGATACATGCATACATACATACATGTATGTGTGTGTGACTTTCACTTGTCGCCCCATTAAAATTTAAATTTCAAGTTTTTTAGTTTTATGTTTTTTTTTTAGTCGAGTGTGAAATGGAGCAAAAATAAAACTAAGCTACAAGCAACAAAAATCGTTAAAATAGTAGAATATTTATGTATTGTTTCGAAAGTTTATACAAGTTTCGACGACGACTATGATTCGTTTAATTTCAAAAGAATCGCATACATATGTAAGTACATACATAAATATGTATGCCTGCATATATGTAGGTACATGAATACCTTAGAGAATTACAATAAGAGCTGGAATCATTGAAAATACAAAAACTAACAAGTTGTAAAAATAAGAACAAAGTAATTGAAATTCTATCACCTCATACTCAGTCATCTAGAGAAATTTAAATAAAACAATAATGAATATTTCAAGAGTGTAGGTGTAAGTAAGTGGAACTCTCAGAAATATGTACATATGTGGGTAGAAGTTTATGAGGTAAAAGAAAATAAATTTTTAAAAATACCTATTCTTTTGGAAATCATTTTATGAATATGCGAACAGAACTGTGGCGTCATATTTCACAAAAAGATGGACAAAAAAGTTTAAAAATTATTACCACTCCAAAGATAATAGACTGAAGCTGACTCAAGGATACAAAGAGAGAGGGAATTGTGAGGTCAAACCGTTTTCCCCATAAATATTTCAGCCATTATGGTTGTTGTTTGTGAGTTAATAGACCTTTTTAATGAGGGAAAAGACCTGCTCGTTCCATTTCCTTCTTTTCATTATCTCTAGATGTCCAAAATATCTCAAGAATATGTATTTAGCAAAACGTTTAACCTCTCTGACGCTCTTTAAATCCATTTTCTATTAAACGCTAATACGAGATCATTTAGTTTAGTCCTCAGCACGGTACAGTACATGAATCAGGAAAGTAAATACATATTTGCAATCCTGAAACTATAAATATTAATATATTTATGTACAATGGCTCGCCCAAAGCAAGACTCTTTTATTCTTAAGACAATCTGTAACAGAATATCTGCTCTTTTTAACTGGATTAAAATTTCTATTTCCAAATTATTTATGTGACTACAAAGTAATATAATCATAAATGAAAATACAACACAAAAACACGGCGCTAGCAACGAGGTCATCGGCTGAATTCTCAGATTAACAATGGCGTTTTGTGTGGGCAGAGTCAGTAAATAATTTTTTGAAAAAAGAAAAATATATTCAAAAAATCTAAAATTAGATCATTTTTTTCACAATCAAAAATAATTTTGACTTTTTTGTTAAAAAAAAACAACTTTTCTTTAGATCAAAACAAAGCTCAGGGGTTTTCCTTTAAGAACTTTAAAGTCCAAAAGTTTTAAAAGTGCGTTCCCTTGAGATGATATCCTCCATATATATGGTTCTGTTCTAAATTAAGATCACCCAAAAACTGCCTCTGATTGCCTCCGACTGAAAAACTTTTATTTTATAGCACTAAATCTTACTACTTCAACCACTGTTTACATATGGAAAATCTGTAAAACCACACCAGACACCTTTCATAGGTTTTGATTGACTTCGACTGACTCGAATTCAGATTGCTCTGCATCTACTTGTCTCTAACTGGTTTAAATACCTTTAATTGGTTGATTGCTTTTGCCTCTGGCTATCAGTACTCGAATCTAATTGTATCGGGCATTTCAAAGACTGCCTTTGACTGACCAACTCTAGCTACCTCCGACTAGCGCTGATCATCACTTAAACCAACCTCAGCTTCTGATTACCTTTGATCATTGGTAGCCAACTGTACTTGCTTCAAATTATTTTTTGGGAATACTACCAGTTGCCTCTGTTCAAATCGGAGTAACTTTGTTTGTTTCTGGTTATTTATGACAAAAAAAATTTCTGGTAACCGACTGCGATTACTTCCATCTGATCAATTCTGACTGCCTTTAACTGACTCTTATTATCTCAGACCAATAGCGGATACAGATATTTAAATTTTTTTGCCTCTTAATATTTTTATGATTCATCGATCAAAATGTATGAGATTTTTATTTGTAGGACCTGGCAATCCCATAGACTACCTCTTCTTATCCTCAACTGCCTCTACTTACCTTAAACTACCACTTCTGACTGTCTCTTTCGACTAAGTGCTTTTAAATAGCATTGACTGTTTCTGATTACATCTGACCTCATCTGACAGGCTTTGACTACATTTACTTGCCACCGATTGCATCTTATGACTACCTAAGTCTATCTCGGACCTTCAACTTGATTGTATATGGCTCCAAGACGACCACGATAGTTTAATGGTAAGCGTACTAGACTTTAATCCGGCTCCAGTATTGGTCTGGCGGTTTAAACTATCGATATGAAGTGAATAAGAATTATAAGAAAGTGAACATGTGTATCTTTTGGTTGGCAATGAAAAAACCTGCAAGTGGTAACAAATTGACGCATCGCCTTTCGAAATCAACATTAAACTATAAGTTTAACCATGTGGTATCACAATGAACCGATCCGTCCTAAGTATGTACACTTTTACCCCTGAATAACCGAACCTAACCTAACCTAACCTAACCTAACCTAACCTAACCTAACCTAACCTAACCTAACCTAACCTAACCTAACCTAACCTAACCTAACCTATATGGTTCCAACTGATTCTGATTGCTTTTCGATTAAAACTAAAACGAACATAAAATATACCCAAAAAATCGAACTTTTTGCAATTTCAGTCTCTGAATCTAGGCAGGAGGACCATAGGTTCAGACTATCCCTGTTTGCTCCCAACTACTTCCGACAGACTCGGTCTGAGTGCCTCTGACTAGTTGACTCCGTTTGAGTACCATTACTTGCAACTGAACCTTCTAACTACCTCCGCCTAACTCTTTATAGCTCCAGTAAGATGCTTCTAAATTCAATAAACTGCCTCTGCCTGCGATTTTGAACCCTCTGAATGCCTTCGATAGCCTTTACTCTCATCTGATTGTCTAGGTTTCCTCTGATTACCTTTTGACTGCTTCTGAAATTCTCTGACTACTTTTGATTATCTGTATTATCACTGACTGACCCTTAATGCATCTTTTAGCCTCTCTAAGTTAAAAATAGAATTTTAAACTAAAATCAAAATGATCTTCTTCGTTTAATATTCACTTAAAAATTTTAAATCGTGTGCTGGTGCTGGTGATGTTGTTTTGATGATGATAACTTTAAATTTTCACTTTTTGACACAACAATTTAACAATGACTACAACTGTCAAAGCAACTGTCACTCATAATGACATAATGCATTACATTCCCGTATTGTTGTCGTCGACAAAAACAACAACAGCAAACGACTAACAAAAAGCAAAAATTGTATAAAACTTGAGTACAATTTACACAATGCTTCTGCTGCTGCTCATAGCTCGTTTGTTGCTGTTGTTGTTTGCTTATTGTAAACTGAAAACAACAAGCTAAAGCAAAGCAACAATAATAAAAAGTACAACAATAATTTAGTAGTAAATATTTAATGCGCTAATGTGCCATAACATTAGACGTTGAACAAGAACAAGCTGAAACAAAAATAAAGACGAAGACTTAGAAGCCACTAAAATACTAAATTCTCTAAAAATGTTCAGTTTGAATTTCATAAATTTCAAGTACATATCGTTGTAATATACTCGTGCTTGTAAAATCTGCTGCAAAAGTGACACTTGCTTTGCTGCAAAATGCTGAAAATGAAGTAAAACTAGATAGAAACGATGGTAGATGAACGCAGGAGAAGCACAAACGAGAAAGAGGAGGTTTTTGAAAAATAGCAGTGGCAGCAGCAGCAATAGTCGAGCCTACTGCATGTGGATATGACAACAGTGATAATCATACATACATACATGCATACATATGTACATATGTACATACACTAGCGGATTTAGGAATTTCCTAAGAGGAGGAGTTTTAATTTTTTATATTATTTGAGATTTCCTTCATACTGATGAAGGTTGTAGAGGCACGTGTTTAACCCCAAAACCCTCTTTTGGATCCGCTAGTGCGTACATACACTTATACAAAGTAAAATATCTTTTGAAATGTGTTCATCATAATAATGAGGCGGGAACGAATCAGGAAGTCTTAATAAGAGCAATTTGAAATCGTTAGTCACTGACTGAATGACTGCTACTGCTACTGTTATTATTATTATTACTTGCGATTGTGATTGCTGTTGCGGCATGGCTCTCTAGCAAACCACCACGAGTAAATGAGTGAGGAGGAGAGAAGGATTGTCTTTTTCATTATTGTGCTAATGTAGAAAGGGAAATGCAAGACGTAAAACGGAACAAAAAAAAAAAATTATTCTTGATGGTGGTTGACTTACTCTAAATGCGAACAACAGAAACAACAACAACAATAATAACAACAGCAACCACACTACAACATTGAAGAATTTAAGTGGCGCATGAGACTACTTCACAAACACATACTCATACTCATACATGCTTTAAACTAATACTTGTACTGAAAAAATAGTAGAAAAATAGTATGCAGTATATAAATTCATAAGTATATACCATATGTACTAAGTAAAGTAGTTAGATATGTATAAATATTGAAAATATTATGATTGTTTTGTGTTGTACTCGTTGCTAAAAAGAAAAAACCGAGCAAGAGAATAAAAGATATGAAGTGAAATTCATAATAGTGTAATTCATAATAAAATAGTTGACATCATTAAGCGAAAATTACACAGGCCTGCGAAATTTTAGATAATTGGAAACAAGCAGTGGTTACCTATGTACATATATTTCTGTGCTGAATCTGAACTAGGAGGCAAAAGTTTTCTATCATGTTAAGGTTTTGAGAAATTTTTATCCAAAAGTGTGAAAAATGCCGGCATTCGTAATTTTCTACCAATAATTTCATAGTTGCTTCAGAAGGCTCTTTTGGCCCATAGTAAGTTAGTTTTGATTTGATCCTTAAAATCTTCAGAATTTCGTACTGTATTTAGTATTGTGCATTTGGTACAGTTTATAAAATCCAAAAACAAATTTTTAAAATTTGTTTTATAAGTTCCCTATAATATGTTATTATTTACGTTTTGAACCGATAAGATAAGTTTTTGATTCGATTAGAAAATGCACTACAAATTTTGAAAAGTTTTAATCTTAAAATCTTAGAATGCTGATTTCGGTCTCATTGGATTTATAAAACTAATGGTTTAAACCGATCTAAAAGTTTTTCGGTGAGATATGACAATTTGAATTTTATAATTTAAGTTAAAATTGATGCTTTTCAGGGTCAGATCAAAAACTGGCCTGGTAAAAAGCTTAAAAAAAATATTAACAGTTTCTTAAAAAACTAGTATAAAAATTGAAAAAAATTGGAAACCGAATTTTCAGTTTATTTAGGTTAAGATTTCTCGAAATCCTTACGTTTTACAAAAAATTCTGAAAATTGATTCTAATTCAAATCATAAACATTTGTTTATTTTCTTCAATCGTTTAAAAAAAATCGAATTTCGATGGCTTGTGTTATTTTTCAAGTTAATTTAACGTTTTTCTTCTTTTTTTTCTAAATGGCATAATAGAATTTAAACTGATTATTATTGTATGTATGTATAAAATCTATGCTATTTTGAATATCATTGTGTGCACATTTAAGAAGTTTTTATTCAGCACAAGCGAACGAGTATGTTCAATACTGAATTATAAATGACATCAAAATGTATAGTTATTATTATTATTGTTATTATTATTATTAAAAACTAGATAATATCTACAAGGTCATATGTATTAATAGTACTTAAGTACTTATACAATTAATCTAATGATGCAAAAAGTGTTTTCGACTTCGTTTCGATTCATTTAATTTAATTTTGGAATTTGAAATTAATTAGTACCAAAAAGTTTTCCGAAACCCAAAAAAAAAAATAGGAAAAATAGTAAATAAAATTTTAAGAGGCAGTGGAAGATCTAACTGGCTTCAGTCTCACCATTAATTTTTTACATAAGGACATTGTTTTAATAGTTTTGCTAATTCAAAGTCAAGAAAAGACGATAATTGAACCTTTTCGAATAATGTATTTATTATTATTATTAGTTTGGGGAGTAGCCAAATCAGACTCAGACGGTTCCCTTTTCATCCCATCTAAGCACTCGTAAACGAGCATGCTCTGACATCCTGCGCCAACGCAAGCATATCTTTAAAGGTCCGGTGGCCATTCTCAGATTCATCGACATATCGATGACCCAAGATTGCCAACTTTCTACTCGCCAACGCTGGGTATTGGCACAGTATGTGTGTCGGTGTTTCCAGCTCCTCTAGGCACAACCTACAAGTGTCATCCTCAACGAGTTTCATGTTCTTGAGGTGATACTTGAAAAGACCGTGACCCGTAGTCAGCTCAAAGTCGTTCGGTTTAGTCCGACGACTTTGGCTGACTCACTGCACTACCACTTCACGGCCTTCTTTGCCTGCCTGCAGTAAGTGACCTCCTCCCATCTTTTACGATGTTCAGAGTTTATCCACTGTTTTAACAGGCCCTCCACTAACACATCACCAATGGCGATGCATGGTTCTGGTCCACAAAATTCATCAGTTGAACCTTTTTTAGCCATAAAGTCAGCTTTTTCATTTTGCTCTATGCCTGAATGTCCTCTCGCCCACATTAGTGCAAGTTCGTTAACACAAGCGGACTCATTGAGTTTTCAAACACACTCCATGTCCAAGCTAGAGGCTATATCTTTTCGCTGCATGCACTTAATATTTGACTCATTGTCAAGGGCAATGACAATTCTCTTGCCATTGACCTGATTCTCAATAACGTGGTCCAATGCATGCACTAAGCCCAGCATCTTTGCTTGGTAGACGGACACATGTTTTCCCAATAGTAGAACACAAGACAAATTTAATTCATCTTTGAAAATACCTGCTCCGGCTCTGATGGTTCTCTTCCAGCAGAGAACCATCAGTGATTCTCTATATGTTATGACTTTTCTTAGTTATTTTGACTTTTTTCATGCATTCGCGATTCGCATGTGAATGCCATGTGGCATTCCTCAACATCCTAAGGGCTGTAGTTGCCGCAATTTCCTTTATTGCTAACTCCTGTGGCATCAAGACTATCAGCACCTCCATCACGCATGTTGATGTAGTGTGCATTGTACCAGTTATACCAATACACCCTTACCCTTAGGCTCTATCCAGCATCCTTTTAATGGTTATCAGGTTTACTTTCGGCCACCAGATCACCGAGGCATACGTAATGATAGGCCTAATCATCATAGTGTAGATCCATTTTGAGGCCTTAGAAGATATATGTATCATTTGAAACCACAAACGGATCTACACTGAAACAGAACCCTCTTAGCCTTCTGAATCTTGTCCTCATCATGATCGTTTCAGGTTAGTGTGCTATCTAAGGCTACCTAAGATATTTGACTTTCTTAAACGTGTTAATTTCAGATCCAAAAGTTCTAAGTGGTTCCTTACTCAGGTCAACTCTCTTACAAGTGAAGAGTATGTTGTCTGCCTTCCTTGCGTTGATGCTGAGGCTTTGTTCCAATAACGTAAAAAATTAGAGAATATTTTCGCCTCATTCAAAATATCTACATCCGCCTTTGTTAGAAGCCCAAAATTGGTGCCCAAAAGCTGGTTTTGGATTAAACGTAGTTTTTGATGGTTCGTGGTTATCTCTGTCTGTCACTTATTGATTCTGATGGCTTTGTTTAACTTGAACTTATTTTAGCTTCGAAAATGGTTATGGACAAGTAAAAAAAAAATGTTGGTTGCGATAAACAATAGACGAAGGAAGTGCCAAAAAAGTTCAAAAATCAAACCTCAATGGAATTGATTCTTTTTTGCATATTTTCGATAAATACTAATGTTTTCTAATAAAAGGTTCAAATAATTGTAAATCGTATGCTATATATTTTTTTTAACCCATTTTGTGTTAGTCTCGATTTCATTCCCTAAACGTTACAACTCTAGTCGCTACCGCCATATCTTACAGTTTGCTAATTTACTCTAACCTGCCGATTATCTGATACTTTCGCGTGCACATAGATGTTTACACATCAAAAATAAACATAAAATAATATGCAATTACATTAAATTGAAAATTATTGCGAAAATCACTAATCAAAAAAAAACAGATTTCAAATGTCAAATTTAATGCGAAACTAAAGCGTGAAATTACAAGCTTCAATTTATTTTTATAGACTTATCTTTAAATTTAATACATGTTTATATCGAAAAGAAAAGCAAAGCATAGAAAATAAATAGTTAACATTTTATTAGCAAAAATGTCATTGGATCGTTGTGAAAATAATCCAATTTCATTTCTCAATAAATGCGAGAGACTCTGACGAATTGTTTACCTAACGTGCTGCCGCGTGCCTACAGAAAAAAAGGTGCTCTACTCACAATACATTAAAAGAAATTCCGTATTTATGTTGTTGAGATTTGATTTCGTTTACGGTTGGTTAGTTGAGCTGGTCACCTTACTGCCAGCTACTAAATGACGACGATGACGATGAAACTGTGACTGAGAGGCAATGAGTGCTTCACAAGTACACAACTAAATGAGTGCCACTCTGTAACTAGTACAAAAAAACAAAAAAAAAAAAATCTAGCACAGCGGCGGCAATAAAATTTAGTGCCGCCATAAAGTGGCAATGGAATAAAGTGCAGTTGCACTTGCGCACATATGACAAGCAATTGATATTGTACACCGCGTGCCCCTGTGTTTATCTAAAGACATGAGCTGTTGTAGTTATAAGTCACATCGTTCTCTCACTCTCCAGCTCACCGCTCATCGCATGCAACATTTGGTGTTGTATTACTTGTTTATTTTTCTTCTCTCTTTACTTTTGTAGTTACTACGATGATGATTATTCATTATTTTGCTTCTTTGTCGCCGTTTTTCCGCTGCGTTGTATTTGTTTATTTTCTTTTACTGCTGTTGTTTGACTGTCTACTTTGGTCGCCATATTGCTTGGTTTCCGTAGAGCGACGTTTTGACATTTTGTCATCGATTTTGTCGTCGTTGGAATCGGCAGAGGCATCGGTGTCGGCGTTGTTGTTGTTATCTCTTGTTGCAAAATGCCAAATATATGTATACATAATTGAGAAATTGCATTAAGAAAAAGTTTATATATTAATGCACTAACACACTGACACTCACATGCATACATAGTACATACACACCCTTAGCATAATTCGCACATTTTTTATTTTATATTATTGCATTAATTTGTTTTTTTTTTCAATTTAGCAATTCAATGAACATCATTTTCTTCACTTTTTTTCATTGTATTTGTTGTTCACTCTACACCCAGCAGGAAGTGTGTAATAATACATAAACTTCGTTTACAGTCGCAATTTTTTTTAAATATTCCTCCTAGTAGTCTTGAAATCGGGGAAACCAATGATTACTTCATTTCCTTTCTTTGCTTTTCAAAGCTCACACACACCTCAATTAATTACAATTTCTCTGTAATTTTTTTTTTTAAATGAAGCAAAACTTAGCATACAAATTTTCTAAAACAAAAAAGTTTCACCAACAGAATATTAATATTTAAAAGCATATAGAAAAAACTGTTGAAATTTGATATTTCTTTATGTTTTTCTTATTTTTTTTTTATTTTGTCTAGTGCATAGCCAAAGACGAAACTTACATTGCCACAGGCAGTTATGAATTTATAATATTTATACATATCCGGAGTAGAAATATTTAAAAAGTTTACCTTATGTAGATAATTTTACTAAAAGTTACTCAACACTCAAATCATCGCAGTTGCAAAACTAACCAATATATCTTAGGTTTTGTTATACCAAAATAGCTTAAAATGGGCAAACTTTAAGCCTTCGTAAAATATAAATTAGACGTTAACTTTTATTTTTTGAGCTCTATCAGAATCAACTTTCAGAACTTTGTGATTTTTTAAATAGTTGATTTTTGTCTAACAGTAGAATCATAAATATTACATTGCAGCTCAGAAACGTACGAATCTAATATCGATTATGACTTGCGGGAATATCGTCTAGGATGGAATACTGTCAAAGTTAGAACACCTCGTTTTTTCCGTTTTTCACACTAGAGCATCTATGTGTGTGTGTGCAAAATTGATTGATCGCGATGACAGCAAACTTTTCATGTCTCTTAGAGTTCAGAGCGCGAGTAGTGTCACGAAACCGAGTGTTCAAATTTGAAAGACAAGCCAAGCAAAATACATTAAATCAAGAAATAGCTTGCAAACAATAAAGTAAGTTCGTTTAAGTGTAATTTAAAAATTTGAATCGTTATTTGTTGTTCGGATCACGCGATGCCAAATGGGATTTGACATTCTGAAAGTGTCAAAATCGCCATTTTAATTGGATAAATATTAATGATCTTTTAATTCAATTTCAGGTTTCCTTTCCTAATTTTCAAGTATATTACAGACTTTTTCTTTCTTTTGCAAGTCGGTTTCAATCATCTCCCTTTATATCTCATTGATTTTCTACGGTGCTTTGACCTAAACAAAATTTTTTTGTTTTCAAATGCCTATAGCTCCTAAACTACTGATCCGAAAATTTTCCAATGTTCAGCAAAATTATTACATTTTTGAGATCGTTCAAACGAATTACGCGAAATTCGGTCTACAACGGAAATTATGGGTAAAAGTCAAAATGCATTTCAGCCTGGACGACATTCCCCTATACGTGGATAAATCATGTATATAAATTGAAGAGTTTTACACCAAATTTGTCCAACAATAAAAGTTTTTTGCTTGCAATAGAGTAAACGTAGTAGAGTATTAAAAGAGAATATTGTTCCAAATCTTTTTGCTGAAGAAAGTTACAGTCAAGCTCTTATTTTTCTACCTGCATTTCAAGGTTTTTATTCCATAGCTCTTTAGTGAAAGGAGAGTTGGCCTTATTCTATAGGTAAGACATATTTTCAGCTGGTTGCATTCTTTTCACCATAAATTTGTTGTAACAAGTCAAAGGTAGCTGCTACTCATCTCAGTTGAATTCACAAAAAACTATAAATTTTGTTGGCATTTTTTGCAAAAATCTCTACTATTTTTTATGCTTAGTTATTCATTCTAATATATAAACTTCTTGCTGAGAAATTGCGCTTCCTCTACATATAAGTGCCCAGTTCCTAGTTATTAAGTAAGCTATTATTATTATTGTTGAGGTAATGTGGGGAGCCAAAAGTGGAAGACACTGCGATCTAAAATATCTTTTGTGCCAGTTCCCAATTTAGGACAAAAGACGCTTAACTGACTGAACGAAGGCCAGTATGATTTTTATAAAAGAGGATTCTACATTTAATTAACCGTGAGAAATGTTTCTCCGAAATTTCCTCTTCTGAGCTGAGCCAGGGTTGGACATTCACACGGAATGTAAGATCTCGTCATCTTCCATACATAGGTGACACTCTGTCTCACTGTACTTTGGCTTATCTGAGACCTGGAACTAGATTCCAATACCATAGCCATTTCGTCTTTGTCCATTCTTCAACAAAAAATTTCGAAGAAGCCCAATGCCAATGTATTGATGGTGAGTATTTATTTTATGTTGGTTCCAGCTCTCCCTTACATCTCATTATATAATTTAACTTTGGATAGCGAACTTCCTGAATTTTCTTGCCATTTTTAAACATAGCTTTGTTTAATAATTTTTTCTAGTCCAATTTTCAGCTCTTTCAATGACCATCTGCAGTTTTCATACTAAAACAAAGTAAGCAAAGTCTTCCGAATGCTTGGCTCCAACATATCTAAACTTTTAAGTGAAATTTACAACTTTCACATCAACTTTCTCTTCGATAGAAGTACAAATATATTTGAGAAATATATATTTTTGTCATCTTATTTTATATTGATTACCAACCCAATTTCGAGATCAGTACCTTCAGAACTTTTATATTTCACTTTAACTCATCTCCGATTAATTTACATCACCTAAATTTGTCCCTAATAGAATTTTATTCGCATTTATGTACAGGAACTTCACGAATGAAAACTAAAGCGAAAAGGTTCCAGTTGGCTCTTTGAAGCATTATAGAAACGTGGCCTGCGTTACACAATGCTTTGCCGTTCATTGAGTTATCTTTCCCTTTATGTTGATTAACTGTAAAACAAATAAATAATTGTTATTGGCATTACAACAGATGAGTGTTTTCAGCCACTTTAATAAATCTTCGTTAGTCGCCTCTGTTTACAACGCGGTGGCCCCAGTTGGTAAGGTCAAATAGAGCCAGGTCTTTCTGTACCTAGCCTTTGCAACAGATATCCTATTCTGTGCATTCTAACACCTTCTTAGCCGGATCATTTTCTCCCATTCGCTCAACATGCTCCAACCAGCGAAGCCTAATTTAATCATACTCAAGCTTAGACAAATTGCTAATAAACTTAGATGTTTTATCTAAGTTTTTATGCGCTAGGTAGGTTCTATTTTCTTCGATACTCGTAGTCTACGCATATTGGAGCAAAAATTTTTTGAAGTATCTTTTTCTCGAAAGCTCCGAACAGCTTTTATCATCTTTAGTCGCCCTTGTCCACGTCTCATTGCCATATTAGAACGAGAAAGATGAGGGAATTATAGAGCGCTGATTAGTTCGGGAGAAGAATCTGGCTTTCAATGCATATGAGCCCATAGTAGCACCTGCTACGATAACTTATTCTTCGGTTTTATTTCAATAAACTAGCTTCTGGAATAACTGTTATAAAATTTGGCAACAAGCTATACCCACCCACCTACTTTCCATATAAGCGAAATCTTTCATCTCTTCGGGGCTGCTAAAACCCAAATAAATTGCGTGCAATCTTTACACTTACAGACATTCCTTATAGAAAAATGCAGATTAAATTCAAAAATGGGTAAAATTTGGCAAGGGGGGTGGTACCTCTCATACAACTGAAACTCTCAAAATGCGACTTCAAAGGAAATGCTGAAGCCAAAGTATAAAAACGATATCTTATTTCATTTTTTAGAACGTATTTTGTTTTTTAAAACCTAGATGTCTCATATTTCAATTAAATTTTAACTAGAAAGTCATAATCTAATGAAAACTAGCCAAATCCATAAGCTATACGCTTTCATCATGTCATTTTCTTTTATTTATTTGCAATACACAACTTTGTGGTTAAATCATTAATTTCTCGTAATAATTTTGTAATAATAGATTTCCCTGTTATGATACAAAGTAAACGATTGAAGGATAAACATAATAATTACTAGAAACTTCTGGAACGTTTTCTTTTCCCCTCCCTCTCTCCCTCTCTTATTTGCTTTTGTTGTTATATTTGTTTTTGTTCTTTCTTCATCGTGATCATGTCATCATCAATTGCAATTCATTAATTTTATATGCAATTAACTCTGCAATTACGTTACGTTCACCTTGTCACCGCTCACCCCATCGCAGCTCAACAAACTACATCTAAATCATAGCGATGATTTGCTAACTTTACATAGATCATGCAAGCGAGTTAGTATGTGCGCACATGTGTGTGTGTGTGTGTGTGAGACCGGCTTCAACAATTTGAATATCGTGCTTTATACGCAAGTGAGTGAGTGTCAGTGTGTGTGTGTATCTATAAAAATTGTATGCGGTTAATCTGAAAAACCGACACACCGGTTGATAACGAGCAATAGTGTATGACAACAACGACCAGCAACCAACAACAATAACAATTATACGAAATAACAAACCAAAACAACAATTGAAAAAACCGGTCTTGAGAAGCAAAACTTAAAAAAAAAGCAGCAAACCAACGATTGTTCCAGTATATTTTTTGTACGTCGTTCATGTGTCCATCTCGCTGTCTATCTGTCTGTCTGTTTATTGCTCTTGCTCTCTAGAGCTTTTCTTCACTCTCTCGTTCATCTCATCTATGAGCCGGCGGTTTCTCTGCGTTTTGCTATTGATCAAGCGCGTCGCGTTGCTTGGTCGATCGTTGGCAATGGCAGGCGCATCCATTACTCTATAAATGACGTTTCGTTCGAACGTCATGTCTGTCGGTCGGTGAGTCACTTTGACATTAAATTTTCGCTCGTGTCGTTTCGCTTGGCTCAACAAAGTTTGTTTTTGTAGGTTTCATACCATTGAGAGAATTAGATAGAGAGAGGAGGAAGAGAGTGTGTTGAAGAGAGCGAGAGAATGCACAAGAGGTACATTAAGTATTTAGGTGTGCTGGCTGGCTTGCTTGCTGGCTGGCTGGGTAGTTGTGTAGTAAAGGTGATGCAGGGGGAGTGGGTGTGCTCAGATCACAGAGTGGGGCTTTCGTAATGTTTGCTGTTTTGTTGTTGTCGTGTTTTTTTTTTTTTTGTTCGCACAGCATTCATCGTTCGTGCCTGGCACGGAGATCTCCGTTTCAAGCAGCGATTTTAGTTAGCGTTAACGCCGACGTCGTCATAGTGGTTGTTGGCGTCGCTGATCGTTGTTGTTGTTGTGATTGTTGGTCGTTGTTGTAGTCATTCAATGCGGATGACGTTAGCGACAACAGCAACAACAACAACAACAACAACAACAATCCTACTCGTCGTACACTAAACTTTACCTACAACTTTAATAGTTTTCATTACATGTACACATATGAATGTATTTGTTGCTTATTTGTATGCACATATGTATGTATGCATATATATGTGTGTATGGTTTTCTTTACGGCATACAAATTTTTAATGCAACTGACATTTTATTATTATTTGGTTGTTGTTTTTGTTTCTTTAATACCTCGGCTTCTTCTTCTTTATCTTTATAATTCAGTTGAAAATAGTTAAAGTTGTTATTGGAGTTTTCCCTGCATAACCTGCTGCTAGTTGCTTCAAGTATCAGCAACTAGCTCCTAGCATACTGTAACTATGTATCTATTATAATATGCAAAAGTAATTTTTGAGTTAGAATTCCCGCTGTTGTTGTATTTGAGCACTTTGCATTGCTTGCATTTGCTGGATTAACTACAAAACTAGTTTTTCATTTATTTATTGTTTTTATTGTTTATTTTTGTGTGAATTTTTGCATAAGTCATCCGGTCTCGGTCTCTCGGTCGATTGGCACTAAAATTGCGGTTTTTTCTTAACAAAGATTAATTTTATTTTTACGAAAACAACAACAACAAAATTTCAAACTTGTCTTTATTGCAATAAATATAATTTATAGAATATTTCTAATTCTTTGAATTTGATTTGTGGTTTGCCACATACAAACAAAAAAAAAAAAAAACTCCATACAGACAAAATAATTAAATGATAAATATCATAATTAAATTAGAGTTAAAAATTTCCAGAATTCACAGAATAATATCAGTTCCTCGTTTTTGTTGAGATCATATTCTGAAACCTTCATATAAAGTTAAGATAAATCGTAACTCGTAAGGAATATTCAGATTTAATATTACAGCGTAGCTCATTTAAAATGGAAACATTGCAAAAAAAAAACAATTTTTTTTGTTGTTCATTGTTAATTATTTTAGTTCAAGGGGATTTATTCCAGCTACTTTTTAGAAAATGATATCGTCCAAATGACCACCTTTGGCATAGAAATCCAAATGTGCTCTTTCTCGGCATTTCACATCGTTTTGGCCAATGATGGCCTTAAGTTCGTCTAGAGTCCTTGGCTTGTTGATATAAACCTTTGACTTCGAAAGGGTTTGACTTTGAAAGGATAAACATGTTGGTTGATGGACTTGAGCAATGAAGCTATTGTCTGGAATAGCATAAGCACTTGCTTTTTTAAATATTTTTCAGTGTGAATTTCGTAGAGTTTTCATTCCATTTGCTCATCAATTAGATTAAAGAGGAGAGAAGAGGAGAGAAGAAGTATTGGAGGTTGTATTGCATTGGAATTTGTATTCTATTTGTTGCAAGGATAAATAGTAAGAATCATCCTACATTGAATATAACAATACATTAAATATAACTGCACTTTCAAAGAAAGCTTGATTAAGAATAGCAAGGATCTATGACGGAATCAGAGCACTGACTATTTTCCTTTTGCGGTCGCATCTTTAACCAGTAGGTGCTTAGTGTCTTTAGCAACCCATAATGACATTTTCCATAGAATATTTTTGTAGAACTATTTAAACCTTGAATACCCTTTTAAAGGGGACTTTTGTGGAATGTATCAAAAAATGGGTCAAAAAGACCCATATAGTTTGAGATTAATAGGTTAAAATATTTTGAGAAAAAATACCTTGTAAAATTTTAATATGGGCTTTTGAAATCAAAATTCATTTTTTATATCAAATTTCAACTCACTGTAAGAAGTAAATTCTGATGAGGTGGACCAAAACCCAGCTAGGGTTTCACTACCAATAACTAATATTTGCACAATGTTATTAAGAGAGACGAGACTAGATGAAGTACTCAAGGCATATATCTTATTGGTCATGTTAGGTCGGTTGGGTTGGAATGGCTGTCTAGAGACACAATTAGGCTTGAACGGACCACTGTGATACCACATGGTTGAACCTACAGTTAAACGCCGTTCCGAATGGTGTGGCGAGGTTTTTTCATTGCCTACCAAAATGTGTATTTGTGCACTTTCTTATAATTCTCATACACTTCATATCGATAGTGAATATAAGAAATTTATTAAATAGAATTAATCACCAGACTAAGACGGGAATCGAACCCGAACCTGCCGGCTGAAAGTCTAGAACTAGTCGTCTCTCGTGGTCATGTTACCATCAAAACGTATTTCTTTAATATTACAAGAACAATACAACAGATTGTTTGTTTCCCATCAATATAATTTTTTACCGCGGAACCACTCAAGTTTATTTTTTTTTCTAGTTTTTGCGGTCTTTTGGTTGTGATTTTCAGTACTTAACCGAACATTCGTGATATTCTTATGGACTGGTTATCTATGATTTTCCGTTTCCACTAGTGGAACCAGAGATTGTGAAAGTGGAGGGGAGGGGGTTAGGTCTTTTCGTTTCTTCAAGACGTCATTTAATATTGAATGTAAGAATAATGAATTATAATGGCTGAAAGGCCCGAAGGTCTATCGTCAACACCTCTTCCAATCATCGATTTACTAATGGACCTGGCTTCTTTTTAATATTTCTTTTCTTAATGCTAAAGAACTATGCAGATTCGACAAACAGCTCATAGCATTCTTCATTGTAGCTTCTTCTCCAGACATCCAGATGTTTGTCTTAATATTTTTCTTTCTTTTAACTATTTCGGGGTCAAGGAATTCATTGGTGATAACCGTTTTTTCCCCTATCAGCAGCGTTTCATACAAATTTTTTTTTAAGTTTTGGTTTGTGGGTATACTACGAAGTTACATGTTCTTCTTCTTATAGCTGTGAAAATTGGTATCGAAGGTTTTTTTGTCACAAAAAACCGTCAAAAATCCCCAAAAAGTGGAAAATTTGTATGAGAGGTACCCTTATTTTACATTGAAATAAATTAAATTTTTGCACACATCATTTTTTTCGTTAAGAAATTAGTTTCTGAAAGCTTCGAAACAATCTCATAAAAGCTGAAAATTTGAAACATTTTTGGAATTTGGGTTTATGTTTCCTAAAACAAAGTTTACAGATTTTTGTTGTTCAGTGACTTATGGTAAAATTTAATGGGCAACATATTTCCTAAACATATTAACCCTCTATCCACTCTTGTAATGGGTCAAAAAAGTAACTTTTTTTGATAAGGGCAAAAATGACCCGTACTGGTGGGCGCCAAAGGCTTAACATGTTGGAGGAAAATATTCTACGGGAAATTCTATTTTAAATTTCCGAGCGTACAAACAAGCTTAGATGCAAAACTAACAAGTTGTCTTATGGTTTATGGGCAAACTTTAGGCCGGCGTACAAAAAAAATTTGGGGCAATCTTTTAAAACGCAGAGACCCGTATAATTTTTTCTCCCGAGTTCTATCAGAAACCACTTGAAGAACCTTATTATTTTTGGAAAAATATATTTTTGTCGGATAGTGTTTGACCGCTGATGATGAGAAGTGGATGCTTATTTTTTGACCGATTGTTCTGGAACTATCTTTTTAACGATAACAATGCTGTGCACCAAAATTTAAGTTATTTCGATGTAAAATAAGGGTGCCTCCCATACAAATTTCCCACTTTTTGGGGACTTTTGACTATTTTTTGTATGGGAGGTATGTCTAAAACTATTTTTTTCTGCAAATATATATCAGATTCAGTTTTTTCATGCCAAAAAACCCCTCGATACCAATTTTCACAGCAATAAGAAGAAGAACATGTAACTTCGTAGTATACCCACAAACCAAAACTTAAAAAAAAAAATGTTGTATGAAACGCTGCTGATAGGGAAAAAACGGTTATCACCACTAAATTCTTTGACCCCGAATTAGTTAGAATCGATATGTCTCCCGTCTGCTATATTTTATGACTAGCACAGTGTAATTAATGACGGGATATGCTGCCCAGTCCCTACGTCTTTTGTTTGCGAAAAAGTTAAGGCGCAACAGCCCATCAAAGCCTAGGCCAGGCTTTTCGAATCCTGGCCTCAAATACGCCTTTCACAGTTTAATGGCTGGAAATATCTCTTCGACATTTATAATCGTCTTACATTACTAACTCAAAAAAAAAAAAAAAACTTAAAAGCGTAAACAAAATACTAATCCGTAAAACAATTAGTAAATGATTTTTAATAATCAATTTGCAATTTTTGCATAAGTGTTTAAATGCTTTTCCAATAACAAATACATAAAATTATTTTTAAAACAGAAAACAACATCATAATTATTATTTTATCTATTTTCTTTGAATAAAATTATTTGCATTTGAATGTAATTGATTTCCATGTATAAACATTAAATTAGTTTGTTCAGATATACACATACTTTAATATATGTACATATGAAAAGCCTTTGCTATAATCAAATGAAACCATCATATTAATATTTTATTAATTTTTTAAATAATATTTAACAGCGAATAGCTTTGAATAAAATCGTGTAATATATTTGCATTTATTGCAACACAAAGAAAAAAACAACCAGTCATAGTAAGATTATCATTCCTTCTCCCCGCTATTTCCACATTGCACCTTTCCAACTTCAAGCACATGCACATACTGTAGTAGTAAATTAAATGCAAAGAGAGATAACTGTCATTATTATATTCCCGTCGAGACTAGTACGAGTGTTACTACCGCAGTTGCCGTTGCTGTTGCTGCTGGTCAAGTAGAAATTCATTACAGTCGAGATGTTGCATGTCAGAGAGTTGCCAAGTCAAGTTTACCATTGCAGCGCAGCTGCTGCACAAATTAATTATTTAAAAACAATTAACTTGGTCAACACATAACGTTTACATTTATAAGTACATGTAGACAAGTTGCTATGAAGTCAATTGATTGTAAATGAAAGTTTATTTGAAAAAAAAGGTATTCAATTTTTTCATTCACACAATACTTTTTTTTATTCATAAAAAGTAGTAGTAGGGTTAAAAAGGTTATTAACTGCTAACTAAAAGTTTTGAAAATGTAATAGGCCGCATGTTTATTTTTTGTAGTTTTTTTTTCTTTTATAAATTAATCGAATGGTAATTGTAAATGTTTAGAGAAATTTAAGTGGAGTTCAGTTCTAAACGACTCATTTTAATTAAGCGACAGACAGAGTTCATTACTTTGGTATTAGCACATAACTGTTAACAAATGATGAATAAAAGAGTCGATTCCATCTGCATTAAATTCAGGTTAGAATAAGTCGCTCACAGGTACCTAGCGGATTCAGAAGTGGGGAGGAAAAAGGGAAGGAACGAGGGTGAAACGGGAAGTAAAAAAAATTGGCCGGTTTTAGATCAAAAAATTAAATGGGATTTAAATTAATTTAAATGGTATTTAATTTTTTTCGGGTTTTCTATCATTGATATTTAAGTATTGAGTTTGTGTGACAGTATTGCTCCGCGGACGTCGATTTATTATTATATTTAATAATATTTCATATTCTTCGTCACTATTGCCGTCGGAATCCATTTTTATATAACTTTTTTCATTATTACTGTTTTTTTACAAACTCTTCTTTCTCCTCATTTTTTTATCTATTGTTCAAGATAGTTGTTGATTAATGCAACCGTGTGTTGTATTTAAGTGGCCAATGCGGGCATATACAAATTAAATTTGCAATGTTTCGGGTCACAACTATACCTAGTCTGAAAGTCTGTCGGCTTTCAAGACAACACACAGGGATAAAGCCGCTATAAATGCAGAGCATTGCGTTGATTGGAAAAGTAAGATAGGTTAATGGGAGGAGGAAAGAGGGAGAAGTGTCTGTGAACGTTTGTTTTAAGTTTGGAAAGGTCATAACAATCAGGAAAAAAGTTTGCAGGGAGACTGTTCCATAATCGCGTGGTACGACAGAGGAAAGAACTATCTCTGTAATGAGTGGCGCGTTGGAATACCGTGTACACGTGGAATGCGTGGACTCCACTCGCGGTTCGTGCAGCTGTAGAGAAAATAGCTCATGAAAATAGCTGTAGAATAGAGTCCGGAGGCCACGTTTCTACAATGTTTCAAGGATTGAGTAGAGCTGGAAACCTTACTGTCTCCTATTAGCTCTATTCTATCGCCCGATGTTGAATATGGTACAGGAGCTCTAATGTGAATAATACAACGAACGTCGCATTGTATCGATATGCCCAGAACATTAAGAGTCACTGACTCGGCAATATTTACCCTTCCACCCCCTCCCCCCCCCCCCCATAACAAGGGGGTTGATAGAAGATTGGTAAACCCGTTTGTGAGATAACTGACAACATTGGGTCGTACGCGAGTTGAATTCAAATCTGTTCATAAATTCCCCCTTGGAGATTGATTGGAGATCATTATTGAGTGAGTCATTCATAATATGCCTTTTCCTCTCAATCTCCAAGGAGTTAGGGCGTTGTGTACAGGTATATGAATGACAAATGGTGCTGTCATCCGCCAACGAGTAGATAGGGTTATTTTTCAATGACAGAAGGTCATGGATGAAGATAAGGAAAAGGATCTGGGAAAGGGCTGAACCCTACGACAATCCAGCATTGATGACACGAGCCTCCGAAGTAACACCATCTATTACAATACGGATAGAGCGGTCTCTTAGAAAACTCGTGATTCATCAAATGAAGTTATTACCGGCCCCATGCGCAATCAGTTTTGATACCAGTGCTTGATGCCACACTAATGCTTTATCTGTTCTTTATTCAGTCGACTGGTGGGTGATTGATTGATTTTTTAAGGGGTTATATGCGTTTTGGTACGGGAAACTTAGGGCATATTTGTGATTTTTTTTGGACTATTTGAAATAATTTATTTGAAACTAGCATAACAAGTATACATAGTTCATATTTTTTACGAAAAAAAAGAGTGGTCGGATATGAAAAAATATTGAAAATTGTAGAAGTTGTAGCTCTTGTCCTAATGCGCGTTTTTTCTGCTTTGTCTGGCGGTGACCACGATTGAATGCCAACAACTCAACTGTAATCAAAAAGAGAAAGAATTTACAGTTGTGCACTACAGCGCCGAGTACTTGAACGAAAAATTAAAAAAAAAACCTTTTTCTCATACGGAAACCATGATGTAAAAATAAGTCGATTTTTTGAGTCTCAGAAATGTATTTAAAAAAATTATTAGTTAAGACAAATACTGCTCATGAAAAAATTATCGTTCAAGTACTCCGTATTGTAACTAGGTAAAAAATTTAAAAAAAAAATAGATGAATTGGTCAAGTAGTTTTTGAGATATCGCGGTCACCGCAAAGGCATTTTTCAAAAAATATCATTCGGATAAAATCACGTTTAAAGTTTTGAGTGCACTTTATTCATGAACAGTAGCGCGCTACAAATCGAGTTGCTACTTACGATCTACTGCTCGGATTAACTTGAAATTTTGAACATAAACTCTTGAAAGTATGTTTGTTCGAAATAAGTCATAAAATTTTGTTCGATATTTTGACTCATGAAAACGGGGTCCCTTAAGAAAGGGGACCCCTGAGATAACAATCTAGCGCACTCGACCACAGAAGCGACATAGTATTTAACTCTGCTATATTTCCTTAAAGAAAACAAGATAGCTTTCTATGAATGCAAATTTATCATATCTATCAATTCCCGTTTGGTGATTGGTGAGCTTTGAGATAAATAATATTGCATTGCTAATTTCAACTTGTCTTGTGTGAATAAGATAGCTTCTAGTAATTCCGTATAAATTCTTCATGCAGAACACGAATCTGGGGGTCAAAACCTTCCCATCACGTCACGATTTGGAAAAAAAAGGGGTTGAATCTCCATAAAAAAGCGTTTTTGGGCATTTTTGAAAAATTGTGGAGCTAAACCCTGACGTGCTACAAACTAATGCCAGAAATTAAACCATCAACCATGCGCTTTGAAAAGAGCCCTAAACCAAATTGTTTGCATGCGTCCTTAGAGCAGGCGTTGTGTGTATGTCTAAGGGTTCAGGAAAAAATTTACACAAAACGAATTTTATCTTATACTCTAAATTCGTCCGTCATAATTGATCCGCCATTTTGAATTTCTTCATGTCTAGCGGTGGGTGTAACTAAGATGAAATCCGTTCAGTGTACAATTTTTTCGTGCACCCTTAAACATAAACGCATCCCCTGCAAATGAACCCTAATGGCTCAGGCTTAGCGAAGTTTGTAGCACGTCTGGATTCAGCCTTACAATTTTTCAAAAATGGCCAAAAACGCAATTTTTGGGGGTTTCAACCCCAACGTGACGTGATGGGAAGTTTTTGGCTCCAGATTTGTGTTTAGCAAGAAAAATTTTTCCAGAAACACTAGGGACTATCTTATTCCCAAAATCAATGCAGGGCAGTCTAATGCATTTTTCAATTCATATATATGTTGGGGTTGAGGGAATACAACATTCCTTGATTGTGGGAAATGGGTTGCCTGAATTTGCTTGCCATTATTTATTTATTTAAAATAATTGGTTAAAATATTATATTATTTAACAATGCTGCATACCCATGGGTAATATTCATAAAACACCACACTGTACATTCGATTTTTCATGCAATATTCGTTCAAATTAGAAGCATGAGCAGATACAACAATTTTTTTTCTAAAAATGTATATAGTTTTCATATAAATTTTTGATATATATTTTAATTTTTTAATGGAAGCGAAAAGTAAAACTACAAAATATTTTAGCCATGGCAAATGAAAACGAAAAGAAATCTGATTTTTAATCCAATTTTGTTAAAACATATGTGCTAAAAGCAAAAGCAAAAAAAAAAATCAAACTAAAAGCAATTTTTAAATAAAAAACAAAAATGTAGAAAAAAAAACAATTTTGCTTTCACAATTGCACAATGAATGACATAAAACCTAATACCAAACACAAACAATATTATGCGAAAAAAAAGAAAAAAAATAGTCCGTAATATTTTTAAAATGCATATTTGCAAATGCATACCAAAAAAAAAAAACAAAAAAAAAAATAATCGAAAATTCCAGCTCAGTTTTTTCTTTTCATTTAGTATTTGTAATCAATAAAATATATGATACAATAATAACAAAAAAATGGAAATTTAAAATGCAACCGATTGAAAAAGGTTGCTAAACTTGCATACACACTCAGAAAAAAAGGCACTCAAATAAAGGCATTTATTTTATAGCCACACCCATCGACAAAAAATAAACTACATACCAACTATTTTCAAAAGTATTTTAAAACGTTAAAAATGCATAGCGTGGTAGAACAAAATAAAAAAATATCCCACTAAATCGCAATAAATAAATTCAGGGTTGCTGGTTTATCTGCTGGCCTTACTATATACATATGTACGTAAACACTGGGGGTAACCCTAGAATGTCAGACAGATTTGTGCGGAAGTATGTGTGAATGTTGTTGTAATACATATTACACACATACTACGTACGCATACATAAATATATAACTATAAAGAATTTTATGGGAATTTCATACTTGTGGAAAAATACTAAAAATGAAAATTCCTTCTTAATACAACAGTGTGTGTGTGTGTGTGCGCGTGTGCATGACACCGAAAAAAATGCATGCACTTTTATCCACTTAAATGCAACGTTCTTTTATTTTGTTGTTGTTATGATTTCATGTGATTTTATTGTTGTTGCAGTATTTGAATGAAATGTATTTATGCCATTTTTAGCGTGTATGTGTAGGTGAGAATATCTATGTATGTTTGTATGCATGTGAATGTGTGTTTTTGTGTCTGTGTTGCACTACATGCATTTAATATGTTGGCAAAGTTAATATGTAGTAACTCGCTGAAAGTTTTCAAATCCTACTCACATTAAATTAAAGTGCATTAAGTTTATTAAGTTTTATCTTCTTTTTGATGGAAAGAATTTTATAAAACTAGTAAAATTGAGTAATGTAATTTAGTTTTTTTTCGCAGTAATTGCAGTTTTTTCAGTGCAATCAAATTAGCTATAAATAAAATTTAAGCAAATTTACATTTACAATTTTTTAACTAATATTTTTTTCTTTTCTTATTTTTTCAGGTATGTTTGGAATTTCATGAATGGAACTTTCTGTTTGGGTAAACAAATAAATTTTGTATGCAAATAAATAAACTATGTAAAATATCTATATTTTTATCCACTAGCAAATCAAAGGGAGATAAAAAGATCTTACCCCACTCATTCCCTTCCGAAATCTCTGGATCCTCTAGTGCTCCTACCTACAATTCAAAAATAATAGTTCATTTTTAATTTATGTATGTAAATGAATGCATTACAAAAAAGTAGAACTTTCAACTGTATACGAATTCATCATAAATTTTGTATGCAACAAATAAAGTTTAGATAAACGTCATGCAACGTAAATATTTGAGCTGAAATGAAAATGTGTAGCAAATTATAACTAGTTATGCATATATTTTTTTTCTTCCCTCGTTTTTTTAAATTTTAACTATAATACACGTATTCACATTGGTTTACATTTATAAATATTTGACATACATATAAAAAAAAACCGGTTTTTGAATAGAATACCGTAAATAGTCAGCATTACTTCAATCTACACTAAACTATCAATATATCACAGATAAATTAATTATGAGATATGGGTTGAATTACTAGAGGATTCAGATTTTGGAAGAAGGAGAATGAATATGTAGTTTCTTTGGTGACTCTTTTTTTGTAAACAAAAATTTTGCCCGCAGGAGTTTTTTATTCTCCTTATCAGTTTTTCATTTCACACTTTTCAACGCTCTGATTTACTAATGTCGTTTGCTTGAAACTCATTCAAAAATTCTTGGTTTTCTTAGATTTGAAATGAATTACCGATTGCAAAAACAAAATGCCTTTAAAAAAAAATAAATACCGTGGGGATAGGACACAATGCCGGCCTTAACCCATTTTGGCCAGCTACCAGTTCTAGTGGACCGATTTTAATGAAAATTTTTGGGAATGTCTATTTTGACTGTGTGTCTCTTATGAAAAATCAAAAATTTTTTCAAAATGGAATAAGCGGTTCCCGAGATATGGACTCGTGATTTCAGTCATCAGTGGGCAAAAAGATTAGCTGTTTGCTCGACGACGATTTGATGAAAACAAAAACAAAAACGATTTTTTCCCATTATAGTATAAAAAATATGTTGTTAAAAAAACATACATTTAAAATAACAAATAAAATTTATTTTCCAATTATATTTTTACTATTTATATAATGATTTTCGCTTAACCAAAAAGTTTCGTGGTTTGTTAGGACCTTGACTGACCGAGCGTTATCTTTCCATTGAATTAGTAGAACTTGCTGGCTGGAATCGAATAATGCTGAGAAATAACCGTTCTGCTTCACCTCAGATACGTGAGCACCATCAACTCTGCTTTTACCAGCAGTTCCTGAAGCAAAATCAAACGATCAATGGAATAGATTTCCATGAATTCATTACACCTTTTTGCCCACTGGTGATTTCAATCACCACCGTAATTTTTTCAAATGTACTACCTACTTCAAGCACATATGTGCATAGTATGGGATTTGTTTACTGAAAGTACGCATCACGGTCATTCTGAGTCAATAAAACCATTTTAGTTTTTTTTTTCTTTAAATTTATTTTTTATGAAATTTTAAAAAATATGTTTTTTAATGTTTTAGACAAACCCCTATAAAAAACACACACTAACACATACATATGCAAATCCTTCAAATTGTTTTTTCTCAAAGTTCCCTTGTAGGTCTGTCGAATGAGAGAGAATGTCGTCTACGTATGGAAGATGACGAGACGACACTTCACATTCTGTGTGAGTGTCCGGCCTTGGCTCGGCTCAGAGGAAGAATCTTTGATTATTCGTTTTTGACGGCTGATCACATGAAATCTTCTTCTACGAAAGATGTCTTGACTTTTATTAGGTCAGCCGAACGTCTTTTGTCATAAAATGGGGAATGGCACAAAAGATCTTTTAGGTCGCAGTGCCTGCCTGGTTGGGCTCCTCTAATACTAATAATAATAAAGTTCCCTTGTAAACGTAGAAATCACAAATTGGCACATATTTGATGTATCTGAGGCGCTACGGTCTCTCAAAATAGTGGTGACTAGAATCACTAAGCTGACAAAAAAGGGTTAATGCCAAAAAAAAAAATTTTAGGCATTGAGACCACTTCAAAACGGTCATAACACCCAGTTTTTATATATTAACAGCGAAATATTAAATGAAAAAATTTTACCTTACAACCGCTTCTCCATAGGGTGTGTGCCAGGTCACCAAATACCGTTTAGCACTTCACTCAACAATAAGAAAAATACAAAATGGCCCCCAAAATAATTTTGATATTTTCAAACTTTTGTGGCTTTTTTGCAGAATAAAAAATAACCCCAAACAAGAAAAGGAAAAATTACCCCAAAAACACAATTGAGACTATACACCCAAGGCCCCAGCACCGTTAAAATTGAGAAAAGTAAAAGACTAGAACGGTAGAAAATTTAATCTAATTCTTAGTATATAAGGTCCACTTAGTTCAAATATTGTCGTTTTTTCGGTTAGAAGGACCTAAGGTACCCAGCGAAATTTTTCAAAAATGTTTTTTTTTTCGCTTAAGTAAGTGTATAAAAATTCCTTGCAATTAATTAATTATTCCCGAGACATGAAACTAAATTCCATTATAATGATAATCTCATTACGTCTACTACTATCCAGACTTGGCTTACGCGTCATTGCAAAAGGTTCCAAGCAACTGCTTTAAGCTTCTTCCAGCTCTTCCCAAATTGACTAATTTCGCGCTCTAACGCCCTTCTTTTCTGGTCTATTTACTTTCGCTTCTGTTTTTTGATCCGGGCGTTTAGGATCTCCGTGTTTGTATTGCGGAGAAATACCTCATAGCATATTGTATTACGCCAGAAAATTCGAAGCACAACTCCAAATATTCATGTATGGTTTTAAAATTTCAAAACACTTCTACTGTGGTATGGCATTAACCTAGAAAGTCATGGTTTTCATTAGGCGGATTGAAAAGTCTTCCCGAAACTCTCCATCTTAGTGAGTTTTGCAGAGACTATCGATTCTGTGGATATGAAAAATCTACAATTCTAAAGAATCCTAGAAGACTACAAATCATCAAATCAATCTTTTTTCCTCAAGGGCCTTTAAAAAAATCTTTGTCGTGGGAATCGCGATTCATTTGTCGAAAAATACCAGATTTTGTATTAAAATTCCCACCCGTGGACTTAAGAAAATAAAATCTCTTGAAAAACCCAAAAAATAAAATTTTACTGTAAAATGTGGCATGACACTAGAACCCAGAAAGGCATTTTTTGCAAGAAAAGAGCGAACATTTTAAAGGGTTCTATTAGGAATTGTTTCAAGAATATGAACTGAAAGAACTTTTTCTCAAAGACTTCTGAAAATTTTCAAAAATTGTATTTTTGTAAATTGTTTTATGAATACAATTCCACTTTTTGTAATCCACTGTAATGATAAAAAATCTTAGAATCACAGATAAGTAGTTATTTTCCTGATCGATCGAGGGTGCTGTGGAATACATCAAGTTGTTTTGTTCATGATATCCTTCGACGAAATTTGTCTGTGGAGGGCTTCATGGGTCCGGACGAAGCTATTCTGGAACTATTCTCAAGAAAATAATCACTTCTCACAAGAAAAAGCTCTACAGAAAAATTCTGTCGATTTCATATTTGGGAGCGAATTTTTCAGATTAGCCATTTTCATTTCCCCCGATTTCCCCTATAATATGCAATTCTACTATTTTTATATCAAATGGGTGTGCCTCAAACTCGGTTATGCTAACTAGCTGAGTGCATGAGTATCTGCAATGGGGTCTAGGTCTAATTTCCTGAACTTAAATTAAACCATTAAATATGAGAAAACTTTCATTGTAAAAAGTAACCAAAAGATTGCATTCGTTTCATCGCCTTTACTAGAAATTGCTAGAAGTTTTAGAAAACATAAAAATACAAAGACTTACTCTTTTATTTTATTATGTTGATTTTAGTTGAGCGATTTATTTTTCTTTTTTTTTATGACATATTTATGTATTAAGTACTTAGACTGAACAAATAAAAGGAAAGAGTGTAAGAAAACTAAACAATGAAATAGAGAAACACTTCTTTTAGGATTGAAAATATGAAAATATTGTAAAGCTTGAGCTAACTTATTGTAAGAACAATTAAATCAGCTAACTGTAGTCTCATGTATATACTTCTAATTTTAAGCTGATTTTCATATCAATGTCCCAAATGTTTAGCAACTGTTGAGAAAAAATATTTAATTAAAAGACATTTATTAATTACCAAAGAAATTTGTAATTTTTAACAAACCGATTTTGTTGTTTGTTAACAGCAAATTTGTTTGTAGAAACAGAATATTTGAAGTTATATATAAACAGGTTAATGAACAAATGTAGTCATCACAACAACAATGTATATAGAGACGGGCAAATATTAGTAGCTTATACAGGATATTGAAAGATTAAGAACTACCACTAAGATCACTGATGAGGAATTGTGGCGGATTCCGAAACGGCCGTCTGATTTGCCCGTCTCTATATACATTGTTGTTGTGATGACTACATTTGTTCATTAACCTGTTTATATCTAACTTCAAATAACGAAATTTACATGAACTTAAGTCATGACTTTGAAAATTAACCTCTAGATTTAATTTTCATAGTCTCCTAAAAAACTATCAGAAACAGAATATTGTTTTAAGATTATTTGTTGCTCTTAATTTAGTATTTACAAAATATTTTCGCCGGTATGTTGAGTAATTTTACGTTAGATACCAGTGCAAAATTAAAAAAAAAAATAAATTTCTTCTTAGTATCTGCTGAAAACGGAAAAAGTAGTAAAATAAGTAACAAAATACCTTAATGATATCATACTACTCCTTTATACTTTTAATTTTTTTTATGTAGTTAGCACATATTAACTTTTTTCCAAGTTAAATTAAAATTAATATTTGCACTTTTACTGGCACAGACAAAAACAGCATTGAAAATGCAAAGGTTTGGGAAAAGTCCCTACTTTTTTTTCATGTTATTACAATTTTTTCATGCTACCTTTTCAGCTTTTGGTCAAATAATATGCGCAAAGTTTGTATGTTTTTCTTTATGTGTTTGTATTTAAGTATGCAATGCTTATTAAAAATTCATTTACTACTATTATCTTACACTGTTACTACTATTACAGCTACTGCTTTTACTACTTTTTGTAAATTAATGCAAAAAAGAAAAATGTTTATGAAACTTACTGCTGCACACAGTTCAGTGTTAAATACATTTTAATATGTGCGTGTAGGTTACAGAAAAACTACCACAAAACTAAGGAGAAAGAGTAGTAGAAAAAAGGTACGAATTTAATTCAATGTGTTGAGCAATTTTATTTTGGGAGAGAGCAAAAGAAAATATTTGCGTTTATGTTTTTATGAAAAATATTTTTTTTTTTTTATTTAAGTTTTATGTACTGAAACAAGGAAACGTAAAAAGTTTAAATTGTACTACTATTTATTGTAACCATAAAAAATAGGATTTTTTTTTTTTAATTTGCTTCTACTTCATTAAATCTTCTAAAAAGTTTTAATTACATTTTTATATTCATGTAAAAAGTTGCAGCGGTGTTTACTTAAAGAAAGGAGCCCTAGGTAGGTTTAAAAATACTACTAAAATAACACAAAATAATGAAAATGTATTAAATTGTATTTAACTAATTATATACATACATATATTTGCTTAAAAAGAAAGAAGAATGTGTTGATATATTTATATATTTATTTTTTTCTTAAAATGAAAACTTACAATATTTTTACCCTCACTTAATGACAACAATTACGCCCGCATAATTTCTCAACGCTTATTTTTCTTCGCCTACATATTTTTTTATGCTATACTTGCTCAGTGCTGTTTTTTTTTTTAAGAAATATACCTTTTCTTGACGCATAAATTATGATTTAGTAGTTAAAGTTTTTTTTTTTTTTTTTTTTTTTTTTTGCATACGATTACTTCAAGAGCATAATGAAGACATAAAAATGTAACATAAATTTTAAATTAAAAAGAAGCGAAATTAAAAATAAAGAAAGAAAAAGTGTAAATGCTCAGAAAGTATATAAATCGTAGGTAGAATATGGCTCAAAATTTTTCAAACAATGAAAGTCGTCGCAAAATTAAAACAAAAATAGCGAAATCTTGCTTTTTCATAATCAACGATACACAAAAGAAAAATCATAGAATAATCAAACCTTCTCAGCTTTTAATAATAAAGACAATTTTGAGTAACCTGTTACAAAAAAAAATGTGTTTATGCAAATAGCAAGAGTAGCGCAAACTGTTGGGAAACAGTGGATTGAATTTTAAAGTTATTTAATAATTTATAAGAAATTGTAGTCTGCAACTGAAAACTTCTTACGATTTTTCTTTCTTGTACTAGTAAAAATTATCTGCTAATACTTATAAACCACAGTGATTTATGGATAGACAGGTCTAATACTAGACCCATTTTCGAAACAACTGTGAATTGGCAAATGAACTGCTAATTGTAAATTTTTTTATCGCGTTACCAGTCACTACTCATAAGAGCAGTTTAAGAAGAAATTGTCTGCTGCTAAATATTTATAAATTAAATAAAAATAAAATTATTTCACTCTGATACCAGTCGCTATTTCAAAGTATACAGGGGGCAGTGACTCATTGAACGTCTTTACGTATTTTCTGGAATGTTTAAATTTGTTTCTTTTTTCGCGGTTGTTAAACTAAACCTCTAACGTCAAGCAATGTAGAGGTCAGATGTTTTATTGGTCAGATGTTTTATTGTATAAAAATATTGTTTTTTTATTATTAAAAATCCCTAAAAGTATGCAGTGTTTTTCTTATTTTGATATTTTGTAATAGGTGTTTAAATATGTAATCCGGATTTTTATGCTTAAAAAAGGCATTCATTTAATTAACAATATAAATGAACACAAAATTCGTACGAAATGAAGTGCTGTTCAGGAAGTCCGTGCTGCAGCAATCGAAATAAGTAGTAGTCAGAAGGAACCAAGTCTGGCGAATGTAGCGGGCAAGGTAAAAGCTCCCATTTGCTGATTTCCAAATAGTTTTCAACGCAATATGCTATATGGGGTCGATAATTGTGATTTTGACAAATGACTTTATCTTATCCCCGGGCATATTCTGGTTGTTTTCCCTTCAATGGTCGATTCAATTTGATCAGTTGATGTCGGTATCATTTAGTGGCAATCATTTTACCAGTTTTTAGCAGTTCATAGTAGATAGCTCCCATCTTCGAATTTTTCCAATGGTCCTGCACGGTCTTTGTTACTATGTAACGTCAAAATCACCATTTTCAAATTTTTTAAATCATTGTTCACGAGTGTCTTAGCTTGAATCATAGTCACCATAAGCCTCAAATAACAATCTTATCGTTTCTTCAAATGAAAGAAAATGATTAAACTTCCTCGCAAAACTTATTTTTCTGGTACAAAATTCGGAATTTTTGAAGGGGGGAAAAAATATTTGGTTTGTAAATTCGAAAACTATGGCATACTGGATCTTATGATAAATGTCTACTCTATATTAATTATTCTCGACACAAACCATACATAATAGCTTTGCCATCTGTTAGTTTGTACACATATTATGTAGCTAAAGTAGCTGTTAAACTATAAATACATTAAATAAAGTGATATAGTGGCTGTTAAACTATCGTACCACCTTGTGAAGTTTAGAGATTCCAACCAGAAAGTATGCTGTACATATATTAATTGCTATTTTATCTGTAAATATAGTGTAGGGACATAGTCAGGGGGGACAGGGTTCCGAGCTTCCTTGTATATTTTGTATGAATCAGATTGAATTTTTATTTCGATACGAATAAATAAAATACTTTGGTCCCCCAAAATTATCATTCACGTCAAACTACACTATTATTTGGAAACAAGCGTTTCCTTTAAAATAATCCGCCAAAATGTCTTTCTGGCTGTAGCACTGGTTATAATGACCTTGAATACACTTTAGTGTAGTGTGATTTTACGGTTAAAATAACGAGCTTTTTGACATTTGATAAAAAAAATACAGCGTGCTTTTAGGGATGGAATGAAATAACCTGTTATTTCACTCCCATATAAAATTTTTTCATACCGTCGCTATAGATGTTTACTCACAAAAAAAAACTAAATTGTGCATTAACGAGCACAAGGCAGAAGTGAAACTTCTTGTGAACTAAACGAAACACAAGCAAATAACAAGCAAATGAAATTTTTCAATCACTAAATTTTTTACTTCATTGGCTTGTGTTTTTTAATTTCATTCAAGTTTCACTTCTGCCTTGTGTTCGTTAATACACAACCAATTTTTTTTGGGATTAAAGCTAGAACAAAATTTGCAACTCTGTACCGGTAATGTCGATGACAATTGTAGCCGAACTCTTTTTGTGTGCGACATCTTCATGTAATTCCTTGGACATTTGCGCCATCTGTATGTGAAATGTATAACTGTCATCAACTTTATGATGGCGACGCTACACATTGTTCTTTCTGCCATAGGCGTGTGTGTGTAATTAATATGTTATATTGAATTAAAACTATTTATGAATCGTTTATTATCGTGAATTCAGCAACGGAATATTGATATTTAGCCCCTCATGCACATTTCTCGACAAAATTATGTCGCATTGCAAACTTACGCACGACGTCACATCCGGTTGGTTTTACTCTAGGACAAGAGAAAAGAAGTTTCACTTCAAAAAAAAAAACAGACTCGAGAAGGAACTGCCTACTGCTGCTTACAAATCACAGTGTTTCACAACATTTCACTCTGTTACAGGATACCTCATTAAAATGAAATTTTGCTATTTTTAAATCACAGGGCTTCAGCTCAGAATAAACTATTACTTATCATATAGTAATATTTTCTTACTTCGATATCAGTCTACTTATACAAAAACAGCGATTTATGTAAGAACAAACTGATACTTAAATTGCAATACTATTTTTTACCTGGTGGCAGTGACTTCAGAAGTAAATCGATTCAGAGTGATTCGTGGAAAAACATTTTGCTAATTAATATACCATAAAATTTCTCACTCCGATACCAGTCGCTACTGTAAAATCGCAGCGAGTTGGTGAAAAATTAATTGCTATAATTTGTAAATCAATCACATGGGTTTTATAATACTAGAATAATGAACTGCTGCTACTTGTAAACTCACTTTGATCGAAAATATTTAGCTCTGATGATATCTCTTTTTATTTTTAAAAACAGTGACTGTTACTTCATCACTTTTTTAATTGTATTTTTAACACTTATTCAGCTGCTACTGTTACTTAACCTTTTTTGTTTATAAATTTATATGCATTATATTATAATTTATATTAGTTATTATTCCTTTAAAGCAAATATTTAATAAATGTTTTTCGGGCACTACCAATCCACTGTGCATTGAGCTGGCTGGCTGCTGCAATGTTTAATTTTAATTACCGCCCAAAGCAACAATTTTAATTCCACGCTTCAAATATAAGGCAAAATAATAAAAAAAAAAAAAAACAACAACAGCAACAACAAAACTGGTGAAATATATGGGAATGTGCTTTTTCCTACTATATTCTACCTACCTTTTTCAAAAAAGGCGCATTATTTAAATCGCTGTAATTACAACGACGCTTTTTTACTCCTCTTTCAACTAGTACTTTTTACTGCTACTATTTGGTTTTTTGACGCGTTTATTTCCAACAATTTATATTTTTTTAATTTGAGAGCGCTGCATTTCATTTTTTTCCTTTCTATGATCATTAAAAATGTCTGCAACACATTCATTAATTTATGTATTTTTTTTTTTATGTTTTGAAGATTTCATTTACGTTCTTATGAGGAAATGTCTCTATTTTTATATACGTTTACTTTTGTTACTTTTGTTTACTTGTGTTTATTTTACTATTAAAAGCGGTGGTTGAGGTGTGCATTTAATTTTCCCATTTAGTATTTGTAGTTTTTTCTTGTCACTTGATCTGGACACTTTTAATCATTTTTCAATGTCAAAATTTCTTTATCCCGTCTGAAATTAGATTCTACTGTGTCTCGTATGTGAAAGTTAAACCCCCGTTTTTGATAGCATTTTTAGCAAAGTTTAGCAAAACCAGGGGGGCAATTCGATACAGAGGGAGATAACGTGCTCGCCAAAATGTTATAAATTTTAGGCTTTACACTTCACGCTTTTTATCAGCAAATATGCTTTCTTCAGTCCTTTTAACGAAGATAAAAATGGTCTTCGGAAGGGCTTCCTTACTAGCATGAAGACATTTTTTTTTCAGTTTTCATTTACTTTGAATCTAAAAAAGATGCATATACAAAATAATTTTATGTATTTTTACTTATGGCAATTAAAATGTTCCACGTAAAAGTATAAATTGGAAAAAGAAGCGCTTTGGAAGGCCTTTCTATATAGCCTTTTGGTAAGCACTGTCATTTTAGAAGACTTTTAGTTTCACAGTGCACAATATTAATTTCTCTTCCGTTTAAAAGAAAGGTCAACGAAAAAAAGGATATTCTTTGGTTAGATTTTTTAGAGCATCACAAGGCCTGCTGAAGCGCTTCTTTATTAACAGAAAGCAGTTTTTTTCAATATATGTGAAAAGACTCAAAAATATAATAAATTGTAGGTTCAGAAATAAAATTGTATAATTTTTTATTCTAACTGGAATATAAGCTCCTTGCCTGCATACGACTCTGTGTTTCGATATTTTTTAAAATTATTTTCTCAACTATATAAAAAGAAATGAATAAACGAAATTCTTGTGATGTTTCGACCAATTTTTCTTTCCGAGAAAAAGAAACAGTATATAGCAAGGCCGTATTTAGGGGGTGGCGGCCTTTGGTGGTTCTGACCCCCCCCCCGAAATGTGGAAACTTTATTCTAATTTTTTTAGATTAATTGCCAATGGATGGAAAAAAAGTCAAAATAAAATCTATTTAACGATATTTTTTACTCCCATCGGTTTTTTTTTTTATCTAAAAAGTCAAATATAAAAAATAAATTTGAAATCTTAGTTAAACTATGCGATCAAATCCGATTTGTTTTCTTCGACATGAGGTTTGACTACGGATTCAAAAAGAGAAGGTGATACTGAGCACTTCTGCATTCATAGTTTTTCTAGGTCAGTAACTGTTTTTGATTTAAAGTTTCGTCCTGAATCAGTTTGAAAAGTTTAAAAATTAATAAAAAGAGAAAAAATTATTGGATCCTTGTAAAATTAGACTTGCTTGAACCCCATGTTTTCCTGAAACGTAACGTGATGGGAAATTTTTGATCAATTTTGAGCAAATATTGTCAAAAATGTGAGCGATTGAAAACAGATAAGAAAAATATGTTTTTTTTTTTTTGTTTAGTTAAGGTTACTTTGGTGCTGTCAGGTAAAAATTTCAAGAAATTTATTAAAATCAGTGCAAAAACTAAAAAAGGGAAGTTTGAGTAGGCTTAAGTGAGCCCAAAAGGTTTAAAGTAACCGCTCTGTAAGCGGTGAGCGTATCCACTGCACATTGCATTTAATTACATTTTGTTTAAATTTATTTCTTCTACTGTTTAAAACCGAAGTGTGCCTAAATCTAGTGATATTACTCACCCAGCTTTTCATGGAAAATTAAGATCCGATTGAGTTTTTTTATGCTTTCCTTTTAAAAGCATATTTGCCTTACTAATTAAAGTTGAAGTACAACAAATTTTCAAAATATTGCTTCCCATACTTTTCTCAAATACTTAGATAAAATCTGTGAACTATTTCCTTGCCAGCAGTAAGGCTTCACTTATAATCAGTGCTTACTGCAACCTCGTTGATAATTACTTTAATTCTTTCCCCCAGGGATGCCTTTACCATATATGCTAAATATAATTCTTTGTATTATTACTGCATTCTCGTACACTCACACTTCTTATACTACTATAAATCATATTAAACAATACTATTTTATACAATTGCTTGACGTTAGCTCGTCGTCGTCGTCATCACATATTGTATGAAAAAGTATTCATTTTAAAATTCAATTTCAATTTAATTTGTAATTGAATGCATTAAATTTAGTTGTTGCTGCCATACATAGTATCTCACATGTATGTAGTAATATTAGATACAGTACTCGTACGTAGAATAGGAACACATGGTACACATTGTACCTACTACTGCTACTACTATTTATTTACCATATAATAGAAATAGAAACAGTTGACATACTTATACTCGTGTTTGTAAATTGCGTACGCTTGTCTATAATTTTATTACTATTTGATTTACATTTTGAGTACTTTGTAGCAAGTTTTAATTTATTTTCCGTTTACATCTTTTTTTTTTTTTTTGTTTAACAAAACAATTGAATTTGATTTTTTTTTTTACACTCACTTTCTGTTTTCCCTGCCTCAATCTTTTTCATGACTAATTTTATTGAAAAAGTTCTATTTTTATTGTTTTATTTTTTTTTGCAATTTTTTTTTTTTTATTATAAAAATTCAATTTACAATGGAAATTTGCTTTGTTATTTCATTGACAATTTTATTATGTAAAATTTGTTGAAAATAAATGAAATTTTTATTGGTTTTCAGTTTGAGTTTTAATTGAGCAGTGGCGGAAAATGCTGGTACTTTGGAAAACACTTCAGGGAAACACTTTGGGGAAAACACTTGCTTTGATTTAGTTTTCAAATTGCTGTTAAATTTCTAATTTAATTTTATTTGGCAAATAAAATTTCTTATTTTGTTTATTATGCATATTTACTGGTGTCATTTAATTTTATATGTATCAATTTAGGTATGACCTAATTTTTATTTTCTTATACACTTATTCCCATTACTAATTCAATTAATAATGTAGATCATGGTTTCTTGGAAAAAAAATACAAAAATAAAGTAAGAAGAAAAATAGTTCAATAAACAATTAAGCAATTTTCTTCTGAAATATGATTTATTGAAAGATCAAGTAATGTGCCTAAGGAAAAAATTGCTTATACGAGTTAATGGAATATTTGTCGCTTAGCTCAAAGTTTATCTTTCAGATCTACAACTTAATTTAGTCAGGCTAATTACCGCCAAAGGCGATAATAATACCTGAATATTCTCCAGGGGCATTCAGTCCCAGGCCTATGTAGTAGATTATTGTTTATGTTCTGTGTTTGGCAGTCGGTAGAGTCGAAAAATCAGAAATAGAAAATAAAAATGTTACACCTCTTTGCAGGCAAAGACAAACCTCTAAAAGTAAAAATTTCTTAAGACTTCGCCGATTTGTTTCTATTTTTGGGATAAAAATAATTCGTATACAAAAATAAATATTATAGCCTTCGATGGGCGGTTGTGGCGTAATAACCGTGTGCAGTAGTAGATGGCAATTAGCTTTAAAGAAATATTTTTACTTTTTGCCTTGACTTAGAATTTTTTAGCTTCTTTATTCTGCTACATTTTCTCTATTGCTAAAAGAAAAAACAAGATAAATTAATCTAATATTTTTCTTCTAGACTTCCTTGGGGGAAATATCTATTATTCCATTTTATAGAAGCTTTCATATGTAGGTACCAGGGATGTCAATTCTAGGGATTCCAGATCACGGGATTCGGTCTAAATGAGGTCCCGAAATTTCCATGATTGAAAATACAAAATTCAAGGACTTTCAAGATTCGTATATATCTACACAAATTTATTGGAATTCAAATTTTTATATTTTTATAGAATAATCATTCTTGAGTCAAAGGAATATTTTGTTCATTAATATTTTTTCCAATTCATTCATGGTACGACTTTCGAAAGCCGGCCGGATTACTCTGTAATAGTGTATTCTGTGATAAATGATTTTCTTTGTTCAACGAACTTTTAACTCAAATTCCATCTCCCAGGATTGAAATTTGATTCCCGAAAATCTCAAAATCCGAAAATTCAATCTTGAAGGACACTTTCTTATATATATACCACTAGTGGTTCCAAGGGGCGGAATGCCGATAAACATTTCATAGATTTTAATTGTTGGTCATGAATCAAAAAAAAGAAAGTATATTTAATGTTCGAAAAAATTGAAATTGAAAGAAACTGAAAGGAAATCTGTGAATCCTCCATTGTTCATAACTGTTTTAGGGAAATAACAAAAAGATTCCAAAACAAGTTAAACTGCATCCGCAACAAGTCGAAGTTTTAACCCCGTGGTCAACCACCGATATTTTCATGGGCACTTGAATGCAGAGCGTCCTGTATTCTCATTAGCGCTTGAATGTTGTATATCGAATACCTTGTATTCTCATCAGCAGCTCAGTATGCCAAACACCCTGTTTCTCACCGACACTTGTTTATCCAGTGCGCTGTAGTCTTGTCAGCATTTGTATGTCAAGTCACCTGTTTTCTCGTGGGCACTTATGTATCCAAAGTCCTGCATTCTTGTTGGTAATTCTTTTGAACACCCGGTATAACTAAATTATCTTTTCAACCCAACACTTCTTAGACCCAAACCGTATTTGAACCAAAAAAATATTCGGAAACCCTAGCAAATAACACAAATAAGCAAAATGCCCATTGTGAACAAAAGTTGGCATCAAAGCTAAATCCGGAAGGTCTGTTAAAAGTACTTTCTCATTAGTATATGTGTTAGTCGACTTCTCATCTCTCTTATAGCAGACTGAGCGAAACATCGGATAAAAATAAAAATCGATTCAGTTAATGATGCATCTCGAAATTTTCAAAGCTGGGGGCTGAGATTCGTAAATTTACTCTAATTTCATACATTAATGAAAAAGAGTCTTCCCCAGATTTTAAATTAGAATAACAAGAAAAAACTCGCAATATATTAAAAAAAAAAAAAATCAAAATTGTTTCTGTCTCTAGTAACATCATGATGGCGAGGCCCTCTCAACTGCATATCTGCCACAAGGATCCGCCATTGACCTTAGACTTTGTCACCCAAGATTGCCGCGAAAGCCCTTGAATGTGAAGACTTGATTCTGCGACTAAAAAATTCTTTTTTTAGTTGATTTGGCATTTGTTTAAAAACCACGCCTACCTGACATACAAGTAAAGTTAACTAAGAGAAATATGGCTCCAAGTTCAAAAAGATTCTGTTCACGTAGTTAAACCGACAAAAAAAATAAGCTCTCCACCGAACTGTCAAAGTCAGACTATAACCACGCTCTCGAGTAAAGAGTATATATAGTTTAATCGCGCTTAACTTTTGATGTGTGTTTTTATCACTGTATTTTTCTTCAGGACTATCGATCATTATGATTAGGATATTTATCGGGAAATTTCTGGTGAAACCTTTCATGTTTTTGAAAAGAAGGAAACAAAAAAAATTTCCAAATTCAAGAAATTTCGCAAAAATTAATATGTATATATATATATATGTATTTGGGTATTATTTTAACCCTCTAGTTCCTAGATTTTTAATTAATAAAAAAAAATCGGAATTGATTAATATTGGCGTAAAAATCATAAACTGATTTAAAAACCCAAAAAAAAACTAATGGGCGTGGTTTTATGAAGTGAGAAAGTTTGAACGCTTAAAATTATTTGTTCTTGCATGAGCTTTTTATCAATTTGTTTTAAGTTAGTGTTTTTTCTTATATTCATTTTATAGGAAAAATTCAAATTCTTAGCTATCCATAGCTAGTTTTTTCATCTGGATACTATGACGGGAAGTAATTTATATCTTTTTTTTTTACTTTTTTTTACTTCTATCTCGAATGCAATCAAAATAATTAATTTTCTTATTTTTCACAAATTTTTTACTTTGACTGTCGCTATCTTCTGTAATTCGCATTATAGCTTATAACTGATACATTTTTTTAAAAGCTTGGGATATTCCCTAAACGATATGATAAAATGTAGCAAGAGAAAACTGTTATGGTGGCAATTCCATTCCTTTTGGTGAAGGCCGTCTAGAGGCGGGCTTGGGAACTACAGGGTTAAGATATATGAAAATCTTAAGTTTTTGAACAGATGTGCTAATAAAATTCATAACGATATCTTTATTTATTTAACTACAATACAATCTCATCATGATATGACACGTGTGCATCCACATACATACATTCATATATTCATGGTAATCTAAATAACTACGCTAAGGAAACGACCGACCGTTGCTAAGGTACACAGCTGCTTTTTCCAGGCCAATGCTCTCAGCGTCTACGTTTTAGTAGAAATTTCTATCATCATAATTAGCTAGAAATAAGTGAAATATGTATGTTTTGACGTATGCCTATAGTAAATATAAATTAAATATTTACATTCAAACGAAAATGCCAATGCAAATATTCATAAATTATAGCTGATGGTTGTTGTTGTTGTTGTTGATTGCATTCCTATGTGTACGCTCTGTGCGGCTGATGGCTTATCATAAATGGAATTTTGAATTTCAAGTACCTTCAAACACACTCAAATAATACTCAAATACTTTTCACTGCCTATTTGTAACTAATTTGTAAATACTTAATATGAAAATAAAATGTGTGTGTGCACTCGAAAATGTATACGCAGAAGCGTAGCAGCAGCAGTGAAAGTGAAATTTTGTTGTTATATTTTTGTATCTGCATAGTTAGGTACTATAAATCAAATACTAAATATTGTATGTAGTTGACTAGATTGATTGACAGTGAGTGTTGCCAACATTGTTGTTTTATTTGAAATTTATTTAGATGTCAAGAGAATAAGCATCGACTGAGGCTATTAGGTAGCAAATTTTAAGCTTGAATTATAAATAGATATACATATGTTACAACTAAGGTTACTATCCGTACTCTTTACGAACAGAATGTTTTTCTACATCTAAATGTTTAATATACCACGTTTATAAAATGGAGTAAAAAGTATATAATAATTTATACTAGCCCCATACAGATTCATGACCTCATAAGGATTGTCTTGAAAATTTTTTAATTGTGAATTTTAGTAAATATGAAATTACTTGCATGATTTATAGTTTTTAATCCGTTTTAAAAACGTGGTATATTAAACATTTTTTTTTTATACTAAATTATTATTTTCTAGTTTTTCTTGTGTGAGTGAAATTTTTTACTGCCAATCCAACAACTATATAGGCCTAAGCCCTTGTAAATTTTCAGTGTTGCACTTTGTAATCGATTACAACGTAAGAAAAGTAGCACAGTTTTATTTTTTTTTTTAAATATTATCACATAAATATAATTAGTTGTACGAAAGTGTACTGAAAATCTTGCTTATGTACTGACGTATTTCCGAACCTCAAAGTGTACTGAAAATCTTGCTTATGTACTGACGTATTTCCGAACCTCAAATTGTACTGAAAAAACTACGATCGTATCGAAAAACCCATCGCTGATGTATACAGATAATTTCCTGATTAATGCTAAGAGAATTCATTGTTTATATTTTCTCTCTCTCTCATTTGTTTATGCCTATGTGTATGCACACAGATATATATTTTACTCTCGTTAAAGCAATGATTTTTACAACGATGACTGCAATGCTTTGATCTATGAATCATTTTAACAAACATCTACTCTCCAAAGGGTCATATTAATTATCCTCGACACAAACCATACATTAGCGATGCCATCTGCTAGTTAACACCGCATTTCTTATTTATACACCAACCTGAAAGTATGCTGTACTTTAATTATTTTATAATAATAATATTTATACACCAGCCTGAAAGTATGCTCTACTATAATTATTGTGTATGTAAATAAATAAACGCTAATATTTTATTATGTATTATATTTATATATATTTTAGATATTTCATATTGTATTGTCATCCAGTTTTGAATTATTTTTAAAATTTCAAGTCTCTAACTCATCGGGAAGTTAGTTTAAAATCGATTCCAAAATTCCGCCCGAGCAGACAGACAGACGCCATTGGAAGCGAGTTGATATAAACGTGGTAATAAAATGAAAATGAGTTTGGTAAAAATGGGCGCTGCATTTCCAAACATTATCTGAACTCACATATCTGATATATCAGGAACGATTAAGGTACGGTCTAAGATTTAGTACAGAATTAATAGTTATTATTGACATTCTATGGAAAAGATATGATCTGGCTGGGATTAGTGGTTGTGCAACTACGATTTTTAATATCGTATACCTTCGGAATTATTTACAGCACAGTACTGAAATTTTGTAAAAGGGTTGGAAAAGAAGGGGTATGGCGTTCCTTCCTTCATTCTTTTTTTATATTAATAAATTTTTGTCTTATTTCTTAAATATGACAATAGAGATTATTTTCTAATTACCCAAAAAATCACCAAAAATTTACAAAAAAAGTAAATATTTACAAAAAAGTTTCAATTGAAGAATAAAATTTCAATAAAACGTAAACAACGCTAATAACTCCAATAAATCGCTAAAAACTTCAATTAAAATATAATTTACAAAATCTTTGCGTTTAGCTGAGGAGATCCTTTATTTTTTACACTATTTTCATGTCTAAAAAAAAGAAAACAAAAATGCTCAGTTTAAATTTTAATTTTTATTCAGCACATGAAAAATAAAGAAATTTTCTCTACAAGTTGGCCACACTAGTCAGCAAAGGTATACAAATTTGCATGCAACTATGTATCACATTTTAATCAAATATGTGCAATGTGAATGACATAAGCTTATCAGGAAAAAATGAATTATTGATTTTACCTTCACCCAAGGTTCAATGGCATTGAAATTATAAAATTCTCAGTATGAAAAAAAAAAAAAACTTGAAAAATTACATAAAATATTTCTATAGTTAGAGAAAATCAAAAGTGGTTTCGATTTATTGCAAAATTATGCAAAACTTAATGCAATTGTTATTCTATTTCAATTGACTTTAATTTGTAGGCATCTGTGATATGCACATACTTTTTCAAAATTGTTTTTATTTCAAATTATTTATACAACCGCAAACACTGAATCAACAACAATTTCATTTACAAAATGTAATTAATAAAAAGAAGAAAAAGAGAATTCACATTTTTTAATTGTCTAATTAAAATTCACGGTTAAACAATTCAATTGATATAAAAACCAAATAAACAACAAAAATGTGCAATTCGTGCACAATTTATGCGCGCCTCTAGTGTGGGCAGCCGCTTCAGCCTCTTTTATTTTCGTAATGGAGACATGCAGATACATACATATACATACGTATATTTATTGTTGTAATTTTGTGGTAGCCCGAGTTGATTGTTCGTTAATTGATTTCAACGTCGCATCGAAATGTACGGACTTGCGGCGCCGCACATGGGGCTACAATACTTCTGATGATGCTCCAAATGCTCAAAAATATATGCTGCATACACACACACACACACAAGTATGTATATGTTTGTATGCAACAATAATTCATTGCACTTAAAATGCATTTCAATTCGATGCTTGTTTGCACGCGCAGATGGCGCTTCATAAGTAGCGGTGGTGGCGGCAATGGTGGTGACCCCATCTCGCCTCACTCTACACCATGCTTTTATATCATCGCATTGCATGATTGGCCATAATGTAATTGGATTAGTTTAATTTTCTAACCAACCGCCAACTAACTGACCAACAGACCAACGAACTAAACCAACTATTTTCATATTTCACATAATTTATACTAAAATTAATGAAAATGTTTACAAGAGCGATAAATACAAGTATAAAAACAATTGAACTGTATGTGTATGTGTATATTTGTAGTAGCAGTTGAAGTTGGTAATAAAAGTTGAGTGTGTTTGTGTGTGTGTCTGTGTGAGTTGGAATTAGTTTGTGGTTAGTTTTGTTGACTTTAATTGTTTAACGATTTATTATTTTGCATTAGTTAGAATATATTTAGTTATTTGCTCTAGAATGTTAAAATTAATTAGCTCATTGATGGAATGTATAAAAACATAGTAGAGAAATTTAAAATTGGCACTTACTTATTAACCATGGAGTTTATTTCAAATTGAAAAATATTCGATGTAAATTTTTGTTTTTTTAGTGAATCAGGGTGTGATGATTATTTTATTCGAAACAAAAAAAAATATATAATTTTTTTATACTTTTATTTGCAAATCAAGTATTTATATAATTTATTTATTCGTGTAATTTTCAAATAATTTTTTGAATATTCGAATAATATAAATTTTTGGTAACCGAAAAGCTGTGCAATTGTGGAAAAACTACAAAGTATATATTTCTATAAAGATCGCAAAATGCAGCACAGAAAAAATTTCTGGATAGTGAAGATCAGTTTTTCTTCAAAGTATTTTCTCTTTTTTTGTTTACTTTTTGGGAGAGATATTCACCAATATATCTCGAAAATTTTCATATTAGAGAATTTTGTAATTTTGCAGCATAAACAAATCCTAGGTAGTAAGACACTTTTGAATTTGTTCGGAGATTACATACAATCCGGTTTTTAGTTTTCTCAGATTTTTCAAAAAGTTGTAGGAAATTTGTACATGGTTTGATCATATTCTTACAATTTAATATTTAACAAATTGTACTGTATTGAATTTTTGAATTGAATATCTCGCAATTCTTATTTTTTATTATTAAGAATTATGTAACAGGTCAAAAACTGAATCACTACTTTGTTGGTAGCGTTGTCCGTATTCAACCTTGGCCACTTATAGTTTTACTGCCTAACGTTTTTGTTTGTCGACTTTCCCCTAAGCAAATGTTTTTTTTTCAATCTCTTTTCCAGATTTTGAGAGCCAAATTCAATCCTACTTCTTCTTGATCGCTTTTTATTCCATTTAAGATTGTGTGGTTCACTTGTGACCTTTAAGGTTAATAGATTTTGTAACAGTTACTTGAAAAGAGACTTTTCATCGAATTAAAGTGGATTAACAAAATTCAAGGGAAGAATTGAAGAACATTTAGAGGGTTGATTGATTGATTGATTTAAAAAGGGTGTAACGTACTTCAAACTAGAGAGATCTATTGTACCCCCGATAGCAACCTGTTTAAAGGTTTGCCAATCTTGCTGAGGAATCTCTATAACTGATATGGCTATAAGGCTGTGATGTCCCCACTTTTGGGTGGTAGTGCTGTTTTTTCTTATCTAAATTTGATTTGAATTTCGATCTGAAGTTTGATGCCAGTTTTGGTCTTATTTTTGTTATGAGTTTTAATCTGATTCCTGATCTGAATTTCTGTTTAATTTTTGGTCAGCATTTAGTTAAAAATTTGTTCTGTGTTTTGGCCTGAATTCGGTTTGAATTTTGTCCTGAGTTCGATCTGAATTTGACGACCTCGATAGCCTAGTGGATAGTGCACTAGACTTTCATCTGGGAGGTTCGGGTTCGATTCCCGTCTTCGTCTGGTGGTTAATTTTCATAACTTTCTTATATTCACTATCAATATGAAGTGTATGATAGTGTATTATAAGATAGTGTACAAGTACACACATTGGTTGGTAATGGCAAAACCACCAAGCCGATAAAAAATTGCCACACCGCCGTTCGGAATCGGCGTTAAACTGTTGGTCCAACTATGTGGTATCACAATGGGCCGTTCAGGCCTAAGTGTGTCTCTCGACAGCCACTCCAACCTAACCTAACCTCGATCTGAATTTTATCTATGTTTTGACCTGATTTTTGATCTGAACTTTTTTCTGTTTTTTTTTTTTTGAATTTTGTTCAGAGTTTTGGTCTGAATTTCGGTCACAATCTTTGTGGACAGCCAATCAGCTATGAAATCAATTCGATTACGTATAGTCTGATAAAAAATGGTATTAAATGTCGGAAAATTCTAAACACACTACGTTCCCAAAGTATCAAACATTTGCTCTACCCTTAATTTAAACTACACGCTCTTCACCCATATCTCCAGTAGCGAGGAATGGGTTAATGACGAGGTGTTCACTGACAATTCAGATGGATCTAAATTGAAGGAGAGAGTCGGCTGTGGCAAGATGCCTAGTCTAGAAGTTAGATCTTAGACTCTCTTTCCGACTTCCTGACCATTGCAGCGTTTTTCAGGTGGAAGTAATGGCTATCTATCAAGCGTCCAAGTGGCTTATTCGCAACGATGTATTCGATACGAATATCTGCATCTACACGGACAGCCAAGCAGCAATCAAGTCCCTTGCCGGTGTTTTCACTACATCAAAGCTTGTTCTTGACTGCCGATCTTCACTCAACATTTTGTCGAGTCACTCGCAGGTTCACTTATATTGGGTACCTGGACATATTAATATCTTAGGTAACAGCAAAGCCGACGAGTTAGCAAAACAGGGCTCGCAGCTTACAGATATCTCACCTTACTGCACCATTGGTGTCCCCCTTACGTCTATTAAATTAGCCATTGAGGAAGCAAAAAGATCCTGACCACTATGGACAATAGATGGACTAGACAACCCTAACCGAAACTCCATCAACATTAAGACTTCGGCGCATAATGGACACTGCATAATGGGGAGACATGCTGCAAGGCTAGGAATGCCATTTAATGACTTCTGTCGGGGCTGCGGCTCTGAGGAGGAGGAAGAAACATTCCTCCATTTCATGTGCGAATGCCCATCCCTAAGGATACTAAAACTCCTGGGTTCATCTTTCTTCACTAAGCTGTCCGAACTATCATCCATAAATATTAAGGACATAGCCAGATCCATTATGGAATCTTCATGGATCTCCTCCCCGTACTGTGGTACCACAATGAGCCTTATTCTGTGCTTAAGTGTGCTTTCAAGTAGAAGGCTGCCACTCCAACCTAACCTAAAATCTACTATCCTGATGTTTTGCTTTGCAAAGACGACCGCGCACTGTTCATCAGCGTGGCCGTTATGAGATTAAAGTTGCAATTTGCAACCGTTTTGACTGCTTGGAGACTTTGACACGACTTTTCGAAAAATACTCAAAATTTTTTTCAAATCCATGCAACTTTTGAGACTTTTTTGCAAAAAATGTGATAAGTATTTACATGAAGTTATGCGAAAAATCCGTTGCCTTTAACTTAAAAGTTCGCAGAACTAATTACATATATACTTTTTAGTTGCAACACTGTCGTTTTATAAGATTTTTTACAAACCTATTGCTATTTTCAAATTTGTCACACTGGCTTACGGTAAATGGTTTAGACAATTAAAAGTTCCCAAATGATAGATACTAAAAAACGGTAGGGTTCGGCATTCAAATTTTTTTAAATCTGCTAGCAGACTCGAGAAAACGCGATTTTTCAAGTTTTTTTTTTAAACGGAACAGTAATTGGTAGAGCGGAATATTTTGGGAATCATCATAAAATAAACCGAGGTTAATTTTTGGAGGTGTACAACAATTTTTTTTTTTCGTGAAGCACCTTAATGCATTAATTACTTGGGATAATTGAATTTTTTTTTACGTTCAATACATTAATACTTTTTATTCATACGCAAACTGCTGCAAAATTAAATAAATGTTCCTTTAATTAAAAAAAATGGGATGAGACTTTTCTTCTCTCAGTGACACTTTTTGTGCAACTTTTTGAAATTTATTATATTCGGGGTAAAGATACGAAATTTACAAAAATTTGCTGAAAAAGAGTATCAACTATTTTAAATTTGGCTCCAGGTGAATTTAGGCTCGTGATAGTATTCCAAAAATGCAAAACGAAGGGACTCACAATGAACAGCAATTGGCCTCAAAATGAAAATGATAAATCAGATGAAACACTCTCCTAAACCTAATCTAAGCTAACCTAGGGGGAATTTTAGCCTAAATTTCATGTGAATTTCGGTCCAAATTTCAGCCTACTTTTAATCCGAATTTTTGTTTAAGTTTTGGTGTACATTTTTTAAAAAATTTTAAGCTTGCTTTTGATATGGGTTTGAGTCCAGAATTTGGTCAAGTTTTTCAGACCAAATAACTTAAAATTTAAATAGATTCTAAAAATTTCAATTTTTGATAAATTTCAAAATTTTGATAAATTTTTTTAGAAAATGTCAATAAAAAGTTAAAAATCACTGCGATTTTCAAGGATTCTAATAATTCTCTTCTATTTTGCACTCTTTTCAAGTTTGCTCAAGTTTAGATTTTTATTTTTATTAAATACGAGAAAGATGAATGAAAAAAATTTCTCTACATATTATGCAACACTTGTCATCTATGTATGTAAATATACAAATTTGCATGCAACTATGTATCACATTTTAATCAAATATTTGCAATGTAAGTGACGTGAAGCTTATCAGGAAAAAAATATATTGATTTTGCCTTCACCCAAGGTTCAATGGCATTGAAATTCTATAATTTTCAGTATGAAAAATCACTTGAAAAATTACATAAAATATTTCTATAGTTAGAGAAAGTCAAAAGTGGTTTTGATTTATTTCAAAATTATGCAAAAGTTAATGCAATTGTTATTCTATTTCAATTGACTTTAATAGTTTTTCAAAATTGCTATTATTATTAAAATAAAGAAAATCCAATTTTTTTGTTTGGTTTTTGGTTGGGAATTTCATTTAGTTATTGTTTTGATAATTATCCTATAATTTAGCAAAATCTGCCCCCTTCCTACATTAAAATAAGCCCTTCCTAATAAAAGGAAAGATGACGGAGTCAAAAAGTGACACTGAAAATCCGAGCTTAATTGTATTTGCCTAAACTCATATACGGATACGGAAATACGCTTCTAGATGGACTAGGCCTCGCAGCTAATATTTCATTAACCTTAAGTTTTCATTCAAATTTACTTAATTTTTGAGTAATATTCTTCAATATCTGTTTAATTTTTTTTTTGTCACGATAAAAATTAGACATTCTATACTATTTGTATTTTCATTTCAATTCCAGGCTTTGGTTTCTGGATCATGGAAAAACCGAGTGTGATATTGATAGTTACTTAAGAGCTATAATATCAATACCTGGTTTTCTGAGCTCGTGACTTATCATTTAACAAAGTGTTAGCAGCTTTAGTAAACACTTGTTCCGAAAATCGTTCGTAAAAGAAACGTGAAAAATTACAACAGGAAATGATTCTTTTTATGGGCCTCAAATTCATAAATTTGTATTTTCTATAATTTTATAACATTAATATTTTTTTTTTTTTTTTTTTTTGTATAAATTGCATGGCAATTTGTAATTATTAACAACAAAAAGCAAACACACACACTCACTCACAGGCAAATAAAACAAGAAATAAACAATCAAGAAATTACTATACTTAATAAAATCATAAATTTTGACATCTACTCAAATATATTTTTAGTTTTAGTTTTTTTGTTTTTTTTGCTTCCTCTCAAATTTCACACATGCTTGACCCTAATTGGGTTTTCGAAGTTATTGTTGTTAATTTTTTTAACTTTAACTTTAACTGTTTCTGTATAGGAACACTGAAGATAAAAAGAAAAAACGCAGACAAATGGTTAAAAGTGTAAAAAAAAGTATCTGCGAGAAAAGAAAGTTAAGGCTCACAAATTTTTATTATTTTATGACAGCAAAAACAACAAACCCAGAAAAAACAAATCAACCTCAAAAAAAAAAATAAATAAAATAAATAAAAAACGCTAACAAAAGCACCGATTATAATCTATTGTGTTTGTTTAATTTTTTTGTAGTAAAAATTTTGAAATACCTAAAAAAAAATGGTAAGAAAAATACGATCTATGTAAATGGAATATTTTAACTTTGAGCTATATTTTTTTTGTATGCTTTTGGTCACCACGAACAAAATTTTTACATACCCAAGCAAAGAACAAAAGAAGCTGAGCTTCTTTTCTTATTCTTTTTGTTGTTGTTGTCTACTTATGCTTCCATAATTCGTTTAACTTTTTCTTTCATTTAAACTTTCTTTGTTCATTCTGTGCTATTGTATTTACATACCTAAATAAAATGCAAAAAATTTGTATTTGCTTTTGACCTCCTTAAGCGTTTTTTAATTATTTCTGCCGAGATTTTAAGACTTTGTGCGTGTTGATTGCACACCTTAAAGCCATTTCGCTTATCGCTAACCGCTTTTCAACATGTTGCCAAATTTCAAAATTGGGGTTGGTTTGTCTTAAATATTTTATAAAGAAATTTATAATGAAGTAGAATTTGTTTGGGTTCGGTTTAAATCATGAAACTTATTCAGGCAGATTTAACCTTCAGTGACTTAAATCATTAGAACCAAATACAGTTCCCAATAAAATATTAAAGATTTTGAATATGCCTATTTTGTAGATTTTAAAGTTCCAATTATTTAACCATCACTTTTGAAAATCTTAGACTGGTGCTTTTAAGAGTTTTTAGTCTTTCCACGATATTATATGCCCAACAATACAAGTTCTGTTATGTTAGAGTTAGTACAATTCAATAGACCATCTCTTTAATTAGAATAAAGTTGTCCCGAATAAGTTGACGCTTTGTGCCATCATGCGTTGAGAGAAAATATCCCATGGTGTTCAATTGACCAATCACAGCCATTATTTTGAGAGATTATGAAAATCATTGCAATTTCTTGAGAACAATTAGTATTGCCAATCGCAACTTTGTGTCGAATCGCAGTTGTTTTGCTTCTAGTGGAAAAATGATCTATTGGAGAAGAAGAAAGAAGAAGAAAGAAGAAAAAATAAGAAAAGAAAGAAGAAGAAAGAAGAAGAAAGAAGAAGAAAGAAGAAGAAAGAAGAAGAAAGAAGAAGAAAGAAGAAGAAAGAAGAAGAAAGAAGAAGAAAGAAGAAGAAAGAAGAAGAAAGAAGAAGAAAGAAGAAGAAAGAAGAAGAAAGAAGAAGAAAGAAGAAGAAAGAAGAAGAAAGAAGAAGAAAGAAGAAGAAAGAAGAAGAAAGAAGAAGAAAGAAGAAGAAAGAAGAAGAAAGAAGAAGAAAGAAGAAGAAAGAAGAAGAAAGAAGAAGAAAGAAGAAGAAAGAAGAAGAAAGAAGAAGAAAGAAGAAGAAAGAAGAAGAAAGAAAAAAGAAGAAAGAAGAAAGAAGAAAGAAGAAGAGAAAGAGGAAAGTACGTAAAAGAAAAAAGAAAAAGGAATGTTAAAGAAGAAAAGGGAAGAAGCAGAAGAGAAATATGATTAAAAAATTTGTAGTTGGAAAAAAGCCATAAGATCTCAATGAACCGTTGTACCTATAATAAAATAGTACAAAAATTTAGAGAAAAATAGAAAAATTTAGAGAAAAATAGAAGGTGAACTAGGAGGGAGAAAAGAGTCCAGTATCCTGTCGCTTAAAATGCAGTGTTTTAATTCAAAGGTTATGAAATTTTATAGGTTTTACATTTCATTGCATGTTTTGGGCATAAATTACTTCTCATAAAATGTTTCTTTATTATGTATTTTGAAAAAATTGTATTTATAACTTTTTATATTCGCTATACCCTCTAGAGAGAATGCAGAATGCAATTCTGATTTTACTATTTCAACTATTTTATTTATAGCTGCATAGTAATCTACATACATTCACAATAATTTATTACTACTAATATTATTTTATTGAGTGTATGTAGGTATATATATGCATATGCAAATTTCTTTGATTTAGCAATGCAAAATTGTAAATGCACAAATTCAACCGAAAACTTTTAATTAGAAATAGTTACATTGAATATGAAAATATTCTATGTAATTACAAGAATAGCAACAAAAACAAAACTATAGTGGAAGTTCAACTGAGAGCATCGTCGTCATCATCATTATTGTGACCACCATCGTTGGTAGTTTACGTTTACATTTACGTTTACATTTGCTTCACCCTTTTAATTAATCGTATTGAAACCGCAAATCTGTGTAAAATAAGCTAAATGTAAATGCAAACAAACACATACTCATATACATAGACAGGTATTTTCATACATATATACACTCATACTTGCACACGGTGACCATTTATTAATTAGGCTAAAATGAGGTAGAGAAGCAGTATCACGGTCGGGAAGAGAATTCGATGACAGCGCTCAATGTTGCAGCATTATTATCTAAAAGATACAAATGTAACTGCATTGAAGGTATTTATGTTGGTATGTGTGCATGCATTTGTGTATGTGTGTGTGTTTTCATGGAAAATGCCTGGCATAATTACAAAATGTACATTTAAATTTTGCTAAATTTTGTTTACGTAAACTACTATATTGCAATTGTATAGGTTTGCCAGTACCATATATATATTTTTGGTTTAACCACTTTGTGTCATGCCTTACTACACACACACACACACATCACGCAGATGCTAATATATGTGCACGCATACATATGCACTTACATCTTTTTTGAAATTTGATTTTCGGCATCAGTTCATTAAAATATTTTATCATTTTCGTGCTGTTGTTGCTGCTGTTGGTATTGTTGCTACTTTTTGCGTCCATTGTTACTAAATTAAACCGCAAAATTTTCAATGGTTTAACTTTCAAGCATGTTTTTATATACGTGTGCGTATGGGTTAAGTGTGTGTATGTATATTATGAGCCTGTATTTTTGTTTGTTGTATATGTTTATTTATATGCCTTGTCTGTCTGCCCATCCGTCTGTCTGTCTGTTCGCTTGTCTGTGTATATTTTTGTATTTTATGTTAATTACAATTGACATTATCATTTTTTGCCTTTTTGTTCGATATCATTATTTATGTATACATACACGTACACTTGCCACTGTATGTGTATTACTGTATATGAATGGATATGTATTTTTACGTGTAAATATTGCTGACTGGCGGTTTTGTTGGTTACTGTTGTATACTTTAATTAAAGTTAAAGTTGAAAATTATCGTTTACCACCACACACCAATGAAAATATATTTGCATCAATGTGTCTCTGTCCTTTTGAATGTTCGACGTTCGTGTATTGCAAATAAATTTTAAATGTTATACAAGTAAAATTCAGTTTATATTTAGTTACTGGAGTTCAAAATGACTTAAATATTTATATCTACGGATAGTCAGTTTGTAATAGTTAAACAAATATGAGTGTGTACTTAATGCAACAACATCTATGTTAAATGACAAACTTTATAATTTTGTTTATTTAAAAAGTAGGTACAAATATAACTTCATTAATTAGTTTGGAAATCTATAGTACTAGTTAATTGCGGTTCCGGGGGGAAGAGGAATGCTTCAGGAAAATATTTTAATGTTTTTTTTTTTCAAAAACCAACTGATCCTTCTCCCGTAATGTATGAAAATCAAATCTCACTCCCCATACTCCTATTGCCCTCAAGGAATAATGTAACCTAAATGAGCTTTAAGTTTTTTCTAATACATTATTCTGAATTCCCATCCTTTTCTTTTACTAAATTAAAGAAATACACTAATATCCGAAGCTATACAAATTCTTTGAAACAATGACAACAATAAAAATGAGAATTCATAAAAATTGTGAGAAACAAAATGAAAAAACAACAAAAATACTTAAAAAAATGTTTGCAGGTCAGACCAGACTGGAAAATAAATTGGAAACCAGATTATAACCCTGATAAAAATCAGTCTAATAACCTGAATACAATCCAGATCAATAACCGGACCAAAATTCATAATCAGACGAAATTTCAGACAAAAAATCAGAAGCAAGTCAATCCAAATTTAGATCAATAATCATATTAAAACTTTGACCAAAATTTTGGTCCAAAACTCAGACAAAAAATCAAACCAAAAATCATACAACATTCAGATAAAAACTTAGAATAAACATCGGACCAAATTTTAACCAAAACATAGTCTAAATATCAGACCACATTTCAGACCCAGACCAAAAACCAAACCAAATTCAGACTAAAATTCGGATACAATTTCTGACCAATATTAAGACCGAAACTCTAAACAAAATACAGACCCAAAATTCAGAACAAAATACAGACCAAAACTCAGACGAATATTTAATCCAAAACTTAGACTAAAAATCACAGAAAATTCAGACCAAATCTATGATTAATATTTAGTTTGGATCAAGTATCAGCTCAAAAGTCAGATAGAATTTCAAACCTTGATTCAGACCAAACTCTGATCAAAACTCTGACTAAAAATCAGTCCCAAGTTCAAACCAAAATTTAGGTAAAACACTAACAAAAAATAAGATCAACTTCGAACCAAAAGCAAGACTAAAAATTTGGCCACAATTTAGCTCCAAACTTAGACCAAAAATTACATGAAATTCAGACTAATATTCAAATCAAGTTCTGACCAAAACTCAGACCAATGTTTAAATCACAAATTACACCAAAATTTTGACCCATATTCAGACCTAAATCAAACAAAAATTTAGAGCAAATTTAGACCAAATATCAGACCAAAAATCAAACCAAATTCTTACCAAAACTCAGACTAGAATTCAGAACAAAAATCAGAGCTATATTCAGTCAGACCTAAAATAAAACTGAAACTCAAACCAAAAATTCAGACTAAACCCATTATCAATCCAAAAATTTACATCGGGAACATCTCTAAACAGACCATGAAATTTCAAATTTATTATAGTCAAAACACTAACAAACTGTATTAAAATCCAGAAAAACTATTTCCTGAGTATTTCTAAAGTTCTACCCAATCTTATATTGCTTTCCATTATTTTTTGAATATTAATCAGAAGTAGGGGAAAGGCATGCAGGTTGAGACGGGTTTTGTTTTTATGTTCAAAATTGTTTACTAAAAAAATATCACAGAAACCTATATGCCGTTGCAAACGTAATGTCTTGGGCTACACCTTTGCTGTTGCCTTGCTTGAAAAATTAAAAAGTTATGGCCAATTTTCTGAAATTGAGAAAATGTTGGAACAAAAAAAGTTATGATGATGAATTTCAAAGTATTATTGTTAATCTATTTATCATAAAGACCTCAGCCATGAAGAAGAGAAAAAAAGAAATTTCATTAATTTTTGTCGGAAAGATCGGCATCAGAGTCGCAATTTCGGCACGTGAAATAACTTAGCGTTATGTTGGCTCACTTTATATGTAACGGTTTTTGGCACTTGTTGCATTCCACGGAATTTGCGCTAGCTTTTTTGGCTGGTAAATTCTTCATACATTATCAGAAATCAACATCTTCATCTGAAGAAGAGTTCACTTATTATTAAAGTTCAATAGCAATTCCGAATATAAACAAGCATTTAAATGAGGTTTTTGACGTTTTCCCTCCAAAACATAAATCGGCACATAGTTCTCAACCTACATGACTCCATGTGTCTCAACCTGCAAGCATCGCCGATATTTTGAAATGATGTAATATTTTTTTCACTATGCAGTTCAGTCATTATAAAGATTTACATCATAAAAATTCTGAACTGAGATATGTGTACTGAAAAAAACAATTTTTGGGATATATATTCAACTCGTTTGGGTCTTTTTGGGGGGTCGCTCTGCAACCACAGTTAAGAATTTTTATGAACTTTTGGTGCATTTTTTACTCTACCGACTGGGCTATATGCAAGATATGTTCAAAATTCCTTCGGAACATTCTGTGAAACGAATGTTATATTAACCATTTCGTACGGCTTCAATAACTACACTTTTTTTTACGTTTCCAAAATTCTCAAATTCACTTTTTTCACAAAAACTGTTTTGATACTCTGTTTGAAACATAAGGAATGGCAACAAGTAGGTCTCTCTGAAAAGTTTACTACTAATATTATATTAACGTGACAGCAGAAACATTTGTACCGTTAGTGGGAAAAAACAAAAATATTGGACTGTCTCAACCCGCATGCCGTCTCAACCTGTATACCTTTCCCCTATAAAATTTGATACATTTCAAGAAAATAGAAAATGAAATGATACATTTCTTTAAATTTGGTTTGAACTGAAAACAATAACAAGAAGGTCGTCATTTACATGAAATTATTCTTCAGTATTTGCGTCTTTCTACAACCCTAGGTTTTTAATGCTAAACTCCAAAATGTAAATATTTAAGCGACACATTTTTTAATATCTCCGAACTTTAATTTGATCCTAAAATTCTGAAAAAATTTACTGCTTATCTCTGTTTAGAATATTGAGTCATTACCCAGAGCTTTTTACTGCTACATTGTGCTCTCAATATTAATTATGAAAATAATATTTACTTCTTTAACTCAATTTATAATTTTTTTCTTTTCTTTGCAGGTAAGCTTCAAACTAATGAAATATAGTAAATCAGTACTTCTTTGTTCTAATGGTAAGCTTAAAATTAAACTTGCTTGAATCTCGCTTTCTAAAATTCTTGTAAAAACATATTTCTAAGTTTCCCAAGAAATTTTTAAATGATTAAATAATAGCGTTAATACATAGTTTTGGAATTACTCAATATTAATTTGAGGATGCGAAACGAAACAATAAAATAACTTTCCAATTTAGAGCAAAAGAGCCAGAGTTTCGTATGGAATTCTTATGCAACTTTTCGAAATGAAAGTTTAAGAAACCGGTTTCTTCTTTCAACAGAACGTTATTTTATAAAAATATGTAATGGATTTATTTCCGAACCGAAAGATATTTCCATCAATAAAAAATATCGTTCTGATCATGAAATTCAAGCTGAAAATAAAAATCGAAAAAAACCTAAAAAAAAATTTAAAATAATATTCCAAATAAGATATAATATTAAATGCGCCTATTTTACTGCATTTCAAGCTGAACGCTGGTGAAGAGATAAAGAACTGTTCTGTATTTTGCAGTATGATGTATTGCATTTCTCGATTACTTAGTATTTTTTTTTTTTTTTGTCGATATATTTTTACGATGTTATTCTTTATTTCATTTATTTCCATTATATAATATTTTTTTCTGAAATATACTCATATTTATGACGTAATTTTTTTATCTTATTGTATGTTTTTGTAATTATTTTAATTTTTTCAGTTGAAAATTTCACAATTTTTCATCGCTACCAATTTCATTAACTTACACTCAGTGAAATGCAGTAACAAAAATAAATGAGATTATCTGTATTTTAAATTAAATTTTGTAATGAGTAAAGTGTAAATTTATACGCCCATTGTATAAATATATACATACATTTAAGCACATCCTTACATAAAAGGCAGTGAGCTGTGAAGAGATCAATACAATTGATATGTCCGCGCGGTTTATGGGGAGGAGGAGTTTAATTCTGATGACCTTTTTGTTTGTTTTTGTTTGCGTTATTGAATGCATATTATTACGAGAAGAAAAGCATGCAATTTATAAATGAAAAATTTAATGGCATGTTCATACATATGTAGGATATTAATTTGAGATTAAAATGAATCTTGGTTTGACAAACGATGAATTGATGGAGAAATTTATTGCAAATTTTTTTTAGTTTGAAATAAAAAATGTTTTCAATGGAAGGCAAATTCATTGAGTATAATCTTCCTTAAGCTTTTAAGCTTACTCTCGGAACAAGTTGTAAAAAAAAATTGAGTTATTGGCACAAAGGAGATGATGTGATCTAAGGTTTTTCTTCTACGTTTGAGTTATTTCATTTAAAGTAGATTATAAAATTAAATAGTTCATAGTGAAAAGTAATCTGACAGAAGAGGGTGTAACTTTGAATATAAATATCTCAATCAACATGAATTTAACCCTTTATCTAAGGCCCATTTCGAAAGAACAAAACTAAACACCACTTCTAGCTATACTGATGAGTTTGATGGAATTCACAGCTAAAGAATTAAATTGTTGAAATGTCCAATATGTTTTTTAGAACCTAGAACCCTCATCCATTGATCAGGCTCGGATTCAGTTTCAAAACTTCCCAAAAAAATCAACTTTGGTTCATGGATCTGGTACAATAAAAAATTTCATAGGGCATAACTATCTAAATTAACAGTCTTTACGGTCAATAGTTCATTAAAAAAGTCGGCATGCACTGGTGAAGTTGATGACAGAAATGAATTCGTGTTTCTTAGAAATGTCCATCAATTTTTTAAGATACTTGAGTCCTATAGTCGAAACATGGTGGTTTTTATAGCTTGTTTTTTCATAAGCTTGCTTTTTTCAAACCCTGGATAATTCCCATTGAATTCTGTTCCGCTAGAACTATGCTGCAACCAGATTCGTGTTGAGCGTTAAAAACTTCACAGAGAATAACTACTTAATATTTAAGTCAACCATAAACCAAAATATCTATACGTCTTCGATAGTTTTGACGGTTATGATGCGCTGGGTGCAACCAAAAATATTTTCTGGCTGCACTGGTGAAGTCGATGTGAATTGATATGAAAAAATTGGCATGCAAAATTTAACTCAAGAAATTTTCATAATTTTTTAAGGTTCCTATAGCCTCAAAATCCAAACGTACTGGTTTTTCAGAAGCAATAGCTACACTATGGAAGCTTAAATAAAGAGTGCTAGAGTAGAGATTCAGCTGCCTCTGATCTGATACCCAGACGAGGGGAATAATTCCTACAGTTGCACAGGTTTCCTTTTTTATATCCAAGTACCAGAGAAGTTCTTTGTCAAAAACACTGCTCTCTTTAGTTTTTGAGTCCAGTACCAATACAATTTTGTAGGCCATTGATACCGAAACTGTCCATCATACATGAAAAATTAATCCAGTCTTTTTCTACAGTTGCTCATTATTTATTTAAGATTCTCCTTGAAAGAAAAAAGTAATTTTCTATAAAGTTTCTGATTTTCAGTTTCAAAACTTTGACGTAGAAAAAAACATTCTACAATCAGATTCGGATTCAATGTCGAAAATTTCACGGGAAATGAATACTTGGTTCTGGAGTCAAACACTTTTCGAAATTGCAGGGCCCATTAGTAGCCAAATTGACAGTTGTATATGACTTCATGAAATTATACAAAATAAACCACAAAATTTGAAACTATTTCTAAACATTGTTGCGTATATTGCTTTAAAAGTTAAGTTGTTAGTTTCTCTATAAAAACCAAAAACAATTTTACCGCATTGTTAACCAAAAACTTATTTAATATAAATCAAAAAGTTTGGAAAAGTCACATGTTCGCATTACCACTGCCACCTACACTACTTCCACCTCCACCACTACTACCTCCATCATTACAACCACCATCCATCACCTCAACTACCATCGCTTCCAAAAATATCGCAAGTATACCCTCAAACATCTAACTATATGAAAATCAAACAACAGCTATAGTTAGAGTATTATTGGCGCCATCTGTCGTAGGTCATTGTGCCAATTTTTCAAAACTTTTTACATACATCTTTCTATTATATTGTGAGCTCAAACACAGACATAGTTATATATCTATTTATATCATGTATGGTATATAAGTGTATGTGTGTGTATATGTAAAACAGCAGCAACTATTGCTTTCAAATTATCATGTCAATTTGAACAAGTAAGTGACAAAAAAACAACAACAACAAAAATACTCAGTGATGAAAAAACAAATCGAGAACAGAGAACTCGAATTTCATGATAAATCAAAAAAGAATAAAACAATCAGAAGCCAACACACTCATACATTCATACATAAATAAACTTTAAGCTTAACATCATGATTTGACATTTTCGATGCCATCGTCATCATAAACATCGAACCATCAAACCATCGAACCAAACCAAACTAAACCAACTGCTGGCCAACAAATCGTATTGACCAACTCGATAGTCGTTTGAATGTACATATGTTTGTATGTTGGTATGTTTGTTAGCCCTCATTCACATCAAAATAGCTTAAATGGCGCTTGTATTGTAGCGTACATAGAATTTTATAGCGAAAAGTCGGAGCGATGACGAGCGCGCGCATGCGTTTGCGAAATTTTCTGAAACATCATCACGACAACGACGATATACCGCCGCCAACCATTCACCGCTCACCGACCCAGCCGCATCACGTCTCTTCGAATTATGAAATTAGAGCAGAAAAATTCACAGACATTAAAATAAGTAACAGTAGTAGCAAACTACTAGTACTCGTTTGTATATATGTATGTAAGTTTAGTACTTCAACAAAAAAAAAAAAAGTAGGTAGCATAGCGAAAATGATGATGGTGCTAATAATAGTGAAGTCAATTTTGTTGTTATTAGTTTGTGTGTATATGTATGTGTGTGTGGAGAATGTGTGGCAATGTGTGAAAATCAACACTGAATCAACAAAATATTTTTTATTGCTGCTAAATTACACTCCATCTCCTCGAAATGTTATCTACCTTTTCCGCTCTTCTTTTGGACTGACTTCAGGTGATTGGATTTTGTGTACACTAGCAGATCCAGAGGTTGTAGAAACGGGGAAGTAGTGGGGGACGTTAGCTCGGTCAATTCGTTCCTTAAAAAAATCTTTTAAATCAGGATTAACGTTAATAATAATAGCTGAAATATTTATGGACAATTGGCGTGTTGTATCCCGATATCCCCTACTTGGATCTCAGCTTGCTTATGTATAACAAAAATTTTTTATTTTTTGTATGTATTTTTCTTCGAGTTCATTTAACCCAATGAATGGTGTTTTTCTTTTTTGTTTTTAAGTGCAAAATTCTGTTATATTGTTTTTATTGTATTTTGCATAAATTTCTTCTTTTTTTTTTTTTTGTTATTTTGAGGTTTCACTGCTAATTGACTTTATCGCGTTTTACTCAAATGAATGAGTTAATTTTATGTTATAATTTTTTTGTTGCTGGTGTTACTGACTGAATAATACTTATTCACTGAATATCATAAAGTTCATACACTTTTACATAGAGTTGCCAATTGCAGTTCCTTCGGAAAAACCGGAAAATGAGACGACCCGAAAGTCAGGCATTGAGACCTAAAAAATCTTTGTACCAAAGCCCGAAATTATGAAAGAAAGAAAATAAGAGAGATAGATAAGAAATATCCTAACCAGGAAATGAACTCGGGGTTCATTCATGTTGTTAGTTAAAATTCCAGACCAAGACGGGAATCTAACCCGTACTCTCCCAGGTGAAAGCCTACTGCACTACCCACTAGATTATCGATGTCGTCAAGGTTCAATTCCAAATTTTTGAAGATATTTCGTATGCCGTTTTTATCTACAAACTATCTGGATTCAATTAGAGTGAGACAAATCATGCCTAAAAAAGAAATGCTCTTCTAAATACTAGGGGGCTAATAAAAGTTTGCTTAGTTGGCAACACTGAATAAATTTTTGGCAAATCAAAAAATGCCAGATAATTTGGCATAGTTTTGCGATATTTCATTTTAAGTTCCACTGCAGATTGGAGACAAGAAAATGCAAAGCTACTGAGAAGGAGTCGGTAGAAATGCCGGCGCCATCCCAGCATGAGATTTACGGATTTCGGCGTAACCTCAAGCCTGTGGAAATATTTAATAAGTGGACAGAATGCATCATCGCTTGTGACTGTCTTGAAGTGGGTTCTTCGAAGATTCAGACCTGACCGTTTATTTTGTGATGGCCAAATTTTGTGAAGGTCGCCCATAAACTTCAACTGATGACGTAAGTGTGGCTCTGGTGAAATTCAAAATTAACAAAGATCCAAAACTGGCCCAGGAAATGATTGCTGAAGCACAGCTAAGAAACTTAATTCTTCAAGTAAAATTTTCAAAAACTTGTTGGAAAACCAGAACAAAAATAAACTGTGCCGCTACTTTTTGCATCACGATAACGTCACAGCTCACATTGCTGAAAAACTCATCAACTTTACTGCGCTCTCAGGGATTGAAGAAATTTGTCCAGCACCATATTCCCTGGACCTAACGCCGTGTGATTTCTGGTTGTTTCCAGAGAAAAACAAAATTAAGCAGCCACACCAAAAAATTTTTTCGGGTCTAGAGGTCAGACCATGCTTACTATATGTTTTTGGGGTCGCTGAATCCGAATCCGAGGTCTAAAAAACCCCAGCATGTCAGGTTTTTGACATAACCTGAAAAAAATATCTCGTTATCTAAGCCAAGTCGAAAACCTGACATACAGAGATTTTTTGGACCTCAGATTCGTATTCAACGACCCCAAAAACATATAATAAACATGGTCTGACCTCCGGACTCGAAATTTTTTTTTTTTGTGTGGCTGTGTTATGTGTCTGCAGGCACTCACAGTAGAAATGAAATTTTATTTATTTGAAAATTATTAGAAAACATTTATAACAAATTCTGTTGAAGTTTTTGCAGTCTTCTTCTCTCTATTTTGTTGTTGATTTTCTTCTGTTGATACTCTCTACACTTATCGACAAAAAAAAGTATACGCATATAACACAAGAGAGGAAAGTTCCGCTATATGCAATCAAGCAGAGGCAACTTGGTCGGCTCTCTCAATAAAGCACATGAGATAAAACTGCGAGAAGTAGACTCTCTGGTTGATTGTATGCAGCCGAATAGCAACTGCATAACTTCTGTTCTTACTGGTTTTATATGAGTGCAACAAAAATGCCATTTTTCACGTGACCGTTGTTGTTGTAGCTTTTCGCACATACTGTTTCTATTTTCTGAATCTTTTTTCTGTTGATACTCTATATCGGCACAAACACGACGTAGTACACGTTTATAACACATGAGAGGAAACCAGCTATATGGAATCAAGCTCTCTCACTAAACCACATGAGATAATTCTGCGAGAAGTCGCCACTTTGCATGATTGTATGTAGCCGATCTCCATATGACTCGTTCGCAACACTAACAACAGCATAATTTCGTTTCTTATTAGTTTAGTATGAGTGCAACAACAACGCGGTTTTCGTTGCAAAATTTTCGATTTATCCTCGCTAAAGAAGTTTCCCTTAAAAAATTGTGAGGAATAGTCTTCAGCATTATAGTCTTCTGGCCAAGCGGTCAAAATCAGAATCTCATTCAACACCCACTGCTGTACCTAAAAATACTCGGATATTTAATTTTCTCTTCGAATGCTCGGCTTTAGGACGAACCAGGACAAAAATCTTATGCTAGCCATATTTCAGCTACCTTGGTGAACTATCTGAAATATACACTAATTTACAAACTTCCTAAACCTATTGATATAGATATACACCTCACATCAGGTCCAAAAAATACCTAAACCAACAATCAACTGAGGATGTAGTATCAAAGCAGGCGCTAATTGGGTTCGTGGCTCGCAAACAACATTTTAAGGGATAGGAAGATTAGTTTTGCATCTCCATACAAGAGTCTTCGGTCATTCTGTCATCAGTGGACCCTCACAGACTGGAGGGGGTATGCTTTTAAAAACTGCCTTTTCTATATCATTTCAAATGATTTCAACTTACACCCTTTGATTAGGGTGTAAGTTTTTATCAATTTATTGGTATTTTTGAGGTTTTTTCAAATCGATAGAACTCATGGGAAATCTGAAATATTTTGGAAATATTCATAATATAAACCAAGCATCATTTTTAGCACTTTAATGCACCCACATATTAAGGACATATTCTCAAGATATTATCGTATATTGACATTTACATTATGTATTCATGTCTGCACGTCTGCTATGCTCCTAAATTTTGTGCGATATTAATGAAATAATATCAAAATTGTTTTATTTATAATTTATGAATGATGATAATACAAAATATCAAATCAAACAAATTGAGAAAGAAAAACACAAATGAATGAATGAATGCACTGTATGCAATCAAACAAAACAACCACAAACAACAAATAAAACTTAAAAACCTGCACATTCAGTGATAGTTCAAGGTGAATAATAATAACAAAAAAAAAATATTGTGCGTCAATGTCAAATAAAATTGAGAAAAACTTAATACCAAATTATATGATAAAAATTAATCATTTTAAATAAATATTGACACGATTTCATACTTGTTTATTTCATAATGAAATATTAAAATAAATGCGGGCATTCACTAGTTATTTTGCTATACAAATATTAGTATTGATGGTTGGTGTATAGAAATCAGAGGTGTAAAAGAATGGATAATAATTTTTGATTGACTTCAAGTGACTACAAGTGACTTCAAAGCAGTCATGATTTTGAAGTCATAAGATTTGTATGTATTTCCATGATTTCAGAACAAGATTGCATTCTCCTGACACCAAAAGAGATTTTTCTATTTGAGAAACCAATCGGTGACTTCAGAAAAGACTTTTGATGGCATTTTTTTAATCTGGAGTCAAATGTGTTATTTAAAAACTGCCATTATGAGTTGCCATTTATTAACTGTGACTTAAAGGTAATGCAATCAAATGGAATGCATTCTTTTACAGCTCTGACGGAAATGATATGAGTATACATAGAGAGAAAAAGCGCAATATTCTTGGTCAGAATTTTGGTCTGAATTTTTGGACGGGTTTTTCGGTTTAAGTTCTCCTCTGAATTCTGGTCTCAAATTCCTGATCAAATTTTTTGGTCTGAGTTTTGGTGTAAATTTGGGTTGAGTTTGACTTTGATCTGAATTTCGTTGGCCTGAATTTCGATCTGAATTTGACTTTCAGTCGGGATTTTTGTCAAAGTTTTGGTGAGAATTTGGTTGATAGATAGTTTTTAATACAGCTCAGGTAACGTCATCAGACGCTAACACCACACCTCAAAGTTTCTCTAATTATTTCTAGCCTGTTGATTATCTGCTACCTTTGCGTATAAATGTTTACACATCAGAAAATAAAAATAACTGCTAAGAAAAAAATAGGAATCATTTTTGATAGATAACTCCTAAATACTTTCACAATTTTGAGAATATTTTGTGTCTAATATGTCTAACCCTATCAATATATTAGATCCTATATTAGAAGCATCTATGGACGCGTATGTTTAGAAGTTTTGGTTTATTACACACTGAGTAAATGCAATGTAAAATAATTTTAAAAAATCTACAACTGAATTACCTAACGATTTCAAATACACTCACATATCTAATAAAATTTAAACTATAAATCAAATATTATTACAAAGCCGAAACAAACAAACAAACGAACAAATAAAAAAAAAACATAAAAGCTGACCATGAGTATCGATCGCCATTCACCAATGTCGTTGTCACCTGAACTTACAATGGTGTCATTTAAAAAGTATTTAAAAATTGCACATAAAATTGCACACTTGAAGACAGCTTAGCTTAGAGAGCTTAAGAAAATCGCCGCGAAAAAACACACACAAATTGCTATACAACACGAACATGTTTTTCCTTTCGGAATGAAATTAAAAAAAAAAAAAAACCAACGTTAGAGGGCGGCGAAAAGCATACAGCAGCGGGAGGTGAAATTTGAGACACCAACCAAACAGCCACTATAAAATATTTACTAAACGGTTTTTGTTATTTTTTATTGTTGTTGTTGCTATTATTTTAATAGCTTCGTACTCGCACTAATATGTAGTAGCAGTAATTTTGGTAGTTAATAGTAGGTAGTAGTAATAGTATATGGTAGTAAAAAAAAAAGAAATAAAACAGAAACCATAATAATAACTACCAACTAACTTTGTTTCTTAATAAAGTAAATGCATAGTAGGTATATAAAAAACAGTTAAAGTATCACAATATATGGTTGCCAAGTTTTATGTACTGCTACTCATGAGCGTTTTCTATAAACGAAATTAATAACTTCCGATTGAACAAGTTTTTAACAAATGTTATTACTATTTTTGTTGTTGCTGTTAGTGTTGTTGTTACTGGCATTTTAAAATTATTATCAATCATTAAAATATTGACGTAGGAAGTTTGCTCATACACTACTGTGCTCACACATACATACACATGCTCTCGCGCTCACACATACACACTAATTGAATTTAAAAAATTTACAAAAGTCATTAATCGCATTAAGTGAAACTATTTAAAATTAAGAAATGTTTATGTTATTGAAAAGTAAATAAAGTATGAATTTTTCTGAATGTCGACATTTTTGTTAAAGGCGAACTGTTGTTAAAATTTAGAACTTCTTTCTTCGGAAATCTCTAGATACTCTTTGGATACTTTAAACCCATTGTGGTATATGTGATTCAATTTGTCACTAATATAACCAAATCTAATCCAACGGCATTTCTCAAGCACCATACTAAGTAAAATAGGTTAGGTTAGGTGGAGGTGGTGACCGAGCGCCATGCTGCTCGGTCCAATTAGCACGTCAGTGCCGTTTTGATACCACAAAACCCTGGAATGTTGGATGTTCTTGGATGTTTTATATCGGACAAGGATCCACCATGGTGGTTAGATTCATCTTGTCTGGTTCAAGAATCTAATGAGTTCGTCGAAGTCTACTGTAGAGACATCTTTTAGATCATCAAAAGATGGCCTACCTAGTAGACGGAGTCGTGTTTTTGCCAGGGCCGGGCACTTACAAAGTAAGTGTTCGACAGTTTCCTTTTCACGGATGTCATTGCAGCTACGACAGTGGCTGTTGAAGGGGATGCCCATTTTGAATGCATGAACCCCTATTGGCCAGTAACCCGTACTGACAGCAGTTAGTCTAATAAAAAACTAGAGAAACTTATGATTTTTTTTTGTCAAAATTCAACTATGGAGAGGGAAGGAAGGGGAAGTTGTCACTTGCGAAGTATTTGTGATACCTCAAACATAGACAACCACGATAAACTAGTGGGTAGTGCATAAGACTTTCACCCAGAAGATTGTGGGTTCGATTCCCGTCTTGGTCTGGTGGTTAATTCTCATAAACTTCTTAATGAATGAGAATTATAAGAAAGTGTACAAGTACAGATCTTGGTTGGTAATGGCAAAACCACCGAGCTGATAAAAAATTGCCACACAGCCGTTCGGAATCGGCGTTAAACTGTAGGTCCAACCATCTCCACTGTGGTCCAGTGGCAGAGTGCCTGACTCTTATCTCTGGGGACCCGAGTTAAATTCTCAGCTTAAGAATGTTTCTTATCTATCTTTTTTTCTCTCTTCCTTTCTTTCTTTCATAACTTGGGGCTTTGGTACAATAGATCTTATAGGTCGCAATGCCTGACTTTCGAGTCGTCGTTCCTTCAAATAATAATAATAATAATACCTCAAACACAAAATACTTCAAAGCTACATATATAGAATTACTTTAATTAAATGTTTACAGAAATTCCAAAAATTAAACACATTAACCCCAAAATGCCGGGGCTAGGACAATTTTCGGGAGTGCTATTCTGTGGAGGGCACAGAGGGGTGGCATGCGGGCTGTAACTCCTCCCAAAATTGCGAATGCTTCCAAGCTTTTATAATCTGTATATAGGATAATAATTCGAATAGATCAGAAATTACACGGTCCGTTTATCAATCCTCTGCTTTTGGCAAGCTTGATAACAATTTTGTTTTTTTGGCCTGAATTTTTAGGTCTCATTTTATAATGTAGCTTTAATTATTATATTACGTATAATTTCTAGACTGAATTTCGGTTTGCTTTGGCCCAATTTTTAATGTGGATTTTTGGCCTAAATTTGATTTTGAACTTTGGTGTAATTTTTTAATTTTTGATTTTTGATTCAAATTGTAGTTTGAGTTGTAGCCTGAATTTTGGTTTAAATTTTATTTGAAATTTTCTCTGAATTTGGCCCGATTTTTGGTCTGTTGTTTTTTCTGAGTTCCTGTCTGAATTTGGTCTGAATTCAAGTGTGAGTTTAGTCCTAATTTTGTGTTCAATTTGGTCCGATTTTTTATCTAAATTGTGAACTGAATTTCGGTCTGAGTTTGTTTAGAATATGGTTTGAATTTTATTCAAAATTTGGTGCAATTTTTTAACCGATTTTTATTTCGAATTTTTTTTGGTAAGAATTTTTATCTGAAATTAGGTCTTAATTTGATTGGTAGTTTACTCTAAATTTGGCCTGAATTCTGGTTGGAATTCTTGTTGGAGTTTGGTTCTATTTTTTATCTGTTTTTTTTTTCTGAGTTCCAGTGTGAATTTCGGTTTGAGTTAAATCTGATTTTTTGGTTTGAATTCGGTTTGAATTTTTATCTGAATTTGTTTGGATTTTTAATGTGATTTTTAATCTGAATTTGGTCTGAATTTTGGTCTGATTTTTTATTTGAATTTTGGACAGGTCTTTGGTTCGAATTCGATCAAATTTCTTATCTGAATTTTGGTCGTAACTTGGCTTAAATTTTAGTCTGAGTTTGGTTCAATTCATCATTTATGATTTTTAATCTGGTTTCAAGTCTAAATTTCGTCTGAATTTTGGTCTGATTTATGGTCTGAATTTAGTCTGAAATTCGGTCACAATTTTCGGTTAGAAATCGGCTTTGGATTTGTTCAGAATTTTCGCTTGACATATGGTACAGATTTGGTTCGAGGTTTAGCTTCAATTTGGTTTCAAACTTAACTTTATTTTGCTCTAATTTTTTGGTCTGATTATAATCCGAATTTTAATATGAATTTGGTTTAAACTTTGGTCTGATTTTTGGTCCGCAGTTGAGTCTATCTCTCAGATTTTGTAATAAATATATAATTTCAAGTTCACGAAACTTAAGTACAACAAGTTTCAAGTTTTGACATGTGAATTTAACTGAACAATCCCCTTTCCAACATACATAATTGTATAAATTGAAAAATTTCACTATTTATTTTATATAATAAAATTATATTTTCTCTCAATTAAAATTAAAAAAAAAAAATTCCGTTCCCAGATTAGCATTTATAATTTAAGGGTATCTCATTTCAATGCTGTTGACTGAATTTACTCGTATGTGAATAAAAATACCAACATTTTTCTAATAAAATAAAATAAAATAAATTTTGGAAAATTTAATATAATTAAATGAAAATTGCATATCAGCGATGCGCGAAACTGCACACAAAGATTATATAAAAAATAAACACAACGACGATGACGACAACATGAATGGATGGAAGTTTTGACAATGCTCAAATACACTCAGCATGAAACAACACAACGCAAAAAGGTAAAACGAGCAAGCAACGGCAAAAACAAAAACAGCAGCGACAACAACAACCTTAAACTTGTATTTTCCCACGAGCTACAAAAAGAAAAAGCAAAAAAAAGTTATATGAAAATTATACACACACACACATTAAAATGCAACATAAACATATGAATTAAGCATGAGCAGTTAAATGTGTGGAGTGTGTTTGGTGGGTGCACATAATGCACATGCACACATATACATACACATGCATACTCATGAAATTAAAGTCAAAACAAATAGGAAAAAGTTGGCATTTCATTTACTTAAAGTTTTTTAAGTTATTTGCTGTTTTATCTTTATTTTTATTAATAACAATAGAAAGAAAGAAATACACAGAAAACTGTAAAACTGAAAAAAGTATCTCACAGATACTTTGTAGCAGACATTGTGGAGGATTTCACTCTCGGTGTGTGTGTGTTGTGCAGACAATAATAACAAAAACAACAACGATAAAAAGGAAAAGAAAACGACAACAATACAACAAACAAAAAAGACAATGCGAAAATCCAGAAAATAAAAATAAAATAAAAAATGTGAAAGAAAATTTGCAGCGTCAAAGTAATTCACTTTTGATCTTCAACAATCACAACAACAACAGCGGCTATAGCAACAGCAATTACAGCAACAGCAATAATAACAATTCAATTGCAAACTGCAACTGCATATCTGTTTTTCTTTATATCAGGCAGACAAAGCGACTGAGAGACTGAAAGACAAACAGAGAAACGGATGGTTGAGCTCAAGATTTCTGTGGTAAATCGTGTGAACATATAGAGAAACAATATATATATACATATATATCTATATATGTATAAATATGTATATATAATAATGCTTAAATCAGACAGCGTCTGCTGCTGTTATTGTAGCAATTGCTGCTGCTACCCCTCGTTGCTGCATCAGCTGAAGATGCTCGCCTTACTCACTCGTCGTCGTACATTGGCATTTTATTTATATGTATATAGTATTTTTAAGTTTCGCGCTTCATTTATACTTAACATGATGAAGTTACTGCGCTTCTGCTTCTGCTTTTGTTTTTCTATTTCTGCTTATTTTGCTTCTGCTGCTGGCGGTTGCTGACTGCTGCTTCTTCTTCTACTCTGTTGTATAGTGAATTTTGTTGGAAAAATTACTTGCGAATTTTATCACGAACTAAGCAAAGAAATACAACAAGCAGCAACATCGTCAACAACAAAAACTAAAAATAACATAAAACGCGAATAGTTTGAGTGTGAATGACCACCAGACCGACGACCACGATGACGACGACGACGACGGCGACGACCAGAAACAGCGCGTCGCGGCAAAGACCGCAAGCAGATTCAATTACAGATGATTCGTGCATATTCGTTGGTGGTGAAGCGGTAGCAGCAGCAACAGAAACAGCGGCGTCACTGTAGGCAATTGATAACTTTCTACACACACACTCGCACAACAAGTTAATTAAATAATTTCGTTATGCTTATTTTAAATTTATAAATTTTTTATATATATTTGCAGTATGTCTGTGTGTGTGTGTGTGTGTCTGAGTAAGTATATATGAATGAATTTATAAGCGGTTGCTGCACTTATTGCTCATACATATTTATTTGCTAGTGCTCGTCTGCAATTCTGTAATGAAATTACGTGGCAATTTGTTAAATTGTTGCAGTGGCAATTTGTAATATGAAAAAGACAAAAACAAAAAAAAAAAAAAACATAACAACTGTTTATAATTTAAAGCTGATTTACTTAAATGCTTGAAATTATTTTTTTTTTATTTGACTAAGGTCAAATATGTTTAAATTTTAATTATGCCTTCAGTACAGACAAAATTAGTCTCAGTACTAAAAAATAACTGATTGCGTATTATTAGATTGTAACTATGTCAATATATTAAAGCAGATAGTAAATGTACAGTAGCGGGTGTTAATTAGAAAACACTCTATTACTTACTTCTTCGTCTTGCAGTGATTCGTTCCATAGAAAATTCATGAAACCGAAACGTCACAAATTTAATATCAGTTTACAAATTAAACTGAGAATTAAATGCAGTAAATTGTTGTTCATGAAATAATTTTTGTGGGTGCTAGAGTTGCTTAAAAGTCGAGAGAGTTAGTTTATCCAACATTTTTGGGATATTCATTTCGGCTTTTAATTGTGGATGTTATTTGCCAAAACTTAAAATAGTTTCATGTTTTATATTAACACTTTCCCAACCAAATTTCCACGTATTTTATTTTTCAAAATTTAAAATTAATTTAATGGAATTTTCAGTGTTAATATTAACCCATTAAGGACGAGCTAGAATTAAAGTAGATATATGAAGAAAGTAACTTGAGAAAAAGATTGTTTTTGGACCTGGCTCAGGAACGGTTCAGCGACGAGGTGTCATATGGCACCGCTAGGCATTACTGGGTTAATTAAGCAAAAAAAAAAAAAAAATAATTAAATGTGCCTGGATTCGATTCCGTGCTTAAACGAAGAATCAAAAAATAATAAATTAATAGTTTTCTTTGAATCCAAACTTCCAAAAGTAAAAATCCAAAAAAAAACTTAAGTGACTCGGTGGTCTGTACTGGCCATATTTATTAAACATAACTAAGCTATGTTCACTGAATTCCAAACAAAATGTCAGTAGTCAATATAATTTTTTCCAAAATATAATCGTTTCTTCATGCCATCATTGGTTAGTTAAATGGTTACATTGGTTACAAAATTTATATGGTAATACTGACAAGTTCAGAGGGGAGAATCAATTAAGGGATAAATCCTTGACTTTCCTGACTGATGCAAATGAATAAATAAAAGTTTAGTCAGTGAGGTCACAAAAAAAAATAAGTATAAATGTAAGAACGTGTATTTCCTTATATTTTGGGCCCTCATTCGACTATAATCACATAAAAATTTCACAATTTATAGTACAAAAACAAGTAAAAAAATCAAAGCTAATGGAGAATGGTTCTGATTTGGAACATTTGCTCGTGAAAATAACACCCTTTTTGTTTGTCTTCAAGGAAGCTTGATCTAAGAAGCATGACTAATGTAGTTTAGTGACACTATTTGCAAGATTGAAAACTTGTTACGAAATTTTCTGTAAATAAATTGAAACAAATACAATTTACGTTTGTGTGAGTGCACATACTTAGTGTTCAGTTCTTCCCTGTTTCTTTTCTGTTGATTTTATTGCGCTTACCGCACAAATATTAAATATTTTATTTCCAAAACATGCTTTTAAACTTGAAAGTGATTAAAACAATTTTATAATATCAAAAAACCATAAAAAGAGTAGCTATCAAAGCTGTAGAAGAATTTTAAGTTGCAAAGAAATTCGATTTTCTGACTGCAGGTTTTCATTGAATTTGAGACTTATGATTCAAAAAGTGAAATCACGAAGTCGTTTTAAACTCAATGACTTTTAAATCATTTGGAACAGCCAGCTGTGAATTCAGTAAAAATAAGACTTTACATTATGATTGAAGCCATGACTTTAAATTTCGTTGAAGCCAATTGGGACTTCACCTTTACTAAGTCCAATTGAATTCAATTCAGAGAAAACGACCTTCATGTTACCGTCAATGGAGAGCGCTATCGTGTTATGTTGGAAGATTATTTGTGACCCGAATTGGTTGAACTTGACATCAACGATATGTGGTTTCAACAAGACGGTGCCACTAGCCACACAGCACGCGTCACAATCGATTTATTGTAAGACAAATTCGGTGAATGTGTTATCTCGAGAAATGGTCTGGTGGAATGGCCGCCTCGTTCATGCGATCTAACGCCATTTGGTTTCTTTTTATGAGGCTATATCAAGTCACTGGTCTATGCCAACAAGCCAGCAACTTTAGACGAGCTCAAAGACAATATCAAACGCGAAATTGCCAACGTTCCGGTCGAAATGTGTGCGAAAGCGGTGGAAAATTGGGTCAAAAGAATCGATCGCTGTAAATGGGCTCGTGGTGGTCATATGACCAAAATCGAATTTCAATCATAAAATGTAATGCTTGCACTACACTCACAATAAATTTGAACTCAATATCTCAAAAAATTCTGTGTTTTATTAATAGATCAAATTTTTATGTCCCTAATGGAAAACCCTTTATTATCTTCAGATAAAAATCACTAGAAAATTTATAATAGCAAGAAAACTAATCAACAGATATTAGCTTGTTAACAATATTTTATTTTCATGAAAAGGCTTTAATATAAATTAGGTATTTCTACATACATGGGAAACAATATTTTCTAGAGGTTCAACACTGAACTATTGCAGTCCATTTTCATACATTGGAATATTGCAATATGAGTATGAATAATTCTGCAGCATGATATAAAAATGTTGCAATATCGTTTTGAAATATAATCGCTGTAAAATATTACAATACGACTCACAATCTTAAATATTGTATTGTAATATTTCAGTTTTGTAAATAAATGTTTTCTAAAAGTTTCGAGTATCCGATACCAAGTAAAATACTTATGGTTAGGTATCGAGCAAAAAAAGTACTTGAATCGAATGAAAAGTATCGAGTATTTACTCGTAGTTTCAAGACGACCTCGATAGCGTATTTACTCGTAGTTTCAAGACGACCTCGATAGCCTATTGGATAGTGCACTAGACTTTCATCTGGGAGGTTCGGGTTCGATTCCCGTCTTCGTCTGGTGGTTAATTTTCATAACTTTCTTATATTCACTATCAATATGAAGTGTATGATAGTGTATTATAAGATAGTGTACAAGTACACGCATTGGTTGGTAATGGCAAAACCACCAAGCCAATAAAAAATTGCCACACCGCCGTTCGGAATCGGCGTTAAACTGTAGGTCCAACTATGTGGTATCACAATGGGTCGTTTAGGCCTAAGTGTGTCTCTCGACAGCCACTCCAACCCAACCTAACCTACTCGTATTTACTTGTATCGAATCATCCCTAGCTATATATGAATTCTTACTATAGCAGTCATTCTTATTCAGTAATATTAAATACCTTCTTTTCTCGCTTTCCCAGTGGCGCTAAATGTGAAAATCAAGTAAAAAAAAATAAAACCAAATATTTTCTGCAATCACCTGGATATGTATAATATACTACCTTCTGAACTACTCCATTCTACTACTGGGATATAACTAATACATATGCACATATATGCATATTTATGTATGCGTACAGTTACAAATGTATACCGCAACATAATTAACATTTCACATTTTTATTGTTTATGAACTCATAAGAAGTTAAAAATAGAGCGAAAAATATTTTCTCCCCATTAGTATAACAAAAATAGTTACTACCTCTTGTATCAGTACCTGAGGGCGCACTTAAACACACACATACACCTACAAAGCTATAAAAACAATATGGCATACCCACCTACCACTTACGACTATGAAAGGGCGCACAAACCTAGCAGAAAAAAAAGTGGAAAGAAGAAATTATTGCGCAACTACAAACAAAAAAATCTTTTCACATGAAAGATATTTCATTCATATTTACTACGTAAGTAATTCAGTTGCGCATAAAAATGAGTACAAAAACAAAACAAAAAGGAAATAATGGCAAACGACATAATTTTTATGAAGCAAATACACAAACATACACACTCACACACACGGACATGCTTGCATAACTATATAAACGCATAAGTTTGTCAACATATGCAGAAAAGGCAATGTGCATTGTTATTGTATAGTGGTGTATACATACACGTGAGGAGTGTGTGTTTTTGTTTGTGTGGATATTGACCACTTACAGAAATGCTTACGTTTAAGTATGTGTGCTGTGAAAGAAACAAAACTGCTTGAAAGCCATTAAGCGCGTCAATCGTAAATACATACATACAGACATGCATGCATGCATGTATGTATATGTGCATATTTACGTCATACTGGAAAATGGTTTTATATGATATTGATGCAATTCTAAAGTAAAGTAAAAAGCAACACAATAGTAAATATAAATAAATATTTTCTCCTTCAAAAAACAGCAACAACAACAATTCTTTATGTGTGGTTATACAAGGATTTACGAGAGTAGTTAATGTAGAAATACACACTTACACATATATACATCTACTGTTTATATATGTATGGTGTTTGTATATGTATGTATATAAGTGCACATAGTATGAAATGAACGAAAATAATATGAAAGCTGCATGCAACCATTTAATGCAACGAATATAAAATGAGTACAGGTGAATGCACACAAAACCACCGAAACAAAATTGAAGTAGCACATATAAACACACATACATGCATTTGTGTGTTGGCGTGCGTGTGTGTGTATTTGTATTTATGAGTGCGGTTTAGTATATATGTATATACACATTATAATGTATACATTTTGTCTAAATTCCCCTCTCTATCTCTTTCTCTCTCCATCTCTCTCTTTTAATTGAAGCATAAAATGACACATTGACGATTTAAGTACCTCGTACTTACCAAGATTTGCATTTTAATGCTTTTATGTAGTATTCAAATTTAAAATTCCAATTATTGAATTATACGAGTATTTTTGGAAATTTTAATGCTTGAAATATTTTCAGAAATTATTCACTAATCCGTTGTATGATATTTATGAGTATTTTGAGTAGTAAAATGTAATATTTTTGGACGATTTTTTAATGCTAATAACTGGTCTTAAATTCACATTTATTTCGTTAGCAGATCAAAAATTGTTTCTAATAAATAAAAAACATTCAAAAAATTATATATGTTTAGTGTATTTGGCATAAATTTCTATAGTATATACTTCCGAATAGCTTTGAAAATTTCTTTATTTCGGAGTTGTCTCTCAAAACTACTTAAGGGGGTAGTCTACTGAAGAATTTTCAGAAATTGGTGGTAAATATATATAGAAATACGGCAGAAACTAGGAATTCTGTATGAAGCAGGCATCGCAGATTCAAGGTATTAGGTTTTCTTCTAAGATACAGTGATCTTATTCCATAAAAAAAAGTACAACAGCATTTTTTTCAAAACAACGTTTTTATACCTCCTTGACATGATATAAAAAAAAATGATCAAACTGATTAGGCTCACGTTTTAAAGACTTTTTCGAGAATTCCTGTTGCCGGAACTATTATTCATTCATATTGAAACATATTAATAAACAGGGAGCGAAAAAAAGGTTAAATAAAATTTAAAATCTGCAGCATTCACCGATTTTTCAAATATTTTTTTATTACTATTTTTTTCTTTCTCATAAACGACATAGTCAAAAATACGAAAATTTTAAATTTTAAGTTTCAAAAACAAAAATGTATCTTGCCTTTTTCCCTTCCGCTTCCTTTAATAAACAATTGAAAGGATGTAAATCGAAAAGTTGTAAGTACCAAAACCAAAACAGGAATATAACAAAAAATGTGAATGAAACGGCTACAATTAGTATTGGGCTTAGACTCCAGCAAATATTATCGTATTTGTGTTATTTTTTTTAATAGATAAGACGTAAAACCCTTTCATATGGCGCTTAGCAAATATGTTTGAAAAAATTTATCATCTCAAAAAAAAAATTTTGGCAGTTAGACATTTTTGACTTACACCCCTTCAATTAAAGTTGCATAAAAAGAGGTCAAAAATTTCAAAAATCCCCATTTTTTTCTCATTTCAAGTAAATCTAAAAAATCTCAAAAAAAGATTCTGTTTCTAAAAACGGCTTAAGACTAGCTAGAATGGAAACAGGTCTTAGTCCCAGAAATGTACTGGTTTCGATAAAGATATCCATAGAAACAGTAAAATCAAGTTTAAATCTAAAAGTGAAAGCAAAGATCTTGACAAACCAGGAACAACTGCATGTTTATGGGGGATTTTAATAAGTAACGAACATATAACTTCCTTCTTCTAGAGAAAAAAAAGCATAATTTCTAACTGAAGTACTCATTGATTTTTACGCCATTGGTACAATGGCCTTGAGAATTAAAGTTGCAGCACTTAATTACTTTAGAAACTGCTAAAATTAAGAATTAACTGGTATCATCCACCATCTCCCCTGCGAATGCCAAAAATGCCTATAGCTTGTCTACTCAGAAACAAAGCTCATTTGTTTGACTAGAAGTTTAGGCATAGATTGCGCCAACAGAACAAATATAATATATAGATATACTTAATAGTTTGGCAATATTCAAATCACCACATTCAATGACATCATAATGGACCAATTTCTGGTCCCCGTGGACGATGAAATCTTTTGAGGACTTCCCTTTAACCTAATCTAACCTAACTGCTTGCCAACTGTAAAACTTTAAATCTCTGGTAGAGCCCAGATCTCAAAATGATAAAGGTCACACTCAGCAACCTCAGCCTTGAGTCATTTGAAACACAATCCTGGTTTAAAAGCTTTCCGAATCAGCTCAATTAGTGTCATTGAAAATATTTTAGGCATATTCGCCAAAGTATTTAATACATTTCACAAAACTTCTAAAGTTTAATATGCACTATTATTCCACTGCTAAGTTTTTGTGAGGGCTTCCTGTATTACAACAACACTAAGTGCTCGAATTCTCAACCATTTCCCCGTTCCAACAAAAAATATCTACAGGACCGTATCCCGAAATAACTTTTATAATATTACTGGGCTATCAACATTTCATGATCCTGGGAATTGTTCACTCCTTGGTTGTGCATACAGATTTTTGTTAATGCTATAACCACTTTTGTACGCAACGGCTCATTTGTCTACATAGCGCCACCTCTTTTTCATTACGTCGTTCGGCTTCAACATAAAAAAGAGATCTACCCCTGCCATTAATGAACAAATACACTTAAAACGCACAATATGAGTGAATTGTAGAAGCTAGCTAGCGAGCTTAGGCCCGTGATATACTGTTTTACCATAATAGTAGTACTGGCTTCACCAGCTGCTAATATTCTCCAGCTTCCCACAATCCTCCTTCACTTCGATAACTCTTGTGGGCATTACATTACATAGCGAATTAATGCCATCCTGCTTAACATAATATTCAACTATTTCTATTGGAGCAATATTGTACTTAAACTTCAATAAACACAAATTGTATACATTTAGATTATTAATTAAGCAATAATGCAATACTCACCAACAGACTCTACCGCAGTGTCTCTCTCTTCTCTATCAGTTGAAAACTATTTAAAATACAAAAACTTTATTATCACTTTATTAATATTGAAACTTTAACAATTTCCTTTGGTTTTTAATAAATTTAATTTATTAAAAAAAAATAAACGAAATACGCTTTGCACTAAATTTCCTTTTACGCGAAATCAGCAAACTTTAACCAAATTAAGTTGGTTGCGCTTACGCGAATTGACATCTAATTAGCTTTGACTGATAGATGGCGTTAACATATTTACACAAATATAAGAACCTAATAATTAAAACATGTATTTTTGTTGAATTTTAATAAAAACTTATTAAACTTATTTTCCAGCACTCTCAAAAACTTTTATTAAATGCTTACAAACCAACATATTTAAGTAATATATATTTTTATTTCCTTTTAATTAAATTCTTACACACATATTTCCAAGTATTATAAATATTTTTGTTTTAATTTCTTTTCAGGTATGTGTTGTTTCAAATTAAAACTTTTAATGCCATATTGGATTAAATTGTATACAATAATACATATTTAAAACATACATAGGTAAGCTACAATTTTGAACTGCAAACGCTTAAAAGAAAATCTGCAGGAATTACTTTACTTACAAACATACATAAATGCCAATATTTAAATCCCACCCTACATCTAAGTATACACTTTTTCCCTCGCCGCTGGAATTCCAAAAATGCTTTTTCTGTACTATAAAAAGAATATTTCCATAAGAAGTTTACATTTATGTAAATTCAATAATTTTGTATGCATATTTCTCTTTCACAATTTCTACTTGTATTTCTGTTTTCGGTTTTTTTTCTCTTCCTTTTCTTCATCAAAAGTAAAGTTGACATTTTTAGCAGCTTTTGAAATTCCTCTTGATTTTGAAAGAATTCCAAGTACACATACAAAAACAAACACACAATTTTAATTAAAAGGAAAAGTATAAAGCGAAAACAGAAACCGAAAAACAAAACAAAAAAGATTTTTTCCAAAAAAAAAAAAAAAAAAAAAAACAACTTTGAAATCAGCTGCAAAAAATCTACTAAAATCAATTCACTGAGAAAAAAGAAAAATTGGTATTTCTTCACATAGGAAAAGCAGATGAAGCTGGAAAAGAAACTGAAGAATAAAAAATGCCAGTGAAATTTGCTATGCATCCGCAATAGAACGCAAGTAACTGACTATCAATACAAACATTAAATTGAATTGAATGAAAAGTGTGTCCCATAGTTCTTCGAATGTGGAAGACAAGAAGAAGCTGCTTTAAGAAGAACTGCTAATGCCATTGCCTGGCGTTACAGTTTTCTCCAACAATGGCATCTGCTCAAAAACTATTGAAAGGCAGAAAAGCAGAGGAAGGTTTTTGGTGAATTATTTTAGTTGTGCTACAATAGCTTTGACTGTTTTACCGCTAGGGAGGACACACACAGATCCGACACACATACACATAAACAATATTAGATTCATTTCCGAGGAAGAGACGACCAAACCAAAAAAAAAAAACAACACAAAAAACAAAAAGAAAACCAACACCATTTTATAATCAATGAAAAAGGTAGATGGATTCTGCTGCCAAGTCAAACTCAAGTCATTATATGTTTGTATAGGTTTCTGTTTGTATATATGTTGTGCTTAAAAGCGAATTACATTTCTATGGGAATAATGGCTTCAAAGAGATGTTTAACTTTTAGTGGTGGTGTTGGTGCTGCCTGATGCTGTTGTCATTGCCGTTTCTGCTACTGATTTTGTTTGTTTAAGGAATAATATCAAAAGAACGTCAAGAAAGCCAAGACCAATATAATGAAAAGGAGAAAAGGAGAAAACAATTTTCATTGTGTTTAAATTGATTTTCTACTATTTGAAAAGACGGAAACGGAAATTGTTATTTTTAGCTTAAATCTCGTATATTTTCTTTAAACATATTTAAAGCGCCAAATTTGTGTCTCTTCCTCTCTCATTCACTATGTTCTGACTAAAAATTTTGCTGTTTTAATTAAAAAATCCTTTTTTTATTCGCCTTGAAATATTCTACATAAATTTCTTGTTTTCTATGCCCTGCTGTGCAATGATATGAAAATAATTCACAACAACAACTACGGCAGCAACAATGAAAAATAATAATAATAACAAACACCAGCCAACCAACCAACAATGACATGGAAACAAACACTAAAAATAATGTAAAAAGCATGAAAAAAATTGTATGCAAATGAAGTGCATAAATTAGAAAAGAAAAACGTAAAACACAACAAAAATTTAAAAAAAAAAATTTTTACAAAAAAACCAAAAAAAAAATTAACTTGTTTCAAGTTTTTTGCCAGCTCTAAAAAAAAAAAAAAAAATAAAACTAAAAACAAGAACCTTTTATATCTAATATTTTCGATTAAAATTCAAATTTCAAAGAGTTTTTCAAGAGACAAATTTTTCTTAGTTATTTTGTGATTTGCATTGAAAAGAGAAAATCTATAAAATATTTATAATGTTTATATCCCCTGGTCTGTCTATATGGCTGGTAGTTTTTGTTGAGTATGGCTTAGTTATATGACTTCTATTTGGCGTAATCCCTAAATTTGAAATATCGTGTTCATGCTTCTTTTTTAAAGTCTTTTGCCTTTGAAGTCAAGTCAAAAATCTATGTGCAAAAATTTATTTTTAAACCTGGTTGCATTATTTGAATAACAAAATTAATAACTCATTGCTAAGTGGAAGTATTACTTTAGTGTCTTAAATTATATCAATATTTTGAATTAGAGTCTACTGCATAGTGATTAAAAAGATACTCATAAACTACCTAGCGTTACGAAAACAGATTCAGCAAATACTCAAGCGTTTATGTTACTAAAATTTGCTGACAAGATTCAGAACTAATTCCATCTTCCTGTGGCTTTCAATAAGCTTGCAAGCAAGCTTCACACAATATTTTTTTTTTGTAAATCCTTCAGAAATATTGTATGTTTTGATGATAATAAACTGATATTTACATAAACAGTCCATACTATTTTTATCCTTTTACTTCCACTCTTCTTGTTTACTTGCCACCTTTGTTCCTAAATGTAACAACATAGCCAAGTTAAATGCTAGTTAAATAAAGAAAAGCAACTAATGTTTCATGAGTTTATGAAAAGAATCAAATCAACTCAAAAACAGACGGAAAATTAATAAAATTATAAAGGTAACTGAAATGGTAACAATGGAATAGAATATTTACAATAATTTATACTTCTTTTCTTGTAAAAATATATTGCCATGGTCCAGTAAAATTGCACAGTGTCTTAAAAAGCAATAATCTTGTAACAAAGATAGGGTGGAAAATGGATTTATATTAATAAAAATTTCCAATTCTTTTACTTACTTTTAGCTAAATGCATGAATAAAATTATATCACTAAATTTGTTCTGTTTTCTTTGAAAAAGTGGCAACACTTAGAGAAAAATTGAAAGAGTACTTTTTAAAAATAAGTACCTAATCTCTAATCTATTTATGCACAGTGTACTCACATCATGTGTACTTATTGATAGAAAAAGTTGATTTTCTAATAGTGAGCTCTATTTTTTCATGGTGAATTATTGATCCTCATCTTGTTAGTATATTCCATGAAGCGTTTTTATATTTTTTTCATCGCTTAACCTCTGATAGCTCATATGCAATTTTTATTTAAAAAATGCTTGAAAAAATATGTTAATTATTTTTTAAAGTTGCAGAGGAAATTTATTTGTATTTCACAAGTTTCCTTTAAGTAAAAAGCCGTACTTAATTTAATAATTAGAGGCTTATGTAACTTATGTAGGTATTCTCCAAATTTAACTTTTTTCTAATCAAATTTTCAATTTGTATTCTCCTTTATAAAATCAGCTGTCAATTCAACAGGGTGGTGTTTTGAAGTACACTGCGAGATCTAGGGCATTTTTCTCCCTCTTTATTTTTATGCTCATCAAAAAAAAAAAAGGATTTTCCAAAGGATTTTTTTCTCTGCAACCATTGGAAACTCGTGACACGGTCGGTACACAGGTCGTGAAGTTTGACCTTATATTTGTGATTCTTTTAGTACCTAACAACCTGAGCTGTAAATGAATGCAATCAATTCAGGGTATAAGCCACAAATGAATCCCAATCTCAGATCAACATATTTGACTTCAGAATACCAAAATGCAGTCTTTTTTTGGAATCACCGATTGGTTATTTATTTAGTAAAGTCTCTTTTGGAGTCAAGGGAATGCAATCTTTTTTTTTTTAAATCATGACTGCTTTGAAGTCTCTTAAAGTCACTTTGAATCACTTAAAATCCACTTGGAGTCAACTGAAATTTGAATTCATTTGAATATAGATACTTGGCTATATCGATATCGGTATCGATGATATACCTAGGATAATATTCTTTTAATCAGATGTAACTAAGTATCACTAAATCAGTCAACCATCGAATATTAACAATTCTTTAAATTTGTTTTTTAACCTTATCTGACAAAAATATTCCTAAAAAATATTTACAAGCATGGAAAAATAAATACGAACCTATAGCTTAAAATAAAAAATTTTGTAATACAATTGAACACACTGTGCATTGCTATTCAAATTGCCCGCAACCTGTAACAATATGTTCATCTAAACATATATCCAGAGAATAACCACATAGATATATAGTATACGTATCTACATACCTTAAGCTTCTGACATGCAAAGTGCACATATTATCCTTGTTGCATATCTATCTCTTTTTTTTATTATGCCCTTTCATATGAATGTATCTGTTTAGCAAAATCAGCAACAGCATATCCTCTGTATTCTTTTTCTTAATCGTATGTCATGGTTTTGCTATACAACCATTCACTAGCTCATATCTCTTTCGAACTACATACATATACATAGATATCTGCATGTGTGTAAGCTTATCTTCATACATATATATAGATATATATATATATATGTACATCTCTCTATGTTCAACCATTTATACACGTATAAAAGTGTGAATTAAAATATAAAATGAAATTTATTTTTGTGGCTTTTCATTCAAATCGGTTTGTCTTTCTAGATTTGCATTCACATGCAAATATTATGCAGTGTATTTCAAAATAGCCCAGCAAACAAATTGAATTTCAAAGGACAGTTAAATGATCACAATCAAACCTTATCTTATCTGGTTCTTAGAGAAGCAATGGTTTTGGTAATGATTCTTGTCTAATTTAAAAAACAAACAAAAAACTGATGGAGTTATAAATAAGTATGTAATAAAGCAGTCTTTACCGAACCTTTGAACGAGTTTCATTACAAAAGTAGCTGAACAAATTTCATATATCCGTAAAAAAAATTGTGTTTGACATACCAAAGCAGTATTAATTAGTTTTGAAAATACATTCAATTTCATATTATTTTTGAAGTGATAACATCTTTACTCGGGGCTGAAGGAAAATTTATAGTAGAGTGAATTTCTTTCAAATTAAAATCAAATAGTATGTTTGAGTTATGTTAAACTTTCGTACCGCCAGGTGAAGGGTTGTGAATTGCACCCCGTCTTGTTATTGTTAGTGCAAACAGATTAAGAAAGGTGAATATTTTATATTAAAATAAGACCCTGAAAATATACCGCACTTTTATTATTTCGCGTTTAAATTTAGTTATGGTTATGTTAAGCTTTAGTACCGCACGGTAAAGCATGGTGAATTGCACCCCGAAAGTATTATTTTTAATTTATTATTAGTGTAAATAGATTGTAAACGGTGAACTTTTAATTTAAAAAATTGGACACAACAAGCCAAAAAGTATGCAACACATTATTTATATATCAAAAACGGTTGTGAAATATACTTACATATATATCAAAGGAAGAAGAAAGGGCGAAGAAAGTACTTTGAGAATAGAATATGAAAAATTAAAAAAAAAAAAAAAACAAATGGACTTTGCCGTTTTTGGAATATAAACACGAAAACTTTTATAATGAAGTAAACAACGTAAAGTATGTTATCACATCATGTGACGAGTCCAGAAGAGACCCATCTTAGTTTTTTACTTTTATATTGTATCTAACCATAGGAGCATGATGTTAAATTTTTCTTAGTTTCGGTTTTATTCCTCGGATCGTTGTTTGGACGATCTTCATGCCATTCTTCCCCCACACAAACGAATTCTTGCAGTTAGCTGGTAATTTGATTTTTTTCCCCAACCTCTCTTGTACATTTCCTGTTACAAAATATTCCACAAATTTTCGATCGTTTTCATTAAAAAATTTTCCGAACAACATCCGGTTTGTTCAAATTTTTTTCACCACCGCTTTCATCAATTTTGAGAGACCAGAATTATCCAATTTACTCGGACAACCAGATTTTTTTTAATATTAATAGGTTGACCACTTCCGTAACGCTGAAAAATTCAATAGAGCATTGAACAAGCGACATTTCCTTTTAGAAAATGTTCCAAAACTTATTTTTTTAGGGCGCTTTCCAAGCATTAAATCAACACGCTATCGCAAATAGCTATGATTAACAGCTTTCATGTTTGTCTTAAAATTATCTTATTTTGAAATACACAGTGTAAATGTAATTTGACCTAAAAATTATTAATATTAAATATTGTCAAAGCCTACCTATTTTTTTTTTTAGGTTTGAAGTTTGTTCAGCTACTTTATTATCACACATTTTTATTTTAAAATCGAAGCCCTGAGAGAGCGTCTAAGTATATTATATAAGAAAATCGATCCCAGGCCCCAGAAATAGGGAAGACACTAAAAAGTATAGCTCTACTAAGTTACTAAGTTGAGGTTATGTAAGATAAAAATACGACTACAAAAGGTTTGGATGCTGTGATTTATCTATCTGTCTGAGAATAATGAAAATAAAAATCCATTTCATTCTCATTGACACTTTCATTTAAAATTGTTTGCCTGGATGTCTCTTACAGCTGCTTAGCTTATCAAACTCGTTTCCTACTAAGAACACACACATAACTAGTACCTATGTATATATGACTTCACCTAAATACATATATATTTCTCTGTGTGTGTGTTTGTGTGTGTGTCTCACTTTCCTATAGTTATATTTATGCATTTGCAATATTCTGAAATGCATAGTCGAAATGAGAGAAATTGTGGTACTTGCGTGGCTTGTATTAGCTAGTAGTACAAAGTTTAAAATGAACAGTATTCATTTTCATTGAAAAAGTTTGCTTTATAAAAATGTATACAAATGGTGAAGAATGACGGCAATAGTTTCAACTTCAGTTTCAACTTTGCTTCTACCGTTTTTCTTTTTATTTTTATTTTTTTATTTTTTTTTCATATCTTCTTTTATCTTTTTCCTTTTACTTTGTAGGTCATGTTTTCATTCAAGTCTCATTCGCAGCCAGTCAGTTTCAGTTTTCAGTATTAAATGATTACATAGTATAAAATTAAGTATGAAATCTTTTACTTTCACTTATGTGCATAAATATTAAATAATGTTTTTTTTTTTTTTTTTTTTTGAACTTCGTTCTTTGGTAAGTAAATATTACGATATATTTACTTTAAATGGAACATTTACTTTATCTTGTGCATAAGTCAATATTGGGTTTTATATAATCTTAATTCAAAATAAATAGAGAATAATTTTTAGTTTAAAAAAATTGCTCAAAGTGTTGGTAAATATATTTAAATATTTATAATTTTTTTTTAGTTACAGATTTTAAAATATTAACTTTATATTATAATGCTAATTTTCAATTCAATTTTCAATTTCAATTTTCAATTAACAATCCAAGTATATGCATGTAAATCTCTTTGGCTGACATAAACTATTTTCAATGGAAAGTATTTTCTATCTTAACATTAAATTATATTTCAAGGTTCCATGACAATCGCAAGGCAAAAAAAAATTAAATATAATCTTAAACCTCACAAAGTAAAATGCAACAAATTCCTTTAACTGAGAAAAACTTTTGAAAGAGCTTTAAAAACTTTAATTCGAAATAAAAATGTCTGTTCCCCTAAACAATATTATTTGCTTTAAAGGAAAACAAAATTAACACAAAAAAAGAAAAAAGTTTTATGCCTCAAATGACATGTAGATGATTCAATCATTACAAATGATTAATTAGAACTTGTCGTCTTGTAAATGATTTTGCAAGTCACTGCTTGTTTTTACCTTTGGAATCGAATGTAAAAATATACCCTTTTTCTAACAAAATAAACTGCAGATAATTTATGTTTTCATTTATAAAATTAGTGAAATTTTCTTAAATTATTTCCACATATAAAACATACAGCTGTCGTCTCATTAAAAACAATTAATTACCTGTATGACTTGATAGAAAATACAAAAACTCTATATACGTTCTATGGTAGTTTCTAACATACATAAATTCATATACTAACCGCCTCTCTCATGTTAGGTAGAAATAGTTAGACAGAGGAAAACATTTAGTTGAACTACTAAATCAATTTGAATTCTATACCTACACAAAAAAAAAAAGCTGCATACTTAACCAAATAAGATTATTAACATTTAATATATTCAATTAAATTTTGCAATAACTTCGAACGTTGAATATTCACAGTAATTCGATTAAAAGGTTATTATTATTGTTTGGCAATGACAAGCAGTTCATAAACTCAATGGCCTTTTTTTTTTGCTTGTCTGCCTGTCCATCCTTAGAATTTATTTATACTATTTCATTGTAATAAAGAAACACAATAGAAGAAAAACCAAATTATAACAGCAACAGCAGGCAGGCAGGCAGGCAGGCATTTTTACCACACAATTTTATTTATATTTCACCCAACGTCAACTTGAATTCATCTTATGACGACCTCATCTCACATTTCACTCACACACACAAAATTGAGGAAACTGAGGAAAGGTCAAATTATATTTAAAGAAAACGATGCAAGAAAATCGCCTGAGGGCAACAACAAAATAGTGCAAAACAAAATTGCCCATAAATCCTTAAAGGAATACTGCATTACAACAGAAACAGCAAGAGAAGAAAAAGAAGAAGAGGAAGTAGAAAAAGTTGAAAGAGGAGTAGGGAAGATAAAGTATTCTATGCAGAAGAAGAAGAAGATGGAAATGATGATGAAACTGCAAAAGAAAATCAGCTTTTCCACAAAATACACATATTTATTCATACACAACTAAAGAGTATAAGTGAAAAGAGTATCAAACACTTGATTACTTTGAAGAAATCCCATACAAAAATCCGATTATATGCCAACAAATATGCTAGAGCACATACTATATAAACTTAGCTACGGTAGTACGGCTTGGAGCTCAGTTTTCTTTGCATACTTATATGCGTATCTATGTGTGTGTGTGTGAATGTGCACATATATGTTTAATTTGTACGTGTGTATTCATGCGTTTACTAAAAGTATAGAGGCTTATGTGTTGTTCAATTTATTATTTATTTGTCTAATGGTTATGAAAAGTCTGCAATTTATTTGTCCGTAACAGAGACACAGAGCAGCAACAGCAACATCAACATCAACAGCAACAGAGAGCAATAGAGGTAGCAATAGAAATACTAAAGCAGCGGCTATAGAGTTACTGACACAGCAACAGAGAACTATAGAGGTAGCAACAGCAGAGACTCAGTAGCAGCAACAACAGCAGTAATTACCGCAAAACAGAAAGGAAACTAGTTTGATGTTGTTGATGCCACAAAGATTTGTATGTTGTGCATTCGAATTTCTGTTTATATGTATGTACATATATGTATGCATGTATGTATGTAGTAGTGAGAGATAAGTAATTATTATCTTGGGCTGCTTAATATTATACATGCATGTATGAATGTACATATATTTGGTTTTGGTTCTATGCATATATACATATGTATAAGCTAGAGGGTGTTATTCGGGTTGTTGTTATTATCTTCTTATATGGTTATACGCTTACGATTGCGGCAAATAAAAGTAGGAAATCCATTAATTGAAAGCAGTTACAGCAGATATCGTTGGTACTGGTGGTGTGTGGTAGAAGGAGCAGAATCCTAATCGAAAACAACAGAATTTTCTATTATTATTTAAAATCTTATATGCATACAGGCCACAATAAAGGAAATGATTGGAAATTTTTGATAACAAAGAATTATTATGATTTATTTATACATAATAAAATGATTTTACTACATACAGAATATTTTTTTATATAAATATACTTATGTATATACATTGCAGAAACGACGTACATTCATTTAAATGTAAAATTTGTTTTTCTAAGAAATTTTCATTGGGAAAGTGCTATTGTTAATCTTGGTAAGTATGTATGTATGTATAAAATCCAACCTTAAATAGAATTGTATGGAAAAAACATGATTTCGCACTTTTATGATTGTAATGAAAATTAATTTTGTATGATATTAAGAACTTATGTATTTATTGTGTATTTAATTTTACTAAGGTTTGAAAATTTTCATTAATACATATGAATATTACTTCGTTTATGTATAATGAAAGCTTAGAAATAAACACCTGTATATTTTTGAAAAGGTCCTTGAGTTATTGAGTATCTTTGGCTCTCTTTCACTTATTGCGTTTTCTATTGAAAATGTAGGCTTCAAACTCACAAAGTAATGTTGGGATATAAAAAAAGAAGAACTTTTATAACTACAACAACCACAAAACCACATAATATGAGCCTGACCTTATAATTTGATAACAGAAAATATTATGCTTCACTTTTTTGGAGTTGCTCAGTTTATTACATAAAAATGACTAGCGAACTAGAAGTGCTCGAATTCACTGTGCGACTTTTTTTTCAAGTCCCCTCAGGGTGTGAACTTAACCCAGGTATGTCCATTGTCCTATATGTAGGTCACTTCACAAATGTTTGATTTTGAGAATATATTCAATCAAAATAAAAACTATTTGAAGTGTACTAGATATAGACAATTAGGCGTTCCTAAGTTAAACTTGACCCGGGAACTGTTCAAGAGTGATAAGAACATACCAACAGGATTTATGCTTTATTCGGAAAGCGGGTTCTGAAAGAAAGAAGGGGTTCTGCAGCCCAGAAAAATCAAGCAAATTCATCATCATGTTCGCGAAGAATCCTAATGTTTCAGGTAGAAAAGTGGCTCTGAAACTATTTTGTTCGGAGCCGACCGTACGTTGGATAAAAAAGAAACTGGTCTTAAAACTTTTAACCCTTTCTTCTCAACTTTTTTATCGGGGGGGTAAAAAAATTTGTTCTTGTTTTATATTCGTAGATTCGGACTTTGATTCAGAATAAAAACCAAAAAAATTGTGAAAGAATTTTCCGGGAAAGGTTGTAGAACTTTTGGAATTTTGTACATTATAATAATGACCAAAATGCGTGAAAGGAGTAGAAAATTTTCGAGAAGAAAATTTTAATTTTTCAAAGTTTTTTTGTGGAAAAACCAACTAAGGTTTATTTTGCAACGTAAAATAATCTTTTAATTTAGAAAATACTTTAGAAAACACACTTGTTCACTGAGTATAAAATGTGAAAATTTTAAACATTTTTGGAATTTGGGTTTATTTTTACACAGAATTTTATTGTTCAGTGACCTATAGTAAAATTTCATGGGCAGCATATTTCTTGAACATATTAACCCTCTATCAACCTTCGAAATGGGCCAAAAAAGAAACTTTTTCGAAAAAGGCAAAAAAAGACCCATAATAGTGGGTGCCAAAGGGTTAGTACGTAGGAAGAAAATATTCTACGGAAAATTCTACTATAAATTGTTGAACATATAAACAAGCTCTGATGCAAAACTAACAAGTTATCTTATGGTTTATTATACTTAATCTGTTAGAAATGGGCAAACTTTGGGCCTACGTAAACGAAAAATTTGACGTATACTTTAAAAACGCCGAGACCCGTATAATTTTTTTTTCTTGAGTTCTATCAGCATCCCCTTTCCGAACCTTATTATTTATTCGTTTGTTGAACAAAAAACAAATCAATACTATCACAATTTTTTTTAACACCCGCAGAAAATAATTCAAAAATCATCAACCTTTCAAGTCTTTTGTCCACAATAGTAACAAAATTATTTATTGTACATTATATTGTACATTAGAGTTGCTTGAATTTGTACACTATGATGTACAATTTTTCTAAGCGTGTAAAACATTTTTTTTTAACAACTTTTGTTTAAGTTATTAATTTTGTATTATGAAATGGAGTTTTAACTTTCATTTTAAACTATTATAATTAAAAAAAAAGTTTATATACTTGCTCAAAACTTTAAACTGAGTACCTTGACTTCGTAAATTCACAAAAATATAATTTGGACTGTTTTTCAAAATCAAATAAAAAAAACTGTACTCCCGTTTTTGCTCCAACTTAAATTACAAAGAGAAAAAATATGCTTGATTTAAAAAATAATTTTTTATTTTTAAAATTCCCGATGGGTTTGAAATGAGAAGTAGTGAAATATGAACATTTTTTTGTACAATATATTAGCCAAAAACAACGAAGGGTTAAAGTACAAAAAATCCCCGGTAGGAATGCTGTGAGGCTAAACAACGTGCACAAAAAACTAAAACGTGACTTTTTTGAAAAATACGATTGCTGTCTCATGGACGATGAAACATACGTTTTGGCTGACCTTTTATAACTTCTTGGTCAGGAATTTCATACTGCAGATTCGCGAGGCAATGTGGATGAAAATTTTCGAACCAAAAGACAGTCGAAATTTCACCATACATTTTTTGTTTGTCAAGCTCGGGTACAATTAACTCCGACATTTATGTTAAAGAATGCTTGAACAAGAGATTATTGCCATTCTTAAGACAGCATGAGGAGTCCAAATTTGTTTGGCCTGATCTCGCTTCCTGTCATTTCAGTAAAGGAGCTTTTGAGTGGTACACAAACAACAATTCTCATATAGCGACACGGGAGGCAAATCTGTCCTAAACTTAAGGGCAGTATTGGGGGCATTAGTAAAAAGATAAATGAAGACAGCAAAAAAAGGGTCAGGGGCTAAAGACATTAATGATGTTAGAAGAAGATGCTCTATAACGGCCCAGATAATCTCTGAAACTACCATAAAAACGTTAATGGAAGGTGTGCCGGAACAAATTTTATTAAAAATTAAAAGTGCAAAATTTTTAATATTAATAAATGAATTTGAATAAAACACAATAATTGAATTTCAAGTTTTATAAAAGTTGAACCACTACTTTACGAAACATTTCGAATTTTTTGTGACGCAGCTCTCACTCACAGATTTTGTATTAATCTTTAATAGTTGTTGTTCGATTCTCTTTGAAATGTGCCACACTTTACTTTCTCTCTTCATTGATCACTATGAAAATGCACTCTATGTAAGTTACTCACTCTCATAGTACAAATATCTATTTAACAACAACAATTTGTTTACATAGTAGCAGCCATCGATTAAAAAAAGCAAAGCCCCCTTTTAGATTAGGAAATTATTGCCAGGAATTATCGCTGTACTTTTTCTCTCTTTCCTTCCCTTCCGTCTCATAAACTGAAAAAAATTGCAAAAATCGAAAAGATGATTAAAAACGAATACTAAGATGACTGCCATTTGTTCTCTAAAAAGTTGTTTATAAACAAACTCTTCTCAATTTTTATTGTTTTAATTCCTTTAATATTATTTACTTCAAAACACGAGAACAGAAAGAAAATGCAAAAACGTCCTTGTGCATATGAGTAATGAAAAGAATCTGTCATTGCTACTCGTTCAACTTTGTTATTAAGCATATACGTATGCTCTCTGAATCAAGAGAAGAGATTAAGACCCCCCAAAAACAAGGAGAACAAAATTAAATTTTCTCAATGGCTTTACAGCGCAGGCAATGGTAAATCTCCAATAATTGAAAAATTGTAAGGAAAAAGTATTTTCACTTTTGTGTAGACTTTATGCAATGGGACCAAAATAAAAATTACTCATACGCATAGTAGAACCGGAATATTCTTATATCTCCTTCATACACACAAATATTTTTTAATATTCCTTTTTTATATTTTTCCCCTTTTTTTTTGTTAATATTTTAATCTGCTTTATGGAGATCAACGAGGATGTTGAAAGAAATTGAAATACCGCATAAACTTTTCACACACACTCATATTAAACTATTAAACTTTCTAGTAAATTTTATAACACAACAAATTTTAAACTTTTATCACATATTGACAGTTGAATGAGCAATAAACCTTTAACTTTTTATGCAACTATATATATATTTATATATATAGAGACATAAAAAATAACTTCAAAGTTTGACTGTATCTGCCTGTCTGCCTTTTCTTGGTTTTTACGGCTGGAATTGCTCGGCCTCTATTACTGTCTGCCTCTGATGTTGTCTGTGATTTTCATTGAACATTTTATGTTTTTACAAATTTCAGTGCGCTACTGCAACTTTTGTTTCACTTTTTCCAATTTTATTTCTTTTTTTTTTTACTTTCATCGTATGTATGCAACTGTCTGTCTGCCTGTCTGCTTGTATTTCTATCTGTTAAAGTACTGCTACTACTGCTGCAAACATTTTCAAGCATAAAACTATATAATTTCTGTACAAAGTTTGTAGTTAAATATATTTTCATAAAAAAAAAAAAAATAAAAATAAAAAAACGACCTACCTTCATACGAGTATAAAGCCAGCCACATAAAGAAGCACGCGGGAGCGAGAAAATAAAATGAAAAAGTTTTTCACTTTTTTATCTTTTGAAATACAATTTGATTTTTTTTGCTACCTCTACCTATCTCTTTATGTGAAGCATCACACATTTAAAGTTTCTTTTTTTTACGCTCTTCCACACTCAAAGGATATTTCAAACAGCAGACAACACACACCCACACACAGGTAGAGAAGGTAAGAGAAATAGAGCTTGCGTTAGAGAGTGAAGTGTACAGAGAGCGCATAAGTGCAACCTTAGTTTTATGGTTAAAACCAACTACTTCTGCTTCTTCTTCTTCGTCTTGAAATGTTAAAATAAAATTAATTTTAATTTGAAGATGTTTTTCTCTTTTCGGTTTCGTTTTTTCTTCAAGTTTTTTTTTTCTAGTAAGATAAGTCAGAAAAACAGCATGAATATAGCAAAGAAAAGTTTCATTTAAATAAAATTGTACTTTTCTCTAGCTAACGACGACAGTGACGCAGGTGTGAGAAATTTCATAAACAATTTACCGCAGAAGTATGGTATTTTTTTTTTTTTGTATTTTGTAAATTTTATAAATGCTTTTCACAAACTTTTGTGTTTTTCATTTTGTTTTACTTTTAGCCATTTACAAGTACCTCCTAAATATGTTTGAAATTTGAATAATATTTAAAAGCGATTCTACCATTTTGAGGGAGTTTTTAAATTGCATCTACATATTTTTCAGCTGCTTTCATTCAACTTCGCACTTCCACTTGAGCGTTTGCCGACAACTTTTTCTTGTTTCCTTTTTGGTTTTTTTTTTTCGTAACTTATATATTTCTTTGTTAAATTGATAAATGTGCTAGCATATTTGAGCGGAAGTTTGAATAGACTTTACCGCTTCATGAAAAATGTGATGTTTTTATTATTGTTTTTATGTGCTGTTACTTGAAATGGTCTACATATATATATAAAGAATTCTATGCTCTTAAAAATTTTTAAAAATGTATTTTTTTGGGGGGGTGTTGAATATATTTTTTGCTTGCTCTATTTGGTTTTGAAGAATATTTAATTTATAAATTTTACTCGCCATTTATTTACATTAATATACACATACATATACAATTTTATTGAAATTTATTTCAATTTAATATGCTTACTATAATGTAAATGCCCGAAAATGTCATGATATTGCCACCAATCATTGGAATACACTAAATCATTTTATTTTGCACCCTACACGGAACTTAGCAAGTGAGATTGTTAAGTCGTAAAATAATTTTTTGCTACACTTGCCATCAAAAAGTATTTTCTGTCATACTGACAGTGGTTATTGTCATTTAAAAACCGTTTTTTTTTTTTTTTTGTTAAATCTTAATGACGTGATCATTCTGCAAAGGTTATGACCATAGCCAATGTTTTTTTTCGAAAAATACTACATCCGAATGTATACAGGGTGACAATTGTAAAGTGACGCAAGTTTAATACTCTGCAGCAAGCTTTGCCATTTACCGTTAAAAAAAAAAAAAAAAAAAAAAATTCATTTGAATTTTTGTTATTACATTTTGAAATTTCCATAAAAATGGACAAGGAAAATATTCGTCGTGAAATTATGAAATTTCATTTGGCAAATTATAGTAGCCGTCAAATTGCAAAGGCTTTAAATTTGTCAAGTCGTACGGTAGACCGAGCTATTATTCGATATAATGAAACTGGGGGTTTTGGAGATAGAGACCGGGGAAAATTTTCAACAGTTGCCACTACTGGTTTAACAGAAAAAATTCGTAAACGAATCAAGCGAAATCCAAGGCGCTCAATGAGAAAAATCGCTAAGGAAGTGGGAGTAAACCGTGAAACAGTGCGAATCATTGCAAAATCAAAGCTTAATCTTAAGCCGTACAAGCTCCGAAAAGCTCAAGATCTGACACAAAAAAAGAAAGATTTGCGACTGCAAAGATGCAAGGCGTTGCTACGCTCCTCCGTGTTAAAAAATGTTGAAAATATCTTGTTTACAGATGAAAAAATTTTCACGGTTGAACAACATTTCAATGCGCAAAATGACCGAATGTGGCTAACATCATCATCGCAACAAAATAGGACTGTTGGCCGAGTTCAAAAGCCAGCTTCCGTTATGGTATGGGCTGGAGTTTCCGCTAATGCCAGAACCCTTCTAATATTCGTTGAAGAGGGTGTTAAAATTGACCAGGTTGTTTATCGGAGCATTTTAAATGAACATGTTCTTCCCTGGGCCCAGGATACATTTGGAAATGAAAACTGGACTTTCCAGCAAGATCCTGCACCTTCGCACATGGCAAAATTAACGCAAACATGGATAAAAGATAATTTTTCTGGATTCATAACATCTCAAGAATGGCCACCATACTCCTCAGACTTGAATCCAATGGACTACTCTATTTGGAGTATTTTAGAGAGTAAGGCTTGTGCATCTCAACACCACAGTCTGGAGTCGCTGACAAATTCATTAGAGAAAGCCTGGACTGAAATTGATCAGGAAGTCCTGCGGCAAACAGTCCTACGATTTCCGGATCGATTGAAGGCATGTGTACAGGCTAAAGGAGGTTATATTGAATGAGGTGGGGTTCAAATGAATGCTTATATATTCAGCAATGTTAACACTTAATTGTACTTAATGGAAGTACGTCCTTTTGAAAATAACAGCTGAAATGTGTGCGTCACTTTACGATTGTCACCCTGTATATAATTAAAAATCCCCTATTCCATCCCAGAGAACATAAACCACTTGTTAAAATATTTATCAGTTTCCCTGCACACAGTCTGCCTCTAGTTAATTTTTGGTCTTCCGCGGAAGTTTCTCTGTGGACTTGTGAGCCACACTTGAGAGTTGCATATCATATTTCATCGTATGACTTTTCAATGTGTGCTTGAGTCATTTTAATTTTTGATTTGCCATTTTTTTTATTGTGTTCTTGCAAGTCTTCGAAATATTTTAAAAAATCTGTTTGTGAAATTCCATAATTTCATTTTTACTGTGGTTTAAAAACGCGATTCTAGATTTTTGTACCCTGATTTTCCTATTTAGATAGCTAAAATCAATCACTTTTTAAATAATTTTTCAATTGGTAGTTAATATGTTTACTCTTGATGGTGCAGCAACGTCCAATTAGCTCCAGTTTAATTGCATTTTACATTAAATTGCACTAGAAATTTTAACTTTAACTTCACGGTTAATTGCATTCCCGGTTTAATTAACCAGAAATTATATATTTACAATTATATTAAAATTTACTTCAATTTAATGTGCTTACTATAATTTGAATACCCAAAAATCTCATAATCAGGAAGCCGAAAAAAAGCAAAATAAAATTAAAAATCTATTCAACGATTTTCCAAATACATATTTTTTTTTTAATTCTATCTTTTTCTTTCTCATAAGCTACATAATCAAAGATACGAAAAGAAATTTGAGATTTCAAAATCAATGCTAACTATAGACAGAAAATTTGATTTTGCCTTTTTTCCGTTCCCTAGTCATGATATTACTACCAATTGAATGTATATTACTGCACAAAAAAATTTTGCTTATCTATAATATTCCAAAAATATTCAAGCAATTCGAATCGGGTACCAGCAAAATTTCTGTAATAATGATCATAACATTAACCCATTTTGGCCTCACTTGTCTTATCAAAATTGCGACCTAGATAGTCTAGTAGATAGTGCACTAGACTTTCACCCAGAAGATTGCGGGTTTAATTCCCGTTTTGGTCTGGTGATTAACCCTCATAAACTTCTTATATCGATATGAAGTGAATGAGAGTTACAAGAAAGTGTACAAGTAAAAATCTTGGTAGGCAATGGTAAAACCACCAAGTGATACGAAATTGCCATTAAACTACAGAACCAACTAGAATCTTTGTGGTCTAGTGGCAGAGTGTCAGACTCATGTCTCGGGAAACCCGGGTTCGGTTCTTGACTAAGGTATGGTTTCTTATTATTGAAGGGATATGAAAAATGTGTTTTGAAAATTTTTAAAATTGGATCATGGCATTTAGTATCGGACCAAAATGAGTTAACATTTATATATATTATTAATTACAGCTATCAGATTTTAAGTTGCTGCTGGTTGTGATTGGTATGACCTTTCCTAAGGATACTCTGTAAGTTTTACTATTTCTAGCTAACAGCTCAATCAACTGTAATAAAAGATTGACTCACTGTTAGTATTTGGTGACCATGGCCATAGCATGGTAACTGCAGAGACTGAGTTTTCTTTTTCTCTGCATTCAAAGACACCAGGGATCAAACCCTCTGCACAAAAGCTGTATAATTTAATGAGTTTTAATGAGTTCTATATTCGACTATAATATTCAGACATACACTGGCTGCCACAAAAATCGCACCACTCACCAACTTCAAGAAAATCATTTAAAATGGGAACTAAACCTGATTTTGTTAGTTTAGTGAATGTAATTTTTTTTATTTTCGGAAACGAAATGAACAAAATTGCAAAGAAACATACATACAGAAACATTACATACACACAAATTTTATTACTTTCTAATTAAAACAAAAATATGCAAGAAATTTCACGTTTTTGAGGGTATTAATTAAAAGTATGTAAAAATAAAAATATTTGTTATTTTTTCATGGTGTAAACTAAAATTAATTTGTTTTATAATAAAGTCATAAGCAAAATTGTTTAGTTTGATGATGCCCCCCTTTAATACCAAACTTTTTTCAGAATTCCAACTAGAAGTTTTTTATTCTTTGGCATGTTTTGGGCAACTTTCCGTTTCATTATATGATAGACGGTGCTCTATCGGACTTAAACAGCGAGAGCTACCTGATCATTCCAGCCGGTAAATTCTAACATCATCGAAAACATTTTGAGTCTGCAAACAAATAAGAATCAATAATCTATCCTTTTTACTATTTCTAAAGTTATCAAACATTAGGCATTAATTACTAACTAAACCTTGCCAATTTGGCGCGATGATATGCCACAGAAGTCGTCCGGAAAAATAACGCCATTAATTGCTCCACAAAATTTTCGCCATATTTTTGGGCGTTCACAGTCCCTTGAATATAGTATAAGGGACCTCGGATATAGTAGGAAAAATCCATTCAAGCCATATGACTTTGTGGGAATTTAACAGTTAACAGTTATCCTTGTATTGCTGTATATCTGAGCAACGCACGTATCGAAATGCGCATAAAAAATTTAATTTAATTTGCCCGATCATATAACTTTTCTCGAGTCTGCCAGAGTTCAATTGCAATTCCATTTCGTCAACAACGACTTTTTGGCTGATCGTCTACAGATCGAACTTTTGTTTCTTTCTGCGTAAGGTTTCGACATTTATATTCACGTTATAATAGCCCTTTAGCTCAGTCCTTATTGTGACTGCACTTTTCAATCGATAATTTATGGTTCTCTTTCAGGTTGCGCCATTTTCTATCGTATTTGTCTTCCATGGTCTTCTTGATTCTTTTGTCCTTTCAAGCGGGTACAAATTGCCTTTTTTCTGGATCAGTCCAACAGCAGTCGAATGTAGGCATCAGATTTCTCCAGGTATTTAAACCTTATGACACTCCTTGATACCTAAGAACAAAAATTTCGACGTTTTGGGGGCGCGACAATTGTTTATACTTTGCAGTTGTTTTTGGCACCTCTTCAAAAATTCTTCTTTTCGCCAAACAAGCGCAATAAAAAATGGTACATTCCATTTAAATACATTCTTAAAACATAAACAAGGGAATCTCCTTTACAAAGGTAGGAAAATTTGGTCTAAGTCAGGAAATATTACCGAAATTGCAGCAGTATTGCAAGTGGTGCATTTTTTGTGACCGCCAGTGTAATATCCATAGCCTGTTGCTTGATAGAATATTGTATAAAACCACTTTAAAATGGGCGTTAAACAACATTCTTTGGATCAATCTAGAAATTCGCTGCTTTTGAAATCTCGTTTAAGGGGAATATACACCTAGAAGCACGAAAAGAGGTAATTTTTGAAATTTTTTTAAAGAAGCCTATACGAATTCTAGGATAAACTTTTTTTAATGAAAACACTTTGGAGAATATTAATTTATTAATTTTGTTTTTTTATTAAAAAATATTCAATAATGACCGAGTATTTGTGTACTCTTTCAACTACCGCAAAAAAGAGGTCATTCGCGGTGACCACTCTCATTTTATTTGTGCCAAACAGTTTATTAAAATTGACACTATAATCTGATCTTTGTCGTAGGGAGTTTTGAAAATATTTTTCTTTGACAAAATGGCAGGAGTTTGAACTTAAAGTAACGATTTTTAGGCAGATAAAATAAAAACTAAACCACTAAATAAAAAAAATCCTACGAAAAAGACGAGATAATTATGTACCTATATAATAACCATAAAAACAAAACAGAAAAATTTCAAATCAATCGGTTCAGTGGTTGTCGAGAGATTTTGGTCACCGATTTAAAAAATATCGTTTCGAGAAAAACGCGATTTAAAGTTGAGCAATGATTTGTTCTTCTTGTCTAATCTGACCGCTTGGTGGCGGCAAGCAGCCGTTATTTCTTCGAATTTTTCTTGAAATTTTCATCAGACATTCTTACGACCTCAAGCTTTAATAAACACCAAAATTGAAAAATCAATTTTTAAGACCTAGACCTTTTTTGTACCGCTATATAGAAAGGCATAAGTTCATTTGATGCCGAACCAATTGAGTACTTCAAATGTAATCTAAGGTTTCAAGCGTATATTTTATTTTCTAGAATATCGAAAGACAATATTCCATGATTTTTCTTTTTATTTAAGTATAAGGTTAGGATGGAATGGATGACTTCTGCTTGAAAGCACACTTAACCATATAATAATATTTTTTCAGGAATCTGCGGAACTTTTTCTTTAATTTTTTACGAACTCGATATATTTTTAATGATTTAAAAAAATATATATTTTTTGCTAATTTCAAAGCTCTTCCAATTGAGCTTTAAACCAACTACGAGTGGTTTACATAGGTATGTACAGGGTGACAATTGTAAAGTGACGCAAGTTTAATACTCTGCAGCAAGCTTTGCCATTTACCGTTACTTTAATTTAAAAAGCAAATTCATTCATCATTGGCTTTGCTTTTAATTTCCTTTGAATTTTTGTTATTACATTTTGAAATTTCCATAAAAATGGACAAGGAAAATATTCGTCGTGAAATTATGTAATTTCATTTGGCAAATTATAGTAGCCGTCAAATTGCAAAGGCTTTAAATTTGTCAAGTCGTACGGTAGACCGAGCTATTATTCGATATAATGAAACTGGAGTTTTGGAGATAGAGACCGGGGAAAATTTTCAACAGTTGCCACTACTGGTTTAACAGAAAAAATTCGTAAACGAATCAAGCGAAATCCAAGGCGCTCAATGAGAAAAATCGCTAAGGAAGTTGGAGTAAACCGTGAAACAGTGCGAATCATTGCAAAATTATAGCTTAATCTTAAGCCGTACAAGCTCCGAAAAGCTCAAGATCTGGCACAAAAAAAGAAAGATTTGCGACTGCAAAGATGCAAGGCGTTGCTACGCTCCTCCGTGTTAAAAAATGTTGAAAATATCTTGTTTGCAGATGAAAAAATTTTCACGGTTGAACAACATTTCAATGCGCAAAATGACCGAATGTGGCTAACATCATCATCGTAACAAAATAGGACTGTTGGCCGAGTTCAAAAGCCAGCTTCCGTTATGGTATGGGCTGGAGTTTCCGCTAATGCCAGAACCCCTCTAATATTCGTTGAAGAGGGTGTTAAAATTGACCAGGTTGTTTATCGGAGCATTTTAAATGAACATGTTCTTCCCTGGGCCCAGGATACATTTGGAAATGAAAACTGGACTTTCCAGCAAGATCCTGCACCTTCGCACATGGCAAAATTAACGCAAAGATGGATAAAAGACAATTTTTCTGGATTCATAACATCTCAAGAATGGCCACCATACTCCCCAGACTTGAATCCAATGGACTACTCTATTTGGAGTATTTTAGAGAGTAAGGCTTGTGCATCTCAACACCACAGTCTGGAGTCGCTGACAAATTCATTAGAGAAAGCCTGGACTGAAATTGATCAGGAAGTCCTGCGGCGAACAGTCCTGTGTGCAGGCTAAAGGTGGTTATATTGAATGAGGTGGGGTTCAAATGAATGCTTATATATTCAGCAATGTTAACACTTAATTGTACTTAATGGAAGTACGTCCTTTTGAAAATAACTGGTGAAATGTGTGCGTCACTTTACGATTGTTACCCTGTATATGTGAAAAGTGCTGCCGCATAGTCAAACCCATCCATTTTAATACAAATTGTTTGATTTCCGGAAGAGATTTTTGAATATCAAAGTATTTTTCTGCATTTCCTACCTCATCACAATCGACATGGAAACAATTATTCCTACAGCTCAACTTGTAGGTTTCTCCAAACTTTATGGGAGTCTTTAGAATTGTATTCATACACCAGAGATGTTCCTCCTGCAGGGTATGAATCTAGTCGTTCTATGCTATATTTTATATATGTTTCGTTTATTTATATTTTTAATTACAAATCCGTAAATGCGCGCGCAAATTTAAAATAATACCAATAAATGAAAAATAAAAAAGAAAAAAAAACATTAACTCATGTACTCACAATATCCTGCTGCTGTTTAAAATTTATGCAAAAACAATTGACATTATTTATGCTTGAAAATGCAATGAATCACATTAGCGAAAACAACACACATACATACATATATATAAACATAAACAACAGCAACAAGCTGAAATAAGCAACAACAACAATCAATAACATTAGCATGTTACAACAACAGCAGCACAGCTGCAATGTCGTAGTAACAGAAGCAGTCGCGCATAATATTGCTAGTAGGGAGGAATTTCCGGTGTTAAAAATTTTCTCTCACATTCTTTCTCTTTTTCTCTTTTTTCCTATGAGTGTGAATGTGTGTGTGAAATTAATTTTAAAATACAATTTAAAGCTTTAAATATGTTAATCTATAATGCGATGTATATATTAATATATGTAGTACATATATGTACATCCTTTATAGTTGTTAATATTTAGCAACATATAAATAAAAACAAAAAATTGTTGAAAATAATTTAGCGCACTTGTCAGCTTATTTTCACCCATTGTCATACTTATATGTACAGTAGTATTAATATCGATAATAATATCCACTCAAACGTACATTCACATAATATATACCTACATATTTACATATACTCATGTACATGAATATACATATACACACACACGTACTTACGCTGTATTATTCTGACAGATAATTAATTTAGCAGCAGCACCCATGCCTTGTGCTTCACGGATATATGTGTGTATTAACGTGTATGCATATTTTTGTCTATCTTTATATGTATATGTACTTATGTATATCTCTACCTATATACATGTATCTGTATATGTATCTAACTGCCTTTTATGTAATTTTCACATTTTCGGATTGATTGCGTCGATCTAATTAAATTTTGCTGATATTCGTGGTTTCTTGTTGTTGCTCTTGTTTTGCTGATGCGCCACTGCATTTGTATGTACATATATGAGTATATACATAAGTGTATACATCTGTGTGTATGTATGTATATTAGCACATTAATATTGTAATTGAACATGAATAGCATGTACGCGTACATATGCATGCGTAGTTGTGTATGTCGGTCTGCTTGCTTGGGTTAAGCAGCAAAAATTCAATTTAAATTTGCATTTTAATTTCAAAAAATTTTTGTAGCAATTTTTCAAATACAAACTCACCAATTTGTATTGGTATCTAGTTAAATATCTCAGGTTAGTCTTTGTGACCAATAATCGATAAAATTGAATGCAGTAGAATATTTGGCGATTTTTTCTGATTTTGTGAATAGCTAACTTCGGTTGTAATTTTTAAAAATTGGCCAGCATGTGAATATGAATTCATAAAAATTTACTTATATACACTCAAAAAAAATCACATGGAATCAATATGAAAATCCTACTATTTCAATAGGATTTGGTCAATGGTATTTTCCCATAATTTTAATTGTTTTTAGGCTATCATTTTTGATATAATTTAGCTATATTATGGTATATCTAATTGATTTCATGGTACAGTCCTATTGATTTCATGCTGTAACACTATTAATTTAATGGTATAATAAGTAATGAGACGTTTTTCGTGATTAATGGGATGTTTTTTTCTGAGTGTGCAATCGTTGTTCCCAAGAAAGCTCTAACTTTTCGCAAACTCTTTTTGAGTTTTAACCCTGTAGAGAAATTACTTTAAAGTTAGTTAATAAACAAGTTTGCCTAATACCACAACAAGTCCAACATTTTGGGTCTTTTCTCAAGGCAAAATTTAGTATTCGGGTCTTCATATCTTTTCAGTTCTCATTTGTTGTGAAACCTCTCAAATTCTCTAATTGTTAAGAAAATTTTTCAACGCATTGAAGTTAACTAAACGATGGAATTACAATCAACTGTGAATATCCCAAACATGAACCAATTGAACTTTTTCTAAAAAAGTACAAATGACCAGCCGTAATTTCTTCAAGCATTAGCGGATTCTATTTATGAACACTTCTATTTATTAAAATGTATGGTCACCTCAGGCATAATGGTGCTGCTCCTGTTTTTGCCTATTTGAGAGGGTGAGAAAACAAGAGAGAACAAAAACAACAAATACTAAACGCAGCAGTGCATAACTCAATATTTGAAATGTGAAAAATAAAACAACAAAAAAATCAATACACATTTAAAAACACTTAAAAAAGATTCTCATCATAAAGAGAGTATCGAAAATTAAGCTACACATTAGATACCAGTTTATTTATGTATGCACTACACGAACTCTACAACAAAAATGCAAATACTTACCTGACTCTTCCTCCAATTATGTATCTTTATAAAAACGATTAAACTTCTAAAGTACTTTTAAAATATAAAGCAAATATTTATATTTAATAGCATTTGTTCTCAACCCCGACCTTATATACAAAACTAATACCTTTCTTAATTTAAAGTACAAAACTTTGTCAGAAAGAAGAAATTTTGTTCAAGAAAGGGTAAAATGAACATGGGAGGGGATGCAAGGAGTAAATGGGTAAGTACGTACAGCAACAACTGCACTTCAGTAGCAAAATATGCAGACTTTTTTTTTTGTCGATCTTAGATGTTTCTCTTAAGAAAAAAATAAAATTAAAAAAAAAAAAAAAACAGAAAACACAACACAGCAAAAAACAAGATAAAAACAAAAAAGTGAAAAGTTTTATGAGGGCAGCAGTGGCAGTGGCAGCGATATTTATAAATTCGATGTTTGCCATGCAGTTAAAAATTTTTGAAAAGTACAAGTCTAGTAACTAAAAAGTATACAACAAGAGATGGAAGTCGAAGATACTCACTTTGGGTACTTTCTTGCTTCATACTCGAACTCACTCGTACTTGTACTGTATAGAGGAAATAAGTTAAGAAAACAGCAGCAGCAACAGCAAGTAGACGAAGTTGAGACAGCAGAAGATGAAAAACTTAGTAAGAAAAATTAAATAAAAATTTGAAAGCAATTCGAGCATATAAAATGTTGAAAAGTTTTTGAACAAGCAATGATTTTTTTGCTTTTTACACAAAATGATATAATAATGTTGTAAAAATCACAAATAGTAGAAAAGAAAAAAAAAAAGAATGTAGAAAATTTGCATAAAAAATTTATAGACGTAGAGGAGTGAGAGTAGAAGTTGTTCTTTGCCAAGCTAAATTTTTCAATAACAACGTTTTTCAACAACAACAAAAGCAAAAAAAACTCATTGCAGCGTATCAGCAACTCATCAAAATGTTGTAATATTTTTATTTCTAATTTAATTTTTTTTTTGTCGCATTATTATTATTTTTATTATTTTCTTTTGGTGAAGTCTCATGCACATCATTGCTGCAACAAAGTGAAGTCATTGCCAAGAAAAATTATGAAATGAGAAGCAAGAAAGAATGCTTAACGTATGCATTTGCTATATTTAATGATTTTCCTTTTTTCTACATGTGTGTATATGTAGATATGCAACAATGTATTTATGTAGATTTCTGTATCCCAGTAGGAAACTGTTTCATACTTAAAAGCAAATCATAGTATTATAATAAATTTAAAAACGATTTCAAATTCACAAGAAGCATTAGCCACAAGAATAAGAGCAAATATCTTATTAGAGTTAACATCAAAAGAATGAGAGCAAAAAAGAGCAACCATTTTCTCCTGCATTGAACTTTTTCGAAAGGCTAAATTTTAAATTGCTTGCAACGGGATATTTTGGGATTTTCGTACCTTCATAGAGAGTGCGGGATTTTAAGTCTACAAAAAGATAATAATGATTTTATTTAAATTTATTTGTTTTCAATTGAAAGTTCTGAATGAATTACATTTTTTTCCAGCAAATCTCACGAATCGAGTGAAATTTAACGCACATAAGACCGAATGTTGCATGTGATCTCACAAATGTGTTTCCCAATCGCCACTAACTCCTTGGCTATGGATGGGAAAGATTTTTCGGAGTCAGCGACTGTTGATGTTCCAAGTATGCCCATCCAATTTGGCGCTCGTTGGAATAATCACATTTTTGGTGTATCGAAAGAAACAACCAAGCTGATTATAATTCAAAATAGCTGGTTTCTTATAGGTATATGAACGACTGCAATTATTGTTTTAGGACAATGAACATTAAACATGAATTAGCCAATTAAATTGGCATTTACTACTTTGGTTTCTGATTAAGCATAAGTTTTATAAACCATTTTACCAGATAATCTAAAAAATTTACTTCCTGGGTTGATATATTACATAGAAGAATTTGTGAAATGCAATTTTGAATCACACAGATTGCAACTATGCTGCATGCACTCATACATATGTACATATCCATACATGAGCACATATGTATGCATATGCAACATTGTGCATTATAATCTTTGGTAATATAATATCACGGATATGCTGCCTCCTGCCAATTAACAGTGGAGCAAATTTTTATAAAATACATATTTCTTTTTCCTATTTTGCTATTCATAAAAATGTTTCATTAAAAATTCTTATGTATGCTTATCATAATTATGCTTGTTATGCATAAACTTTTTTATGTATTTTATTTATCTGAAATTTTTGTTACCCATTAATATTTTATTTTTTTCCTTCAAACAATTTTATGTGCAAATTTCATATCCTTTTGGAAGCAGGCAATTTTTTCTCATTTTCCTACATTCTGGCGCCATTAATGAGAAGAAGTATAAACCAGATTGCACATTTCAGTGTTTCCCTACAACTATAAGAATTCTACTTATTTTTTCGTTGACTACTGCTACTACTATAAGCTACTACTACTACTAGGTTCACTATTGCTACTACTTACTACTGTGAATTGCTATTTTTGCATCGCGCCTTTTTAGCACATTTACTACTCTCGCTCACTCTTTCGCTCAATTTATTAGTTAGTTTCTTCTCTCTCTCTCTTTCCACACTTGCTCTACACTCTCGTTCTGTGGTAATCACGCTAATAACTTGACTTTCGAAAGTAATTAGCCACATTGCGCTTATAAGCATGTGTTTTGTTTGCTTGTTTGTTTGTTTGTGTTTGTTAGCCTCTTTTTTTTTTTGTGGGTTGGCTTTCGTTGTTGCTGTGTGTTTATGTATTTGTATATCAAACCGAAAATTTGCAGTTTTATGTATGTGTATGTGTTTTCACTTTGTTATATATTTCGACAAAATTTACACAGCGAAAATTTGATTTTATTGCACTTTGGTGTTTTGTGTTTTACTTAAATTATATTAAAATTGTAATTTTATTTCAAACTGTGTGTGTGTGTGTGTATGCGGCTATTTAAGTTATTTTTATTGCAATTTGCAAAACTTAATTGCATTAATTGTGTAAATTAGTTATGCAAATAAAAAGTGTATGAGATAAATTTAATTTAAATTTTACTGTATTTAATTGACTAAATTAAAACATGTTGTTTATGTTTGATCGATCATCACTGAATATAAATTAATAACACTGCCAGATTTGAGTGTAAGAATAATTTTTGATGGTGGATCCGTCTTAACCCATTTCGCTTTGGTGTTCGATTTTTCGAAGAGTAAAAATCACATATTTTCAAAAAAATATTTAGGTATGAAAAAGGGTTGAATATCAGGAAAGTTTTGGTATGGATGTTAAGCCTCATTTTTCAGCAAATGAAAATATATATCCCCCATGTAAATGTAACTATTTCAAAAATATAAAACACATGTGTTTCATGACCCCACATATGTATAAAGTTGGCTGTACGAAATTTCGAACTATGGCGCTTATCCTCGCTTATCCTATAGTCGAAATTTCTCATTTCATGTCTTATATTTGGCGTTTATTTTGTTTATTTTGTTATTGTTTCATTAAGTGTTTTTACATTTTATAATCAATGTTTTGTAAAAAAAATCAAAAAAAAAAGAAACAAATTTTTTGACTAGATTTTTTAAATCAGCGGGTCATAATTACCCTAAAAAAATTACTTTTTTCAAAAAAAAAATTTGATCTCGGATTGAAATCGGTTAACTCGTCTGCAAAGCTATCTCGTTCTGTTTCATTGACTTCTAACATTGCATATCATTACAGAGTAAGAAAATATTTAAAGTTCCCGCAAGAGATCGCAACTGCTCTTCCGTTACGTGTATTGAAGCATCTCTCTTTCTGTCTCTCCACCTCTCTCTTTCTCTTGAACATTAAATAAACAAAAGACCTGTTAAACATAAAATAAGGTTTTGCGCAGATCTATCATTTGGCACTCATGAAAATTAAGAGTCAAATAGAGTTGCTTGTGACGTCACATAGCTATATAAAGGATTCTTTTGAGAAGTTATTTTAAATAAATTAAAAACCGGATTTTAAAAAAATATGCGGCACTCACCTTCTGTTGATGTTTTCGCACTTCTTTTTATTTTGTGTGGCTTTTTCGACTCCCTGCTTGATTTTATGCAGCAGAATTTCTTTTGGCTGTTTTTGAATGCAAAATTTCAGACGTATGAGTGCAACAAAAACGCGATTTTCGTTGCGAAATTTTCAATTCACAGCCTCGCTAAAGAAATTGCACTTTAAAAATATTTTTATTTTTTTATCAGAACTTTGAAATGTTCTTCTTCTTCTTCTTCTTCTTCTTAACCCATTATCGATGGATCATAGAATTCGTAGAGATAACTTCATAATTTTTATGTGGCTACTATTGAGATCCCACTGATCACTTTTAGCCAAATGAGATGCTATTGCGAAAAAGCAACGACTGGTACACCTGAAATATTTCAAACGGTAGTCTTTAGTATTGCATTTTGTTGTTTTAGTAACACGATTGTTAAAAAAAAAAAAAAATATATATATATATATTAATAAATTCTCTTTCGGTATTTCATATTAGCTACTCTGTTGCAAGCAAAAATACACAAAGTTTCACTTCAAAAATGCAAACATACAAGAACGTTGAGAAGATAAAGAGAGTGAGAGAAATGAGTTTGTTGTAGTTTTTTGCTGTGTGCTTAGAGAGGCAAACAAAATAATATAATTCGTTACACAAAATTGCCGATCCAGATTTCAGTGCTCTGCCATAAGGAGTTTCACTCCAAAAAAAAAAAAAAAAAACAAAATTAGTGGCAAATGAAATTGCCCGATATAACTAAACCAACTAAAACCCGTTTACTACGAAAAACGTTTTTCTATGATAAATAAATTTTTCGCATGAAAAATTGGCTTCAACCTCGTTAGAAAATTAATTCCAAATAAAATATTCCTCATACCAGAGTTTTGTGGTATCATAACTGAACCTATAACCTATAAATTAAGTGTTCACAAAAATTTATAAAATGTGAGAGCTATGCACAAAGAGAGAGAGAGAAAGAGAGGAATCGATTCCAGTCAAGTTTTTAAGCTATATTGTTTCCACATCTATCTTTAGTTATACGTTTTCCCAAGGTATTAGTGAATGTCGTTCTTGCCGTTCGTTCTTATAAGTTTTTCGCAGACTTATGCCTGGTTTTCACAATGTCAAATCTAATCAAATTTGCCAGCATGTTGGCAAATTTCATATAGAAAATACTCACTTTGACAGGGAATATGACATAATGAGAACCAGGTATAAGAACTATATACACAAGCCTCTCTATAACTCTAAAGAGCAGGAGGAAGATGGTCGTGATAATTATTGAACGTGATTGACAGGCTGAAAACAAAAATGATGTAAAAAATTGAAACTGACATAAAAATGTTTGAGAGCAAAAACGAGGTAACAATAACTGATGGCGAAGTGAAATAATCATAGCTGAGTGCAAAAGTGAAATAAAATACATTCAGGACAAACATGAAATGTGCGGTGTTCTGTTTTTGCTCTAAAATATTATTAGTTCATTTTTGCCCCGAATTTTGCATTATTGCGTTTTAGCGCGCAAGACATTCGGTTACTCAATTAGGTATCAATATAACATTTATTTTATTTTTTATATTATTCATATCAATGCCTTCCTTGTTATTAAATTATTTAAAAATTAGCACCAGTTTAATATTTATGATGAAAAATATTTGATAAATATTATCCGATTTTACCACTGAAATATATGCCCGATAATTCATCTCGCTTTGAAACAAGAAATTTGTATCATCCTGTGGATTGGTATCAGAAATTATGAATTTTGGAACAATCACAGTAGTTCACGTACTGTTATAAACATCTACACGTTAGACGTAATTACATACTTTTTTATTGTCGTTAAATATCGTTAGTCCCAATTTTGTTATAGCTATAATATGAGAAGCTCCAAATCAACACGCAATAAAATTCACTAAAATAGTATGATTTTATTGCGTCTTGATTTGGAGCTCCTCATATATAAACTATTTGTCAAAAACGATTGTGCGATTGTACGTTGCATTCCAAATCGGAGAACTATACTCCTCATGCCGAGGGAAAAGGCATATCGTTTTTAGAAACGTTCAACATCCAGAAAGTGGGCGCAAAGAAGAAGGCAGCCATAGAAGCATAAAAGAAATATAGCGAAAGATAAAGTTTGGCTTGGTCTGGAACGATATACAAAGTTGAAAAAATTTCGCAGAACAAACAAATTTAACATTGATACCTAATTGAATAATCAAACGTCTTGAGAGCAAAAACGCACTAATGAAAAATAATTCGGTGCAAAAACGGAATAACAATATTTCAGAGCAAAAACAGAACACCGCGTATTTCATTTTTTCACTGAATGTATTTTATTTTACTTTTGCACTCAACTGACATTGTTTCACTTCGCTCTCAGTTATTGTTATTTCGGTTTTGCTCTCAAACATTTTTATGTCAGTTTTTCTAGATGCAATTTTTTCACACCGTATTTGTTTTCAGCCTGTCATCTGATGTATGTAATTCGCTTTTTTCTGCCAAGTTTAAGTTATGCAATGTTTTTTGCTGGCCAAAAATCAAACTTAGATCAGTGATCTCATCAGAATAAACTGAAAAAGACAAAGCAAGAGTACTGACACCCCTTAGAGGGGTTTAAATATATAAAGCACAGTTTTTGTGAATATCAAAGTCCCGGAAATAATAGGAGAAAAGTTGTTCTTTTCTTGAGTTCTGAACATACTACGAAGTCTCAAATAAAATATATTCCCATTAATTTGATATGTTGAATTATAACTTGACTAATTGAAATTGGAGCACAAAGAATTTTGAAATTCTGTTACCATTCATTTAAAAGTTGAATCATAGCGTAATCATAGATTAAATAATCTGGGGCACAAAAAACTTACTCGGTCGACCACGCAACACTTATTGTTTGTCTATAATTTTGAATACTTACTTTTTAATTTACAGCGGCATGATGTAAGGGTAGCAATTATTCTCTAGAAGGTCGGATGGAGCAAACCTAATAATTAAATGCAAATACAATTCAATTTTAATTACTTGGTTCAATTACACTTTTGCATTCAGTTGCAGCTGGCATTTTACATAATATTTAATCCATGATTACTCATACGCACTGTTGACCTTTAAAATGTTTTAAATGTACAAATGCTATTAATCATACACAAATGATACACAGTACTCTCTCTTTCGTGCTTGCTAAATGTTGCATATAATTCGGGTTTTTTTCAAACAATAACAACAACAATCATGCAAATAACTATAATTTTTGCAGCTAATGTTTTCTTTTTCAACCACAACAGCAGTAAAAAATAACAACCAGCACTGTCAAGATATTGCAATAAAGAAAAAAAATCACAATTTTCGCCAAAAATAAAAACCGAAAAACAAAAAACTTGGAATGAAGTCAAAAATTATATACGACACAGTATGAATTGTTTGTGTTTACAACAACAATATTATTAGCTACAACATTATTTCCCTTTTGCAAAATTTATAATTTTTGGCGCAAATGTAAACATTACAATTCCTCTGCCCTGCCCTGCCCTGCCCTGCCCTGCCCCACCCACTCTATACGAAAATTCAGTTAGCATTATTGTAGTTAAACCACAGCACCAGCACGAGCAGCAAACCAAAAAGATAATTGGTAGGAAAACTGTGGAATTTTTAAGTGGGGCATTCAACAAAAACAAAAAAATAAATAAATAAAAAAACGAAAAATGAAAAAGAAACAACAACACACTGTCATACTTAGTGCAATCATACTATTTGCGAATACTTTAGTAGTAGTAGTAGAAGTAGTAGTATTTTTGCTCATTTGTGCCGCATTTGCTTTTTTGTTTCTTCTTTACCTTTTTGCCAGTTTGTTTGTTGCTCTTCTTATTATCGTCATCATCGTTGTTGTTGTTTTTGTTGTTGCGATGGTTGTTGTTATTATCGTTAGGCTGTTGTTGTTGTTGTTGTCGCCGTTGTCTTTGCTTTTCATTCATTCTTCCTTAGTGCTGGTTTTTTTGTTTTTGTTGTTGCTCATTGCCCATTGCTGTTGCTGCCTGCTGCTGATTGTATACGTTTAGAGTAAGTTGCCTTTGCTTGTTGCCAACATTTACTACATTTCATTCATGCCTCATGCTCATTGCTGCTTCTTCTTCGTGTTTTTCTTATTCTTCTGCTGCCACGGCAATTCATCTCTTCTCTTTCTTTCCGTCTCTCCCCCTCTTTTTCTTCTTTTTTTGCACATACGCAGCTAACAAACAAACGATAAAAAAACATTGTCGTTTGTCGTTGACGACGTGGAAAAATGTTGGTAATTATTTGGCGTGGATAATTACGACGAAGTTGCATGCAAATGATGTGGCATCATACTTCATTGCTAAAATTTAAATTTTTTTTTTTTTTTTGATAAAAATTTTCAACATATACAAGTCCATGCATGTACATATGTATGTGTGACTGTATGCTTTGTGTCTTTTTGTCTACAAATTTCAACGCTTTTGTTTGAATTTTTTTTTTTACTTTCCTTTTTTGTGTTTTTTCTTGTTTTTATACAAACAATAAATTTTTAATGAAGTACTCGTACTTTTTCTTTGTACACACAAACGATTAATAAAAAGAAAAAGAAGAGAGCAACAATGTTGTTGGAGTTAGCGTTGGATATTGCTTGGCTGGCTGTCTTACTTCGCACTGGTTGGTGTTTGTAATGGTGACAAAAAGAGGAAGTCATATTTATGTAGTGGTAATTTTTCTGTTTAATTTAGCTTAAAATATATTCATGAATACATTGAGTTGTGATACAATAACACAAACAAAAGATATGCTTAGACTGTGCTTACTTAATTTAGTGGTTGATAAAATTTGTGGCCTCAAATTATTATAACTTGTCACATAAAACAACTTGCTGTTGCCTTTTGTGGCAGAAGAGTGTGTATGTAGACGAATGTTAGTCATTGAATATAAATATGTTGTGTATGGTATATGTATTTATTTATGAGCAATAATTTAAGTAGTGGTATAATTTTATTACAATATTTATCAGACTATGTGCGCTGGTAACAAAATCATTGAACAAATTATTCACAAAAGTTATGAATATATTATCTTTGGCTAGACAGATAAGTATATAAAAGTTCAGCTTCTGGGTAATATGATAATATGAATATATCCTATTGGTGACAAATCGCAGAATAATGCGTAACTCTTACATTTTTGTAATTAAATAGTGTTTCTTGAGTAGAGGTGAGACGAGAATTCTATAGGAATGATTCAATTCCCAAGGATCAAAGCTTTGAACGGGTTTGTGTACAAAGATTCTGAAACATAGTAGAGAGGATTCTTTCTAATTACAGAGACTGCAAAGTATTTTTTGGCGTAATTTTAATTTATGAGCATGTTAAGTAAGACAAAAATATCCTGTAAATAATATTGTCATAGCTTTGGTATATCTTTAATCGAATATTTAACAGAAAATTCAGGAAAGAAGGTTTTTATGAAAAATTATGCCAGACCAAACCATATTAGTATCATTATTTACAAACTACTTATATAAAATACATATAAAATACAGATTTCAATTTAAAAGAGCGAAAAGCTTCATATAAAAATGCAACGAAAAGAGAGTGTATTTATATGTACGTCTTAAATCTTTTCATGTTCGTGGGCAAGGCCGTATTTAGGGGGGGGGGGGGGGCTTTTGAGGGTTCTGACCCCCCCGAAATGTGGAAACTTTATTCTAATTTTTTAGATTAATTGCCAATGGATGGAAAAAGTCAAAATAAAATCTATTTAACGATATTTTTTACTTCCATCGGTTTTTTATCTAAAAAGTCAAATATAAAAAATAAATTTGAAATCTTTGTTACACTAAGCGATCAAATCCGATTTGTTTTCTTCGACATGAGGTATAACTACGGATTCAAAAAGAGAAGGTGATACTGAGCACTCCTGCATTCATAGTTTTTCTAGGTCAGTAACTGTTTTTGATTTAAGGGTTCGTCCTGAATCAGTTTGAAAAGTTTAAAAATTAGTAAAAATAGAAAAAATTATCGGATCCTTGTAAAATTAGACTTGCTTGAATCCCATTTTTTCCTAAAACGTGACGTGAAGGCAAATTTTTGACTTCAGATTCGTGTTCAACATGAAAAATTCTTTCGCAAAAACTCCATCTATTAGCAAAACCCATGCAGTCTTAGAAGACAATCTTAAAATGTAATTAATTTTTTAACTCATTATTACTCAGAGCACCACGACTAGAAGTATCTCTTTCAATGCTGTGACTTTACGAATTTAGGGAATATAAGCCAACCTCGTCCGGGTTCCTTATCATTGATAATGGCTCAAATTCCCAATGATGATCATTTGAAAAAAAATGAGCCTCTACTATTTTTGGTAATTTTTTTGAGGTTGGGTACATCATCAGAAGTGGGAAGTCAATGAGTTAATGAAATTATGTCCCTCACGATAAAAAAAAATGCACTAGAATGCACATTGAATAATATTTATTTGAAAAAATTTAATTTGATTATTCTTGGAATTTTTTGTCACTTTTGGCCATTTTTTTGAGGTTAAGATTAAATAAAATCGGAAAATTTTTCCTAAAATTTTAATTTTATAGGGTATATCAAATGTATCATTGATTTAATTTATTGTATTTAAAAATCAGTTTGATAAAAATTATTTATGAATATTTTCTTCGAATGAAAAACCCCCCCGAAAAAAATTTCTGGCTACGGCCCTGTTTGTGGGCATGCATTTAATGCTCCCCTTCATGTGCGAATAGAAAATGTTCAATGGATAGGTTTATTGTGAGCAGGGATGCCAACTCATTTCTTCTGACTCCCCAATAGCCCGCGAAAAACTCCCCGATTTTCAGTCAAATTCTCCGCACCGATATGATTTTATAATATAACTGCGAGACACGCTTAAAATTGACCAAGGTTAATGTTATTTCAATGCGGTCCAGAACTGGTAGGTTAATAGTAAGGTTCTTTCTGACTTCGGAATTCTTTTAACACATGCGAGATTTCATCCCAAGGGAACCCACTCTTAAAATCGATTGAGCTCAAATGAATTCATTCATTTTGATAGATAAATACTCAAAGTTCTCAAAGGAAAATACATGGGCTTTCTTTTGACCCAAATAAAAACAAAAATATGTTTCCTTTTAAAAAAAAATTCAAAACTATTTTGGGTTTTGAGAAAAAAAAAATGATCACATTTTGAGTTTTGAAGATTTTTTTTTCATTTTTCGAAAGATTAAATAAAAAACGTGTTCGATAAAAATTTCCAAATGCAATAGGTGATTAGTGGATCCGAAACAGGGGCTGTTTGACAAAAATGTATTAATTCTACCGCCCTCCAACTCGACGAATTTTTGACTGATCGCGTTCAAATTTGGTGTGGTAACTACTACCCAATAAGGCTAAACTTTGTGTAAGTTTGAACCTGCAACGGGGACGAAATCTCCCATTACTACGTATATTTAAAGACTTCAAATATAAGAAAAATTGTGTAAAATTGCATACAAGATTTTTTTTGTAGCTTAATGGAAGACGTTTTGAAAATCATCATCGCACGAATGCGGCACACTGGAAGGTCCAAAAAAAAAAACCCTTAGAAAAATTATGACTATGGTCTTAGGACATACTACTATTATTTTGTTTGACCGATAATTCACGAAATAAGCAATTGGAGTTTCTCTCTGAAATTTTTACAAAATACTTTTGAAATATAATACTTTCAAATTCTTAAGAAGAGATGAAGTTTATAAGACTCAAAATATGAAGTATTGCAAAAGTTAAACGATTTACATTACACTAAATTTGACAAAAAATATTCTAGAGACTTTATTAACTAAAAGCTAAACGGTTTCAAATTTCCCACAAAAAACAGCTCATTCCCCGATTTCCCCTACTAAGTGAAATTACCCACAAATCGAGGAATTCCCTGCAAGTTGGCATCGCTGTTTGTGTGTGAGCGAGTGATCTCTCATTAAATGAAAATTCTTCATCCCTCGCACATGTACATACTCATCAGCGATGCCAACTTGCGAGGAATTTCCCGATTTGCGGGGAATTTTACTTAGTGCGGGGAATGAGCTGATTTTTGCGGGGAATTTGAAACTGTTCAGCTTTCAATATTAAAATACACCAAACTGTCTGTAGAATATTTTTTGCCAAGTTTTATATTCCTGAATACAATTCTGGCACATTCGCAACCAACACTATAAAAACATTGCTTTATACAACACAGTTTATGTTTAGTATTCAGGCAGTTCAACGCGATCGCGCAGTGCTTCGATTTCTCTTTCAGTCGTTTAGAAAGGCTTAGCTGTGCCTTTGTTCAGCACCTACTAATTAATAACTGTTAGTCCTTGGTGACTGTAACCTATAAACTTGTAAATTATGGTCAGCTATTATAAAGAAGTATATTTTATATGTTAAAAACCGATAGTCAAAACTTTAAACCAGTTTTTCTCAAAACAAGGTTTTTTCCATTGGCGTGCACTATAACTGAAATTTTAAGCCTTTAAATAGATGTCAGGAAAATTTTTTTTATCAATTTATCAATCCAAGAAAAATTGATAAAACAATTTTAACCAAGAAAGTGCAGGGCACCTTAAAATAACTCTGACCGAGAGTAACTCTAAGCCTACGTAAAGGGTATTTTTCGTTTGTATAAAATGTTTATAATATGAAATTATACCGGTGCGGGGAATTTGGTCGAAAATCGGGGAATTTCACGAGAGTTATCGGGGGGAAAGAAAAAATGAGTTGGCATCCCTGATACTCATGAATAAGAATATATACTTCATTTCAACTAACAATGAGTAAAGAGAAAGTTCTTAGAGAGGATTTGATTTTTATTGAGAAACAATTACAATTGATAACAAATCGCTCGCTCTCTCCCTCTCTCTCTCTGCTCATGGTTGCATTTATTAACTCATTTAATATTGTTACCTCTATTTTTCAACCACGTATCCGCACTTTGATAATGATTATTATGGGTAATTCACAAGGTGTCTTATTTTGCGTCGTATACTGTCACTTGTCGTAAATTATCTTATCTTTCATACAAAGTTATACGAATTTACAACTATACGACAATATGCGACAGCTTGTAAACTATCCAGGTATCCAAAAGGGTCCAAATAACCCAGAAGTGCTGAAAAAGGTTGTTAGTGCATATCGGGCTAATCCCACTAGGTCGACTCTAGATGTTGCAACTAGAGCTGGTACATCGCAATCAACTGTAATGCGATATAAGCGAAGTCAAGGGTTAAGGACAAACAGCAAAGGCAAAATAATGAAGACGCGTGCCCGAAAGCTGTATAACAATTACCTAACCAAATTCGATTGCGTGATTCTCGATGATGAGAGCTACTGTACGGTGGACTTCAACAAGTTGCCTGGGAATGCCTATTTCACAACAAAAAATAGGGATGCAACACTCAGAAAATACTCTGAAATAAAATATACTAAAATTTCTAAAATGCTTCATGGTTTGGCAAGCTTTTTTCACCTGCGGTCTACAGACCAAGGCGTTCATTACGACAGGAACAATTAAATCCAGAATTTATATAGAAGAATGCCTGCAAAAACGCCTTCTATCATTTATTGGACAGCACAAAGGAACCGCTTGGCCAGGCCTAGCCACAAGTTGTTACACCAGGTTAACTATGGAATGGTATAAGGAAAATAATGTCACAGTGGTCACAAAAGAGGCAAATCCTACCAACTGCCCGGAACTTCGGCCTATTGAAAGATATGGGGCTATAATGAAGCAAACCCTAAGAAAAACAAAGAAAGTTTGCAAAAATGATGTAGAATCCCAAAATCAATGGAATCAAGCCTATGCAGTAGTCGCCGAACGTACTGTCCAGTCTCTAACTAAGAAGTTTAAGAAAGATGTTAAACAATTTTGCAACCGCTAATAATATTTTGAATCAACTCTTTTGTGAATTATAGTTTGAGTGAAATCAGACTGTTGGTTGGTTTTTAATGTCTCCGTAAAAATTCTAAAATTCTTCTGTTCATCCCTTAATTCTGGTTGTATGCTTTATTGAACCAATTTTCATTCATACTTTTCATTTTCTATGCACTACCCATAAAATTTGCTATAATTCCACATTGATAGATTTTTATTTTTCGATTTGTTTAAAGAAAACATTATTTGATTTCTATATTTTTGCTCAACCGGAAAAATTATTTAACGATCTTTACATTTTTTCTTAAAAATAGAAATTTTGTTTTGAGTTTATTTCTTATGCTCGGGCAAAATCAGTGACTCATCTGTAGAGCTCAAATTGATGAAGATAATCCAAGTACATCTCAGGAAGTGTTATCACCGAAGCCAATCTTTCAAACTTCAAATACAGTTTTGCAAAAAACCCAATCCCAAAGCTCAATTTATTTCTTGGTTATCTTTTGGATTCGCTTGAGATCTCTCCATCACACGAAGAATCTGGCGAAGAGTCCCAAGATGATGATTTCGAAAAAACTTTTTAGAGCTATTCTGATTTTAAATGACCTTACATGAAATTTGTCATCAGAAAATCAGAAAAAATTTTGATTTTATAAATGAATTAATCTTTGTACTAAATATCCAATGGTTTGATCGACGCATTTCTTTATTTTGTTGTTGTTTTTAATTGTCACTCCTCAACGATAGCGTAAAGACAAAAATATTATAATCGTTCTCACAATAACAAAGGTGTAGGTATGACGATTTGAGTTTCTCATTTCGAAAAAAAATTAAGCTCAAACATGATTTATTATTCCTGAGCAAAAAGTTTGAATCAAGGAAGAATTTTTATTTTCGAGAAAACAAACAAAGAAAAACAAAAATTTTTAATTCATATTTTCGATTAAATAAATACATAAAAATTAGAAAATAATTTTAATGCCATATCGAAGCATTCACCATGGATGATTTGTGCAAGATCATCCAACATTTTATTTTTGAAAATGAAAATGAGGGAAAAGATAAAAAATGTGCGGAAAAAGTGTGATCATATATGAATCCTCTCGACACTACAAAATGATTTAGATCCAAACAAGTATCTGATTTAGGATATAGCCACTGAGACCGATGTCGATCTGTTCGACCATAATTCCTTCAAAAAAATCTGAGATAGAAAAGCTGATTTTATTGTCTCTAGAAAACCTTATTAAATCCCAAATTTTCCAACCATAATTATGTTTAAAAAACTTCTTTTATTCATATTTAAACTACATTTTGGGTTAGTTTCAAACAAACCATATATATCAAAGTATTTCGATCCCAAATTAAACCCTCAAGTTTAAGTTTTAGTTATCATAGTTATGCTCTATAATTTGTTACGTTAAAACTAAAACCAATGTAGAATTAAAGCTTAAAATGTACACCACGTTTGATGCGAAGTTTCAATTACATATTTCATTAACCAGTGAGGCAGCAAGGCGTATGAGTAACACTAATTTAAATGTACGTTCTAGTAAATAGTAATTGAACCAAAGTGAGCGGAAAAAATTTTAATTTACGCTAAAAACTTCAAACTGCTTTGCAACACCACCACCAACTAAAATTGGAATATTTAGCAATTTAGTATTTTTTTATAAAAATATTAATATTTTGTTTAGGTAAAAATAAATATTTTGCTCCACAATTACCAACAAAAATGTCAATATTTAGTAAATGATAGAAAACAAAATATTGGAAGTGCATAGTTAGAAAAAAAAGAAACTAAAAAATAAATTTTAAGCCCAAAACATGAAAACTATTTCAATTTAAATATTTGGTGTTTTTTTTTCTTTTTTTTGCTTCAGTTCTCATTTTTTGGTTTTATTTTGATTTTTGCATGTAAAAGTAATAAAAATTTTAGACAATCGTGTAACTATGCAACTATGTATGTATGTATATAAATGAGTATTTGTGTGTGAGTGTATGGCATGTTTTATGAACATTTTTCATGCGCCACACAATACACAGTGACAGGAAATTGAAACAAAATATTTCAAAAAAGAAATATTCAAACAAAATACAAAAAAAAAAAAAACCAAAAATTGTTAAAAAAAAAAATGAAAAGCTAAAACAAAATTTTAAAGCTTGCAGCAACAGCAGCTCAGTAGTAATCAACAAAAGTTTATTGAAATGTAAATTTTTCTTTCATGGCAAATGCTAGAAAGAAAAAAATGTGAAAAATGAATAAAAATCGAAAATTGCTTGTGCATAATTTTAGGCGCTTAAGCAAGTGAATACAGTGAAGTATTTATCCGTTCATCTCGCTTCAACTTTATTTGGTATTGGTGGAAATTTTTCATTTTTTTTTTATCATTAATATGGTTGTTGTTGCTTATGGTTGTTGTTGTTATTGCTGGGTATTGTTGTCGTTGGTTTTTTTTGTTGTTGACTGTTGTTGCTGGTTGTGTTATATAATATAACAATAGCCTTGTGAATCAAAGACTATGAAGAGCAGGAAACGCCAAAAAAAGAAAATTGGAACTCAAATGAAATGAAAACGAAATATATGTATTATATGTAATAGGTATAGTGAAATAAGTATATACTAAATAAAAGCTGCAGGCAAAGCAAAATACATTACTATATAGTAAACCCAAAAATATAGAGAATGCAAAATGTCCTTGTATATAGTAAGTAGGTAAGTAGCGAAAAATTTCCACTTCTATGATGCACGCTTCTGCTTCTACTTACTACTTCCTCGTCTACTGCTTTTTTTTCTACTTCTACTGCTTCTACTTCTATGTAGTTATTCTTTCTGAACAAAGGTATTTTAGTAGTAGTTTGTATTTTGTAGTCTGACTACTCTTTTGTAAAGTAAAAGTAGTTTGAAATAGAATCGTAAATCGAAAATCCGCTCAATCATTGATTTATATATTTTCATGCAATACTTTTACTTGCGCATACTTTTTGATTATAAAATGTAGTATACTTATAGGAGCATATATCTACTTAGAAAGAAGGACGACTACGATATACAAACTGACTTTACTGCTTTACATTTTCCGATTGAATGCATGCAGTTTTGCTTATATTCTAAAATTATTTTTTTTTTAAGTATTCAAAATACAGTGTTGCTAGTTTTTGTATTTCTATTTTGCATATACACACAATTCCATGTACCTATACAGATATAAAGATGATATCGCGTAGAATATTCACTTTTATATAAAGATTATTTCTATGAATAAAATATTGAATGTGTATATTAGGGCGTACCAATTTGTATGGATGAATTGTTTTTTTTTTTTTTGAAAAGTACTCGGACAGAAAAATTCTACATTCCATCCTGATCAACTTTGTTGAAAAAAGTATGCGAAAAAAATGGAGCCTACCCCCGGTAAAATTCCGCGTAGAAGTTACACTAATATTAAATGTAACTATCGATTTTTATTAAAAAAAACTACAGTACGTAGTACTGAAACTTCTACGAATTTTACGGGGGGATAGGATTCATTTTTTTGCCATCCTTTTTCGGCAAATTTGATCAATTTTCGAACAAAAAAAAAATTGGTACGCCCTAATGTATATCTTGATATGTATATATCATCTTACAGCTATATAAATGCATACACACAAACACTATACCCACTATACACATACAACAAATTTATGCACTGTACATTAAAGTACATCGAGACCCACTCAAAAAAAACGATGTTTTGTTGTAGCCTCTCAAAATTAACCTTCGTTTATTTCATGATGACTCCCAAAACATTGAAGTAAGGGGGGAGGGGGAAGGGGTTTCGAGTTTTGAGAAGTACTGGTTGCCACTCACAGCACGTAAGTAAATAATGAAATCATTTCTTGTTGTAATTACGTTAGAAAATCAAACAATTGTACTACAGACCCATGGGGTTCCACAAAAACAATTTTTTTTTTATGTTTTTTTACCTTCTAGCTTATTTCAATGTCCAAAACCTCCCCCCCCCCCCTCCCATAATTTAAAAAAAGAACATTTTCTTTAAAGATAATACAATTATTTTCTCAACAATTTCTTGTCTTTCGGCCATTTATTAACAAAGAGGATATAAAACCCCATTTTTAGGAGGAAGGGTAGGGTATGGAGGAAAAATGTGTACACAAAAATTTTTTATCTCTTTGTGCTTAACAACTTTGCATCAGACATGAAATTCGTATCTGTTAAAATAAACAAATTTCTTAATAGCACTTGAAGACCCCATTTTACCGACTTCAGGTCCATATTGTGGGGGAACTAGAGGTGATGATGAAAAACTGATCAGCGACCCTTTGTGAGTAATAATAATTTTTGAAGATTTTTTCAAAACTATACAGCTCACGAACACTAATCGCTTGAGCCGAATTATTTTGGGAATCAAAACCATTTTCTGTAATGCACTTTAATGCACACACACAAAGGTAAAACTTCTAGTAATATTTGTTATATATGTGTATGTAGGTGCATCTGTAGTTGTATTGGTATAATACGCTCATCAAAATGAGAAAATACATATTTGTGAACACACCAAAAAGAGAACAAATGCATATATGTAACAAACAACAACAACATCAATAATAAACAACAACAACAACAACAACGAAAATGAAAAATGTCGATGATGATTTTCCGGTATTTTAGAAAGAAAACTTCACATACTGCATGTGAAAATATGCTTTGAAGTTAAGGGATTTCATTGGGAAAAGCTTCCGGAATATTTGAGTATATTCATGTATGTATATATGTGTTCATATGCATATGCATATGTGTATGTATATGCCAGCAAGTCTGTGTTTATGCATCGGTTTATGTTTGACTTGCCATTGGCATTTTGCTGTTGCTGCTGCTGCTGCTGCTGCTGTTTGTTATTGTTGTTGTTGCTACAACGTCGTTATCTTTTTTCTCCAATCCTTGAGTATTGGCAGAAATATTTGCGCATCTAAAAATGCACACCAAGTATTAGCAGAAGCAAACAAGAGCAACAGTGAATGCATCAACAAAAGCAACACTCAGTTGTTGTAGTGATTTGTATAGTAAGCAGTAAATTTGATCCTTTTTTTTATTTTCTTCCCTTCCCTAGAAATAGTTTTTAAACATTTTTGTTTATTTTTATTTTTTGCTCAATAAAACTTACTACCTTCTTCTGTTAGTTTTTGAAGCTGCTTTGTTAACTTTTGTCTTAAATTTAATGCTACTTTTTTAAAAATTGTTAAATTTTATTTTATAAAAGTTGATATATAAAAACTGGTATAAGTAAAATAAAAACCTTTACATACTTATAGTCTACTTCATTGTTTGAGAAAACTGCAAAAAATTTATAAGTTCACTCCTATATCTTAGAGTGGATCCTTATTTCTCTCATTTCAGCCTTATTTCCAAAGTGACTAAGTGTAAATAACAGCCGCCTACTGAAACTGAATGATATCATAGTCTTTTGAGATTTTAATGACAATATTCTTGAATTTACCCAGCCCTGATTCTGGATTATCAACTCGATCTACATACATGTTTTCTCTCTGTCATCTTTGTTCTGCTCTGTTTTTAATTTTCTTATTACATATATGATGTTTTTTTGCAAAAGTCGCAAAGTGTCGAAAAAAATGTATGTATATTGCTTCTTCTCAGGCTTAATCTTAACCTCTTCGCTGTAAAAGTCAACAACGCTTTTCGCAATTAAGCCGCATTTACAATGGAGCGAGGACGCGAGGCATGTTTCGAAGTCGATTTCGGAATCGAGAGCACTCGTCGCGATTTATATGAAACAGCTGTTTAAAGTGTGTTTACTTTATTAAGAGTTACCGTCATTCATTGTCAAAAATTGTATATGTATATATATTTTTTTAAAAATCAAGTTATTTTCAGGAAAATTTAATAAAAAAGATTATTTACTTTTTCATTAATTGCTGCACCAAGGATTATTCCGTTTTTCCACAGTTTTCTACTAATATATTTTATATTTTATTTTATTTCAACAGTATGTAGGACATCTAGAAACTCTATATGTATCAACATCGCATCTCGCTCGCGAGGTTTTTTCAAATTTTCGAAATTCACTGGCGAAACGAGAGCATATTGAAACACATTGAACGAAAATTTGTCGACGTGACGCTTTCGAACATCGTCTCGCGTTCTTGCTCCATTGTAAATTGGGCTTTAAGCGAGTCGCGTTTAATAAGAAACAACCGTTTAAAATGAGTTTACTTTATATAGGGTTACAATCTTTCTTTTTCAAAAATTGTGTATATATAAGTTTGTGTATTTTAAGTTGAGTTGTTCTTGGGAAAATAGAGTAAACAAAATTATTTATTAACTCAATAATTGCTGCATTAAGGATTATTCCATTTTTCCTCAGTTCTCTGCTAATATACAAATGCAAAATTGTTGAGGAGACTCTTTCGAGCTTCGCGTCCTCGCTCCGTTGTAAATTGGGCTTTAAACAGAATTGCCTTGTACGGCGGTAAAGCGGTCGACGACTAACCGCTGTCCAAATTAAAATGCCCTCGTATGAAATGACACAGGATTGTGACGGCGGCGGCGTTTTTATCGCCGACAGTAGCTGGTTCACGTAGCGCCGACTGCTTTACCGACGTACGACGTAATTGTATTTTATGCTCGATGTTCGATGAACATAAAACTTTTTCTCCCATGCTCGGTCGAAGTGGTTACATTCAGCTCGTTGCAGAGTTGTTTTTTTTTTTTCAAAATATACTCGTTTGTTTAATACTATTTCGTATGTAATGATACTGTTTTGTGAAATAACCAACCTGAATACTCGGCGTGCTCGGTGTACAATACACCGAGCATATCGTGTTCGGTGTGAGAGTGAGTACTGACTCTCTCTTTGTGTTCGGTGCAACAACAATTTCACGGTGTTCGCCGAGCATACTCGCAATGTAACCACAGCCTAAGGTTAAATTCAGAGAACTAGTTTGCAATAAAAGATACTAGAAACTAGTCTACTCTCAATCTGCCTGTGCTCCACTGCACATATTGAGAGAAATGAACAGCTGATTTGGCCAAGGCATTTTTAATAAAGTGAATTTAGCTCAGAAGAAAAAAAAACTTACAGTGTGAAAAACAGCTCTTCACTATCAAACTTAGCATAATAATAATGTGGAATTTCGACATTACAATTGCTTATTTACATTTAACACTTCAAATAAGAAGAGACTGTTCTCAGAAATTATTATTAAAATTGTGTGAATATCGCGCAAAAATTGTAAAATTTGCCCCTATTTGCATTTATCAACTCTTAAACAATAAACTGAGTACGAGATATGTCATACATATATGGAGTCAAAATAAAACTTTACAAAAGTTACAATATCGAAATTTTAACAACAAAAAAATCAAATTGTAAAAAGTGACATAATTGACTCTTTAGAAACCATACTCATAAATTGTCTGCACCCTACACGATACATACATTCGCATGAAATTCCCCCAATTTTTCAACATTGGAACACGTTTGCAACATTAAATTATTTTACCATCACCTTTCATTTCCTTTGCAATTTTTCCAATACAATTTCACTCACTCACCCTCTCGAAAACTGCTACTAGTTTTTTACTTTATAGCAAAACGTTTACTATGAATTTTACTATACCACATTATACTTCAAAACTATAGAGCTTGAAGTCCTTTCTATGTTGTTGCACTCTCTTGCTGTGGTAGTAGTTGTAATAGTTTTTTTTTTTTTTTGTTTGCTTGTTTCTATTCTATTTTCTTTATTGTTTTTTAGTGTGAAACCAACACCTTTGGCAGTCACTTTGTATTGTAATTGAATTTCTGTCGCTTTGCTTTTCTTCTCTGCAACGTACTCAAATGCAAAATTTCAATTCATGAGAAAATTTTCGGGTATATTCATTTACCAAGCGGAAATACACTTTTAATTTAAGCGGAAATGTAGAACTATTTAGAAAGTCGAAGAGTTGCACGTAGTTGAACTATAACTATACATACTTTTTTTGATTTTTATTTTTTGCTTTTTTGCTTTTTTGGTTCGTTCGTTTGTTAGTTTGTTTGTTTTTTGCTTACTACTACTACTACTACTTTTTTTGTAAGCTATTGCAAATAACTACTACTACAAAGTTTATTTACAACTGTGCGCGCGCGAATCGCATTTCAATTGGCCTCGAAAATATGTAACTGAATATACAGACATACACAGGATAGTGTGGGTGGTTAGGTCAGTGGTGGCGGCTGCGCTGCTGTGGGGAGCCCAAAAAATTTCAAAACCTCAATACACAAAAGTTTGGAATATGCAAACTCCTCTCTTCATGCTTAAGTGAAAACTTCCTGCTCCGCCACTGTGCATCTCTGGTTACAGTAATTGAAAACGTTTTTGCCAGTATTGCTGCATTTCAGTCTATGTATGCAGGAGAGTAGTAGAAATTACATTTAATTTCTTGCGCTAGTTTCTTCTTTTGATGCTGCTGCTAACATTTTCCGTTTCTTTTTTTTTTTTTTTTTTTTTTTTTGTTTAGAAAACAGAAAAATTTTATATAGTTAGTGTTGATTTTATTTAAAGATAAAATTTACTATATTTTCTGCTTCAAATATCTTTTTAAATTTTTTCTGCTTTGAATAACTTTTTAACTTTTTTCTACTTTGTTTTTCTTTTTTGCAGGTAAGCTTCTTCAAAAAGATAAACTCACTAATATTTTTCTGGTTATTAAAATGGTAAGTTAAAATATTGCAAAATTTTACAATATCTCAACTAAACTACTTCTACTTTAACAACAACTTTTGCAGTCATGCCAAAATGCTTTATTTCTTTTCTGTTTTATACTCCTCGTCAGCAATTCTAAAAGCGATAATTAAAACTTTTATGCTGTGTACTTGCTTTATGTTTTGTATATTTTTTCTTCTTTCTTAAACTTCAAACAAAAGCGAAACCACTTGAGTATAATCGCCATCGTTCTCTACTTAAGTCAGAAAGTAGAAAAGCGTTAAGAAAAAAAAAATAAAAAAAATAAAAAATATGCACATAAATCCTGCCTACCTACAACCCACTAACGTCAACGCCAAGCTGAAAAGCTCAAGTAGCTCACTTAACGCATAAAAGACCAAATTACTTGACAGCTGTCAATAAATTTAACCGAACAGCTGCTACTGCTACTGCGGCTGCGGCTACTGCTGACCCACATTGCCACAAAAGCTTACTATTGCAAACACAAACAACGGAAAAAAGGAGTTACAAATTCTGAAAAAAATATAAAAAAGTAAGAGGAAAGAAAATAAAAACTTTAACGAAAAATACGTACCGGGGAAAAAATACGAGCATATAATATGGATGTAAAGTGTGATGAATGTATAAAAAGTGTGATTTTTCCGCACTTTTCTACTTTTCTTTCACTCTGGCAACACTTTTACACACACAGTCACACAATTTAAAACTTTCGAAAGTGAAAATGTCAAAAATTTCAACTTAAATAGAAAAACTTTTATTTTGTGGGCCACTGTTTCACACAGTTCACTCACTCTCTTCTGTTTTTCTCTCTCTCTCGCTCTCTGTCTCTCTTCTTCTTTCACCCTCTCTGCATTTTCTATTAATACTTTCAATTTTGTTGCAGTACACTACACTTTTTTCTCAATAAAGGTACTAAAGTGGAATAAAAGTTATTTGCTGAATAAAATGTGGAAGGATTGAACGTAAGCGGAAGAGAAAGAATTAAGGAAATTTACACACACAAAAGAAGAAGCAAGAAGAACGCGGCATGAAAGAAGTGTAGACATCAACGACTTATTTGAAATTGACGCGCTGTGTAAAGAGCGTTGAAAATGGGTTTTTTTTTTTCTTTTTGAATTGATTCCGTATACTCCTTAAGCATTTAATAAGTTCGAGAAGGCAAATTTCGCTCTCTTTTTGATGTATGCATGTGTGTATTTATGGTTAAGTGTGTTTGCATATTAGTGGCGTGAATGCGGAAAAAGTGTTTTAAAAAGCTAAAATATGTCACATTTTCCGGCGGTGTCATAAGTGTTTAATAATGTTTAGTGGAAATTAATTTGTATTTATGTAAAAGCCGTATGGCATAAAAAAAAGATTGATTTTTTCGGCTGTATTTAGCGTTTATGATATAAGAATAGATGTCATAAAATTAAGTACTGGAAAATGCTAGTATAAGATTAAATTCTATAGTCACTCTCTTTTTCTCAAATCCAAATGAAACTCATGTAACTGTGCTTTGAAAAAAAATATGCTCAAACGATCATGAGTTTTTTTTTTTGTTTGTGTTTTTTTACAACTTTTGAGAATGAAAAACAACATTATTCTATATAGCAACAGCAAAGCGAAAAAGATAAAAATGCTCAACACAACAAATTCATGGAAATATCATAGAACAAATTTAGCTGAGAAAGTTTCCTCGTAAATGAAATGATATATATTTAGAACAGTCATTTCCAAAACTTATACTTATACATACGCATTTCAATTCATTGATAGTGTATATGTGAGTGAATAAATGAAAAACTCCAATATAGTAATAAAATTTTTGGATTTCACTGACAAAATTTCAAAATTTTATATGGGCTATTTTAAAAAATAATATTAAACTAAAACAGTCTGATTGAATCGTTCAAATTTATATATCTTAATCTTTCTAGCCTAATTAACTCTTTAGGGTTAAGTAGGGTTTAGAGTTTAGAGCTGTGGGTGGGCTGAACTTAACCAAAGCACTCAGTCAACGAAGACCATTGTGCTATACCCTAGGATAGAACCAGTAGAAGAGAGTAGAGAGACAGGAAAGTTATGTGGGGATAAATAGGAAGAAGAAAGGTCTAGGTTCTCTCAGCCTCGAACTTCTTTGTTTCACTGATGAACCTTAGAAGCTCAGGAAGAGGGAGAGTATGGACATTATTCATACACAAGACATCACTACCCAGCTGCCTTAAGGCGGGGTTAAACTGTCCCAACTTTTGCTTAGTTTTTTGTTTATGGTGGAATATACTTTAACCCATCTTGAAAAGTTAAAATTACATATAGTCATGCAGTTAAATATTTTTTGTAGTATCTTATTCCTTTGGCAATGATATGAACCAAAAAAATTCTATGCAACTACGGTTTTTATTTTCTTTAAAATCGTATGCCTCAAAGAGTTGAAGAGTTGAAGGGTTTCCAGTCTCTAGTGGAGAGTAAAAGAAACGAAATTCAAAGAAATTAAATTTTGTGGCTCAGTTGGTAAACGTATTGCTTAACATTCACGATACGGATTTTCGGCCACAAGCTTGAGTCCGGAAAAACTTTGCCAAAAACACAACTCAATAGAAGATCAAGGAAAAATGAAATGCTAATAATAAATAAAACTAAAATAAAAATGAAAATTTAGTTTGTAAGATTTGAACTTAGGAAATAATTTAAAGAAAAAAAAATTGAAAAAAATAATTTTTGGCCCACAATTGACTGCGTGCTTACTGGCGTTTTAGGCAACTTAGTCTATGGCGTCATGAATTTTGGCAGTAACTATTTTGGAGTTTTGTTTTTCTATGAGATGCAAGTGAGCTCATGCTCGTAATCGTGTCCTCCCTTATTACTCCTTTTGGAGGCTAAAACGAGTGCTCCATGCCCTAGGACATGCAGTGTTTAAAACGAGTACAAAATGCAAGAGCTCTGGAGCAGTGTTAAAAACGAGTACAAAATGCAAGAGCTCTGGAGCAGTAGAGAGCAATACATTGTTCGCTTTGGAGAGTTCGATGATTACTCCTACGATCATCCTAAGTTCAAGAGGGATAGGTAAAAATATATTGCAAAAAACAAAATGCCTTTTTTGTTTGGAATAAGTACAAGCAAAACTCATTTATATTCTACGTGTACCACAATTTGACTAACTTGCTCTCTTGCAGTTACATTTCAGTTGGCGCTGGGGCTTCATACGAAGCACCTCAGTGTCTGTTTGTCTTAACATTTTTACCGCACCATCTGATACAAGTCTTGCTTGAATTCTCAGCGCCAACTAACGAGATCTCTCAATTTACAGGTATTAAGTATGTGTGAGCATTGGTTGGTGGTACAAAATTTATATCACTAGTCTAGCCTTTAATATGCAATGATAAAATTTTTTTTACTACATATAAGAATAAATTTGAGTACATGTTTAAACATTTTTTTTTTTGCATTTAAAAAAGTCAAAGACAAGCTAGAAAGTTTCGTGACTTTTTTTAATTTTTATTTAAAAGCTAGTGAATTTAATTTGTTCTTAAGTGATTAAATTATGTAATGGGAAACTAAAAAGTTTGAAAAAAATGTCCAAAAAAATCAAAGAATTATGCACTTAAGGCTGTGCAAAACAAAAGCAACAAATTTGTAATATTCCTTATTTACATTCATTGCTTCATATCTGCTAGGCATTTACTTTGTCAGATTGATGAATGTCCTCTTGGGTGCCATTTCCCACTTTTATTTCAAATTTATCCTATCTATCCTCATCCCTGATTTGGAAGTGGTATCCACCCACTCTATGTTTCGAGGTTTCGAATTAAGTTTCAAGGATTTAAACTCGGATGTTAGTGACAACCCATGAGAGAAATGAACCCTTCTTCATTCTAATCAATCTTAAAACAATTTTAAAGTGAGTTTCGAGTAGATTCCATGTCTAAGTATTCCACAAGGTGGCAATTTGAACAATGGTTAATGAAGCATTTGAGTCTCCGGAGCTTCCCTAAGGATTAAATGGCCAATATTTCAACTTATTCCGTGGAAAGGATAAAGACCATGAACAAAATATTTTATCCAATTGCAAAAAGTTCCGCCCCTTTGCTTGCCAGTGAGTTTACAGAGCAAAGTTTTGGTTGTGCTCTTTTGATTCGCCTAATATGGAACTTGTAGTATGAATTAATTAAAAAAAAACTTAGACTAATTGAACCAGTTTGTCAGTAATTAGATTGAAAACAGTTCTGCATAGACCGAAGTCAGAAAAATGACAGATGTGAAAAGTGCACCGATGAATCGAAATTCAGTTGAATCAATTCATTCAACAAGTCTCTTACTAGACGAATAAAAGGAGGATGATTAAAATATTGCTCTGCAAAGTCACTGGCAAGCATGGTGGCGGAAGTTTTTGCAATTGGATAAATTAGTTGATTCATGGTCTTTATCCTTTCCACGAAATAAATTAAAATATTGACCACCTAATCCATAGGGAAGTTCCGAAAACCCAAATGCTTCATCAGCCATTGTAGAATTCGCCACTTTTTGGAATATTTAGACATGAAATCTACTCGAAACGCACATTAAAGTTATTTATCCTATTCTTATTGATTAGCATGGAGAAGGGTTAATTTCTCTCATGGATTGTCACCAAGAATGATAGAATACAAGATTGCGCATTAGTCTGCTCAAAAGTAAAAACTTCTGCGCATGTACGTCACACCTGACCCCATGCTGTGATCTGATTGGCTACAGTGTGTTGACAGATATTTGTTTACGTTTTCATCTGACGTTTTCACAAATGTTCGTTTGGTTTTTCTTCGGCAAATGTAATAAATTGTGAACTAATTGTTTTTCTTCTAATAAATAAATAAATAAATGTAAAAATTGGTTTTTATTCTTACGGTTTGCTTTAATACGCAATAAGCAAAATGTAAACAAAGCAAAATGTAAACAAAGGTCAGGTGTGACGTAGCCAAAAAATTCGAGCTTAACTCCTTGAAACCTACTTCGGAACCTCGAAACATAGAGTGGGTGGGTACTGACAAATTCAATGCCTAGCAGATGTGAAGCAATTAATGTAAATAAGGAATATCATAAAAATGTTGCTTTTGTTTTGCACAGTCCTAAGTGCATATTTCTTTGATTTTTTTTAAATAATTTTTTTTGGGCATTTTTTTTCAAACTTTTAAATTTCCCATTATATAATTTAATCATTTAAGAACAAATTAAGTCTACTTTCTTTTAATTAAAAATTAAAAAAAGTCATGAAAACATAATAAGTATGGTATGCTAAGATTTGTTACTTTTGTTTTGCACAGTACTGTATAAACTCACACATACTATGAAATCTCATACGACACCGACGTGGCATTCGGTTTTAATTTCTATCAATTCATTCTTCTATAAATTTTCCTAGAGCTCCGAGTAAAGTTGTCATCACATCAAAAATTACAAATGAAATAATATTTACGTGATACATCATAAAAATAGACGTGAAAGGTCTGCTTAGACTTTCTAAGGGTCAGAATGAATGTATACATTACTAGCTAAGTTTTTTTTTTTTTCTTTAAGCAAATATCTTGGCAACCCTAGTTTTTGCCTTTTTTTTACTCAACACCTACTATTTCAAATTCTAAATCTGTACCTTTCATCTCTCTCTCTCTCTTCCTTGCTCTCTTTCTCTCTGTGAGCAAAGTAGGGGTTAATAAAAATCTCAATAACTTCGCAATCAAACTCATGTCTTCAGTTATACACACACACACACACACACACGCAAAAAGAAAAGCATAAAAATATGTTAACTTTTCAAAATACTAAAAATTTATTGATTTCCAAAAATCAAAAGAAATAACTTAGTAGTATTCAGTAAAACAAAGTCAATAGAAACTAATAACTTTCAAATACCACTCATCACTGAAACTGAAAACGCATTCCTCCCCACTACTAAAGCACAAATTTAAATTCCTACACAAAATCACTGTATCGACTGTGCATATAACAAAAATTGGCAACCATACAAACAAACAAAGTTTCGAGTTTTGATCCCATAAATATTTACTTGAATATGATGCAAATTGAAGGAAGTATTCATACACATCGTTCGACGTTCGTCGTTCGTTGTGTTCATCCTTTTAAAAGATAAACACGTACAATATATTTCCATAACACACACACTCAGACTTTACATACTACTATCTTACACTTGCATTGGCAACACTTTTTACTGTCCCTTTTCTTTTTTTTTTCTTTTTTTTTTTGGTTAGTTGCACTCTTCCTCCTTCACAATTTCAGTTCAATAGCAAAGCACAAAAATTTAAATTCAATGCAAATATTTCGTTTTGTTTCTTATGAATTTCGGGCAATAATTTATTTCCCTTTTTTTCGGCATTCATACATAAACTTGGCTATGGTTTTACTTTTGCTACTACTTGCTACTTGTATGCAAAGAGGTTGTTTTTCATTTATGCTGCTTCTTTTTGTATGGCATACAAAATTTATTTTTTTTATTGCTATTTTAACCCAATAGACAAAACGATATGAGCTCAATAAGGCTGTATAAAGTGTTTTGACGCTTGCTATGAAAAACTAAAACTAAAAAGTAGGTAGTAAAATTTGTAAAAGAAATTTAGATGCCATAAATTCATAGTGTTAGTTCAAATTTGTTAGTGTTTAGTTACTTGAATTCAAGTTGGGATTAGTTTTTCAATCAAACCAGAAGAGAGAAAGTAAAAGATAGAGAGAGAAAGAGAAATAAGACACAGCTAGAATTTGCATAAATGTAGATGGTGCTCATAAGATAGGAACAGCAGGGATTGGTATGAAAACACACAAAAACTATATTTTTGAAAACTTATAACTCCAACAGTTTATCAATCAAATTTAAATGAACTTTAATTTCAGGTAAAAAGTATACAAATATTTAAGGGGATTCAAGAAACATCTGTTTATTATGAACTTTCTACATAGTAAATAAGTTTCCCTCAAATAGTTCACTGGGATTATAACTGTGTACAGCTGTGTTCAATTAAATAGCAGCGCGTCGTATGAAATGCAAGCTGCCCATTTATTTCAACATATTATTCAAAATTTGTAACTGTTAACAATTAATAAAACTATATTTACCAGCAACAAAGTCACGGTTAGCGCTCAAAGGTTTTAGAACGATTTTCTACGAAAAATTAATATATAATATTTTATTATACAGTTGTTTGATATAATAAATAAGAGTTCAAGATTCTGGCAATTTAAGTTGTGATATTTTTGGTCTAGGATAAACTTCCTCTGCTTTTCGGAACAGAATCCGGTTATATTAAGTGTTGAGTTAATTTATTTTATGTCTTTAGTTTTTATGGTTTATAGTTCTGTCAGATTAGTGATGAAAGGTGAAGCTATGAGATGGGCATTTACACACAGAATGAAGGATCCTTTCTTCCTCTTACTTAGGACAACAATCCGATAAAACTCATTGAATGGCACGCCTAATTTTTTAGCATGTCTCCGTATTAAGCAGTGCCCTGTGAGCACCGAAATCGTTGTGCTGATAGAGTTACGGTTAAGGTTTAGTAGCTGACTAAAACGTATTTTGTCCATTAGGATTCAGATAAGCCTGGTAATACCACAGGTTTGATCGTTTGCTTTCTGGTTATAGTAATGCTTGATGGCCAGTTTAACAGATATATTTGATTAAGCCTCACCCAAGGAACTGAGATGTTCTATATATTAAAATAGCTTTTTTGTATTGGACCTACACTTTGGATGTCTTTTCCGATACTTTTAGGCATTGCTCTCCTGTGATATTTTCTTTTACATTTCATATCAAATTTGTTTGAAAAATAATTTTATAACTTTTGAGTTTTAATCCCGAGTTTATTACTGGTAAATATTTTTTATTTATTAATAAAAATAATTACAAATTTTTAACAAAAATTAGAAATAAGAAAGCAAACTGCTCATTTTATACTAGACACTATTATTTCATCGAACACAGCTGTATGTATGTATGTATGTATGTATGTATGCATGCGCCAATGATTTTGCTGCTGATGTGTTGCAATTAATTAATGTCTACCCACCCACCACCACCACAATAAAAAAAAAAATGGCATGCAGCAGTAACAGAAATAAATCTCATGTGTTGTCGTTTCTGACTGGTTTTTCTTAAATTCACCACATTCATACTACAGCGCGCTATTTGTCCTCATTTATGCACATACACACATAAACGCATATACATACACACACACATATATAATTAGCCATTATATCCCATGGGCTCAATCTTTCATATAAAGCTTTAATTTTTTTTTTCTCTACCGTTTTTTTTCTTGCTGACATTACATTTTCGTTGTGTGTTTCTTTTCGTGTTTCATTTATGTTAATTACATTTCTTTTCTGCACTTCTCTTGTGTAAATATTTGTTAATTTAATGCTTAAACGAGAGAAAAATAGAAAAAGAACAGTAGAAAAGAAGAAAATTAATATCATTCTGTGTGACATTTATATTTATGTCATTATAATCATGAAAACTTAGCTTATTTAGACGTTAAACATTTTTTGTGTTTTTGTTTATAATTTTTTTCTTACTGTCAGCGTTAATTTTGATGAGGCGAAAAAGAAAATAAAAATGTTTAGTATACTTTTTGGCGCGTGCTAAATTTTTAAAAACGTAATTCCTCTTTCTAATATATCTTCCTCTTTTGCTTTTCTTTTATCAATTGGAAAAGCACAAAATCTTTTAGCTTTCCACAGAAAATCTTTTATTTTTGTGCACGAACAACTCTATTCGTAATAATAATTCCCAACTTTCTGCTTCCGTTTCCATTTACACTTACTCTATAACTTAATAATAATCTTTATTAATTATTTCCACTTTTCCACAGTAAACGAGTCCCATGTGTGCTTCAAGAAATCAACGTAGCAGCATCTTTGTCATTATATCTAAAAAGAAAAACACCCTCACACAAACATACGCACACAATTGCACTCTCAATCTCCTCTCAATGCAAAAAGGGGAAATATAATCCAAACTGATTAAACAATTTCATTAACTTTAAGGACTTTCAAGGGTAACACTTCAACCTCAATACAGCACCGAACAACAAAAACCAAACCTCTTACTTGTGAAAAAGTACAGAAATTAAGTTGAAGAGTTGAAGTGAGAAAGTGAGGAAGGCAAGGCTAAAGCGGCAAAGTATGCTAGAAAAAAAATAAAAAGGATATCCTTTTGTCTATAACACTTTTAAAGCTCACTTTACTTTTACTTCCCCAAGAGCCTTTAGGCGCAAAGGCATAAAAATTGAGTTGAGTTGAGTTTAGTTTCACTACTAACTGCATACATACCTACAATTTTTTGGTTTTCCTTTTTTCTCTTTACAAATTTATTTTATTTTTTCTCATGTCTTGTTATGAAAATTTACGAGCTTTACTCTTATTTTAAACACTTTTCATCTTCATTTTTGCCCCAAAAAGTATGCAGGAAAAAAACATGAGACTTAACACACATACGAATACAGAGAGTTTCAAATGGGAAAACTCTTGAGACTTTGTTTGTATTAACTTATACTTCTATGTAGTAGTGGTAGTAGTAGTCGTGACGGGGTAAGCGGCATCTGCAGGGGAAGCAGAATTCATAAAATAGCTTTGAGTACAAAGTGAGGAAATTGTAAAATTAAGTGGCACTACCACTTTGGCTAAAAGAAAAGGTAAAGAAAAAATATATACACAGGGGTGGTAGTTTCGTTTCGTCTCTTACCTTCATACCTCTAATTTTTTCCTATCAACTAAAAGTGATAAATATTTTTTCATTTTTTTGTTTTGTTTTTTTTTTTTGAATAACTTCAACTAAACGTAAGAAAATTAAGATAGAGCGAAAGAAGCAAAAGAATAACATTATTTCTCTTAAGCGCACCTGTGAGTTACCGGAGAGTTGAGTGAAAACGTGCAGCAGAAGAAAAAAACGAAAGAAGGAAATGGATTTTAATTTACTATATCGTTTTTTGTTTTTTTTTTCTTTTATACGCTACGCTGCTTTTGACCAAACTAATAGTCAATGCATAGTGGCATGAAATTGGAATATTGGTGTTTGAAAAATTTAAGATTATTTCCTTTTTCTTATTATTATTTGTTATTTTTAATTTGGAAGAAATTGTTTAAAATTTTTTCTAAATTTGGCAATTCATTATCTTAGGCTTGAGGAACATATTATGCCAGAAGAATAACAAAAGTTTATAGAACCAGCAGATCAGACGATCGCTTCGGAACCTGCTACTGATTTTTTATTGACTGACTCCAAGATCATACAAAAAAGTAAAAAAAAAAATTATATGATTCCATGACGAATGTTCAAAACTAGAAGAAGCTTTCTTTTCGTTTCTACAATTCGGATTCGGCATAAAACTGTAGGTAATTGAATGTGAATTAGAGCTTCAAATATTGTCCAAATACCCAGATTGTTCGAATACACAGATAGTATCTCAAAACTAAAAGTATGTGAATAATCTAAATACCCGAATACTGCCACGCTAATAATAGAATTTATTTTAATAAAGCATTGAAGCATGAAGATAAAAGCAAAGAAAATAGTTAGTTCAGTTCCCATATCTGGATCTGTCTCAAATGTTCGAATCTATAAATGTCCAGATACTTCAAATTACTGATGTGCCTTTGCTTGGACCCTCAATGGGCTGTTGTCTTAACTACACCATACAGAGTTCAAAAATTAATCAAGAAAAAATTACTTGAGACGGCATCAGTTTTATTATCCGGCGTTCTTATTCTCCTATCTCTGGCTATACTAAAAAGAAGAAAGAAGAATTTCTATCCAGAAAACCCCCAACCTAGTCAGATCTATACAAATTCGGTTTTCGGTATTTCTGAGTGGTTCGGAACTCAAATTAATTGGAAACTATAACGTCTGCCGACAAAGCAAATTTTGGATTTGCTACTATTTACTTTATGGCACAACAGCTCATGGATGGCCTAGACCGAGCGTTTCGCATCCATGCAGAATTAAAGGGGCCTACAGTTTTATGCCGAATCCGAACGGAGAAGTGGAAAAATTAAACTTACCAGTCTTAAAATAAAAATCTTAAGTGCTGCTTGGCTGTCACTACAAGTTTATATGTGGGTATTAACCGAAAAATTTGAAAATAGTTTGAAATCTGATCAGTATCCATTGTGATTGGTAACACTGTGCGACAAATTGGGGATGCCCAAAAGTGATCGGGATCAGAGTATGCTTGTTGAATACCGAAAGTGTACCAGAATGTTGGGCCTCAATGTCAAATGTTTGTATGCGGTCCCAAAGTTGCTATAATAAAACATGAGACATCTTGATTATTTTTCCATCTGAAAACGTTCATGAGTTCAGCACCTATTAGTAAAATCTTCCGTAGAATACATTTTTGGAATGTGTTAACCCATTACCTTTATCCCTTATGGTTCTTTTTTGTCCTTTTCTAGAAATAATATATATATAAATTTACATGTTTCTAATATTTAGTAGCCTATAGTAAAATTGTATGAACAACGTTTTTCTAAAACGTATGAACTCTCTATGAACCTACAAAATCGAGTAAAAGATCGGTTTCTCTGGAAAAAAGCAAAAATACCTAGAGTTAACATATTCCAAAAATATGTTTTACGAATAATTTAACTGAAAGTTGCTGAATACTTAAACGTTCTCAGATTTAAATATTCAAGACGCCTTATGTTTCATGGTACCAACATGTTCAAAAACGCGAAAACTTTAGATTCGCATAATACAAATTTTTGACGTTGAGGACCAAAACGGAGTTGACCACAATGAGCTAGAGCACTTCCGCTATCCAACAAGCATAGTCAGACTCCGACCATATTTTTTATGACGCATAGTGTAATTGAAATGAAATTGAAAAAAGTGGAGTTCCATTTCTGAATTGTAATTTAAAATATATAATTCCTCAATGGAATTATAAAAGTACATGAATACTAAGGAATTGCTCTTACCTTGTGTAATTGACTACTCTTGAGGAATTAAAATATTGGAAATGTTAATTACCAATTTCAATTCAATTTCAGTAAAGAACATTCTCAATCCCTCATTATAATTGTAGAGGAACTGAATTTACCCAGCCCTACCCTCTATTCACCTTTTATTTCATACGGAAACTTTTCCGTGACGATGAGTGATAGATTGTCTCAAATCCTATAAAGGTCACGTGGATAAGCTGATAGAAATAACCACCACCCTATTCTGTACCCTTCTTTTCAGAACTAATGGTAAAAATTTCACCCGATAATCATAACTACAGGTGTCGGAGCCACCGTTATAAAACTGGTACCAAAAACCCGGACAGAAAGGTGAAAAGGGTTTTGCTAAATATGTAGAAGCTCAAAAAAAAGTACTTGCCGAACTTGAGCTCATCTTCCTGATATAGCAGTCTACCATATATGGTTATTCAAAGAAATTGCTCAGGACAGTGGTCTCCTGTCGGTCAAGTGGGGGGTGATTAAATCAAACCCTTGACTCGTTCAATAAATGCCTCCAGAATCCCTACCTGCTCTCGATTCATCTAAAACATAAATGCCCTCCGACACTATGGGACAGTAGACTCCATATCGGTAGTTCAAAAAGAGAGCAAGTGGTATTGTGTCATGATCCACTAGCGAATCCAAGGGGTAAAATTTGAGGGGGGATCGAGGTTTCGTTGTTAAACAAAAAAAAATACATGAATTTCGTACTCTTCTGAAAGCAGAAACAGTGGGTCGAAAAGCAAAGTCTTATAAAGAGCTTGCAAAAAATACGTAGTTTATAGAAATATAAATGAAAAGTATTTGAAATTGTTAGATATTTTATAAAAATCGAAAAAAATTTGTTCCAACAATCGCAGAAAAATAAATAAGGCAATGAATGGCAGCAGACATATTACTTTAAATCTCCCAATGTGAAAGCATCAGACAAGAACAATTCAAATAAATCTATTCCAATTTCCCTACAAAAATTTTGTTGTGGTTGGCCATAAACGAGCGTGGTTTGGCAGTGAGTTCGCAGAATTACAAAGAAAGGTGCCGACTGGTGCTTGGAGAGTTTTTTTCCATAAACATCCCCAATAAGGTCAAATAATTTTTTGACCAAACGCTTAGGAATTAAATATGTGCCGTAGCACTTAATCCATTAAATGTCCCAGAATTCAGTCCAATCGACATTTTTTTCACTAGAATATTGAACAAAATGTAAATTGTTTGATTGAAAAGTTTAAAAACAATTGAAAATCATAGAAACTCTAGTGCAACAAATGCCTGCCACCCTCTAAAGTTTTTCATTTTTATGGTTCATTCAGTCTTTAGTCTTCTTTTGGGATTGACTCAAGTTTAATCAAATACTTTGGCTACAATTTGTATTGGTCTTAGTGAAAAGGAGCTAAATGCTAAAAGTTAAAATAATATGTTCAAAGTTAAACTTGTTGAAGCACTTCAATTTCTTTTGTATTGGCAATAGCTGCTAAAGTTATTCAATTTATCTTACCATCGGTCCTTGATCTGATTAAAGTTTTTAATTGTAGCATCAGTTTATGGGAGCTGGAGCAAGATGAATTTTAAAAGCTTATTACTCTGCATTTAAAATAAACTTACAATTCAAATATTATGTGTTCATGGAAAATTATTACCCATATTTGCAATAATTTTTTCAAAAATTCTTAATTATTACTACTGATTTAAGCTTGCTCACAAAATTGAACTTTCGACTTTCTGGAAGCCACTGGCCATGAGACATTAAAATCTTCTAGTATTTTCTAATTAAAAAACATTTTAGCTAATAAATTCGAAATAAATATATCATGGATTTGCAATAGCTTCTTGAAGAAATGAAAACTAATAATTAATTAACTAATTAATTAATAGCCTAAACCCACTGTATCCATTGCGCCAACATTGAGGCAAGTAAGTATATTGGCTCAGGCCAAAACCATCAGTTCTCTACCAAAACTGATGAGATTGTGTACTGCTGCGGTACCCAACAAACGAAGGAGGATGGAGGTTGTGAAATGTTTTTCTCTTATAACTACACGCCTTCATTTTCATGCATTCAAGTAGAAAATTAAATTCACTGACTGCAACATTTTTGTTTTTCCTGTTTTCAAGTATAATACTTCAAGTTTTTTTTGCTCCGCCAGAGAGTTACCACTTAATTTTCTCTTATTCTGCATACTTTTCTTCTTTTTACAACAAAGTTTTTCTTAACAGTTTTCACACAGTTTTTTTTTTTTTTATCTACTTTGTTTGGTTTTGGCCCCGTAAAAGTGAAAGAGTACAAGGTAATGGAAGGGGGCGGCATGGTTCAGCTGTTTGCACCATTCGCTTTAGAAAGTCACAAAGAGGTGGGCTGATTTTTTTTCCTTTTCACGCTCTTGTATTTTTTTCTAATTTTTTTTTTGTTTTTGTAAAACGCGCGCGTGAATTAAAATTTCAAAAAGTTCTTTTTGGTTTTTTGTATTACAGCTACTAGTTTTTTCCTGCTGTTTTTTTGTTTTTTGCACTGAAAACGCTCTGAAAACGTGACTTTGTTTCTTTGGTGTTTTTACTCCCTTTTGGTTTTTTGCTTTTGCTTACTTCACGACTGTTTCCAAATTGAATTGTAATGTGTAATGGTCGTTGAAAGTAAACCAGAGGTGAATTGGAATGGAGAATACGGAACTGAATTGGATTGCAGTGTGTAGTGGAGTGAAGTGAGTTCACTGGAAACGGAAAAATTTATAAGAATCCAATGGTGTGGAAGGAAGCAATTGCTGGCGATTAGATTTCAATTTTGTGATTATTTAATTGAAATCGAGTTGATTGAAATTTGTTATCATCATCTGAAGATTGTGGTGTCTGTGTGTGTGTGTATGTGTGTGTAAATGATTCATATATTCAAGACAAACTCTCTCTTTATATAAAATAAACGAAAACTGAAAATTAATTGATGATTCATTTTCAGTTTAGAAACTTTCTTAGTGTTCTTAATAATATCGTTGAAGTAACAAATTGATGAAAGCTTAAAACTTCAAGGAGAAAATTAATTTTAATCATAGATTTATCATCATTGAGTATTTTATAAAAGTGGTAGAAGTAAACTTTTCAATATTCAGTTGAAGATTAAAGCATAGTTTTATGTATATCAAGTAAATTCTTGTTTATATAATTTATGAAGTTCAGCACTTAAATGTTAACCATTTCGACTTAGGTTGTTTAGTTGATTATTTATATTGAAAATTGATCTATGTTGGTGTTTTAATTTCAAATCTATTTAGAAATATTAGTAAAATTATTGCATACTTTTAGGATGTTTGGAAATCTTTTATTGATTTTTTATACAGAATGTTTTTTATAATTGGCTCCTTATTACAATTTAAGCTTAAGCGATTTGTTTAACATAAAATTTCTAATATAAATGACAAAATATCAAAGAATATTTGGGTTTTTGAAAACTAAATTACTGATATTATATTCAAAGCATAAGGTTGGTTATTTAAAAATAAAATTAAATTTTTTAGTAAGTTAAGTTAGTTAGTTAGTAAGTAGTAAGTTTCAAAACATAAACCAAAAAAATTGCATACTATTAGGATGCAAAACAAAAAAAAGGTTATAATCAACGGATCAGATCAGTTAAGTATTTATAAGCATATTCTGAAACGACTAGTGGATTCAAGAGAGATTTTGGTGATAAAATCCCTCTTTTCTCAACGGATATCTTGTACATTTTGTTTGTTGCTCATAAATCAAAAAATATAAGAGCATACACTTAGGCGTTTTTGAAAAAATATCACTGAAATTGTAAAATTCAAATTTTATTCAACAAGAAATATTAATATTTTTTCAATAAATAACTAGTTTCAAAATATTATCCAAATTATTGCATACTTTTGGGGTTTAAAACAAGTGAAGAGTTTTTCATAACTATTTTGTATTTAAATAAAATACAAAATATTTGAGATATCGGGTAGTATAACAACCGCGAGCACGTTTGTAGCGATCGATTCTTTGGAGCCAGACTTCCATCACTATTCCACACATATCGGCAGGAACGTTGGCAATTTCGCATTTGATATTGTTTCTGAGCTTCTCTAATGTTGTTGACATATTGGCTTAAACCAATGACTTAACGTAGCCCCATAAAAAGTAATCCAACAGCGTTAAATCGCATTCGACTGGACCATTTCTAGAAATTAAATGATTACCGAATTTTCCCTTCAATAGATCAATTGTATGATCAGTTGCGTGGAATGTGGCACCAGCTTGTTAAAACCGCATACCACTGTCCAATTTTGGACAAAAATAGTGTTCCAACATGGTACGATAGTGAACTCCATGGCCATAATTTTCATCAACGAAAAATACGGTCCAACCACACCTCCGTCATGAAATCCACACAACACGATCACATTTTTGGATGCAATGGAGTCTTTTAAATCACATATAGATTTATTGCTGTTCAATAGTGCATATTTAGCTTATAGACAAAGCCATTAAGCCAAAAATGAGCTTCATCGCTGAAGATGATTTTTCGACGAACTTTTTGAAAGACCAATTGGAGAAGTTTCAGCATTTCAAATGAGAACGAGGCTTTACTTATTGAGTGAATTTGATTTGACAGATTCCTAATTCCTGTGAAAAGCGTAGAATCGATTAATTTGGCTCATTTTGAATTGAAGCACTTACGGCTGTGAGATTTTCTGTACTTCGACCGGTGAGTTATCTCACAAGTACAGGAAAACTCATTGTACACTATAGCAAGCACAGCCTGTCTGGAGTAAGCGATCTTAAAGTAGCGAGCACCGATTTAGAATTTCAGTAGTAATTTTTAAAGTTCAATGTATATAGAGTGCGACCAGACTCATTGGGTATGAAACTGATGTGTAACTCACAACATTCGTATAACTATATTTGTACAAGTTTTTTCATATTAATTTGTTTACTGATCGATAGCTAATAAACTTTAGAAAGGCACATTAAGCTTCAAGTTGCTAGTTCAATTAAAAATATATTAAAATTACAAATAAATTCAAAAAAGGTCTGGCCAGACTCATTGCCCAACGTTGGGTTAATTCAGTACAAATTTTTAAACTCAATAATTAACAAGAATAGAAATATTAATTTAATTATTGCATATTTTTAGGATCAGCAGTCAAATAACGAATATGCCATTTTAACCAATAATACCTGAGACTGTAATTGAATACCCCAGTTTTATTTTATTCAAGTTAATATTTAGAAACTTTAGAAAGATACTACAATCAAATTGTGAGCCCTCCTTTACATATATATTTCATTCCAAAATTGCTATAATTGAGCTGTATGTTGTGTTAGAAATTTATGAACAAACATGATTTGCATGAGTGGTAAGAGTATTGTTTTTTTTTTCAAATTATTCCCTACAAAACTATTTTTAAAATTGAACTTATTTTTTAATTCTCCTTCTTTTAATTAGCGATACCAGTTTACCACAGAAGAAAATCAAAGCACAGGCCGAAGCGAAGTAATTTTAATAACTAGTGGTATCGCTGCTTTATATGCAAAACAGAAAAGTTAATAGATGGCAAAGTTAACGAAATTGTGCGCATCCTAAATGTAATTTCGGCTAAAATATTTTTAGGAATACTGAAATTTATATATACATTACAAAATATTATAGCCTATTCTTAGGCTTTTTCCAACCAATATCACTAACGTAACTTTGTAACCTCACGTTTTGTTTTTCTGATTTTGAATTATAATTTTTAATTTCCATAACAACAAAGAAATTAGTTTTCATTTTAGATATTAATATAAGCAAGGATTCCAATTAGCTATTTACCTAAGCATATCTCGAGACTATAATGTAATTTAAGACTGAATATCAAACTTCAAATATGTACAGACTACAAAACATTACAGCAATGCAGTTTAAGTTAAATTGTTTTTTCCGACACAAAATTTCAAATACTGATTACAATATTAAGGCATACTCTTAGGCTTTTGCCAATCAACAGCACTATTATACTCGTTTTTTTCACTTTAAAACTAGCTGTTACTTTTCACAACTATAGACACTCGATAAAATTCACTCAATGAAATTATTTTGCTGCACAATATGCAATTTCAGTTCAGACTATTTTGCATACAGAAGAGACCAATATAGCCATTGTTTTATACGCACACACACACACATACATATAAACTCGATAGAGTTCATATGCATATATGTAGACATATCTACTAAAGTGGATGTATGAACGAACACAAACACACACGCTACCACGTACATTTTCATAAGTGTATCAAGTAGATTTGAGTGCCATATATGACATGAAAATGAAACGAATTGAATTGAACAATCGAATTTGATTCAGTCAGACAGAGGCTGATTTGATTAAAAAATTTTAATTTTTTTTTTCCTTTCTTTTTGTGCTTCTTTTTGCATCATCATTTTCAAACGATTTAAATCGATTTTAATTATGCGCTCAAACACACACACATACACAGAAGTATTTGTCGCAGGATACCATTATACCAGTTGCAAAATTTCTACAATTGCAATATTGCAAATGCTAAAGTTTTTGGTCAAAGATTTGCGAACAACTTTTCACAATAATTAATTGAAATAAATTAAAAGTTTTAATTTTCATTTCGTTAATTGACTGCATACGCTTGCTACTACTTTACAACTAGTAAAGTAAAGTATGCGCAGGCAATTACGTGAGTCAAGTGTAACTTTTGTGGACAACAGAATAAGTTGCAACAACAAGAAGAAAAAAAACGTGATAGAGAGACGGTAGTCGAATGAAGCATAGAAGTTCGTGATTAAATTTTAAACGTAAATTTGTAATTAATTGCATTTATTTAACTAAAGTTTTTTTTATTTTTATTACAAAACAATTATAAACTTTTTCAGTGCAGTAGTGCAAAGAAAAAAGTTATTGCATACCTTTGGGCAAATTATAAAATTATTGATAAAAAAGACATAAAGCATTGTAGTTAAAGTGAAATTACAGAGCAGGTTTGTTTTCTTTGGTAGTAAATAGAAATTGTTTGATTAAAAAACTACTTAACGAGTTGTAGCTGTTTCATGCTGTAGCTGAAGAATGAAAGTAAAAATTGTTGTTTTTAATGACGAGCCTAAAAGTAGACATATATTATATAATAATTAATTGCAATATAATTGTTGCTGCTTTGGTCTTGCTTACATTTTTGATATGGTTGATTATTTTATAATTAAAATGCAATTGGTATGAGCTGAAATATTGCAGCTATTTTTCATTCTTAAAAATAGCTGCAATAAAAATAAGTAAAATATTTTTCTTTTAAATTTCCAAGCATTTTCAATTGTCCAACTTTCGTAATTTTTTTTTTTTTTTTAATTTGTTCACAATACTTAAACTACCTTGGAAGCAGTCCGTTAAAGAATAGATGAATTGAAAATAAGACATTGTGAAATCGTCTCCACTTCCAATTCTGAAGTCAAATATTTGTACAATATATTTACATATTTGTTACACTAACTTAAGGACACTTTAGTCAAACGTGTACCTATAAGCCAATGTATCAAAATTATGAAGAATGAAAAAAATTTTCCTAAAAATATGTATATACTTTGAGGCGTAATTTATTATAAAGATATCAATTAATCATCATCATGCAGAGAATTTATTCAAATTATTTCAATTGTAGCCAAACGAATATGTTGGACATGAAATATTTTGCTCCTATTAATTTTCTCGTCTCTCTTGAATATAAGCCAAAAACCATTGCATAGTTTAAGGTGCATAACAGAAAAACAGCATTTATTTCTAGATTCACAATTTAAGCATTAAATCTACCTGTTGTTTATGTTAGGAAATTTAAACGCTTAATATATACACACGCTTACGTATAAATTCATATTTTATTTTTTTTTTGTTTTGTTTTTGTGCTATGTCAACCAACCATTCATTGCCTTAAATGTTGACATTTCAACAATGTTGTTCCAATTTCATATTCACCCACATTTCTACAATTTTATGCAAGCAAACAAAATAAGAAAGATGAAACGATGATGACGAGAGAGGGAGGGAGTAATAAGAAACTTTGTTTAACAGGAAAAAGCATAAAAAAGTAAACGCATTCGTTTAAAAAAATATGAAGCGAAAGAAGAAACTGTAACGGAAGGAAAGAAATATGTGTGCGTATGTGTGTTTGTTTTTGTGTTGTCGCATAAAAAATATATATACATATATATTATATATTCTTGCAAACACTCACACACACAGCAACACATACTGAAGAGAGACTTAAAGATGAAGTAATGTACAAATATGAAAGCATATTTTTAGGCATCCTCTCTTTGTACGAGAAAAATGAAAAATAAAATTTCACTTTAAACTCATTTTTTATTTTCTTTCTTTTTTTTTTTTTTTTATTTTGCTACTTTTCGTTTTCATTTTCGCACAATTTGCTTTCATTTTTTATTTTACTTTTCTTGTTTTTTTTTCTATATTAAAAAAAGTCGCGCTCGATTTACTGCAAAAAATGTGACATTTTAGGCGAATTACATTTTATTTTATGTGAATTGTTGTTAAAATGACAAAAGGTAATTTTTATTATTATATTAAAGCATTTTACGTCTAATGTCAGATTTTATGGGCCAGTCGTTGGGAATGAAACAAAAACTGGCAAAACAGCTAGCAGCAGCAACCAACATTTCAACTGCTGTCAATACTTCTCATGATGTTAGCCGGAGAAAGATGAAAGAAAGACTCTAAATTAAAAAAAAAAAAAATTCAATTCCATCCCTCACATTTACTGAATAGAAGGCTTGAAGAATTTCACACCTTTTAACATTTTCTTTTTCGAGAAATTTTGTTCTGATTGTGAAAAGTAAAACTTTTGTAAGGGTAGCAAAATAATTCAGTTTAACTAAATTGGCAGCTTGAAAAGAATATAAAGTGCTTTTTTATTGCTTTAATTTGTGATGTGACTGACAATTTCATCTACATACATACACAGTTTATGCAGGTGTCTATATGTGTCTATATGCTCTGACACAACAATAAATTTGAAAAATTATTTGCACTTTTCTCAAAGTTTGAATTTAGCTTGGAAAATTTAAATGTAGAAATATATGTTTTATATTCATACATTTCATTTTAAAGTATTTTATTTCTCAAGTATTTTTCCATAGAATTCACTTTTTTACATATTTATTGTTTTTATTATTGCATACATTTAGGTGTATATTATATTCAAATACGTTGTATATTCTTTATTTGTTAAAACAATAGTGTAATTGTTGTTCATTGTTCTAAGAAGAAAGTAATTTCTGTTTGTTATGTGGGTCATTTAGAAACTTATACAGCCTTTTCAGTAAATGTAGAGTTATTTATACATTTCATACATAAACTAAAGTTATTTTGCATAAATTTTGGCTTGTAAAATATTTGAAAGAATTTTCTGCTCATTTGCGTGTTTCCTTAACAATGAAATTTAAATGTTTATAAATAATAATATAAATCATGTCATGTCTCTTGGCATATGAAGACCACATTCTAATATGTATGTCAAACTAGACAAGAACTGCATATTAGAAAGAAATTTTGCAAAAGCAAATTATTTTCTAAATTAAACTATAAGAATTGTTTGATTTGAGGAAAACGTATTCTCACTCATTTATGAAATAAGTGATTTGTCTTTATTGCCAAATTTCATATCTCAGGATACGCGAGATACAGTAGGTGGAAAAAATAAGTTGTCAAAATGAAAGCAAAACTTTAGCACCAAATATCTTCGCAATAATAGATAGCTTTAAATTTATTTCCACATCATTATAAAGCTACGTGAAATGTGATTGATATATATACAATAATATTGTGAAGAAAAACTTTTCTTTTAAACTTTAATATTACTAATTAACAGAACGATGGTGCAAAAATAAGTTGTCAAAAGATTCGACATCCAAAATGGCTACTTTTTCCTCTAACCGTTGTAGTGAATTGGTATTCTAATTTTTGTATCGTTCAGGAGTATTTCTCCCCAAACCATTATTCACCATTTTCCTTTATTCCATATTACTGTGGGGAGCGTGCTTCTAAAAATGCATTTTTAATCTGTCTTTGCATTACCGTTTCATGGCTTGTCAGGGCTTAGTGGTGATCATTAGAAAATGCTTCTTTCATCACTGTGAACATATTTCAACACCATTTTAAAAACTTTGATGGAACATTGTGATCTGAGTTGATAAAAACTTATCTTATTCAGATTTTCTCTTCAGGTACTGGTATGTCTTTTGAAGGATTAGAAACTATATCAGCCTTCAACTTGGTTTTCAGTGACTCAAATTTAATTACACTACCCATGTACAAATATTCTGAAGCTATTTTCATCTTTGAGATGCCTCAGAGGTCAGTAATGGATCCATAGTAAAGGGAAACTCTCCAAAAATCGTTCCCCCTATGAGCACTTTCTATTCATTTCATGGGATTGACTTTCAACAAGATAGCTTTGTCATAAAATCTTTTGAGTTTTAATTCGTTATCGCTATAGAATTAAAACCATTAAAGTTTTACCTCGAAATGTTAATAAAAGCTCATAGACCTTGTTTTCATTGTAGAAACCAATTTTTTAAAAATGTTAGCAAAAAACGTGGCCATTTTTGATGTTGAAGCTTTTGACAACTTATTTTTGCATCATCGTTTTGCTACTTAGTAATATTAAACTTTAAAAGAAAATCAAAACTAAATTTCTTGCTTCATAATATTATTGCTGACTCAATTAACTATATTCTATGTGACTTTATAATGATGTAAAAATAAACTCAAAACAATTTATTATTGCGAGGATATTTGGTGCTAAAGTTTTGTTTTCATTTTGACAACTTAATTTCTCCACCTACTGTACCATCACAATCAAAATCTAAAACTATGTTTCCATTGAACCGACATTGCCCAGTTTCATTCATTGCCATGATTTCGGTTGAAATTGCGTTGAAACGCTCAATTTCGGCATATGGTATGAAAATATGTCAAACGAAACCACGGAAATGAGTAGGTTTCAACGAAACTACGTCGAAGCTGAGAAAAAAATCGAATGCAACCCTGAATGGGTTCACTGAAATGAATATTGAAATGAAATTGCTCTGGCATTTTTATTCTGACATTTATATTTTGTTTTGCTTACAATTTGATTAATATGGAGAAATAAAAATGTAAAAAAATATGTATATAGTGCGAGGAAAGAGAAGCTCATAGCCGAGGTATGGTCAGAAAAGGTGGAGGAGCTGCATAGGTCAAAAAAAAAAAGACGGCCATACATCTGAACAAATGTCGGAGGTGCTTTGGCAGCGTGTAGTGAAAACGAGATACATAACAATTGACGCTCTCTTCTATGCAATTTTATTTTGTTGCTAAATATTTCGTTTATCGTTTTGATTTTGCTCGTTTTCAAATAGTTTAGACTGAAATAATTAGCAATAATTATATTTTCAGCCGGCATTTTACAACAACAATGAACTGTCAAACGAACCCATAATCGAAACTTACTTCACAATGTGATCGGTTGTAGTTTCATTCAAATTCACCGAAACTACGTAATTTCGGCTCAATGGGAAAATAGTATGACTCGATGCCATTGTCCATAGACCTCTAAATATATATACCAATATTATTTCTCAAATATTTCACAATTATAAAAGGCTATTAATTTTAAACACTAGTGGGCCCAAAAAAAACTCTTCCCACTCCATTCTTTTGAAACCTCTTGATTCACTAGTGTTTTTTTCTCTCTCTCTCTCTCTCTCTCTGTCTCTCCCTTTCTCTCTTTGCTCTTTAGCAGGTCGTTGGTCAATGTCTCCAGCTCTGTCTAATATTTCCCCGATTCGTGGATTTCTAGGCTTGGCAAAAAATTTCGGTAAAAATTTATTCGACAGGCAAGCTACAAATTTGTCAAAAAGGCCAGATATACTTTTTTGGAAGGTGGTTTGAAAATCAACAAACCATTTGAAATGAGAAGTTCACCTTAATAAAATAATATACCTGATGTAGAAATTATAACTTCACATGTTCTTATATATATTTTTAAAAAGCTACAGCTGACCAAACTTTTGTAAAAAAAAAAGGTGTATTCAACTAAAATGCATATTTTCCACATTTCGCTGTCTTTAACTTATAACAACTTTTAAAATACTGTGTTCGATCCCAGAAAATACTTATTGCTCATAATATGGCATAGAAATATTTTGAATTTTTTTATACCTGGTCACCTTACTTTCTCGGGGTGAGCCAAAAACTATTACACCCTCTAAAATTCAGAAACAGATTTCTCTTAATTTTTGAGTCCTAAAATTTCTTATTGTAGACATATGAAAAATGTGTTTTGAAGATTTTCAAAATTAGATGATTGCATCTAGTGCCGGGCCAAAATAAGTTAACTAATGAATTCCAGATGCATTGAGTAGATCGATGTTGTCGAGTAGTCGATAAAATTCTTGTGAAGTATTGTTTACCATTTATTTATCTGCTCGACGTTTATGCGCAAGGTGTTTTTTTGATTTACGCACGACTTTTTGGAAACCTTTTCTTGCGAATCCTATGTTCGCAAAGACATCGACCTCCCTTTTTTAAGTATTATAACCAGTATGCCAAGAAACCAGTTTTTCATGATTCCCATTTCAAATATATGTAAATGAAGCTTTAATTATACAGAGTAACAAAAAACAAAAATTTGAATATACTTTTTTCGAGGTTTACACCTGTTGTAGGTCTAGTCAAGCAGAAAAAAACTGCATACTCAGAATTTTCAATTGATCTTCAAAATCTGGACTTAGGGCCAAAAAACCTGTTTTTAATAGGTGAAATCATAAACTTGCCCGTAACTTTATTTTTATTTATCCTAGAAGTAAGTTTTTATATTCTATTGAAAAAAAGATAATTAGTTGCTTACAACAATATATAAATTAATAACATATCTTAAGGAATACCGGATTTAGAGGGCAAAACATAAGGAAAATAGAAAAAATTTAACACTTTTTCATTTTGATTGGCGTTTTAAACAACTATTTTCCTTCCCAGTATAAACATCAGAGTATACAAAAATAAACTGCATTCAATTTTGTTTCCAACGAGCTATAAATTTTCAAAATCCATTGAGGTGTGGCTGACTTCTTTAACTGTGTTATTTGACTACACAGAAAATTTCAATACGTAGAATGTAAGTATTTGTAAACGAGTATTACTCCAACTATTTAAGTAAACAATACAGCAGCTTAAAAATGTACGAATTTTTTCCATTATATGGTGCTTGAAGTCGAATATCTCAATCAAGGTTAGGTTAGGTTTGGAAGGCGTGCGCGAATGCATATATATATATATATTCATGTATGTATGTATATATATAAACCCGCACTTCCACTCGGAGACTTAATTGTCCATTGTGATTGCCCTCATTTAATTGCCCGGATGAGGCACGTCTCTAACCACGGTTTCCGTCAGCAGTCCAGCAGTCTCAATCAAACCTCAATGGATTTTGAAGATTTTTAACTTGTTGGAAACAGAAATAAATGTAGTTTACTTATTTATACCTTTATACATACACTGGTAAACAGAATAGTCGTTTAAAACGCCATTAAAAATGAAAAAAAAAAATAAAAAACAAAAAAATATTCGTTAATTTTACCCTCTAGCTCTGGTATTCCGTAAGATATGTTATCAATTTATATATCATTTTATCAACTAAGTGTCCTCTTTTGAATAAAATACAAAAATTTACTCGTCGGATAAATAAAAATAAAGTTACGAGCAAGTGTGAACTTTAACCTATCAAAAATGGGTTTTTCGGCCTTAAGTCCAGATTTTGAGGGTCAATTCAAAATTCTGAGTATGCAGTTTTTATCTGCTTGACTATACCTACAATTTAAGCTATGTCTCGACGGAAGTATATTTTCACTGTCACACAGTGTTATTTAATAGACATTATACTTCAAATAATATAACTACTCAAACTATATAACAAAAACTAAAACCACATTTGGCAGTGCATAGCAAATATTGACAATAAATACATATACGCAATACAAAAATTTCCATTCAAAATTCGTATTTCTTAATTGTCTTTAAAGGCTAACAAAATGAAACATGCTTTCAATAGAATTATTCACCACAAAGTATGCACCAAAAAATAAATTATTACATTCAATTGATATGTTGCCAAAACTTAACAATGGTTTACTTTGAAATGCCAAAAAGAAACACAGTACATATGTTTGAACGAAATATTTTAGTTTATTAGAATATTTACTATTGTAAACCTAAAATATATATATAATTCAAAAATTTAATTCCGAAATATTTAAAGCATAATTTTAGGCACAGAAAAAAAAGAACAAAAACAGTTTTTCAGTGAAATCAGCTTAACTTGTTTTAGGATTTCATACATTTTGTTTAGTCATGAAAATTTATGCATTTTTATGCTGTTTTTTATATTTTATTTTTGTTGTTGTTGCTTTTTTTTGGAAGGAAATTAAATACCGCGCTCGGAAAGTGTTCGCAAAACGGCGTGGTTGGATAAAAGAGAATAAACAAAAAGAAAACGAAAAAGAAACTGGTAGTCGAAATTTTTTGTATTTTTGTTACGATTTTTTTTTATGTAACAAAAAGCATAGATTTATGGTTATGCAGATGGCTTAAACGCTTCTTGCCCATCAAGTGGCGGGACTAGTGGTGGTGCTGATGGGACTGGTAAGGATGGTGGCAGTGGCTGCCGCTGCCACTTTTGTGGTAAAACAAGAAAAAATCATGCAAATGAAAGCAAAAAGGAAATGCTGAGCGGATTAAAGAAAACTGCTAAAACGGAGGAAATAATTACTAAAACAAAAAAAAAAGGACACAAAAATGAAGAGCAACCATTGTCATTATCATTTTTAATACTACTGCTGCTTGCTTTTTTCGATTTTTTCGTTCTTTCTTTGAATTTCATGTATTTGCTATTTGCTTTTCGTGGGAGTTTTTGAGGGTAATATTAAATTGGTGGTATTAAAATTACAAATCTCTCCAAGTAATATGAGTTATGAGAAAGAGAAAGAAATTGCCAATGCTGCTTTAAAAAAAACAAAAACAACATTTTTGAAATTCGTTTTGTATTTTTCGTTATGCATGAAAGTACAACATCGTTTCTCCCATAAAAAAAAAAAAAACAAAATACCCAAAAGAGATTTTTGTATTTCTATCAATGTGATGTGTAGTCATTCATCACGTTGCACAACACTCACTCACTCACGTCGACTCTCGACTTTTGACTAAATCTGAGTTTAGCACCACCACTCGTTACATAACAAAACAGAAAAAAATACTATAACAACAACAACTAAAATACTGTGATAGTCAAAACAATCAAGCCAACACAAACAACAACAATAATAGCAGCAACAAGACTAAAGTCAAAACAATTTAACAATAGTATGCAAAAAAAAAACCAAACAAAAAATAAAAACACAATACTTACAGTTCAACGAACTATGTACTCTCATCTATATGTCTGTCTGTATGCCTGTCTGTTTGTCTGTCTTTCTGACTATATGTATTTAGATATATACCTACATATCAAGTATATAGTATATACAGCGAAACCCATAAAGCCGAAAACCACTCAAACCCAAAAACATAAAAACCATTCAAAACTAAAAGCCAAACCCATAAATTCAATTCACTATGCGAAATTATACAAAAAGCGGACAGAGGAAGAGAGGGTGTTGCAATGCAAGCAATCGCTAAAACCCATGAAGAAGAAGAAGAAACCAGCGAATTCTGTTGTTGTGATGCCATGATGTGATGTCGTCAACAGCAGCGTAGAGAGAAACCGCGTCGCGTCGCGTTGTTGTCGTTGTAGTTGCCATATTGGTAACAAAATTGCACGTTTGACATTTGAAATGTGTTGTTTCAAAAACCGATTGTAGTTGTAGTAGTGTGCATAGTTTTATCTGTATGTGTGTGTGTGTGTAAAGAATGAAGTATATTGTTGCAGTCATATTGTTAGTGGCAGTCGTCGTATTCAGTTTACTATTGAACTCTAATTGTTGTCGTAGTTTTGTGTAAAACAAAAAACATTTAGGTATTATTTATTTTTAATTCTTGTATAGTTATTAATATTTGAAGCAACCAGTGACGTAGCCACAACCAATCCAAGAATAACGCAAGAGAAAGTTTCGTTTTCGAAATGAATTTATTTCCTGTAAATTGTAAATACTAACACTGTGCAACAAAAATCAGCTTTTCTTTGTGAAATGAGTTTTTGATTATTTTTAGGTTTGTTTTTTTTTTTGAAAGAATTTTTCAGTATGATCCATCAAAACAAACGATTGAACATGAAAAGCATCAAACATTCTTCTTCCTCATTAAAAACTAAGGGGGCATTCCAGCAACAGAAATGTCGCTGTTCCGCCCTTTTTGGGTGAACTATTCCTAAAAGTCAAACTTTTCTTCAAATCAAACATTGTAAGAGAACATTTTTTTTTAATTTTGGCTTTTGGAGTCGTGATTCGCTACCCAAAACTAATCTAAAATATTTCTTAGAACGGCACCTGGTTTTTACCTATTGCACGGTGTATTTTAACGGTTTTGTGTAAAGCACATAGAACGAAACCCTTCATACAACCGCGTAAGGGCCGCTTTTGCTCTCGAAACGTCGATTGAACGACTGTAAAGCTCTGACTCTAAGGTCCTGACAAGTTTTCCTTGCTTGTTTGCAAGGAAGTTTTTCTTCTAGACCAATGCAAATAAGTAGTGAAAGAACTCAATGAGTCTGTACCCTACCTAGGAGAATTAATGGTGCTAATCCCACCTGAGTAAAGTCTATGGTTGATTCTGGTCATTCTCTTTTTCAATACTACCCAAAATGTTCCCGTGGCTTAGCACACATGTATAATTTATGTCTATCCTGAAACCTAGACAGTCAAGTTATTTTCTACAATGACCCATCAATTAAGAATACATAGATAGATAGTTGATAGTGATTAGATCCAAAGTGCGAAGTGTTTGATTCATCAATTTAGATTATATTTCTGTTGATATTTGCAGGCTGTCTGTGAAAGTAACTCCTTACACTGTTCTGAATAAAATTTTCTATGATTTTATTTATTTATTTAATATTATTAATTACAACAATGACTTATCATAACTAATAAAAGGAAAGAGTACTAGCGACCAGGGCTTTCGACTCGACTAAAAAATAAAATAAAATGTATATTATTATATTTTGTCAGATAAATTGCATTGTTTGATAAATTTTACGATTTTCGATATGTTTGTGGATGATGCTTCTTTTAGAAGAATACTTGGCATAACTTGTCCAAATAGGTTTGACCTAATGTTACTGAATGATGAGCATTCGTTAAGTATGTGACGAACGGCAGAAGTACCGTGACAGAATGGACAACTGTTTGGATTATGCCCACATAGTAGATGTTCATGCGTAAATTTTGTGTGTCCTATTCGGAGTCGTATAAAAATTGAAGCATTTTTTCTCAAGCAGGAGCTAGGATATCTCGGCTTTATACCGTCAGGGTTTGATTTGGTGTACCAATGTTGATATTGTAACCATTTATCATGTTTCTGTTGATCAAGTGCTTTACATATGGCATTACATAAGTCTAGCGTTGTTGCTGTATAAAAAATTGGAGTTGGTTTTTTAGTAGCTTCGTTTGCAGCTTTGTCAGCTAGTTCATTTCCCGGTATACCAGAGTGTCCTGGCACCCACATTAATTTTATTTTGTTGGGATTTTAGATGCAGGAGTTTCGAATTTTTGAAATGATGTTGTTAGTGTTGTTGATATTTCTAACAGCGTTTATAGTTGATTTGCTATCAGAACAAATATTTCTATGATTTTACATTCTCATATCGTTAATAATTTAACTTGAAATACCCAACTCAAGTCAGAAGGGACTTGAGTTGGGTATTTCTAATGACTAGGTTAGGTTAGGTTAGGTTGGAGTGGCTGTCGAGAGACACACTTAGGCCTGAATGGCCCATTGTGATACCACATAGTTGGACCTACAGTTTAACGCCGATTCCGAACGGCGGTGTGGCAATTTTTTATCGGCTTGGTGGTTTTGCCATTACCAACCAATGTGTGTACTTGTACACTATCTTATAATACACTATCATACACTTCATATTGATAGTGAATATAAGAAAGTTATGAAAATTAACCACCAGACGAAGACGGGAATCGAACCCGAACCTCCCAGATGAAAGTCTAGTGCACTATCCAATAGGCTATCGAGGTCGTCCTAAGCATGACTAAGTCCATGACTAAGCATTAACAATATATATTTACTTTTTTTTGTCAAATCGAAATTAGGATAATGAGGATAATGCCAGCCCACTTCGAAAACTTACAACTCTGACCAAGTGAAATTACTTGAGAAAAATCATTTCAACTTCTACTAGAGCTTTTAATAATTTTCGTACTTCACAGATTTCTAATCCCCCTCCCCTAGTTTCCCTTAATGGGAATGCATATATGCATGTAAATATTATTACGTCATGGTCATTGTATTTGTAATGGCATTTCGTACATTTGTAACAGTTACATACAAATATCCATTGTCTATTATTAGAATAAGAGGATTCTATAAAGCTGTTATGCATATCAACACAATTTCAGATTTACATAATATTACAATTTAAAAGATTTCAATGATGAAATTTTTAAAATATGCAACTTTCACAATATTGTAGTTGAATGCATCAAATTAAGGAATAATTTAAACCACAATTCGAACAATTTACAATACATACATACATCAAAATTTATTCACATTCTAATTGGAGCTTTTTTTTCTTTTCTTTTTCTTTAATTGCAGGTAACTAATTTTTTAATGATTTCAAGCATAAAACCCAGTACTATGGTAAGTTTCGAATAATTTCGTGAAGTTTTTTTTTTTGCTTCGCGGGTAAAAAAAAAAATGAAAACATACCTACGTATTCGGTTGCTACCCCCCTCAATACACAAATCAAGAATAAGAAATTTACGATCGGCCTGGTACCCGCTCAATCAATCCTTGGTAGCCTACCCAATCTCCTCTCCCCTCGAAGATCAGCTAGTGGGAACCGATATAAGTCCAACAGTAGCAAGCAATCGTACTGTTGCAATAAAACAAACCATCATTGCTGTAAATGACTGTTCCTTGGTTTTACAACTGGAATGTTATTAGAATGGATTTAAATGCACGTTGAATCAATAGCATAACAACGTCAACTGCTGATTATTGCCCACCAGTTCTAGATGGATAATTAGCGGCGTTGTTCAAAAGTCTATAATACTGAGATCTAGATTATGCAAGATGCCGATAAAAAATATTTATGCCACGTTCTAATGTGTTGATATTTAGGATTTAAAAGGGTAGGAAGCCCCCCGAAATGTTCATCGCTGCTCCAGAAGTAAAATAATTTTTGAAAAAGAAAATTGCCTTTTGGAGAAGCTCTCATACAAAATTAAAGTTTTTATGGAATGTATCTTTACTTCTGCCTGGATACCCCCAGATTGGTAAAACATTAGATTGATCCCCATTTTCCCGAGCATATTTACTGTATGTCTCCACTCACGAATCTTGAGCAGCTATGCAGTAATTTTTCGAATTTGACCTGCGTCGCCATCTACACAAATATTTTGTCTCAATAATTTGAGTTTGAGTCCGATTAAGATTAAGATTAAGTATTAACTTCCCTACAATCTTGGAATGTCAAAAGCTCTCGTTTCTCTAAATAGACTTGCGGCGTAAGTTAAGTAGTTTCTGGGCGTAGTCGTATTGATGGACATGCGAACAGATTAAGACAATCCGTTAATTATTTTTTGCCGGAAAAAGTCATGATTCTCTGTAATTGCATATTTCTTGTCAGAAGAAGACTTTTCTCTTTAGATCAACTCATTTTCAGTAACTTAGCTGACACAGACACTACAGAAATTAGAGATTTAAAAAAGTTTCTTAAAGCTTCAAAACGGGGTTATAAAAGACAACAGACTCTAACTCTAAAAAATAGAACCTGCGGTAATACGAATCTAAATATACATATCATATTCTCAATTTGGAGTACAACGCTTTCAGTTGAACTTAAACCAACTTCACTTGAAATTACAAAGCATCAAAAAGCTTTTCTATGATTTCAGTTGGCTTTATGGATTATAGCTTACAATTTGTGTCCCGCTGTCGAGTGTGCAGAAAATGCTATTCGAAGAGTGTACATTAAAAGGAAAGCGGAGTTGGTATTGTTCTGTGCACACATTAACGATAGGGGCGGTTTTAATTTTTTCGTCCCTTTTATTTTTTTTATGCACCTCATGACCAATTATCAAAATATATGAGATTTTCAATGGTACACTGAACCAAAAATTGTACATAATTCCAATGAGCATCATTCATAGAATTTTGTTCATTGCGAAAATGTGTTTTTTCGTTGTCACAAAAAATTGAAATAATGAGTCCCATTTCATTGATTACACTGTTCTACAAATGGAAACTTTTGAAAACGAGCAGAAACGGGATAGATGCACTTAAGGTAATGGGGGGTCGCTAAGTCCGAATCCGTGGTTTGTTTCGCTCTGCTATGTCACAATTTTTTTTTATTGACATCAAAATTTTTAAAATTGAAAAAACAAAAAAATTAAAAATGCAGTTCATATTTTTTTTCATCAAAACATCCATTTTTACAAAAGAAAATTTTCGATTTTTTTTTATTTTTTAACTTTAAAAATTTAAAAAAATTTTTTTTTTTTAATTAATTCATTGTTAGCTTAACCCTGTTATGCCTATCGGTGCCACATGGTACCTTGTCGTTGAGCCGTTCCTGAGCCAGGTTCAAAAAAATGTTTTTTCTCAAGTTATTTTCTTGATCTATCTACTTTGGTTCCCGCTCGTCCTTAATGGGTTAAAGCAATGATGGCCAAACATATACTTAAGTGCGAATACGTATACACGTATACGATTTTCGTACTTGAATAAGATGTTCAGTACGTAGTTAGAGAAAGAAAGCAACAACAACAGCATAAGTTGCACCGTTTTTTTAATTTAAAAGCCACTGCGTTTGCAAAACTACGTCTCCCCAACCATGCCTTTGTCTTCGCTGAAAAATACCGTTGCGACGTTCAAAGGAAGAGCAGTATAAAAGTTTGACTTTAATTTAATGTGTTCTTAAACAATTAAATCCTAAAAATCAATTTAGATTTTGTTGTTAAATTTCGAAGCAAGCTTGGAGTAGGCGGTCACCGGTTTTATTTTTGTACAAACTATTTGTTTCCGATTAGTGTTTTAAGAATCGCGATGTGTGAAAAAATGGAATCCAGCGTGTATGAACCTAAAATAAAACATCTTCGGACAAATTATGAATAAAATCTAAAACTGAATCTTGTCAAAAACTATGTTCATAGGTTAGGTATTTACTTTTTTTATTTTATATGTATTATATATTTATCTACAATGTGTTCAAAAATGAATACGTGAAAAAGGAAACAACAATATATAAATTTATTTGTAGGTATACACAAAGAAATTTTTACGATTTAATTGTTCAAGAACACAAAGTAGATAGATCAAGAAAGTAACTTGAGAAAAAAAATATTTTTGAACCTGGCTCAGGAACGGCTCAGAGACAAGGTGCCATATGGCACCGCTAGGCATTACTGGGTTAAGCTAACAGCGAGATAAAATTGAACGACGATAACGAAGATGGAAAAAATTACGAAAAAATTAATTAATTAAAAAAAAATTTTTAAAGTTAAAAAATAAAAAAAATCGAAAAATTTTTATTGTAAAAATGGATGTTTTGATGAAAAAAAATATGAACTGCCTTTTTAAATTTTTTGTTTTTTTTTTTCAATTTTAAAAAGTTTGATGTCAATAACAAAAAATTGTGACGTAGCAGAGCAAAACGGATTCGGACTCAGCGACCCCCCATTACCCTAAGTACACTTGTCCCTTCTGTGCTCATTTTTGGCTGTTGAACAGTGCTGTATTTTGAAGCAAATTTTTGGTTTACCCCAAAATTATACAAATTTCAATGTATCATGAACTTATTAATGGAAGTTCTACATTGATTCTTTATGCATAGTTTATGTTTAAATTATGTATATTATATAATGAATTTTTGCATTGATTCAAAGTAAATTTCATAAACATTTCTTAAGCACGGTTAATTTTACATCACTTTTTGAAACTTATGTAAAGATACATTGAGCTAATGAATTGTTCGTTAATTTTTTCATAAATCGCGGTATCTTAAATATATTGTGCTTTATTAATGATTAAAAATTCATTAACTACATGAATTTTTCATAAATTTAATGTAAAAATTTAATTGCATTTATGAAAAATTACATTGGATCAATGAAAAAAAATGTAAATTCTGTGAATGATAATAATTTTCATATATACAATCAAATTTTTTGTTCAGTGTAAGGGGACGGGGATGAGAACGGAGACGAGGACGGAGGGATGAGGGGCTTGAAGAGTAGTGCAAACGAGATAACTGGTCTCTTCCCCCTCACCACAGCATTACCTCACAAGAGCTCATCCCTACACTAACTGATCAAAAATGCGTCCCTCAAGTTTAGACCTCATAAATTATATTTTCAAAAATGTTTTTAAAATAATACAAAAAAAAAACGTTTTCAAATAATAATATTTATTCCAACTTATTTTACAATAAAGTTTTGTTATTATAAAACTACGATTTTAATTTTAAAATAGGAAACGGGATACAGCTTTTTAATCGACCCTAGTTTATATGCAGTCGTGACTTCTTTTTAAAAAATAAGTCGTTGACTATGTTTCAAAAGTCTTTGAGTGATGTCAAAGAAATCTCCACTTTTTAACTGAAAATGGCAAACTACAAAAAGAAAAAACTTGGAAAAGAAAAATCTTTTCCCAGTTTTCTTTTCGCATTCAGCAATAAACTTTAGATACTTGCTACATTCAACTCTTGCAGTTATTGTTGTATTTCTTTGAAACACACACACAAATAAATATAGCTTAAGACAAAATAAAAACTTTTATTTACTTTTGAACTCATTACGAAAAGCATTTGAATAATAATAATCAAATCTATGTAACTATATACGTTATTCATATACCAAAAAGCGTCCACATCCAGCTTTATACATATATACAAAAGTGTCAACAACAACTCAATTTTGTGCTGTAAAAATATTTTACAAGAAGTTTTACTTACGCTCGCACATCTTTACAGAATATAACATGAAAGTTTTGCTTATGCCACAACACTTTTCCCCTCAGCCCACCAAATTAAATTACATTGCTGCAATCTTTGTGAATGAACAAACTGACATTTGGTGTCATCAGTTGCAATAACATTCAAAAACATTTGACATCTGAGTGACATTATCATCAGCAGTTTGCAGCAGAGAGAAGCAGAGTAACAGCAGCAGGAATAGCAACAGAAACTATGTATAATAACAACAAATGAAATAAATAGAAAATAAAAGACCTAAAAGCAAAACACACAAGTTGATACGAAAAAAAAAAAGCAAAAGCAAGAGAATAGCAAATAAAAGAAAAAAAACTAAAGAACACAAGTTTGACATGAAAAGTGCGAGCGTGCCAAAATCATCAGCATAAAAAATCATCATCAACATCATCATGAGCATTCAACAGCAGCAGCAGCAACATCAACAGCATTTCATGCAAAATGCTGCAGCCAATTTGTCCATTGTCATTGCTCTTTACAAATACACACACACAAAAATATATATGTATACTCACATTCTCATGCATTGATATGTATATATGTGTGTACAAAGAGACAATTGTTTCTTCCTCCAACTTTTCATCGTCGTCGTCGTCCTTCTGCTGCCGCTATTCCTCTCTCAACAATTTTACATGCTTAATACTGCGAGAGCCAAAAGCAACAGCAGCTGTCAAACAATCAAACAGTAGACCGTACCCCAAAAAGCAGACAATCGCAGTCGTCATCGACGACATAGCAGCAGCACTACAGTGTCGCGCAAAACTGAATACAGAAGTAGCATCATGAAAACAAATAAAACCCTAAAGTCATTTATAGCAATTGCATATGGTATGTTTCTGTGTGTGTGTGTGGAATGAGTTTAAATTTGTGTCAGTGTGTTTGGTGTTTGCTGTTCACTGCTGCTGCCGTTGCTGTTGCTCCCTGCTCTGGGCGTTGCTGTTTGTGTTATTTCATGTAATTTGCTGTTGCTTCTTTTGGCTCTTTCTCTTTTGCGCTGTGTGTATTTTCCATGCTTGAATTGACCCACTGTCGTTTGAATTGTATTCTACTCTTACACTTCCACTCCCTCTCTCTCTCTCTCTCTCTCTCCCTTTGTCTCTGCGTGTGCTTTTTTCTTTATCTAAATTTTTGTATGATTTCCTTTGCCTTTGTTGAAATATCAAATTTAACGCGCGCTTTTATGTCACTGTGACACTTTCAGAGGCAATCAGTGTTCATGGTATGTTTGAATGTCTCACAAATGTGAAATTGTGATAAGTTTTGCCTTAGTGATGACATTTCTTCTTTCTTTCTCCTCTTTGAGTATACAACAATATGGTTATGTAGAAAGCTAATGAACTTTAAAGTTCTGTAAAATTTAATTGAAGATATATTTTTTTTCTTCGTTCAATTGCCAACAAATTCTCATTCTCAATTGTGTCAAATGTCACTTTAAATGTCATCGTATCTTTCAAGCAATAATTTTTTTTTTATCTATTTATTTTTATCGAGCATTTTGTTTTTATGATTGTCTATCTGCCTGCCACTTGTCTCTCATATAATATTTTTCCTTTTCTTTCTTTTTTGTCCTATTTCATTTTAAATATTGTCCAACAATCATCAACAACCTCCTACTATTTTTAGTTGAGTGCGTGTAAATGTGTAGACAGACATTTGTAGCCATTAGAACTAAATTGTCTGTTGAATTGGTTATTTAGTTTTTTGTTTTTGTTTTGTTTTTGTTTTGTTTTGTTTTTTTTTGTGCGAGTTAGAAAGTGCGCAAATGTTATTGTTATTGTTATGTTAACAAACGATGTGTAAATAAATTGACAATTTTTAACTACCACTTGAAAATTTGTTCAACTAAAAACAAAAAAAAGCAGCAGCAAGTAGAGTCGGACGGACACCATCGTTAGTACTTTACGAGTAATACTGAAATAATTGCTTGGGTAATAATCATCAGGACAATTGTTAATTGAGTGAAAATGTTTCAAAAGGACATAGAGAAATGTACTTAAATATTTACACAAAAGGATGAAATGAAACTTATGCATATTTAAGTTTCATTTTATCCTTTTAATTCTATAGATTAAATACATGTAGATATAAAAATGTTTAGATACTTGTCCGCCACAAAAATGGTGTAATCTTTTGAGCCAGTACTCCGAGTTTTACATTTTTTTTAAATTAACATAGAAAATTAAAGAACAATATATTATTCTTTTATAATAAAAATTTTTAGTTTTTCACCTTCCATTAAAGTTTTTATATCTGTAGTTGTGTGCAACACCCTCAGAGCTGCTGAAGACCACTTTGTTGTGAAATCTTTAAGCTCTCTGGCAACCTTTCTTGCTGGCTTCAGCTCTTTTTTAACTAAATCTCAATATCTTTCAACCTGCCTTAGATGCATACAGTTTGATGGGTCGGCTTCTCTAGGCACCAACAAAAATCACGTCATTCCTTTGGAACCGAATTGACACGAGGCGAGGTCTGGCCAAAAAATAAAACCTGGGCACCTCATGTTGACGTACAAATGGAAGCAATCTCTTTTCTGAACACTCTTTTACATATATAAGCCCTTTTAATTATGCCCAAAAGTCACGAAAGATTTAGTTCTTTTCCCACAACTGCAAATGACCTACCAAACAAGAAATTTCGTAGGAAATTTGTTCATTTTTTCGTTTTAAAATTTTTCAGGGATATTTCCTCGAAAATCAATAGTATAGCATTCCTCTCCAGGAAGCTGGGAAAAGACTACTAAAACGTAAATTTCGTCATCTTTTATACAGTATTCGAATTTAACAACATAATCTTGCTTAACCCTTTTGGAGCCGTAAGAAAACCAGAGGAGAGAGATACCCCAAAACCGAAACCGTATTTCGTATTTTCTGGCCTAAGGGAGCTTGAAGCGATAGAGCAAACCCGAATCCAGATTCCCTTTCGATGACCCCATTTTATTGTAAAAAGGTTTTAAAAAGCTTTCGTTGAGGACTTTTGGGGTCACCGGTGATTCATAACAAAACTTAATTTCAAAGAAAGTTTAAAAAAAATTGGAAATCATGTTTGAGTAAATAACTTTCCCTATAACATTTTAAAATTGAGTGTATCCGGACAAATATTGTAAAAATTACGATGCGATTGAATTTGAGGAATAAGTAAAAAAAAAATTTTAATGGTTTAGGTCTAATGCTCTGAAGCTTAGGTATAACTTTCAAAAAAAAATTTAATTAATAACTAAAGCGCAATGAATTTTCTTTCCAATGTATATAATTTTACTAAAATTGCTGCAATAGTTTTTGAAAAAACTGAAAAACAAATTTTAGGTCACCGGTGACCCATGGTCCCGAAAAGGTTAAGCTTCTTAGGTCGTTGTTTAGGTACTTTATTCTTTACTGTGTTTCTATCAGAAACTTATGGCACCCTGTACGTCTTTGAACCAGCTTTCTGCTTAGCTCGAAAGAGTCAAAGGAATCTATTTCCTTCCCCATCTTCTTCTGAGATCTGGTAATCACAATAACCTAAATTCTCTTTACTCCTCTTCAATCCAACCTAAATTATGTATATTCAAATACTTAGCATGATTGATATGGTCATAATATACGGTGAACCTTCGCTGCCTACATATATAAAATAATTTCAGCTTTCGCTTTTATTTTTAACCCTAATCTTCACAATTGAACATGAAATCAAATTGGTCAATTAAATTCTAAATTAATAATTACAGTAACCCATGTTAATTGACCTTGACAAATGTAAGTAAACGTTTCCAATTACTTAATTTTTCTTCTTTTTTTTTTGCTTTCCCCAGCTACTTGAATTAAAATTTATACATTTTTATCGTTATAATCAGGGATTACTGTATAAAAAAGTTTCGGTTTCTTGTTTTTTATGGAGCTATTAAACATAGCCAGAAGAATACTCAAACTTAATAAAAATTATGCTGATAATGAAAAATATAATGCTGCTGCTCGTTTTTAAAGTCTGTTGAGCTCATTTGTGAGATTAGGGTTAAGTTAAAATATTTGAATATACGTAGGTAATAAATAACTAAGTGTTTGCGCATTAACAATATTTTATGTGTGAACAGTATTAAAATTAATATTTATAATGGTATTTAAATACAACAACACCAACAGCTTAATTAAACAATAATTCATGGAATATTTAACCGATTTAATCAAATGTTAAAATGCTTTTACAGTAGAACCTCTATAACTCGAACCTCGTTAATTCGTTATAAATCGAGAGGATTCTTCATTCCCTTCCTCTTAAGCTGAAGCTCGAAAACCTCTAAATTTTGAATTGAAATAGCCAATAATTCAAATTATTTTTCATCGTCTTTGCCTCGATTTATTGAAGTTTTACAAAACCTGACCTCTATAAATCAAATTCCTAAGGAAAAAAAAGTAGCAAAAAGGAAAATACATACACACACAGACATGTGTCCAGTTTTAAATAAAAAAGAAGTACAGTTTTTTTTCATTATCCTGTGGTTCCACGAATTTAATTTTTTGTGTTCGGTTGTTTGAATTTTTGATTAATTTACAAGTAAAACTAAAATTTCACTGGTTAAAAAAAATCAATAACCCTATATTCCAGCCCTTGAAATTCGATTTATCGAAGCTCTACTGTATATACATATATTAAGTTAATTCCCATGTTGTAAACATGTATACATAATTTATTTGCAATAAAATACTAATTTAACTTAATGCACCTTATGCACTTTTGTACCCATACTATTTTTGCCACTTATGCATACAAGCATGTGTAAATATGTACCTACATATATATGTTTATTTATATGCTACAATAACCGACCGCCAGCCACCTTTTGACATTTATTTACCTTTAATTAATGTGACATTTTAAATTAACTGTGAGATTGTGAGATGAGAGTGAATGCACACCACTTTAATATAACTACCTACATAAAATACAAACAGTACAAAAATTTTATTTTTTTTTATGAAATGGAATGATGTTATCCTTTTCGGTGTTTTGCATGTATTTGTGTCTGTGTATATTCATGTCGCTAGTTGAAAGCAATAACAAAATTTACATTCAATTTCACCTGTCATTCATTCAGAGTCGGCACAGATATGTTGAATGTATGTGAGTGTGCATTTATAAGTTTAATAAGCTGACAAAAACACGCATCACACATACACAAACAAATTTCGCCATAATCATCATCATCATCATCATCAGAGTTGCATTTATGTTCAACGAAGATGATGACGACGGGCGACAACCACATTTCGCAATGAATGAATGAGCGACAGTTGCACACATCATTTTGACATTAATGTGACCACTGCCAACAGCACAATCATGGTAACCTCTGCTTCAAATCCTCCTCCTTCTCTTCCACCTCATTTTCCTTTTATCTACTTAACATTTCCAAATATGTTTGTCCATGTTCTTAACGTATTTCCTATCTCTCTCTCTCTCTCTCTCTCTGTTTTACTGTTTTCACTGTTCGCTTAATGTATATTGTCATCATCATCATCAGCAGTAAGCAAGCAAGAAATATAACCATCGCCGATATCACTATCCATCTACGACTATTCACCAGCATTCTTCTTCATATAATTATCATTACCATTGGCATCATCCTTTCATCGTCCATACATATGCACACATACCTATATATAAATACCAACTCTCACTGTATAAGTTGCTTGATTGTATGTGTATTTTATGTATGTGTATTCTATCTGTGTACTATTTGTTCATTTGTAGCTATTTGTATATGAGTATTTGTGTTTTGTATGCGTGCTTGTGCGTAAATGTATTTAATGTCAGTTGAAATTACTTGGAAAATTATCATCATATTTTCATATTTAATTTGAATAACTTATTATGAATTCTGAAAGTGTGTTCTTGTTGCTTTTGCTGCTGCATCCTTTGTATTCATTTCGTCCCATTCATACTATCGTTCTCTCGTACAAAGACAAAAAAATGCATAAGGATTAAAGTATAATATTGTATATAATCATGTTAACCTTAAATAATTAGGTTCCTTTAAATGGATAACCATTAAGCAGGTTTTCATACAAACAAAAGATTTTATAATTTGTGGAATTATGTCCAGAAATTATATCTTAAAATATTGTTGTTACTTTAAATACAACATATTACTTATATTTTAAAGTAGATATTTTTATTTCTTATTATAATATATAATATAATAATAATAACTGTTGTATATTACAAACCAGAGTTGAACTAATTTTCTTCTCTTGTGGATTCCAGAGACTAGCACTTATATAGAAAACCTCATGCATTTTGTTAGCTCATCTGCAGTTTTCTTCTCCTCCTTATGTATCGGGTAACCAACAATGAATGAATGTCTATGGTTTAGGATGACCCAACTCATTAACAGAAATGCCATATTTCCACCTGGGAATTAACCATCCTCAGTTTTTTTTTTTTTTTTGTTTTACTAGACTATAAATTGTGCTTTGAAAGAAAATTCTGTGTACATATTAAAATCCAATCTACCAAATCTAGATCTGGTAGTTTATAGAATACATAATTCTATAATCCCGGGTACCAGGCTAATCTGCTAATCAATCGTAGGATACGAAACAATAAGGACAGTACCCAATCAATCCGCTTTAATTAGAATGAAAATTTTAAGTTTTAGTATTCAACCTACAGACCTCGGTTAAAGGAAGTCTGGCATGTCGAGGTGGATCTAGGCCACAATCAGATATACCACCAGTTGTCAGTGCAGTGCCCCCTGTTCTTGATGCTCGTGGACAGTCATGTGTCTTGTATCCGCTTTAGTCATCAACAGTTACGTCCAGAGGTTGTACTCCGGTGTCTCAGTCATGTCTTCTATAACGACGGATCCAAAACCTGAAACGGTACTGGATCCGGTTGATATTAAGACAATGATATCAAGTATTCTTTTTCCACTGAACGGATGTCAGAACGAAAGTTTTTGCTATCATGAACATGGAGGGTTGGATAACTGAGAGCAGATGGCGTTGTGCATAGGCATCTGCAGTGATAGCCAAGCTTTACCTAAGGCCCTTGCTAAACCTTTCAGCTCTTCAAAATTGGTTAGCGAGTGTAAGGTAAATCTAAATAGTGTTGTGAAACACAATAAGTTATGTCTTATATGAGTTCCAGGACACTGGGGGAATGAACTAGCTGATAAACTAGCTAATAAAGGTTCTGCAATAACACTATGAGATCCGGAACATTTCCTTAGAGTAAGTTCTGGGGAGATCATGCATTGGATCAACGATTTCGTGGGTTTTATCCATAAAGAAAGATGGTCCGATCTTGGCTACTGCAGACCCGCTTTGTAAGACAACCTAACAGGAAAGCAACGGATTTTGTTCTGAAACTGAGAAGGAAGGACTTGAGATTACTGCTGGGTGTTATCACCCGGTGGTCAACACATGACCAACATGGGCGTCGTCACCGATCCAACCTGCCAATCGTGTCTTGAAGACGACAACACTACGGATCATTATCTTTGTAGCTGTCCGGCGTTCTCGAAAATCAGATTAAGGCTGTTGGGTAGTGTGTCTTGAGTATTAATAATGTCCATACTCTTCCTCTTCCTGAGCTTCTAAGGTTCATCAGTGAAACAGAAAGGTTCGAGGTTGAGAGACCTTAGACCTTTCTTCTTCCCATTTACTCCCACCCTCGCATATCTTTCCTGTCTTTCTACTTTCTTCTACTGGCTCTATCATGGATATAGTACTATGGTCTTTGTGACTGCGTGCCTTGGTTTAGTCCAGCGCACTTTCAACTCTAAACTTTTATTTGTTATAGTAACCAAAATATCACGTTTGATATGTACTTTTTATGTTATCAAATTTCAAATTAGTTCATTCTCAAATCATTTTGTAAACCTCGATTTCTAACCATTGAATTTATTCAAAAGAAAAATCTTCAATTGAAAAATCTAACCCAAAAAATAATTTGTTTCTCAAATTAAACATTTTTCTTAGAATAATTATTTGCTCTTTTCTCTAACGCTAATTCTCATGGCTGTCCAATGATTTTTGAGCCGTCTTCTCTATTGTACCATAAAGAGAAACTAATCCTGTCTACAATCGACAGAATATATCAATGGAACGAATATATGAGAAAAAGTTCCCCAGCGTTCTGCTCTGACCGGATGATAAAAACAAGGATTTTCAAACATTTTATTCCTTCCGAAACGAAACTCTTAATTCCGATCGAAACGAATTTTGACTCTACAAAAAATTTTTTATTTTTTACTAATAAAATTTTAAATCAATTTGTTCTCAAATATTTTATTCAGGCTTAAATTAAATTGTATAGCAGTGTTCTACAGGGTAAACGATGCTATATTTTTGTGTATCATGCTTGTAGTTTTATCGTTCAATCGATTTATATAAGATTTAAGAACTCGACTCATACCAAGACTATCAGACTAGTATTTACAAGAGCAAGAAAATTTTCAAGCACCTTCCACATTTAAACATTGCACGTAAATTCCTGTTCTTTCCCGACAATCATGATATTGCAGATCTCAACCTCAGCAAGTAACTGGTTGATGAGTGAAATAACTAATCTTTAATATTTTTAACGAAAATTGCCTTGATATATACGGTTTTACTTATATGCTTATAGCAGACTGAAATACAGATAATGTTTCGTATATTTTTTGGAATGTCTCAAGCATAATTTCCACATGAGCTGTGTTTTTTATTATCAGTCCTAACCTTTCGCTTCTACTTCTTCACAAGTATAGCTTGAATTTTAGGGTCTTCTACATTAATTGGACTTTCTTTTAACAGCATTAAAGATTCATTATAGATAACATTAGCAATACAAAGGACATGAAACTGACGATTGAATCTAATTAATTACTACCTCTCAGAAACTTGTAACCCCAAATTCCTACCACATTTCCTAAAATAATTTATATTTAAAGGAAAGCTTTTGTTTTTACTTCACACTTTGATGCTTTCACAAAAACAAAGAATCCATTTGCGAATCATTTTTCATATGCAATATTGATTGAATAAATGAAAAATTAAAAGCAGCGTCCTTGTAACGCAGAAATAGAAACCTTAAAACGTCAAACAAGAAAGTCTCTTAAGTATCTATCAACAACAAAATTTATTACACAAAAATTGAATTTACGTTAGAAATTTATTTTGTGCTATTGTACTTACCTAGAAAGCAAATATAAAAAAGCCCATTTTCTATAGCATACCTTTAGGCGAAAACATAACAGAAAAACTGAACGAACAAAAAAGAAAGACAACGTGCATATAAAAGGCGGAGCAACGCGTAGACATAAAATAAATAAACAGAAATACTAACGCAAGCAAAAATACAAGTATGCGAACATTTACCTTACGACGTCACAAATTTCACATCTCCATTTCCCATTTCCGTTTTCGATTGCGCTAAAAATTTCATTTACTTCACTTTTTATTTTTTTCTTCTTAGTTTTAGGTATGCTGAGCATTTCTACTTTTTGAATGTTGTACATCCTTTTTGCCTTTTTACGCTCTGCTCTTCTGCTTCTTTTTATCTTCAATAATATAATTGGAAAATATGTTATTTCCTTGAATTTCCTTTACACCAATTTTTACTGATTAAGCATTTGAATTTTTAGAATTCTCATATTTCAGCGTTTTTTTTTATTCTTATCTTATTGTTGTTGCTCATTTTAATGAAAGCTTTAGGCCCAAAAAATTTAGTGAATTGAAATGTAAAGAAACACAAATGAAATGGGTTTATTTACATTTTTTTCTTTTCTGGTTTTGAGTGAAATGGAAGCCAGGATTTTCCATTTTCGGTACTTTCTAATCTCGTAGCAAGATTAGTCGAAAATAATTGTGGCAACTTTAGAAAATTCCTGAATGTTTTCGTTTTTGCATTTAATTTTGTCAAAATTTTAAGATTCAAATATTTACATCAAAGAACGAATTTTTTATTTCTTTATACGAAAGAAAAGGGAAAAGTATTCGATAGAAGAGGATAAGGTGAAGGGGTGAAAAAATCATAGTGAAAAAGAAAAATTAGAGAGGAGGGGAAGAAAGAGAGGATGGGAAAAGGTAGAGAAGAGGAACAGAAAAAGTGTGTAAGATAAAGAAGATGAAGAGAGAAGATATGTAGACAGAGAAGAGCGAGGGAAGGGAGAGAGAAAAGGGCTGAAAAGATAGGCGAGTGTGAAATAAAGAGAAACAGAGAGGGAGAGGAAACTGATCGGAAGGAGGCCTAGAGAAGGTAAGGAAAAAGTGATAAAAAAGTGATGAAAAAGGAGAAGGTGGGAAAACAGAAAAGATAGAGATAGTAAATTTAAAGAGAGAAAAAATGAGAATAAAAAGATAGAGGGAGAAACAGATATGTGAAATAAAGAGAAAAAGATGGTAAAGAAAAAAAGAGAAACAGTGATAAAATAAAAGAAAAGGGAAAGTGAACAAGTATGGGAAAGAGAGAGGAGTAGGAAAAGTTTGTGACTCAAAAAAGAAGAGTGAGAAATGTAGAAAAAGAGAGGAATGGAAAAAGGGGGACAAGAAACTGGGAAGAGCAAACGAGATTGAGACCAGGGAAAAATTGAATGTAGGGAAAAAAAGAGGAGAGGGAGATTGCGAGGAAAGAATTAAGGAAGAACAAGAAAGGAAGAAAAGGGGGAGCGAAAGGGGCAGGGGAAAGGAGAGGCACTAAATAACCTGGGATAAAAGAAAGTGCGAGAGAAAATTAAAAAAATAGAGAGAGCCAGAAGAGAAAATGGTGTAAAGGAAGATGAGAAAAATATCTGCAAAAAAAATAAAAAAGAAAGGAAACAAAAACAAAACAAAAAAGTGGAAAAAGAGAAAAAGGACGAAAAGAGGGAAAGTTGAGAAGAAGAAAGAAAGAGTGGAGCAGATACCAAAGAGAAAAAAGAGGAAAAGATAAAAGGGCAAATGTGAAGAGAGCGATGGGCACAAGAAGAGAGAGGAAAAGAGATAAGAGTGGCAATGAATTATTTGTTAAAAAATAATCATGAGAAAAAACTCGGAACAAGGGAAAAGATAGGCAAAATAAGGAAAACGAAAAATATATCAGTGGGAGGACAAAGGATTGAGGGAAAGAGATTTAAGGGAGAGGCAGAAAAGAAAACAGAAGAGGAAAAGGTGAGGATAAAAAAATATGTTATGGGTTTCTCCTACTATTACTTCTGGCCTTGGCTGAGAATTTCCTTCTTTTATGCTGGGTATGTACGAGTTCGAGCTGCGAATCAAAAAACCTTTCTTAGGCAACCGTTATTTTTGTTGTTTTGCCACTGGCATTTTAGAGGTGATGCCATGTAAAAAATTTATTCTTTACTACTTATATGTTCGATTTTCTTCTATTATGTCGAGCATTGTATCAAGTCCTTTTCATATTTCAGCTTTAGTTTTAGCTTAATATTTTAAATTTTAATTGCACCTAATTTCTCCTTTTTTAACTTTAAGTAGTCTTGACTCTATTCGACTAGGTCGGTTTTAATTTCAAGAAAAGTTTTCAATTTGTTTAGTGTAAAATGTTCATTAAAATATAATATTTTCTTTAATATTTCAAATTCAAGCTCGCTCATCTAAAATATTCGCTTATTTACCACAATTATAAAACTGTTTGGGTAGGGCATGGGCACATGACAAATAACTTACGTACGAGCTGTTTTTAATTGATTTGTTTACATACAACTATAAAATTCTAATGTATTCCACAAATATTAACTCAAGTTCACTTTGGTTCAATGCAATTGTCGACGAAGGCACCAGAATAAAAAAGAAAATTTATTATGAAATTTTAAAATCATATTTAGTAAGATTAATAAATTGTAATAATAGTAATAATAATAATAAAATCATATTTTATAAGTTTTTTATTTGTTAATTGTATATTAGGTCCATAACCTTTGCAAAATAATCCCGTGATCACGAATTAACTAAAGAAACTGTTTTTAAATTACGCTAACCACTGCCTGTATAGCAAAACAGACTTTTTGGTGGCAAGTATGAATGAAATGCAATTTTCAAATCCATTGCGACAGCGATTGAAAATTGAAAAATTTGTCAGCAATCAACCATTCCCATCATCAGCTACAAAAGTATTGTTTGCAAAATTCAAAAACTTCACAATGATTACAGGAAGGCAATTTTATTTTGTTGATATCAGAGAAAAATTTAAATTCAAAAATTTAAAAAAAAAATAAAAATTTTCAAAGAAATTTTATTTACTTTTAATTCTAATAGCGTACTTTTTATGTTTTCCCCAACAAATATTGGAAAATCGACGATTTATTCATACTTGCCACCAAAAAATCTTTTTTATCATACAGGCAGTGGTTACTGTCATTTAAAAACTATTTCTTTGGTTAATTCGTGATCACGGGATGATTCTGCAAAGGTTATAGCCATAGCCAATTGTCTTTTCTAATATTTTCATATTTTTTCTACACCCTATTGTATATGTTGTTTAATTTCATTTGATTCACTTCCCGCTGCTACATTAATACGCCTCGTTGTTTTCTTTGTCATATATGCCTTTATATAGAAATTACTAAACAGCCCCAGCATAATCGAAGCTTGTGTGAGAGCCATTACAATTACCCAACGCGGATATTCGCAATCGTGGCGGCGCATAACCAATGGCCACATATTATGAACAATCAAGAACAGAAATTGAGCGATTTGCAGTAACGTTATGTACTTCTTCCATCGAATTGCATGTTTCACTGTGGAGCTTAGAGCGCTCAAAAAGTAATACGCGTACATGAATCCGTGCACGATCATATTCAAAACACCCAAGATGCTGCAATGACCACCACACTGGAAAAAACGGCAAACGAAGTGCATACTCAGTGCTACCATGATGTGATGATAGACATGCAAAAATGTGATTTGCTTGAATTTCTTACGCAACACAAAAAAAACCGTATCTAATAAGTCAACTAGTTTAAGAAGAAAATAAGCATAAGAAACCATCATTTCAGTGTTGTAGTAAGGTTGGCCTGGTCGTAGCTGCATCATGCAACCGTAATCGTCATAGGGTTGCTTTATGATTACTATGTATATAGTCTGTAAGAAATAAATCGAAAGTTTCTGATCAATGTAGACACCGACGTACTCAAACTTACCCGCCATCCAAGATACGAGTTAACAATAACTTGAAACAAATTATACATCAACATAACATTTTTCAAATCGAATGGCTTACGATCTCTCATAAATGCTGGTCCAATTTTGAGCACAAAAACGCCATAAAAGGAAACAATTAACAGCGTAGGCCATGGTGAGACCATTAGGGGTAAATGTGCCCAGGACATATCTAGGTGACGATTGCACAATTCGTTTCAAAAGAGTTGATATTTTCAAACAATCACAAAGAGAGAGAGAAATACATTATTTTATGCAAAGCTTTCAAATGACCAATCATAATCGTTGAGTTACTCTCAATAATATTCTTAAAAAAATATCAACTCTAGTGAATTCGAAATATTTTGTAATATTTTTCATTGGCAACTTACCACGTTCCATAGTGAATATTTTGTGTATTAATCTATAGAAATATTTCAAAATTAACACCATTTTGATTTATTCTATGCTTTTGAATACACGAAGGAGCTGATTCCTAGTTTTTTTTTTATGATTATTACTTCAAGAAGGTTCATTGGCAAATGTTTATTTTTTAGCTTACATTTTTGAACCGTATTTATTCACAAGAGTGCATTGCCATTTCCTAATGCAGCTCGAAAATGATTAATTATTCATAATTTTTATTAAATTGCAAATGGCTAATTAAATAAGCAATTTAAAAATGATATGTAAATGATATTTATGAGTAAACCTTACACTTGAAAGAATAAATCTATTTTTTAGTTTATAATGGTTTAAACTAAAAAATAAAGCACCTCGATTCGGAAGGTCTCTTCCAATTCTGTGCCCACACGAGTTTAAGGAATATATGCCTACTTCATTCGGATTTTTGGGTATGCTCTATGATTCCCTGGAGCCAAATATTATTTTGGCATAGGGGAAAAAATATGGCGGTTTTAAAAAGGCATTCCAGTTTAAAATTGGAAAAACATCGATTTTTTTTCTTTGATTTTGGTCTCCTTATAATTTCAAGAATACTTTTCTGAAATATTAGTGAAAAATTCGAAGTAAAACGAAAGTTATCCATATAATTATGCCTTGGTACACTAAAAAATTCCATTCGTGTATAATTATAACTCACACAACATGAATGGATGCGAAAAGCTCGGCCTTGGCCCTCCAGGGGCTGCTGTAGTAATAGAACTAAAAAAAAACCTAACGCCCAAATACAAGTTTCCCAGAAAACAGCTGATAAAGTAAACAATTACTTGGATCGCTGATTACGAATCTGACATAAGACTTTTAAAATTCAAAATGGCGGATCCAATATGGTGGAAGAATTTTAAAAAATTTAACGAATTCGTTTGAAATCCATTACTCAGGGATTTCTCAGGACGCTGAATACGAATCTAACATCGGATCTTCAAGACTCAAAATGACGTATCCAATATGGCTGACTATTTTTCAAGCTCATTGGATTCGCCTGAAACTTGTTACTCAGGAGTTTTCGGGGCCGCTGATTACGAATCTGATATTAAATTCGTAATCAGTGACCACAAAAATCCCGTGGTAACGTGTTTCAAGCGAATCCAAAAATCTAATGCCAGATTCAAAATCAGTGACCCCAAAAACTTCCGAGCAACGAGCTTCAAGTTAATCAGATCGATTTCTTTAAAAATCTTTCGCCATTTTGAATTTTGAAATCGACATACTAGAATTGCAAACAAAAAAAAAGAGAACATTTTTTTTCGGACGTTGAAAATCAACAAAACTGGCTTAGCTCAAACCAACAGAAGGAGTTTTATAAAAGAGAAATTCCAAATAAAACAATGTGATTTTTCGTTTTTGGATAAAAAGAAGATGCTAAAAAAGGGGAAGAGGAAAATTTCACTTTTTTGTGGTTCAGCGTATAGTGAAATGTCTAACGAACAAAATCTTTTTTAATTTATGCCTTTAACCAATGCATTTTTTTTATCGTGAAGGATATAATTTAGATAACTCATTGAGCATAAGGTGGGGAGCCAAAGATGGGGAGCCAAAGATGGGAAAAGAGTAACGGACAAAAATACGGCGGAAATGAATTGTAAACAAAAGAAGTGGAGAGAAAAATAGACGGAATGAGTTTGGGTGAAATGGGCTATTGAAATAGGTGTGGAGAAAGAAATTGTGGAAAGAGGTGACATTGCGAGAGGTGGTCGAAAGTGAGATGATGAAGAAGGAGGTGGTTGAGGGCATAGGGAAGGGAGAGATGTAGACATAAAATAATAATTACTTTAAGAAAGTGTCGATCTTACATTGGCTTGTTACAGTAACAGAGTAAAATTAACCTGTCCTGTGGTTTCGACTAAACAACATTTGCTAAATTTATTTCTATAGGACTTGAGTGCGCGCCATGCACCCTGACTTGGACGAGACACTGTTATCCCATACAAGAAACATAAAAATATTCCATAGAGAGCACATTTTTAACCGAAAACATTCGCCAAATAATAAATTCAAATTTGAGCAATCGTTAGTGTCGACTTGACTTGGTATTTATTACATACAAAAATGTGTGTGTTGAAATCCGGTTCCAGCAACGGTCTCGTCTAATAGTTAGCTGCTTAAACCTTTACAAGAAGAAGGAGATTCTTAATCTATTTTGATATCTTGAGAATGAGTTCTGGTCATTTGTTTCTCCTACTTGCACTTCTAAAATGAAGAATTTGTATGGCGGTGTTAAAATCAAATTTTCTTTTCCTCTTTTCAAATCGTTTTAAATTTTCTTTTCTCTCCTACTTACCTTCAAATCTAATCTAATCTCAACTTATTAAGATTTTTAAAATCAAAACTTTACAACAAGAAAACTATCTACACATTTCTACGCTTTGAAATTACTTCCACAGCAATGTCTACAAAACCAATTTAGAAGATAATTTTTATATCAACTGAAAATATATCAAATATTTTCTTTCTATTGTTATTACCTCAATGTATTTTGATTTTGTATTGTAAATAGTTGTTTTTCTCCCTTCTTCTTATTTTCTTTTGTGTGCTTTAGTTTTTTAACTTGGCTAAAATTGAGCAAGCCATGAATACCACTGCACGAATACACGTTCTTATACATACATACACACTACAGATATTTGTATATACTCAATCAGATTTTAAATTCCAAAAATGTTTCAAAAAGCTCATTTCCTGCTTACAAAGTAGAAACACTGTCTCTTCTGCAATCCCCTCCTTCGCATACGTCGCTTCTATATATATATATTTTGCAAAAGTCTGTTGCAATAAAGTAGCTAAATATAAAATCTGCTCATCACAACAACAAGAACAACATCATCAACAACTACATACTACAGTACATGAAAAAATCGAATATGATGCGTGTGTGTATGAAGCTTCATGTGCATGTATGTATGTGTGCAAGTATATGTAAGGGATGCTGTTGCAAGTCTAGCTCTGGCTATGTATGCATGCATTTTTTTGTTTCATGAGATTAGTTTTGTATGCTAGTCTAGTAGCTAGAAAACATTTTTAGATTCCTAGGTACATTGAAGTTTTCTACTCGTTTCGTATGTAAAAGTATCATACCTTGAATTGTGTAAAGTATATCACTTGTGAGGAAAAGTGAGAGCATCATTTGAATAGAAAAAGCGGTAGAAAAGCGAAAAAGTATATAGGTATCTATGAATATGTTAGCATTTTGTTGGTTGCAATTTCACTCATAAATTTTGAAAAATGAAACTTCATATTCAGCCCGACAACGCAAGTGAATCATTGTTATTTTTCGGCTGTAAATTTTACACTCTAAGAAAAATGCAGAAAGTGATATAATTTCTATAGTAAGAAGGAAGATGCTGGTGTCTAAACAAAATACTTAAGTTAAAGAAGCTTTAATTAAGGATAGAAATTGTTGAACTAAAAGAGTGCATAAAAGTATTCCTTTTTTTAAAGTCAATATTCTAAAGAATACACGGAAACAAGCTGAGTCGATTTTCTTTCTTCAGTAGAAAGCTTACATTTGAAGCAATCTTTATGAGTTGTCTAGAGCAATGACAACAAAAATGAGAACTCAGAAGATATATTGTATAAGATATATAATAAAATGTGTAAGATATATAGTAAAATGTGTAAGTAGTATTAAAAACTGGATAAGGCTCACCGTACTACCTCCACAAAAGCTCTCTTCACAATCCTTCATTGGTTGCCAACTTCACTTCTGGTTAAGCAACAAGCTAAGTGCTCTGCTGCCAGACTCAGTACCCTAACTCGCTGCACCCGGTCAAACCTGGGCCATGCCAAGATTTTAATCCACGATACGTCCGTACCAACTAACGTAGACTACATTTGCTCTACCCCTAATTTAAGCCACACGTTCTTCATCCATATCCACAGTAGATAGGAATGGGTTAATGACGAGGTGGTCACTGACAATTCAATTGACATCTACACAGATGGATCCAAATCGGAGGAAAGAGTCGGCTGTGGCATCTTCTCTAGTAAGTTAGATCTCAGACTCTCTTTCCGACTTCCTGACCATTGCAGCGTCTTTCAGGCGGAAGTAATGGCTATCTATCAAGCGTCCAAGTGGCTTATTCGCAACGATTCATTCGAAACGAATATGTGCATCTACACGGACAGCCAAGCAGCAATCAAGTCAATTGCCGATGTTTTCACGACATCAAAGCTTGTTCTCGACTGCCGATCTTCACTCAACATTTTGTCGAGTCACTCGCAGGTCCACCTATATTGGGTGCCTGGACATATGGATATTTCAGGTAACTGCAATGCCGACGAGTTAGCAAAACAGGGCTCGCAACTTACAGATATATCACCTGCCTGCACTATTGGTGTCCCTCTTACGTCTATTAAATTAGCCATTAAGCAAAACTACCTTGAGGAAGCAAAAAGATCCTGGGTAGCGGGGCATACCTGTGGTATTACCAGGTTAACATTGACCACTATGGACAATAGACGGACTAGACAGCTACTCAACCTTAGCAGAAACTCCATCAGCATTACGACTTCGGTGCTCATGGGACACTGCATAATGGGGAGACATACGGTACGACTAGAACTGCCATTCAATGACTTCTGTCGGGGCTGCGGCTCTGAGGAGGAGGAAGAAGCAGTCCTCCATTTCATGTGCGAATGCCCATCCCTGGCCAAGAGGAGACTGGGCTCACCTTTCTTCACTAGTCTGTCCGAGATATCATACATAAATATTAAGAACAAAGCCAGATTCATCATGGAATCCTCATGGTTCTCCACTCCGTAAATGGGGGAGTCGCGCCGTACTGTGGTATTACAATGAGCCTAATTATGAGCTTAAGTGTGCTTTCAAGCAGAAGGCTGCCACTCCAACCTAACCTAAGTAGTAAAGGCACAGCAGAAAACATATAGTATTTTTGTATTGGTCCAAAGCATTCTAGACCATACTAGAGACTTAAATAATTAGAATCCAGATTATAAATCAAAAACCAGACCAAAGCTCACACTGATATTCATACAAAAATTAAACCAAAAGCAGACCACAAATCAGACAAAAAATTTAGACCAAAAGTCGGACTCAGAGCATATTCTGACGAAAGGTTAAACAGACACTCAGACTAAAAATTCCGACCAAAACTAAGACCAAAAATCGGACTAAAATTTACCTCGATGTGCAGACCAAATTTAAATCAAAAAACCGGTCAAAACTTAAACCAAAAAAACAGACCAAAAAACAGACCAAAAACCACACCAAAATCTAGACCACCGTTTGGATCAAATTCAAACTGAAATTTAGACCAAGTTCAGACCAAAAATCAAACCAAAACTCAAAACAAAAGCAGGACGGAAACTCAGGACGATTTTCAAACTAAAACTTAGACCAAAAATCGGACCTAATCTAAGTCTTTAACCTAGACCCAAAATTATACGGAGAAATAGATCAAAAGCCAAACTAAAACCATTATCTACCTTTCCAAAAATAGGACAACTGTAATTTCAGCAGTAGTAGTATTTAATATATAAGTATGAAAAATAGGTGCTCTGTAGTAAGTTATTAAAACGTTACAGGTATTCAAATTGCAACAGCTTCGATTTTTTCATCAAGAATCTCGTGAAAAATGGCTACAAGTTTCTGCTTGAAACAAAAATTCTAATTCGCATTATCGATTTCCAAAAATAAAAATTCGTTAATGATATCTTCCAAACAGGCTTTCTAAATCTCAGTCTCGACTTTACCTAATATCAGTTCCGGACATTGTAGGTAATAAAAAAGTGAATCCAGGCCTAATATCCTCCAAAATATCCGCTGTCGCAGTTGCTTATACATACATAGACATTCACTTTGTATGAACTAACTATCTGGGCTTCGCCCAGCTTCGTTGATCAAACTGTGCAAAGTTTGATTGATATGAAAAAACAAAAACTACAATAAAACTTTGCAAAGGAAATGACCATATGAGCATCCAAAATGCTGATCTAAGCCTAATTATTGCTTTTTTCATTCATATCATTTACATGATTAGTTCCACTTCCAGGCTATTAGAAGTATTTGTACATGAAAATTTTGTTCCATATACATATTCTGAATATGAGCCAAATCGTATCATAAAACACACATTTGCATATATATCTCGACTCCAGCGCCACTTACCGGGTCCATTTATTCCATATATTCTGAATTTGAATTAAATCAGACCATAAATAAAACTTATCGTTATCATTTTCTTTTGAAATGACGCTTCATTTCAAATAAAATACATTGAATTAAATTTAAATGAAATTGAAAAGTGTAGTATTTACATGTAGAATTGGTTTAAAGAAATTTAGGTCAACATACGTCGCCAGGAGAATAGTCTTCGGAAGGGCAACAGAAGATTGTCGACATCCTGTCGGATCATCAATCGGTATGTGTGAAAATGACCTTCTTATTTGTTTCCTCGCCTGGAAAGCGAATGAACTATGAATGATTAAAATGATTTAACAAAAGACATCAACTCTGTAGTTCAACTGTGGCAGGATTAATTAGTTTTATTTGAAAGTGGTAGCTGTCTTCTCCGTGCCACATCATAAGTGGATACTGCAACGCGTCATTTGATCGATGAGTTTCGAAGACTCGTTGCAATTCTCCATCATATCGGCGCTTAATCACAATATCTCGCGATTTCACATTCTCACCAACAATGACCACAGCTACCTCGTCATTTGTGGACGCTTTGAATTGAAGCGCTTTTGTGCCAGTTGGCCGTTTATCGGCTCTTATGATGAGGTTGTAATCGGATGGCATTGATTCTGAGGTGGTTTTGAATAATAAGACCAATGCATTGTACTCATGGAGAATTCCTTGAAGTTGGTGAATAATCTCAAGCTTCTTCGCTTTGAAAATAGCACAACGCTGGTCAAGTTCGTAGCTAAAGTTTATGGTCTTGACTCGGTTGTGGCAACAAAGATACAGCGCAATGATGGATTTTCCCTTGGGTCTGAATGCATGGAGGCAAATGCAAATGTGATGAGTTCAGTGTACAAAAATGTAATAAATGCGAAGTTTGATCCGACGACATTACCTTGAAGGTGGGATAAAGCCCATGCTCATCAATGACTCAAGGCACCGAAAAACGTCATCTGAAAACATCCATTGTATTTTTGAGGCAGTGTCAAAGGCCTTAATTTTACTTTGCCTCACATCCAACACAATCCAGGCTAATTCAATTCCGATTTGAATTTCAAAGCTTGACAATGGCTACACACTACATTCAATTAGCCAATATCGAGTCATGGAAGGTTTTTGTATGCGATTGTGGGATCAGGTTGAAAAGCAGCTCGATGCCACGCAACAGTTCCTCGCGCAGTACTTCGTGCAGCACGCAATTGTGCCATATTACCACGTGTCCATTCATTGGTTTCTGCACGTTTTTCAGGTGCTTAATCCCCTCTAAATAAATATTCACTGCTACACAAATTACCTAAAAATGTGATCGCAAAAGAAGAAGCGAAAGTGACGAATGACATGCCAGTAACCTCTGAAAGTATGTAATACAAATCACACTAAAGCATATACATTTTCCAAACCCCTGAAAGTATGCAATTTCGATATTTCACGATTTCCAGATTTTTCCGAAGGAAATTTCCGTATACCATACAAACCGAGTTATGCACGTTCAAACATATTACCCCTTACTCTTTTATACAGATAAGAGATGTATGCAAACCTCGCTAAAGCAAGGCTTCGGTCTTTACAACCTTTGCCTCTTTTGAGCTAGGAACTAGGCTTTCATCCCTAAATTTTATGAAGTAGTTGTAAACAAATTGGATAAAATTTCAAATCGAAATAGCTCTAGAGTAACTTGTTCCGTATTCTACGTGAAATAAGATACTTTACCTATTATTTAAATGATTCCCAATCTAATGAAGTTTACTGTTTCATGTTGTCAATGTTATGATATTTTTTCTCCAGTGCATGTTCTTTAAATCGTTTCAACTAAGTATGCACAAGCAAATGATTGAGTGTGTAGCCATGGCTATGAAACAAATTGCTATGACAGAAAGGCTTAATACTGAAATGCATTTTTTATGCTTCATACAAGAACATAAATTTTTCTTTTCTATCAAATTCGTATGCCCAAGTAAAAAGGAAGTGAATGATTAATTTTTTCAAATTTTCAAATGGGCATCAAAAGAAAAGTGTAAATTATTTATATTATTTTTTGAGAGTTAAATAAATATGCTTGCTTTAGTTTGGCTTGAGATTGGAAAGAACTCATATAAATAAATACCTTAAAATAAAATTACCCCATTCCGCCAGTAATATATTATCCACAAAGCGTCTTCAGTGTATTAATGCAAAATATAGAACAGATTGCAATTATGGATTTACTAAAGAATTTTTTACTCTTGTGTACTAGGATTTCATGTTTGGACGCCATACAAACAAACCGATATAATAAGGAACAATTCAGTTCCTCATAAAATATGTTGTCCAAGGCTTCAAGACAACCTCAAAATGGAGTCTTTATTCGACTCCAAATGATATGGTTTGATCTTAGTATAATTTTACAGTGAATATTATGACTTTTAAGCCATGTTCACATTATTTATGTTTTGTGGACTTTCCTCACATCGAGCTGGAGATTTAGGCAATCACAAAATTCATAAAATAAAAAATCTTTGAACCTAATACTGTAGACTGTAGATATTTGAGCCTTATTTGAGCCCGTGTATGTTCTCAGTAATTTAATTTAATTCAAACTCTATGTGTTGAAATAAATTACGATTTTATATATTTATTTAGAATATTTAATTACTTGCATTCAAAATATTTAAAATTGGTTTTTCAATTTCTTTTAATTGCAGGTAAATAATTGTAAAATCAATGTAATATTTAATTGAACTTAATTTGCGGTGAGTTATAATCATATGTTTCTTTTATTTGTTTTTTCCTCCCCTTTTTTTGGAGCGTAAACGTTTAAATGCGAGAGTACCAGAAAATCGGCATGCCAGCGTCAATTGGAGAAAGAGTAAAGTGCAGAATAGATAGAATGTGAAACAGAAGTGTTATGTAACTTTCTACCACTTCTAAAATCTATCGGGCTCAAATTTGCTGGGTAGTAATTACCACCAAAAAAAAAACAAACTTTCCTTTTTGAAAAAAAAGTTAAAACTATTTTTGAATCCGAAAAAAACGATCAAATTTTAGATCCTTTAAATTTTTTTCTTTTTTCAAAGATTGTATAATAATTTGTCGAAAACGTGTTGGACAAAATTTCCTAAATTTAATAGGTGATTAACTGCATGGATCTGAAATAGGGGCTGTTTGACCAAAGTGTTAAAATTCTACCCCTTCCAACTCGGCGAGTTTGGAACCAATATAGAACTTGACTACTGATCTCATTGTCAAAAAGTCATCGGCTTATTTCCAGGGACTCGGAATATAATTCATTTATTAAAATTTGGCATACAACTTGACAATGATTATGTAAAAAACCTCATTGCGCCTTATCCACCCTCATCCACTTAAAACCTCCAATATTCTTAATTCCAATTACAAATTACTTCAATATCTACTCATTTTACAATGTTAATATCAGTAATTAATATTTTTCCATTTCAATTTCTACTGCAGCAAATGAACTCTCATTTATTTAAAATTATCGTACACAAAAATTAATCAATAGAAACAACTTTCATATCTATTTCCAAAAGAGCGAAGGAGCGAAGCGCAATTGACTTGTGCGCCTAAAATGCTGCCACTACAATGCTGCGCTACTACTATATACTACGACAATACGGATTAATGGCATACGCTTAATTGCAACATTTTTCTTGTAAAATTGTCACATTAATTTCTGTCAGTTTCCAATGGAAACATTTCATTTTGCCACAGAAACTCCATCCGCCATTTGTGCTCTATGTGTATTAGGGAAATGCGTGGCTGTGTGTGTGTGTGTGTGGGAGGTTATGACTGCAGAGAGTAAAAGGTGGCAATAGAAAATATTGTTAGCGAAAAATTAGCATTTTCAGCAGAAGCGTAAACTATACTAGCAGTAACGCAATGCGAAACTTTTGATTTTACTCGAATCAATGAATGCGTATTCGTTGAATTCGTTGAATATATTGGCGGAAGTTCCCAAAAGACAGCAGGCAGACGGCAATGCTAATACTTACACAACTGCAGCTTCGGGAATCATAGTTGGGAGAAGAGAAAAACGAAGGGAGCAAGCAGAGAAACAAATGCTGTTCTCGATTTATTTGCTTTGGGGGTGTCAAACAAATGCGTTTTGCGGTAATTTCAATTGACCCGATTTGTGTTTGTGGGTGGGAGTGTGCGTGTATGTATGTGTATACATGTGTTCGTAGATGCGCTTATGGGCACTTAACAGAAATTTTGCAAACTTAAACGAATTTATGGTTGCAATTTTGGCAATTTTGCGTTAGTGTGCGGGTGTTGTGCTAATAATCGCAATCATGCATACGCCTAAATGTATGCTAAGCAATAAACGAAATTAAATTTTTTTCGCAAAGTTTTCAAAGAGAAGATTTGATTGATTTTTAAGTGATTTTTCCATTATGCTCTATTTATTTTATAAGCTATGCATTTCAACTTTAAGCTGAAAATAAGAAAAAAAATAATAATAATTTCGTTGCAAATAAAATTTGTGAAATTTTTTCACACAATTTCCATATACACACAGGCAAATATGTTGAAAAATTGCAACTTCTACGCTGTGAACCGGAAATGAAAACTCTACACCAACAACAAAAACATAACAACAACATTGATGTAATATTTTCTGCATTTAAGCACACATAACACGATTAAACTACGTGAGGGTGTTGATAATACTGGAGGAAGAACAGCGATTGAGCAAAAAAATGCATAACAAAAAAACCCAAAAACCAAACTGAGCGGACGCACACACATGAATATCTACCACACAAACACACACACACACATATATATCTACAACAATCGATTTTACTTGAATATATACAAATATTCACATACGCGCTCAGCACAGGCTGGCAATCTACTACCATAAAAATGTTATGAAATAAACGCTGACCGCTCTCGCCTCGCTCCATAACGCTCGATTACACAGCCACAACGTTAAATGCGCAATTTAAACGCACACAGGATCTCTGGATTGCTCTCTTCGACAACTCACCGACATCGACACCGCTACCGATACCGCTAACATCGGCAGTGCAACATTGCAATCGCCATCATCGCCAACCATCAACGTATCGCATCGTATCGTCGTCATCAAATTGTGCGCCAAAATGCAGGTCAATTGCAACGCTCGGATATATTAAATTTTCGGCTGTCGTACACACACAAACACATACGCACATACCTAGGGAAAACGTTTGGAATTCACGTGTTGTTTTTTCTCTTATTTACTGTTGTTGTTTTTCGCTTTAATGTTTTTTCGTTGTTGTTGCTGTTTTTGCTTTTACTCAGTACTTCCTTCCGGTTTGGCAGCAGAAACACACACACGCACACACACAAACACACATACTGTGCCAGTTTATTACGTCATGCTGCAAGGCATAAATCTCGTTCGTTGTTTAGAGTTGAAAGAATTTCAGCGCCCGTACAGCGCGGTGCGCCTGTGGGAGTGGCATTATGGGGGAGGGGCTGGAGCAACGCATACTATGCAGATATCATTTTCAGTGATATGCATGCAAAATTGTTTTAAGTGTTGCAAACAATGAAGAGCAGTGAAATTTTTTGTTGCAACATAGTTGCAGCACTGTTGCATTTTCATATCGCTAACATCCTGTTTGACTTTTTTTTTTTTGGTTTTTTTTTTTTGTACATATTTTTATTTTGAAAACTACCACTCGTACATAAAGTTTTATGTTAGTATAGTAAAAAATAAAACAACAATCGAGATGATTGATAATTTTTGCGCCACTCAGATGTGAGAAATTTATCAGCGCAGCTGAAGATATTTGCAAAATATATTGCACTTTTTGACATTGCAACGCTATGCAAAATTGTTCAAAGCATACATAACTTTAAATTGGTATTAAAAGTTCATAATAAGAGATGTTAAATTAAATTTAAGAACACAGCGTTAGATTGATAGGAATTATTTATGAATTTTTCGAACTTACGAGAATGAAGTATTTACTTTCGATTGCACCTATTCAGGCTCGTCCGCAAAATTTTTGAATACATAAACTGACCATAAATCTTATAAAATTAAAAGCTTCAACTTCTGCTATAACTTTGAAGCTTTCCGTTGAAGTTTTAAGTAATTCAATCTGCCAATTTTTATTACTCATCAGAACCAGTTTCATACAGATCCTTATCACGAGTATCTGATCACATCAGCTGATGTTTCAATCGAAAAAAAGTATTTTAGGCACTTCGTACTCAAGTTTTATCAGGGCTATTATCAACAACAGACGCCATTAGTACAAAAATTAGAGATGACGGTATCATTTATCACAGAATTTTTCCGGGATCTAACCATTCTAACTGAACTAATTTATCCCCTAATAAGCAACTCGAGGGCATTTTTTTATGATCTTGTATTGTGATCAACTGACGACCTCGTTAGTCTAGTAAATAGTGTACAAGACTTCCACCCAGAGATTGCGGGTTCGATTCCCGCCTTGGTCTGGTGGTTAATTCTCGTAAACTTCTTATATTCACTATCGATATGAAGTGAATGAGAAACATAAGAAAGTGTACAAAGGTGTGTAACCTTTGTTGGTAATGGCAAAACCACCGAGCTAATTAAAAATTGCCACATAGCCGTTCGGAATCGGTGTTAAACTGTAGGTCCAAATATTGCCACTGTGGTCTAGTGGTAGAGTGCCAGACTCTTGTCACTGAAGACCCGAGTTCGAATCTCGGCTTGGGTATGTTTCTTATCTATCTTTTTATCTGTCTTCTTTTCTTGTTTTCATAACTTGGGGCTTATAGGTCACAGTGCCTGACTTTCGAGTCGTTTTTCCGTCAAATAATAATTGTGATCAACTGAACCCAAATAGTGCTGTGAATGAGATGTGTCTTTTTATTGGAATCATGACAGCTGCCGGTTCATTATTTTTCATATTACCCTTTTCACCTTTATTTTTCAATAAATATAATGCCAAATTACGTTCCTGTCAGGTAGAGACATACGTTTTTATTTGAAAACAAAAATCAAATAAAACAAAAAATAAGTTTCGAGAATAACAGTAACAGTATATATGTAAGGGGTAGCCTAGACCTTCCTTGGTTAAGCAGCAAAATTATACGTGACATGCGTCTTAAATTTTTAAGTCTCTACCCCTTCTGGGGTAGAGTAAGCAAACTTCAAACTTTTTTATAATTATCTTCTTCAAACATTTTTTCTTACATATTCACATACAAAACCGAAATCGAAGAAGTTTGAAAAAAGAATACTAAAATTAAAATATAGTATTAGCGGTTTTGAAAGATTTTTAATTAAATTTGTGTAGAACAAACTTGTGTGGTTCAAATTTTATTAAAATAGACAATTTTAAATTTTAAGTTTTAGATTAAGCTAAAAAAAAGTTATACCATGAGTTCTAGTGCTACTGTAATAAGATTTGTATCTTGTAGTGCTAGATTTTGAAATAATAAAAAATAAAAAAAAGTGAAATAAAGGAAAACTTTACATTTTGAGTTAAGTCCTTGGTGTATTTTCGATATGTGTAATCATTTGAAAACTATTCCAGATTTTCATCAGCTAATGTCGAAACCAATAGTTTTTTTTTCGAATTTACAGTACATGATTGTAGCAAAAGCTTCCAATTTTTTCAATCTTTGTTTTATTTATATGTTGTGTTGGTACCAATGGGTTAAGATTATTTCATATTTACTTTTGGTATGTCAAATACTTTGGGAGAAGTAAGAAAGTAATTTTCAACTTATATTCTTTCTCAAAAATGAAAATCCAAATTTCCTAGCAAGTGAAAGGGCCTCATTTGTCACAATTAGAAACAAAATGGGATATTGAGGCATTAGTGTTGGCATAAAGATAGAAAAACATATGAACAGAATATGGAGCTCATGAAGATCGTGTTGTCAAGTCATTAGAAAAAGCTGACTATTCTTAAAAGTGGAAATGAACAAAACGAAAGAAATTGTACTTTTTAACAATTGCACTAAATTTTTTTTCATGTAACAAATATATATGTTAAAAGAGTGGGGAAGATAAACGACTTTATATTTTTTCACTCAGCATGCTTCCAACTTCTAACACTTTGTCCTAACTATTTAAATCGAATGCGATTGTATGTGCACGACAGCTGTAGGCTAAAAATCGCTCGCATCATTAGTTAGTTAGTTTGTTCCCCAAGTATTAAAATTTTCTCAACAAGCTTAATGAAAACCAACAATAATTGATAGCATCTCCAAGTATTTCCTCTCTCACATGTTTGGATGCATTAGCTCTCTGAATCGAACAGTAATATTACATGCTAATGTTAAAATGTTAAATCCTGATCCTGAAAATCTTTAACGAAATGGCTCCGTCGATTTGTAGAACATGTTCTATCTCTCTCTCTCTTCGATGGTACCCGAATTAGCCAAAGCAAAACCAAGCCAAATGATTTTTTTTTTTTGCAATCTAGCACTTCTGTCCCACCTGGGTATTAAAAATATAAAATTTGTTTATTATGCATACCCAAATACACGTACTAAAGGAACTTTCATCATTATTCAACGTAGGTACCTACGAATATGGTATATGTTGCCCACACTTTTTAAAGTATCATCAAAGTATCATCAGCGTTTATACTGTGTGTATGTATGTATTTACCTATGTATGTAAATAAATGCATATATGCATGTTTGTATGTATGTATATGTGTGTGTGTTTATATGTATATTTAACCCAAATATGCAAATGTTGATTGCGTCGGGGAATTGTATCCTTAAAGCATATTTAAGTGAAAAATAATACCAGCCAATTACGCTTAATTTCTGCCATTCTCATTCGTTCCATTCATTCACAGGATATATACCCTAGAGTGAAATAATTCTATAGTAAAATGACATAAAAAAAAAAAAAAAACAAAAGAGAAAATAAAGAAAAATGCACCGCGTAGTGGGTAAAGAATGAAAGGCAAAAAATGCAAAGTAGGAAAAAATGCATTTTCTGCTATTGCTGCAATATTCAGTACCTACTACTAACTACTCACACAGACACACACATACACTCACATACACTCACATACTTGCATATTCGCGTAGTTTAGTTTACATGTAAAGTAGAAATAGTTGCTAGAAACTATGACGACTAGGAGCAATCGTGAATAGGGACCGCCGGAGATGGAACATTAAACAAATGTGACATCAAGTGTTGCTCATATTTCGCGCATTTATTTGAATACTCTGTGTATATTTAGATAGATGTGTGTGTGTGTGTGTGTGATTGTGCCTTGTACCCTATAGTATGTACAATGTTGCTGATGATACTCAAGTGTGCTGCCTGCTTGCCTGCTTTCCCTGCCTGTGTGCCGCATTATGTTTGCCAAGCACGTGCTTCTCTTTTGAATTTCGTACATTACGTGAAAAGTGAAGAAAACAGAAACAGAAAACTCATACATATAAAAACGTAATAATAAGTAGTTTTTGGTACTAGAAATAACTACATACAATATAAATACAAATATGTGTACGAGTATGAGACACAATCAAACTGTAAACTGTAAACTGTCTTTAGTTTTTATACGCATGTTGCATGTTCTTATTCTTTACATTTCGTTTTCTGCTTTTTTTTTCTTGTTCCATCCGTTTCCGGTATTGTTGGCTGGCATGTCTTGCTGTTGCCGCCATGCCTGCGACCGCACAGTCACAGCACCAAAAATGACAATGTCATCACTGTCATGCATTGCATTTTTACTTGAAGCTGAATATTTCTTCATTTTCTGCATTTACGCTACTGTATTTTATCCAAAGTATCTGTAGCTGTATCTTTCTATTTTTATTTTGTGTGTTTGTGTTTGTCTTTTTTTTTTTCTTTTTTTTATTCTTCAACTTTATTCGCATGAGAAGACACAGACATCGCCATACAGCACAATAGACACACAATATACTCAATGGTATGTATTTTTTTTATTTTATTCATTTTTCTTTTCCGAAAAGTTTTTGTGTTTTGTAAATCCTTTAAGATGGCACTCGTCGTCAACGTCATCGTCAACGTCATCATCATCAGCAGCGTTCAGTTGCTCGTAAGGAAGTAGGATTATGTTGCTTGAGTGCTCTGCCTCTGCTTCTGCCTCTGCCTTTTCTATTTCTTCTACAACTTATAGATACTCAAACCGTATATTTGCCGCTGCCGCACTCTAAGACAAGCGTAGTCAGCAACATCGGCGTGCACACAGTGAGACATGCCATTTTGTGGATGAATGCTTAGAGGTACTCTATACTAAAAGTAGTGGAAACACTACACTATATATAGATTTTTCTTTTTTGTTGCAATATAACTCGTTTCATCTATAACATTTTTATGTTTCCTCATCATTTTGTTTGATTTTTTCTGCGGAAGTAGTTTTCTTTGTATGCATGATTGTATACTAGTATGTGTGTGTAAGTGTTTGTATGTGTGAGTATGTGATTGTATGCTGCAAATGTTTATTTCGTGCGGATATTTTTATGCATTTTTAACATTTATTACTATAGCTTTTTACTTTTTTTTCACTTCGTTGCAATGCCTAAAAGTATACTACAAACTACAAGTATTGCATTTGCATTACATTTAGGATGAGTAGCATGTGCAAAGTAACAAAGAAAAAAGTAGGCAAAGTTATTTTGTCTTTTAGTTTTAAGCGCACATGAGAAACTTTTTTTTATTGAACTTAACTGGAATTTTGCATTTTTAGGCGCAGTCACTAGTGAGAATTATAAGTGAGAAATCTTATCGGGAAAAAGTTTAGCAACATCGTAAGTAGCGTGCAGAAGCGCCAGATTGATAAAAATTATAAAATGTTTTGGTTTCTTATAGAGCAACATCATTTTCAAGCGAGTTAAGCATACGCATGCTAGGTTTTAAAATTTAAATTCATGCTTCTTGGATTATTAATCAAAAGATAGGGAGTAAAAGGGAGAGAGAGAGCTCTGACTCATGCAGTCAGATACTCTTCTGGTTGTTGTTGATATTTTAGTAAGCAACTCATGCAATGGTATTTGTTCTTGTTTGAGAGAGAATGAGAATGTCCTTATAGAGTCTTTTCCTACACCTGGCACAGTATCAGCAGATCCTTCTCTAAGGCTTAAATCAGAAATTGATAACAATTATACAACAACAAAAAATCATCAAAAACAGCCGCAGCCGCCATCGCCGCCCACGAACGATCAGCAACAATTTTTAGTTAATTTCAAAAGGACACACACACACACACATATGTACATACGAAATAAAATATAAACCGCAGGCATATTGGCAAATAAAGTTCTCATCGTTTTTCCGAGTGTTTTCAAATTTTTGTACATATTCTAGTAGCGGTAGTTATTGGCTTGTTTGCTGTTGTTGTTATTTTTAGCTATTACAATATTTGTATTTTAGTCACGTTTCAGTGTTTTGCGACGTCATTTAAAAACATATTATAAAAACAAAAACGGAAAACTACCAACAACAACCGAACAACAACGGGAAATTTCAATCCTGACTGTGATTGAGACGAATTAAAATACTTGTTCAATTTAATACGAAATGGCAACATTGGCAGCAGCAGCAGCAGCATCAGCAGCAGTATCAACAGCAGTGGCAACAGCGGCCATTGATTGTTTGGTTGTTGTTGTTATTGCGGATATTGGTAGATTGATGGGAAAAATCGAAATACGAAAATATAAAACAGGAAAATTACAAATAAATATACAAATTCACTTGTATGTATGTGTGGATGGACATATACAAATAAATAAATGACAAACAATAAATTTTGCGCAAAAAACAAATTTACACCAATACAAACACACACAAGCACATATAAATAAAATACGCATATAACTCAATACAAATACAGACATATTCACGTAAATAAATTCCGTTTGCTACTGTATAACCAAAAATAAAGTTAAATCGCAAACAAAACAGAACGAAAAAAAAAACAAAAAAACAGAAAAAAAACTCAGTGAAAAATAAATACAAAGCGCGTACTTTATTATGGACAATTGGTTGCCAAATTTGCATATAATTTATACCAATTGCTGCTATTACCTTTATACTTTCGAATTCAGGCATGTCAGGCGTGCAGGTAGTCAGTCAGATAAACGTGTACAGAGTGTATAAATTTCAAGCATTCGTAATGTCAAACAGTACCATTGTCGGCTATGATCACCATCTACGTTTCATGATGATTATGATGATGATAATTTCATTGGGCAAATGAACTCATACACATTTAAATGGATATTATTTACGTTAAATTTAAATGTTTGTTTTTCTTTCATTTATTTATTTATGTTGATTTGTAAAGAAAGCATGTGCGAATACCTACTTACTTGAACTGAAGTTAGGGTTAGCGTAGTGCAAAACCAGTGCAGATTTTTGCCGAATCAATGAAATTATTTATTATATATTTTTGTCATTGCAGATTGCAGCAGTAATTCTTTTAAATTGGTTTGATGTGTTTCAATTGCTTAAATTAATAGGTAATTGTTGATATGCCTCAAGGAATTATTAGTAGGGGAGTGTCGTCAGGGTTGGAGCATGTTTTGACTTTTGCTCATAACATCCGTTAATGTTGCAAATCGTTGTAGAGATCTCACAAATTGCAATGTTTTTGCTGATCATTAAAATATAATTGGACTCATAGTTCAGGAGCTATGGACATTTACAAAATTACACTTGAAAACCGGGAAAAGAGATCTGAAATCAAAATAAAAATCCCTTTATGTGAATTTTCAGGAAAATTTGGTACACACATGATACGATACGATAAAATGACACGAAAAACACGCACGGGTGACAAAAATTTATTTTTGGAGTCAACAAAATTTTCGTTGTTCCGACCCTGATTTCACTTACCGACCCTGACAACACACGTCATTTATACCCTATTCGCGTGATGTAAACACCTTGAAATGCTACATATTTTTAATTCCTAAACCTTAGCGAATAAATTAAGTTAACATACTTAGAGGTTTTTGCATGTTATTTTTTTAATTAATGCACTTTTTCTAGCATTGTAAAAAAGTTTTTTGATTCTTCTTTTAACATTCGGTCATTGTATTGGGAGTATGACTGTATAAACTCGTATTTTTTTCGTAATTTGGACATTTATTGTGAAAAAGTGATTATAAATTTAATCTTTAAAGTATTGTCCATCGTTAGCCATAACCTTTTCCCATCTTTCTGGTTGCATACGGATTCCGCGTCGAAAGAACTCCTCATCTTTTGAGGCTATCCACGAATCGACCCATTTTTTGAGTTCTTCGAAAGAACGGAAGTGCTGTTCAGCCAGGCCATGTGTCATCGATCGGATCAAGTGGTAATCAGAAGTAGCAATGTCTGGAGAATACGGCGGGTGGGGTAGTACTTCCCATTTCAGCGTTTCCAAATATGTTTTTACTTGCCTCGCAACATGCGGCCGAGCATTGTCGTGCTGAAGAATAACTTCGTCGTGTCTATTCTCATATTCTGGCCTCTTATTCCTTAATGCTCGGTTCAAACGCATCAATTGTAGTCGGTAGCGGTTGCCAGTGGTCGTTTCATTCGGTTTCAACAGCTCATAATACACGACACCCTTCATATCCCACCAAATACACAGCATGATGTTGATGCATGTCCGGGCACCCAATTTCCTTGCTTTTGAATCATTTCCAATGCTTTTAATCGTTTAGAAATGGTTGATTGATCAACTCCTAAAGATTCTGCAAGTTTTTGTTGCGTTTGACATGAATCTTCTTCGAGTAATGCCTTCAATTCTTTATCTTCGAACTTCTTCGGGCCGCCTGAACGTTCCCTGTCTTCAACATCAAAATCACCACTTTTGAAACGGGCATACCACACCTCTACCGTCTATAGCACGGTCAGGATAAGCTTCAGTGAGTAAACGATGTGCTTCAGTTGCGTTTTTCTTTAAATGGAAGAAGCAAATTAAAACTTGCCGCAAATGTTGTTTTGTTGGCACGAAATTCGACATTTTCAGCTATAGTAAAACACTTTTGTAAAATTATGAAAATTATTTGACAGATCAATTCTTAAAGTATTTTTGGCGCTCTTCGAGATAGAATAGCTGTCAATGTAAAAAAAATGGCGCGTATGATAGATACGAAGTTAGTCACAATTACGAGTTTATACATTCATACTCCCAGTATATTAACTTAACGGACGCCAGTAAAATATAACGGAGAAAACGACACTGTTTCGACCCTGACAGCGCCCCGACCATGACGACACTCCCCTATATATAGTACAGTGCATGAAATTTGCTTAGTTGTATACGATTTTATGTCATTATGGCAGAAAAACCATATTAAGATTGACTGAAAACTAGAGTTCTGCAATAAATTAAAGTACAAAAATGATGACAATATACAATAATTTGTAGCGAAATTTGCTTAACCGCACTGTATAGCTTTGTTAAAAAATCTAACTAAAACGAAAAATTTGTGAGTTTAGTATGTGGTTGGTCCTCCATTTTTATTTATGGTCTGAAAAATTCTGCTGGCCAGTCAAACAATTAATTCCGGAAGGGTGTTAATATCCACATTTAACCATGCTTGCAAAATTGCTGTTTTTAGCTCTTGTACCTTAAAATACTGTCGTCCATTCTTATATACAGCTCTTGCAATTGCACCCCAAATATTCCAATTGGATTCAGGTCCGAACTTCTAGCTTGCCAGAACGAGATGAAAAAAATTCCTTTAGCTTATTTGAAACATGGATTCTGGCATTATCTTGTTGAAACATAAACTCTGTGTCAGCATTGTCTTACAAATAAACGACGAGAACATCGTCCAGCATCTATCTCAATATACTTTTCCGAATTCATCTTTGTTGTAAAAAAGCGTAATTGCAGCTTTCTATGATACCAAAAAGCCCCCCATATCATAAAGGATCAGCCTCCGAAGTTGCGAAGTTGAGGAAGTGTAAGTTGCGCCTATTTTGTAGATTTTTTTCATTTTATGTTTCAGTGCGCGCTTAAAATTTATTGATCTCTGTATTTTCAAACTGCAATTGTTAATTTTTTACACAATTTGCGATACGCTTAATCGATTTTTAGTGGCTTCCTGTTTGATAAGATTTTATAAGATTTGACGGCGACTTATCTTAATCTTTCTCTTACATTTTGAAGATGAATTGTTAAAAATTCCTTATTACCGTCTCCGATCTTTTAATTTGAGTGCTGATTGCTCTATTAGAACGACTACTCTCCTTCAAAATCTTAATTTGCCTTTTTCCTCATTATTTAGCAATTTTCTCTTTGCCATTGTAAGGTTTAACTCTCCCAAACTGAAAATAATCGACTAAAACAATAAAAAAAAAACTACAATTTAAAAGATATTCATGAAAACGCCCAAACAGAAAAGTACCGTTATCTTTTTATTTTTGTTGCTATATTTACCTATCGAAGTTCAACATGGAATCACGTAGAAAGGAGAAAAATTCAGTTCACTTCTTATATTCTCTTATATTTTATCAATTTTACACCACTCTTAAACATCAAATTATTGTCTATCTTTACATATTCACAAGAAACTTAGCAATAAATTAAATTCGACAACGAATAAAAGAAAACACGATATTTGAACTTGATCTTCGGTGGCACTCACACTTTATTCCGCCTCTGCCATTACTTTAAATTTGCATGCATAATTCAACTCAAGTAGATACTAAAATAGATATACTTATATTTTCCTTTTTATTTTATTTTTTTTTAATAAAAATGAAACACTTTCATACTTGAATACTTCGACCATTTTTATGAAGCCGCACTGCGCACACTGCAAAAATATTTGATTTCTTTATGGCCATAACTCAAAGCAGTCCTCAATAAATAATAAATTGCCCATAAAAAAAACTGATAAATTCATTGATGAATCAATCTTGAAAATATTGCAAAAGAAAAAATAAAAAAATTTTTGAAAAATAAGTAAATTTTGTTGCAACGGCAGCAAATAAAATGAAATGGAAACTTTTAGTTTTTTTTTTTCAAACTTTTTTGTTTTTTATAACTAAAGCAGATTTTATCCAATTTTGCTTTTATTTATTTATTTTTATTTTGCATTCACTGTTTGTTTGTGTGTTGGCAGTTGGAAACTATATGTAAAGTTATAAAAATTTATAAAAATATGAGGAAAAAAAAACATTTGTTATTTTTCGGTTGAACGATTTATATGCAACACATGTTGTTGTTGTTATTTTATTTATTTTTTACAATGGTTACTTTTGTTTTTGTTATTTTTAAATTTAAGTTTTTGAATTCCTGCGTTTTCGTTTAGTCAGTAATATAAATAAAAAAAATTTTATTGACTTTTTTATTGACAATTATTATTAAAAACATAGTTTTATTATAATCTTTTTTTTTTTATTATTCAAAGAATTTAATTTCATTTTTCTCTTTTAATAAAAAAAGAATAGAAGAAGAAAGTATATGATTAGGTTTGATATGTGGTGTATTCTACTGTTAGTCATAGTCATTAGTACAATTAAGTTTGTTCAGCCACGGGTACTTAAATAATTGAAAGCAAACTTCCTTATTATGGAAAAATTAAATTCTAGTGAAAGCTCAGTTTCATTGACATTGAAAATTTTAATGCTATTCTAGTTCATTTGCATTGGAATTATAAAATAGTTACAAATACACATGTGTTAACATCTCAAATATAAATATCGCATGATGATAAGTCACTTCAGTTCAGGCAGCTAGCCACTTCTTCGATGACCGATATCTCTACCTGAAACACATTGCAGTGGTCCAGAAGGCGAAAAGTTATTTGGATGTCCAGACTATTTTCAAAGATACCCCCTCTCACTCTGTCGTTCAATTTGGAGACATCAGTAAAAATCTGAATGGAATTTCTGGGCTGAACTGGCTTCCTGGTAGAAATATGCCTAATAAACTAGTAATATACTAGAATGCCCGTAGCTAGAGTGAGTCCATGTTTAAAATGCATGGAAGAAACAAGTGGAGCATAGACATACTAGCATACTAGACATTCTCTGCACCTTAACCAAATGCCTGCAGTGGATATCCTTTTCAAGGGATGTCCATCAAACCATTACACCATAAAGAGGTATAAGTCTGAATTAAGCTTTATAAAGCTAGAAAACTACTTTAGGATCGTTCAGGATATTGAATGGTGTTATTTGTTAAATTTTGAATAATTCTTGTTACACTAAGAAAAATTTGTTTTTTTAATTTGAAAAATCATATTCTGGCCTCTCGTTGATGATTCGATACAAGTAAATACAAGTAAAAACTCGATACTTTTCATTCGATTCAAGTACTTTTTTTACTCGATGCTATAACATAAGTATTTTACTTGGTATCGACAAAAAAGGGTCAGTATCGGATACTCGATACTTTTGGAAAGCATTGGCTTATAAAACTGAAATATTGCTTCCTATACAATATTTAAGATATTGAGTCGTATTACAATATTTTACAGCAATTAATAATATATTTCAAAATACTACTGCAGAATTATTCAATATGCATATTCAAAATATTTCAATTCATATTGCAATATACCAATGTATGAAAATATTGCAGTACAGTATTGAAGTTCTAGAAAATATTGCCTGCCATGCACGTAGAACATAATGTTTACTGAAACCTTTTCATTAAAATAAAATATTTTTAACAAGCTATAATCTGTTGATTAGTTTTCCTACTATTCTAAATTTTCTAGCGATTTCCATCTAAACATAATAAATATCGTATACTTAAGTTAACGTCATTTCTATATGATTCAGATGTTTCCAATGGAAATAACTCAAAACCATGATGTATTGGCGAAAAACTCGTGTTGAGTAGTGGTATCACAATTTGCCGTTTTGGCCTGAATGAGTTCCTCGAGAGCCACTTAAACAAAAAAAAGTGTAATTTGTCTCTTTAAAGGAGTATTCGATACAAGTACATATTCGATACTTTTTCCCGATATTTTCGGTGGCATCGATACTTTTATTCGATATAAGTAACGAGTAAAAGTATCGAAACTATGTGGGTATCGAATCAACACTACCTCTCACTAGTCTTCCTTCCTTCGGACCACTGAACTTTACCCAATATCGAAACTTGTTTTATAAAATTTACCAAAAACCTAAAAATGAGAGCAAGGAGAGGAGATGGGAAATGTTTATTTTTTCATAAGGCACAGTTTTATCTTAGACATGAAATCTCCCATTCATAGTGTTCATATACTTGCCTATTGATTACACTGTGCAACACAATTTCGGATCCAGCGTAACGACTATAGTAGCTGAAAAGTACTTGATCTAACAATAAAAACCCCATATAAAATTTTGCCAATAGTCTTGGTTGAACGTTCGGTACAGCCCGTTGAAGTTGGTCGGTTTTGGTGCTCATGAATTGGCATTTTCTGCGTTTTTAGGATATAACCGTGCATTTCTCGATATTCACGTCTGAGAATCAATTATGGGAAATGGTGTAAGAAAAGTTTTTGCCTAACACTGCAAAGTCACATCTCTTCTTTTAATGAGTCTTTTTTGGCCAAAAGAACATTTCCCATTTCCAATTGTTAGTAGCAGAATTTTTTGTAAATTCACAAACTCATTCGAGGTATACATACATTGGATATGAACAAAGTACTCCTACAACACCCATAACCGTTACATAAAATATACAGTAAGTGTAAACGTTTCTAAAACTCCTACATGCATTTGTATAAGTTCACTTCTTGCCAACGATTTTACTTTTTCTACAATCAATGCACTATGCACTTTAAGCCTCATCAATTTTAAAATTACAAAAATAAATTCGGAATTAAAAATCCATTAATTTTATATAAAATTGAGATGTTCACAAGCTGTCGTATACTTTCATATAGTTGTAAAACTGTATAATTTTGTATGAAAAATTAGAAAATTTACGACAAAAGAGAGTATATGACACCAAATAAGACACCTTTTGAATTGACCAAATAATTTTTGTGTAATAAATAATTTGACTATATTTTCATTGGGATATCACTATGTGATCGTTAACATTTTACTTTACAACGTTTAAAATTCTTACATAGTTATATAAGTATGCATACTTTATATACATGTATTAATAAAAAGATTTTGCCCATTTTTCATTGAATTTTTATAAAATATGAAAAATTCTTGAAATTGTTCATTTTTGTTTTTTTGCATTTAATATTATTATATTTATTCTCCATTTATTATTACGGATAACTATACAAAAATATATGCATACACAGGGGCACACTTAAATGTACATACATACAAACAAACAAACATATATATGTGTGTGAGTGCATACATACATGAAAATGTGAAACATGCAAAAAGTGAATTCGCATTTATATTTCTTAAAAGCTTTTGCCTTATGCTCCAGCGCTTTCCCCCTTACTTTTTCAAATGAACACCATCTATGTGCATTTGAGTATCATGAGTAACTCAACGAAATTTACGTCATCAAAAATACATTAAAAGGTGTTTCTACTGGGCACAAAAACAAACACACAAACACACACGCATATCCACACACAAACATTTAAACATACATAAATATGCGCATATGTGTCTGCAGTACTGAAAAATATTTTAAATTTTTTATTACTATCACTCCAAAATATCACAGCATAGTTGAGTATGAAAAAGTTTTATTAAAAATAAAAAGAAATAATTTTTTTTAATATTTTCATCATCATCGACGTCACATTCTGTCATATGCCATTTCTTCTTTGCTGAATATGGACATGGATGTGTGTTAGTAAGTGTGAGTGTGTGCATTTCTGTCATATTGCATCATCAACAGCCATTTAATGGCGCTTCCCGTCCATCCATCCATCCATCCATTTTTTTATTTCTTTTATTTTTTGGTGCTATTGCTTCTGTTTTTGTTTTGTTTTTAGCATTGCATTTCACTACTTTCACACTCACTCGTACACACTTATTTACGAGCACTCGCCCGAGCGCATATCAATGAGTCTAAATGCGTTTCGTTCCCTCCCACCAAAACTTGGTTTAAATACGGGAACTGGGGTATGCTTAATTCACAAATGTGCAACTACACTATTCTTTAGAATACTGCTATTATTTTTTTCTTATTTATATTTGTTTAAAATATGAAATAATGTTGTTCTTTTTCCCTTTGCATTCATATTTTATTAAAAAAATTTTTATTTATTTTTCTTTTTTTTTTTTTTGTTTGTTTTGCTTACATTTTTTATTTATTTATGTAAATAATAAAATATCGTTGAAAATGCACAAAAAGTTTTCGTGTATATTATACGCGAGTGGAGTTTTGTTGAAGCATATGACAGCATGTAAAATAAATCTTTAATTTATTCACCTACAACCTTTTTATTTAATATGCGTGTATTATTTTTTATTATTCCTTTTTTTACTTATAATGTGGAAATAAATATCGATTTCATTGAATTTATTATGCTTTTAATATTTGCAAAAAAAAAAAAAAGAATCCATTAAATAATTCAACGGTAATTAAAATGCTTTATTGTACTGGAGAGGAAAATAAATGTATTCCTACATACATATACACCAGGGTGGATTAAGATTAAATTTTTCTCACCCGAGAAATCTAATGTAAGTAGTAAATATGGGTGTGAAAAGCATAACTCTTATCTCAAAACCCTAAAAAAAAATAAAAATGGGCGCGGTTTTATGAAGTCGGAAAAGTTGAATGCCTGAAATTATTTATTGTTTTTATTTGTATTTATTTAGATTTAATATTAGTACAGTAAGAAAGTATTTTTTTATTTTTTTGAAATACAACTATCAAATAAGGAAAGATTTGTATAAAAAAATATAAATTTGTAAACATAAAATTTAATTGTTGAATGAGCTTTTCATCAATTTGTTTAAGTAATTAAATATTTTATATAAAAAATTCAAATTCCCAGCTAGTTTTTTATCTGGCTGGTATGACAGAAAGTATTTTATTTATTTTTTTTTATTCTTAATTAAAATTCAATCAAAATAATTAATTTCCCTGTTTTTCACAAATTTTTGACTTTGACTGCCACTAACATCTGTGATATGCAACACTTGGAAAATGCTCTAAACGATCTGATAAAATGTAGCAATAAAAACTAATATGGCAGAAATTCCACCCCTTTCGATGAAGGACAAGAGGCGGGCTTGGGAACTAGCAGTAGCGTATCCAAGGGGAGGGATATAGCGGCTGACGCCCTCCCTCCCTCAGAACCCGACAATCTTATAGTAAACAGTCATTTTTGAGAAATCAAAAAAATTTAGATTTTTCCAAAAAAAAACCCATCAGCAGTGAAAAGTATATACTTTCAACAAACAAAAAATAATTATTATAATTATTAAAATAATATTTTATATTTTATTTTAATAATAATATTTTTAATATAAATATTATATATGATATATATGTGAGGTCGGATATTTGAATCAATTCTGATTAGCCGCCATGCTGGGCGTGGCAATAGGATGCATGTTTCAGTGCAACTGGTTATTAAATACATTCAGACTACATTAAATCTACAATTTTAACGCCAGTTTATAAATGTTTTACTTTTAGAAAGCTTGATAATGGTCTAGTTTTTGGATTGAATATTGTACTGAATTTTAGACTGATATTGGTTTAACTTTTCCGTTTTTACCCGTTTTTAATCTAAATTCTGGTTTGATTGTAAGTCAGAATTTTGTTTTATTTTAATTTGAATTTTAATCTGAATTTGGTTTGAGTTTTAAGACATGTTTGGTCTAAATTTTAATTTGCTTTCCAGCGTTTGATCTGATTTCGGGTCTAAATTTTCATTTACTTTGAATTTGTATTTGGCGTCTTTTTAGCCTCAGTTTTAATCTAACTCTTAGTTTGAGTTGAGTTAAGACAAGCGAAGTTCTGGTAAATCTATGAACTCTGGATGATTAAAGTTTTTAACTCTTTCAGAAGTTTGCTGTGTAGTGCATGTCAGCTACCCCTCTATAAATTTCTTGAGACAAAAAATGTTTCAATGAATGTTGCTGGTCTATTTTTGTGTGAGCGGAGAAAAAAAAAGGTAGTCGTCTTAGTGCAGTTTGCTGCTTTGATAGTATTTGGTATCCTGGCATAAAGTAATAGATTCTGGATTTATTCCTAGTTTTTGAGACTCATAGACTGCCTTGGATAAAACAGTCCCAAAACTTGTGTGAAGGTGAATGCTGGAATATGCTTTGATGTGATGGAATGAAAATAGTTCCCGATTTTCAATAATAAATTTCTGTTTCTTAACTAAGTCATCGAGTTTGTTAAAGAGTAATTTAGATTTCACTTATGTACGTGGTTTACGTTTAGACATTGTCTGGTCTTGCCTTTGATCACTTTGTTTGGGGTTTCTTTTAATTGTCTTGTCTTTAATTAGTTGTCTCTGGAATCTTTGTTTCTGGTCTTTGGTTTCTGGATTCTTTGTTACTGGCTAATGACCTCTGATTTCAGGCCTCCAGTTTCTAACCACTGTTTTTTTTATCAGATCTCAAGTTTCCTGTTTCTGGTCTCTAGTCTTTGGATTTTTTTGTTTCTCCACTCTAATTTTGGGTTTCTAGTTTTTGATTTCTGGTCTCTAGTCACTTCAGAAGTCAACCCATTGCAGAAATCAACAAATCCAATAAATTTTCACATGTATTTCAAAACGAATTCAAAATAAACCATAAAATTACACCATATAAATTTCAAAAATAAACATAAAGATGCTTTCAACTTAAAGACATTCGAAATTTTTCCATCATGTTATTGCATATGATTCCTCAGGACCTTTATTACTAGCGGCAATTGAAAGACACAGCATTTGTATAATAACTCAAAGCCTTAGTGCATTTAAATTCACAGCGGTAGCAATTAACGAACACACTTGAAAATCCTTTTAATCTCATTTGAGAATTAAAATTGCAGCCATTTAATTAAATGCAATCGCTATCGATTACATCCATTTAAAAATATGTATACATATGTAGTTATAGTAAAGTGTTTTTAAATGCGGGGAGGGAAAAAATACCAAAAAAAAAACAAAAAGTAAAAAATTCAGATGCCACACAACAGATATAAACTACAATGGAAATTCGCAATGCACCTACAATTAATTAATTAATTAATAATTGGTGTAATTGCTCCTTTGTGAATATTCCAATTAAAATTTAATGGCATAGCCTCAACACACACACACATGCACGCACACATAGATATACATATTCTCATTCACGCATGCATACATTCATACAATAACTGCTATTGTAAATCATATGCAATTGGCATGTCAAAGCTTTCACCTACTCATGTGCTTGTTGGGGCTAATTACTGCTAGACAGCAGTAAAAATAAGAAAAGCAGTTGATAAATTATTATCTTTTTGACATATCTATCCCAAAGGATGCCTTAAATTATAACAGAGTGCAAGTGAGTTCGTTTGTGAGCATAGCTTCTGATCACCTTCGGTACCTACGGGTATTTTTCTTCATCTTTTTGTTTTATTTTTCCAATATTTTTTTCTTTTTTTGTTTAATTTTTGTTTTTTAATAGTAGTTGATGTATTTATTTTTTATTGCATTCCGGCTATACGACATCATGAGACTTGCTCTCACCACCTTAGTGACCTACACATGAACATACATGCACATACACACACACACACACATGCATACTTACATCATAACCACCATAAGCGCAGTTTCAGTCACTCAATAAAAAAAAAAAAAAGTATTACGAGACCCGCGGGATAAATTTTAATGGAGTATCATCCTCGCTCTGTCTGCCTGTGCAGCATTGAGTTTTAAATGTTGTTATTGTTGGTGTTGCTTTTCAGAGATATGTACATAGGTAGCGCGAGTTTTAAGAGCTTTTAAATTGGTGTAAATTTTCTCCCGGTAATATAATTTTGAGCACTTTTTTGTAGCAGATTATTTATTTGTAAAGACTTGCGAGTCTGAAAAGAATGAGAAGAGATGATTTGGCGGAAACTGAAAAGTGAAACTTTCCTGGGATGGATTTAGACAAAATCGGGGAATTTTTTTTACATTTCGGTGCTATTTTGTTGAATAAACGTGAATCAACTTAATCCCCTTTCTCTAAATTAAATATCTGACTTCACCTTAATCTATTCAGTTTGCAGAGCTGCGCTTTTCTTTGGCTGCAGGTTTCGAGTGATAGGCATATTTTGTTTATCGAGGAAAAAAATCATTGATAGCTTTTAGTTCATGTGGGGCTTTCTTCCACTATAAACACCGCACCACCACAGTTACTACTTCAGGAGGCTCGTCAAAAGCATTACCCAAGTATTCGAATCATTCGTTACTTTTCAGTTAAGATCGCGACTCTTCTTGCAGTTTGCACTACCGTTTCAACTGACTGTGGCGCTACATGACCAGCCTGCAGCTGTTTCACTTGATTTTTTCCTCGATTTGCAGTACTTTCATAATTTTCTCTGCTACCCTGCACACCACTGTCCATTTCTCAAAGCTCTCTAACATCTGTGAGAGAAGATTGGCCGTCGTCGGTGGCCTTTCTAACGTGTGGCCTACCTCGTCTCTTTCCTCCATATAAAGCGAGCAGTAGTAGTAGTAGCCTTTGAATTTGTCAATTGTAGCTGGTTTGAATGTTCTTCATAAGTCCTATTCAACCAGATTATTGTCGATTGAACTAACGTGCATTAAATCCGACTTAGTTAGAGCTGACAGATAATTGCGCCAAATTGTTGCATTAATCTGAACCATTGAAATCAGAATGAATATTAATTAAAGTTCACTGTACTGTACATTTGAAATAACCATACTAACTGCACTACTTTCAAAAATTCAATAATGTTCTGAAAATTTTCTAAGAAGAAATCAAAATATTGTCATTTATGTGTATACATATGAGGGAACGCAGCATCTCTCACGTGACATTTGCAATATAATTTAATAAAATGTCATTTTATTGCGCCATTTAAAATTTCTTTTCCCCATCTAGAAAGTACCCATCAAGGCAATCTATGTATGTATGTGACTGAGAATGATATATCCCAGCAAGAAATATATAACAACTTCATATGTTGTATCAATTCTTCTTTGTTATACTAGCATTAAATTAATTCAAAATTCAAATTCTTCACTATTGCGAAAAGCAAACATAAATGTTTTATGAAACGAAAAAATAAGTAAAATTTAGAAAAAAAAACATTCCAGCCGGATCAAGAAACATATGAGTTGAAAATATTTATTTTCTCTTAAAACAGAAATTTTATTTGTTTTTTTTTTCTTTTCCCAAGGGAGCGAAAACTATAATTGCCAGCTGAACTTTACCTATTAAGGGGACCCTGCACTTTCACAGTCCAAAATTTTAGCAAACTTTATAGGACTGATAGATTAATAAAAATGTATTTTCTGACTCCGGAATTTTTACGAAATATGTTTAAAGACTTCAATTGCAAGAAAAGATCTTGTATTAATTAAAAAAAAATTATATTTAGGTTTTTTTTGCAGCTTCATGGAGGACGCTTTGAAAATCGTCATTAACTGGCGTTCAGTCCAGCTGTTTTCAAGCCGGAATACATGAAAATTGAGACTTGTGCCAAAATAAATCTTCAAAATGGATTAAAAGACACAGTCTCATTATTTTGTCTGAAAGCCAAATGATTCTCAAGGCATTTTCGTCGTAAAATTTTTCAATGAAACTGATTTTTTATTTTTGATGGTCTCCATCGCTTCAATACCTCAGGTAAGAAGAGGTTTATCGATTATCCACAAATCTCTTCTGTGTGAGAAGGAACAAAATGTATAAAAATCCAATTTTTTCATTCTGAATTGGCTTAGCGTAAAACAGCAAATCTTTTATTTTACTATAAAATTCATACACAATATAAAGCAAGGGAAAGGTCCGGACTATCTGAGAAATAACCTAACATATGTGAATGAAATGCATGCACGTGAAATCCGAAACAAGAAAAATTTTAGATTACCAAGGTTTCGAACTGAAGCAGATCAACGAAATCTTAACTACAAAAGATTTAAAAATTATAACGAAATACCAAATGAAATGAAAACTATATGACTACTCTAAAACATAAGATATAAGATAAATTAAATTATATTTTTAAATACTACAAACAATGATTGAGTAAGCCGTAAGAATTAAATAAATAAATAAAAAATAAAAATTCGGTTACGGAAAAAATTACCGACGGAACGATTGGGAACTGTTATTTTCTTGATTTGTTTCGAACCTCTGAAAGCTTCAAATTTCTTGCTGGGTATAAGATTTGCAGCAAGCATAAATGAATGTGCGTATGTGTATGTGCATGTAGTAAGCCACCGAGCGTGTGTTTGAGTGTGCCCATTGTGCTTGTGTGGAATACCCTCGAGAATGTTATAATTAATTCGCACTGTTGCTTTACTACCATTGCAAACAGCTTCAACTTTAAATTGTCCAAAGAACTAAAGGGACACACAGAGAGAAGGAGAGAGGGAGAGAGAGAGGGAAAGAGAGAGAGAGAGAAAGTGAGCGGAAGAGAGAGTAAAGTGAAAGAGAAAAAAATAACAAAAGGATTAAATGCAAAATATACAGACGCAAACACACACAAACACACTGACATTGCGAAAAGAGTAAGGAATGCAAGCAAAAAACATAAAAGAAATAGTTGGGTAAAATAACATGAGTGCATCCAGTAGTAGCGTGCAAAGCCAAGCCACGAACGAAATAAGCAAAATAAACATAAATTCAACTGAATGAGCAGATAAAAGTGCATTTCATTCAATTCTGCTATCCGCTCTCCCGACTCTTCAACCCACGCTCGCTTTTAACTCCGTTCTACTACCTACCGTTCACATTCATCGCTGTGCTTCCCTTTTCTTTCTGATTTCTTTTACTCCCTTTGGCATTTCACAATGACATCAACTCTCTACTTTATCACGATGTGTAAATATGTTGTTGTCTCTTTCTTTTTAGTTTTCTTTCTGTTATTTGGATATGATTCTGTTTGGGTATGTGTTGCCTATGTGTGTGTAAGTGTATGTGTGTATGTAAACATACACAAATTAAAAAGAAATAAAAAATGTTACAAAAACAACAACAAAAATAATAAATAAAAACGAAACAAATAAAAATATGAAAAAATCACACAAAAGTGAAACAATGAAAACTGTTTTAATGAATTCCTTGCTTTCAACTCTCTCCCAACTCTTCCTTTTTATTTTTATTTGTTTTGTTTTTTTTTTATTTAACATTTATTTATATTTTTTCACATTTATATATGCGAGTATTTCTTCTTTACACACACACACACATAATATCGCACACCGCAAAGACACATTGAAACGAAATGCTGCTCTTCTTTTCCTTTTCTCTCCACTACTTGCTCTATGCACGCAAGCAACCATGCAAAGGCAACAACAATAACAACGCCGGAAACAGACGCCATTGTGCATTCATAATGGCGGCGGTCTTGCTTGCGTTTTAAGAGTATACGTTGGATTTTCAGATTATTTACGCTTAAATTGAAGAGATTTTCATTTTTGCACTGCTCTGATTCTACTTAAACATAGTGAAAGGTGGGAGTGGAGGAGTAGAAATAGTCTGCGACACGATGCAGAAGTGTGACGTTGCATTTATTTTGGCGCGCGCTGTTGACATGCCTTGAAATTATGCCGTGGTGCCACTTTTTTTCATTATTATTATTATTATTATTTGCGCTGCATGTTTTTAAAGTGATTCCAAGAAATTCAACGTGTTTTAAAAGTTATGAATGGCTGTGTGTGTGTGTGTGCGCGCAAGAGTGTTGTAAAATACACCCACTTTCATTATCTCTTTTGCGGTAGAGATTTTAAATATGTTGCAAAAAGTTATCTGCAGTATGCAACAGTAATTAAAAACATTTTGAAGATAACAGAAAAATTTATGTGCTTAATAAAATAGAAGTAGTTGGCGCAAAAAAAAAAATTTGAACTGATTTTTGTTATCAGTACAGTTTATTACCACAGCTCCGAGGGGTAATGAGAGGGGTAGGAGGAGATTGAAGGTGTGGAAGTCGAGAAGGTCTGAGAAATAAGAAGGTCTGATAAAAGTGAAGGTCTGTGATGTGAGAATATATGAGAGACGAGAAGTTTTGAAAGGCTAGAGGACTGAAAAATTGAGGTATACCCTTTAAGAAAGATATTTAAAATGGACGATGAATTTGGGGTTGAGAAGATCTACAAAGAAAATCATACAGATAAGAAAGTCTGTAAGACGAAATGGTCTGAGAGATGAGAAGGTCTTAAAAATGAAAAGGGCCTAAGTGATAAAAATCTTGTGAGAAATGAAAATCGAAGGTTTGAATGATGAGAAGTTCAGAATGGCGTGAAGATCTGAATGGAGAGAAGGCCTGGATGACGAAAAAGTCTAATTGATGAAATGGTCTGAATGATAGGAAGGTCTAAATAACGGGAAAGTCTAGATGACAAGAAGATTTGAATAACGAGAATGACGAGAAAGTCTGAATACCGACAAAATCTGAATGAGAAGAAGAATGCCTGAGTGACGGGAAAGTCTGAAGGATGAGAAAGTTCTGAATGACGAGAAGGTCTGAATGACGAGAAGTTCTGAATAACGTGAAGATCTGAATGACGAGAAAGTCTGAATACCAACAAAATCTGAATGGCGGGAAGGTCTGAATGACAGGAAAGTCTGAATGACGAGAAGATCTGAATGACGAGAAAGTTTGAATGACGAGAAGATCTGAATGACGAGAAGTTCTGAATGACGAGAAGGTCTAAATGACGAGAAGGTCCGAATGCCGAGAAGGCCTGGATAACGAAAAAGCTTGAATGACGAGAAAGTCAGAAAAACGGAAAAGTCTGAAGGTGCAGAAATCTAAAAACAAAGAATTTTGTGCCTTATTCATAGAATCTATGATAGAATTACATTCACAGAATATAAGTGTGTTTTTCGTATCGACCATCCCTCGTCACAGGCCTGCATAAGGAGAAGATATGAGAAGGGAATAGATCTGAGAGACGATCAAGTCTGAATGCCGAGAATATCTGAATGACGAGAAAAGTTGAATGACGAGAAGGCTGGAATGACGGAAAGATTCAAAGCGAGAAAGTCTTAAGGGGCTGATTTTCTGAGAGATGAGAATATCATAAAGACGAGAAAATCCAAGAGATGACACGATCTGAGGGACGAGTATATCCGCAGGAGGAGAAAGTCTGAATGACGGAAAGGTTTGAATAAAGAGAAGGTCTAAATGTCGAGGTGGACGAAAAAGATTTAGGGAAAGAAAGTCTAAAGTTAGGGTGAAATAGTCTTAGGGATCTTGAAAATCCAGAATGCCTGAGACCGAGAACATCTGAAAAACGAGAATTTCCGGGAGGCGAGATTGACTGGGTGGCGAGATTGACTACCTTCCCTTCTCTAAGCATTTGCAGCTTTTGTTGACATTCTGGCAATTTAATTTTATAAAAATTGTTTTTCAGCAGGCTACGCTCGATCACGGTATTTTTTGGATTACCGTGATTAAAGTTTCATGGCGGTATCTTGATGTTCACAATCAAACAGATATAGAAACAAACTCAATATAGAATAACTTAAGTGGAAACCATAATAGGCAAATGCCAGCTTAGTCAAGAATGCGAACACATTGAAATCACAATTAGAATAGCCTAGAATTTCGTTAAGTTCCGTTCACTTTTAGTAGCTTAAACAAAGTGCGAAACACACCGTTCGATACTTATGCTGACTTAATCGACTCTCCCTCTCGTAGCTCATTTTTATGTGTATGTAACTGGCATTTGGCAATTCTGACAGTTATGGTATAAACACAACAAAAGCAGCCGGCCTCAACTTCAACAACAAACACATCGAATTTTCTGAACTTCTGAGGCCTGCTGCCGCCACAACGACGATACACTTGATTCTATTTAAATTCTCTTAGGTTCTCTTTTGTGAGAGGGGAAACATTGCTAAATCCATGAGCTACCAAGTTTTAGTACGAAAACATTTATATTTTTTTTCGAGTTTTGCTTTGTTTCTTTATTTTATTGATGATTTTGCACAAATAAACGAATAAATGATTTTAGTTTATGCAACAATTGTTTCAAATTGCAGAATCTTGACTTTTTCCTTTTATTTTTTGACAATTGACAACATAAACATAAAACAAAATGAATTGTAAAAACAAAAATCAAATCCAATTGCTTTTATATTGTTTTTCTTTTACATATTTTTGACGCTAGAGGTTAACTCTTTTATTGTGTTTAGTCTCTCAGAAGAGTAGGCGGTCAGAGGCCGGCTGCTTTGGTTGTGTTTATACCATTATTCTCACGTAAGTGTATTTTGGGTAACTTAACGAAATGACTGAACTTAAGTTGGCTTCTCGTTCACTTTAGACATAAGCTTAAGCGAGCATCAGTCCATTATGGTTGGGCCTTTAGTTTTCGGTTTCTGAAGAAAATAATCACAGTAGCCTGTATTAAAGATACAGTGATTTAATGTTTTACTATAGTGATATCTTGACTTACAAAAAAAATCTAAAACGAAAAGCTCTTAAGTTCTTATTCCATCATAGCCTGCAATTGCCCGATGTCTTCAACGTGAAAGCCACTAGGCCATGAACTCGTAGGTGGTGGGAATTCAAATATTTCCCTAAGATCATAAAAAATAAGTTCTCGTACAGTTTCGAGTATTATTTGTTATGTAATATCTATACCTGTTCATTTAATTTTACTTAATCAAAATTAAAAACTTTTTTACCAATCACGATTAGTTTTTTGCTTTGATTAATTCGCAACTTCAGTAAAAATTTTATTCTAATAAAAGCCAATTATTTTTATTTTGCAGGTGGTCTTACAGATGGTGGTCGTATTGGCTTCCATAGTGATAGCAACAGCGATAGCAGCTCAATTGCAGCCTTTAATGTGCCATGTCCTACGGGAATGTTTCGCTGCAATAACGGCAAATGCATAACATCACTATGGGTGTGCAACTATCAAAAAGATTGCGATGATGGCGAAGATGAGCAGCAATCATGTCGTAAGTATAAAATACGAGCGAGGAGTATACATAAAATATGAAATAGTGCATTCTACTGAGTTTCTTTTTTTTTTATTTACAGCTCCTCCTGAATGTGAAGCTGGACAAATTAGTTGTGGGCAATATGTGTTCAATAAAACATATTGCATACCGCCACATTTTCGTTGTGATATGACAGACGACTGTGAAGATAAATCGGATGAAGCACAGTGCAGTAAGTTTTCTTTCTCATTTTTGGATATTTTTAATTAGTTAAACAAAAATTTTGTTAAAATTTGTTTAGTGTTGGTGTCGTCATATTTGCCTAAGGCGCTCACCTTTAACCGCTCCTGAGCACATTCTAAATTTTTTAGATTTTTATTTACAACTGCTTTTGTGTCGAATTATACTTACTTACTTACTTAACATACTTAGGTATGTGTTCATAAAGCAACATCCACATAGACCCCAAGACACAAATTCAAACAAAGATGAGCAATTAAATAGACTTACAAAAATTCTTTACAACATAAAATTTACAGTCGCGTGCCATGAAATATTGCCCACTCACACAATAAAACTCACGACGACAATACGTGACAGCTTCTTTGTATTTATAAACTTGATGTGGCAAAACAAAAAAAAAACAAAAACAGGAAAAATAAAAAATGAAGAATGCAATAAGAAAACATTTTCCTAGCTATTAAACTGCTATAAATTTGCAGGATCTTGTCTATTGTATGGAAAGGAAGCGAAAGCCAGCAAGAGAAATTGAAAGAGAGTGGGAGACCATATTAAATTAAATTTTAGCTTAAGCGCGTCACATTACATTACATAAATTCCATTTCGTCTCCTCTAGTAAACTCCACGCTCTCCTCGCTCTTCTCGCCCCCAACCATTATATATTTCTCGAAAAATGTCAGTTGAAAAATATCAAAAGCGCAAAGTGATGCTATTTAAATGTAAATCTAAGATAACAAGAATAACATGCATTCACGCAGGATTCTTTGTTTCTTTCTTTCTTACATACGTTTGCTGCTTTTTCTTCTTCTTTTTCGGTTATTTCATTTAAATATTTTGTACACACGTTACTTTTGGGATTTTCGGTACAAAATAAATAAAAAGACCGGCTGAAAAGTAGACAGAGAGACATGCAGAGCCGGCATATAGTTGCTGATTGAGAGGGTGGAAGGATGTAGGGTCAGCAGCCCCTCTCAAAAAATTATAATAATTTCAAGATCAGTTTATAGTTGACCTAATTTTAGGGAGCGAGCTCGTTATTGAATTTGGTCATATTTCTGTTCTAAACTTCCATCTGAGGTTTGGTCAGAATTTTTGTCTGATTTTTGTTTCGATTTCGTCTGATTTTTGCTTCGGATTTGATCTGTCGGTTGGTCCGAATATGGATAAAATCTTATTTTGATTTTTGTTCTGAAGATTGGTCTAATTTTTGACCTGAGTTTCGTCTAATTTTTTATGTGATGTTTGGTTTGTATTTAGTTGAAACTTTTGTCTGATTTTAGATTTAATTTTGGATCTAATTTTTTTTCTGAATTTGTCCAGACTTTTGATTTGAACTCTGCATTGAGTTTCGTCTAAATATCAATCTGAATTTTGGTGTGAGTATTAGCCTGTATTTGGCCGAAACTTTGGTCTGATTTTTAGTTTGAATTTTTGACAGATTTTTTTTCTGAATTTGGTTTTTCTGAGTTTGTTCAAAATATCCATTTCAGTTTTAGTCTGAGTTTAGGTCTATTTTTTTTCAGAATTTTGGTCAGAATTTGGTCCGATTTTTGGACTGATTTTAAGTCGGAATTCTGGTCTGATTTTTAATCCTAATATAGTTCTAAATTTTTTCACGATTTTTGGTCTGAATTTGATCTAAATCTGTCTCTTTTATTTACTTTATCTTCTAAAAAAATTTTTAAAGTTAGAACATTTTTCCGATTCGAAAACATTTCAAAATATATTTTAGATCTACTACGAAAGAAATCGACTCAATGGGTTAACTTTTCTGCTATTCTTTGGAATATATATCCTATATCCTTACATTCAGTTTTTAATGTATTATTTTTAATTAAGCAACATCCACCCCTTCAAATCCAAATTCTAAATCCGCCACTGCAAACATACATACACACATAGCCCAACCGACCAACTAACCCACCAACCAACCAACAAACATATTGTCAACAAAATTCTGCTAAGACAAGCGGAATAACAATTTAATGTTAGAGCATTTAACAGAAGAAGAAGTAAAGTTTTATAAAATATTGTAGATACCTTTGTTGCTATATAAAATTGTAGTTAAATCTTAGTTGAAATTTTAAAAGTGAATGAGTAGGAAGATGCAAGTTGAAAAGAAAAGATGAAAAGGATACAAATAAATTATTTAGCAAACGGATATATTAGGTGAAAATACTTTGACAAATCCAGAGGGACAAACAATTGCGCTTTAAATAAATATGTGTGTACGTATTTGTGTGAGAGAATAAATAAACGGGTTGTTTAATTTACAAAATGAAGTGTGTAGTAAATAAATAGAAGTAATGTACATACACAGGGACGATTCTAGGTAAACTGTCACACAAAGCACTTAGGTGAGTAAGTATGATGAGGAAGAGTAACAGTTACCTCCACAAGGAACATTTTTCTATTTAAAATATACAATGTCAATTGCCTAGAAATATAAGAGGTGCTTCAGTGTGAAATGACCTACTTCTTTTAAAAGCGTTTTTCGTGACTTTTTTTATAGAAGGTGCTGCAGTTTCAATCGCCGGGAAACAAAAAAACTAGCAAAATGTTAAATTGATATATGTTTTTCTTCTGAGTGAACAAAAAAAAAGCAGAAAAAATCATGAATATATATAATAGTTTTTCTCGGGTTTAAAAAAAAAAACAATATTACAATTTTTTAAATAGACTTTCCCTTAGAAGAGAATTTAATACTGAAGAAAAAAACGTTGGTTTGATTCAACAGGTCTTTTAATTTTACAGCTATCACTCCCGACAATTTAGAAAATTCTCCGAAATAAAACTGTAGAATCTATTCAAAACTAACCGCTCACGCCCTTCAGGTATCACCTCAAGAAGATGAAACTTGTTAAGGATGATACCTGTAGGTTGTGTCTGGAGGAGCTGGAAACGGCGGCGCACTTACTGTGCCAATGCCCAGCGTTGGCGAGCAGAAGTTTGGCAATCTGGGGTCATCGATACGTTGATGAATCTGAGATTGGCCACCTGGCCTATAAGGATATGCTCGCGTTGACGCAGTATGCCGATACTCGGAACATGCTCGTTTACGAGTGCTTAGAGTAGAGGCATCAGGCGGTAGGGAAGGAAAAGGGACCCACCTGGGTCTGATTCGGCTAATCCCCGAACTAATAATAATAATAATAATAAAAACCGTTCACGCTTCGTTTTTTTTTTTTTGTAAATATTTACAATTGGCCTCTGTAACTTTATAATATAAAAAAAAAAAACTAAAATGAGTCCCTTCTGCACTCGTCACATGATGTGATAACATACTTTATATATTGTTGTTTACTTAATTATAAAAGTGTGCGTTTCTATATTTCAAAAAGGGCAAATTCCATGTGTTTTTTTTTAATTTTTCATATTCTATTTTCAACGCACTTTCTTCGCTTTTTGCATGTCAACATCGCCTAATGTTGATATTATATATAAAATAAACTATTCAATAAAAAATAAAAACTATTTTTTTTGAATTCCACTAATTCCATTGATATATAAGTATATTCCACAACCATTTTTGATATATAAATTATGTGTTGCATACTTTTGGGCTTATTGTGTCCTATTTTTAATATTAAAAATTCATCTTTCTCAATCTGTTTATATTAATAATAATACAGCATACTTTCATGGTGCAATTCACCACCCTTCACCGGGCAGTACTAAAGTTTAACTTGGCAACCACAATATTTATATACCAAAAGTTTTAATGTCAAAAAATTCACCTTAATCTATTTATACTAATAATAAGACAGCATACTTATATGGTGCAATTCACCACCGATCATCTGGAGGTAGGAAAGTTTAACATAACCACCACTATATTTACAGACAATATAATAAATGTGTGGTATACTTTTTGGATCCTATTTAAAGCAATTTTTTTGATTTTCTAATTCCAGGACCATAACAGATTTTTTTATTAGCTGCAAATTTTTGCCTATAACAAAATATAAATTTTTACATTTAGTGGAAGGGGTTTGATTAAGCTTTTCGCTTTTCGGTCATTTGATTCTTAAATTATACTTTCACTATCATATAATAATTTCAACTTACTGTCCCACATCAATTTGAAATTTATTTTCTGAAAAAACTTTTTCCTACAAAAATCGAATAAAGTACCTACATAAGTACTTACTATAAATATCAACAATTACAAACTCTCAAAACTATCAAAAATATCATACGAGCTCATTCTAAATACAAGTTCTCTTAGTTTTTATTGCTTTTTTTTGCAAACTTAAAATCCACTTCATAATTTTATATTTCACTGCCACTAGTACCGCTACCACCACCACATACACAGTTGCACACAGTTGCAGTTAATTGTATAAACACTAAAAATGTCATAAGAAACTTTTATTTAATTTTTTTTCCTTTCTTTTTTTTTTTTTGTTTTTGTCTACTAACTGCAAAAACAAAAAATGTCAAGTTATAAACTACGAATTTTTCGGCAAACTGTCAGACTTTACCTACTTACTTAAAAATAGTTAGTTTTTATTTTATTTTAGCGTTATTTCGTTTTAGTTTTTTTTTTTTAGGTTTTTTGTTTCCTTCTTCTTCGTCGTTTTGTTGACTCTTATAATGAGCTTTATTTCCTGTTACCATATGAAAACTTGTTAGCTACTACATATTACACACATACTACTATTTTACAATACTAAATACACTACTTTACATTAAACTTGCACTTGTCGCACGTAATTACGAAAATTTCGTTGCAATAACAACAAAACTTTGAAAAGAAAATTTTTGGAAAAGCAAACCATGAAGAAAGGGGAAAAGAAAATTAAAGTAAAAATACTTGCGCTAAGTTGTTCTTTACGAACATTTCTGTGATAAAAAGTTTTTCCATTTTATATTTGTATGCTAGTAGTAGTATTTAAAACTGTTATTATTATTTTGGTGAAAATTCCGTATTGAAGAAAATGCAATATACTATAATTGGATTACAAAAAAAAGAAAAGAATAAATGCAAACTTTTGTAATTAGGGGACATGGGGGCACACTTGATTACGGCACTAAAGTCGATCATTCGCTATTTTGCATATGTTGTGAACACGTCGCAAGGGGAAGTGATCGCTGTTGGGATTGTTGTTGTTGTTTTTTGGCTCCGAAACATATTGTTAGTAATCATTCCTGCTTTTAAATTTCTATTAAGTATTAAAATGTACGGGTTTTTCTCTATTTTAAAATCAAGTGACCAACTTTGCTCCGGAAAATTTCGAATTTAACATTTTTAATGTCTGAAGTCAAACTTTACATGAGCGAAAACTAATAAAGGTTATTTTTTTTAATTCAATATTATTTTCAAATAACTTGCTTTTGAATATATCAATTTAGCTTAGGTTTCAAGAACAACTTCCCAGGTTTTACCTGCCCGCCAAAAAGTGGCTGCCTTTGTCCCGGTCTCTCCTATTGTCATTATTAGAGAATATATATTTATAAAGGTGACCAAATAAACGAAAGAAACATGCATGAAATAGAAGAAAGAATTTACTCAGGAATTAAACAATTAAACTATGACTAATTGTAAAAAAAAGAAAACAAGGATGCATTTTTAACATTGTTCTAGTGCAATTAATTTCAATACCCCTGAGCAGAGTTGTAGCTGGGCTATCTTCTCACTATTAGGATGCGGAAGACGATTGGTTTAGGTCAGGTTTTATTTCTGTTGTAGGTCTGGTGCTTAGTCTTGCTTTTTTTTGAGCTTTATTTGAGTTTTGTTAAGAATTTCGGTCTGATTTTCTATCTTAATTTTGGTCTCATTTGTAGTCTGAATTTTGGTTTGTTTTTTGGACTGAGATTTCTTCAATTTTGAGTCCAAATTTAGTCTAGTTTTTGGTTTGAATTTTAGACTGAATTTTAATTTGCAGTTAAATTTGATTTTGGCATGAAGTTTTGCCTAATTTTAGTTAAATTTTTTATCTAAATTTAATTCGAATCTTGGTCTAAACTTTTCACTGATTTTTAATCTGAATATAGTCTAGAATTTGATCTGAGTTTTGTTGATGAGCAGGGAGTAGAAAAAAAAAAACAAAATAAAATCTATAATCTTTAGTATTCAACGATTTTTCAAATATTTTTTTATTTCTATCTTTTTTTTTGTTTTACTTTTTTTCTGCTCCCTAGTGATGAGTTTTTTCTGATTTTGGGTTTGATTTTTCATCTTATTTTAGCCAGAGTTTTGGTCTTGATTTGAGTTTTGTTCTAAATTCCGATTTGTGTTTTGTCCAAGGTTTTAATTTTCTTCAGGTCTGAATTTTAATCTAAATTTTGTTCAGATATTTGGAATGGATTGGATTTTGAACTGATTTTCCGTTTAGTTTTGATCTAGTTATTGGTATTATAATTACACACAAACTAACATAATACAAATTTCCACAACCATGCTTTTGAAAAAAAGTTAATTTACACATTTTTATTGAAATTTTAGAATTTCTGTATTAAGTATATTTATGTATTATTGAGTATATGAGCAATTAAGACCCGAATGTTAATTAAAATTTTTATTTTAGAAATAAATTCAAATAAAAAAGTAGCTCACGAACGAATTGAATTATCTAAAACACAAACTTCTGGAAATTCCCCATTTAACAGCTGGTCACCCTAACCACGTAAGAAATGTCGTGTGACATTATTTTATTGTGCCATTGTTTTACGAATTTAGCAACAATGTTGATAGCGAAAATAAAAGTAAAACTTCTTGTTTTTGTTCTTCACTACTATTCCAAACATATTTTGCTATTGTTAATTTGCATTTTCCACTACTTACTATTTTTATTTTTATTTTTAATTCACTTCATTATATTATTTCGTATTGTGGCATAGAATTTTGATGCACAATGTACATGCAACAATTTCTTGAACTAAAACTAGTCGCGCTCACTATGTTTTATTTGTTAATTTTTTGTAATACTTTCAACTGCGGCAAGATTATATTGTTCTACTTTATTACTATTGTTCTTGTTGAACAAGAAGCTTTTAGTTTTTTTTTTTTTAAGAGTTGCTCCTCTTTCTTTACTACTATTACTGTAACCAACAACTCATGTTGAGTTGCACTTGTTGTACTTCAAAAAAGTTTAATTAATGCGCAACATTATTAGATTAACTTAATTTCTATTTAGAAAGCACATTTCAATGAAAACCTGTAAGTTTTATATGTCTTAACTTTATAAAATGTTTGTAATAATTTAAGAAAATTATTGTTATATCGAGAAAGTTTAATGTTTATAATGAAATAATTATTTAAATTATTTAGAATTGCAATTTTGTCATATCGAGAAAGTTTAATGTTTCTAATGAAATAATTATTTAAATTATTTAGAATTGCAATTTTGTCATACTAAATGGCACAATGGCACAATTAAGAAAAGATTTAATGAATTATGGGTTGAATTTCAAATAATTACTTAATAAAATAATAACAATAATTTTAAATAAAGGAAATTCCTATTTTACATTAATTAATTCAATGTTTTAGAAATTAACATCTGTCAAATAAATCTTCTAAACATGATTAACACTTTGTCTTCTTAACCTTAATTATATAAATTCTTATTTAAATCGACAGTTACATAATAATTTTTCGAATGATTAAACTAACATGAAGTCGTTTGGATAAAGTTTAACACCATTTTAGAAGAAAATCACCACAACATTAGACCTACATAAATTATTTTTATCCAACTACCATCTTAAGTTTCTTCTTTTATTTATACTTTTTTTTTGTAGATGATTTTATTATTAAAAGGAAAACAAAAGATGCTTGAATGAAAAGAAAAGCGCATTACTGTATTACTTCATAGACCACATACGTGGTTTATACAAATAATAAAGTACTTTTTTTTTACTCATTTTATTTCATTTTTCCTTAGCTCCGTAGCTCTTTACACAACTTCCTTCCTTTCAATATCCGGTATTATCTTTTAAATAAAGATAAATATATAGTATATATTAAACGAAAATACAATAAAAGAGTACATAATTTATTGCATAGCTACCAGCATGTCACATACAAACTACATTAACAATACACTTCAAACTACATACAAATATACACTTTTATTCTTAAAATAGTATACCCAGTAAGAGGCGACTAGTTAATTGGATTTTTATTAGAGTTAGTTCTAGAACTACTTAGTTCGAAAACAATGTTGTAGGGAATCAATTCAGATGGATTTGGGTTTGGGAAAAATCTTATCAAATATTGAATTTGTTCGAAAAAATATTAGAAAAGCCAACCAACCCATTGAGTCGATTTTCTTTTGAAGAAAAGTTTTAGAACTAAGTAAATAATTTTTATGGTAATCTTAGATCGAAAACCACATTAAAAACCAGTCTACAATTCAGGCTAATACCCAGACCGGAATCCCCATAACAAAAAGAAATCGAAAAACTAAAAAAAACAAAAACTATGACCAAATTTCATACCAAATCCAGGCAAAAAATCAGACCAAAATCCAGAGAGAAATCAGAAATAAAAATTCTGAACAGAAATAAGACAGAAAATCAAAAAAAATTTAAACTAAATTTAAACCAAACTTCGAACCAAAGCAGGCTAAAACTCAGACCAGAAACAAGCAAAATATTAAAACCGAATTCAAATCAAAACTCATATAAAAATCAAATCAGAAATCAAACCAAATTCAGACCACAAATTAAAAAAAAAAAAAAATTTAGATCAACTCTCAAACCAAAAGAAAGAAGTCTAAAATTCAGCCTAAAACCAGATTGAAAATCAAATCAAAACCCAGACCAATCATATGAATAGAAAAATAATTCAAAACAAAAATTCTAACCTAAGTTTAAACCAAAAATCAAAACAAAATTCTAACCTAAGTTTAAACCAAAAATCAAAACAAAATTTAGACCAAAATCGAAAAATTAGTCTAAAATTCAAACGGAAACTCCGAGCCAAATCAAAATTCAAATCAAAAACAGGCTAAAAATTAACTTAAAATCAAACCAAAACTCATACCAAAAATCAGATCAAATTCAGAGTGTAAATTGGGAAATTCAAATAAACAAAAAAAGGCTAAAACTCAGCATAAAAACAATTTAAAAATCAAATCAATGATTCAAGCCAAAACTTAGGCAAAAAATTATAACGAAATTCAGATGAAAACTCAAATCAAAATTCTGACCAAAACTTGAAACAATATTCAAATAAAAATCAAACCAAAGTTCAAACAACAAGTAGATCTAAAATTATACCAAAACTCAAACCAAATTGAAACCAATATTCAAGGCTAAACCCCCGAACAAAATTAAAACCAAAATCAATTCAAAAATCAAGATAAAAATCTGACTGAATTCAGATCATAAATTAGTCCAAAAATCGAAAAAAATATTTGACCAAAAATCAAAAATAAATACAGGCCAATAATCAAATCAAAACCACTATCAAACTCTATAAAAATAAGTCATTTATAAACTGAATCTGAATTTCCTAATTTAATGTAGTTTAAGTGTGAACTCTAGCCAATGCAGAGATTTCCTAAGAGGGGAGATTAATTTTTTCGTTTCTTATTTTTGTTTGATTTTTTTCATTCATAGCCAACGATCTAAATGTATGTAATCAGTTAGGGGAACATTTTAACCCCAAAACTGCATTTTAAATCCGCTAGTGAGTGTGAATAATAAACAATAAATAGTAATGAAATGTCCGAAACTAGAAAATTACTTCATAAAAATTGTTTATACTGTTTTAAATATTTTATTATAAGAAAATAAAATATTAAAATTTCTAGATCCGCCACTATTAACTACCTGCCCTATTGAAGAGCTAATAAAGTACTTCACTGGGTAGTATTAACCATTTGCTTATACGTGTGGTATGATATTTTTCCCCGTTCCCCTTCCCGCATTATGATAAAGGTACGTTAGTGGGAATGTATGTATATATAAATGTATGTAGTACATATATGCATATTGTCATTGACCATTTGTGACTGGCTGTCACTTATTCTCTTTATGTCTGCCTGTCTATCTGTCTGTATGTCTATTTCTTCATATATATATATATATATATATATATATCTATCTTTCGTGTTGACATAATGTAAACTTGATTAATTTTCATATCCTGCGGGAAAATGTGCACTTCCTTTTTGCACTGCATATCTTATTATGGTATAATCGAGAGAATATCCGTTTATGGTTTAACACTAAATAGGCGGGTAAGCTTGAAGTATGAAAAGCGGGTTGAGTAAGAAGGTTAGTTAAGGTGATTGTATAAATACATAAAAGGCAAAAGAAAAAAAGGATAAATGAAAGCAGTATTTAAATTTATTAGCAATTCATTGTCAATTAAACAGATTTAAGATTTAAGTAATGCATGTTATTGTAGGTTTGCATTTATAATTAAAAAACTAGAATTCCATTTTTATGGAGCTGGAGGTTTAGGGCTAATGTGCTGGCCTTGTAGTTTCTTTAAAAAGTTTTTTGTAATGTCGAAAAAAATTTTCAAAAAAAGGAGGTTATGACTTCACCATCAAAACCGCTCCTCTCAGCAATTAGCTAGTGGTTAACTTATTGGAAAACCCCAAAGAATAAACTTTTTAACTGATCAAGCATACTCGAGAAGAAAACATAGCATAAACAGAATAAAAATAAATCATTTTTAATAAATTTAAGTAACTTTAAAATTTATAACAAATTTAAAATTGTTTTTTTTTAACGCTTTAAAGAAAAACACTAATAAAAAGTTCCTATAACTAACCGCAATTAAAAGTCAACATAACCTCAACATACGACCAAGAATAAAACAAACATTGATTTTAATTTCACATGCATATACAAACACTCACACATACAAATATGTGTATATACTATATGTTGGTATACAAATATGTTCCTATATGTATTTTAAAATTCCCTTATTCCAATCACTTTCATTTCATTGCAATCAACTAAAATTCACAGAAAAAAAATACGCAAATTTTTTTTTCAGCTATTCTAAACATCCACCACTACCACCAACCATACATTCCTCGAGAGTGGTCTGTGCATGCTTCGGCAATGTACTTGACTTGAATTCGCCTTTTGGGGTTTTCTTTTTTGTTGCTTTTGTCTTTATATGTATTTCTTCTTTGTGTTTGTGTTTTTTTTCTTAGTTTGTTTGTTTTGAAAAAATCATGACTAACGAATGCGCTTCATTTTTATTTTTCAACCAAGAAAAAGCATATATGTATGTACATACACTGGCGGATCTAGAGAGAGGGTTTAATTTTTACGTCCCTTAAAATGTGTTTTTTTTTTCATTCATGGCCAATGATCAATATATGAAATTTTCGTGGTTGTGTATGTGTGGGTGGTTGTTTTAACCCTAATTCCCCTCCTCGGGCCCTCTAGTGTGTGCATACATGCATTGCCAAAAAATGACTGCATTTACACACACATATACAAAGTAGACACCCAATAGTAAATAGAAGCTCTATCAAAGCGCTTTGCCTACATTGAAGGTCGTCTTTGTATAGCGATTAAAAGCTGGGCTTACCACCCAATGTGGTCAGGTTCGATTCTCGGCACAGTTAAAAATCAAAAATAGAAAAAACAAGTTTTCTACACGACGAAGTACAGTGGTTCAAAAACCAAGATTCATTGTTCTCCAGTTACTCCTTCTATTTTGTATGAAGCCAAACCAATGTGCTTCACCATCTTTGGGATGGGAATGGCAAAACTCCGAGAGTTAGAATTGATTAAGAAAAGCTTTTCACTTCGCCGTTATTTGTGTACAAATATAACACCCACAACATAAATAAATACGAAAAGCTTCTCTTAGCTTTCCTTAGAAGTGCCTCAGTCTAGGCCTTATTAAGTAGTAGTAGCTAGTAGCGCTTCTTTTTTGTAGAACACCTAAATTCCCAACGGAAAGTTGAAGTTCTCCAAAAGCTTCTTCCTTAAGCGTTTTCTTAACTAAGTGCTTCCATGTCAGCTGTTAGAGTTTCCTCTTTGCACGATACCTAGTTTGCTTTTTACATTGAATGTCATTGGAGGGAAGCGCTAACATTGTTAAGCTTCCTGAAAGCGCACAAAGAATGCTTTTGCCAAATATTGTTTTCTCTCTTTGTCTTTGTAGGTTTTAATTTATTTGATTTTTTTTAAATCAAAAATGAAGCCGAAAAAATTTAATGACAAACTTAGTTCATTTGTTTGTTCATAATTCTAAAATAAAAATGCTGAGGCTAGGCCGGGTGTAGAAAAATCCGCCTAACCCCATAAATATGCCACAAAGAATCAACTACTCTTGATTCGTTTCAAAACAAAGAAACCTTAAACACTCAAAACTGATGTCCAAAACTACCTTATGAGAATGAGAGCTGTGCGAATATATGCTTCTCTTAGCTTTCCTTAGAAGTGCTCTTTGTGTACTCCTAGGAAGCTTTATAATTTGCTTAACAAAGAGAAATCTTTCTCGAAACACAAGCTTAGCACCCATAAAGTATTTCTTAAGATGCATTTCAAATTTTCTCTAGTTAGGCACAAAGGTAGCGCTTCCAAAGTGCTTCTTTAGGTAACGTTTGTAATTTTTCCGTTGGGAAAACCCCGATATGCACACACACACACACACACATATTCAAATTCTTCACATGCCATCATCAACAAAAGGAAGTAAATGAAAGAATTGCATCCGATATTTGACTGTCAAGATGCTTGGGGAAAAATATGCTGATATGAAATTTTCCAGAAGAAAAATTGTATAGAAATTGAAAAAAATTACTACTGTTGAAAGGAAAACAATCCTTGAAAAACATTGGAAACAGTTGAATGCAGCTGAATTTTTGTTTTTTTTTTTTTTTGTTTATAACTGTTGATATTTGAATTTAAACATCTCTTTTTTTTTAGATTTTCAAATACAAGGAATAAGTATTAGCAATGTTTTTATTTTCTTACTTCAGTAAACTACAGTAATATGTTGTTAAAAAGGCACTTACTATAACAACAATTATTTCTGACTTAGTGATTTGTTTTAATATATGACAAATAATTGTAGTTACGAATTTTAACTTTACTGAAATCAAAAATTGATCTGACCCCAGAATTTGTATCTAATTAAATTAATTACACAAACCTTATAATTCTTGAGATCTTCAAAAGAGCAAATAATATACAGTCACATAATCATATGCAACCCTGCTATTACTAAGCACTAGATTGAACACACTCTCCACTTACTGAAGACACCGCGCTCTCTTCTATCAACAGAGACTAACTTTAAAACTAAAATCAAAAAACCAAAGATGTTTGTGTTATTTAATTCATAAAACAAATTGTTCTTTATAGTTATTTAATTTTATTTTTTCACTGTTTTTGGTATATTTCTTAGACTAAATTAGATTGTTTAAACCTAAGCGAATACAAGCATTTTTAAAAGTCTGTTTGTTGTTATTTCAGATAGTTAACCCATAATAAAGATAATAATACAAAAATTTAGATTTTTACCCTTTTGGCTATATTTGAAAAAAAATCTTTTTTAGGTAGTTTCAACCTCTGATTTTGTTAATGATAAATGTTTTTTTAAAAGACTATTTGTTATTTTAGCTAACAGTTAATAAAATAGTATAAAGAGATTATTGCAAAAAATAGTATAAAGAGATTATTGCAAAAAAAAAAACAAAATTTTGGTTTCAAGGGTTTAATTCTTAAATATATTTGTAGGCTGCTGTTTTTTCTAACGGTTAGTCCAGTATAAAAGGATTAGTGCAATTTTTCTCGCAAACCTTAGATGATAGATTTTGCGACCGTTTGTTCAATAATGACTAAGTAAACTTTAAATAAGAAAAAAATGTTTTTGGAATAAACATTTGTGGATTTTGTTCCTAAATCGCGGGATAATAGAACAAATCTGAGTGCATGGTCAGCGTCTTGAAGTACATTTAAAAGGTTACTCATTCGCCATTTGATTTTGTTACACCGTATTTACAACGCCCGAGTGGGCAATGTTCTTCCGTTCGTTCGAACACACACTGGGCGAAATTCAAAAAAAAACTGGTCAAAACTTGAAGGTCTCTATAAATTGCATGAAACTCTGTAATTGGATTCGAAATCAGGTTTCCAAGAAACGAAATAGCAGCTTCAAAATAGCGGATGATTTTTTTTAAGAATAGGTTATCTACATGAAAATAACTGCAGGAGGGTCCTTAAGGTAGCAAATTACAAATTTGATATCAAGTTTAAAAAAAAAATGGCTACTCAAAATGGTGGATTTTATTTTTTTACATACCATATATTTTACTTCACAAAAGTTTCAATATTCTGAAATCAGATGTTGGAGAAAAATTACTGTACCAAAATAGCTCACTTTTCTTAAGTCCAATATGTTATTTTAGAACTTTAATTGTTGAGGTGAAACGGTGCAAATCCGATGTAAGGTGTCAAATTTTCTTGCAGTTGTATTACTCTCATTTAGAGTTGTGAGAGACTTGTATCAAGTTACACTCATTTCTCAAACTTACTTTAAATATTTTTATATGATCGAAATTCATTTGTGTTTTTTATCTCTCTTTTTCTTTCTATTTCTCTTCAATTATCAAAAACTCTGCATTGCTTTATACTGCTGCTGTTCCTGCTATTAATGTTGCTCTTGATGCTGCTGATATATATTACGTATTGTTGTCCATATAATCAATGTTGTTGCACTTACCATTGCTGCTGTTGCTGGACGCCTGCTGTCATCGATATTGACAACTATATTATGCCATTGCAAATTTACACATACACACAAATTGCCGTAACTGTTTCCGTTTGCAATTTCTTGCTTCGTTTTTTTTCTGTGCTCATTTCATTCCTTTGTCAATACTCAATCACACACACACATACATTCATATATGCATTTGTGTATCCAGCTTACAGAAAATGTCAGCAAACTGATGTATTTTGCAATGCAGCCGGCGGTTTGGCACCATCCGATGGAGGCCGCTTATCCGGCCCCTGTGTACCGAAAGAGAAACGTTGCGATGGCTATTTGGATTGTCGCAATGGCCGTGATGAAGAGGGCTGCACGGGCATCTCGTGCCGTTTAGATCAGTTTCGTTGTGCCAATGGCCTGAAGTGTATTGATGCTTCGCTTAAGTGCAATCATAAGGACGATTGTGGCGATAAATCAGATGAGCAAGGATGCAGTAAGTATTACGTACATTATAGTCTATGTTGATATAAGTTTATAATGGAGCGTAATCTTGAGAATGTTGAAATGAGTATGTACGTGACACATATGTACATTTATGTACATTCATTACACTCGTCGACAAAAATAACTCTTTGTCTGCTGCATGATCCTGAATACAATTTTGTGGTAGATTTTTCGCCGCTGAAGATAGATCTGGCTGTACAAAATTTTCCATCCGGCGAAAAAGTCATATTGCGATTCATATGCAATACAGATTCAACATTGAAAAACAAGAGTCCGTAATTCTATTAATTCAACAAAATAAACGTATAGTTAAAAATAACACTTAGTGACTAAATTGGACAATACAATCTTTTCACTCACCAAATCAAAGGTGAAACTTTTCTATATTTACCATTAGTTACCTCCACATTTTCCCCCTTTCTTCCTCTAAAAACACAATGATGCAACAACTTTGTCAATTCGATTTTCCCCAGATTTCCCGCCATGCCATCACGGGCAATTCCGCTGTACAAATGCGCTTTGTATACCATCGAACTTCTATTGTGACGGCTATCATGATTGTGCTGATGAAAGTGACGAGGCCAATTGTACAGCAATTGCATGTCCTGATAATAAGTTCCTTTGTGCACGTGGTGGACCGAATGGTACACCAAAGTGTATATTGAAATCACAATTGTGCGATGGCAAACGCGACTGTGAGGATGGCAGCGATGAGGAGACTGCATGCTGTAAGTAGAGCAACATACATATACAATACAAATTCAACATCCGGCATCTTTTGTTTTTGCTTTTCTCTTTTGACGCAGCAACGGCCTCGTGCCCCGCACTGAGCTGTGAATACAAATGCGGCCCTTCATTAACGGGTGGTGTTTGCTTTTGTCGCACTGGTCAAGCGTTATCGGTGGATAATCGCACTTGTGTCGATTTGGATGAATGCGCCGAATGGGGCCACTGTGACCAGCTTTGCACGAATACCGACGGCTCGTATACGTGTCAGTGCGCACAGGGTTATAGCATAATTAATAACTCAAAGTGTGTTGCACCTGATGCTAATAATTTGCAATTGATTTTTGCCCATGATCGCGCCATTGTGCGTATGTCTTCGCATGGTGGTGATTCGCGCATTTTGGCGAATGCTACTGCCGCTTCTGGCGTGGCATATCATTATCAACGCAACACTTTGTATTGGTCAGATATCAAAACGAGAAAAGTGCAATCGCTGCCTTTGGATATTTTCAATGGTGCTATCGCTGCGCTTGATTTAACACTGCCTGGCACATGGGCGCCAGTAGCTTTAGCTGTTGATTGGGTGGGCGATAAAATTTACGTAGCTGATTTGGTCGGACAGAAAATCGACGTCTTTGAATTAACCGGTAATTGGCACGCAGTGGTGTTGGGTTCGAATCTCACCAGTCCCGCTGATTTAGCTTTAGATCCCACTTCGGGTCTAATGTTTGTCGCTGATGGTGGCCAAGTGCTGCGCGCCCACATGGATGGTACACATGCGCGCTCTATTGTCTCGGAGGCTGCTTACAAAGCTTCTGGTGTCACAGTGGATATAATTGCGAAACGTGTTTTCTGGTGCGACTCGCTGCTGGACTACATCGAGACTGTTGATTACGAGGGCAATCATCGTGTTATGGTGCTGCGTGGACAGCAGGTGCCAAGCCCTTCGCGTCTGGCGCTATTCGAGAATCGTATTTTCTGGACAGATGCTACCAAGCAGGGCATAATGTCGGTAGATAAATTTTCTGGCCCCACATCGATACAGGTTACATACAAGGCAAAAGATATACGCGAGCCTAAGGGCATCATAGCCGTGCACGGTTTAAGTCAGCCGAGAGTCTCAAATCCTTGTGGTAATAACAATGGTGGATGCAATCACATGTGCATTGTGACCGCCGTTAAAGGTGCTCCCACTGGCTTGGGCTATCGCTGTGCTTGTCACACTGGATATCAGCTGCAGACTGACCTTAAAAATTGTAAAATTGTGCGCGAGTTTCTTATGTACTCACAGCAGCGTTTCATCAAGGGTAAAGTACTCGAGCCGGTCATCGAAGGTTTCAGTGATGCCATTCTGCCCGTTGTATCACGACGTGCACGTTTTGTTGGTTTGGACTTCGATTCGCGTGATGAATTCATTTATTATTCGGATGTGTTACAAGACGTAATATATCGCGTGCACCGCAATGGTACTGGACGAGAAATTGTATTGGCCTCGCAGAACGAAGGTGTCGAAGGTTTGGCAGTAGACTGGGCTTCGAAAAATCTATACTATATTGATTCACGCAAAGGCACGCTGAATGTGCTGTCAACACGTAATATCACATATCGACGAACTTTGCTGAAGAATCTCAAGAGGCCACGTGCTATTGTAGTTCACCCCAATCGCGGATATATTTTCTTCTCAGAATGGGACCGTCCTGCGAATATTACACGTGCAAATACCGATGGCACGAATTTACTTGTCTTCAAGAATGTAACACTCGGCTGGCCGAATGGTTTGTCCATTGATTTCAAAGAAGATCGAGTCTACTGGTGCGATGCTTTGCTCGATCATGTGCAACATGCCAATTTGGATGGTACCGATATTAAGACAGTCAACTCGCGTCTAGTGCGCCATCCATTCTCAATAGTGATACACAACGATTGGATGTACATAACCGACTGGCGTCTGGATGCGATTATTCGGTTGCATAAACTGACTGGCGAACAGGAGGAAATGATGGTGCGAGAACCACAAACGAATCGTTTGTATGGCGTTAAAGTCTACAGTCGTGAAGTGCAAACCATTATAGAAACGCAACCGTGCCACTTGAATAATGGTGGCTGCGAAAAGATTTGCTTCGCCGTGCCACGCAATGATACATCAGGGCTGTTGCAGGCTAGATGTTCATGCCCTTATGGTGAAAGGATGGCGGATGATGAATCATCTTGCATACCAGATCCAAGTGCTGAACCACCTGTGCAACCATGTCCTAACTCATGGGACTTCACATGTAATAATCAACGTTGCATACCCAAGTCTTGGGTGTGTGATGGCGATGATGATTGTCTCGATAATAGCGATGAAGAACAGAATTGCACAAGTAAGTTATTAACACCCATATTTCAAAGTTGAATCTATCTAAATTTACAATCGTTCAATCCTTTTCATTACAGAACCTACCTGTGGATCTAATGAGTTTCAATGTAAATCGGGCCGTTGCATACCGCTCAACTTCCGCTGCGATCAAGAGAATGACTGTGGCGATAATTCCGACGAATTCGAATGCGGTAATGTTACTTGTGGCACTGCGCAATTCGCTTGCGCCAACGGACGCTGCATACCGAACATGTGGAAATGCGACAGTGAAAATGATTGCGGAGACGGTTCCGATGAGGGCGACTTTTGTGCAGAGAAAACATGCGCTTACTTTCAGTTCACTTGCCCCCGCACCGGACACTGTATTCCCCAGAGCTGGGTTTGTGATGGCGATGACGACTGCTTTGACAAACAGGATGAGAAAGATTGTCCGCCTATTACGTGTCTAGCGAATCAATTCAAGTGCGCAGATCTGCGTCAGTGTGTCGAAGAGTCGTACAAATGTGATGGCATTCCCGATTGTAATGATGGCAGCGATGAACAGGATTGTCCTTCAATGGGTCCGAATCAGTGCAACTTGGAAAAACACTTCCGTTGCAAATCATCCGGCTTCTGTATACCAATTGCCTGGCACTGCGATGGCTCGATTGATTGTTCTGATCATTCAGATGAAGAGGATTGTGGCCAAATTACATGCGCTGCCAACTTCTTCAAATGCAATAACTCTAATTGTGTTTACAAGGCCTACATTTGCGATGGCAAAGATGATTGCGGTGACGGTTCCGATGAAAGCGCTCAACATGCTTGCGTACCTCCGAAATTCAAGTGCCCACATGGGCAATGGCAATGTCCTGGTGTCAGTGAACGCTGTGTTAATACAACTTCAGTTTGTGATAATACGCCCGATTGTCCAAATGGTGCTGATGAAGGTCCCGGATGTGAGCTAGCTGAATGTGAGCATCAGTCGGGACTTTGTTCGAATGGTTGCCAGAAGACACCTTTGGGTGCCACTTGTGTCTGTCCACCCGGTTCTGAAATAGGGGAAGATGGTTATACATGCATTGATACAAATGAATGTGATCCCCCAGGACTGTGCTCGCAACAATGTACGAACACTAAAGGTTCCTACTTCTGCTCGTGTCAAGATGGTTATATACTAGAACCGAATAAGCACAACTGCAAAGCAGTTAACCACACTGCGGCGTTCTTGATCATTTCCAATCGTCATTCAATACTTGTTGCAGATCTGAAAGAGCAAGGTCTTGAACGGGTTCCAATTATTGTTGAAAATGTTGTTGCAACTGCTTCTAACATGCATACAGGCACAATTTTCTGGAGTGATATGAAATTAAAGAAAATTTCTCGTTTGGACCGTGGCATGGAACCACAAGAAATTATCAATACTGGACTCGATTTGGTTGAAGGCTTAGCATATGACTGGGTTGCACAAAATCTATATTGGTTGGACAGTAAGTTGAACACAATTGAGGTATCATCAGAGAACGGCTCGAATCGTTTGGTCCTTGTACGCGAAAATATCACACAACCTCGTGGCATGTGCATAGATCCCAGCCCAGATGCACGCTTTATTTTCTGGACCGATTGGGGTGAGAATCCTCGCATCGAACGCATCGGCATGGATGGTACAATGCGCGAGACAATCATCAACACTAAAATTTATTGGCCCAATGGCTTAACCTTAGACATCTCCACGAAGCGTGTCTACTTTGCTGATTCCAAGCTGGACTTTATTGATTTTTGTTATTACAATGGCACAGGACGTCAACAGGTTCTAGCTAGCAGTCACTATCTTCTGCATCCACACTCATTGTCGTTGTTCGAGGATACTTTGTATTGGACAGACCGGCAATTGAATCGTGTGCTGTCCGCAAATAAATTCCGTGGCAAAAATCAAACTGTTGTCTCACATCTCATTAGTCAGCCATTGTCCATACATGTGCATCACCCATCGCTGCAGCCGCTATATGATAATCCATGCTCCAAATCTAATTGCCAACATCTTTGCCTGTTAAGTCCAAGCGCTAGTGTTGGCTACTCGTGCAAGTGCAAGCCGGGATACCGCTTGCTAAGCGAGGGTCGTTGTATTGAAGAAGAAAATCCATTCTTAATGGTTGTCAAAGGCACACAGATCGTTGATATTCCACTGAATGGTGGTGATGCACGCGCTGGCTCATTAGCTCCCGTTATTGGCATTGAAAGTAGTACCGGGCTCGACTTCGATCGTAAAGGTGAAACACTGTACTGGGTGCAGGGACGTGAGGATGACGATGAGAATTGTACAATCTTTACCACACCATACGGAGGTGGCAATAAAACGCAATTCCTTGGCGTAGACACCGGCATTGTGGGTGCACCTTACACCATAGCATTTGATTGGCTCGGACGCAATTTGTATTTGGGCAATCGTATTGCTAGCAATATTGAAGCTGTGCGTGTTGATGGCAAAATTAAATATAGAACTATCGTCTTGGCCAATGATGGTAACAAAACCTCAGTTTCCAAACCTAAACAAATTGTATTGGATCCCAATGAGGGAAAGCTATTCTGGATTGATGAAGGTGGATTTGGTGTGCCTGAGAAAATCGGCCGTGTCAATATGAACGGCAACAATGCCATAGTTCTAGTAGATAATGTTGATCATGCCGAAAGTATAGCTCTGGATATTGAGAAGAAACAAATTTACTACAGCACACAATATCCGCCCACAATTTGTGCTATGGATTATAACGGTGAAGATCAACGCGTTATCTTGACTGAAGAAAATGCTATTTCAAGACCTAAAAGTTTGGGCGTATTGGACTCACGTTTGTACTATCTGGACCCACGTTATGAAAAAATAGTGCGTGTTGATCTACCACGTGGTGACAATCCTAAAGTTGTCGTTGACAATGAACCAGACTTGAAGAGCATGATGATTTATAAGAAACGTCCGATGCTGCAACATCCGTGCCAAACAAATAACGGTGGTTGTGAACATCTTTGCATTCCCGATGATGTCTCATCACGTACATGTGCCTGTGGCATTGGCTATCGCAAGGACAATGACATAAATTGTGTGGCCTACAAGACATTTGCAGTGGTCTCACAATTGGATGTGACACGTGGCTACAGTTTGACTGACAGTTCGGAGGCTATGATACCCATTAGTGGACCAGGACATCATATTCTACATGTGGATGTATTGTTCCGCGAGCAATGGATTTATTGGGCTGAATATAATCGTGGCTATTGGAATGGTATCTTCCGTACTCGTCCAAATGGCACAGAATTGCAACATATCATCAAGGATGGTATCGGCAGCAATGGCATACGTGGTCTTACAATTGACTGGGTCGCTGGAAATATGTACTTCACAAACGTTTATCCACATGAGAACTATGTGGAGGTTTGTTGGTTAGACGGCAGTAATCGTAAGGTGCTAGTAAAAACCACGAACGATGCACCACGTGAATTGGCTGTGAATCCCATCAAACGTCTGCTGTACTGGATCGATTATGGTCAGCATCCACGCATTGGTAAGGCATATTTAGACGGCAGTAAGTGGACACCACTGGTGACGTCGGGTATTTCAAATCCACGGGATTTAACAATTGATATGCTGACGCATGACGTTTTCTGGGTTGACTCCAAACTAGATACAATTCAGAAAATTTCATACTCTGGTGGTAATCGCAAGATTATTAGACGCAATCTACCAAACCCCATGGGCATTGCTGTCCACTTAGGTGATGTTTATTGGGTCGATCGTAATTTGATGACCGTTTTCAAGGCCTCGAAATTATCTGGCAATGACTCCATACCCATACGTGTACGTACTAATTTACCTAAGTTGCGCGATATCGCCATCTATAACATCAACAATCAACCACAAGATGAGAGCAACCCTTGCGCACGTCTTGGCAATGGTGGTTGTGATCAACTTTGTTTTAGTTTCCCTCCCGAAAACTCAAACCCATCTAGGCTGAACTACCGCTGCGATTGTGCTACTGGAAAGTTGAGTGCTGATGAGCGTAAATGTGAATCAGTCAACGAATATTTGGTATTCGCAACACGCACAGAGATACGCGCTGTCAATCTGGATCCACGTTCAACGCAGGTACCTTTCACACCCATGACCAATCTCACGAATGTTGTTGGCCTCGACTTTGACTTTGCGGACAATCATATGCTGTTCACACAAATCCGTCCATGGGCCAAGATTGCCTACACTAAGGCTGACAATCCCAACAGCAACGATGTGAATGTAGTGCTGAGTCGCGGCATTAACCCCGAAGGTATTGCGTATGACTGGACACAGAATAAGATATACTGGACCGACAGTTCGAACAACTCCATTTACGCAATGAATTTGGATGGTACTGATTTGGTGATGATTGCACGCGTCGAGCGTCCACGCGCTATTGTCTTGGATCCTTGCAATGGGACTTTGTTCTTCACTGACTGGGGACGTTTTGGTACCTCTGGTAAAATCTTCCGTACAACTATGGCTGGTTCGCTGAAGCGTGCTATTGTCGATAAGGAACTGTCGCAACCTAGTGGTCTGGCTATTGACTACGATGAACGTAAATTGTATTGGACTGATGCGGTGCGTGAGAAAATCGAAAGATCCGATTTGGATGGCAAAAATCGAGAGCTACTTGTGGGAGCCACTATTTACCCTTTCGCTATATCAGTATTCCGAAATTACATTTACTGGACGGATCTGCAGCTACGTGGGGTATATCGTGCTGAGAAACACACTGGTGCTAACATGGTGGAAATGGTGAAACGTTTGGAAGATTCACCAAGAGATATACGCGTTTATAGCGCCGATCGTCAGAAATGTTCCGTGAATCCTTGCTTAATCAATAATGGCGGCTGCGCTCAAAGTTGCCACCCCGCACCAAATGGCAAAGCTGAATGCAAATGTGACGACAATTCAAAAGTGGTGAATGAGGGGCGTATGTGCGCGCCACGCAACAACACATGTGAAGCAAGCAAGTTCTACTGCCAGAATGGCAAATGCATATCGCGCATGTGGTCTTGTGATGGTGATGATGATTGCGGTGATAACTCTGATGAGGATCCCAATTACTGCGCTTACCATTCCTGCTCACCGAATGAATTCCGATGCAACAACGGACGCTGCATATTCAAGTCGTGGAAGTGCGATCACGAAAACGATTGCAAAGATGGTTCGGATGAAGTTGGTTGCACCTACCCACCATGTGTGGATGGTGAATTCACCTGCGGCAACGGACGTTGTATTCCCCAGTCACAGGTCTGCAATGGTGTTAATGATTGTAAAGATAATACCACGTCCGATGAGATACACGAACGTTGTCCAACGAATACCACGTGCCCACCCAATCATCTCAAGTGTGAAAAGACGAATATTTGTGTGGAGCCTTATTGGCTTTGTGATGGCGATAACGACTGCGGTGACAATTCAGATGAAGATCCTTTACATTGTGGTCAGCGCACATGTCCTACGAACAGCTTCCGTTGTCCAAACCATAGATGTATTCCAGCGACATGGTATTGTGATGGCGATGATGATTGTGGTGATGGTGCTGACGAACCACCAGAGTATTGTAAATCCGAGGGACGGACTTGCTTTGGCGACTTATTCACGTGTGATAATGGCAATTGCATACCACGAATTTACATATGCGATGGTGATAATGATTGCTTGGACAACAGTGATGAAGATAATCGACACCAATGCAGTAAGTTAAATTGAATATTTAAGATTTGAATGCAACGAGTTCTAAATTATTTTCTTTTTTCACATTTGTAGACGATCGCAAATGTGATGAGGAAACCGAATTTACTTGTGTGGAAAATAAATCATGGGGGCGTGCGCAGTGTATACCCAAAAAATGGATTTGCGATGGTGATCCGGACTGTGTTGATGGCGCTGATGAGAATACAACATTGCACAGCTGTCCTACCCAGCAGCCTTGTGCCGAGGATATGTTTACTTGTGGAAACGGCAGATGTATCAATAAGGTAACTTTGAAAGATTTGTTGCAAACGTGATTTTATATTTTCAACATATTTTCGCTTTCAGGGTTGGATTTGTGATCACGACAACGATTGCGGCGATGGCACCGATGAGGGCAAGTTCTGTAACTCAAAATACAAGACCTGCTCACCCATGGAGTTCACTTGCCAAAACTTTAAGTGCATACGTAATCAATATCGTTGCGATGGCGAAGATGACTGCGGCGATCATTCAGATGAAGTGGACTGCAAGAAGGACAATGTGACTTGCCCGACAGGGCAGTTTACCTGCACAAATGGTCAGTGCATTGATTATAATCTGGTGTGTAACAAAGTAGCTGACTGCTCAGATGAATCTGACGAGCCCGCACATTGCAATGTGGATGAGTGTGCTAAGGTCGAGATACATCAGTGCGGCCATAAGTGTGTAGATACGTTGACGGGTTACTATTGCGATTGTAATCAAGGTTACAAGTAAGTTTCATCAAATTCTAGTACAGTATTTCAACTCAGTTTCTAATAAATCTAAAATTTTAGACTCTTGGCTGATGGCAAAGCCTGTGCTGATATTGACGAATGTCTTGAGCTGCCCGGAGCCTGTTCACAGCATTGCTCCAACACTCCCGGTAGTTATTATTGCAAGTGCGACGAACGTTACTACGAGCGTCAAAATGATGAACACACCTGCAAGCGTAAGGATAATGATACGCCATGGCTAATCTTCACCAACAAATACTACGTACGCAATATGTCGCTCGACGGTCATCAATACAATCTGATGCATCAAGATCTGATGAATGTGGTGGCCTTAGATTTTGATATCAAGGAAGAGTACATGTATTTCTGCGATGTTACCGCGAAAACTATATTCCGTTCCAAATATACCGACCCCAGTGATAAGCCTACTAGGGAACCTGTCATACGTCATGACTCGCATGGTTTGGAAGGTATTTCTATTGATTGGGTAGGTCGCAAACTGTATTGGTTAGATCGGCATTCAAAGAACCTCGATGTCTCCGAGTTGGATGGCACCAAACGTAAGACATTGCGTAGTGGCGTTGTCGACCCACGCGCTATTGTTGTACATCCTGGCATTGGTTATCTCTATTTCACATCATGGCATCTTCAGGCTTACATTGCCAAAATGGGTATGGATGGTTCGAATTTCACGCGTATTCTCACTTGGGAAGATGATATCGCTTGGCCTAATGCGCTCACTGTGGACTATTTCACCGATCGCATTTACTGGGCTGATGCACATTTAGATTACATTGCATATGCTGATTTAGAAGGACATCACCGGCATATCGTGCTTTCGGGTGCCAAGGTGCCACATATTTTCGCTCTTAGTTTATTCGATGATTATTTGTACTGGAGCGATTGGAACATGAAAGCGATTATGCGCGCTAACAAATTCACCGGTCAGAATTTAACTGTTCTACGGAACACCACTCACCGTCCATATGACATACATATCAATCACCCGTTGAGACAAGTGCCTTACACGAATCCTTGCGGCACCAACAATGGTGGTTGCTCACATTTGTGTCTCATCTCCCCACCGCCTGAGTCGACGTACTTGAATATCGAGGGCTACATCGAAGAGGGTGCGCCTAGCTATAAATGCGCCTGCCCCAATCAATTTTATTTGGCACGTGATAGCAAAACTTGTATTGCTAATTGTACGGCGGGTCAGCATCGTTGTGGTGGCGACGATGAGAAGTGTATACCTTGGTTCTGGAAATGTGACGGTGAAAAGGATTGTAAAGATGGTTCTGATGAACCTGCCACATGTCCAACTAGACACTGCCGTGCTGGCACATTCCAGTGTAAGAATACAAACTGTACACCTTCGGCAACTATTTGCGATGGCACTGATGATTGTGGTGACGGTAGTGATGAACAGAATTGTGATTTACCATGTCCTGACTCAGACTTCAAGTGCAAGTCAAGCGGACGTTGCATTTTGGACAGCTGGCGTTGTGATGGTGATGCCGATTGTAAAGATGGCAGCGATGAAGATCCAGCAGTGTGCCGTAAGTTACAAAATCCTTTCCACATTTTTTTAATACTAACTACATATTTTAATCACTAACTTGATACAGACAAACGTACTTGCGATCCTGACACTGAGTTCAGTTGTAAAAACGGACGTTGTATTCCTAAATTGTGGATGTGTGACTTTGACAATGACTGCGGTGATGATTCAGATGAGCCCGCATACATGTGCCGTCAGCGTAATTGCACCACTGGCTGGCAACGTTGTCCCGGACAGTCAAACTATCGTTGCATTCCCAAATGGTTGTTCTGCGATGGCAAAGATGATTGTCGTGACAATAGTGATGAATTGCCAGAGAATTGCCCCAAATGCCAGCTGGAAACTGACTTCAAATGCGGCAATAATCGCTGTATACCAAAGTGAGTAGTTTCAAATTAGTTTCAATATACATTTGTGCTGATCCATGCGCCTAAACCTTTACAGGCAATGGATGTGTGACTTTGCTGATGATTGCGGTGATGGCAGTGATGAGAATGAAGCTATTTGCAAAGGTAAATATCGTGACTGCTCCGAGTCCGAGTTCCGTTGTGCAAACGGCAAATGTATCTCTTCACGCTGGCAATGCGATCACGAAGACGACTGCGGCGACAACTCAGATGAGCTCAACTGCGAAGGTTATCAGTGTAAGAACGGCACATTCCAATGTACATCCGGTCATTGTATTGCTTCGTACTTCCGTTGTGATGGCGATCGTGATTGCCGCGATATGTCTGATGAAATTGGTTGTCCACCACGTTTCCCCGGAGGCCGTTACTGTCCTGAGTCACGCTTCCAATGCAATAACAACTTATGCGTTTCACCCTCGGACTTGTGCGATGGCACCGATGATTGCGGTGATGGTTCTGATGAAGATCCCAAGGTATGTAATGACTTCAACTGTGACACACTGCGGCGCTTCCAGTGTGCCAATCATCGTTGTGTGGCTAGATATCAAATTTGTGATGGTGTTGACAATTGCGGTGATGGTTCCGATGAGAATAACATGACACTGTGCGCCTCTAAGCAGAAACCTTGCGATTTGTATACACAATATCAATGTGCAAACAAGAATTGCATTGAACGTTCACAGGTTTGCGACTATTCGGATGACTGCGGTGACGCTTCCGATGAACTGGGTTGTCATCACACCAGTAGCTGCTCCGAAGCGAATCGCGGAGGATGTGAGCATCATTGTCACAATCTCACGGATGGTGGCTACATATGCGCTTGCTATCCTGGCTACATTATATCGCCCGACAACAAGAAGAAATGTGACGATGTCGATGAATGTGCAACGCGTCAGCACACATGTTCGCATCAGTGTCATAATCTGAATGGCACGTATTCATGTTCATGCCGCGATGGATTCCGCTTAGTTGATGTAATATCGGGTGTATGCAAAGCCGAGAAAGAAGACGTTTTGCTAGTCTTTGCGAACGGACCTGAAATACGTGGCTTAGATCTACAGAAGAAAGAAGAGTTTGATGTCATAACGGCAGAGAAACGTATCGAGGCTTTGGATTACGATGCACAACAACAGATTGTCTTCTGGGCTGATAGCTACGATAAGACCATCAAACGTTCGTACATGGTAAATGCGCTCGATGGACAGGCTAAGATTGGTTTCGCGCAAGACCTTGATATGAAGGGAGGCTCTAAGCCGACCGCTGTTGGTATTGATTGGCTGGCATCAAATCTCTACTGGACAGAAGTTGATCGCACTGGCTCCAAACCACGTGGACGCGTTATGGTTGCAAAAACCGATGGCCGTTACAGGCGCTCAATTGTCAATGCAGGTCTCGAAGTGCCCACATCGATTGCTGTAAATCCACAGCTGGGACGCATTTACTGGGCTGATGCAGGCTCTGCACCCAAGGTAGAAATGTCATGGATGGACGGCTCCAAACGACGTCCACTAATCACCGAACAAATCAGACATCCTTCAGGCCTCACAATTGACTATTCGCAAGACCACGTCATCTATTGGGTGGATTCAAAGCTGAATACCATCGAATCAATGCGCCCAGATGGTTCACGTCGTAAAACCATTGTCAAAGGAGATCAACTGCGTCATCCGGTCTCCTTGGATATCTTTGAATCGACTATGTACTGGGTGACCCGCGACACCGGTGAGCTCATACGACAAGATAAATTTGGGCGTGGTGTGCAGGTAGCAATTCACCGTAATCTGGTAAATCCCTCCGGCCTCAAGGTATACCATGAAAAACGCTACAACACTTCACTACGTAATCCTTGCTACGAATCGAGTTGTTCACATCTGTGCCTGCTCGTACCGGGTGGTCATCGTTGCGCATGTCCCGATAGTTCAGGTCCACTGCCATCCCATCGTAGTACTGCTGAAGTTATTTGTGATGCTGCCGCTGAGCGGCCACGCCCAGCGCCACGTATCTGCCTCTGTCAAAATGGTGGCCTCTGCAAAGAGGATGATCACGGTGATTTACTGTGCGAATGTTTGCCCGACTATAAGGGTGATCATTGCGAACGTAATGTGGCAGGTGCATTCGGACATGGTGGCACAAATGTAACTGCAGTCGTAGTGCCTATAATGGTGATATTGCTGGTAATGTTGGCGGCGGGTGGAGCGTGGTATGTCATCAGGAAGAAACCATTGTAAGTAGAATATGATTAAAATACTGTATTTAGCAATTAGCTATAAATAATATTTGTATATTTCAGTGGCAAATTGGCACGTCTGCCTACGCTGTCATCATCGCAAAGTGTTACCTTCCGTCATGGCACAAATGTAGAATTCAATGCACCTGGCTTCCCAGGTGGACCACCTGCGGGACCATCGTCAAATGATGTTCCGCCAATTGAAGGTTACAACTTACAAACCGTGAGCACTGGCAAAACACGAGATTTCTCCAATCCCATGTACGATGCAGTGCAATCAGGTACCAATACAGATCCTAGCTTAAGCAATGGAACAACAGGTATGTAATAGATGCGTTAAGGCTTGTCCTAAGAAACGGAAACAAATATTTAAGTTTTTCTCTTTATCTCTCTTTCAGGAATTTACGAAGTGCCACATGATCCCTCCAAATCAAAACCAATCGGTCCATTTACCGAACCAGTATCGGCAATATTAGCACCCAGTAGTATAACGCACAAATCATCACCACAATTACAGTTGAGAACTAGAGAGTTGGATCCTTCAGCGGATACTGGCAAGGATACGCAATATCTTGTTGAAGAGGATAAGTCTGAATGCTGATATTAATAATTATATATACTAAAACAAAAATAAACTACACCAACAACAACAAAATCAAAACAAAAAACACTGTGGAACAAAAACGTGAATGAACAATTTCTTTTTTAATTTAAATTAAAATAAAACAACAATGGAAATAAGAGAAAGATATAAATAACATATATATATATATATATATTTTATATATTTACAAGAAAATATGAAAATATGCAAAAGAAATAAAAACATATCCTTTTTAAACAAATGAAATGAATGAAAGATGATGAAACTTGAAACTACTGATGCAATTATTAATTGTTAAGTTAAATTATATTATAAAAACAAAGCAAAACAAAACAGAAGAAATATCACTACCACCTGTCTATCTATTTTTTGTTTTTTCTTGTTTTTGTGAGTTTCTTTTTCAAATATGAAAACATTCCCAAATACATTCCTACCAATATCATTTCCAACTCTTTACTGAACAAAGAAAGAAAATTCCGAAAATATCGTGCGTATGTTTTCTGATTGCTAAATGACAATATTAACTAAAAACGTAAAAAATAAAAGAACAATTTTGTATTTAATATAAATATATAAGTAAATAAACAAAAACAAAGAAATTATATAAAAAAAAACACAATAATTAAAGAAAAACAACTTTAAAGTATATTTCTATATATTTTTCTATACATTAGGCAGGCAAGAACTAAAACAAAAAAACAAGCAATCTACACACTTTTTTATATTTTAATTAAAAATTTTAGATTAAACAAGAAATGAAAAAGCAAAAAAAAAAAAAACAAGCTAGAATCAGCAATTAATTGTTGGTACTAAATAATACTACATAATAATTATTAAATATATATATATATTTATGTATGTATATGTACGTTATAAAATATTATTATTTTTTTTAAATTATTATTATGTTGTGTAATTTTTATTTGTATGTAATTTTTTTAATTTTATTTTGATGGTTTTTCTAAGTTATAAAAAAAAAATATTTCTTGCATAGTATTTTATTTAAAAAAAACAACACAAATCGTAACATTACCACATTAATGAATGAAAGAAAGTTTAAGTAAACATTAATAAAACAACAACAAAAACGTCCTTCTTTTGATACACACACACATACGCTAAAACAAAACAAAAATGCATATAATTATTATAAAAACACATTAAAGAATTGAATAAGTTTTGATTTTATTCTTTTGTACCGTAGTGTATTTTATTTTCAGTGTCCAATAACTTATGCCTTTACTGTTGAACACAAATAGTTTGAAAATCCTTGTAAAGCAAAGCTGCAAACCATAAACTGTGCTATCAATACATAAGAGCATTGTTTCTCAAACTTTTTCGGTCTATCGCCCCCTTCAATATAGTGAATATGTTCGCCGGCAGGGCGGAAATATTAACCACTTTGAGAAATTATGCGTTAAAGCGTAATAAAATGAGAGTTCTTGTTACCGTTACCCCGCTCTCTCTTGCTTTATTTTCTCACTTTTTGCAGTGCGTTGAAATTGTTTTGACATTAATATTAACTTTTTTTTTTTATTAAACGAACATTTTAAAATTTCCACAATTATTTGTATGTATTTCATTTTTAATTTGGTTTGTTTTCTTTTTTTATTATTATATCATATGTAATAAAAGCTAAGCTTTTCTTTTTAGTTTAAAGTAAAGTGAACAAAAATAAAAGGAAAAAAATGTAAAGAGCGAAACTGTCGAAATGTCAAAATTTTATATTCGCAAATCTGTGCTTCCTTTCATTTAAGAGTTTTAGCATAATTTACTAGTAAAGAAAAAGAAATATTAAATAAAATAATTTGTTGAAAAAAATTAAATAACTACATACATGTATATATGTATTGTTGTGCTTTTCATTTTTATTTACTTTTAAGTTTTATTTTATATTTTTCAGCAAAAAATCCCAAAGCAGTATCAATCAAAAATAAGTAGATAAGCCTAGGGTTACTTAAAAAATTAGAACATGTCTTATATTTTAACTTACCTAGTTGGCACTACAACCGAAGATCTGTATTTGACCGCCTCAATAAAACTTCGCAAAGAGAATATTCCGAACCGTAGGATTTTCTTGCATTCATTATCAACAAAACTAAGTCAGTGAAGCGCTGAATTCTTAACCCTTATCAACCACGGTTTTACATCTTCAATTGGAAAAATAATTTTAATGAGTTCAATTGTTTTTTATGAATCTATAGACCTAAAGATTTCCTTAAAAATTTGCATGCCGGGGTTTTTCAGGCTGGAGGACCAATTATTTAGCTTAAAAACAAAAGTTACAGGGCGCTTTAATTCGGAAATTTGTCAATTTGAATACAACTCGGAAGGGGGTAGGTCTTTAATCCCTCTTCACAAAAATCCATTATATACATGTCGCGTGACATAAATAGAAATTATAACATTAAAACGCTCTGAAATTGTGAACAAACTATAGACAGTTTGGGTAAACACGATTTTTTCAACCTTGCTAAAGTGAGTCCTTAACCCATTTAGGACGAGCCAAAGTAGCTTGAGAAAAGAATTGTTTTTGGACCTGGCTCAGAAACGGTTCAGCGACAAGATGCCATATGGCACCACTAGGCATTACTGGGTTAAAAGATACTGCTTTCAATTAATTAGTGCCAAACTCTCTATAGAGAGAAATATCTTTTTTTGTTGTTTCCTTTATGAACACAATATTTAAGCTGTTTTGTACTTTTGAACTTTCACCACCAGGTACCTTCTCCACCCTCATTCAGTTTCCTAAGAAAGCAATGTGAGTTTAATCCTCTAGTTCCCAAATGTGTCTCTAGATAGCCTGCAGTAAAACGGGTGTAACTACTACCTTAATAGTTTTCTATTGCTTAATTTTTTCATATCGTTTATGGAATTTCCCAAGCTTTAAGAAAAATGCATCATTTATGAGTTATGATGCATATTACAGACGTTAGCGACATTCAAAGACAAAAATTTGTGAAAAACAGGTAAAATAATTATTATGATTGAATTTGAGATATAGGAATTGGACCAAATTGATAAAAAAAAATTATTAGACAACAAATACTTTTAGACATTTAACCTTTAAGACTTCAAAAAAATCAATCAAAAATTTGGGAGCTAGTGGGTTAAGCTACACTTTTGTTTATTTTAATAAAAAGAGAGAATCTGCAGAGATGACTCCACCCTATTAAATATACCTTGATTTTATTGACTTATTGTCTTGTACACAATTGCGTCGAACGACGGAAAACTATCCGACGGATACCCGCTGTCAAAATTAAAACATATGAATCGTATGAAATGACACAGAATTGCATCGGGGGCAGGTTTCTTACCGTCGGGTTTTCTTCGACTTGGATTTATTTTGAAATTTTTCTGTCGATGCAGAGACACAGGATTGCATATCTGCATCGAATTCATTATAGTTACAATATTTTTATTTTTCGAACTAATCTGCCAATTCTGATGTTCATTTCCTTTTAACAATTTACTTGCACGTACCCACAAATAAAAACATTTCACTTCAAAAAACCCAAAAAGGGTTTTTCGGCGGAAATGGAACAGTTGTTCACTATCCATCGGATAATTTTCCGTCGTCCGACGCAATTATGTTCAAAGCATTCCATCTTTTTTGCTCTCAACGTCTCATTTAGCATTAACCTAAGAGAATGAAAACATAAAGAGAATGAGCAACCATTTTGAAAATAAAGAAAGCTACAAAAAAAACACAAAAGATGAAGCCAATCAAGAAGTTGAGAATTTCATGCCAATTTCAGCTTTTATAAGTTTTAAGATACAAAATTTTAAAATAAGTGAGTCCGGTTACTTATACAGGAACAACAATTTGATTTGAAAGCTATGACATGATATCAAAAATAGTTCGCAATACTTTTATTTTAAATGTACAAAACAAATAAATTTTATAATTGAGTAGCAAATATTTATTGTTGAAAAAATAAAAACCAATGTTTAAAAATAAATGTTTTGTATATATAATATATGTAAATAAACAAAACGGAAAAAAACGAATACCTTTTTTTAGGTACTTAGAAAATTGTGCTGGGTGTAAATGCTATGGAAAAAATAAAAATTTAATAATAAATAATTCATAGTTTTATTTTAATAGTGTTGGTTGGAAGTGTTAGCAGCAGAGGATCCTAAGAGGGATAGCAAGCTGTGTTCTAGCTCCATGACAAGTATTCCTTTAGAAACCGCTCCGCGTCTGTGAATTGAGCAGATTTCTTCTCCAAAATAAGAGATTTTTTAAATATTTAGAATGTATGTTGAGGACCCTTTTGTTGTTCGAAACTAAAATGTTTTATCCACTACAACTTAAAAGTTATTGGTCATACCGAAAAGTTTTTAAAACATTAACTGTAGGGTTTTTAATTCTCTATTTCAAAGAAATTTTTCGCGTTAAACACATTATAGTGCAGATATTAAGATGTCTTCAAGGTAAAATCGAAAAATTAATTTTGTTTTCAACCCGTTTACATTACAATATTTGATTTAAATTTAATTAAGGTTGATGGTTGCAATTTTTATAGTTCACTTTGCTGAAGAAGCAAAAAGTATTCTGATGTTTGAAGTACTATTTCTAAAATTTGTATTTCACAGATCGTAAGTACAGATGAAAGTGGGCCGTTTATAATAATCCATCAAAAATCCGATACTGGAAAATTTTATTTTAGGGTTTTAGCAAATTAGGTAACTATTTACAATGATGCAAGACCAAATACAACAGATCATAAACTTCACTATTGTAAGTGAGTGACGAAAGAATATACCAGTAGTATTGTATTTTGAAATGATCATTACAGAAATGTTATGAAAAAATTTATAAATGTAATAGATACTAAACCCACAGCAGTTTACATTTCTACAAAAACGATTAGTTTCTTGTGTGGTACATTTCAATCAGTTTTAAAAATATATTTTCTTTAATTATAATGTTACTTTGGTTAATATTTAATATAGACAGTGGTTGCCATATCATTTATTTTTATCATATTTATATTGAAAAAAAAATTACCAAATTGAAAAAATTTTAGCGAACGATTGGGGGTAATATGAACACCTACCTTGTATCATATTAGGACGTTTTTCAACAAAACTGTGTCGTAACAGCTTCGATCTCGAGCACATTTGGCATAAAATAGGTTAAACATTTTTTCAAAAAAGCGAAAAAACAGGCCTTAAATTGAAGACACCTCTGCCTGCAAACTGCCACCATTTTTAGTAAGCAAACAAATGGCTGGCTCTATTGATTGAACCACCAGAGAATCCTAGTGCGGACGATGAATATCTCATATATTTTGACTATTAGACTATAAATCAATGACTGAAATAATGCAATTACAGTTAATCGAAATCTTCGTTTGTATATCACATACCCTACATAAGATCTGCATATCGATGGTTAGCTCACAAATTTGTTAAGTGACAAATATGAAAATTTACAGAAACTCAAATTTTTTGTTACGAATTTAAATTTCCAAACACTTAACACCGATGTCAAATACGCCTGGAGTCACTAATATTAGTTACTTACAACAACTCCATACTAGGCAGACAATATGTTAAAAGTTTGGAAACCCCATTTCGACTCCAAAGTATATTTGACACATCTTTGAGCTTAACCATCGATATAATATATAACCTTTGCGTGTTTGGTTTGCACGTATCCACTAAACGGAGATAAACCTCCACCGCCGGCTGGTGATAAACCACCACTATCACCACCTCCTCCTGGTGGTCCACTACCACCACACCCACATGGCGGTTCATTGCCTCTTCTTAGTGGTCCACCACCACCTCCACCTAGGGGTCCACCTCCACCACCTCCTAAGCCACCAAGTAGCCGTTGAGACCAGGATGATCGTGTAGACCAAAACTATCGCGGAAGGCAAGAAATCTCCAAATCTAACGACAGAACATCCGGATAATGGAAAGATATACATTAGACATACACACTTTAAACAAATAAATAACAAAAACGCTGATTAGGTTTCAGTTCAAGCCGAAAGCCCCAATATGATGGCCGATTATTTTTGGGCAATTAAAAGAGAAATGCATTTGATATACGAAAACGAGCAAGAGCGCAGGAAAGACAAAAGTATTATAAATCGAAAGATTATATAATTTTAGTCCGATATGTAAATTTTCCGAACCCAAAGTTTTGATTTTTGATCAGAACTGTAATAAATCGGAAGAGGAGCAACCAACTTTCGTTTTCATCATTAAAATACTAAAATGCCATCATTCTGCTGATAAAGATATAAACCAAAAAATGTCTGTGTAACTTGTGCTTTTATTTTCTTTAAAATCGTATGCATCAAAGAGTCAAACATCAGTAACGTACTAGAATCATTGCAAGAGTAAAAGAAACAAAATTCAATGACAATAAATTTGCTTGTGTGGCTCAGTTGGTAAGCGCGTCGTTTAATATTCGCGATGCGAATTTTTCAACCACAACTTCGAGCCTGGAAAAAGACAACTCAAGAAAATAATAAAATTATAAAACGATAATAGTGAATAAGAGAAAAAATAAAAAATAATGTGCAAAAATGAATAAAGCATTATAATAAAAAAAATTAAAAATAAATGTTGTGGGATTCGAACCTAGGCACACACAAGTGCTTACTGACGGTTTAGACAACTAGTCTATGGTGTCATGAATTTTGTAAGGAACTATTTCGGAGTTTTGTTTTTCTATGAGATGCAAGTGAGCTCATGCTCGTAATCGTGTCCTCTTTTATTACTCTTTCGGAGGCTAAAACGAGTGCTCCATGCCCTAGGACATGCAGTGTTAAAAACGAGTACAAAATGCAAGAGCTCTGGAGCAATAGGGAGTAATCGATTGTTCCCTTTGAAGCGCTCAATGATTACTCCTACGATCATCCAAAGCTCAACTGGGTGTAAACGACATAACCTTTTTGCGCCACAAACATGTCAGCATACGTACCAAATAACACCATTTACGGGAAGTTTTGCTTTTCTGGTTTAATTCGAAAAAAGTGCTGCTAAAAGTGTTCGATTGCTGCCAGAAGTTTACGATGAGTATACTGCATCGATTAAAACATGTGAATTTTGGTTTTGACGCTTTAAAAGTGGAGATGAAACCTCGTGCCAAAAGCAAGAGGAACTTGCGCCTGAAATAATTGGGGCTTATACAAATTCTAGGAAACTGAGTATCATACGAATTATAGTGGAGAGACGTCGAAAAACGATTTTGCATGCCTAAGATGCTGCTTCAGCGCTATAAAAATAAGTCGTGTTGCATCGAATTATTACTGGCGACGAAAAATTGATTTATTACGACAACCCGAAGCATAAGAAGCCGTATGTGAAGCCCAGACCACCAGAAAGATCACCGCCGAAACAGAATATTCATGACGCCAAGCTAATCTCTGTATTTGGTGGGGTCAGAAGGGTGTCATCCATTACGAGCTGTTAAATCTTAGTGAAACTGTTACGAGAGAGCTGTATCGAAAATAATTGATTTGTTTGAAAAGAGCAGTGACCCAAAAACGACTAGATTATGCGATCAGAAACGAGACTGTAGTTTTCGAACGTGACAACGAGCGGCCTCATCTTGCTAGATCTGTTGAATACAATTTTGTAAATAGTGGATGGAAAGTTTTGCCTCACCCGCCGTATTCACCAAACCTGACCCCGGCTGGCTATTACTTAGTTCGATCGATGCCGAATGCCCTTACTGGAAAGCGCTTTACTTCAGTTGAAAGTATCAAAAATTGGATTGATTCGTTCATAGCCTCAAAAAATGAACTGGTTTTTGACAAGAAATAGCTTCCGATGAACACTACTTTGAATAATTTATTAATTCAATTTATTATTGAAATAAAGTTATATTTTTGGAAAGCAATCCCTCATTTTCAAGTTAGAGAAAAGTCCTCACACAGTTTTTTACTCTTCTTAAGTTAAGTTTTTTTCGAAGTTCTGAATTACCTACAGCAGTAAGTTTGTTATGATAATTTATGATTAAACAAGAGAAACTACAGTCTGGCGAAAGCGTCATTTATATATCCTACATCCTACGTAAAATTGATGTACATAAATAATAGATTTATCACGTACTCAATATTAATAACTGATTTCTTCGTCTATTGTTTAGATACCACACTTCGTGCAAATAATCGACTATTTGTTTTCCAAAAATAGAAATCTAAAGAAATTCGACATGTGGAATCTGTTCAAATATAATCTAATTTAACTTGAAAATACGTATCTCGTACGTATGTCTAGAAATTGGCATATTTTATTGAATAAATATTTTGAAACACGTGTTTTAAAAATTTACATCTTTATAACAACAAGAGTGTTTCTCAATAAAGCTTTAGTTTGACGAAAATTTAATTATAAAAGCCAGCGCATTTTTGAATTAAATATCAGTTCATCAAAGTCTAAAACGCAACGATGAAGTCTTTAACGATAGCAGTAGTAATCATAACATTTGCATGCATTGCTTATTCATATCCCCGGAATGGTAGGGATGATGGTGGCGGACAACAAGGCGGTGGTAGCGAAGAAGAAGGCGATGACGACGGACCTCCACCCCCACGCGGTGGTGGTGGCGGACAACAAGGCGGTGGTGGTGGTGGACCACCACGCGGCGGTGGCGGTGGACAACAAGGCGGTGGTGGTGGTGGACCACCACGCGGCGGTGGCGGCGGACAACAAGGCGGTGGTGGTGGTGGACCCCCACGCGGCGGTGGTGGCGGACAACAAGGCGGTGGCGGTGGTGGACCCCCACGCGGCGGTGGTGGTGGACAACAAGGCGGTGGTGGTGGTGGACCCCCACGCGGCGGTGGTGGCGGACAACAAGGCGGTGGCGGTGGTGGACCCCCACGCGGCGGTGGTGGTGGACAACAAGGCGGTGGTGGTGGTGGACCCCCACGCGGCGGTGGTGGTGGACAACAAGGCGGTGGCGGTGGTGGACCCCCACGCGGAGGTGGTGGCGGACCACCACGCGGTGGCCGTTGAGACCACGCAAATCGCGGAAGACAAGCAGACTCCAAGGCTAACAGACGATCTAGAAAATAGGAAGATGAACTAATTTTTACGCTTAATTTAAACAAATACCATATGTTAAATAAAATTAATTTTACATAACTTTATTTTCACATATATTTCTGATCGAACTTCTGATCTACAAGAGGCTCACTTTTCTAATATCAAACCAAAGCTTTCCAATCGATTCAAGATTAAGATAATGAAACAATTTACAATTTGAGAATCCTTATCCTGATGAAATGATATTTGAAAATTCTTTATTCCCATGATTTAAATGGCAAGTATTCATGTATAAAGCCTATTTGTCACGTATACTAAATATAACATTAGCTGGTATCAGTCATAACATTCATTTATAGTTCAGATCACTTGTGGATCCAGAGTGGGGATTTTTTCACAAAAACAAGTGTTTCTCGACACATGCATCGCAATTCTCAGAAAAAGTATGTATCTTTGGAAAATAAATATAGATATTTAATATCTCGGCAACAACCAGGGACAGAGTAACGAAACATAATTAGGTGATATTTTATACGAACTGTTAGAACGGGATTATGGCATACGAATAGTAACGGACCGTGATTTGTTTTAACTGCCACAGTAGTTAAGTAAATGTTCCATTGAAAGAGTTGTGGAAGTAAGACCCCCCTTTGAATCCACTAGGGGTTCAGATACGCGCTTTCTATAATCTAATAATAGCAAGAATAATATAAATATACAAATCTATTATTTTTTCAAAAACTGGAAATATATAAATTAATAAATACAAGTTATGAAAGCTGTTCAAATATAATCGGATTTAACCCGATAATATAGTACATACACGTATGTATATCAACAAATTAGCATATTTGGTTGAATAAATATTGTGAAACACGTGTTTTAAAAATCTGCGTCTTACCGATTGAGGTTGAGCATGTCAAAATTTTAAAATAAAAGTGAGCATATTTTTGAATTGGGTATTAGTTCTTCTAAGACTCTAACTCAACGATGCAGTCTTTTACGACAGCGGCAGTTATGATAGCCTTTGCTTGTGTGGTTTATACATATCCAAGAGATGGTGATAGACCACTAGGTGGACCAAAAGACGGCGATAGACCACCCAACGGACCGACAGACGGTGATAGACCACTAGGTGGACCAAGAGATGGTGATAGACCCCCAGGTGGACCTAGAGACGGTGATAGACCACCAGGTGGATCAAAAGATGGTGATAGGCCCCCAGGTGGATCAAGAGACAGTAATAGACCACCAGGTGGACCGAGAGATGGTGATAGCCCACCCGGTGGCCCAAGAGACGGTGATAGACCACCCGGTGTACCAAGAGACGGCGATGGACCCCCAGGCGGACCAAGAGATGGTAATAGTCCCCCAGGTGGACCAAGAGACGGCGATAGACCACCAGGTGTACCAAGAGACGGCGATAGACCCCCCGGTGGCCCAAGAGATGGCGAAAGACCACCAGGTGGACCAAGAGACGATGATAGACCAGTAAGTGGACCAAGAGATGGTGATAGACCCCCAGGTGGACCTAGAGACGGTGATAGACCACCAGGTGGGTCAAGAGATGGTGACAGGCCTCCAGGTGGATCAAGAGACAGTAATAGACCACCAGGTGGACCGAGAGATGGTGATAGACCACCCGGTGTACCAAGAGACGGCGATAGACCCCCAGGCGGACCAAAAGACGGTGATAGACCACCCAGTAGACCAAGAGACGGCGATAAACCACCAGGTGGACCAAGAGACGGTGATAGACCACTAAGTGGACCAAGAGATGGTGATAGACCCCCAGGTGGACCTAGAGACGGTGATAGACCACCAGGTGGGTCAAGAGATGGCGATAGACCCTCGGGTGGCTCAAGAGATGGTGATAGTCCACCCGGTGGACCAAGAGATGGCGATAGACCCCCAGGTGGACCAAGAGACGGTGATAGGCCTCCAGGTGGATCAAGAGACAGTAATAGACCACCAGGTGGACCGAGAGATGGTGATAGACCACCCGGTGGCCCAAGAGACGGTGATAGACCACCAGGTATACCAAGAAACGGCGATAGACCCCCCGGTGGCCCAAGAGATGGCGAAAGACCACCAGGTGGACCAAGAGACGGTGATAGACCACTAAGTGGACCAAGAGATGGTGATAGACCCCCAGGTGGACCTAGAGACGGTGATAGACCACCAGGTGGGTCAAGAGATGGCGATAGACCCTCGGGTGGCTCAAGAGATGGTGATAGTCCACCCGGTGGACCAAGAGATGGCGATAGACCCCCAGGTGGACCAAGAGACGGTGATAGGCACTCGGGTGGCCCAAGAGACGGTGATAGACCACCCGGTGTACCAAGAGACGGCTATAGACCTCCCAGTGGCCCAAGAGATGGTGATAGACCACCCGGTGGGCCAAGAGACGGCGATAGACCCCCAGGCGGACCAAAAGACGGTGATAGACCACCCAGTAGACCAAGAGACGGCGATAAACCACGCGCCGGAATAAAAGACGGCGATAAACCGCCCGGTAGACCAAGAAACGGTGATAAACCATTAACGACCCGTGGGAACCAGGGAGGTCTAAGCGACCAAAATAATCGTGGAAGACAGGCAAACTCCAAGCCTAACAACAGAAAACAATCTAACTCCAAGCTTAATAACAAAAGACAAGCGAAACGCAACCCCAAAAATAGGAGACTACCAAAATTCAAGTCTAGGAACAGAAAACAAGCAAACTCCAAACCTAAAAATAGAAGACAAGCTAAATCCAAGCCTAACAAAAGAAAATCAGGATAGAAGGAATGTTTAAGAAAAATTATATAAATAAATGAATTTACTCAAAATTTCACAAAAGAAGGCATTTTGTATCACCTATAAATTCTAAAATCTCCAGAAGCTCCAAAAACTGTTTATAATTTTCTTTCGGTCCATACTATGTCAGTTTTCGGCTCAAACCATAAAATGTAAAACACAAAATTTTAAAATTCAGTTTTCCATATTTCACCGAAAAATTATCGTATCAAAATAAACTAAATAATTGAATAAATTTTGAGAACTTATTTTTGAATTTTAGGGACGATAGAAAAAAGGAAAAATTGACATTTTTAAATTTTTAAGTTAAAGTTTTTAAACATTTTTGTGATTTTACGGGTCAGATCGAAAACTAAATCGAAACAAAATTTTAGAAAACTATTTCTAGTTTTTATAGACGGTAGAAAATATCGTTACACAATAGAAAAATTCAACATCCCAGTTCTGATTCAATTTGAAAATATATTTACTATTTTTGTAAATTTTCATAAACAATCTAATAACTTTAAATTATGAAATGCAGTTTTAAGACCAGCATATTTAAAAATATTAAACATCCATTATTTTTTTAACAAATTAAATGCATTTTTTATGAGTTTTCAAAGTTATCACACAGATATTCAAAATGGGAAAATGCGAAAAGTTCCATGGGCTGTTGGGCGGTAATAGTAGTAGCTGTTCAAAATGGGTTAAGCTGATATGATATATGTGTATCTAGTTTTTTTTACGAATCATATGAAAAAATATTATCAAACAAGCTCTTATTGAGCTATTATTCAAAAATTATTTTGATCTGTCAACTTAAGGGGGTCACCAGTCAAGAAATTTCAAATTTCTTATAGCTATACTTATCAAATGCCAAAGGACTTTTTGATATCTCATTTCCTAAATTTTTTTTTTCGTTGCTAAATGTGCAAATTTGATAATTCTGGTTCAGGCTGATATTTTTTCACTCTCACTACATTTTTTTAGTGGTAGAGAAAGCATAGTGCATTGACCAACCAACAAACAAACAAAATAATAATAAACGAAATTACATGTTATAATTTCCGAAAATGTAATATTTGCAACGACCCGATGTTAACAGTGAAATATAATTGGGAGTACGCAGAAGAAGAGTAGGGGAAACATAAAAACCCGATGAGCGACCTCTAAACATTGCGTCTCTGAGCCCGTGTTTCGTGAAATTTCTTTTTACAACATAAATTGGTGTTTTAGACAGTCTATTGTAGATACATGTTAGTAGTATTCAATTGGCAAATATTACTGATAGTGGAGAAATTTCAACTACCCACTAAATACTGTAAGTATGGAAAAATACTAATACTGTAAGTCCGTATAATATGAGACTATTTTCTCTAAATTACTTCTGGTTTTGCCCTAGCATAGAAAAATGATCCATTTAACATGCTAAATTATTATTCTAAGCATGTAGAATAGAAATATTAGCCCTATACACGATATGGTGCAAATGGTCTTGCATCATGTACTACTTGTTCGAGTTACTAGTTTGCAGGATATTTTTAATTATGTGGACAAAATAGAATAGAAAATGGAGTTGATTTTCGGGCTCAGCGACCAATTTTACATAGAAATTCGATAGTGGTGTTCATTGGTGTTTTAAATTTAAAAAATGGAATTCCTTAATGCTTGTTCCTTACTAAAATAACGTAAGATATCAATTACTGTAATTTTATAATCAAAATTTATAGCACTGAGTACATGACAGGCGTTTTTCATAAACTTGAAACATTAAATACACTAGTTTACTGCAAATTTGTGCTAAGGATCTTACTATTTTTCTTTTATGTACTTTGAAATACTAAACTCGAAAATGCAATCAAAACCTATCCATTTTTATGGATAGGTTTTCGAGATATCATTTTTTTAAATAATTTTTTGTTTTTTCCGAAGGTAGTTGGACTGTTTTGACCATATCGCGAGAAAACAACAACCAATATGATTACAAAAGGTATTAGATGAAAGATAATTAATTTGCCAATAAATATTTCTAACAATATTTACCAATCAACCCAGTAGTTTAAGTGCAATTGGTCAAAATATGAAACAAAAAACATTTTTTTGGACAAACATTTAAATCGAAAACTCACTTAAAAAATAATAAAGACTAGAAATCGTAAAAATATGCCCTATTTCTTAATTTTGACATAAAGTTTGCACTTTTACGTAGATTACCTGGTATTATGAACTAACAATTATGTACGAAGACCAAAATTCAACTTTTTCTCTATATTTGTATTTTCCCTCATTTATAATGTATACATATTATCGTTTTATTCTATCTGTATTTCCTTATAGTAGGATATATAAGAGTATATGTGGGAATTTTGTTTAGCAGACATAAATATATATATACATATATATGGGACATTCTCTGTCAATGGGAGACCTCCCCCCTGTTCAAAATTGGTTAAGGTATTTTAGGGCATATTTAGGTTCAAATGAAAGCATATTATCTCTAGTTTCGAATGCAAGAAGGTCTTTTTTGATTTGGAATGATGGTGGACCAATATGGCTGATGCAAGTCTACCACTTCGCCTTGAAAGAATAGTTTTATCAAGCGTACGTTTACCCAAGTCATCATAAAACAACGGGAAAAGCCTATTTTTGTGTAATTTCAGTTGATGAATATGAATACTATAGTATTTTTTTCCACGGAAAATGTTACATGTCGACCCTAACCTCAAAAAATTAAAAATTTCAAAAAACAATTTTTTGTGTCTCACGTGTCCCAAGTCATCAGAAAACTTCCCAAAAAACTTATTCTTCATTTTTCATTTCATAACTTGGCTGTAACGTTGTTTCTGTTACCCAGAAACAACGACGTGAACTTAGTAAGTCTCTGTTTCCTTTGCTGGGCTTTATTAGAGTGAAAACAAAATTAATAATGAAGACACGTGAGACACGAATAACTGTTTTTTGGGATTTTTTTTATCTTTTCCCGTTGTTTTATTATGACTTGGGTAAGCGTGAGACCCAAAAAAAGCCTTTTTGGACCTAATTTTGAGGTTAGGGTCAACACGTAACATTTCTCGCGAAAAATAATATTTGATTCATATTCAGCGAAAAAAATATACGTAAAAAAGTTACAACTCTTTGTTACATTTGTGGATTTGTCAAAATTTTCCCTTTTGTCGGTGCTTTCGATCCAAAACCGATGCGTTTTTTAATGCTTCGCGGAAGCAATACGCTTGACAGGTACAATGGCGCTAGGATTACGTTCAGTCGATAAAGTGATTATATGTGGGAGGAGTGTCCCGTATTATCGGCGTCTCATATAACCCGGACTTACCCAATTAGAAAATTTAGTGGAAGGAAGTTCCAGTACAACTAAAAAAATTTGGATGAAAGCTGAACAAATTTCAGCTACCACTGTAGTGATTGTGGAATTCCAGTGGAAAACGCCCATGCCTGGAATTCAGTAGTTCTATGTGAAAAACTCAAGATTCGATTATTTAGTTAACCCTGTCGAGTTCTTGTATTCGCTACAAAAGTTTTGAGACCAAAATGGGTCGTACGCAATCAAAATTATTCTAAAGGATTCTCTAAAATAACGTTTGCATTATTTGAAAAAGTACTTTTCCATAAAAATCGTAGGTTTTTTATGGCTCGCTATAAAAAAAACCTTGCTCGCTATAAAAAAAAACCTTGCTCTGCGTTGGTCATCTTCGATTCTTTTACGACAACGTTTTAATTTTAAAGTATATCTATGAACAGTAGGGTGGCTCTTTTATATTAAAGATAATTTTATATAAGCTATCCCTAACTCTAATTCTATTGCATGAAAAATGAGCTATGCGGAATTTTTGCTCAATCGGATAAGGGAAAGGGTTCCCCCTAAAACTTTAAAATCAATCTATTTTTTTTTCAATTCCTCAAAATATTACTTCTTTGTAAGGCTAGATTTGCATGCAGGGAGCAGCAAATACTGTTAGTGGCATACAGCAATATTTTTTTATTTTTTTTGCTTTTTAATTTTAAAAGATTTGAATATTTAAAATTCAAATTTCCCTGCTCAAGAAGTAAATGCTTTTTTTTTAATAAATTTTTAGAGGTGAACCTTTAACAAATAATTCCAGTTGTGTTTCGGCCTTTACTCAGTACAATTTTTTTGGAGCAAAAAAAAAAATTAATTTTTTATGTGAGTTTTCGTTTATTTTTCAAATTTAGGGGCCCAGCGGCACCCTTCCTCTTATCAAATTTCGCAAAGCTACTTTTTTTATGTAATGGAACTGAATTGAAGGGCAGCACAAAAAAATCAAACTAAAAAAATAAGAGCCACCCTAATGAACAGTCGCAAAATGACTTGCAATTTACCATATATTTAAATGACTGAAAAAACTTTGAAATAATTTATAGCTTTTTGCTCTGCTACTATTTATTTATCAACACAAACATAACGCATATTGGCACCTTATAAATTTTATTATTATTTCTGTATAGAAAGTGCCAAGCCCCCTAGTATTTTAAACTTTCTGGAAGGGAATATTATGTACAATCTGCTGGTATATGCACTGGGGTGAATCGACTCTGTAACCCCATCATAATGGCGTTTAAAATAAAAAAAGACAGCTCCCCGCAATTTGTTATTTACAAATTTTTTTTTTGTTGCTCCTAAGGTTTCTTGGCTCAGAAAACCCCGGAAAATTTTACAATTCGACGGTCAATAGATGCCGCACCAGTAAAAGGAAAAATTTAATGTGGATCAGAGTTTTTTGAGAAGTTTAAAAAATACAAAAATGTCAACCATCTTGTATTTACCACCTCTTCTAAAAACAAAAACACTTTACGATGGAGGTTACTAATTCGCCTGTATCGCGATCCATTCTAGCATACACACACATACACACAATTTCGTTTATTAGACTTAGAGCGGGTTTTAATACTTTTAACGGATGCCACGCCCACTGTAGCCCCTATTGTGTGTATTTAAGCTATAAAAGGACTATCGAAAGTTTCTTTTTTAAGACCAACTATTTTAAAACAGTAAACTATTTGAACACAGTTTGTTTTCTAAAAGTTGGTACAGCTGATCTGCAGATCAAATAGTTAATTATTTATGTATTTTTTATTCTCTAATTCTTTTTTATTTAAAGTTATTTATCCACTTCTATCTAAAAATAGAAGTTTGTATACAACTTGTGCCAAAGTGTAAAATCTGATCAAATAAAGTTCTATATTTTCTAATTCAAAGATATACAAACTTGATAGTCAACAAATTTCGCGTATTTGATTGAATAAATATTTTGAGACACATGTTTAAAAAATCTACTTGCGCAACTAAGTCAATTCAACTATGGTACATCCCAAAAGCAAAGGTTGCAGTATTCCAAAATTTTATGATAAAAGCCCACTTTCGTTTGAAAGAAATATCAGTTCGTTAGAGTCTATCACACAACGATGAAGTTTTTAACGCTAACATTACTAGTCATAGCTTTGGCATGTGTAGCTCATACACAAGAACCAGAAGGGCCACCAACAAGCTCAAGTAGTTCATATGACGATGAACCCCCCCCACCACCTGGTGGTGATGATCCGCCTCCACCACCACCACCTGGTGGTGATGACCAGCCTCCACCACCACCACCTGGTGGTGATGATGAACCTCCTCCACCACCACCACCAGGCGGTGATGATGGGCCTCCACCACCACCACCACCTGGCGGTGATGATGGACCTGGATGTGAAGGCGGCGGCCCACCTCGCGGTGGTCCAGGAGGCGGCGATGGTGGTCCCCCTCGCGGTGGTCCAGGAGGCGGCGGCGGCGGCGGTCCACCCCGTGGCGGTCCAGGCGGCGGCGGCGGCGGCGGCGGTCCACCCCGTGGTGGTCCAGGCGGCGGCGGCGGCGGTCCACCTCGTGGTGGTCCAGGCGGCGGTGGTGGCGGTCCCCCTCGCGGTGGTGCTGGAGGCGGCGGTCCACCTCGCGGTGGTTCCGGTGGTGCTGGTGGTGCCGGTGGTGCTGGTGGTGCCCGTAGCGGAGCAGGTAATCGAGCTGCGCAAGGTGGTCGTGCAAAACAAGCTGGTCGTGGAAAACAAGCTGGTCGTGGAAAATCAGCCGGTCGTGGAAGACAAGCTGGTCGTGGAAAACAAGCTGGTCGTGGAAAATCAGCTGGTCGCGGTAGACAAGCTGGTCGTGGAAAACAAGCTGCTCGTGGAAAATCAGCCGGTCGTGCAAGACAAGCCGGACGTGGTAGACAAGCTGGCGGACGTAAAAACAAGAGAGGGTAGTAAAAGTACCAATGATATAAATGAACTGAAACCTGAAATAATAAAATAAATAAAAAAATAAAAAAAATTTTACCTTTTTTGCTATCATAATTTGAAAAAAACATCTGTTGTGAACATTACGTGTGCTTTAATTTTTTGGTTGTTCATAATAATTGCCGCAGTCAAAATTTTTTTTTGGTTACCCATAACCAATATTGCAATCAAACATATTTTTTTTTTTTGGTTACTCATAATAATTATAACCACCAAATTCCCATAACCATTTTCGGAAGCAAAAATAACTTTATTTTTGGTTATCCATTAACATAAAAAACATTGTTTACAATTTAGTGTTTATTTAATTTGACAAACATAAGCGATTCCTCAGAAGCGCCACATTTTGTTTCAACGTCAAAAAATCAAAATATCCCAGTGAAAAAGGGGAACGCCAATTTACCCCGTGTGCAAACTTCCCCAACAGCCCCCCTTATAAGAATCATTTTCATTTTTATTGCGGATTTTCGTATCACAGTGCATAGATAATCAAAAAAAATTTTGGCTGCGATATTGGTTATAGGTAATGGGCCATTCACATACACTGGCGGTCACAAAAACCACACCAATTGCAATACTGCTGCAATTTCGGTAATATTTCCTAACTAAAATGGCGCAACCTGAAAGAGAACCATAAATTATCGATTCAAAAGTGCAGTCACAATAAGGACTGAGCTAAAGAGCTATTACAACGTGAATATAAATGTCGAAACCTTACGCAGAAAGAAACAAAAGTTCGATCTGTATGGGAGACGATCAGCCAAAAAGTTGTTGTTGACGAAATGGAATTGTAATTGAACTCTGGCAGACTCGAGAAAAGTTATATGATCGGGCAAATTAAACTCAATTTTTTATGCGCATTTAATCTTGGGTACGTGCGTCGCTCAGATATAGAGCAATACAAGGATAACTGTGTAGCGAAAATAGACAAATTCCCACAAAGTCATATGGCTTGAATGGATTTTTCCTACTATATCCGAGGTCCCTTATACTATATTCAAGGGACTGTGAACGCCCAAAAATATGGCGAAAATTTTGTGGAGCAATTAATGGCGTTATTTTTCCGGACGACTTCTGCGGCATATCATCGCGCCAAATTGGCAAGGTTTAGTTAGTAATTAATGCCTAATGTTTGATAACTTTAGAAATAGTAAAAAGGTTAGATTATTGATTCTTATTTGTTTGCAGATTCAAAATGTTTTCGATGATGTTAGAATTTACCGGCTGGAATGATCAGGTAGCTCTCGCTGTTTAAGTCCGATAGAGCATTATATAATGAAACGGAAAGTTGCTCAAAACATGCCAAAGAATAAAAACCCCCTTGTTGGAGTTCTGATAATGGCCATAAGAAAGGCTAAGAGAGGGGCATCATCAAACTAAACAATTTTGGTTATGACTCTAATATGAAACAAATTAATCTTAGTTTACAACTTCAAAAAATAACAAATATTTTTATTTTTAACTACTTTTAATTAATACCCTCAAAAACGTGAAATTTCTTCCATTTTTTGCTTTAATTATAAAATAATAAAATTTGTGTGTATGTATGATGTTTTTTTTCGCAATTTTGTTCATTTTGTTCCCGAAAAAAAAAAAATTACATTCACTAAAACAAAATCAGGTTTAGTTCATTTTAAACAATTTTCTTGAAATCGGTGGGTGGTGCAGTTTTTGTAACCACTAGTGTATTACGTAACGCACCACCGATTTGTTACGTGGGGAGGGAGGGTTCATCAACTGCGTTACGTAACTTCGATTTTATACGATTAAATTCAGATGAGTTCAAAATTTACATTTGATGATTGGTTGAATAATTTTTATGGGCAACCAAAAACAATATTTTGATTGCGACATTGGTTATGGGTCTGGAATTTTTTTAAATACTTCTTATTGGAGCTATATCCCATCAGTTAGATCTATACTCTTTACATCTGTATTGCATTTTGTTTACTTCTTCGTTTATTTAATTCGGTTCTTTTACCCTATTTAATGTAGTCCTTATGAAGTCAAAAAGTTTCATCAAATGCTGGCCGAGCTATTTTTCCTTTCCCCCTGTAGTTTCTCCTCTCTTCTCTTCATTTTTACGCAATCCACAGACTTCATAGGGCCCTTTCTAACAAATCCTTATTTGTCAAAATCAGACAAAAAAATATTGATTTACGAGCGATTGTACTAAGGGCTAGAGTAAATTTCACCCAAAAATTACATATTTAATTTTCTGATGCTCTATACAAACCCGTTATTGTAGAATTCCCAGCTCACGAAGAGTGTTCGCAATCGATAAACGGTTTATGGCGCTAGACTCACAATGACCAAATGTATGAATTGCGAGGGCAAAAATATGAACTTTTTTTCTACCAACTTTAATACACATACACATCGCTGCCTTAATTTGCTAAGCCCTAACACGCATTTATCAAATTTCACAAGAGAAGCAAAAAACATTTTGATATTTGGAGTACAGTTCAAGAATGCGTAATTTAAACTAAAAGAAAAGATCGTAAGTTTTCGGTGTAGGACTCTCAAATTATCGGTACAGATGGAAATTAACACGCTTTATCATAATCCATCAAAAACTCGATTTTGAAAAATATAATATTAGGGCCAGAGCAAATTAAGGCAGCAATATGTATGTATACATATTACTGCTCAGGACATATACTACTTTTCAGAGATTAAACCCTATTCCAAAAATGAAATGGGGAATTCAATTTCGGGAATATTTAGAATGGGGCTGGTTATTACCATGGAGACGATTTTGTAGACTTAAAAATTAAGAAAAATGCTAAATAAACTGCAAAAAAAGGCGGTAAATAACATAAAAAAGGCACAACAAAATTAAAAACATCAAAATTCTTACAAAAAGGTTTGCATTTTTAAACCATAGAAAATTGATTTTGAGTAAAGCAAAGCGAAGTCTTACTGTTTCGAGTATGGTAATGCGTCAGTTACAAAAAAAAGCAAAAAATAAGTGAGGAAAGTAAGGAGCCAACATTGACCTTGCTAAAAGGACGTCCGGCTCTGTCGGTCGTTTCATCAACAGAAACGAAAGTAGGGTTTTCACCAACTTTTTTCGGACTGTGGATTTACCGGAAACTTCATTCTTTACGTATTTCTCAAAAAAGCTTTTGAATTTTAGGCTGTGGAACTTATTCAAAGTCTAAGTCATGTCTCATGACAGTACCATTTTGGCAAGGTTGCAGTAAAATTAATTTTTTTTTGCTCTCAGCATAAGAAGTTGTCATTCGCGCCTCCTTTTTTAGATTTATGTCCTGCTGCTCATAGTATATTTGTTTTCTTTACATACTTCAGATGTGTAAAAAAATGTTTCCATCTGTGCTAAAGATTTCATTCGCAAAATATTAGTCATTAAAACGAAACCTTAAAAAAAACTTAGAAAAAAAGGCAAGAAAAATAGTAAAAAGGGGGGGGGAAGGCAAAATAAAATTTATATATTTGGAATCACGGAGGCTTGTAAACGCGTATATATTTTATCCGCCATCATTTAGGATATAGCAGAAAGAAGGAGAATTCCTCATAATCCGCTCCCTGGTTATTACTATGTTTGAAAATGAAATAATGTCAAACAAATTGGAGCAAAAAAAGCAATAACTTTAATAAAACAAAAACAGTATAAAAACAAAGCAAAACTTAAAAACCAGAATTTTTACGTAGTGAATTTGGGGTATGCAATGAAGCATTTTTTTTTAAATCAACACATGTACTGAAGAAATCAGTACTTCTAGCAACCCTATGTCCGAGTTTCATTCTTGGACTTACTTATATATACTTCTAAAGGTTTGCCATTGTAATTTGATGTCTTGCAGAAAATTGCTTCTTCCCCCTTTGAAGTTTTGCCTGACCAACAGTGCACGCACTTGCTGCTTGCGCTACGCCCAACCAGAATTTTCGCTAATAGCAACTTCTTCTTTCTCAGTGAATACGATATTATGAAACTCCGTTTTCGTGCGTCATCCTAATTTTTATATTTCCGAACTATGAAATTTCTTATTTATTTATCTAAAAATAAAAATCTGTATGCAACTTGTGCCAATGTGTAAAGTCTGTTCAAATAGTATCCTACTTTATACGATGAATAGATACACTCGAGTGTCAACAAATAATCGTATTTAGTTGAATAAATATTTGGAGACACATGTTTTCAAAATCAACGTGCCTCCTTCAACTGTGTACATCCAAAAAATTAAGGTTTCAATACTTAAAAATTTTATAATAAAAACCCACATTAATTTAAATAAAATACCAATTCATCAAAATTCATCATAGAATGATGAAGTTTTTTACGCTAGCATTATTAGTCATAGCTTTGGCATGTGTGGCTCATACACAAGATTCGGGGCCAACATCTTCAAGTAGTTCATATGAAGATGAACCACCAAATGATGACGAGCCCCCACCACCACGTGATGATGAACCTCCACCACCACGTGATGACGAGCCCCCTCCACCACGTGATGATGAACCACCACCACCACGTGATGACGAGCCCCCTCCACCACGTGATGATGGACCTCCACCACCACGTGACGATCAACCCCCACCACCACGAGATGATCAACCCCCACCACCACGTGATGATGAACCTCCACCACCACCACCACCACGTGATGATCAACCCCCACCACCACGTGATGATGAGCCTCCACCACCACCACCACCACGTGGTGATGGCCCACCTCGTGGAGGACCAGGCGGCGGTGGACCACCACAAGGACGTGATGGCCCACCTCGTGGTGGACCAGGAGGCGGCGGCGGTAAGCCACCACAAGGACGTGATGGCCCACCTCGTGGTGGACCAGGAGGCGGCGGCGGTAAGCCACCACAAGGACGTGATGGCCCACCTCGTGGTGGACCAGGCGGCGGCGGAGCACAAAATGTTCGAGCGGATCCACCACGCGGTGGTAGTTCAGGAGGTGGCGCTGGAGCCGGAAATCGTGCAGGTCCACCTCGCGGGGGTGGTGGAGGAGCACCAAAAGGTCGTGCTGCCCAAGGTGGTCGTGCAAAACCAGCAGGTCGTGCAAAACTAGCAGGTCGTGCAAAACCAGCAGGTCGTGCAAAACCAGCTGGCCGTGCAAAATCAGCGGGCCGTGCAAGACAAGCTAGTCGTGGTAAACAAGCTGCTGGGCGTAACAACAATAGAAGAAAATCGGGATAACAGAACTGAGAAAAATATTAATGAGCCGGACACAATTCAATAAAGAAAAATTCTAAAAAAATAAAACGTTTTCAAATTGTTTGCAGTTGTGAAACAAATCTTAAAATCCAGTGCGAATAGAAAAAATTTTGGAAAGGTAGATAGATATCGTAGCTACTTTCTCTTCAGTGGGAGTTTAATTAACACTTAAGCGCCGTGCTGGTACCACATCCTCACTTTGTCAATGGATGTAGTTTGTGGGGACTCTAGAGCCAGCCCGTGATATTAAAAAATTAGGGAATGAATACATCGCGTCTCTTTCTCTTCCAAGTTCCCTGAATTCTTATAATGTTTGCTGTCCCGGGTTCCAGCAGTATTGCATTCAGTGTGGCTGCGCCAAGACGCCTATGGTCAATTAGGTACCAGGTTCTTTTGTTGACATATATTGGCCAAGTTTTCCTAAGACAAGGAATTAAGTTAATATTCAAATCGAAAATTCTCAAATTGGCATCATGCATTTTCTGAAATTCAATTTCGACCGAAATTGTCGAGAGTCGATTTCATAATGAATTATAAAATGTCATTGAAATTGAATTGTAGAAATCTATACAATTTAAAAAGTCTTCTGAAATTTCCTTTTGAATTTAAAAACTTTGTGTACGCAATACTACAATGGTTGTTCTTCTTATACGTTATGCTAGGGCCTCCTTTTTTATAAAAAATTAGGACTATACTTTGTAGCACTACCACTCCACAATGGGCCAATCTCACTTAGGAATCTCAGTACAGGTTTCGGCTCTAAGGTTATGATGTTCCAACTATCGGATCTGTAATGCTACAAACATTTTTCCTCCTTTGAGCGAGTACCTCGCAGTGCAGGAAGATATGTTCCGGCGTCTCATTTCTTTGTGATAAAACCAGCTGGTGTTGTTCGATCGTATACCTAGATTTGTTATGTGTTCCCCCAGTTTATAATGCCCTGAAAAAAGCAAACCCTTTCTTCTTCTTCTTTTTACTTAGATTAAGGTATTGGTTATCTAAGTTTAGAGATTTGAGCTTAGATAGATGATCTACACTCCTTTCCTCTTCTCTTAGTTTATCTTCTATAATATGAGTTGAAATGCCTAAAAATGGTTCTGGACTAATGTGATTCCTGGCCGCTGCTTTCCTTACAAAGTAATCTCATTCCCATATATTTATATGAAATTATTTATTGCCTAAATCATTTAGTTCAGTGGGTGCTATATCTTGTCTCTTACATTGTAATTAATGAGATTAATTTGAGCATGCAGCATTATGGCCTGAATCTTGAAAAATTGCTTGCTGGCCTCATAGTGCCAGGTTTTCGGTCATCCAACAACATAACTTTTGATTCTTACACGTTGATGAATTTATATGTGCACTAAATCATGAATACACATGATTTGGTGCACAGAGTCTTGCAACGTTGCATATGCAAAATATTTTTGCTGTCGTAGCAACAAATATATGTAATATGTAATAAAAATTTGCATTTGCAACGATGCGAGACCATTTGCATCAGATAGTGAATACACCTTAGGCCTATTCACGATAAGTTGCAAATGGTCTTACATCTTTGCAAATGCAAATTTGTATTGCATGAAGCATATATTTGTTGTTGTAATAGCAGAAATATTTTACATTTGCAATTTCATACCATGAAATTTATTAATGACATTCAGTCGGGATATTTACCGGAATATCTAAAGACAAATTTAAAATTTAACAGAGATGTTCACAAGTTAAGTACAAGAAATAAAAATGATTTTAATTTGCCTTTGTTTAAAACTGAGTCAGACAAAAACAGCCTTTTTTATAAAGGATTAAAATGTTATAATGACATGCCTGAAGATGTAAAAAATTGTGATGTAAAGTTGTTGAAGCAAAAATTGTATAATTATAGTAAAACCCTAGAGAATAAGATAATTATAAATTCTTGATTTTGAGATTTTGTGATTGTTATTTTTCTCTTTTTATAATTTAAAAAATAAATATGTATAACTGCATTTTAATTAGGTTATTAGTCCAGTCATTATAAAGATTTACATCATAAAAATTCTGAACTAAGATTTTTCTTCAGTAATAAATCAGTGCTGGGGTTGCAGAGCGACCCCCCCAAAAAATCCCCCCTTTGGTGAAAAAAGCCTTTTTTACTAATAACTGGTTAACCGTTGGAGATATCAAAAAAATATTTGCCACAAAAAAAAAGCTTGAGTGATTTCCTAAAATAAATATCTTTTAAGGAAACAATGAAAAAATCGCCAAAAATTTGGCCATCTTTTTTTTTGCTGATAAAATCACTAAATGTGAATTTTTTTTATTTCTAACTTTAACAGGATTTTCAGTAGTAATGTCTTGAACTAAAAGATAATACATTTGTAACATATAGTGAAACCAGTTATTTTTATTAGGCCTGCAAATAGTAAAAGTAGTAAAAACCAACAGACAACTATACTATATTGTTATTTATGTATACAACAAATTATCCGTTGTCAATGAAAATGGCAGAGGATGTTGAGTTTATATCCTCTTCAAAACCCTTTTTGACTTTTCTTTCTAGCTTGTTTGGTTTTAGAGTAATTCAATTTCCTATAGGCTCCGCACTCATAAATTCAAATAAAACAAAGTACTAAATTTGCAATTTCTTGAATATTGAATATCTCGACATATACGAAAAAATTACATTCCTTTTTTTTAGAAAATCACTTAAGCTTTTTATGCTTGCTAGATAATTTTTTGATATCTCCAACGGTTAACCAGTTATTAGTACAAAAAAGTTTTTTTCACCAAAGGGGGGATTTTTTGAAGGGATCGCTCTGCAACCCCAGAACTGATTTTTGTGGTTTTTAAATCTATCATACCCCCACTAACAATTACTGAAGAAAAGTCTTAGTTCAGAATTTTTATGATGTAAATCTTTATAATGACTGGACTATAACGTTTTACTGTTTAGTTTTAGGATGATACCCATTTTCAATCGCTATTGACTAAAAACTCGTTGTAGGGTCATTTTTAGATTTTCCAAATGAGAACAGTGCTCGAATTTTTCCTTGCTAAGAGATTCCATTTTTTCTTTTCGGTTTATTTTATGTAATACTACTGGCTGTAACAAGGGACATTTTAAATCCTGTTTTTGAAATTTTTTTTTGGGTAAAATATCGCTTGATGTCCTGCAACCATTTTTGGTTTAAAACTTTATTTTATGAAAATTAGGTTTTTACATTCTAAATGACTTACATTTATATCATTACAATCTGATGAGCCAATCTGAGCCACCAAAATCCAAAATAAGCGACAAACCGATGAATGGATAGTAAAGACATTGATCATTGAATTTTTTTCCAAAATGTTATCTACAGTACTTGAGAATATCAAGTGGAAGCCTATAACAATAAATTGCCAACCAGATTGAAGTTCTTTTAAATTTAAAATGTCAAGGAGTATCTCTACCTTATTTTTATGTCACTACTATTATCTGCGTATGTCAATCCGAAAAACATTTCAGGCTAGGCCCTCAACGCCTATTGGGCAAAGTTGAAACAGTTTTAGATCCGTCAATTGAATCTGGGAATATTTTTGCACAGAATCCCACGCGCTTATCGCTTGCGTCACGGCAACTACACGTACCGTTGATACTGGCTTCTAAATAAATATTAGATTTCTTTCTTACTTTCCCCTTTTTTTTTTTTAAACGATGTTATGAAACTCTATTTGTATCTTCCTATTGTCTATATTTCCGAACTGACTATTCCTATAATGAGATTTTTTGTTTACCTACATTAATTTACATATTTATCTAACTAAAAATAAAAATCTGTATGCAGCTCGTACCAATATATAAAATCTGTTCAAATAAAATCTTAGTTTAATTTACTAACTAATTTGCGTATTTAGTTAAATAAATATTTTGGGGCACATGTTCTAAAAATCTGCTCAGTGTCTACTTTAATTATGATACATCCCAAAAAAGTACTAAAAAAAACTGTCAACTGCCCAAAATTTTATAATAAAAGCCCGCACTCGTTTGAAGAAAATATCCAGTCATCTGAGCAACGATGAAGTTTTTAACTCTAGTACTTCTGTTTATAGCTTTTGCATGCATAGCTCAAGCGCAAGAACCAGAGCCAGAACCAGGGGTAGAACCAAGTGGTTCATCTGAGGATGATCCTCCACCACCACCTGATAGTGATGGAAATGATGGAATTGGATGTGATGATGACGAAGATGAGGATGGTGGTGAAGATTCCTCAGAAGGTGATGATGGCCCACCAGGTGGTGGTGGTGGTGGAGGTGGAGATGGTGGTGGAGCAGTAGAAGGAGCACCCCGTCGTAGTGCAGGAGGTATAGGTAGAAAAGGAGGTAGTGGTGGACCACAGCGTGGCGGTTCAAGAGGCAGCGGTGGCGCTCGTGGAGGACAAAGAGGTAATGCTGGATCTCGTAGAAGGCAAAGTGGCCGTGGAAGACAAGGTGGTCGTGGTAGGAATGGTGCCCGTGGTAGACAAGGAGGCCGCAAAACAAGGAATGGTGGACGCGGCAGACAAGGCGCCCGAAGACGACGTGGTCGTGGAAGACAAGGAGGCAATCGTAATAACAGAAGAAGATCAGGTTAAAATTACCGACAAAAACATTAGTGAATCTGAGATCTAAATTGTGCATTTAATTCAATAAAAAAAAACTGAAAAGATTTTAAAATTAATTAAAAGTCGAACATCGGAAAGCATTGATTTGCTTCTAAACTAATGGAATCAGTGGAACAAAAACGTACCCACTGATTGCCCCAAACAATTGAGTATGCATAGTGTTACCAACTCTTGTTTGACAAAAAACAGTACAGTAGTCGATGAGATCGCCGTAGTGTAGGGATTATTGCGCTGAACTGCTACGCGGGTTGCCCGGATTCGATGCTCGGCACGGTCATGAATCAAAAATACAAATTTTTCTACACAACACCTCTTGACTGAATATGGGATATGGGATATCAACGGATGCAAAAGCTCAGTCCAGGCCCTTTATAGATTGCTGTGTCATAAAAGAAGAAGAAAAAGAAGTCGATAAAGTTCCAAAAAGTAAACCTATTACTATTATGAGTAAAGATTCGTGCAATGGGCATCTACTTTTTGAATTTGCATGAAATTCAGAAGCAATAGTTGGTTTTCCAAGCATGAAACATTTTTGCAAAATAGCAATAACTGTAATAGTTATACACAATTAATTTTTTTTTAGGGTACAATTTTTTTAACAAAATTATTTCTCGGAATTTAATCGTTCAAACAAAAATATTATTGACATGAATATTTTAACAAATAAAATAAATTTTCGGGAAAAAATATACGGAGAAAAAAAAAATTAAAGATCATAATCGTGTTAGTAATAAACAAACTTGATTATCACAACCTTCTCAATAACTTTTTCAAATTTATTTTTGTTGTACATATTTGCAATTGTTTTATAAAGAAATTGCAAAAAAATTTATAAGCGATTGCACAGATGATGATGTTATAACAATCGTTTACATCAGACAGAGCATTGAAGGCAGTTTAGAATACGTATTAGCTATTAAAGAGCTGAAAAATTGTATATACGAATTATTACGGAAAAAACATCTAGGCAACTTTATCTTCGATCACCTAACAGTGTTGACTAGCACCAGAATTAGACACACAATAAACTTTAAAAAAGCTCCCAATGGTTTAAACGTTTTGAAATAGAGGGATAAGGATGTAGCTGGTATCACAATGGGGCTTTTTGGCATAAGTGTGCTGGCACCCGTTGGTAGCCATTAAAACCTAACCTAACCTTGCCTAACTAATACATTTGTAATTTAATTTAAGATATTTTTAAACAATTTCTTCCGGTGATTATAATAAAGTTACCTATGTGCCACTTGGCACATATAATGTTATCCTAATTTTAAGTTTAGATTTTCAATAAAACAACTTGAAAAATATATACTACTGAATACAAATGTGTTCTGTTTACAGTTGACAAAGAGATTGAGAAATTAAAATGAAGTAAGTAAACAAAAATGGTGGATCTTTGCTTCTTCCATTTTCGTTATTTTCTTTCTCTTTTCAGCTGCCTGCCATCTGCCGATAATTATTGGAAATAAGTTTCACGGGAGCGTTTCTGTACAAATCATTAGCACTACTTTGAAGTACGCTTGAAAATTATTGCTTCTATGAGCTGATTTTGAAATGCAAAAGTACGGAATTCCGCCATACAAAAACTGTGAAATTAAATTCTGCATTTCAGACGCATTTCAACGGAATTCACTTGAAATGCAGAAAACAATGCAGTAAAAAACAGGAAGAATTTAAGACCTGTTGCATATTATTTTAGACATTTTGGATTTTGTTTTCATAACAGCTGCTCTTGTAATATTTATTAAGTGAAAAAAAAAATAAAATATTGGTGTCGGAGAGTAACTCATTCCTCCAATTATCCATAATTGCTATATAAATTCTTGGTATCAAAATCAGAGTTGCCAAGGTCTAAAAAATTTTGTAATCAAATTCTTCTAAAAATGTTAACAATTTGAAAAAAAAGTAAACAAACATATTTGGTAGTAATAAGACAGGGAATGCTTATATAGGGGTGATTTCAAAAAAAAAATTTTACCCCCTTGGTTCAATCCCATGCGGAGTTTTTAAACCAGTTAAATTTTTTTTTTTTAACTTTCTTGGCTCCGCATGGAAGCTAAAAACAAAAGATTTCATTATTTACTTATGTAGTGTTAATGGCTTTGTTCTAATGCAAAAATTCTGTATTTGCATTTTTATGTGAAATATGCACCGAGTAGGCCATTCTATTGTTCTGGGATCTTTCATAATTTTTAACAAGACACATTTTCGCCAAAAACAGTATAATAGTTTTCTCAACGGTGTTTCTTTATCTGCCATTTATGGGAAAAGGGGGCTTAAAATCCCATCATCAAGAGGAAGGGTAAGAGTTGGAGGAAAAGTGTATATTGTTTTTCTCTTTGTGATTAACAACTTTGCATCAGACATAAAATTCGTATCTGCTGAAATAAACAAATTTCTTAATAGCCCCTGAAGATCCCATTTTTCCGACTTCAGGTCATTGTGGGACAACTAGATATGATGGAGAAAAACTGTGTACGCAGTCGTGATCCAAATTACTACAAAACCGTTGGAAAATTGGGTTGAAAATTTGTGGCCCTATGTGATTTTGGTACTACTTACATTTTTCATTCGATAACTCGCACGGATGACACCAAGTATGTATGAACATAATTAGTGCTACCCATTCTTATCGAATGAAAAAAGCAAAATAAAGAGAGTAATAAAAAAAAATTATGCCAATATATCAAAATTTTTTTGCAAATTTTAGTTCAAATTAATAAAAAAATGAACAAAATGAGAAAAAAGTACACGTGTGCACAACCGTAAAAAAAAGTAAGCAAATTTGCTTACAAATAAGCAAAACGGCAACCCTGATCAAAACCCAATTTAAAGGCAACATTTTTACTTATTTTTATTTACACAAAACACAAACAAAAACTCTTTTTCTTCTGCAAACTTATAGTCTGTTAAAAAACGAATTTAAAATCCCTTTTTTTGTCGTGGTTCCACCTTAATTAATAATTCAAAATTTCAACGAAATTCACTCTTGAGTGTTCGCACAATAAGGCAAGAAAATTATCAAATTAGTAACAGCCTCTACATCTCAGGGAAGCAATTCCATCAATTCTTTTTACTTTTTCCATTTTTTGCTGGGAAATGATAGATACAATATTAAAAAACGAAAAGCTTTCCAGCTTTCTGGGCACACACACAGCAGCAGAGTACATGAGAATGAGAGAGAATTTGAGTATGTGGCCATTTCGTTTAACGCGCTTTTTCCCCAACTGTCGGTTTATTCATTTGAATATATTTAGTAAGTGGCAATTTGTATTCATTGATGAAACTGTATAACTTTCAATTTAAATAGCATATCTTAATTAAAAGATGTTCACTTTCAATATCTATTTAATTAAAACACTTTTTAATACTTATATACAACAACACATGTTATAGATGACAAGTGCTAAAATTTAAAAATCTTGTTCTTCTTCTACTCGGTGTTTAACTTTTGCGAATGAACAGTGTATACATATGACATAAAGTTCTCACCCGATTATTGTTATAGCCAAATGTAAAGTAAAATCTCGTGAGCCCACTCAGTTCAACCGAAGTATTGAAAGCGTGTGGTAGTGGAACCTCTATTCACACGTTTGTTCGTTCGTTGATTTGTTTATTATTCGTGAGAATTTTTGCGCGTTCACAATTTATGGTGTTCGCCGTTGCCTGCCAGTAGTAGTGCCTGTATCTATCTCCCTATACTCCATAATCATTTTAATCGTTTTCTTCAAAGAGATAATCAATTTAGCAAAATTGTTAAAAGTGTTACTGAAACTGAGTTAATCAGTCAGCAAGTGTAAAATGTAAGAAATTATATGGACACATACATACACCAATACATGACTACTCACATTTGACATTTGTGCAAATACAACAGATACAATTAATCCTAAATAATCTCCAGACCAAGTATTTCCATGTGCAATGAAAAAACAAAACAAATAAATAATAAACATATTCAGTTTAAAGTATATTATTTATATGTATATATATCTGATGAGAAGTGCATAGGTGCGATTAAAGATACATTAGTGTAGTAAGAAACAAAAACAAAGGAAGAAAGGAAAGAAGAAAGTTTGAAAGGTCACATGACCTAATTTCTAATATATCGATTTTTTTTTATTTTATTCAAACGACTTGTTGTCATTAACTAGACATGTACAATGTGTTCATTACAATTTATATATGCATAATATAATAACATCCGGAAAACGTTTCAAAATAAGTGAGCATATGTGAAGAACCGATGAATCTGATTGTAGAGTGTGTAAGGTAGCGGGTTTCTAATAAAATACACAAACAAATCTATATACATTTGCATATAGTTTCAATACAATTTCATTGATTTTAAGTTGACAATACAAAGAAATTGTTTTTAACCAGTACTCTTTTTTTGTTTTTTGCTTGCTTTTTGCTTTTCTTAAAGGTAAAATTATTATAAATCAAAGATAATTTTCGCAGTCTTATATTTGCTTCTACTTCGCCTTCGTCATGTGTGCATAATAATTGCGCAACTGTTCACAATGAACTTTATGATTGATTTAACCAACAAATATCATCGTAAAACGCATTTGTTGTTCGTTCACAGTGTATAATGCAAAAAAAAAACAAATTTTGTAGATTTTTGTTATGCAAAAAAAAAAGGGAAAAATATTTCAAGTTCAAGTATTTTTATGACATCGTTTTTTTTTTTTTGACTTTCAAAATTGTATGTTAATGTGAAGAAAAATAAAATTATTTGTTGCCGGTACAACAACAATAACAACAACAACGAATTGTAAGATTACATTGATGTTCCCCCACACGTCAATTACCACCAGTGAGATCAAAGACCTTTAATTGCATTTATTTACACATATACATGACAAAAAATATTTCTGAAGCATTAGCAAATCTTCAAGCTGTAAAAAAAAAAATAAATACGATGTAGTAGGTTGATCTTGACCGATCTATTTATACCCTACACCCGCGTTTAATACAATTTTAGTGTAAGGCTATAAAATATGTGATTTTTGCTGATTCAGCATACTAGTAAAGTAGAACTGACTCTCAATTTACACACTAGTTACGCTCCTCCAAAAGTCGTGCAAATCGAAACCGTGTAGAACGACACAGAATTTTCATGTAAAAAAGGGGAACCGGAACTAAATGTTTAGCCGTGTAAATCGAAATTCGTTCATAATAACCATGTAAAATGAGACACGGATTGTATGGAAAAATAGCGATTGGTTCCACTAAATGGCAAGTTATGCTCAAGTCCATTCATAACGTATTCAAAGACGCAAAATTTTTGTTTTCAGTTTATTTATTTGCTTACAAAAAGTGAAATCGCACATGTATTTTAAACTTCACGTTGAAATTTTAAGGCCTTTTCAGAACCGAAATCTTTGTTTAAAAAATATGATTTTAGTTTCTTACGTAGTCGACCCGAAAATTCTTTGAAAAAATAAAAGGACTGTATAATGGTTAAATCACCGGGGCGTCTTTCTATAAGAACAAAAACAGGAATCTGGTGACAGATATCCAGAGTATTATAATATTATGTGGGGAATACTTCTCGCATATTAATTACGATGACAGAAATCCTGCTATTCTTCCCAATCCACAGTAAAGCCGATTCCATAATTTACGCCAACTTCAATAAGTCTTCTTAGTTAACTGATTAGGCCTAATCAGTGTGACCGCACAATACTATTGACGTTCAACCTACTCCAAATCCTCGAAAAAACTCGAAGAAAACAGATTCATACCCAATGTCTATTCGTTGATTATAAACCCGTTTTCGGCATCATTATTGTGGATCATTTGTACCCCACAATGTCTAGTTTTAACATTAAAAACAATAAACTATGTCGGTTTTGTAATCAAACTAAGATTAATTCTTCCCAACAGTTGCTACTAAGGGCTCATTAGGCAGTTGAGAAGCAACTAGTTTTCTACGGGTGAAAATAATGCTCTATCAGTTCCCCATTCTTCCCCTCTTAATGTATATTGCCGAGACATAGACGATGCCGACTAATGATGAGAGACTATTGTGAGCATTCGGGAGTAAGATACCTCGCAAGATATATTCTTTAAAAATTAGATAGTTTTAATACCTTCAAAACTACTTTACAATGTATTCAATCCCTAGTGTTTCTAAGGGAGGTTCTATGTGAAACGCCTCCTTCCAATGGATCCGCTAGTGATGCCAAGTTAACACTAAAAAACGGCTAAAAATGGCATTGGTATACAAATACAGTATCAAATTGTGCTATTCATTGCTACTTCTAAACAATTATCTGTTACGAACTATAAAGAAAACATTGTGATGATTTTTCGCTATGATCTAGAAAAAGCGATAACCTAAAAATTATTAGTTATTGACAAGTAGTTGTTTTAATAATCACTACATATAAACAAACAATTTACTGTTAGCAGTTAATTTAGAAAATTTCAAATGATAACTGTGTCAAATTATATCAGAATTCAATTGGTTTTTAATGTCAATGAATAAATTTTCACTTTCAAATATTAAATTTTCGATAACTATTTTGTAGTTATAGCGTTTCAAGTGAATAACACGCAACAGTTGAACAATGAAACTTCACGCGAATCTATGTATCTATAAATATTTTCGTGACGTTTCATTACTTTTTTTAACATTAAGCAAATTTAGTAATCTAGCACTTTAAACATTACTTATAAAGGATTGTGAACTGGCCATTTACATGAAAAAGTTAAATAAAATATCAATTTTGTAGGTATGTCTGTTCACATTTTGTGGTATTCCCTCACAAAATGGTAGTAGCTATTTCACATAAATTTTGTGTAGGGTCCTCAAATTTTCACCAAGACTTGACTAGCTCGTTTCTTGTTTTACCATATATAAATTTCTATTGAAAATAAGAGTATAATTTTTACTTTTAAGTGTCAAAATTATAATAATTTAGTTATTGATAAATAGTAACTGTAAATTAAATTAAATTAAAAAAATAATAATAATAATTCCAGTTAATATATTAGCTTTTTTTTTATTGTATAAGTGCAAAAACTGTATTGTGTTTAGTCAGAATTTTATATATAGCAAAAAATAGATTTTATTTTGACAAAGGTGATTTTAATCTCTTCTATTTATGTATGGGAATATGCATATATATTTCATATATAATATAGCACCTCGTTATAAAATACCTCATTCAAATTAAAGAATTTGTTGTTCTTATTTATTTATTTCTTTTTTTTTTTTTGTTGATTATTTCTATAATCATAACAACAAATATTAGTTGTTTATGTCAAATACATAAAAATTATTCTGGGATACTTGCCAACAAGAGAGAAATATGTACATGCAAATGTATATACATTTGTATAGATATCAATAAAATATTACAACACGTGATAATGATAAAAGCTTTTTTCACGCTAAATAATAAAAATAAAATATGTGGTAATAAGCCGATCTGAGGGCTGTGCAAAAAAAGGTTCTTTGACAATTGCTTTATTGCCAGTAGCAATCAGTTTAGAGATCAACCCTTCTTTTTTCAATCTCTTAAACAATGCGTGTTGTTTCGGTAAAAATTATTCTATATTCATTCGAGCAGAATAATTATTGCACTCTTATAGCTTGAAGAATTTTTATCAAACAAATATGATCAGCATGGATTTTTATTAGTTTTCCCAAACACTGATAAGCTTTCAATTTTCATATGTACCAACAACAGCATAAAAAAAAGTTTTTAAAATACTGTGTGAAATCAATAATACCCACTCTTTAGAGTGTAGTGTACAAATAAATATTTTTTTTGACATTCAAATGTCAGCGTGTGCTGTTGGGTTTGTGTACGTGCTAAAATAAAGAAAGTTTCGTGCGTGAAGCATGAAAAAGTAAATAACTTTTATAACAGTTTTTAAAGTGTGAGCATTACAGAATTGTTATTTAACATAATGCCATTTGCAAAATATATCATAACTAAAAGAAAGAAATTATTATTATTAAGGTACGATTATAAAAATGTCCATTCATTGTGTTTTTAGTAGCTGTTAATTTAAAATTTGCAACACGTATTCAACGGTTCTTTATTTTTATTTACGTTGATGCACAAAAAAAAAAATATTATTTCATATTTATTTTTTATTTTGGACCTTGATCTTACAAATATAAAAAATCTTTTCAATAAAATCAAAAAATGATAAGAATTTTTGTTAGGCTGTCATTCATACAAAAAAAAAGATAAGAAATCTATCTCAAATTGTGTCCAACTTGTACTCTCTCTCTCTCCATCCAGAAAAAAGCAATGCTCTCTCTTCTACATTTTTGCAGTACTGCCAGTTTAGTAATTTAATATACAATAGTTAAATGTATCTTTCCGCTTCAAAAATATATTTAATCAATATTTCGTTTCACATTCCTTTTTGAAAATTTTACTTGAATGGGAGGAAGGAATGATAATTTTCACAACAGTTGTTTTAGAGTCTATTTCACGAAGTGAAAAGTGTACCGAATTTGGTTTGCATCAATTTTCCTTCAATATCATATATTGATAAATTCACTTGTTTGTGAGTTTCCTTGAGTGGCCTGCCTGTCTATAAGGAATGTCTATTGTGCTGACGAGCAGACGATTATAGCGAGATCGACAATTTTTGTTTATATTTTTTTTTATACCCACTAATTATGAGCGTTTTAAACAGTTTCTACAGAGCGTGTAGAGTATAAAAATATGTGAATTCAAGAGTTCTAAAGATTACTCCAATATTATTATTACTACAATATTATTACATTGAGTCATTCAATTATTTTAAAGAGTACGAAGAGATAAAAGTTATTATTAATATATATATTCGCCGGAGAATAAGGTGAAATAAGGTGAATTTTTAATCTGTGTAGAGAAATCACTCCACAGCTGATTATAAGTCATAGCTTCTATCTCACATTTTCTTACATGAAATTTAATTAGAAGTCGTTTTGAAATAGTAGAACAATCATATTAGTTGATAGGCATCGTGTCAAAAATGAAAATTGTTCACAGTTTCTACTCATTGCTATACATATTCTCAATCAAACTAATTTTGAAAAGAAAAAAGTTCAATTTTCCATTGTTTTTCTCAAATTGACAAACAGATGCTTGACATTTCTACCTAAAAATTTGATTATTTGCACACTTTACAAAAACAAAGAAATTTATTTATCTTTAGTTAGAAAATGTTAGTACAGTAGAACTGTACAAATGCAAATACCACAAGCAGATTGAAGGAATTAAAAATGATTCAGTTCTAATTTCAAAACTTTCACAGGTGTTTTTACCATACTGTAGAATTTTTAATTTTTTAAAGCTTCAAATTTTCTGAGTTTTTTCAAAAACAAATTATGAATAAACTAAACACTAGGGAGGGGTATAGCTAGAGATAATTGAGGGGATGATTTACAAAATGCTAAAACAAATTTTAAGTATTTCTATGTATCTGATCCGAATGTTTAAACTAATTTTGACTAATTGTATGTATCTGATCCAAATATGGGGTGTGAAACATCCATCGAAAAAATTTAAATAATTTTTGAGAAACTACTTTTTTTAAATAGTTTATATTTTCATTATGACTTAATCCAAAAATCTTGGCTTTAGTATAAGCTATTACTTACTTGTATATAGTTGAATCTTTTTCCCGTCCTTGATGCCATCTGACCATGAACATATAATGAGCTTTAAATAGTTCCAGATATCTTATCCCTTGTCAATTAGTTTGCACAATAAATTTTCAATATTTTTCTGTGTGGTCAAAACTTTTCAAACGAAAAAGGATTACTTCTTGAACATAATCTACAAATATTGATTTTAACAGTGTTCTTTTGTTTAATTGCTAATAAATTGGTTCTGGAAAATTGAAAAAATAGATCGAAAAAAAAGTTTTGGTAATATATTTTAGATACATACATATCGCGCCATTAAGAACTAAAAAACCACAATTTTTGAGAAAAGTTAATTGTGACATTAAAGCGGTAACGATATTTGAGTTACATCCACCCTTTTTCAATCGCGGTAACATTGATTTTTAATCATTGGAATAAAGTGTCACTGTAATAGATGTGGGGAAAGTGTAGTAGTGGGTTATTGGCCTCAATACTACATACACAAGAAATACTAGTTAAAGACTAATATATATAATTAATGAAAACATATGTTTCAACGTTTTCCAGAGGTAAATTCTTAGAAATCAAATGTCTTATAATATATGACCTAATGGGTTAAGAGCTTTTTTGTTTTTTAGTTATAGTACGTTTACATGCAAACAAAATCAGGAAATTTTATAAAATTATATTGTGCTAAATCTCTACATTTACATAGGTTAACGAGATTTTGATTGAACGTTTTCGAATTTTTAAATTTTATTGGAAAGTAAAATACTTATTACATTTTTATTTTGTATATAAAAAGCTGAAAAAAAATTTTGAATGTAAGAAAAATTATGAGTAGAATTTTGAAAATAATTTTTTTTTTTTTAATTTGGTTTTTTTTTTTTTTTTGATTGACATTCTTTATGTCAAATATTTTTTCTCAACCAACAAAGATTTATTTTTTCTACATAAATGAGAAACACAGGTATTTACTGAAGATATTGCGGAAAAATCACATTCATGCGAGATTTTGTTTGTATGGAAAATTGCATAATTTTGAGTAGATTCTATTCAAAATCTTCTACAAATCTCTCAAATGCGCAAAATCTCGTGATTTTGTTCTCCTAAAAATATTTTTACGGTAAACTGGCTGTTATGGCTTAATATTGATATATCTATTCGAAACAATTTGTATCAGTTGATTATTATGGCTGAAGAAGACAGAATTTCCTTTATGAAAATGCTAACACCTTGACAAATTTTATAAAATTTTCTATAGTGAAAACCAAGCATTGAATTTAAGCACTTAAACCATACAAAATACTCAAAGTGTATCCCATAGTACTTCTGCAAAATGTAAAACTTACTTGAATCGGTTTGTGTTTGTAAATTTGTATCTTTAAAATTTATCTTTACTGGCAATACTTCTTTGACAAACAAATACTCATAATATTTTCTTTTCGTACTCTATAATTTTTTCTCTCTTTCTCTATTTCTCGACTTTGTTTTCCTTGTGTATAATTCTCTTTTCCAGTTAACACAAGAACAAAAAGCTTTTATATTTTGGAATAAAAACACGTACAATAAAAATTCAAAATGAGTCGCTTATTACTGAATAATTCATCCACAATAATTCAGTGTGCTACTACTTCTGCCACTGGAGCATCTGTGGTACTAGTACCGCGAGTTTTGGCACGTAACGTCTGGACGGAATCTACCAAACTGAGAAAGGTAAGTCAAATTATAAATTCGATGATTATTTAGATATAGAATGTCAATAATTTTGACGTTGCTTGTAAGCTTGACGTATGCCGGCAAAAAAAATAAAATGCCGGAAATTGTTTTAACCCATATGTGGAAGATGTTAACACGAATGGAAGACATGTATTTTAAAGGACTCAACATAAAGGATTATATGTTGTAGATAATAAAGTAATGTTTTTTTTTTAAATTCATTACAATAAAAGAAATAGCCTAATTGTGTGTATATCGCTTATGCAGCATTAAATCATAACACGCCGGAAGAACAAATTTACATTTTTTGTTATTCACCATAGTTAATAGGGTTAATTTGTATTTTCTTTGTGAATGTATGTTTTTAATGCTGAAATATTTATTAAAATCAACAACTTTTTTATTCTCTATTTCACACAGCGTACAAGCCTAGCCTCTTGTATTAATTCTTCACGTAATCTACAAACATCATCAAGTAAAATGTCAACAAAATGTCTGCAAATCGAAAATATAAATCCGAATTTCATTACTATGGAATACGCGGTGCGTGGTCCATTGGTCATAAGAGCTGGCGAAATTGAAAAGGAATTGGAAAAGGTAAGCAATGAAATATGAGTACATTTGGAGGGTTGGAAATCTAAAAAGTTTTAATACTAAATAAACTAAAATGAAATGAGAGGTGAAGAGACAAATACTTGAAACGCATATACTTAGAAAAATATTTCGTGATATCGCGGTTTAGTTTACTCATTATAAATGAATACAAAAATTTGTGTACCATTCGAAAAACTAGTCTTTAAAATATTTTGCATTTGTTGCGTTGGTATGCATTTCGTAATTATAATTACCTGTGACATCTGTATTTAAGCTTTGTTTTTGACTAGGAATACAATGAAATTCTATTTTACTTGCTCTTTAGCGGACTCTTATATTATGCATTACATTCAGCTTTGTTTACAAATCCATATATGAGAATATGAGTTACTTATGGGTGTGCTGGCGTGTATGTATCTTTAAAATATAGAAATGAACCAATATTGCTTCTGCTGCGACAGAACAAACGATTTCTTCCTGTTGTTATTTACTAATATGAATCTACGTAGATATGTATGTACGTAGTATACAACATATGAATACAAATACAAAAAAAAAAAATATGTGCATACATACTACATGTGAAACTTTTGATTTTTATTTAAAAAAATAAAATCCACAGCAACTTTAAATCCATAAAAAAAGAGTCAAAGAGTCTTTAACCAGACGGCTCTTCTTTATCGAATTGACGACACGAATATGTTGTTAAGTTAACAGAAAACACTATAATTAATTTTGTTTTTAAATAATAAAAAGCACTGAAAAAATTAAACAATTAATAATTTTGAATAAATAATAAAGAATTAAATAAAATATATTAATATATAGAATATATTAAGCAAAATAATAATGGTGTTATTATTTTGAGTTTACAAAAATTTACGTGATTTAATTTTATTTAAATATAAGCATTTAAACAAACATTTTTTATATCGTTGATTCGACGAAGAAGAATCTCAGTGTAATAATGGATGGATCTTCTGAAATAAGAAGTGCCGTGTAGTGTTAAGGGAATGCTAAATATTAAGTGCATACAACTATTATATCCCAACAATTCTTTAAATGAAAATGTTCTTTTTTATAATTTTTAATCTTAGAGATTCACTGTCATTGTCAGCCAATTTAAAATTTTTTATTTTTTTCCTCTCCTATGCATGATAACGTATCCAGGCATTTTACTCAGTAGTCCACATTACTAGGCACTCTACAGACCAGACAACTTTTGACAAGATGGAAAATATGAAAGTACTTACATAGAAGCCTTTGTTATCGACCCTTTTGAATGGTTTTCAAATAAACCTTTATAGCAATAAGGGTGCCTTGGTAGTCAATATATGGGCAATTTTCTTCGCTGTGCTTCAGGAACCTAAAAAGTATGTCATCTAAAACTTAACTTTGTTTTGTTATGTGGTGAAAAGCCTTCCCTTAAACCCGTAGGTACTGCTTGTGTTTGATGGCCCCTAATGAAATTTTCTTTAAAATATTTTTGTAGAATACTTTAACCCTTAGCCCATTAAGTCCCAGAGCAAACCCGCTGAAAAAACCAAAAATCATCAATCACATGTCTTTATCGTCACAAATTCGAACAGCAAATGGTATTATCGCATTTTTTTTTTTGTAAAGTTTCTCTCTTCGAGTTAGAATAACTGTAGTAGCGATTATGTATTGTGGTAACTTTTTTTTATCTGCATTAAAATATACTTCTTTTTTGTGCGTATACGCATGACTAGGACTTAATGAGTTAAATACTCTTTAAAGGGAAATACCATTTCTCAAAAGAAGGTCCAAAAATTCATGTATAGAGTATTCAAGAAATGTTCCACTGTGACGTTTTGTTACCCCTAGTGTCAGTAAAGAAAAGAAACATCTACGGGTATAAGCAAAGACGTTTCATCATACAACAAAACAACCCATTGGTGCTTCTTATCTTTGATGACCCCTAATGTAATTTTCCCTAGAATATTTTTTTGGAACATTTTAACCCTTGAATGCCCTTTGAAAAGGGCCATATTGGTAAAAGTTAATGGGTTAAGAATTCGGAGAAAAAATTCCTCGTAAAATTTGTAAATGATTTTTCATATCATTTAATGCTATTTTTGACTAAAATTTTGAAATTTCAACCCATTTTAAAAAAAAATTGTAATAAGGTGGACCAAAACACAGCTAGAGTTTTTCTACCATTAATTAATACTTTCATAAGACTATAACACAGGTTTCATTGAGGACCGAAAATATATGTTGCACTGTTTAATAAATACTTTATTAAAGAAAACTCAATTGTAAACTGAAAATAGTTTAGTTTGCGGACTTACAGGTAAAGGAAACAAGGTATCGGAAACTGAAGGAACACAGAAAAAATGCAAGCATAAAACAGAACAGAGAGAAAATTCGACACCGGATTACATTCTCCTGGCCAGATACGTAATTAATCATAGCTTTAGTTCTTTCTTACATTCCTCACACTCAAAAAAGGGGCGCAATCATGAAAGCCTGTCTGAAAGAGAGAGAGGTAGAAAAAATAGGTTGCAAGAAAAAGATAGAAACTCGCCTGCCTTTTTTCTAACCGCTTACTTTTTCTACCTCTCTTTTAGATATGCATGCTCTCGTTTGAACAGACACTTAAGATTTTGACTTCTCTTAAACAAAATTAGTTCAAATCTACGTCTTCCTACTATCAACAAATTTAAGAAGCACTGCTTATAAATAACGAAAGCAGCATTGAAGTCTCTATTTCATATTTTTGACAAGGTCAATATTATTTGATGGGAGAGCTTTTGAATTTAATTACTTTTTAAGTACCTATATCTTAAAATTTGTTTGTTATTGTTCATGCGACTGTAAGCAGAAGATTACAAAGCAGATTATTGATTAATAGAAATGAGCGTAGATTATTGAAAAATGTTATTTGCATTTTTATAGTAAACTAAAAGGTTGTAACGGTATAAATATGTATCTACTAAAGTCTCACGAGAGGAAAATCTAAAGAATATTTTCTTGTAGCCTCTTTTAAATTAACAATAGATGTACACTGTGTGTATTGAATAGAGAATTTGTAAGGACATGAGTAGAAACGATAACCAAACATTGAAAAATTATGTTTGTTTGTTTTGTACATGCGTCTATATGCTACAAAAATGAAACACTTAAGTGCGTCACAACTTACAGGGCAATTAAGCCGGGTTTCATGTACACACAAAATGACGTACTACATACATATGTATATCACATACCAATACAAATATAATAACAAACACAGCGGTGAAAAGTGCAAAAAAAGCAAAAAATTGAAAAAAGAAAGCTAAAAGTGGAATAAGTATGTTAGTATATATGTATAACGATTGACACAAATATAACGACCCCTACCAGCCAAATTAATGTAAGCGCCAAAAAGAGAATTTTGCAGGAGAAGGTTTTATCGTATCAATATTAGAAAGCGCCTTTCTAAATATTGATGACGGTCTGTATTTCGGTTTGTACGACGCGGCGCTATCGTTTCCAATGGACATTCATAACTTATAAAAAATGCTCCTGGTGGTAAAGTCTATTTTCCATAAAAAAAAACACATTTTCGAAAAAATGGTGTTTACGTTAAATTGGCGGTTAGGACTTTTTACTGCTGCGCATGTCTTCCAAATATAGTTAAAGAAATCAACGAAGAAAAAACAAAACAAATGTAAAATGTACACATTCGAATGGATAGATTTACTTTTTACTTCCAACGCCAACAACAATTGCAAATGGGCGGCTAATGTGTGTGTGTGTATCTGAGTATGAGAAAAAATAATTTTACTCTGAGAAAAAAAAAAATTGAATAAAATATTAAAAAGATTTAATGAAAAAATAACTTCAATTTCACTTTCATTTTGCATTTAAGTATATTTTCTTGATAATTCCAGACACATATGTAACTGCACAGATTGGAAAGAAGAATGCATTGAAGGTCGTACAGTGAACTTGACTTTCAATGTGTTTTTATACAAACACAGAGAGTTTGAAATAAATACAGAGGGAGAGAGAGAAAGAGCGAGAGATAGTGAGGTAGAGCGAATTAAAGAGCGAATGTGTGAATAAAGTTACATCAAGTGTTTGCTGTCTATTATCCACAGAATATTGCACTTTCACCTATATTTATGGACAAATTTTTTTAACACTAACTGGCTGACTGTCTAACTCACCGATGTCATGCCCAAACCACTAAACCTAGAAACATAAAATTTCAAGACAAACTTCTATTACATTCATTTGAAAAGATCATTGTCTTATATTAAGATTTCAAAAAAGCCCATAAGGGGTTGTGATTAGGCTGGTTTTTTTAGAATTACTCATTGACTATTTCTTTTTTCACATTGTTTTCATTGAAGCTTCTACATTTATACCATTTATGGTATTTGATGGAAACCTTTTGTACTTAAATTATGGTTACTTATGACTTCCACAATCATGACACCAAATTTCATTAATATTAATTATTATTAGTTTGCCATTTATTAAAGGTAAAAAAAACATAACTATAGAGCTATAGACAACCACTGTATAAGCCGCTTCCTTCAATTAAACATATTTGAGAAAGAAAATTTCCGCTTATTAATAACAATGTGCAACAAATTAAGGGTTGCCAAAAGTGATCGGGATCAGATCCTTAAGTTTGATCATTTCTGATTATATTACTATATAAAACCATAAGACCTCTTGGTTATTTTTCCATCTGAGAACGTTTACGTGTTCAGCATTTTTTTAGTAAAATCTTACGTAGAATATATTTTTGTAATACTTTAACCCATTAGCTCCATCACTAATGGATCTTTATGCCCTTTTCCAGAAAAATTGTCTTTTTATCCTATTAAGAGATTCTACAGAGGGTTAGGTTAGGTTAGGTTGGAGTGGCAGCATTATGCTTAAAAGCACATTTAAGCTCATTGTGATACCACAGTACGGCGCGACTCCCCCATTAACAGATTGGAGAACTATGAGGATTCCATAATGAATCTGACTATGTCCTTAATATTTATGGATGATAGCTCGGACAGACTGGTGACCCCAGGAGTTTTAGTCTCCTCCTGGCCAGAGGATGGGCATTCGCACATGAAATGGAGGACTGTTTCTTTTTCCTCCTCAGAGCCGCAGCCCCGACAGAAGTCATTAAATGGCAGTCCAAGTCTTGCAGCATGTCTCCCCATTATGCAGTGTCCCGTGAGCACCGAAGTCGTTATGCTGATGGAGTTTCTGCTAAGGTTGAGTAGCTGTCTAGTCCGTCTATTGTCCATAGTGGTCCATGTTAGCCTGGTAATACCACAGGTATGCTCCGCTACCCTGGATCTTTTTGCTTCCTCAAGGTAGTTTTGCTTAATGGCTAATTTAAAAGACGTAAGGGGGACACCAATGGTGCAGTAAGGTGAGATATCTGTAAGCTGCGAGCCCTGTTTTGATAACTCGTCGGCTTTGCAGTTACCTGAAATATCCATATGTCCAGGTACCCAATATAAGTGGACCTGCGAGTGACTCGACAAAATGTTGAGTGAAGATCGGTAGTTAAGAACAAGCTTTGATGTAGTGAAATCACCGGCAAGGGACTTGATTGTCGCTTGGCTGTCCATTACTTCCGCCTGAAAGACGCTGCAATGGTCAGGAATTCAGAAAGAGAGTCTGAGATCTAACTTACTAGAGAAGATGCCACAGCCGACTCTTTCCTACAATTTGGATCCATCTGTAGAGATTGAATTGACAGTGACTACCTCGTCATTAACCCATTCCTCTCTACTGGGGATATGGGTGAAGAACGTGTGGCTTAAGTTAGTGGTAGAGCAAATGTAGTCTACGTTAGTTGGTACGAACGTATCGTGGATTAAAATCTTGGCATGGTCCAGGTTTGGCCGGGTCCAGCGAGCTAAGGCACTGAGTCTGGCAGCAGAGCACTTAGCTTGTTGCTTAACCAGAAGTGAGGTTGGCAACCAATGAAGGATTGCCAAGAGAGCTTTCGTGGAGGTAGTACGGAGAGCCCCAGTAATCAATATGACTGCCGTTCTTCTAACCTTATCCAGTGGTTTAAGGTTGACCGCCTTAGAGGGTTAATACGTTCTATAAAAATGTTACTCATAAAATTTTACTATGGGCAACTAAGAACTAGAAACTTGTAAATTTGGTTTTAAAATTAAGTACCATGAGCCAAAATTAAACAAATGAAGATGGGAAAGAAATAAACGTATACAAAATTAAATTCAATTTGAGCCGAAAAACGCATTTTTGATAGGCTAAAGCATATATTTGCCCGTAACTTTATTTTTATTTATCCGATGGATTAATATATTAATATTATATGTCATTCAAAAAAGAGCATTTAGCTGCTTACAATGATATATAAATTGCTAATATATCTCTTTAGGAATACCAGAGTTATAGGGCAAAGTATTAGAAAAATTTAAATATTCAAAAAATAAAGGGTTGCATGCCTGTGAATAGAAAATTACGAAAATTTTGTAACTAATTATTCAATACAAATATTTATGTAAATGTGCAACACGTTATAATTCACTATCAAGTGTTTTGAGCTTAACTCGTCACATAATTTCAATGAATCCATCAAGAAATGTCAACAATGAACAACCGCATAATCAATAAAATTTAATAATTAACATTTCCAAACCGTTTTATATTTGTTCGCTATTATTACGATAAATTATGCCAACAAGTGTTATCGTGCATGCGAGAAATTATAAATATCATTCAGCGCAGCACACACATACATACATGCATACTCGTAATTGTCATAGTAGTAAGTATTAGTTTATCACCCCAATTTAGCTCAAATTTAATAGTATTATTTTATTAGCTCTCGCTGCTATTTTCATTTATGTTTTCTCTATTTCTATTTCATACCTAATTTTGCGCTATCAAATAATTAATTTTTGTTTTCTGCTTGTTCTAAGCGAAGCGAAAAAAATGAGAATTAATAAATTCATATCACCACAAACAGCACACACTTACCACCTGTCAACCGAAATACGAACGCAATGCAAATAACACCGTCAAAGTAATAAAACCACAAACAGCAAATGCTCATAGTTACCTAAACCACCTACCTATCTAGATACTTATATACCTGTGAATAAATTTTCGTTGCCCACTCTCGTGCTCTTTCTCCTACACTCTATTCTCTTCTATTGACTCTTCTAGAACATGGCGTACACTTAAATATTTTTAATCGTATAATTTCTTTTATCAACAAAAAAAAACCAATTTTATATAATATTTGATAAATTCCGATAAGAAGAGCGTGCTTAAAAACTACAGATGTAAATACTTATTGACGTATGTTATTAGAGACTCAGCGATATTAATGATTTTAAGGTCAAGTGTATTTCGCTTACTACAGTGTTAATCACTGCTATTTTGTCAACCCTCCCTGGGTTCTCGCAGCCATTGCTTTTCCTTCCGAAAGATGATCGTGGCTCCGATAAGTTTGGAAAGCACTACTAAATAATTGACATTTCCCGAGAAAATTTATAAATTTATGTTCTAGAAATGTTTTCTCATGATAAATTCTTACTAAATTAATGCATGGAGAAGAGTTTCATGTCGTAACCATAGTGAGTTTTAATAGACTTTTCTAAAGAACCTCGTTTTTTATATGACGTTTTAGGAGAGATGACGGAAAATTAAGGCTAACCACCAACTATTTCTGTAGGAGCAGTCTCAATGAGGAGGAGTTTGGGTTTCGAGAGGGCTGATTTTTCTAAATTATAAGAGAGCATATTTTGGGACATAAATATTCTTGAAATTAATAAAAAAAAAACTATTCCAAAATCAGATAGAAATTTAGACCAAAACTCAAACCAAAAACAGACTATAAATCAACCCAAAAAGCAACCCAAATATTGGCCAAAAATCAAAACAAATTTCAGGCCAAAACTCAAATAAAAAATAATTTTAATATTTAAACTTGACATCATTTGAGACCCGTTTATAATTTTCAGTCCCCGTATACCACCCTCTGGATCCGCCACTAAACCTACACTCTATGTAATTGTTCAATTTTAGAGTTTGCCGTACCGATATTATAGACTTACATAGACAAATTCATAAAAGGCTCAAAGTTGTTTAAAAAAGATTAGGGGAAATGAGTTATCAGCTCATGTAGTAATACAACTGGTCTTATAGGCTTCATTACAGAATTTACTTCATTTATTGTCGTTAAAAATCTAACTATCTCTTGCAATGTTCTTTTTTTGCTTGTAAATACAATCTGCTGAGGTAGGTAAGTTTGTTACTATATACATATATATGTGATTTTATCAGCAAATGACATGAACTTTAAACTGACCACTTTTATTTTACCAAACACTTGAAATTGGTCGATTCGCTGTCCAGTTGTTTCTATACTTTCTGCGGAGAGAATAATATTATGAGTAATTGCCTACCTTCTCACATAGTAGTTTTGGTATTTTTTAAACTAGCACTTTGTGTGCAGAGCAACTTTCCTTTTTGACAACCCCAGGTTCTAATCAGGTAAAACAGATTGTAGTACAATAGAGTCTTTAATAGTCTGAAAGATATCCCCTGATTAGAATATGTGTTCATAAGTTTTTTTAATAAGCTAAATAAGTATCTTAAGAGTGGGCTAACAAAAGTTTGCTTCGTAGGCAACACTTCATAAATTTTTGATAACCTCAAGCCTTTGGAAATATTTAATGAGTAGAGAGAGTGCACCATCGTTTGTGACCTTCTCGAAGCGGTTTGGGAGATTCCAGACCGGACATTTTTCTGTGGAGGACGAATCTCGTGAAGTTCGCCTAAAATCTACGACTAACAACGTAAGTTTGGCTCTTGTGAAGTCTAAAATTAACGAAGATCCAAGATTGACCCAAAAAATGATTGCTGAGGAACTGGGCTTGAATGCCATTGTTGTATCGCGAATATTTCATGATCGTCTTGTATCCAAATCAGTACAATGGGTTCCTCGAATTTTAACTAATCCTCAAAAAGAGATTGTAAAAGCAATGATGTCAAGCTATTTCACCAGATAATAAAAATGGGCTGTTATTTCTCTGAAAACTGAACAGACTGTAAGTGCCAATAATATATTGAAATCTGCTCACCACAAAGTTTCGAAACTAGAAAAAAGATGACTGCGCCGCTACAAAAAAAACGAACAACTTCATTATGCTCTCAGGGATTGAAGAAATTCTTCCAGCACCATATTCCCCGGACCTAGCACTGGTCCGGGGAATATGGGAGAAGAAAGGTTTTCAGCAATAAGGAGGAAATAATAATTGCAATTGTTTGTCGAAGAGTTCAAAATGTATAGAAATTATGTTAAAAAGTTTAAAAACGATGAAGACTAAAGTTATGAAACTAAAATTGTTTTTGACCTTTTTCTTGCACCCAACTTAGCGAACTTTTGTTACTCTCTCCGTATATGAATTTTTGTCAAATTAGGTCATTGAAGACATAGATGTCTAGATGCCTCCTTTTCTGTTCTTCCTCGTGACAGTTTTTCTAGTGGAGCAATGTCCCGTAATCATCCAAATCCATTTTTCATACGTCAACTATCCAGCTTTGACTTAACAAGTTTGGTTGTTTTGCAAGGTGGTTGTTACCATTCGCTTGCTTGTTTTTTTACATCAGAATTTAACAATACCTTATCTAACCAAATTAGACACTATCTACAAAGTTTCTTGAATTCTTTGAGCATGAAGGTCATGTCCTGTCTAAAAGTGACCGTTTTTATCAAAAATTAGGGCACTTTTTCTATTTCTTATTGTTTTTACAATTGCAGGTAGATGATTTAGGTTGAAAAAAACGTCATTGGCCAATTTTTGTTCCTTCTTATATTTTATGGGATTATTCATTTAGATATATTCTATTTCGTGTCATAGGCTTTAAGGTAGAAACTGTAACTAAGACCATAATAATTTAGAATTTATTTGAAGTCAGACAGCTCTTAGTTTATATGAAGGTATCCTTTGTTTGTTGCTAGACTTATTCATAAATACTACCAGTAATAATTTTACCAATTTGATTTGTCGTGGTACCTACAAAAAGATTTAACTGCATATTGTGTCATAAATTTTCTTTTTAATGTTTTTCATTTAAGAACTCTTCAACTTTTATAAAATTTTAATTGCATGGGGTTGGTTGTTACTATTTACTTACATACATACGTATTACATTTAAAATTTTTCGTAAGGTTATTTCAATGTTACAAATACGTTTTTTTTTTTATTAAATTTGCAATTGTTGCATTTGCTTTCAATTAGCTTAAATTAGTGTCTATATAGGTATATTTCAAGCGAATCGTAAAGATAATTACGTATGTACATACATACATTGAAAGTACTCAAATTTCATTGTGTATATATATTGTCGTTGTAAATGGTTTTTAATTGTAGAAAATCATTAAATCATTTGTGTATATTTCGATCTTACTCCCATGCAGTAAATGACTAATATACATTTTTTTTTGGCGAGCAGATCAACCACAATTCAAATGATGTTTAACAAATATTGAAATATTCCGAAACTTACGACATTTCCTATATTTGTCTTTTATTATTGTTTTATTTATATACAGTATGTAACTAAATTGAGCAAATGAAGGGACATTTTTGGGACATGAAAAAAAAACCAAAAAAGGCGTCAAATTAAAAAGTATCAGCATACTTAAGTTTCTACACATCCAGATGAACAAAAGTGGAAATAAAATTTTGGAAATTAGATAACTCCTTAAAGTTCCAAAAGGGTCTTGAAAGCACCAAAATTTCGAAAATAAATTATTGTCGAAATTTCGGTATTTTCAAGACCCTTTTGGAACCTGAAGGATTTATCTGATATCAAAAATTTTTTTCCAGTTTTGTTCATCTGGATCTGAAGAAACTTTACTATGCTGTCACTTTTGAACTTGACGCCATTTTTGGGCTATTTTTCATGCCCCAAATATGTCCCTTCATTTTCTCAATTTTGTTACATACTATATATTGTTCGCTTTCTGCAAGACTGTCATAATACAAAAAATCGTGTTATGTATGCAAAAATTGCAATTTAATATGAGTTTTCACGGGCTGATGCAACTTGCCCTTGCGACATTGCGAAAGTGCGGATTGCGGAAGTTTGACACCTTTCTACCTTTAAACTCGTAAGAAGAATCCAAAATATTTTCATTATTTTTCAATGAGATTTTAATATTTTGACAGTTAAACTATTTCGCAACTCCAATATTTGCATTTAACGCTCACATCTTAATGCTCTATGTCGCACTTTCGCAATTTCGCATTTTTGCATCAACGCGTGAATACGCATAATGTTTTACATTGTGCAAAAATCATAACGGGAGAAGAGTTTAAGTCGTTTTTACTTTCAACTTAGATAGATAGATTAGAAAGGGTGTGATCTACTTCGACCTTAAGAGATTTATTGTTCCCCATATTCAACTTAGTAGCAGTTTATTGAAATCTTTAAATACGTTTTCGCGAAAATTTGATTTTTAGACTTATGACAGTCTTACATGAAGCGAGCAATATACATTTCTATGCATTTCATGCATCTCCATATAAAAACATTAATTAAATACATATGATATATGGTACATTTAATGCATTTTCATTTTTAAATACTAGTTAAAATTAAAATAATAGAATTTTTTATTCATGAGCGGTCGAGTGTAAAAGTGATATAGGTCAAAAACAGATTTTGAGAAATAAATTGGTTTTGTAGAAGTGTTGTACAAAATAGGTTACTTATGAAATTTATTTCCCCACTGTTCGTTCAAGCAGTTTTATAAAACACATGTTCAGCGAGTGTGGGTCCTAGACTTACACCAATTTCGCGTTTATGAAAAAAAAATGGCCTACATCGCTTTTGCAATCAACTGCTCATATGTTGACTGCGAATGAAACAAAATCTTGCTGCTTCCGTTACCACCGTTAACGTCTCAGTCTCCGTTGCATGGTCTTGAAAGTGTACTATTTAACCCTTTCGACCCCGAATTTTTCTCTGTGGTTAGAATTTTTGTTTGTAGTTAGATCGTGAAATACTTATCCTAGGAGCCAAATTGGAAATCGCTACGCCCTACCGTTAACGCGCTAAGAATAAATAACTTTTTGTATATAAAAACTTTTAAATCAATATACATACATATTTGTTTTATGAATATAGTTAATAATATTATTTGATGTTTATAGAACAAAGTTTTATAATTATTTTGGAATTTTATTTAATTATTATTGAGTAAAAAGCACTTTATTTTGACGATTCCAATTTTTAGTGCACTGATTTACGACGACACAACTGCACTTTATTAAAAATATTTTTGACAGTTACAATGAAATTTTCCTGGTTTGTTCTGATTCATCTTCTCAAAACATTAACCTGTTAGTACCTACTTAACCCATTAAGGACGAGCAGGAATCAAAGTAGATAGGTCAAGAAAATAACTTAAAAAAAAAATTGCATTACTGGGTTAATCCAAAGAAAAAAAAAAAACAAACATAGCCTTTGCGTTAAGAGGGCAAAGAGATGAAGTTGCACTCAAGTAATTTCGTGGCTGAAAGAGTTAAGAAACTTCAAAACACAACCAAAGAAATTTCACTTAAAAAATGAAATAATGTTAAAATAACAAACATTTTCATGGAGAACAAACTTTAAATACATTTTCAATGCCTAGATGAAGGTAACATCGCACTTAAGCCAAAAATGTACATTTTAGTACCTGTGCAAGAGAGCTAAGTCCATATCCATCTATGCTCAATAAATATCTTCTCTAAAAATCAGTAAAATTTTTTAGGTCATTGAAGACTTGGATGTCAAATTCGTGCAACTCTCGTACTTAAATCAGTGCTGGATATTCACATAGAACAGTTTCCCGTTCCTCTTCTTTCTTAACTGCAGTCGTCATTTGAAAGCAAAATTCTTTGATGTGAAAAGATTTTTTTATTTCAATATGGTAAATCTCACTCGAAGAAATTTTCATTCAATAAAACGAAATTTTAATATTTTTTTTTTTTTAGTTTTTTTGTAATCATTCAAAACTTCACATGCTAAAAACGTAGAATCTGATTTTTTTGTGTCGCAGAGTGTAATTTAAAAGGAATAATCTCACTTTAGAAAAACCAAATGTACTTCATGAAAATTCTAAATGAAATTGAATTACATTTTCTGAATTATATTTGAAATATTCTGAACCGAAAACCGAAATTAAAATATTTTAAAATATTATTATTATTATTTTAAAAGTTTATACATATAATACAATTGTACATATAAACTATTATGCAGTGGCACTGACTGCTATGGTCTTCGGCCATTTTAAAATATATTTATAGAATTTTAATTGAACTTTAGAAAATTTCAAAGGTACTGCAATTAGAGTTTTTAATAATTACATTTGTTGTTCTGAGGTGCAAATGAATTTTTTCTTGTACATTTGAAATACTCTAACTTGTATTTTGTTATTTTGATGAACTAAAATTAATTTGAAAAAATCTGAAGTCGAATTAAAATTTTCTAAAGTACATTTAGTTATTCTGAAAATAATTTTAAATATTTTGAAATTAAATTAAAAAAGGTGAAGCTGTGAGCTATAAACCATTATCTCTCTTTTTTGTTGTTAAATAGAACCTAAAACTTTATGATTTGTTATTTTATGCATTATAGTTTGATTTATATTGTAATTCCTTTCCCTCAGAAGATTAAAGATATCACAAAATGTTTATTTTATAGATAAGAATTAGTCTATTTTTCCATACTCTTCTCAATACTTAAATGAGCTGCAGTTTCTCAATTTCTCACTTGTTTACCCTGTGAGAAAATCATTGAAATTGGTATGGAAAAAATACACGGCACTTAGTGTAACTTTAAGTGCTGTTTTTATTTTTCATACAAATTTTAACAATATTCGTTTTATCACAATGTAAACGCATATATTTATAAATACAGAATTTTAATAAAAATTTAAAACATTTTAATTTTCAGGGAGTGAAAAAGCCATTCGATCAGGTTATTCGTGCCAACATTGGAGACTGCCATGCCATGGGTCAAAAGCCACTTACATTTGTCAGACAGGTAAGCAAACTCTAAACATTCTACATTTCAGCTTTTCTTTTTGTAAAATAAAATAATTTTAAAAAAAATACTACAAAGTCAAATTGAATAAATTGCAAATGTAAATATTTTATATTACAATTGCATGCAATTGTATCAACAATTGTAGATATGATTGTAATAGATACACATGCATTTCATATGCAAATAGGATTTTAACATACAGTCACGAACAATAATATAGAATCATTTATTGTATTTAATTCAATTTGTTTAACATCGTACCAATTATACTAAATTTTATTGTATTTTCTTTCAGCTTTTGGCACTTACCTATGAGCCACGCCTGCTTAACACACCCGACTATCCAGAAGATGTGAAACAGCGTGCTCGTGCAATTTTAGACGGCTGTTCCGGTGGTTCCGTGGGCGCATACACTGATTCTGCCGGCTTGGAAGTTGTACGCAAGCAAGTGGCCGAATACATTGCGAATCGTGATTGTATTCCCTCCGATTGGAACAATATCTTTTTGACAGCCGGTGCCACACCTGGAATTAAGAGTATCCTATCCTTGATGCTGTACGTTTCATTTAAATTTAATTATTGAATCATGATCTTAAATCTAAACCTTACTCATTTTCTCTTCTTACAATTGCAGTGCCAAAGTTGATGGTAAGACACCTGGCATTATGACACCCATACCACAATATCCACTCTATTCAGCTACTATTGCTGAATATGGTATGGAGCGAGTCGGTTACTATTTGAAAGAGGAATGCAACTGGAGTTTGGATACTGAAGAGCTGGAGCGTGCCTATGATTGTACCGAGGAAACTGTTCTGCCACGGGCTTTGGTGGTCATCAATCCCGGCAATCCTACGGGACAAGTGCTGACGCACGATAACATTGTGGAGGTTATTAAATTCGCGCACAAAAAGAAATTAGTTTTGCTTGCGGATGAAGTTTATCAAGATAACATTTACGATAAGGATTCGAAGTTCTTCTCCTTCAAGAAGGTCATGACAGAGATGGGTGCACCTTACAAAGATATGGAACTAATTAGTTTTCTATCGACATCGAAGGGTTACATGGGAGAATGCGGCATACGCGGTGGCTATATGGAAGTGTTGAATATGTGTCCGAAAGTTAAAGCCATGTTAACTAAATCGCTGACAGCATCGCTATGTGGTACCACTGCCGGTCAAGTGGCAGTGAGCGCATTGGTAAGTGTTTATACAATAATTTTTTGTAACAAATTTTATTTTCATTGATTTTTTAACTTCTGCAGGTCAATCCACCACGACCCGGAGAACCATCTTACGAGCTATTCTCTAAAGAAAGGGACGGCATACTGCAGAGTCTTAAGGATCGTGCTGAACTTGTTTACAAGAGTCTAAATAGTTTCGATGGTTTCAAGGTGAATGTGGTGCAAGGTGCCATGTACGTTTTCCCACAGATCCTTATTCCACCAAAGGCTATCGCGGCCGCCAAGGCTAAGAATATGACTCCTGATACATTTTACGCATTTGAGCTGCTTGAATCGACTGGTAAAACCTTAAAAAATATACTTACTCCAAAGTTTTGAATTGAATTGTATTTCGTTTCTTGAAGGTATTTGTATTATTCCTGGCAGCGGTTTTGATCAAAAACCTGGAACATATCACTTCCGCACTACACTCCTACCCCAAATGGATAAATTGAAAGTGATGATGAAGAAATTCGGCGAATTCCACTCTGAATTCTTGAAGAAATACAAGTAGAGTGCCTTTTACTGGCATAAAATTCAAAAGCAGAGAAAACATCTTGACTCTTGACTGTTTTAATCAGCACTCTATTTAATTTTTCTTTCCTATACTTTTTGTTACTTTGTAATTATATTTAAATAATATATACCTACCTTTTAAAATGATTGGAAATGTTTAATGTAATTGTTAATTGTAAATTATCAATATTGTTATATATATACATATACATACTTAGTAGCTATATAGTAACCAACCACCTTTCCTTAGTACTCATTGAAGTCAATTGCTTTTTTCCATGGTGTGTGATCGTCTATTGGTCTACTGCCAATAGTTTGTGTCAAGCACGCATATACACATTTTTTGGAAATATATTATTAAACGTAAATTCGAAGTAGAGAAATATTGCTTTTGCTTTTTATTTATGTAATGTATAGTTTTGAATTAAATCATCTTAATATTTGGATTAAATTATATTATGGAAATGACAATAATTTTGTTAAAAATATTTTTCTTTTATTTAAATTGCATTCAAATAAAATTCAATATTGTTTTCTTAATTAAAAATTTTCATTGATATTAACTTTTATTAAAAGTATCGAAGGTGGTGCTGTGCTCATATAAATCATATTCAATAATATTAACTAGGGTGCTATGCGACTTTGGCAAATCATGACTAGGACAGCTATGAATCCGTGTTCTTCAATGCCTTTGCGCAATAATAGGGTGGAACACATATATCGACCAACAAGCATCAGCTGGTTTCTTCTTAAAACAAAGAAGAAGGCCCTTGATCAATATATTAGAGGGGAGAATCACACTCAATGTTGCCTACAGTGATCGCGCAGTGGACTAATGCAACGCTACAAACAAGAAAAGCCAGCTAAAATCAAGGAGGCTCGCAACTGACGGTATCGACAACTTTGGGATGCCCCCAAAAAGGAGCACCTTATCGCCATTATTGTGGACCATGGTAATAGACGAACTCCTTGAAAGATTAGCAAACCTAGGCTTTAACCCCCAGTACTATGAAAAAGATGTAGTAATAATAATAATAATAAAAATGGTATATCGAACAGAATGCAAGAAGCTCTGAATACCACATTAGAGTGGTGTTTCGATAATAAAATAGCACAAATTCCTTTCACATTGAGGAGAAAACTTAATCTTAATGTAATCTGACTCATTGGACAAGAACTAGTATTTTCAGATGAAGTTAAATACCTTGGGCGACCCTTGATAAAAAAACCCACCTGGAGCTCACACTTTTCTAATACAGTTAAAAAGGTGTCAAGGACACTTCATCCTTGTCAATGCCTTGTCACTTGTACTGGTCATATCAAACAGTCATCAAACCCATGGTCACCTATGCAGCAATTGAAAACACAGAAAGCGAAGGCGCAATCTCAATCAATTAAACTTCTAGGTCATGTTTGGGTATTACAGTAGCAATGAAAACTTGTCCTGCGATTGGGCCAATAATTAGCGAAAAGATAATTTAGTTTAAATGTCTTTATACTGGCTAATGTAAACTGTCAAGCATTGAAATGCGTTGACACTTCTCGAGCTTTAAAAATGTAATCATTTTATCGTTAAAACGCATATTGCACACACATGATTTTACAACAGAACAATAATGCTTTATTTCTTCTCATAATTCGGGACCTTAAATGTATTTCATATTGCTTGGAACTAACTGACTCTGTATTTTCCAGAAAATTTGAAGTGGTTATAAGTAAAGGAGCCAATTTCAAGCATTTTATATTTCAAAAAAAAAAATTAAAATAATAGAGCTAGCTCCAACAAGCCCAAAAACAGAAGAATTGTTAACAGAAAAGTTTTTTCTAATTTCTACCAACAAACACAAGGAAATCATTTTTTTAAATCAGATAATATCTTAAGGTTCAAAAATGGTTTCACAAGTCCCGAAACTTAGAACATAAATTCCGATAAACAGAATTTTATTACATCGGATAATTTTTAATGGAGCGGCAAGATGTTCAAAGTTTAGAAGTTTCTCGACCATAATTTATACTTTCATACAATTTTTGCTAAATTCCTTAAAACTAATAAGTACCTTTAAGAAACTTTTCTGTGCTGTTACTTTTCGATTTGACGCCTTTCAAAATTTTCATCTACGTGAACATTTTTCTGTGGTAATGCAATCCCAACAAACCATTCGGTCTGAAAATGGTACTGGACAGAAACGGTACGTTTTACGTAAAAACGGTGTGGACAAGTTCCTGAAAAAAAGTACAGGAAAGGATGGATCACTTGGACGTCATTAAAATATGCAATTTGAACAAAAACGTTGCTTCCAGTTATAAATAACGGTGTGCTAAATTTTTTTTTTTTATAAATTTGTTTCATATACAAAAAACATTTACAAAATGTTTTAATTAATGTATAATGTACAAAAGTATAAAAAAAATAATTTCATCGTGAGCACATCGCAACTGAACTATGAAAAGAACAGTACGATTTGCGGGTTCTCATTCTCTTTATTGTACTAGATTGCGCGTTCACATTTTGGTTTGCAAGCATATAAGTTTTCGTACTAGTAAAGCGGATGCATCCGTTTTAATGTAGGTTTTGTTGAGAGCATACGTTTCTTGGTTTGTTGGGTATTGCGCATATGGTAACTATGTGACAAAGTGTATTCCATGTCCTTTTCACATCAGATGATTTCTGTAACTCAACCGGCTGTTCTCTTATTACTACAATTTACAACCACTTTCAAGCTAACAAAAAGAACAATGAAACATGAAATCTATATTTTCAATAGATTTTTATATTATTTATATTATGTTAGTCAAATTGCAAAGATAGAAATAAACTCTTAAAGATAATTTGTTGTTTAATACATTTAAGTGATAAATTATTAATATCTTCATATATTACAATAATTTGTTGAAATTGATTTAAAGTTACAGTGCTTTGCCAGAGCCTCATTGCGCTACACAAAGCAATGACATTAATTTGTAGGCCTTAAATACATTGTCATGTAAAGTCTAAAAACAATGAATGATTCAATCTTTAGGCAAAAATTAAGCAAACATATTTCATCATTTCAATAAATTACAAAAGAAAAATTCCACTTAAAGCTATGCATGTAGTAAGAAAAGTTACTAATATAAAGAAAAATTTTACAAAATAATTAAAGTATACTAGCGTACAGTACTTAAATTGTAATTAGGAGTAACAATTAAGCCGTCCAATGGATCAAAACGATGAGCTATACAAAAGAAAGAAAATAGGTGGAGAAAAATGGATATGAAGATTTACCCAAGAAATTTTTTTAAAATACAAAAATTAAAGCATCTAAAGAATGCTTCGGCATTTTAAGAAAGTATAGTCGAACGTTTTGTTCTGTGAACGGATCAATTAATGATTTGCAGGATCATTTTGCTCCCACTTCTGCTGCCTTCTCGTCATTAAATTATATTATAAATTACATGAATTGCTTAGATTTTTGCTTAGTTTGAGTGTATTTAATAGTGTGTAAGTTTGGAGTAGAATTAATCACTAGTTTTCATGCGTTTCACGGGTCCATCGCTGCCCTGGGAATTTGAATCCTCGGAAAATGGCATGCTGGAGACAAAATCGGTGGCACCTTCACTGACCATTGAGAAACCTTTGGGAGAGGAAATTAAAAATAAATATATAGATTAACAAAAGTCAATTAATTTCGGAGTGAGATAAAATAAAAACAATAATAAAAGCAAAATGCTTAAAAATGCAAACATTTTTTGTGTTTTGTTTTGACTTCACTTCGGAAGCGACTCACAAGTGTTTGAATCCTCGGCCGTGAGTCCCGCATAACTAGGCGTTATTTGTGGTGGTGTGGGTGTGCCTTTTTGTGAGTTTTCTTTATCGCTCTTACTGATTGTGTGCTTTTTTTTCTCCGAATTGGATATGGGTACCCATTTGTAGATTTTCATTGTTGTATCACCAATTGTAACCCATTTCTTCTCCCAATGCCTCACTTTGTCCACCGCTTGCATTACGCGTTTAATATCATCCTTTGCACGGCTTCGTGTCTCAGCTCGTACGCTGCGTGACATTTTACTTGAATTTATTGTATTTTAACTAAAAACTTTCAACGTTTTTATGATTTTTCCAGTGATGATGGTGTGCTGATCAAGCTCAGTAAGGAACGATGTAAACATACGAGTGACAAATTAACGAAAATGGCCGCTAAAAACGAAATGAATGTAGACAGCTGTGCATGATTAAGATACAGGTACAGAAAATTTCACACACCCTGAATATTTAAGTTTTTTGTGAAGCTATATTGCAATATTTAGGTTACTACTTAATTGTTATACAAATTTAGCATTTTTAAAACCTAATGAAATAATAAAAAAGCTATTGGGCGACAGCACATCACATTTTACCGAATTCTTAAATATATATGCAGAGCGCCTAAGTTTTGACATAAAAAATCAATAAAATATGAAGTTGTCAAAACTGAACCAACTTAAGGTTCGATTACAGAATATTTCCATTATATAAATTTTTATTTTTAAAAATTATCTTACACCCCTCTTCGCGAAACGTAATTCATTTCATAACATCTACCGGTTTTAATTTTATGAAAACATTGGGCATTCTACAGCTTGAAATTTCATTTTCAATATGTAGTCAAATAAAGTAGTAGTTTCATTAGATATTTGGCTCCAAGCATTTTTCTTTAGGTCAGTGCTCTTACATTTGGCACTGTTGAAGTTCTACCGACACTCAAATTTCCCCAACAAGTTTATTAATTTTAAGAAATCTTATATACACCATTCAATTTAAAAAAAAATTTGTGTAATTTAAATTTTCTCCCTTAAACGTTTTTTAAATAAAACCGCAAAAATATGCACATTACTTTTAACTTTTTATTGATAAATCACTAAAATTAAGATTTTCATTCATTTCATCTAGAGCAAAGTTAAACTTAAATCCGCTACCAGCAGTTAGCTTAAAATCTTTGCTTATAAAAGACTCCGTACTATTTGTCAAATCGACGGAACTAGCTTCAGTTGTTGCCTCGGGCTTATCATCAGCAGATGCATTGAAATTAAATCGAAAATCGTTACCTGTAGTTAAGATTGCTGATTTCTTAACAAAACTCGATTTTTTATTCATATCCGCTGTTGCAGTGAATTTTATTTGTTTAGCAACTGCAAAGTAAGAAGGAAATCTCAAATATAAAGCATGGTCACTTTAACTAATTTTACATGCTTACCAAGAGCCATTTTCTTCTCTTCTTCCTTCATTTTTGCACGATAATCACCAAGAGCCGCCTTCATCACCTGACGTTTTTTAATTAATGGTGCAGTGGAACTTTTGAGCGTTTTTAAGTTTTTTGCAGTATCATCCGCTGTAATTTTGCATTGTTTATTTTAATAAAGTATTATACATATATGTGGGTACATAATACTAACCAATTTTTTGATTTAGTTTTCCTGAGTTCAGGGAATTCTCCAGCTGTTGCACACACCAGCATAGTTCTAATTCAAATTGTACATCAGTATCAGCATCACGGGTGTTGACATTTGCTGCCACGAGTGGTGGTGGCTTCCTGAGAGATTTCGCTGTTTTCATTTTACTCATTTCAACTTCTTAACCTGTGTTTAAAAAAAAAGTTAATTATTTGTGAAATGCACATGAACGAATAGATGAAAACAACAATAATACAGTAGCGTTGACATTTGCACACGTTTCAGTGTTGCTATTGCAATTGTTAGCTTCAGGAATGATTTCTGATAGTACTCATAAGTTACAGTTTGTGTCACCAAGTAAGGTACTGAGGCCCTTTCGAGTGTAAGTGAGCTAAATACTTCGACCCTTCTAATTTTGTTTTAATTAAAACAAGGATATTTTTGTTTTCATTTTATGAATAAATTATTTTTTTCTATTAATCATAATGCAAGTCATATATTTTGCTATATACAATATTAAAATACATAAAAGTACTAGTATAACTCGTTTTGTTCATATTTTTGTTATGTTCCCGTTCAATATTTTTGGTATTTAGACTCTTAGTCTTCCATCCCTTCAATGTCTGTTTGCACGGTAAAATTTTGGCTCAACGGTTCGTCCTTGCATTTACACGATTGAACATTGATGTTGTGAGACCCGGGGCTGAATTTCCTAACTGTGAGAAAATAATAAGTCAACACCGCTCAGAAAAAACAACTCACCGATCAAATTTCAGTGAGTTTTTTCATAGTTAGTGCACAAATATGACAAATAACACTCATTTTCAAAGTTAGAGAATCGAAAAATTCTAACAATTTTCAGTGTAACTCAAAAGCTCACAGTTAGGGAATCCAGCCCCGGTCGAGCCGGGTTGTGCCCTATCGCCAGCAATTTCTGTTGTTCCTTGTACACTTCCTCTCTCAACTTTGTTGTTTGGCCAAGAAATTCGGCTGACCTTTGAATAATCAACCATTAGTGCCTGGTTATATTGGTGTTCGACGAACACGAAATATTTTCTCCCGTGCTCGGTCGAGGTGGTAACATTAAGCTCGTTGCAGAGTTTTGTTAAAATATACTCGTTTGTTTAATACTATTTTTTATATAATGATACTGTTTTGTAAAATAACTCATTACCACCCACAGAATATTCGGCGTACTAGGTGTTCAATCAAGTTGTTTTTTTTTGTTATACACTCTTCGGCTATGTTGATCAGCATCAAATATACAATCTTTCAAGGGACTCGCTGATATCTCGAAAAAATTCGATCATCCCTTATATGAATATAAACATTCCTTGTCTTATCACTACTATATATATATGATTACTTTGTTTTCAAATTGTTCTCTTTTTTAGAAGAATTTGATTACAAAATTTGTTAGGGTGGCAACTCTGTGCGCAATAATAGCATAATGTGAGCATATCGTGCTCGGTGTGAGAGTGAGTAAAGACTCTCTCCAGTGTTGTCGCTGTCACTTCGATTAAACTTTTTCACTTCACTTTCAAGCCTGACACTTCGTCACTTCCTCTTTCATAAAAACACTTCGGTTTTCCAGTTTCAATGAAAAACTAAGATCGATATAAAAAAATTCTAAATATGCTCATCTCTGTAATATGCTCTCACTGTATCCAGATCGGTGTGTTTGAATTTATGTTCCCTATAAAAAGTAAAAAGATAGCAATTAGCATACATACTTTAGTACATTTGAGAACTTTTGTGTTTATTTAAATACCCATGTAGCAACACTGATGGCGAACTGTTATATAATTTATTAGAATTCGGTTGAAAATGAAGAGGTAGACGATTAAGAAGGTGAGTGGAGGATTTTATTTCTAAATGATTTTATGCAAAAAAAGTGACAGTCTCGAAGAATTCTGTCATTTTGTTTTTGGCATTAAAAATTCCTTAAAACAAATTATGTACCCTCATTCAAAAAGTTTTGTCGGAGCCTGATATTGTCTGCCAAAAGTTTTTTTTTCGCAAACTAAACATATAAAACCAGATAAATTTTTAAAATATGTTATTTTCTTATTACGCTTCAAAAAACACTTCACTTTTTTAAAAATCACTTCAATTTTTTAAGAATTTCACTTTACAAAAAAATTTCAAATTTCATGGTGTTCGCCGAGCATACTCGCAATCATGGTAGAAGTATTTAGAGGTAAATGCATTTTTCAAAAAGTTGCCATTTTGAACTTTTGACAAGTAAAAGGAACTTTTTAGAGATGGATATTTTGAAATGGGTACAAAAAGGAGAGCTGTTAGTAGGTTATTAATACTACTTTTATTACTTAGTACTAAATTATAAATTTTATTTATAATAAAAAAAGTATTATGTATAATGTTATTCAAATTTTTTTCTTTATAACCAAACACCTTGAACATGTTAAGAGTTAAAAAATAAAATAAAAAACAGGAACTAATTCTTTCTATGTACATGCAGTACTATGCAAATTATTTTCTTATAAATACTCACTTAAAAATTGAACTATGAAAATACAACGCTGCTGCTGCAAAAAAGAAAAGTATCAAAATAAATGTTTTCCGAATTGTCAAAATGCTTCGACCTTCTTAATTCTTCTGTTATGCTCGCAATATAACCACAGCCTTTTCACTCAAATGCAACTCTGTATGTAATTTCCTATCAATTGTTTCTTCCTTCTTTTTCTAATTGCCGTCATCGGAGGTGGGTGCGTTTTTTCACATAAAAAAAAAAAGAATTGGGTTTTCTTCATAGTTTGCACAGTAATTTAATTTGAATTATTGTAACATTTTCAGATCTCTCATTGATATTAATCAACAAATCCGAATAATAGCAAAAATGGTTGCCGTCAAGAAACAAGTAAGCAATTGTAGCCACGTGCATTTGTATGGAAGCACATTATAACATAACCTCCAATTTAAGCTAATTTTGTCATCAATTTACAGAAAAAGACTTTGGAAAGCACCAATGCTCGTCTTGCTTTGGTGATGAAATCCGGCAAATATTGCCTGGGTTACAAACAAACGTTGAAGACATTGCGTCATGGCAAAGCTAAATTGGTACTCATCGCCAGTAACACGCCCGCATTGAGGTGAGATTTTTATGATAGTCAATTACTGAGAAGTAGTTTTCCATTGAAAGTAGTGTATATATTGTTGGAACCATATGGAGTCTTGCGGGACTAAGAAGTATGTTTCCACATTAGTTTTTCATTTGTATGCATTTTGGTGTGTGATTGGCTTATAAATATGTATAGCCTTTCATGCATTCAATATGCTCAATGGGAGCTATGGAGTAGAGACTGAATAAAGTATGCATTAAGCGGCTTATCAAGCAGCAAGTAAAGACATCCAAATGGTTCCAGCTATTTCAATGCAGGTAATAATACGTTAATTACTTCTATGCGCCTTTTTATATATTTAATTTTCAAATGATGAATGTATTTTGCAGATTATTAAAACCATGTTGATAATTTTTAAATACTAGAGACTCTTTCTGATTAGATTTTTTACAAATACTTAATTTCGCACTTGTTAATTTGAATGCTAATTAAATATGTATTTTGCTTTATTGTAGGAAATCCGAGATTGAATATTACGCTATGTTGGCGAAAACTGAAGTTCAGCACTACAGCGGCACCAACATTGAATTGGGTACTGCCTGCGGTAAATACTTCCGCGTGTGCACCTTGTCTATCACCGATCCTGGAGATTCTGACATTATCCGTTCATTGCCAGACAACTAAAATTGAGAATATGTTTTTTTTAAATTAAAATACATTTTAATATTAAAACTGAACATTTTGTAAGTTTTTATTATTCTTTGGTGGGGGTTAGTGTTGATTCGATACCCACATAGTATCGATACTTTTACTCATTACTTGTATCGAATAAAAGTATCGATGCTACCGAAAATATCGGAAAAAGTATCGAATATGTACTTGTATCGAATTCTCGTTTAAAGAGACAAATTACTCTTTTTTTAAGTGTTTGTCAAGGAAAACATTCAGGCCAGAACGGCCATTGTGATACAACATGGTTGAGCCTACAGTTTACACTACTCAACACGAGTTTTTCACCAATAAATCATGGTTTAGAGATATGTCCACTGGAAACACGTGAATCATATGAATCAAATCGCTAGAAAATTTATAATAGAAGGGAAACTAATCAAAAGATTAAAGCTTGTTAAAAATATTTTATTTTAATGCAAAGGTTTCAATAAACATTATGTTCTACATGCATGGTCGGAAATATCTTCTAGAACTTCAATACTGTACTGTAATATTGTCATACATTGAAATATTGCAATAAGGACTGAAATATTTTGAGTAATTCTGCAGTAGCAATTTGAAATATATTATTGATTGCTGTAAAATATTGTAAAATGATCCACAACTTTAAACATTGTATAGCAATATTTCAGTTTTTTAAATAAATATTTTCCAAAAGTATCGAGTATCCGATACTGGCTCTTTTTTCCGATACCAAGTAAAATACTTATGTATGTTATAGCATCGAGTAAAAAAAGTACTTGAATCTAATGAAAAGTATCGAGTTTTTACTTGTATTTAGTTGTATCGAATCATCACTAGTGGGGGTTTCCTGAGTAGTGGATCCAGAGAACCCGACAATCTTGATTTAACAGTATATAGTAAACAGTGATTTTTGAGAAATCAAAAATATTGCGATTTTCCAAAAAGCTATCAGCAGTGAAAAACATTTACATTCAATAAACGAAGAATTTTACATTTTAAAATATTTTAATAATAATTTAATATAAATATTAAAATGGGTTTGGATATTTGAGTGAATTCTGATTAGCCGCCATAGTGCCAATAGAATGCGCGTTACAGTGCAACTGGTTATTGAATACACGAACTACAATAAATCTACAATTTCAACGCCCGTTTATAAATTGTCAAAATTTTGCACAGACCAGCGTTCGATCTGATTTATGATCTAAATTTTGGTTTACTTTTAATTTATATTTGGCGTCCTTTTAGCCTCAGTTTTAACCTATTAGTTTGAGCTGTCGAAATTTTGGTCAGAATTGGCTTGATTTTGATACGTATTTTGGTCTGGATTTCGGTCCGAAACCGGTCTGAATTCGGCTGGAATTTTGGTCCAGTTTTTGTTTGAGTTAAAATTTTTTGATGTGAATATTAATCAGATATTCCCACTAGTTTTTGGTCTGAATTTTAGATTGCTTTCGTTCGAAACTTGGCGTCCTTTTGGCCTAAAGTTTTGTCTAAATATTAGTCTAAGTTGTGATATAAATTTTTTTTTGAATTTTGGTTTGGACTCGGTCTGAATTTGGGGTTTTTAGTCTGAGTTTTGATTTGAGTTTGGCTTCATTTTGGTCGATTTTTGTTGGAATTTTAGTCCGATTCGAGTTCTGAACATTGTTTTTTTTTGTAACCGGTTGTTGCCCAGTACCCGAAAGCGTGTACGGATGAAATTTAAAATGTATTGATTTTTTGGTCAAATTAAGATATTTTTAAGTTTTCATAAAAATGTAGTTCTTATTTCTGGAGTTGTGAGATGGTAAACTCACTTACTACCAGGCCGATATCAATAGTGATATCGATGCTAAGAGTGAAATGAATATATATTTTGAAAGTTCGTTTTAAGTACTATCCAAATCAACTGTTATCTTAATTTAATTATTTCTTTTCTGGTTTTTGTTTACACTAAAAATGACTGAAAATATAAAAATGTAAATTGTTTCAACAAAATGTTTTTTCAAAATAGATCATTTAACAATATAAATCCGTCAGACATCACATATATGAAGTTATATGATTGAACAAAGTGCTGGTAAATGAACATACCGGCTGGACAATAATGAGTTAATCAAGGTTTTAATCTGAATTTGGCCTGTATTTTTGGTGTGAGCATTGTTAAAATGTTTACACTAGTTTTTTGGTCTAGGTCTGGGTTTTGGTCCATATTTAGTCTAATATTTATACTGGGTTTCCTACGTTCCTTCTTAGCTTGCCATAAAGTTTTTGATAGGTGGGTAATTCACTCAACAAAACAAAAAGTCGAGAAATAGAAGTTGGTAATTATTGTTTGGCATATAAACAGCTGATTTTTTAGTTGGATATTTTTCTGATCAATTAGGTAACTTCGTCTCAGCTATAGGTCTCAATGAACCACTCTCCATGATTGACACAGGGTGGTGATAAAATTCTTTAAATGGCTGATAGTAATTGTCTGTAGATGTCAGTCGGACAGTTGTCATTGGTCGTGTTTCGCTGACACAAAAAGGGAAAAGCTGCTGCCGGAGTTATTTGTTAAAAATCGGTATTGTGGCTAGCTTTGTCTTAGAAACGGCATAATTCATTAGTTGTAAACTTTTTGAAAACCATTAAATTCTAGTTTGTGAAAAGTTTTAGTTTCCTTCTAAAAAAAAAAATTATGGACGATTTCGAGTTTGTCAACTGTCAAAGTTTTGAGAAATCATGCTGACCAACCATTGTTGATCTGAGTTAGTTACTTTGTTCATCTCAAAATCAGGATATTTATATTGTCTTCGACTTCAATTCCAGCATCCAGAAATACGCATACAATTTAAAAATTCTTAGTTCAAATTTTAATTGTTTCCAAGCATACAGAGAAAAAGCCATATTCAACCATAGATATTTAAATAGAATATTACATAAATGAATCTCTCGAATCCTTAGGGGGTAGTACACTAAGACAAACTTTTACTTTTTCTGTTTTTTCTTTTCGGCCTCTTCTTCCTTTTCCTTTTCAATTCCAGCCACATACTTTTCAATTTCCGCAGCGGTCAGCATTTTTAATGGTTTATTTTTTTGCATAACTGCAATTTCCAAATTTTTCTGACCCGATTGAGCCACTTCCAGCAACGCTCTAATAGCCAATTTTACAGCACCTTCCTCTAATTTGACTTCCTCATCTTTATAGTGTTTTTCAAGAAATTCACGCACAGTTTTTGCTGAACGTCCTGTGGCATTTGCTTTCCATTCATAGTAAATACCAGATGGTTCTGTTTGATAAAGATGTGGTGTACCATCGTCATCAAAACCGCCGATTAAGCATGAAATACCAAAGGGACGGCGACCATTACTTTGCGTGTACTTTTGTTTCAACTGTGCTATAAATCTGTGGAAGACGCCGAGATTGATTTAAAATAACTCTAATTGGAATTCTGTTATCGACGCTTACCTTGTGATATATTCCAAAGTAACTGGATCCTCTACATTCAACTTGTGGCTCTGGCACTCAACTTGTGCCCGATTTATAAGAATGCGTGCGTCGGCAGTGAGACCAGCAAAAGCCATTACAACATGATTGTCCAATGGGCAGATTTTACGCACTGTACGTTCTATTTGCAGCGAGGCCACAGATTTCTTTTCCACTCCCAATACTACACATTCAGTGCCGCGCACACCAACCTATAAATGTATTGCAGTCGCATTGTAAATGAATATTATACAAAAATTTTTCTCCAAAGGACAAATAAAATCACAAAAAGAAGCTAGGTTAAGTTCACTTACCGCTGTTGATCCTTTTCGTACAGCTTCCTGCGCGTATTCCACCTGTAGCAAATGTCCATCGGGCGAAAAGATAGTTACAGCACGATCGTAGCGAGCAGACATGGTTTTTTATTTCTTTATTTTGTTTTAAATACAATTTGTTACCAAAATAGCCGACGATGACTACAAAAAATTAAAAAACTGTTTGTCAGCTTTTACCACAGTGTTACCAGCACAGAATAATTATTTTTGGTTTTGCCACAAAAATTCTGCAATGAGATGCTACCATATTTTAAATAGTTTCACGTAGAAAAAAATTATTTAGAATTCAATCACCGTTGACTTAAAACGCGTTTACACAATTAATTTTAATTGCGTAAAATTTAACTTTGTATCCATTTTGACAATATGAATATTTGCGAATTGATGCTAAAGTGCGACTTCGATTACTTCGTGTGAGCGTTTAATGCAAATATTGAAGATGCGAGTAAAGTCAATAGCAAATTCAAAATTTTAACTCACCGAACGAAATTTTGGAAGTTTACACTTTCAAACTGTGAAAAAAAAAAAAATCAATGTACATATAATAATGTTGTAATCTTCATTAGAATTGTGTGGATAGGTTTTTCAGTACACTGGAGCTTAACCACAAATTGGTTTTCATAACCATTACCATTGGAATTCATCATACCAAGTAGAATCTTATTATTCTTATTTAAATATAACATGGTGGCCTGTTATCATTTCATATCGATAATAATATAAGAAGGTTATGAGAATTAACCACCAGACCTAGACAGGAATCAAACACGAACCTTTCCGGTGAAAGTCTAATGTTCTACTAATTGGGACGTGAATTCGTCTTTTAATTGCCTTGGCCTTATCGTTTAGAAATTTCTTTAATGATTTTTTAAAGTTACTCTTATAAGTTGCAAAGAAAAAAACCTAATTGTTTATTAGTTTTAGCCAGTGCAAGTGAAGTTTCGAATGAGCATTTTAAAATTGTTTTCATCTAAGTTTTCTTATTTAATTTTATAATGCAACTTTCAAAGATTTTCTTATTTGCTTTCTATATGCTGCAAAAATTGAACAACGTTTTATGCATCCATTTCAAAATTATAATCACTTTCATCCCATAATGAGTTAATTTAAAAATAAAAATAAATCAGAAATTAAAACAATAAATAATTCAAAGAATATACTTCAAATAAGATATTGGTTGAATTTCTTAATGAAGCAAGAAGTTTTGAAGAGCTACATTTATTGTTTCGTATCAAAATTTCGACTGTAAGCGAGATATTTGCTACAGTGTCAACAGGATGGAATCAGATCAAAGACGTTACTTGCTTACGTATTAAGGCTGGCTTTTTCTTTAATGAAATTTGTTATGGAAATTTTTCCTAAGGAGTTTTAAAGAATTTCACATATATTATAAAGTTCTTGTAGCGCTATTTTGATTTTGGGTCACAAAGAGTTGGCAACCACGACGGTCAGTGTACACACTGCCTTTTTCTCTTTTTCGCAAGTGGTGAAGAGCGTGTTGGAGAAACCCAAACACAATATGCTCCATTACCTTTTTACCAAAGTAAATTTCAATCATTACTTGCTGTGTTTTTGAGTTAGTTTTGTTGTTGGAATTGCCTGTCAGTTTTTTTCAGTTTTTTCACTTTGTCTCTGCTTTATCGTCTCGTCTATTTTTTCTTGTGAATTGCGTGAGTCGTCGACGTTCTCAGATGTTTTTGACAATAGCGACGACGACGAATGGAAAGGATTTTTTGTTTTTGAAAAAAGAAAATTTTGTGTTTTATTTTTATTTTTGCAAAAATATTTCTGCATGTTTTTTATATGTAAAGTGTGAATAAAAGCGGCCAATTTGTGAATGTAACGAAAATAGAAAATTGCTTACGGGGAAAAAGTGAAAAAAAAGAAAACGACAAATGTGAAAAATTCTTGAGCTAAAATTGAAGTAAGAAAAAAACTACGACGACGATAAAGAAAGAAACGTAGAAAAAGAAAAGCATTGGAATATTCTTACAAAATTAGCGTAAAATTTGTGAACGTGAATTTGAAATTGAATTTGGCTAAGTGACTGCTGGCTCCCAAACCAAAAAAAAAAACAAGGATTAAAGTGGCTCAAAGTGATGGCATTAGCGCGTAAATTAACAGCAAAAATATGTAAGTATGTAAGCAGGGAAGCGGCGTTAAGGCTGTTGTAAGTAATCATAATGTGGAGGTGGTACTAGAGCGGCTTACATATTAGGGAAATGTACGCCAAATACACAAAAAAAAAAAAAAAAAAATGCTACAGCCAAAGTTATGCAAATTTATTAATGTGGCTCTCTTTCTTTTTTCTTTTTTTAATTTCCCACAAATTTATCTACTCTACTCTCAATATAGTTTTGTTGCGTGCTTATGCATATTTCTCTCGCTGCTACAAAGCGAATGTGCAAAATTTCACGTAAACCCCTTTACATATGGGTAATCTCTTGGGAACCCAATATCATTTTGGCCCATTTACCTTTTGCAACAATGACATAGGAAGACAATGACTCAAATTTTTTTAGAGTTTCTGTTAATTTATTTTAAAAGTTTTTCCTTATTTGTTTTGGTTATGATTCACTGCTTCCTCTTTGCATTGTAAAAGTAGCAAATAATAATTAAAAACACCTAAATAATCTCTGTTATTAATCTATTCTATTTTTATATCCAAACACACACACATACACAAACACACAACAGATGAGATAAAAGCCCACAATGGTAATGTCACCAGTCTTGATCTTGGCGAAACGGGGCGCGTTTTAGTCACAGGTGGTCAAGATCGCAATGTAAACTTGTGGGCCATTGGCCAGGATGAGTGTTTTATGGTAAGTTTTAATTGTTATGTTCTTGCTTTACTTTAATTCTTCTTGCTTTTGAATTCTTCTCTATTATTTTATTAATTCTCTTTTTTTTTATTATTTTAAAGTCACTCACTGGCCATAATCGTCCCGTTGATTGTGTACGATTCGCCTACAATGATGACTTTGTTTACTCAGCCGATGATATTGGCATCATACGCCGTTGGGACTTAAATGCTCAGACTATATGCTCCACCTTAAATGGCCATATGAAAAGTGTTCGTACCTTGGATTTTAATCCGTCCGGAGAGTATGTGGTTTCAGGCAGTAATGATACAACTGTGAGGTAAGTTTAATTTTACTTATATCCGTATATAAATATTACTATACCAAAACGCCTTTGCATATTAGTTCAACAATGAAATGATCTTAGTTTAAAAATTGAATATTGTTTTGCCTTTCATATGTAACTTTGCTTTATCCTGTATGAAAATATTTCATATTTAATTTTTGCTATATTTAATTTCTAGCCAAATATAGTCAGCACATTTCTATAAATCTTTTTTAATCCTCTATGTGCGAAACTGAAACTGGTCAATGAACTCATATACAAATACCAAACAATAAAAAATTCACTCAACAATTCACATTTGTAGGTCACGCAAAGCGCTTGTTGGTAATTTTTTATTTACCAAATCGTTTCGTAGTTTCATAGCTTATAATTTGTTTATTTAATAAAACGGAAGTGTAATTTTCAGTGCCTTAACATCATTTCAAGGGAAAAATCGATTATTCCTTAAACCTCTCAGGGTAACTAAATGACCCCGGTGTCCAACATGATACTTCTTTTAAAGTTAATTTAATATTAAGGAAAACAGTAAAAATTGTTAGAATTTACTCTTATTAGATTTCAAAGTCAATAAAGGAAACTAGGTTACACAAACTATAGTCCACCTTCTCTTTAAAGAACATCTATACAACGAAATAAGTAAGACACAGCTCTTTAGTGTTTATTATTCTGCTTATAACGAATTTCCATTTAGCGAATTTTTCTCTACAACGAATAATTTTAGCAGCTGTAAGTTGATTGATTTTAATGAGTAATCGCTCCGGGCAAAAAGTAAAACATATTTAAGGGATCCCTAAATTGCAATAAAAAACAAAGACCCATCCACCACTAACAAGTGGTTATCTGAAGTTGCCTGTCTTCAGCGATCAAATTAATTAAAAAAAAAATACATATATTATATTCTCGTATAACGAAGTAATTTTCTGTTCCCTACCCCTTTGACAAGAAAATTAAATTTCATTTTACAACTGACAACAATTGAATCATCAGGAATATATCCACTAATTTTTACACTTTTTTCCCATTTGAATCTGAAATTACTTGAAACGTTTAATAAACTAAATGTTAATCTAGTAATTATGTCTTTTAAAGTTCATCTGAAACTATGTCAATACCATTTGCTAAAAAATATTGAAACTATCCGGGATTTACAAGTTAAATTAATAACTCTGATTCAATAAAGATTTAACATTAATATACATTACTTCCTACCGTGATATCTAGTTTCTATTGGAAATTGTTTCGAATAATTAATTCATAAATATTCTCAGATTCCTGTCTAGTCCAAAATTCTTAGCTGAACTACTTAGTTTGTATAAAATTGGTACTTATTCTAGTTTTAAATAAAAAAAAAATTTTTTTAAAATCAACAAAATTTAATTAGTTTTATAATAAAGTTTTCTCATTAAAGACTGGAAAAAGAGTTAATTTGTAAATGAGAATATATTTTTCCGTCCACCTTAAATTTATTGTTTAATCTAATCATTTTGATTATGATGTATTTCTGTTTTCATACTTGAATATTTAATTGATAACTTTTTTTGCATTTTCTTTTCTATTATATTCTATCTTAGCTTCTCTGATTTATACGAATTTAGTGAAAGGTATCTTTGAACTCAATCGTCATTAACAGCAATGGCCAACAAAAAACTACTTCTTAAATTTTTCCTAAAATATTTTTATTATTTCTAGTTCATTTTGACGTGTTGATTTCAAAATTAAAAACTTTGAAAGAAAATAATAGTTTTTTTTTTTACATTTAACCTATAACTAATAATGACTTAAAGTCCATATATACCAGTGTAATCTATTCTCATTGCACTGACCAAAACACTTCTAAAAAAACTTATACTTATAAAACTTCATGAAAAAAGATTATGTAAGATAGAATTATTATGAATATGTGATATTCAGTTATATAGAAATTAAATAATATACACTCATTTTTATTTAATATTTCTCATACAATAGAGATTAAACATACTACATCAAAGTCTCGTAAAAGTTGCATCGTTACTTTTTTGTTGCCTAATAATAATTTCGAATTTTCATTAAATATATTATTGTGGTGTCAATTAAAAAACAAGTTGATGGAAATGTACATAGGAAGAGTTATTTGGATTTGCGTTATTTCGAATTACGTCGCCTTTCTCTGGTCCCAATTTTCAACGCTACTCAAAGTTTTGGTGTACTTGTATGAGGGTAATGATCTTTCTGGTTAAACCAATTTATGCTATCTATACATAAAGAGTTATATCAAAAGCTCACTGAAAAACTTCAATAATATAAATTTTAGCTGAGATATTATTTTGCAGATTAATCTGGTAACTGGTAAGGGATCGTAATAGATCATTTCGGTTGAAGTTTATTTAGCATTCAATTTAACTCCATGTGTTTATCTAGCTCTCTTCAAATAAATAATTACATCATTCATATTGCGTTTTAAGTGTTTGTTGTTAGTTTTTAGAAATTATATTTTATTTACATACATATGTATAGGTATTAAATGACTTAATTTTGATCACAAAGAGATCACTGCCGTCTCGTTGAACAATGTCACAAAAAGGTCAAAAGTATATCAAATATCAATAACAATTTCTGAATTTTGACTTAATTTCATAATTTAATCATTTCCAATTGCCTATTGATGATAGCTTTCGATTTCATTATTTGTTCAAGAAATAGTTTGTTAACTTTAAAAATTTGAATAGAAGCGTGAAACAGCGATTTCATGAGTCTTTTGTTGAATCAATATACATATAGGTAGTGTTGAAGTGGAACGGCGGCGCAAAATCACGACGAAAGTAAATTAATGATAATGACACAATGTGCGCGCTTGACGCTACTATTTTATGACAAATGCTTTAGAAAAAAAAAAAAATGGAAAAAAGTTTTCAACTTCCTAAACTAAGAAAAAAAAGTTTTTAAAGATTCAATCAACAATGAACGACAGCGTTCACTTCAACGCATGACGTATGAAAAAATTACGCCCCTTATACGTAGACAGTGAGCGTTGTATGCTGCGTCGTTGGAATGCAATTAATAAAAACCACATTTGCGTATATTATAATGGCAATGCGTAGGAGTCAGTATTTCATAAATTGTAAATTCGATTTGCATTGAAGAGTTTGTTTTTATTGGAATTTAGTGACGATGGATTAAGCGTTGTTCGCATGTTAAGGTTATAGTAATCATTTATTTACATGCTGATTTTTCAAAACTTGTTTTTTGGTTTACCTATGTATATTCATTTGAAGCTTTCAAGTGTCTGTTATATAAAACGCTTACAAATATTCTGCTTTTGTTTGTATTTTTTTTTCCATTCTTAGCTTAGCTCATTAATGTCGAATTAAATGAAGCGTTGCAAGTTTATTTCTCTTTGTTTTAGTAATTATTATACCTAATGTATTTATGAATGAAACTACTGCTACTACTTCTACTTACGTATTTGGTAGCATTATTGTCAACAACAAATGGCTTCTAACAAACTATCTTCAAAATAAGTTGCTAAACGCATTCCACAAAATTCTCCTTAAAATAAATTGATTTTAAAATCAGAATGGATTTATGTTGTTCGGAATTTTTTATGAATTAGTTTTTTTTTTTTTTTGCGTTCAGCTGCAATCCCACGCTTTGAACAATCACAAATTTTCTTATTCTTTAATTTGGCTATTGATATATGTATGTATATCTGTTCATCTCGACGTTTATTGTGGTTGGTTTTTTTTTTATAAACTACAGTCATGGTATTCATGTTTGTTTGTAATAACTTAAATAGAGTTGAGTGGGTTTGATACGCTGCAAACTAAAAAATCTAATTTGTAGAGCACAGAATTTCATCCAGTCATGTTTCTCCTATAATTTTATAAATCTTGATTGCCTCGTAGTATGAAAGTTCATTATTGTTTACCTGGGAAATCCCAGTGCTTTGAAATCTTTCATTGATTAGTGTTCTGCTGTTTCCAAAGTATTGGCGAATACAGAGGTGGGGAGAGTGTGGGGCGTGTCACTTCATACAATCTGTTTCTAGAAAACAATTTCAATGGTGGACAGATGTTATAAACTATATATATACATACAGGGTGGCAGGATTGAAGTGCAACTTTTAAAACTCATATTTCTCGACAAATAAAATTTTTATTTATTTGTATTTTATTTTATATTTATGAATAAGATCTTAAATTTCATGATCAGCAATCAGTTTTCGAATGAATCCTCCTTGGAGCGAATCACTTTGTTAAAACGGTGGAAAACCCTATCGCAAGCTGCACGCAGGATGCTTTGCGGCATTTTGGCCCATTCTCTGATCAGGGCGTTTTTCAGTCCATTCAAAGTAGCGTATTTTTTAGAGTTAACCTTGCTTTCCAAAATACCCCAAACATAAAAATCCATCGGATTCAAATCCGGTGAATATGGCTGGTAAATTGAGGGTGGTAAGAACGCTGGGACATTTTCACTCAGCCAATCTTTCGTTTGCGAAGTCTTGTTGAAAGTCATACCGCCTATTTTTAAAATGCTTTGTAGCTCTTCCTACACCAAATCCTGATACGCTCCTACAGGCACGAATATGAGCAGAGTATGGCCAGTTGGAGTTATTTCGGCCTACGCTATAACTGAGGCTGCTTTTTGTCGTTTTGTTTGTGTTAACAAATTGCTCAGTAGTAAAGATTTCTCATCAGTGAAGACCATGTTGTCAAGTTCAGCACGAACTGCCATTGTCTTCAGTTTCTTTTGCTCTTTCTAGCCTAACTGTTTTACGATGATCGTTAAGATTCTGTAATTTGGATATTGCATGCACCATCGCCAAATTCCTATGTCAGCAACCATTTTTGTACCTTTTCGGCGTGGATTTCGCTCGAGTAGCAGCATTACTTTTCGCACGTTCTGCTGCGATGTTGCAGTTGATTTACGACCACCACCATAGTATTTTTTTTACACTGCCGGTATCTATATATAGTTTTATAGTCCGAGCGACGAAATTCTTATTCACATTTTGCGTACAAAGCCTGCGAGCAATTTGCTGATGATGATGATTTACCGCTTAAATGGAACGCGAACACAGCGTCCCTTTTTGTTTCAATGCTCATAATTTTTAACTAACAACAGACAAAAGCTCATTTTAAGGTGAATTCGATGGAGTAATGCACGACGAATGAAAACTGAATTTTTTCATTTACTATTATTAATTGAGTCAGATAATACACTCTGAATTTGATTGTAATTCAATCTGGCTGCCCTGTATATACAGTATATGGAAAAAATAAATTGTCAAAATAAAAATAAGTTGTCAAAAGTTGGTCAGTCTATGTTTGTATTACTATTTGATGACGAATCAGGGCTTAGGGGTGATAATTAGAAAATGCTTCCCCCGTCATTATGAACACATTTCAATACTTTTTTAAATATTTTGATGCAAGCATTGTGATCTGAGATGATGAAAACTTTACTTATTCAACTTTTCTGTTCAGATACTGGTACGTCTTTTGAAGGATTAGATACCATATCAGCATTTAACTTGGCTTCTAGTGATACAATTTTTATTATGGGCGCATATTAAATGAAAACTCTCCAAAAATCTTTCCCTTTATAAGCATTTTGTATTCATGCTTTGAGATAGCTTTATCATAAAATCCTTGAAGTTTTAATTTGTTATCGCTATAGAATTAAAACCATTAAAGTTTTACCTCGAAATTAAAATGTGGGAGGATGAACCCATGATAAGAATGAAATGTGTTCATAGAGTGCATGATTTTTGAGGACTTTTCTCTTTATTATGGAATTTTTCCTGGCTTTTGAGGCAACTGAAAGAAAAAATACTTCCAAATATTTGTGCAGGAATGGGTTTATAAAATTTGTTGATTGGGTTTATAAAATTTATTGAAAACCAAATGGAATACTTATGTACCTACTCTATTAACCCAGCAAAAACGTGCCAGTTCATGAAGAAAAACTCTTAGTAGTTAATGTTTTCATGATTTAATATCAAAAAGCTTAAGCCAAATGTACTGATATTTATTCACAATGATGAAATAAAAATTTTGTGATGATCGTCACTTAGCCCTGACTCGTCATAAATGTTAATGCAAAGATAGATTGGAAATGTATGCTTCAGAGCACGCTCCCCAAACTAACGAAGAATAAAGGAAATCGGTGAATAATAGTTTGGGAAAAAATACTTAGAAGACTAATTTACTAAAATGTTTAGTGAAAAAAATTATCACTTTGAATGCTGAAGATTTTGACAACTATTTTTTACACCTTCGTACTGTCAGTAATATTAAGCTTTAAAAGAAAATCACAAAATTTATTTCTTTTTATGTAGTTTCAAAAGCTATCTATTATTGAGAAGATATTTGGTGTTAAAGTTTTTATTTCGATAACTTATTTTTTCCTACTTGAACAACTTATTTTTTCTCAAGACCACCCGGAAAAGTTAATATCTGATGTCAGTAGTAAATGGGTTCATTTTATTTTTGAATTATGTCAAATTTTAAGGTTAACATTATAGAATTGAAGTGACCAGTCCGGATATTCAAACAGCTGGTTGGATCCAAAAATGTTTTAAGTAGTTCAAAAATCTTACAGTGCAAAATTTTATATTATCCCTTAAATGTTTCACTTGTAAGAATTATTGATTTCCAAAACAGTTATTATAGACTGTATTTTAACTACATACATCAAATTTGGTTTTATTTGCTTCAGAAAAATGGTAAATTTTGTTTTGGCTTGAACAAATTTTTTGGTTTTGATTTGGCTCAAATGAAATGAAACAAAAACGGTTTTGGTTCAGGGTTCGACTCAAGTTACTCGGTTCGAATATGGTTTAATTCAAAACCAGTTTCCCCCCTGCATTTGTGACAGATTTCTAAAGCGTGCATGCCGTAGTATTATCATTATTTTTTCCCATTCAACGTAGAGTAAAATAAATTTCCGTATTTGCTGAAATGATATGATGCAAATCCAAAATAAGCTATTGCCGCATGTTATGAATAGGTCGGTGTGCATACTAGCGTTGAAATACTCTTATATTTGTTATTTATTGTAATTTTAGAGCACGACGTGTTGAAACACGTTTTATATAGTGCCATAAACAAGCAACTAGCAAGCTAGCTAAGATCTGCTCGATGTCCGTCTCTTTGTGCTCTAAAATGTGATTCATGCCAATTTTTTCAAGCTGAACTGAACTTTGCATAAAAGTATGTAGTTCTATCCGTCGCAAGGTTGTTCGTTGTTGTTGTTTTTATTTCTTTATTGTTTTCAATATTTCTCTTGTTGCTGTAGTTTGTTTGTCTTTTGAATTCGTACGATAGAAGCTTTAAAACTTGTTTATAAATAATAATAAATATGTAAGTAAATATTTTTTTTTTAAATTTAATAAATGTGATATTTCGTGTTATTTTAGTTTCTCTAACGTTGTCGTTCGTTCGTGTATAGAATTTCTTCAATGTAACCAACAATTCTATGAATTTTCTACATACATAATTTAATTGTATCAATGTTGTTGTTGTTATGCTCGCTGCTTTCCTTTTGTGTACTCCGGTAAACTCAATTCAATTTATTGTCAATGTAGTAAACTTCTTTCTTTATTTTCTTCTTTTTCCGACTTTATTTTTTAATACTTTATAAGTAATTATAATTGTTGCTTTTACTTTTAATGTGTAGTTGTTGTTGTTGATGTCGGTCGTCATCATATGAAACCCTCTGACACGAACCACGATCTCGTCTAATTATTAGATTCCGTTAGTTTAAGTCGCATTGCTAATGTAGTAGTTGTTGTTGCTGTTATTAATGTTGTTATTGTATTTTCACAATTTCTTGTTTTTTTATAATTTTTATTATGAGGTTGTTAAATGTTTGCTTGTTAGCAATGAGCTGCTATCAAACTTAACTCGTCGAATTTACAATATTTTCAAACGTTAACGTAAACTATGAACACAATAATTTCCACTTTCAATGCGTGGTTGTTGCTCTTAGTTTTTGGTAGTATGTAGTAATTTTGCATTGCTTGCGGCAGCGCTGAGGTGACAAAATTTTAACAGTTCCATTTTAGTCATAAATATGAAATGCATACACAAAAAACACTTAAATCTTAACTTTTTCGCAAAGTCATTGAACGACCTAGACAAGTTTGGTAATTTCTTCATTTTCGGCATACTTTTAGGCCAAACAAATTTAAATATGATTTCAAATACAGTGAGTGCAAAAAATATTCACCTGTTGGAAGCATTAACAATGTGTGCTCAGAACTTTGCTACAAAAAATAATAACAAGAAGAAAAAAAAGAATAACTTCGGTTACCTAGTTTTAGAATGCTAGACTGGAGTCCCAGTTTCTCTGATTCGATTACCAAACAGTGAATAATTGCTGTAGTATTACCCTTATTTTTGTCATTTTCATCCGATTTCAGAAATATTTAATAAAACTCAAGAATTCAGTTTCGCAAAACTTTGGCAAAGTAAATATATTTCAAACTCAACAGCTCTCAAATTAAATTTGAATTCATTTTAATGGTTACTATGAAAACTGTGGAAATATTGGTCTTAAAAATGGGGTACGAATCAGAGGATACACAGACGGCTTCAAAACCATAATTATAACTGTTTCTGGTACAAGGAAGATGAGATGGGTACAAGAGTAAGTCTTCCAAACTGAAATCTGGGTATTCGAAACAGTTGGCGAATAAATGGATAAAAGACGACAGTAACCAGGCATAGTTCCCGCCAAACTAACGTCCTGATTTGTCAATTGATCGGCACTGATATATCCAGGCAACCCAAAGTAGTCTGGAACCTATGTAAGGTAAAACTTGTTCAAACCTTTTGTTTTAAAATTTCTTACGTTTATGATCAACAACTCCATAAGAAAAATTATGCAGTATTGGTTCCCGCTATAATAAAAAGTGTTTTGGATAGGAGAATAGAAAACTTTCTTCAACATTTTCTAGAGCTATAAAACCGTTAACCCTTACACGAAATACCCTGATCCTATCCCTTTATTTGTGCTAGACGCATAAGTACATGACAGTTTTCTTAGAAATAAGGGCTTAGTATTCCTTATTTACATATGTACTTTGTTTGACACGATATACATCGTTTATCTATGCATTGATATAGTTTAAAAAAAACGTAGAGGCCCTTTAACATTCACAATTTCCTTTTCCTTTGCAACATGTAAATTATAATATCAATTGAACGAATTTCCTTCTAATTTTTAAATTCATTGCTTTTTTTACTGCATAACGATGTATAATTTTATTTTGGGATAATCATACTTAAATCTTGTTAGCCCTACCTTTGTACCTCTGATAATACGAACATCAAGTGCAGATATAAAATTCTTATCAGAAGTTTTTGTTGCTTTCATATTGAAATATGTTTAGAATGGAAATAAAAATCTTTATCCTAATAAAATAAAAATAACTTTATTTTTGTATAAGAATATCACGTATGAATATGCTGATTTACATTTGCATTAGAAAAATACACTCTTAACACCCATTAATAACCACGATATATCAAAAATGTGCAAAGTAAAATGAAACTCCTATCAACGAATTATATAAATCGCCAATTTACAATTTAGCAGAAGTGTCTTTTAGGTCGACATAAGCACCAATGATAACTTCCTTTCCGGTTTCTAAAACTGATGTGCGGAAATAAATGCGTTTGCCTTCCTTCCACATGTCAACCTTCAAGGTTTGTCCAGGCAATACAGGTGCAGCGAAACGAACCTTAATCGCCTTAAATAATGCCGCGTTGTTATTGGCATATTGTGCCAAAACAGCGCGCACCGAAAAGCCTAAAGAGCAGAGACCATGCAAAATTGGTGTTTTGAAACCGGCAATAGCAGCAAAGCTGGGATCAATGTGCAATGGATTTAAATCGCCTGAAAGACGATATAAAGCTGCTTGATCCTCTGTTGTTTTATATTGAATTGAAGAATCAGGGGCACGTTTGGGTGTAGGTGCAATGGGGACAACACCAGCGATAGGATTTTTCTTGCCACCGAATTTTCCAGCGCCTACAACAAAAATGGAACTTTGACTCTTCACCAGCAAGCGTCCACTCTCATCGTATGAATCACAATTGGTGACAACAACTGCACCGGATCCCTTATCCATAACATCGAAAACTTTGCCAGTAGTTGTCAAGTTGCCGCTAGTTGGAAGGTCATCGCAAATTTCCAAATATTGTTCTCCATGCAAAATGTTGGTCAGATCAACATTTCCTGAAGGCAAAGCAGATCCCACCAGGTTGGAGGACATGCTCAACATTAGGCCTGGCATTACAAAATATGAAGGAATGGCGGAGAATTCAGCATCGTTTTCATAGATGAACTTGAAATCGTTCGCATTCTTAGTGCTAGCACCAATACCTAATGCATACAGAATCAAATCTTTTGAACCAAACTTAAATGAATCTTGAATGCCGTCGAGTTTTCCTTCCTTAAGATTTTCGAGTACTTCCAGCAAAGAGCCAGAGGCGCTAGTAATAGCATCCAAGTGTTGAGCTTGCGACATATCAGTAACTTTCGACCATACACCCTTCACATATTCCGGTGTGATGGTCTTTTCTTCAATCGAGGTGCGTAGTACGGAGCCCTTGCCGCGTACAGTGTGCACTTTTGTAGCCCAGCCAGCAGCGCTTTCAATGTAGGTGCCTAAAAAATAAAATATTTATTGCTTTTATTACTAGAATAAGTTGAATTAGATGATTGTATCCTACCGTTTTCATCACAAGATTCATGACACAAATAACCGACGACCGGTGCAATCAGCTGTGGCTTTAGCTCATTGAAAAGCATATCAGGCAAAATCCCCTCTGTCATGCGGCTAGCTGCCGTGGGTATGATAACATTACAGAAGATATTATTTTTTTTGCCTTCAATTGCTACAGTATTGGCCAAACCAACAAGACCCATCTTGGCTGCAGAGTAATTTGCCTGTCCAAAGTTACCATAGATACCCGAATTCGATGAAGTCATTATGATACGGCCATAATTCTGTTGTTTCATGTGTGGCCACGCAGCCTGGGTGCACTTGAAACTACCCTTCAAATGTACATCGTTTACCAGATCCCAATCCTGATCGCTAATCTTAACAATACTACGATCACGCAAAATTCCTGCATTGTTAACCAAAATATCAACACGTCCAAAGTTCTTGATAGCAGTCTCAATGACCTTTGCACCATCGACAACTGAATTGTAATCGGCAACAGCGGTACCGCCCATTGCTTTAATTTCATTGACCACTACATCGGCAGCACGTTGAGATGCACCCTCTCCATGGAAACTACCACCCAAATCATTTACCACCACTTTGGCACCGCGAGAACCAAATAAAAGAGCGTATTCGCGTCCTAAACCAGCACCGGCACCGGTCACAACAGCGACACGTCCATCATAACGTAATTTTTCTTGTCCTCCTGCTGACATAATGGTGTTAGTTCTGCTCTTCCAAGTGGTTTCGATTGAACTGAATTCGTTTAGTATTCTGAAAATGTATTAAAATAGCTGAGATTACTTAAAATTGTAAATTTATTCCTCGGCAAAGTTCGTTTGCCTACCACTTAAATAATGCGTGAGTGTATGAGTGCACCTTTGGGTGTGTTTTATATATTTATGGTGAACTCAAGTGAATTTTTTCACTTTGATAATATTGCAAAGATAAGCTTTGTGATTAAATTTAAAATAGTAGTAGTAGAAGTACGGAATACATTTGTTTAACATTGTAGTAATATATGCAAACAAAAAGAAAAACAAATATTTAAGAATCTCTTTTGGGAATATACTAGACCGGCATCATTGCTAGACCGTCCACTCTATTTTCATAATTACGAAAAATTTTACATTTATTCAGTTTAAGAAATTAGATACAAAAAAAGATAAGTAGACCATGACTAATATAAGTGTTACTATAAAAAATACATTAAAAAAAGTAACAGTACTATAAGTCTAAGAAGACTGCACTTGTTCTAATGACACGACACATATGAAAATATGTCGGTCGATTGCACTTAATAAAAACTTATTGATTAATCTTCAGAATAATGATAGCTGCTTTAATACACCATTAGGAGTATTTTTCTTCTAACAACTGAACATCCTGGGCTTTAAATGGCACACGTATCCCCTAGTAAAGTCCAGTTTATTAATTTATTAATAAGTTGTGATTAAACGATAATTAAAAGATAAGCGCCAGCTTTCAATGGCAATATTACTGTATTAATAACAGCTATAAACAATTTTTTTTTTTAACTTTTTGCCCTCGGAATTTTTAATGTTAATAATTCACGGCAGTTTAAAATATTAGTATGGCGTTAAATATTATTTACAAAATAAAAATTAAAATTCACGAACATGTACGTGCAATACAAAAACAGCAAGCGATTTAATTTTTATCCGAGTTATTTTATGGTTAAGTTTTGCCAGTTATGGTATCACTATAGACCCGCTGTGATTTTTGGCAGACAATTTGCCCCCACTATAACAACCTAATAGCATGGAGTCTGATAATTAATTTGACCAATGACCAATTTTTTTTTAGCAGCTATTCCACTTTTTGTTGTAATTAAGGCCTAGACTTTATTTGGGGTTGGGTCTCATTTGAGTTCTTTAGCTTATAAAATAATGAAGCAACAAAAAAAAAAGACTTGGGAAAGAAGATATGTTTTTTTTTATTTTTTCATGAATACAGATATTTCCTTCCCTTCTTTATTGCTCTCTTTGAAGGGTTAAATGAATAATTCTCTCATATTGCGGGTAACCATGATAAAACAGGGAAATAGGCCTTATACTAAAATTTATTGCAGTAATAGGACTTACGGAAATGCTATAATTCTTTAAGAATTATAGAGACTGTAAGAATACTATAATCTTTGAAGGGGGCGCAATAGTTCTGTAGGACGCAGTGCACATCCCAAACATAATAATAATAATGCTAAAACAGATTGCAAAATATCTATGGCTCGTTCTCAATGATCAATCCTATTAAAATTTTAAGGTTATAGAGTTCTAGAGGTTTTCCCATCTTTATATATCATGAAAGACTGAACCTGTTTGTTTTTACATATTGCGCTAGTAAAAGTTGAATGAAGAGTAACAATAATTTATTCCGGGCTGACTTGCAAAATAAATACAACAATAAAATTTTGCTTTCACATATCTACTTCTACTGTAGCTAATTTTAATTGCCGAACAAGTTTTTTTTTTCGTAATTCCTTTATAATGCAGTTTTTGTACTTTGGTCATAAAAAACCAAAGAAAATCTACTGATTATTTTGCAATCTTTGGTGAAGTTTATTTTATTTCTATGTATACATTATCATACATTTTAATCAGGATTTATTTTATTTATTTGCTTAAAGCGATAAGATGAGAAGAGTTTATTGGATTACAATAAACATAAGAAAATATTTATATATTCACTCAAGATTATTTATTTCCACACTAGCACTACTACAACTCTATATAAAGTGGGCGGGAACCTCCCTCAATTATATGCTATACATTTAATTTACCTTCAATTATTGTATTTTTGTTTAAGTACACCTTTTACTGAATTATTTTGTATTTTTATTTAATATTTTTATAAGCTCCAAATTTAATAGAACTCCACTAAAAGTAAACAGCAAAGTAAAATTAAATGAAAAACATAAGACACGGTCGAACCAGGAAAGTTTTTGCTGATGTAGAATAAAAATTCAACAATATTTGACATGTCGTTGTTTTTGTATTTCAGTCATTCGTTGTTATCTTTTAATTTTTCGTTGGTGTTTTTTCTTTTTTCACAACAGAGTTGCATTTTCTTTTAATTTATTTTAATGCTGCAAATGTAGTACATAACACAAAATTTACTCAAGTATTTGAATGTTTTTAATTATCAATGGTTTTTCAAGATACTAAAGAGAAAAGAGGGTCTAAATGAAATATTTCAGAATTTTATTTTTCAGTTTAGTTTAGAAAATAAAAGTTTAAAACCAGAAATCGTCATTTTAAGATCGTTGCATTCCAATTTCTGATTTCAAAATGATTTTTTATGAATTTACATTGAACTCTTTTGATTTAAAATTAAGTTGGATTTATTAATTTTACATTTTTCTTTGTGTTTTATTTATCAAATTTTTTATTCGAATAATTTTTATATATATTTTTAGATTATGGGACGTTCGCAATCACAATAAATGCATTAAGGCCTATCGTGGTCATATATCGCACGTGAATTCTGTTAAATTCTCACCCGATGGACTATGGATTGCATCTGCTGGCACAGAGGGATCTGTAATAATTTGGGATATACGTAAAAGTAAGCAGATAATGGATTATACAGAGCAACCCCCCGCGGCTGCAATTACTTGCATACAATTTCATCCGTTTGAGTTCCTGCTGGCAGTTGGACGTGTCGATGGCACTGTTTGCATTTATGATTTGGAGAGCCGAACACGGGTCTCTTGTACAGATGCGGCAAGCCAATTTTATGGATATCCCATAAAATGCATTACTTTTAGGTAGTTGTAATTTAAAATGCCAAAATTTATATCTGTGGCTAATAATATTTTAATTATATTATAGTGAAAATGGCGAATGCTTATTTGTGGGTACAGCAGCGGGCATTTCTGTAATTGGTTGGGAACCGGATCGAGAATTTGATCATATAAAATCTACATGGACAGCACTGGGTGATATGAAAGTCGTCAATAGAAAATTGGTATGTAAACGTATTATAAAAATTAAAGGTTTTATTGCTAATATGATTTCTAAAAATTTCTTCAGATTTGTGGCTCGTTCGAGAAAGAATACGTGGCAATTAATGCTCTAAGCATTGATAGAGTATTCCCGTTCTATAATCCCTCCAATACACCGCCCGCCTTCAGTCACAATTCCACCACACGAAAGAGTTTCTCTCGTGGCAATCAAAAGTTGCGACTTTCCATCGGTGGCCCGAAACCGTCCCGCCTCGTCGAAGAGAATGAAGACAATAAAAGTCCAAGTCTCGATGGGCAATCGTCGCCTAATTTAAGTCTCGAATTGGTTGATGACACAACAACAATAGACCTGACGACTACCTCACCGCCACCGCCGTTGGCTACGTCAACATCTTTATGTGGGCTAAATGGGCACACGGGCAATGGCAGCAGCAGCCATAATAGTAATTTACTCTTTGACAGCACTTTCAATGTAGTTTCGCACAAGAAAAACACCACCAGCACCTCGCCACCCTATAATTTCCCCTCGATAGCATCCAGCACCGGCTATAGTTCATTCGGTGGCAATGGCTTGAGTGGCCTAGGTTTTGATGGCGGTCCAAGTTCGCTGAAAATGCCCGGTGAACGTGACAGTATCTATCAGCATATGCCAATGATGGATTCATTTGCTAATGAAATTGAGTTTAATTTAAATGATAGCAATCCACCTATAATAACAAATTATGATCACACAGAAATGGTTGAAGATTTTCCAGTCAATCAGAATAATCACCAGCAACCGAATGGTCCGAATTCAGTTAGTTCAACAACGGCAATGAATGCATCGCATCAAATATCGAAAACTGCTAAACCTAAAACTACATCGCACATACAGAAACGTAGCACACAAATTTCCATTTCGGGTGGTGGAAAAACACAAATCACATCGTCCTTCCAGCAGCATCGTAGTAAACTCTCGTCACAAGTGTCATCGGTGAGCACAACAGAATTACATAAGTTGGATGATAATATGATGTTAAAGAAATCCTCATCATCACATCTAGTGAATAAGGGTAAACGTACTATGGACTCATCGCAATCAAATTTAAATAAGGAAAATGCACGAAACAAGAATATTACAGTGCAGTTTATCACAAAGCCACCGACAAGATCGCGCACAACACTCGAACTACGCTCTCCACAGCAGCAAGCGGCAGCAGCTGCGACCGCCGCACAGAGGCAAGCAAATGTAAGTAGATATATTTGATGCATAAGAGAAAGTTACAAAGTTCTATAGTTCGTAAAATGTATTTTCTTTATTTCAAATTTTAAAGTATCTGCACTTCTTGCGCCCAAAATTGTATTTATTGGAATGGAATCAAATAATATTTTTTAACTTTTCTTTTCAGAGAATGTCCAGTTACAATCCGGACTCGAATAATACAACAAATGTATGTATTATATTTTAAACTTTTTCGCATTTTGTTAATGCAGTTATTAATTTGTTTGGTTTTTTTCTCAATCTTTTTAGATACCTATCAGTTATCGTCCAGATCCGTCGCTATTAATGCAATCAGGATATAATCAAAAAAGCTTTAATAATCGAAATAATATTGATGATAGTTCAGAGATACAAATGTTATCAACATCACATGAACAAGTTTATCAGGAATTGAGTAATCGTCAGGCGACGCTGCAATTAATACGCAATTCGACACGGTAAGATTTGCACTAAAATGCTAGCTCGAGATACAAAAAATATAAAATTAAAAAAAAAAATGAAACGTTTATATGAGAACTGTGGTGGAAACAGTTTGAACAATGTGGAGACGGATGAGGGCCAAAACAATTTTAATTGCAATTTTAATCTTTTCGTTTTAGATCTCATGATATTGTGGGCGCGCTGAAGCAAGCAATAAAAATGAATGGTCGCACAGTGTTTGTCGATCTATTGGGAGCAATATTAGAGAAAACGTAATTTAAAAATTACAAATAAAAAATATTATTATTTTCATTAACTGTTATTGCATTACATTTAGCTCATCGTGGAATCTAGATTTATGCTTGCTATTACTACCCGAAATTTATGAACTACTACAGAGTCAACATAAATTGTAAGTTGACTGAAAATGGATATTTATTGAATCTCCCTCTATATATTGTAATAATTTTGTTACAGTCACTACACACGCGCTTGTGATACATTACGTGTGATTTTATCCAATTTCTTGCCAATAATTCAAGAGAATCTCGATCCATGGGCAGCAAATGGTTTGGGCGTTGATGTTTCACGCGAAGAGCGTCAACGTAAATGTATTGAATGCCAACATTGGTTACTGCAGATACGCAATCTGCCCGAGAGTAGCCATTTTGGGACAACGCTTTCACAGCTGCAAAATATGATAGTGAATATTTAAAAAGAAGAAAAAAGTTATATATAGATTTTTTTTTTAAGAACTTTATTTATTTATTTTAACTAATTATTTTAACAAGATTGAATATTTTTTTTCGTTTAATTTTTAATTCAAACTTGAAATGTCAATAGTGTTTTTAATATTTCTTTATGCTAACAGTATTTCCAATTTGCATGTTTTTGTTAAATAGTGTAAAAACCCTGATTTAATTAATTAAAAACAAGAAAAATATTACGCAATGTGACCGCATTGGTCATATTCCAGAATATTTTAACATTTTTACTCGACATATTTTTTTTAATAATTAATGCATTATATTTATAATGCAATTATAAAAGTATACACATATAACTTTTGTAAACACCAAAACTAATTTGTAGTCCATCTTAATCATAAGTAATTACCGATATATTTATATATGTATATTTAATTATATTATTAATATTGTAACAACAGCCACTTTTGTAATCGAACAAAATTTAATTGTTAAATTAACAATTTTGGTTTTGTGCTAATTATCATTTTTGTTTAAATTTGTTTGTTTACACATAATGAATTGATTGTGTATATCAAAAAAGTAACTAACAAAGAAAGTGAAGTATTGATTGATGCTGATGTGGTAGTAGACTTTAACGGACATAGAAGTTGAGGAAAATATTTTTAGAAAGATTTTTAATTCAAGAATAACAATCCGAATGTCTTAAATATTTTACAACGCTATTAGCCGATAGCTGATAGCTGACAAAATTGAGTAAAATTTAAAATACTAACAAGAAATTGAAGTGGTGGAGAGTAGAACATTTAAAGTCTCAAAATCACCTCAATAAAAATATTTCTTAAGTAATTTTACTGGATCGTACTGCCTCCAAGGATTAAATTTTCTTTTATTCAGCTGAATTAATAGATGAAGTAATATCGGCAATATTGATAGTATTGACTTTCTAATACATTTTGATATGTGACTGACATTTTGATACATTTTTGATTTGGGTAAAGGCCAAGTTAGCCAGGTGGGTAGGCAGGTATTGATGCTAATTCTGTGGGAGTACATGTAGTGCTTAAGTGCTGTTTGGATACTGCATCATTATTTTAATGAATAAGATTGAAGGGATTGAAGTAGTTTCTCAAGGGGGTCTATGTAATGTGTTCAGTTTGGCCTTGACAAGAGCTGTGGGCAATGGCGGTGAAAGTAATCCTCGCTTAGATAATTTTTTTTCATTGGCTACAGTGTTCATATGAACTAGAACCCAGATTAGAACAATGCCAAGCTCATGTCTTAGAGTAATAAGTAACTTATTAACTAATTTAAAGAATATTAATTAAGGCCCTTAAACAAATCTCATACTTCGCTTATTTAGGGGTTTGAGGTCGCTAAATTAAAATTTCGAAATTTCAAGTATTAAAAACGGCGGAGGCAAAAATGCGGTTTGAAAATATAAAATATATTGCGAATTCAATGAAATTCAGATTCAGTTGCTCCAAAACCCTTTATATAGAATATGCGTCGAAATTCATTGGATACAATCTGTCATAATTAGTCTATTCGATTTTTTTAAATGTAATATTATTTCCGGGTTCAGCAACCCCAAAATCTGAATATGTATATTTTTAAGATGCTCTTATATGTGTCAATAACAGTGAAGTGGTTAAGGGGGTGTTCAGAATTGGTCGGTTAAAAAAAGACTTTTCGTGATTTTTTTTTAAAGGGAAAGAAGAAATGAACCCATTGACATTCAAGCAGACTGGGGGGTAATTAACTAAATAATCAGTTAACTATGCATTCAACTACAATTGAAATAGTTAAAATGTAGTTGATATTTTTTCAACTAAAATAATTAAAATATAGTTTAAAATTTTTCAACTATTATTTAGTTATAGTTGAAATTTTTTCAATAATATATATGATAATAGAATTCGTCTCTCTGCTTGATTGTATGTAGCCGAATAACAGTTGCATTGAAAAAAAAAACTGCAAGAAATCGACTCTCTGTATGGTTGTATGCAGCCGATCCCCATATGACTTCGTTCGCTAAACACTAACAACAGCATAACTTCGTTTCTTATTAGCTTCGTATGAGTGCAATAACAACACAACTTCCGTTGCAAAATTTTCGATTTACACTCGCTAAAGAATTTCACGTCAAAAATTTCAACTACATTTCAACTAATTTAGTTGTAGTTGAAAAAATCTCAACTACATTCCAACTATTTCAGTTGTAGTTGAAATAATTTCAACTATTTTAGTGATAGTTGAAATTTTTCAACTACAACTAAATTAGTTGAAATGTAGTTGAAATTATTTCAACTACAACTGAAATAGTTGGAATGCAGTTGAAATTATTTCAACTACAACTAAGTGATAGTTGAAAAAAAAAGTAGTTAACTACCCCCCAGTCTGCTTTCAAGGTATATTTTTGTATATATTTAAAGTATATAAAAAAATTGGTTTGACAGTGGATTAAAAAATTACAACAGATTTGTCTGTTTCATGAGCGTTCTTGCCACTGTAGTATTCAATCGACGGGAAAGATCCAGCTCGTAAGACTAATAATAACCAAAAAATGTTTTATTGTGATATACCTTTCTTCTGGATGAACAAAAAAAAAGTAGAAAAATCTTGAAATTATAACTTATCTCGGGTTAAAGGGTTAAAAAAAAAACACTTTAAGGTGTCAAATTATTCAAATAAACTTTTTGACCAACTTTTTTGATTTATTTAGAACAGAATTTAATACTGACGGGAAAAAACTTTGCTTTGATTCAAAAATAATTGTTGCTTCATATTTTTGAAAATATTTAGAATTGGCCACTGTAACTTTTTAAATATATTCTTGAATAGTTTATCTATCGATTTATGCAATAAAAAAAAAAGAATTTTTTGTATCTAATTCAGGACACCTCCTTAACAGTCAGTTTTCTGTCTGGTGAATAAACTATCTTAGTTCAACCTGGAAGATGTTTGGTCAGTGATTTACAGGCTTCTTTGATTGACAGAAGTTTGGCCTGAAAATCTGGTTTCGTTCGAAAGTCGAAGCGATATGATAATGTTGAGGTGTTCTGGGATCGAATCGTCTGATCCATGAATGCCAGTTACGTGACGAGTACTACGATAACGGATAAGACGATGCGACCCCTGAGTACACTCCTGCACCGTGTTTTAAGTGAAAAATGTGTCCAACCCCATCGTGAAGTTCAGCTTGGGTATTGTTAGTATATAGTAGGGTAGTTATATAAGACTGTTAACTCCGTAATTTTTGGCAGCCCAGTAGGTCAAGATACGTTAATGTCGACATGATTTCGTTATTGGTAAAGTTGAGTGAAATCTTTTTCTATAATATACATATATTTATATATTTTAATTTAATATGATAATAGAATTTCATAATAATAATTTTCAACAAATGTAGCCAGATTTAAAACTGTTTAATTTAATTTAAGGAGATATTTGCTACTTCTGCGGTATTTTGATATTGAAAATACTTTTCAAAATGATTTAACTTTGTCTAGTTTTATGGCTATTCCTGTAGTAATGGTATTTTTTTTTTATAATTGGTTTATGTGTATTATTTTATTTCCTCTTTTTTTAGTTTAGTTTAGTCATAAAAAAATTGAGATTTCTTAACCATTCAAAATTTTATTTGGAATATATTTTACTGCCACCATTAATTTCATTCGATTTTATAGATTAGATTTAGATTAAAAAGAAATAAACAAATTTCAAATTCAATTTAAAACAACATTCCCCTCATAATCCTCATGTTGAATTCGATTCTTTCATTACACATATACACCAAAACATTTTTAATTAATTAATTAATTAACTAATTTTTAAATTGGAAAGTGCCTTTTCATAAAAGCGATCGATAATTAAATATGTATGCAATGTCTGCGTAAAATTTTTTGATACCAATTTTAAAAGAGTGTGTGACTAACAATGAAATTGTACTTTTATTGTAATATAAAATAGTAAGAAAAGAAATAGTAGAACTTTTAAAAAGTATTGTATTTTGTATAGTATGCATATGCGTATTTGAATTTAATTTTTTTTGAAATTCATTTTACAAGCAGACCCCGATTAAACCCATTGAACTAAATATAAGTTTTATTTTTTTTCAAAAATAAGAAGAAAAATGAATGCAAAAGAAGAATGTAAACGATGACAATGAATGAGTGTTGTACTTAAAGCGTAAAATAATATTTTGTAAATATTAATATGAGAAGAAGAATTGAAAAATAATAAACAAATATTTTTATACCGAAAAAGCAATTGCTTAAAAAAAAAAAAAAATCAATTAAAAGTGAGTTTTTGAAAAATATATACATACATACTTACGCTATACATTTGCACACACACATATCACACTTTGTAATAAAATGAATGAAATGAGTTGTACGCCGCGTACGTACGTACGAAGTTTGTATTTAACATTATAGTCTATACAAATATATACACATAATATATAACTTAATTAACCTTTTTTCTATTCATGAAAATTATGTGTTTTTCAATCAAATTTATAAGCAATATCACAATTATTTATATTCACATACACACTTGCGAGTGTACACGCATTAACCCTTCCACACATACCCAAACATACTAATGTAAATTATATGAACTTTTTTATTATATTTTTCAAAAACAATATGTACTTAATTAATAATTGAAAAGTTTTTTTAAAAGCTTGTAACTAATGTAAACAAAAAGTGCTAACAATTAATTTTAAAAATACATAATAATACACATATTAATTAAAGGAAAGCCTTAACGAGTGTAAGTATTTAATATCTATTATATTCTTATATTAATTTATAATAGCTTACAATTAATTTTAAAACTAATTTTTAAATTTCTTTTAAGTTTACCTCTTTGTAGTGTTAATTTAATTTAATATATAATACTGATTGATTGTATTTTTAATGATAAAAATATAACAATAAAATTGAAAAAAAAAATAAATTTTTAATATTGGTTTGTCTTTTTAATGTGAATTCGGTATTTCCAAATATTTTCATTGCTCATCACTAGTTTTGCACACCCTGACTTTGTGCCCCTTATGATGAGGAACAGGTAAAATGACGTCTGAGGTTTAAATCTCGTGATCCACAAAAATTAAAGTTTCACTTTTATCTCCGCAAGGAAATTATTAAGAGCATAGGGTTTAAGAAAGGGGATAAGGGTTTTAGCATTTCTCGTTTCTTAAAATGCAGTTAGGGGTTAGGTTAAGTAGCTGTCCAGGGACTCTAAAAGATAACGATCATAATAAGTGAGATAATATCTTAAGTCCGCTAGAGACCGATAGTACAGAGATTGCTGTTGAAACCATGGTTGTGAAACCAAGCGAAAAAAGGAAAAGTTCCTTAAAGACTATTCCAGTGGAAGCAGAAAATATGTCGTGATATTAGAATGAAAATTTGAGTACCTAACTTTTTTTATTTCGGAAATTTGAAAATACATTTCATAGATAGATAGATAGATGGTATTTTTAAAATTAGCTTACATTTAAAATTTAAATTGAGAAATCCAAAAAAGACGATTTTGAGGAATATTTTGAACGGTGGATCTGCCGTCTTAACCATCTAGTTCCGAAGCCTGCCTCTAGACATTGGGTTTTATCTATAACTGCTTCTGTTTGTTCAGAGGATGCCTCTCTTTCAATTGCATTACCATGCGAAGGCTCTATTGGCAAAATCAATACCAGGGTTTCTTCAAGAAATGGGTTCGTTTGTTTCCTCGGAATGGGCATTATGCCAGTCAATAGAGGAGCTAAACTTAAAAGCAATCGGTAAAGTACATAAATGTGTCACGATTTTTTGAAATTTTACTTCGTAAAGCTTTGACAATATTCTCGGAAATGTTTGTTTCTAGCTTCAGCTGCTTTTTCCGAAAGCTGTTCTATAGGCAGCAGAGCATTCTCAATATCAGTCGCATCATGCATTAACCCTTGAACACCTAGCACGTCCAATTTCAATTAAAAACATACCTAGAGGTAGTATTCGTAATACCGAACCACATTTCTTTTACGTGTTTTTAAATAAATTAGCTAAAGGCGCCGTAATTTCCTCTGTGGGAACCTTTGGTGATTATCTGGGGAAATATATTCGCAATTATTTTTAAAAACATTTATTTGGCGTTTGGTACAAATTTTTTAACACGGCAATATATTTATTATGCAAAAATTCGAAAATAAAAAAACCTTTTTTTCAGTGAGTGGTTCAAAGTTTTTTCAAAACATGCTTTTCGAGCTAAAAATAACTGTAACTGTACGACAGTTGCCATTTTTTCATTTTTATTTATACGTATCGATAAAGAAAACTTTAGATAGTAAGATCAGAAGTTTATTTTAAATGACGAACGTAAAATGGCGGCACGGGCAGCCCCGGAAGTGGTTGGTCACTGTAGTGACTAGTGGGTATTTAAGGGTTAATATTCTATGCATGGTTGGCGTCATTTGTAATCTTTTCGTTAAGCACAAAATCAATGCCGGGAAACTTCGGGAAACATAACTTTTTAACTCAAACGCGCTTTATCGAGCCACAGCTTCTACGTGTAAATGAAAGCTATACAATAAAAAATCGTTTAAAAGTAAACGCACTGACCTGTTTAATTAGAATTCATGGCTTGCCCTTTTACACGATTCGCTATAAATAAAAACAAAACATGCAACAAGAGCATATATTGCCTCAAAATTTAAAAAGTTATTATTTTCCTAACAAGGAGCATCAAGTTATAATAGATTTTACAGGTTATTGGCTTGTGCGAGGAGCAGAGAGTGTAATACACTTTATTCATACAATATTAGTATTCGTAAAGCAAAGCTATTTTTTCTACCCTGTGTGAAGTTTTTAAAACAGACTTTTGACCGCCCAGATCTTAGAAATACCTCTCTATGCGTCATGCATGCCATACAAGTGGAACTGGAACTAATTTTGAAGGAAATACTGAAAAAATTTAACTTAATTCGGTACATTTCCATTATTAAGTGTTGCGCAAATTATTACCGTGGGGAAATAATCACGCCTCCTACTCATCAAACTGAAATTTTCCGTACAAGTGAAATTTTCAAAAAGTGATATCAAAAGAAATATTTATTCAAATTAAATTTGTTATACTTACTTCATTATAATAGTTCCTGGAGTAGTCGTTTAACAACTTTTCGAAATCGAGCAATAATCACGTCTACTTTCCGTAAAAGTGAAACTTTTTAAAACTTTTTATCAAAGGAGATATTGATACAAATATAGAAAAATTTATTTATATCGAATCATTTTGTTTTTGTAGGAATTGTGCCTCAATGTGGGTTTCTTATCGAGCCCTTAAAAATTATGAAAATAATGAAACCGTTCAATATTTTTATAGACTTTGAAGTGTTAATGTGTTCCATGTCTAGGCTCATCGTGGTAAAAAACCGATCACCGCTGAGTCACGACATATAACTGACGCCTTTTCGGAAGAAATTCATTTGGTTCTACCAATTGATTTTATTTCTTTTATGTTCGATTTTGACGTGAAGTGGTTGAGGTTTCATCTATATATGTTTATTCCTATTATTTTCTACGTCACGTCAAAATTATGACAAGTGCAAACTTAAAGTCACAGAAGTTATGCGATCGAAATCATAAATTAAAAACCACTTCAAGGGGGAACCCTTCAACGTACTATACATTTTTAAGTTTTGTGATACTGCCTTTTTAAAATTGTCATTGACAGTGAAAATAGTGAAATATTTCAGGAACAAGAAATAATATTCGAACGTGAATAATGATTATTTCTATGCAGGGTAAAGAATTCAATATTTCTTTCTTATGAAATTTAGTAACAATGCCATATGATTTTGGTTAATAGATAGAATTTTAATGAAAGCACTCTAAAAAGCATGTATGTATTTTGTTTTAATTGTGTGAAAAACTTCAAATATTCGTCGGCGCTAATAAAAAATGGGGTCATTTCATAAAAATAAATACCAACATGTGCAAGTGAATAAATCATATCCGAAGAAAAGAATTCAAAACGGCAGAGAAACTTTACTTAAAGTTAAGCTAAAAAAAAGAAGAAAGATATTAAAGTAATGCGTACATAATTATGATAATGATAAATTCACATGTTAAATTAACAATCGTTTTTATGAACAGAAAACCAAAATGAGTCAAGCAAGTTAAATGAGCAAAAGTGACGACCGAATAGAAATGGCAGTGAGAAATTATGAAGAATTATTTTGTTTTTTAGTTATTAAAATGAAAGAGATAGCGTAATTCCATAACATAATAATCATTAGTAGGTATGTAAAAAATGGAGACGATTAAAAGACATTAAGGTACAGAATAAAACAAAAATTTTGTACGGGTTTTAATAAAAACCAGAGTCGTTCAAGTCAAAATGCGGAGACCATATGCTCTAGTTCATTATTTATTTATACAGCTTCAAATCACATTACATGAAACTCACAATTATACTGAATGAAGATTTTGTATTACAGATTTCAAAAAAAAAAAAAAAAAATCTTCATACTCGAGCACTTGATCATAATTAGTTGAGATCTGTACGTAGTTTGGTAAAGTACAAAGTTTCATTAAGCGCGAGACATAGACGGAATAGACGATTGAGATAATGTTTTGGTTAACAAGTTAACGTAAGAACAAAATATTAGAAAGTGAAGTCGCTTTCAAGATGAGGCAAATAGTGACAATATTGCTAACAATACTCATTCAAATACGGTTACTAAAATGTGAATATGGAAGTAGTAAACATAGTGATTTGATTAAGATACGTTCGTCTGGTTTTTTGCCGTTTGAAAACGATATATTACCATATGCAATAATACAGCGAGTATATGAACAAACAATGCGTGCAGGACGTCAAAACCAGTGGCGGCATAAGACTCCCCAATTGGCTAAACATGCTAAATATCAGATTAGTAACGCAAAAGAGCACAAGGCAAATTCAAATTATAATAGAAATACATTACCACATCGCAACAAACATTCTACTATGGGCATCAACCCACAAAAATCTGATAGATCTTACTTAAGTTTGCAACGTTCTCGCAAAAGCTCAAAGCTATATAATTTATACGATGATGATGGCGAATATTTGTTGGATGTTAAATATGATGATGGTGGTGGCATTGGAGAGAAAGTAAGACAAACTGTCAAAATTGGACAGCTTCCTAATCAATTAAATGATGAATGGAAAGTGATGGAGTTACAGCCGATGACAATAATGACTCAGTCGCAGATGCCGTTACAGTCACAACCACAGCCGCAATATGTTAGCGACGCTACGAAACGTATACAACACTATTGGCTGCAGTTATAAAAGCAAAAACGTAGCGGAATGAAATTTATTTGTGTTTTTATTGTAACGATGATATTTTTAGTTTTTGCGAAATTACTTGTAAACAAATTAAGTGAGTTTTGAATAAATTATTAAATGAAAGAAATCAATATTAATGATTTTTAACGCTTTGGTTGGATATTTGCGAAGGTCGTACATTTATATACGGTAGCGTGCATATACATACCAATTATGCAAATTTTGATCTATTAACTGCTCTCTGACACTCCCTCTCCCTCTCTTCTCTCTTGAATTCATAAATGCATAATGTTTATTTTGTTTTATTATAATTTATTTATAGATTTTTGGAATTTTCAACTTATGTATTTACATAAAATTATTTTTGGTTTACTTAACACATAACAATAGAGACTAGCAATTATAGTTGATGGCGCTAATTAATTCCAGCCTCCTGATGCAGGAGCGGAATCTTCTTGGAAGATTTTGATGGTTTTAACTTCATGATGACCACCAGAGCTGCCATGACTATGCCCAGAGAAACCACCATCATGCCCTCCTTCATGTATAACCTTCACTGTTTTTACTTCTTGATGGCCTCCATGACTGTATCCATGCCCAGAGAAATCGCTGCCGTGCCCACTATGTCCTTCTTCATGAATTACTTTCACAGTTTTAACTTCTTGATGTCCACCATGTCCATGATCATGACCACCATGATGAGCACCGCCTTCTTCATGAAAAATTTTAATTGTTTTAACTTCTCGATGACCTCCTGATACTCCATGGCCATGATCATGTCCTGAGAAATCGCCACCATGTCCTTCTTCGTGGATGACTTTAACAATCTTGACTTCTTGATGACCTCCATCATTGTGCCCATGATCCGAAAAACCCCCACCATGTCCACCGTGCCCTTCTTCATGAATAACCTTGACGGTTTTAACTTCTTCGTGTCCTCCATGACCACCGTGTCCATGTCCCGAGAAACCGCCACCATGTCCACCGTGCCCTTCTTCATGAATAACCTTGACGGTCTTAACTTCTTGGTGTCCTCCATGACCACCGTGTCCATGTCCCGAGAAACCACCACCATGTCCACTGTGTCCTTCTTCATGAATAACCTTGACGGTCTTAACTTCTTGGTGTCCTCCATGACCACCGTGTCCATGTCCCGAGAAACCACCACCATGACCACCGTGCCCTTCTTCATGAATAACCTTGACGGTCTTAACTTCTTGGTGTCCTCCATGACTACCGTGTCCATGTCCTGAGAAACCGCCACCATGTCCACCGTGCCCTTCTTCATGAATAACTTTGACGGTTTTAACTTCTTCGTGTCTTCCATGACCACCGTGTCCATGTCCAGAAAATCCGCCACCATGTCCACCGTGTCCTTCTTCATGAATAACCTTGACGGTCTTAACTTCTTGGTGTCCTCCATGACCACCGTGTCCATGTCCAGAAAATCCGCCACCATGTCCACCGTGTCCTTCTTCATGAATAACCTTGACGGTCTTAACTTCTTGGTGTCCTCCATGACTACCGTGTCCATGTCCTGAGAAACCGCCACCATGTCCCCCGTGCCCTTCTTCATGAATTACTTTGACGGTCTTAACTTCTTGGTGTCCTCCATGACCCCCGTGTCCATGTCCTGAGAAACCGCCACCATGTCCACCGTGCCCTTCTTCATGAATTACTTTGACGGTTTTAACTTCTTGGTGTCCTCCATGACCACCGTGTCCATGCCCAGAAAACCCATCGCCATGTCCCCCGTGCTCTTCTTCATGAATTACTTTGACGGTCTTTACTTCCTGATGTCCCCCGTGACCACCGTGGCTATGCCCCGAGAAACCACCACCATGTCCTTCGCCTCCTTCTTCATGAATAACCTGGATTGTTTGCACATCGCCACCATATCCACCATCACTGTGTCCATGCCCATAACTGTCACCACCGCCTCCTACGCTGCCACCTCCAAGAAAACCTGCGGAGCAAGATGCTACCATCACTGCTAATACACAAACGAAGACCTTTTGGAAGAAATATTTATTAGAAGGATTACGATGCTGTAATTTACGCAGAGTCATTTAAAATTCCTACCCTCATGCTGGAAGTTTCTTGCTTAAGTTGAATTTTCGGGGAACTCCACTGAGCAGAAGGCTTAAAGATAATAAACTGATGACATTTCAGTTACTATCGATTGCTTTTATACAAGCGTGGTAAATTTTTGCTATACGCACTATGCAGATTCCAACTTAATTGAATTTGAATTTATTTAAGTTTGCACAATATCAAAATTGGAAAATATTGGGCTCTAAAATTGAATTTCTTAATGTTTACTGTCATCATCCTCACCCAACTTGAATAAATTTTTAAAAATTTTTGTTTTTTGTGTACGATGCATGCGAAAAGTTTGCAAAGTCTATGAGATTCGTTTGACATCACAGATTAAAATTCATAAATATTTTTACAGTGTTCGTACTCCCATTGCCTCATTGGAAACTTGCAACATTTGCAATTCTTGCAGTGTGTTTTGTTGAGAGCATTTGTGTGTGCGCCGGTGTCATACGTATGCAAATCAACCGTTTTGAATTTGCTATTGTTTCGTTCGTCTCAATGAAATCCACAAAATCATTAATTTTGTAATCCATAGAGCATTGTGTGTTGGTTTGGTATGCAGTATATTTAAATCATTGTTTAAAAAGTTGACTACAAAATAACAACAGCATAGAAAATTGCGCTATAAGTAGAAAAAGATTTATTAATACCTAGTTTTTTTTTTCAAAGAATCGTTGAATTCATTCTTGTTTTTATTAAAATAATAGGTATTCCTTTCAAACTCTGTATTGCCTCTAAACCTAAAACATTGTTTGTGTGTGTGTGTGTTTTTAACTTAAATCTATTTCCAGACTTTTCTAAAATTTCTTCATTTTATTTCAATTGCTTATTTCAAAATGAACTTCTACGGTAAAAAGAAATTACGGTTTAAGTTTATTTTCTTGTCAGCCGAATTTGATAGGTTTAAATAGAAATACAGAAACTATAATACTGCTTCAGAAAACTCTATGTTTAAATCAATGGCCATTCTTGAAATAATGTATAGAAAATGTTTAAAAGTTTAATATTTATAATCTAGAATATATGATAAAATATATTCCACCTTAAGGCGATATAGGCTGTTTTCCCTTTTTTCATAGATTTTGCGCGAAATAATTATTTTAGAGAAACCCCGGCTTTACCAGATTTCGGTTGATACGATCAAAGCAAACAAACATTTTTCCTCACATGGTAAATTTCAACTCGACAGGAAGATGCTAAATTCTGAAATGAGTTAAATCGCCCAAAAACTGAGCGTTGTACCTTACATATAAGAGAGATATTCAAATAGTGAAACTAAAGTAAATGGTGGAACAAATTAAGCCCGATACGGTACTCTTCATTGAGCCAAATTTTGTCAAAACCTTTGAAAATAACGCTGAACTGTTTTCTTCGCTTTGTTCGTCGCTTTACATGAGACTCCACTTTGTTTCCAAACTTAGATAGAAGGCGAAACATTTCTTACTCCAATTTTTTACATAATTTCTCAAACCATAATTTTTTTTTGAAGTTATATATAAACAGGTTAATGAACAAATGTAGTCATCCCAACAACAATGTATATAGAGATGGGCAAATCAGACGGCCGTTTCGGAATTTGCCACAATTCTTCATCAGTGATCTTAGTGATAGCTCGTAATCTTTCAATGTCCTATATAAGCTACTAATATTTGAAATCATAACCCAGAATTACGGATTTGATTTCAAATATCTTCACTGAATAGAGATATTGAAAGAAACTACCACTACCGTTCTATATAGTTATGATGTTCTTTTTTCCCCATTGTAGCTAGTTTGCATAACAGTTCATTATTTGAAGTTTAGTACATGAGAAAGTGTGTGTGTTTGTGAGAAAATGATTCTAGGTGTAATTTTTTCTTAACGGGCCCCATTCGATCAGTTCATGATAGTTTATAGGAGACTATGAAAATTAAATCTAGATGTTAATTTGTTCATTAACCTGTTTATATATAACTTCAAAAATAACGAAATTGACATGAACTAAAGTCATGATTTTGAAAATTCATATCTAGATTTAATTTTCATAATCTCCTAATAATTTTTGTTTGTTTAAATATCACGGGGCTTTGAAATTTTGTATCGCAGTAACGTAGGTTTTTCTCGTGGAACTTTTGACGGTGAGTCAGGATTTTGAGTCTTATAAATTGTAAAAACTTAATTACGCTGTTATTTTTCGATTTGTCAAAATTATTGGCTATTTACCGTGTCCCCACAAAATTTTTTTTATGAAAAATGTTGTGCGTCACTGTAAGTAATACAATAACTATTATTGCGAATACAGCTGCATATAAGAATCTGTCTATTCAAACTGTGTAGAATTTTTATAAAATTATAGGCGGAGGTCCCCTTCTTCCTCCCCGCACTAACTTATTTGCAATTTACAGTCCACTAGGTTAAATTCATCGAAATTTAAAATTTTGAAGAGGTGAATATCTTTATAATTCTGTTTATACTATAGTATTCCAAATTTGTAAATGTAAATTTTATCAATTTTGATTCAGATGATTCAGACTGAATTCTAATTTTCTAGCAGATTTTTTAACCATCTTTTTTACACAAATAATTTGGGTTTATTTGATGTAAACTAAGAACAATAAATATTGATTAAAAGTACCTTGTATTGTGTTTTTTAATTGCTTTTTCAAATTTTTTACTGAATTTTTGGGGGGTGTCCACTTTTTTTGAAAGTCAAATTTGACATTTTTTTTTTCAAAACCAGCTTATATTTTATTTCCGTTGATAATATCAAAACACTTTTTGATAGAAAGTTCGCTTATGAGATAGGATTTGAAAGGATGTATAAATGTCCAAATCTCCAGGGTATATAATACCATTTGTGCATTGTACAGTCGTACAAAATATGGGTGTACACCTTGGTTCTCTTTTCCTATAAATAAATGTATTTGAACATATTGGCATAATATTTTCCTTTATTCTTTATTGTCTTTCCGAATTTTTTATCGTTGAAATTCATCAAATACGTGGTTTTCCCAAACAGAAAAACCTATATAAAAATTTAAAGAGCTACGGAGATTTTATGATGCGAGTTGGCCTCAGCACAGAAAAGTACTTAGGGAAACCACTAAAAACAAACTTTTCCACCTATTGTGAAACTATAAGGCGGACTTGCCACGCTTTTCGGTTATACAAAACTGGTTTTTATACCAAACTAAATATTTCAAGAGTTATCCTAAAAACTTTAACGTTGAAGACTAAGGTTCTAGCTTGCATTTTTGCGTAAATTCCCTTAGCTAGTATTTGGTTTTTGGGTTAGTAAATGAGTGTTACAGATCCATATGTACATAAGTATTGGCCTTACAACAGACGCAGGTGTTCACACCCGTTAATCTTTTTTAATGTTTAGAATACTATCTATGATAACACTTACTAACATATTTAAAGATACAAAACTGTGCATTTTCTCGTTTACATATAATTTCGAAAGCTTCAAGTTTTCATTTTCCCTTTTTGAAATGAAAACTACCTGTTCTGCATTCAATTAATTTTTAGAAGTCAAAAAGGAAAATATTTGAATACAAATAAAATGTGTAAAAATTTATGAACTTCTATTAATGTATAAATATTAGAAAAAATAAAAAGTAATTGATATATGTAAATAAATAAGAAAGATAGAGAATTATATTATATTATTGTACAAGTAGATATCATTGCCAGCCTTTAGATGTTGTAGGTGTAGCAGGAATGTTGCTTCCATATGATTGACCTTGTAAAGGCGATTCATGAGCAGCTGAATTGCCTTGCACGTGGATTAATTTAATGGTTTGTACATTTGCATTATGTGAACCTTGATGTGGATTATTTTTATGTAACACTCTAATAGTTTTCCCTGCTGGCTGCTGATGCCCATTCCCGCTATCAAATTGTGAACCAATAGAACTATTTTCGATTACAATCTTATATATTTTATAACTGGGTTTAGCAGCCGAGTAACCACGATTTTGAGAATGGCTGTGATGTTGATGATGATTTGAGGTTGAAGATTGCCCATGCTGTGAATTCCCGTGTTGTGAAGGTCCATGCCGGGAATTCGCGTGTTGTGAAGACCCATGCTGAGAATGCCCTTGTTGGGAATGCCCATGTTGGTAATGTCCATGTTGTGAAGGCCCATGCTGTGGATGTCCATGTGGTGAATGCCCTTGTTGTGAGTGTCCATGTTGTGAATGCCCATGAGACGAAGATAATGGGTAAATATAACCATTTCCGATGCCACCTTTAATCTGTATATGATTAGAAGAACCTCCACCACCATGCTGCCCAGCTAAGGTGACTGAGATTAAAGTTGTGCACAACAGAGCAATCACTATCTGTAAATGTATGTTTTCTTTTCTAATTAATTATATAAATACATATTTACAAATGCAATAGTTAACTGTGAGTAGTCTAGCCACAACATACTTTCATTTTGTGGGGTTCACAATTTTATTGTTACGGTTTGCGGAAAGTTGATTAAAGTCGTTAAAGCGACAACACTGAACTGAACATGAGCCGCGCTTAACCTTTTCATTTTATAGTTTTAAATATTTTACTTTTAGGTTTTCGCATCATCACCGGAGATTGCAGAAAAAGTTTGTTTGGTCATCAAGTGGATGTATGTGCTCAGCATAAATTTATCAAGAGACTCTTCATATTAAAGTAATTATTATTTATTTTTATTATCTTTTACATCAAATTTGTCTGTTAATGTCTTTCTTTGACGAAGAAAGCGCGCTAAGGTGAAGAGCATCATAACACTCGATACGACCTACGACAACAGCTAAGAGTTGTCAATTCCAGTTGCTTTGGGTTACGCTATCAATTGACAATGAAAGTGAAATAATCAATTTAACTTTTTCTGGTTCATTATGAGATCATAACAAACTACTTTATTTGAATATGTTTGAGACATGGGTTTTATAAAATTATTTACAAATGAATTTTTTGCTCAGGCTTACGTAACTATCTTAAAAAATTAATAACAACAGTTTTGATTTTTGGCACAATCACACAATCGAGCAACTTTGACAAGTGCTCTTATTGCCAACCTCCCGAGGCTGGGGGCAAGTAACCGGCATTACCGCCGACACCGCCGGCTCCACCGCCAACACCGCCACCCAAAGCGCCAATAATCTTAAGTGATTTCAGTGTTTCGAAACTATCATCGTAACCACCGGCGGAGCCTCCAGCATCACCGCTAAAGCCACCACCGCCAGATGAGTAACCACCGCCAGATGAGTAACTACCGCCAGATGAGTATCCGCCAGCATTGCTGAAACCACCCGAAGAGCTCTGTTCATGAATAACATTGATGGTTTTGACTTCTTCAGCACCACCACCGTGTCCTCCGCTATAACCACCATGACCGCCGCCTCCGCCGCCACCACCAGAATAGCCACCATAACCGCCTCCAACAGCGCCGCCTTGCTCGTGGATAACCTTAATGGTTTTGACTTCTTCAGCACCACCACCGTGTCCTCCGCTGAAACCACCATGACCACCGCCGCCGCCACCACCAGAATAGCCACCATATCCACCCCCAACAGCGCCGCCTTGCTCGTGGATAACCTTAATGGTTTTGACTTCTTCAGCACCACCACCGTGTCCTCCGCTGAAACCGCCATGACCACCGCCGCCGCCAGAATAGCCGCCGCCAACAGAGCCGCCTTGTTCATGAATTACTTTGATAGTTTTAACTGCTTCAGCACCACCACCATGACCGCCGCTGTGTCCACCATAACCACCTCCGCCGCCACCACCGCCGCCAGAATAGCCGCCGCCAACAGAGCCGCCTTGTTCATGAATTACTTTGATAGTTTTAACTGCTTCAGCACCCCCACCATGACCGCCGCCGCCACCGCCAGAGTAACCTCCATGCCCACCACCAACAGCGCCGCCTTGTTCGTGGATGACTTTAATAGTTTTAACTGTTTCAGCACCACCACCATGTCCACCGCTGAAACCGCCATAACCACCTCCGCCGCCACCACCGCCGCCGCCGCCAGAGTAACCGCCATGGTCACCCCCAGCAACACCGCCTTGCTCGTGTATAACTTTAATGGTATTCACAGAACCACCAGATGAGCCACCTACACCATAGCTATAGCCACCATCACCGCCGCCATCACCACCACCGCCGCCGCCAGAGTAACCACCGCCGCCAGAGTAACCACCGCCGCCAGAGTAACCACCACCGCCAGAGTAACCGCCGCCATCACCACCACCATAACCGCCGTCCGAACTACCGCCTAATCCTAGAAAACCGGCAGAGCACGAAGCCACCAAAACTGCAACGATGCAAACGAATACCTGCAAAAACAAACATAAAGAAATATCCAAAGTTAATCCTGTCGCTGGTGATAACTTAATGATAATCACTAATTGCTGGATTGCTCTTTAAGCTCACCTTCATTTTGGAAATTTTCTTGCTTAGTTAAAAGTGAAAACTCCACTTGGCTGTGTTTGTAATATGAAACTGATTTAATTTAACAAAAGATCATGCATTTTTATACTAAAAAACCAAATATGCTTTGTGACTTTAGGGGAACAGAGTGGAAACGTTTGCTAAGAAAAAAAAGGTAGATAGAGATGTTGGTAGGTTGGTTTATTGGTTGGGTATCTGCTAACGGCTATCATCTTTAATAACAGTTAGGGTTGCCAGACGGTCGTGATGCTTTTGGATTGTGCAGATTTTTTGTCCTATATACAACAGAGTCCTGACTTTTACAAATTTTTCAATATAACATTTGTACTGATAAGTTTGAGCATTAAACAAAATAAACCAGAAAATATAATAAACTAAGCCTTAATATTTATGGTTATAATCTCGAATAATTTATACTCTAAGGAAAGAAATAGAATGATGCTAGATCTCATAAAATCAGGACTAATTATAAGATTAAACTAAAAATAAACTTAAAAACCAATAAATTGATTTAAGGGGTAGATACTAGTAATGAGTAACTACTTGTAGAAATAATGGAATTGTTTTGCTTTTCCTCTTATTCACCTTAATGGTGCTTGACTAACAAAAATGGTGCTACCCCTCTTAAAAATTAACTTTAGTTTATTTTATAAAAATTCCCAAAATATTTCGGCTCAAGCGATAAGCATTCGTGAGGTGGATCGCTTTAAAAAAAAAAACATCTAAAAATAATCTTTTGTATGGAAAATTTTTTCATTTGGTTACCTATTTTTGGCAAAATTTTTTTTGGACAAATGCTAGGAATTCTGAAATGATACGAAAATTTTAGTGATGGTATTTAATGCGAAATCCATGAATATTGAGATAATTTCCTTCATATTCCTATAATCTTCGATTTCTGTGCGACTTAAAAGATCTATGGCTCATTAAATATGTATTTTATTGCTCGAGGCGATTTCAATTCGCTTACTTTTAAATTTGACCGATTCAGTGGTCAGCTCATAAAAAAATTCACCATAAAAAAATTATTAGTAAATTTTTTTTATTATTCAGATGAAGCCTGAAAAATCCTGATGTTTATTTTCAATGTTCAGGTGAAGTCCGATTTGCATCTGGCAACCCTAGTAACAGTAGAAATTTAAACTTAAAAAACAAACGCAACAGAATTACTCAATCGCTTTGTTAATAGACACGCTTACTACTTTGCATTTTCGTTATCTTGTTTGTCATCCGCAACGTCATCGTCGTCATCATCTACATACATAATCAACATCTTTTATATTGCTACCCATTGATTTAGTGTTACCTTATGGCCCTCTTTGCTTTACAAATAATAAAAACGCTTTGCTTCCTCTTCAGTTTGTAAGCATATGTAGCAGGTTTTTTTTTGTGTTTTTGTGTATTTTTTTTTTAGCTTTTGAAATCATTTTAAGTTTAATTTTGTTATTTTTTTTTGTTTTGCTTTTTCTTTATCATAATTAATTAATAAACTTCGATTAAATGCAGTTTTATTTCTTTTCTTTTTTTTTTGTGTAAAATGGCTTTAAGGTCAAAAGGTCTTGAAACTCCATACTAACGTTTTTTTTTTGGTCATTTTATTTTATTTGTAATTTTAACTTAAAATTTGTATATTTTTTTGGTTTTTCGTTGGCTATTTTAATTTGACTTCGTCTGCGAAATTTGCATTTGTAATCCACAAGATCACAAGTTTTTGGTTTTTGTTATATTTAGTTGCTATATTTATTTTTACGTTTGATTTATGCTGGCGTCACATATGATTTAAATGATGATGTTAATGCATCTTATTTACATATGATTAATACAAAATAAATAAATAAATAAATAAAATATTTGCTTTATATACTTTAATGTACTGCATTTGCTTGATTTAATTTTGATTTTCATTAATTTTTCATGCAAAAATAATTTTTCAAATCAAAACTACTTTGAATTTTACACCTACTTACCTAGTTCGTTAATGGGTTTATCCATAGAAAATTAATAATGATATGGTTCGTTAACATCGGTGACATACATACATAGATGCTGAAATGTTAGTTTGAAATATAAAAAAAATGATCTATGTTTTTAATGTAGTTGAAAAGTTGTAGTATGTATTTTTCAAAAAAACATCCAGTAGGTATATGTAGGTAGATGAGGAACCCAAAAATAAAGAAAAAATTTATATTAGAATCTTCAGAAAAAAGGAGAAGGCCAGGTAGCGAAAACTTCTAAAAGTTCGAATCCATCGAAAGGTAGAGGGAGGTTATTCTATTCCGGAAGAAATTGATCCGATTGCAGCAGCCATTGACGTATAGGAGAATGGAAAGCAAAGCGTATATGCAAAGTTGAAACGACGGCTTTTAAGGAATAGATGTAATCAATTTGAATTTAGCGTTAATTCCGTAAGAGATATGCTTAAAAATTAATTTATTTAATTGCACATACTTATCTTAGTTAAAAAAATTTTCTATTCAACAAGGATGCATTTGAGTGCATACAGAGGAAGTTGATGTGTTGACGGAGGGAGTTGGGGCCAGTAGTATTGTCATCTTTGAACACATTTTTTTTATATTATACCCACTTTTTTTTTTTTAGATATTTCCCTTTTTTTGGATTTTCACCATTTCTCCATTTCCGTACAAAAATTAATTTACGGGCTTAAGCTCTGGATTAAATTAAAAAAACGATTTCAACAAATTTACTGGTCCTAAGAGATTATAGAAGAATTTAATTAAAAAGGTATAGTGTTAAATTTTCAGTTTAGAAAAGTTCTATAAGCAATATTATTTTACATAATTTTTATAGTACCCTTATTAATAAAATGCCTAAGCAACAACAAAATAGTCCAAAGAATTTCGTTAGAAACTTCGAAAGATTTATAGTTTATGTCAATTGGATCAACCATTATCAAGATTTACACCAGTAACTGAAAAAAGAGCCAAAAATTAAGTTTTTTTTTCAAAAACATGTGATTGTGATCTTGTTTTTTCAGCGACCCACAATTAGTCAAAAAACCTCTTTTTTCTTCTGGTTAATTTTTCGTGTAAACTAGTGTAATATGGAATTCAACTTTTTTTGAATAGTTTTTTCGGAAAATATTTAAAGTTTTTTAATTTTATACGATTTTTTATTGTTGTAGAATATATCCCCAAATTTACTATATGTCGCATGTATTTTTTTACATAATTTTTTTTTTTTTGCACTGTTTTCTAAGGAATGTATCTACCGTGTATTGGATGTATTTGTTTTGTTATTTGTGCCGCATTGTGAACTTTTCCAGTTTGTGCAAAGTTTTGGTCAGTCACAGATCGTTTCTCTATTTTAGTATTGATTTATTTTAATTTCACGTGGTACCTAATATTTAAATGATAAGAAGTAGAGCAAAATTACTGATTTTAGAGAGGTCGATCTCAGTAAAAATCTGTGAGCTTACTAAAAACCTTAACAGATGTGATAAAATAATTCGAAATTATTTGAAAAAACAAGGCACTTATGACAAAAACAAAAAGAAAGGACTAAGAAATGAGATAAAAAATAAGCATCATCAACATGGCAAGCGATGAACACCCAATTGCAAAAGACTGACGGCAACTCGTGTTTTTTAAGTGTTTTCCACACATTGTAAGGCAAAAACTAAAAGGCATGCCATGCCGAATGAATTCTGCAGAAGATATAACATAAGTAGTTGAGGACGACTCTGTTTCCATTTCTGCAGAAATACGGGGGCCACAAATGGATTATCTGGCATGACAACGCTTTAGTTCATAGCAGTTAAGTAACAAGGACATGGTTGCAGTCACACAACGTTAACATTTTAAAATAGTCAGCATGTTCTCCGGATTAGAACCAAATATAAAACAATTGCTGCATTCTTGCTCAACGCATATACGGTGAAAGCAAGCAATACTAAATTGTATCAGAGTTGATGAACGCTATCGTTGGGGCATGGGAAGCCATTACACAGGATTAATTTTGAACAACCTTTATACCGAGCACTCAAAATCAGATTTTTAAGTTAATTAAAAATGAAGGAGTCTCCACACTATATCGAGTTAACCATTTTATTATTTCATAAAAATTTTGTAATTCTTTATGTACGGCAACTTCTATCCTCATAGTTAGGTTAGGATAGAAGTGGCGGCCTATACCTCACTTAGACCGTCAGGTCCATAGTGTTACAACAAACTCTCTAGAGTTACTAAGAACTTCGTGCTACAACAGGCACTGTTTTCAATTTCAAAAGTACTCATAGAGTGTGAAACAATTTTTAATGGAGCCAGGTTTATACTGGCTTAAGAACGCACTCCCTAACATTCTTAACCCAGACATAACTAGTATTGGACATTTTGAAAGAATGTTTTTTAAGGTCTCCTTTGCGACAGAGTCATTACAGTATCTGTATAGGTTGTTTTCTAATATATCATGCTTTTTGGAATGATACTTCAAAAAGTAATGCCCAGCAATAAATTGCATTCTGTGCGAGAGAGTGAGAACAGAAATTCAGTTTTTTGACTCAAGTATTGGGGCCAAAAAACTATTGCTATACGGGAGGAGTTTTGAATCCTCCATTTTCTATTTAACGTAGAGAAAATTCGTTTATCTAGGGCTACATAATGGAAACAAAGTGATGGTGAGATGCTACAGGATTATGCCTCAAAGCATTGCCCTTATTTTGCAAGCGAGTCCTCCAACTCATTCACCATTATACCAAAATGTTTTGGTACCCAGCAGAGTTGATACTTATTTTTGGTACTGATGGTTTGAAGAGAGTTGTAGCATTTATTTACCGATTTGAACTTTATAGTATGGTTTTCCAACGCCTTCAGAGCAGGTTGACTGTCTAAATAGATAATTACGCGTAGATTATTTGGAACCATTACATTCTTTTAATCTAAACTCGGTTTTAAAAACCACAAAAAGATCAAGGCCCCTGTAATACCCACACAAAAGATCCGTGTTGAGTGTTGAGTTGAATTTAAGTACTTTTCATCAGACCACTACTCCATACAATAAGAAATTTATTGGATTTATTCTTTGTTTTTGACGAATTATAAACAATAAAAGAAATTCAAGTTAATTCGTAGAGGTCCGCTGGAGTTTCAGATACTTTCCACTACATAATTTATTCACGTTGTAGGTACCTATTCATTAATGAATTGTCCTACAGTTTTATAACGAATCTAAATTTCAAAAGCATTTTTCTTTTCATGGAAAATATCGCTTTTGTAGGTATCTTATTGCCAGCAAAATACTGAACAATTAACTTGCTTAAATACATAATTTATTTTTGCTGTTTTTGTTTACATAATTTAAAATAAATATTAAATACTTTAAGCTAATTTGAATTTATTTTTTCCACCAATTAGAAGAATCAGTAGGATTTTCCTCGTAATTATTTACAATCTCTGGTTCATAGTGATAATTTGCCGAGTTGCCATCCGAAATGAATTCTTCACTCGATGCACCATGATTACTGCCATCATTATTCTTAAATTCAAGTTCTCCTATGCTATGTGTGTTTGAACCACGCGCAGTGGCAATGGCATGTAAAATCTTTAAAGTTTTCACAGTTTCCAAATCAGATGCGGATCTAAAATTACTCATATATCTTGAGTTTAGATAATTTATATTTGGGGCGGCGATGCTGTATTCATGATTATGGTGCATGTCTGGTAATACTTTAATAGTGATTTCCTTATTAGAATTTAATGGGGGAGCGTAAGATGAATAATTGTTATCATAATCAGTATTGGATAGAGGAAGATGTTGTTCACTATTTCTTTGACCCGTTGATGCTTCATGTATGATTTTAATAGTAGAATCAATATGTTCCAATTCATCATTATTATCCTGAAGAATTTTTATTGTCTTAATTTTCGGTGTATCAACACCACTGTACAATGAAGTAATGGCACCGCTATGATATTTATCAGATGGTGTTGAATATGTTGGTGGTTCATTGTGCATAGTACCTTCATGTAATATTTTGATTATTTTAATATGTTGTTGGTGTGCATTGTTTGGTGGCGTCAAGTGATTGTGCTCCATATAATGTGTTGGTGGCATTGGTGGAGCACCATAACTGCTGAAAGGTTTTCTTATTCTACTAGCACCTGTTGCAGATTGATGATATACTTGTATAGTTTTTACACCACGTAATTGATTACGATTTTGTCCCTCACTATGTGTGCGAAAATTATTGAAATGTGGGGGACCATAGCTGGAGTAACTATTCGCTGGATAATGCCGACTGGAATAGGAGGATCTGCGATGGCCATAGTTTAAGTTTGGTTTTCTAATGTTATTAAAACCAAAACTCAACATTGCAAATGAGGTAAATTCACTTACGGCGAGTATAAAAACGAAGAGTAAATACTAAAATATATAAAATTATAATTATTAGTTTTTACGGATATAAATATTTTAAAAATACTTTTTCCACAAACCTTCATTTTAAAAGATTAGAAAAATATAATTGAAATTAATGGCAAATTATTAAGTTGTATAACTTTAGTACTTAACACTTGAATAGAAACTAAAGTGACTTTTAAAATTTAACCATTTATTTATATCACCAATTTAATGTGAATATTTAGTAAAAGTTGAAAGTACATACAAGTAAATATTTTGTACAATTACCTTCTTCAAATATAAATACATAGTAAAAGGTGTGAAAATGTCTATAAATTAATATGTAAATTACAAAAATACGAAATTAGTAGCATGTAAATTTTTTATTCATTTCAACTTTTTTCACAGTGTAACCAAGTTAAAAGAAATGCGAAAAAATAAATTTTGGTGTTTAAAAATTGAAAGTAAAAGTAATTTTTATAAATTCACTAAGTATGACGTTATTCGTTTGCATTTGAAAAAATTAATATTTATATTATAAATAACTAATGTATATTAATTTGTAATTCTGTCATTCTCGTAATAATAATATCGATTGATGCTGCGTGCTGCATTTAAATTCATGTTGGAAGTTGTCTTCATATTAAAAACGTGTTATAATGTAGACGAAATTTTAATTAATGAATAAAACCATTATGCAAACCATATACAATACAATACAAAAATATTAGATATTAAATAAATAATAAAAAAACTCACACGCATAGAAAATATGTAAAGTTTTATTTGAAAAGAAATCGGAAATTTTCAAGTTCAATGTTTTCTTTTATTTCGATTGTGGTTATAGTTGTAAAGTTGAAATTATTTAAGATTATGTAGAGTTTAATTATTACTTTAATTATAACAATTGTTATGGTTTCCCTGTGTTCGTGATTGTGCGAGCTGACTTTTCGTATTCACACTGTGATTATATTTATAGAACTGGTTTTGGTGTAAATGTGAAGGGTAATTATATGTGTACATCTTAAGGACCCTCTTGCGTGCATCTAGCTGTGTCCCGGAGCTTCAGTTTCGTAGGTTCTTTAGAGGCTCTTAAGATCCACCAATTCTCACACGAACAAGACAAACGAACAAAAGAAAATATATGCACGCGATAACTCTATCTAATCACTCAAATACTACAAACTACTGCTGGATTGGATATCGCACACACATGTTACCTATTTTGTTGTACCCCATTTCTCCCATTATTGCATCACACTAATTTCAAAGCGGATGCCCTAGCCCTCCCATCCATGACCTTCGTTAGATGTTAATTGAAAGTCCCTAAAACATAATTATTTCCTCATAAAAATCCTTTGAATTTCAGACCAAACACGCTTGTATTTACAATATAAACATATTCAGAGATTTATTAATAAATAGAAAATCGGAAAGTGTAATTCATTTTATAGCAAATAATTCATTAATTTAATTTAAGATTAAAGTTAGGTATTTATTCAAAATGCAACTTGTTTTAAATTTATAATTTTATCAATCTGATTTTGTTTAAAATTACGTAGAAAAATGCAAATTTCAATCAAAAATCAAATTTTGAAAATACTAGAATAATAATTAAATACCCAAAAAAAAAAATATAGATGCAAGAAAGTATGTAGCGAGATTCAATACAATATGTATATATAAAAAAAATTAGATTTTATGACTTACATGAGTTTTCCGGAACGACGGTGGGCCCAGCGACGACGGTTTACTGATGTTTTCATTTTAGGCTTTTGTTATTATTTAAATTTATACGTACTTATTTGCATGAATACTTATTTTAATATTTCATAGATTTATTATATTATAAGAAATTACTAAATTGAATGATATTTTTTTGCATTTAACTTTACAAATTCAAGAATATATATATATGTAAGAATTAAGAAAATTTATAAATTAGCATATTTAAAATTTATAGTTTCTCGAAATTATTTAATTTACAGCACTAGAACTTATTTAGAACACGTATATCTTATTGAAAAATAAAAAAACATTGTAGCAGAAACAAAAGGATGTAAATGTTGATTATGCTATTAAGCCTTATTCCTTTATATCAACAGGAAACTCTTATGCTGCTCCTCCTTTGATGTCAGCAAGGCTCTTTTTATGAGCGTCCAAAAATTAAAATGCTTGCCATCCAGAACAGGATTGGTTTTTATAACCACGTGCCAATATTATATAGTAATTGTATGCTCCAAAATATACACTCAAATTTAGTTAAAAAAAACTTCTGGAACTTTCTTTAAAAAAAACTTTTATGGGATACCCGGGAAGGTGATGTTCTCCGGTTTACAGCAAGAAACTTAATGCCCTTTCATTTTACTATACATCCATAAGAAACCTAAATTCTTCTTCTTTCCTAGAAATTTTCTATTGAAACCTGTAAAATCGTATGATTTTTCAGTAAATTTTGCGTTTTATTGTACAGCTTGAAAACAGCTTGGAGGGGAAATTTACCTCCATTTTCAGAATGCACCTTCAATATGAGTCGCCAATAACCCTACACCTGAAACTAATAAGTAGCTATCACTTTCACTATCTCTATTCTAGTTACTCTAATTGAATATTTTCGTACCGTAGATGACTGCGGTTCATCTCTACCGATCATTGGCTGTAGCGTGCAAAAAAAATAGTACCTATGTATGTAAGTGTGGGTGGTAAATGGAGAAGTGAGTACACAAGCAAAAAACCAGTATTATGTTTTAGGGGTATTCAGGTCTAACTAAGTAGTAAAAAAAAATGATGGTAACGAAAAATTATTTCGTTACATTCCTCCCCTCTAAATTACGCGGCACTGCTGCGGATATTTAACAAAAAAATTAAAGTATGTGATAAGAAAAATATTATGTATTGCTTTTTTGAATATCTTTGCCGTGATAAATTGCTACTCTGCCGGTATCTACGTCTTTTAACTCATACATTGTATTTCCTTTGATCGCCACTACTATCGCTTTGATAAATGCCGGAGCAAATTTGGCACGGAATCGCTTGGACGCATCACTCAAAACAAAGTTCCTTCGATATACTGTATCTCCTACTACAAATCTTTTGGAGTTACTACGGAGGTTGTATCGTTTAGCTGAATTCTCAAAAGCTTTTGAGATATTCGATAAAATATCAGCACGAATAAGCTTAAGCCTATCGCTTTTGTCTATTTGCACTTCATCGTTCAAAGATTGAAGCGTGCGTAAAAGATCATATTCATTACCATGATTAATCATCTGCTGGCCAAATGCGGCATAATATGGTGTGAAACCAATAGATTGGTGATATGAGCTGCGTAACGACTCAGCGATATCTTGCAGGTGTTTATCCCAAAGGGATTGATCATTTTTGATATAAGACCTGATTCCAACAACTATCGAGCGATTCACTCTCTCACTAGCGTTAGCTTGTGGACTATATAGTGCAGTATAGATATGTTTTACACCATGATCAGCTAAAAATGTGTTAAATTGTATAGATTTGAATTGTGATCCATTGTCAGAAAAAATTACTTCCGGTGTACCAAAAATGCTAAAAATGGTTTCTTTTAAATATTCAATTATAACATTTGAGTTAAATTTCTTCAATGCTTTTAGGAAAGGAAATTTGGTTACATGATCCAAAACAATTAGAATTCCAATATTCCCACTCTTCGATCTCGGATAAGGACCCAGTAAATCGACATATAATTTTTGGAATGGACGTTGGACTTGAAACTGACTAGACATTGGAGGACGTAATACTTTATTCGGTGCTTTACACTTTTTGCAAATATCGCATTTGGTGATGTGTTCTTTCACGTCAATTGTCATTGATGGCCAATAAAAATTACTACGTAACCGCTCCAATGTTTTCGCAATGCCACCATGACATTTGTTTGGTGGGCTGTGAGCGCTTTCAATAACTTCATGAATCAACGCTTTGGGAATCCAGAGTTTCCAATTATATAATTCTCTGATGGAATCACCATTTGCAAATTCGGTGCGCTTGTATATTTTATTGTCTGAAACATGCAGGTTTGGTAATCTAGATTGATTTTGTACAATGTAGTTTTTAAGTTTAACATATTCCTCAGACGCAAAAGATTTAGACTCTAAGTTAACAGATGGACAAATACATAACTCTGACAAATCTTCGTAATTTTGCCTGGACAGTACATCTGGCACAACGTTTTGTGAACCACGACGATGTTCAATTTTGAATCGAAAACCCTGTAACTTGAGAGACCAACGAGCTAATCTTCCATTGAGGTCAGATTGACGCATGAGCCACTGTAAGCTTGCGTGGTCAGTTATTATGGTGAAGTCTTGACCTTCGACGTACGCTCTAAATTTTTTTAGACTAAGCACGGCTGCTAAGCATTCTAATTCGGTTACACTGTAGTTTGACTGTGCTTTGTTTAGTTTCTGAGAGAAATACGCGATTGGAACCTCAATGCCCATCTCGTTCAACTGTGCCAAAACTGCACCTACTCCTAATTTACTTGCATCACATTGGATGAGAAATGGCTTAGAATAATCTGGATTAGCAAGTACAGGGGCAGTTGACAACAAGGTTTTCAACGTTTCAAATGCTCGTTGAGCGTTTTCATTCCAGTTAAATCCTTTAGACTTTTTAAGAAGATCGGTTAAGGACGTAGTAATAGTCGCAAAGTTAGGTATAAATCTCCTATACCAACCAGCCATACCTAAAAATCTTCGCAACTGTTTGACAGTAGCAGGTTGTGGATAATTACTAACAGCTGCAATCTTATCGGTATCTACTCGCAAAGTCCCTTGACCAACAACATATCCTAAGTATTTCACTTCTTTTAAACAAAATTTACTTTTTTCTAAATTAATCGTTAATCCTGCTCGTCTTAAATGATAAGCAACTTCAGCGACAACCTTCATATGATTTTCAAAGTCTTCCGAAACAATCAACAAATCGTCCAAATACACAAAGACCCTATCTTTTAATTGTGGTGGAATAACGCGATCCATGAGGCGGCACAGTGCTTGTGGAGCATTGCACAACCCAAACGGCATCACACGATACCTGTAAAGGGGGCGATTTGGAACTGTGAAACAAGTTAAATCACGAGAGTTTTCAGCCAGTGGAATCTGCCAAAAAGCTCTTCGCAAATCTAAGGATGTGATATATTCGGCTTTTGGTAGGCGACTTAGTATACCTTCAATGTGGGGAAGTGGATAGGCGTCTTTAACAGTAACGTTATTTACTTTTCGTGAATCGAGACACAATCGGACTTTATTTGACTTACGGACTAGTACGACCGGACTGGACCACGGACTGTTAGGTGCTTCCTCTATAACTCCTAATTTGAGCATCTCATCTATTTCCTCATGTAGTAACTTCTCTATAGCTGGTGAAATAGGGAAGTATCTCTGTTTTATCGGACGGACATTTGGAACCAATTCTATAGAATGTTCTATTAAGGAAGTTTTGCCTAAGCCTTCCTTGGCATAAGATGGAAAAGAGTTTACCACAGTCTCTAGCTTAAATTTTTGTTTTTCGGACAATTGATGAACATTAGATAGGTTTTCAGAACTTCCTTGAAAAGTGTCAATTTGTGCAATAAGATTTGGTGCAATTTCAAATTTGATCCAAAAATCAATTCCTAGGATTAAATTCTGCGAAAGACTTGGAACAATAAAGAAATTGATGATTTCAGATCGGTTCTTAAATTTAACTATTAATTTAGTTGTTCCAAAAACTATTTGCTCTTTACCATCAGCTGTACGGATTGATGTTTTGTATTGAGAAATGTTTTGCGATGAGCAGATCTTCTTTGCTAAATCATTGCCTATACACGACACCTGTGCTCCACTGTCTAATAATCCTAAATGAGCTTCATCTAATAGTAAAACCTCTGCATAAGGGCGTAAATCAAAACAAGAATTTTTAATTGAGCACATAAATTGAGATACTTTTTTCCTCCTGTTCCTAACAAGTTTCCAAAATTTACGAATTCTAAGAGAAGAACGCTGTTTATTTTGAGATTTAATTTCTATGATATTGACATCAGGCATTATTTTTGACCGGTGGTGTAAATATAATTTCATTCTTTCTTCATATGTTTTAAAAGATTTTAATTCAGGTTTACTCTGTTCTGCTTCTTCTTCTGCAATTTTATTGTGCTTCATGATTTTTACTTGTGATTGCTTACCGGCAAGTTCTTGCGAGGATTCGATTTTGAAACCTCGCACGCTTTTACGTTTCCCGAATTGCAAATTTCACAATTAGGTTTATAGACTCCAATAGTTCCGCATCCGTAGCAAAATATTGTCCTTTCCTGTAAGCAATCGAAGAACCTGTGACCTTCCTGCCTACAGTTCCAGCAAACAGTTTTACCTATTTTACTTCTACTTGCTACTTCATCAATTTCTAACTCAACAAACTCTTCATTAATGGACATGGAATCATCTGTATCTAATTCGTTTACTTGGCGTTTATTAAAATTGCTTCGCACATTTTGAGATAAATTAGGTAAATGGGTAGATTTTGAAATTTCCTGAAGCAATTGTTCACCTTTCAGACATAACACACGTAATTGTGCTAAAGAGTTAATTGAGACGTATAAAATTTGTTGTCGAATACGTGGCCTTAAGCCCCGTTGCAAAATTTCTACCAACTCTGCTTCTGGCAACGGTTGTCTTAAACTCTCAGTTATTTTCAGGACAGCATTTCTATATTCGTCAAAGCTTTCTGAGGCTCCTTGCTTGCGAGCTCTTATCGCTTCTTTAATATCGATATCAGTGCGGTGTTCTTCAAAGTGGGTACGTAAAGCTTGGCATAAATTTGGCCAAACTATCCTATCGACAGTTCGTCTATATCGCCAGTACCAATCTTTGGCTTCTTTGCTGAACAAACTTTGAGCATGTTCACATAGTATGTTGAAATTACCATTGAGTGTATCAACGACTTGTGACTCAATGCGGTATATGAAACTAGAAACAGATAAGCGTGAAGTTCCGTCGAACTTAATATCCCAACTCGCAATTAGGCTTGCTATTTTCCCGGAGTTGGTTACACTTGACGAGTCACTAAATCTATTATTATTCCCATTTCGCTGCAAATGAGCACCTGCATTATTAACATTAGAAAAACTAGGCTCTTCACTAGGCCAATCAACATCCGAGTGGTTTTGATTATTACCTACATTATTATCCTCACCGCGATGTGGTTGCATATTAACTTGTTGCAAACGAGAAACGATATTGTCAAACAAACCGTCTAGGCGCTGAGCTAATATTTGAGAAATACGTGTATCTACATCTTCCAATATGGAAGATTGACGTGCAGACACAATCGCTCCTACAATTGTCCTAATTCTAGAATCATCTGCCGGGTTACCCGTTGGATGGACGTTGTGGTTAGAAGATTCATCGATCAGTTGTGGTTGCGTACTTACACTGGGAGCTGTTTGTGCAACCTGCGTCGTTGCTGTTTCCTTTGTTTTTGAAATATTGGATTGTGCTCTAGTACGAACACCAGTGAAAGATTGTCTACCTTCACCAAATTCTCGACTATTGCATGTAGCTTTGCATTGTGGACAACTCTGGTTATTCTTTAACCAATTAAGGAGGCATCTTCTGTGGAATCTATGTCCACAAGCAGTTTGTAAGGTATCAGTATTAAGTTGTAAAGTTTCATGGCAAATGATACAAAAGTTGTTACCTTGTGTTGGTAAATTCTCGTTACTGTGACGTAAAGACATATTTTTATAAAAATGTATGGTCTTACTTTTCGATAGTCAGAAATAAGGAAATTAAAATGAATTGGAGAAAAGGATTATAAATTGTGTTAAAGGGTTTTTTTTTTCTATTTTAGGTCTTACTTCAATATCAGGACGTAATCAAAAGTTACGTAAATCCAATAATAATGGATCAACCTGTTATCAAAACCAGCGAAATCCTATAGTCTCGATAAACGATAGTTAAATTTACTAAAATTGTTGGCCAGTAAAACCTGCATTTAGTCGATTTTGAGCTGTAAATCCAAACAATTCGAGCAAATTATAAAACAATATTATTCCAAATAAAATTCCACAATGTCTGTAAATCAAATTGCATTTCCGTCATACCTTTCCAAACATTTTGAAAATTTATTGTGCATAGTCAGCGGATTAGAAATAGCGTAAATAAGAGACACAATTTTATATGGACCCTACGATTAAAAAATTTTATTTTTTTTTCTTCAACCTTCGTTGGGCCACACGTTGTTGGGCGCCATTTTGTTATGGTTTCCCTGTGTTCGTGATTGTGCGAGCTGACTTTTCGTATTCACACTGTGATTATATTTATAGAACTGGTTTTGGTGTAAATGTGAAGGGTAATTATATGTGTACATCTTAAGGACCCTCTTGCGTGCATCTAGCTGTGTCCCGGAGCTTCAGTTTCGTAGGTTCTTTAGAGGCTCTTAAGATCCACCAATTCTCACACGAACAAGACAAACGAACAAAAGAAAATATATGCACGCGATAACTCTATCTAATCACTCAAATACTACAAACTACTGCTGGATTGGATATCGCACACACATGTTACCTATTTTGTTGTACCCCATTTCTCCCATTATTGCATCACACTAATTTCAAAGCGGATGCCCTAGCCCTCCCATCCATGACCTTCGTTAGATGTTAATTGAAAGTCCCTAAAACATAATTATTTCCTCATAAAAATCCTTTGAATTTCAGACCAAACACGCTTGTATTTACAATATAAACATATTCAGAGATTTATTAATAAATAGAAAATCGGAAAGTGTAATTCATTTTATAGCAAATAATTCATTAATTTAATTTAAGATTAAAGTTAGGTATTTATTCAAAATGCAACTTGTTTTAAATTTATAATTTTATCAATCTGATTTTGTTTAAAATTACGTAGAAAAATGCAAATTTCAATCAAAAATCAAATTTTGAAAATACTAGAATAATAATTAAATACCCAAAAAAAAAAATATAGATGCAAGAAAGTATGTAGCGAGATTCAATACAATATGTATATATAAAAAAAATTAGATTTTATGACTTACATGAGTTTTCCGGAACGACGGTGGGCCCAGCGACGACGGTTTACTGATGTTTTCATTTTAGGCTTTTGTTATTATTTAAATTTATACGTACTTATTTGCATGAATACTTATTTTAATATTTCATAGATTTATTATATTATAAGAAATTACTAAATTGAATGATATTTTTTTGCATTTAACTTTACAAATTCAAGAATATATATATATGTAAGAATTAAGAAAATTTATAAATTAGCATATTTAAAATTTATAGTTTCTCGAAATTATTTAATTTACAGCACTAGAACTTATTTAGAACACGTATATCTTATTGAAAAATAAAAAAACATTGTAGCAGAAACAAAAGGATGTAAATGTTGATTATGCTATTAAGCCTTATTCCTTTATATCAACAGGAAACTCTTATGCTGCTCCTCCTTTGATGTCAGCAAGGCTCTTTTTATGAGCGTCCAAAAATTAAAATGCTTGCCATCCAGAACAGGATTGGTTTTTATAACCACGTGCCAATATTATATAGTAATTGTATGCTCCAAAATATACACTCAAATTTAGTTAAAAAAAACTTCTGGAACTTTCTTTAAAAAAAACTTTTATGGGATACCCGGGAAGGTGATGTTCTCCGGTTTACAGCAAGAAACTTAATGCCCTTTCATTTTACTATACATCCATAAGAAACCTAAATTCTTCTTCTTTCCTAGAAATTTTCTATTGAAACCTGTAAAATCGTATGATTTTTCAGTAAATTTTGCGTTTTATTGTACAGCTTGAAAACAGCTTGGAGGGGAAATTTACCTCCATTTTCAGAATGCACCTTCAATATGAGTCGCCAATAACCCTACACCTGAAACTAATAAGTAGCTATCACTTTCACTATCTCTATTCTAGTTACTCTAATTGAATATTTTCGTACCGTAGATGACTGCGGTTCATCTCTACCGATCATTGGCTGTAGCGTGCAAAAAAAATAGTACCTATGTATGTAAGTGTGGGTGGTAAATGGAGAAGTGAGTACACAAGCAAAAAACCAGTATTATGTTTTAGGGGTATTCAGGTCTAACTAAGTAGTAAAAAAAAATGATGGTAACGAAAAATTATTTCGTTACACAATATTAAAGATAGCGTGTGAATTCCGGCTATTTTAGTACACACAATATTTCGACGAACTTTTAAAAGCTAGACTTAAGGGGTATCAACACTGTAGAATTATCGAAAAATTAATTTTTTTATATCGGCTTAAAATATGTTTTAAACTGTCTATAATAAGGGAAAAAGATTTACACCTATGAAAAATTGCTTCCTTTGAAATTTTGAGCTTTTTTTCAAACGCTGCGGAACGCTCGGATATGACTATTTATTTTAAATTTAAAAACGTGTTTTTTTCGAAACACGATTGACTTAACTTTAACAATTTTCATTCTGTTGACTTCAAATTTTGATAATATCTATAAAATAACATTTCAAAGAGAAAAATAAAAAAGTGATTTTTAATAAATTGATTTTTGGTAATCGTGATATACCGGTCCTGAAAAATGGAATTAACGTATAATTTTAAGAACATTTGCAGCAGAAATAGGTCAAAAATGGATCTGGAGCCTCCAGACTGTTAAAAGTTTAATTTTATGCATGCTTGATGTTTGCCCATTTCTAACAAATTAAGTAGGGGAGAAGCCTTAAGATGGACAGGGCCCCAAGATGGACATTGCGTATAAAATTTTTGTATATGGTGACAGCACCTCCTGCTTTATGTCATTATTGTCGTTTGTATAGACGCAGTTTTTTATGCTACTCGAAGAGAAAAGACATGCATTTTTTTCGAAAAGTTTTTCAACATTTTTTAGTTGAGTCAGTAAAGCTATATAAATTTGTGATTTCGAACAAGAAAATATGGCTATAATCCTATTTAGTTATCGTATAATAATATTTTAAAATGATTTGATCGATATTGTGTTCATGTAAAAATATTTACTGACGCTCAAAAAATTACGTCGTGCTCCCTAAGATGGACATTTGTGTGGCCCTAGGATGGAGATGTATATTTTTTCATTGGTGTTGAAAATTAAAATTAAATAAATCAACATCAAAAACAAACACACAAATCAAGTGCACTTAAAATGCGCTAAAATCAGCGGTCCCTGGTGCACATGCTGTGACTCAGATGATTCTGCCTAAAATTTGCATGCTTTTTCTCTGAATAAATAAAATAAAAAAATAGAAAATTGACTTCAAAATCGTTATATTTATTTTAATTTTTCACATTTTTCAGTGAATTTTGATGCGATGTCCATCTTGAGGCCACTTTTTTGAAAATTGAATTTTTTAACCATTTTGAAACATACTAAAAAAAATTTTGAGTGCAAAAAAAAAAAAATTATCTTTGAGGCCAAAAGATATCCAACATATTGTACTTTCAGCACTTTAAGATATTTTATTCAGTTTGGGTTCTAGAGCACTATTTCAATTCTATGTCCATCTTGGGGCCCTCTCCTTTACAGTAAGCTGAAAGACAACTTGTTAATTTTGCATCTATGATTATATGTGGGTTCATCAATTTAAAATAAAATTTTCTGTAGAACATTTGCCCGGAAGGTACTAAATTGATTTTTTTTTTTTTGCATATTTTTCTAAAACAAGTAAAAAATGATGTCGTGAAGGAACTTGTATAGATTCCGTAATCGTGGATTGAACGTAAGTCTCTGAAAACAATATTTTATTGCGTCCTTATACTTTAAAAGCGTTTTTCTCTTGTGAGTAGTTTTTATGTATTACCCGAGGCATTAACGTTTGTTGTTTATTTTTTATTATTTTTTACACCTCGTAAAATAAATGTAAAGGAAAAGAAAATACGTGGAAAAAGGTATTTTCAAAGCCCATCATTTTGATCATTTAAAAAATTGGTCAGTACTTGGGCAACTGGATGACGAATAAACAGATATTTCTGACTGATGCCTGCTGTATATTGCACATCGTTTGGTACTGTCGTTGTAAGGTAGTACCGTTTAAGGCTCTATCACAGACTCATCAGTTTGATTACACTATTAACCCATTAGCTCCCTAACTTATGGGTGTTTTTTGTCTTTTTTGTAAGTAAAAATGAATACAAATTTTAAAAATGTTTCAAATTTGCATATGAGGCATTTCATGTGAAGCGGATAACGACAAAAATTGTGAAGCTCTGAAATTCGGCATAATTGAACTTCTAGAAGATAGGAATGTAGACACGCAATTTTTTATTTTTGTATGAAGTTTATTTGTCAAGTTATGGGTTTTTAAAGAATTGACGTAATTGATTGGATTTTTCAGAAGTAATTCTTAGAGTTAAACAAATTTATAATAAAATATCGAACATGGTGATTTAAATCGGAAATTTACTGTTCTTTTCAATTAAGGAACCAGATCGAAGATTAATTTTTTTTTGCACTAAACTAAGGGAGTCTGAAATTTAGATGATTGAGTAGAGTTTTTAAGAGAGGGTTCCCTTTTGAGCTATTTTCAGACCATTCCACTAACTCAGATATCTACTCTGAGCAATTGGCAAGATATAGGGTAAATATTAAAAAAAAAAAAAATGTCAGAGTTAGAGAAACTGAAAAGGCGCTCCTACTAGAAAGACAAGTATCTCTGAATGGTAAACTTTTTTAAAAGAACAATGATTTTTCTGAGCTCTAAATCTGCAATTGTTTTAGAATAAGTTTTGAAGCAACACACAAAGAAAATATTTTGAAAATATTAAAGCTGAAAACATAAGGACGAAGCAACCAATGCAGGAAAAGCAACGCAATATGTTTCTATAAGCAGCATTTGTTTCCTTCTTCTCTTTTGAAGAGAACGAAAAAATTCCGCATTTTTCGTTAAGATAATTTTTAAAATTAAAAAAAAAAAAAAAACTATTCCAAATGTTAAACTTTTATTTATACCAATACATGTAGAGCAGATAGGGAATTTGAAAATGCAAAAAACATATTCCAAAAATTTTCCGCGTTATCTTATCTTTTGGCTGCTGGCTCTTAATATGTTTGCTAAAGGGGATACATTTTTTAACTCCACTTCACATATTGATTTTTCAAATTTATTTATTGTATAATTAAAAGTAATCAACATTTTTGATGTTTGCAATTTTTGTGCTATAAAATTTTTGCACTTTAAATTTTAGATCTGAGCAAGATTTCTTATGCTTCAAGTTTCGTTTAAGAAAAACCATTTTGCAGAACTTTTAAACGGTTGATTCTAGATCTCTCATATTCCAAGTATATTGGTTTTTGGATCCACGTATATTTTAGATATAATTCAAATTCGAAATTAATATTTTTATTTTTTATAATTTTTTAAAATTTTTTATTTATTTTTTATTTTTAGAAAATAGTTTTAGAGTACAGTATTGATTACATTTTTTAATATATTTATGTTTAGACATACATAAAAGTACATACACAAAACTTCTGACAAAATGTGCATAAATTATAAATAATGCATATTTTTTAACTATATGTATAAGAAATATAAATAAATAATCTACTATTATAGCTAAACAATGCCAATTTCGTTTCTGCAGAGAATAATTTCATAAAATTATATTAACTTAAATGTAATGTGCAAATTAAAAACTAAAATTGTATTGTGTTGTTATTTTTTGTTTGTTTTGTTTTACTTAAAACTATTTAAAGAGGAACCGGACATGCATATGGTAAACTCAAAGGTGAGGTGACAACTATCTAATCTAATATATTACAAAAAGGAGCAGCAGCTCTAAACGTGCGCGGTGTGAATAAATTTTAATTCTATTTCTTTTTTTAATATGATATTTTAATGAACTACAATAGAATTGTCATTATTGAAACTTTGGTTAAATTTACAACTATCGACTGTAACAATTACCAATAATTGTTATTTTGGTATTTGTAATGGAGGGAACATTTAAATTGTATATTTATGACAGCAAATCATTCTCAGTTTTTCTTCAATTGCTTCTTCATAAATTGCAAAATAAAAAAAAAATTAAATATATTAGAATTTTGACAATTAAAAATTTTTTATTTTAACTGTTATTTAATTGTACAATGTGTGTTTATATGTAACTTAATGTATGTATGAACAATATGCATGAATAGTTTTTTTTTCAAAATAATAAGTTTTAAATCCACTCTTAATCGAAGACATTTTTTTTCAAAAAAATACTGGTTTTAACATATTTTTATAGTATATTGTAGTTAGTGGTAAATCTAATTATTTTTTTTTCTTTAAAAAAAATGTAAAGTTATCGCCAATAGAAAGCTTTGCCAATTATGTACAACAAGAAAGGAGTTAGGCGTTTCATATCAGATTGAAAAATACATGTTTCGGTAAATTCTACAAATGGGGAAGACATACATAGTTCTATATAATTTAATGATCCTGGCCATAAACTACTGCATGGGAATTTTGTCTTCCAGCCGGTCAGTTATTAAAAATTTTTGAAAATAAATATATTCTTGAACATCTTCGAAGTTCGATTTATCCCGAAAATTACAAAAATACGTTTCAAAAGTTTATTCTATAATTGTTTGGTAATTTTCGGTATGTGGCTATAGGTCAGTCACAAGGAATTGAACTTCGGGAGAGCATCAATTTCAATCTCTAATCCAACAAAATTCAAGCTTTGGTGATTTGAAATTGTTGGTTGAAAGCCAACAACTGCTTAATTATGACACATTAAGCGTTTCTGCAATTAAGGCTCTGTAACGATTTGACAAATCTTTGTGCCGGCAATATTTCAGTTTGGTTAAACGAGCCATGGCTGTGTCTTTTCTTTAAGCAAGCTTTAATGACATACAGCATGCATTTCCGACTCTGCAGCTTTCTCAGATTGTAGAGGCATATGAAATTTCTTTCAAATCTGCTATGAAAGGTCAAAAAACCTTTAGAGAATTTAAAATTCTTAACGAATTATAAATATGGTATATAAATTTCAAAATTCCACATTAAAAATGTACGATGATTATGAATATTATTACTAACGAAAAAAAAAACCCATTACATTAATCCAATGTTATATGTGGATTTGTATAAGTAAAACCATGGAACGGTTTCTGATCCATAGACTGTAGTATTTCCTTATCAATTGGTGTAAGACGGACACGTTCTCTTGTGAACACACGATCAAAATATTGAGTATCCAAAGGATGTTTCTAAAACAAAAAGGCAAACAGAATTGTTTATGTAAATATAATTTTACCGTAAATTGTAAATAATTCAGTAATTGACTAACCACTTGCGGTTTAAATGGTGGTTCCATTTGTCGTTTCTCCAAGAGATTCCAATCGATTGACCTAAAGAATATGTGATCGCTTATATCACCACCAAGACTATATTGAGATCCAATACGTTTTGTATAATCTTTTTCCAAAAGCTTGAGAAAAAATTTATAAAAAATATTTGTAAATATATTTGTGCATACTTCAATTAATTCAACTTACTCCCTTCAATATACTAGTTGACTCCGCTGAGATATAAACAGGAAACCATGGAATTTCATTGCAAATTGACCAAAATAGCTCATCCTCATCGCAACCGCTAAATGGTGATTGTCCAATTAACATTTCATAGAGTAAAACACCAAATGACCACCAATCAACATTTTGATTGTATTTTTCGCCCTGTAATTAAAAGTTTAAATTGTTTTTTTGTTTTGTTTTGTTTTAGTAATTGTTTTATTATGTAATTTGAATTGTATTAAAAAATACCTTAACGATTTCAGGCGCCATATAATCAGGTGTACCACAAAAACTATCCGCTGTTTTATCCAAATATATTTGCAATTTACACATACCAAAATCAGCAATGCGCACATGGCCTTCATAATCCAACAGCACATTATCCAATTTGAGATCTCTGCGAAAGTAAATCATTAGTTTCATAATATTAATTTCTGAGTTTAAACATTTACACACCTATAAATTATGCCCTTTTTGTGTAAAAATTTAAGACCTGAAATAATTTCTGCACCATAGAATCTAGCACGCTCCTCAGTAAAGCGCCCACTTTCTTGTATGTGAAACATGAGATCACCACCATTTAGATATTCCATCACAAAGAATAAATGACTCTGCAATGAAAAAGAATTGTATAAATTACAAATTTGTATCTTTGGCTTTTTTTTAAACTATGAAAATTATTTTATTCAAATTCATTTTTCTATAGCAAAATCATAGACTCTTTTTCAACCCGTGGCAGCTCATTAGGGTCAAATCTGACTTCAAGACTTAAATAAACTTGTTGAAACCATAACTGAAGCTAAAATTTTTCTTTAGTTTGCACTTGGTGCAAAAATTTCTAACTTTGGCCGACAAATTCCCTTCCACCTTCTCCTGAAAATGGATTGACAAACTTTAAACTCCGCCTGAAAGAGATTCAGCACATTTAAAATTGTTTCACTTTTATTACGTTACTAATTCGAAAAAGGCTGTTAGATATTAAACTAGAATTAGAAGCCAATGATTTCACAGATGCATATTCCTTTTCAAAATATGCCTAAAATTGGATTTAACTTCAAGTTCTGTTAACCCTTTGACCCATTTTTTATTTCTACCAAATACTTAGGAAACTTGTTAATCGGAGGTTGTCGTGATCGCTGATTACGAATCCGAAATCCGTTTCGGAATTTTCAAAATAGTGGATCCAATATGGCGGACGACTTCATCTAAAAGTGTTCGATTTTACTTGAAATCTGTTATTTGAGCATTTTATTACGCAGCGCGTCTTTCCGCCATTTTGAATACTTCAAAAAGAATTTCGGATTTGTAGTCAGTGGCTCGGAAAATGCCTAAGTAACAGGTTTCAAGCAAATTCGAGCACTTTTAATAAAATTTGTCCGACGTATTGGATCCTCCATTTTTCATTTTTCAAAACGGACCTTAGATTCATAATCTCGATTGGTTTGGATTTTTTCCCCTGAATATATAATTCTGTGATATTTTTTTCTTTTCTCTGTTTATAACAAAGCGTTATTGCTAATATTGTAGATTTTAGGTCATTTGTTTGGAATCGAGTCTTGAAGATGATGAAACTCTAGAACATTTTTCTCGGACGAGACATACTATACTGGGCAAACGTTTCTTGACGAATGAGGATTTGGCCAATCTTGATCTAACCAAGCTATGTAAACTTGCAAAGGCTTCAGGAAGATTCAATGCCATTCACGAAATTGCAGCCTAATTAAGTTAGGAGACTGTTCCTCCTGTGGACGGAGTACAATTGACTTTCTAGTCCAAGTGCTACTCGCTCTTTGGCCGACTTTAATATTAGGGTAATTCCAGGAAAGATGGAACTAGAAAATTAAATTTTTCACGATCGCTTTTACGAGTAAGCGCTATAAAAGCTAAAACGTTTCTTGTACAAAGTTTGTCACCATTTAATCGCTTCGGGATGCAGCTTTAGTGCTTACCTTGATGACTGAGTACCTTTTGGAAGCTAAGTACAATTTGTATGCTATGTGGGAATGCATTTTTGATTTTTGTCGATTTTTGGATTTTTCCCTTACAAATTCCTTTTTTTTCGGGGTAAGATGGAATATTCGCGGTCTTACAAATTAATTGTTTTCTTCGATATTACACTGAGAAAAACGCGAGTGTGGGAGTGTTTTTATTATAATTTTTTATAAACAATCAAATTTTATGTGAAAAAAACATTTTTTTAATTTAAAAAGTTGGTTTCATGACACTTTTTTATTATTTTCATTAAAAATTAATGAAATTTCGACTTAATTCTTCAATATGAAATGAGGCGGAAGAAGTGGTCTTTGCAATAGAATTTTATGTGGAGTGTTAACGTGTAAGAGGGAGAACACAATTGTTTAAAATGGCTGCATGCAACTTGATATATTTTCGATGGAAGTTGCATTGATTGCGGAAGAAACTTTTCGAAAAATGTTCCAGAATATTTTTTGAATTATTTTTCGATTGTTCTTAATGCTTTCAAGAATTATTCCGATTGTTCCCAATATTCTTAAAAATAATTTTGATTAACCTTTTATGAACCTAGATCCGAAGGCCATGAATAATTTGGTTAAAAAATACAAAGCTGAAAATTTTACAAGGATCTACAAGGATGCTAGTTATAATTGGTATCCCTAAGCATCTTTGGGTCAAAGAGAACCGAATAAAAGAAATTATATGAATTATAGTATACTTTAACGTAACTACGGTAATCACAATAGTGTATATGTATCGATAGGAAACTCCCCGAGACTATAACTTTAAATTAATTCCACTTTTTCACCTGCTGATACCAGCTGTTGAGCTTTGGTTGATGAGACGCCGAGAAAATGAAAATATTTATTTTTTATTAACAGCAAGCACGGAAATAGTGGTGGGCTCTCCCTTTTACGAAAAAAATGTTCTTATCGATTCTTATCGACATATAAAAACTTCAAATTTAACTAAGTATGCAAGTAATACATTTTCATGTCATTTTAAAGTTTTCATCCTATATTCGAAACAGAGGTCCTATAGCGTTAAATTTTCATGCCTGCCTTATTGAACCCATCATTTTGGGGCCCAAAAATAAATAAGGGAGTATTGTTTATCCGAATCAAATGAATTTTCATGTAATTTAAAATTTCGGTAAATTTTTTGTAGTTTCTGAAATATAAAACAAAGCAGAGTTATTATTACCACTAAGTTTTCATAGGTACCGTTTTTAATTATGTTTATTTATAGACGCCCACAGTGGGGAAGGAAGGAAGTTGCTTCTTTCTTCTCAAAGATTCCGTATTACACTATTCACTATTCTTATTTAGCAAATTTGTCACTAAATTAGATTAATTTTAACCATTTTTCAATGAATGCCTTATTTTATAATATCCTGGAACCCAATAAAATTAGCGAGATCTTTAAGATTTAAATTGCAGCAAATCCAATGCATCGTGATACTTAGGTATTTATTATATTTATCTACATAAGATATATAATCCATGACTACCAGCAAAACAAATTTTAGATTATATGGCATCAATTGCTCTTGAGATTTCCAGTCTGTCACTAGTTAAATTTCAAGCATTTGACACTATTTCTAACTTAAAACCTCAAAATACCTCATTCTAAAAAGCCCTACTCTTTTTGAATGAGTAATTCAAATATGTATAATTTTTTTAATTGAAAATTAACCCTCATTTCACCCTCAAAGTCATAAAGAATTAAAATTCTTGTATTTTATAAATGATGTCAATGCAAAAATCTTCTAAACTAAAAAAACTGCAAATTAACATTAAAAATATAATATATAAACCAAACAAAAAACAATAGGTAGGTACCCACTATAAGAAACCAAACTAAACTAACAAATCAAAACAAATACAAAATAAAAAATATAAAAAATTAGCATCAATGAGCACGTAACGATGATATTCTACGCGTATCTTATAGATTCTTCTTTCACATACACGTAATTTTTAACATAACAAAAAAAATAAAACAATGACTGATGTAGCTTTACAAAATGTTGCTGCAATGTAGTGATTTAGCACACGACAATATGCTCAAAAAGTTCCTCCTTCGCTTCGTCAAACATAAAACAAAAGTAGTTCAAAACTATGTAAATGCCCTGATCTATAAAGTGACCATCGCTCCCCGCCATCACACCCGTCGCACCATATTCATTCATCGGTCGATGGTCAATTTAGTGTTAAATTTAGAAATTTTACCTTTTGTTTTTTCGGTTTTTTGCCTTTGTTTTTGTTTGGTCTTTATTGATTATATCGTATCGTTATCGCTGCGTGATTTTTTGCGTGTAGCTTTTTCTAGTCACTGCTGTGCGACATAGACAGGTGTAATATCGTAATAGTTGTCTGCCTCTGCCTATGACTCTGCCTTACAATGTGATATTTTGTTGGTGGTGTTTTGTTTTTTTTGTTTTTGTAATTTCACTTTTTATGTGTTAATCAAATCAAATTATTATCATTAAGTAATTTGTATTTGTTATGCAGTATTTGTATTTTACCTTAGCAAAATACAAGTAACAATTAAAATAAATGGTCCGTACCAGAATGTGCATAACTGTGATAAATCCATCGAGAAAGAGTACCAAGCAGGAGAGCTAATTTATTTTTTTTTTATAGAATTTTGGTCTTAGACTAATTTCAATTTTATATAAAATACTTTAAGGGGACCTTCTGGTCTAGCGCCCTTGAATTTGATGAGTTTTTAGGATTTTTTTTTTTTAAATGAAATAATGAGCAATAGTATTTAAACTTTGTAGATATATTTAATTACTTTAACAATATACAAAAATAATAATAAAAAAAAATTATAATTTTAAGTAAACTAAAATTGGTGTTACAGTTGCCCTCCCTAAAAAAACGGATCTTGCTCGTGGGACAGGTTTTGAATTTTCCACTAATCTCAAAAAAAAAAGAGGTTACAATTGGTATGAATGTAGTTATCGCAGGAACTAAAATAAAAAGAAAATTGACAAAATGGCGCGTTGTTGAAATTTACTTTTCGAAAACAGACCGTTTTTTCACTACTTTTTGTATGAAAAAAGTAAAAAGTTTCAACGTAGAAAGTTCCTGCGATGAGCACTGGTTTTCTGAATAATATAGTAAAATTCGAGACGAATCGGTTGAGTAGTTTTCGTTTTTTGTGTCCCACCGTGCAGAAAAATATAGTTTCGAGATAAATGAGTTTAAACTTCAGTCGGCCCTTTTACCTGCTTCTGCGCTCACCTGCTAAATAGGCTGTAGAAGTCGAAATACTGGAAATATTGATACCATTGCAGTATACTTTTAAAAGCCTACACTTTTGAAATATATAAAAAAAAAAATTTTTTTTTGAAAAATCTAGACCAGCCTTAATAGAACATATTAATCTGCTATGTCTACAAGTTTCTCTTTTCATAGTAAATCACAATGTATATCTTGAAATTTTACTATTAGTCACCGAAAGTTGAAACCATTTTTGATGTAAGAATCTATTTTAAATACCCAGTAAAAAATATCACTACTTTGCTGATAACAACAATTAACTCAGTACTTGCAATAGTAGACTGCAGTTCCCATTAAGGTCCCGGATCAACTTATATTTGGAAGCAGTGCTGTAAAACTCATACCAAATAAATGCTGGTGTGGTGGTGGAAAAGGTATATGATTTCGAAAGTTGATTAAAAGTTTAAAACAAATATTTTTATCCTAAAGGATATCCAGGCTGTAAACAAAGCTTTTGCGAACATGGCCCGTCTGCACAGGGTTTCTCTAATATGAGTCCCCGGACATCCGAACATAGAGTGCAATGAAAAGGCAGGTGAATGGGGCCGTAAGGCCTCAGTCAAGAGCAAAATTCGAAAAAAAAAAAAAAAAATTTTGAGGGCCAATTGTAGATGGTACAGGCTAAAAACCTTCAGAACCAGCAATTGGAGGAGATCATCACAACAAATCAACAAAAAACTGAAAAGATAGATTGAGTCCGGTTCAACATCTATTGTCAACACCTATTAGCAATATTTAATTTTCACTACGATTTCTCTGCTTTAGAACGAACCGGGGCGAAAACCTTAGGCAAAGCATACTTCAGCTTCCTCATGGAGCTATCTGAAATAAGCAAGAATTAATTAACAAATTTCTTAGACCTATCTGGATGGACATGATCTTCTTGTAATGCCAAATAGCCACCTACACTAAAAACCAACTGAAGATGTGGTATTAAAACGATGCACAAGTGAGCAAGATTTAACCCTCTCAGAATTTTCGTACACATACATATGTGTACATCAATTTGAACATTTTTCCTGACTTTGATTTAAATGACAACCAAACAATTTTAGTATTGACGTCTTGTTGTTTTTTCCTCTATCCTTTGAAATTTATTTTGTTACAATCGCAGCATAACCGTCGAAACTATTGTGACTTTAACCATTAAACGCCCAATACGTCCGATTTCAATTAAAAACATACGCAAAGGTAGTATTTGTGATTCCGAACAACGTTTGTTCTACGTGTTTTCAAATAAATTAGTTTAAGGTGCAGTTATTTTAATTTACATGGTTGACCTCTGTAGTAACCTTTGGCGATTATATGGAGAATAAATTAAAATACATTCGCAATAATTTTTAAAAACACTTATTTGGTGTTATCCTATACCGTCTGACACAAATTTGTCCATACGGCAATATAAACACCTTTTTTTCCGATAGTTGTTTAAAATTTTTGCAAAACATGCTTTTCGAGCTAAAAATAACTGTAACTGTACGACAGTTGTCATTTTTCTATTCTTATTTATACGTATCGATACAGAAAATTTTAGAAAGTAAGATCAGATGTTTATTTTAAATGGCGAACGTAAAATGGCGGCACAGGCAGCCGCGGAAGTGGTTGGTCACAGCAGTGACCAGTGAGTATTTAAGGGTTAATGGGACAACCTCACTTTATTTTTGTGCTCTTTTTTGTTTTTGTGTCGTCAACTTCAAAAAATTATTAAAAATACTAAATAATAAAAAGATGTGTAAAAAATAAATCTTAAGTAGATAAAACCTTCCTCTGTTGATAGAGACACATTTTGTGTAAGTTGGAGTATTTTAAAGCTCCCTGAACGTGAACGTTTTTTTGTATATAAGGCCCCAGGATACATTTGAATAGAGGGGAAAAGAGACAGCAACACTAACTTACTGTAATCAGAAAAAATACACGTTCTGTATAGGTCTCATCAAAAATTACGTTTGTTTGTAGTTATTCTGACTTTGGTTTGCAGGTTTAGAGTATACCTATGCATGATTGAACTTGAAACATTAAAACATGCTCAATATTTAGGCCCTGGAAAAAGAAACAAGAATCATCAAAGTATATCTAAGGATAATGCACTTAGGAGGAATAATAAGAAGGCAATATATTAGAAACACAGTATAAGATTAGATAGAGAAGGTGAACGTATAATAGACCCCACAAATACAAATAAAGTGAATGAAAAAAAAGTATTAATACGAACTCATTTAAGTCCAAGGAGTTTAAAGCATTGTAACATAACTATAATTTAAGGTAATTAAATACAAAAAAGAAAATCTGAAATTTCACTAATTTAAATTTTATATCATTTTCTTACACACACAAAAGAGTGTAAAAGAAAATGCAGATGCGCCACAAACAAATAATTACCCAATACAAAAATAAACTACAGTGAAAAAAAAATGCTAAAACTATGTCCAATATGTACAAGAGCATGTATAAAAATAAATTTATATAGGGACGACAATAAATTAAAATTAAATACAATTTGCAATTAGGAAGGAAAACTAAGATAAATCACGCTAACAACGAGAGCTGCCGGGTGATTTTGCCATATTGAACTGAACGAAAATATTTAATAATATTTTTGAAATATTTGAATTTATATATAAATTATAATTTATGATTAATTGCAAAAAGATAAATAAATATAAAATATATTTGTATTACCTACTTAGGTGTGCGATGTACATACATACATATGTATGTATGTATATAGTATGTAGAAATTTCAATTTACTAATACTTATGCACTTACCTCTGTTTGAAATGTACAAAACAGGTGACACAAATATGGATGCTTTGTTCCCAATGCCAAAACTTTACGTTCTATTAATGTTGAATCGACATCATCATCTTCAAGGACAACATCTTTTTTTAAGCATTTCACCGCATAGTAATATGTTGTATCACGTAATTCAGCTAAAAGGACCTGAAATTAAAGGAATTTAAATTAGATTTTTGCTTGAGTAAAATACAAATGGTCATAAGACATTGATTTTCCTTTATTACTTTGGCTTTTTTATAATACTGGAACTTTCGTACTTTTGGTTAAATTATGAGAAATAGTATTGTAACTGGGATATAGCCGAGCTCCCAGGATTGTTCCGTACGTAGTCTTAGAAGTCTATTTTTTAACTTTACACATGCATTAGCTAAATAGCTTTATGACTAAAGTTGACTTCTAGCCTTAATAAGTAAAGAACTAAAATAGTCGACAAAACTAATCAAGCATTCATGCTAATATTTTGAAATCAACGGCATTGCATCCTCCCTCAACTTGATCACTTCAATGCTTTCCATTTCTTTAACCCTTTCGAGACCAATGGTCACCGGTAACCCAAAATACGTTTTTTCTGTTTATTAAAAAACGATTCCACCGATTTTGATAAACTTATATTTGAAATTGTAATCTAACTTATGGCATTAGAGTGACGTAAATAAATAAATTTTTTTTGAAATACAAATTTTGCTATGGGTCACCGGTAACCCTAAGATCTTCAATGGAAACTTTTTAAGAACCTTTTCGCCATGACTTGGGGGTCAATAAATGCTAATCTAGACTCCACCGTTTCTAGTTTTCTTACGGTGAAGAAAAGGTTAAGTGAAGAGTTAATTCTTATTAACTTTGTCTGTCTTTAAAAAAATATTTAACACAAATGTACAGAAAAATTTCGCGAAAAATCCCATTGAGGGACACAGGGTCATCGATGCACTATGAAAGTTCAGGCTTTCAGAGACGCAAAATGTCTGTTTTGATCAAAAATTGTAACAAGAAATGGGGGTCAGAGAATACGGATTCGGATTCGGCTTTGCGCTATCTCCTCTGCTTTACCTTCTGTCCCGAAAGGGTTAATATGGGACGTAATATATTCGGATATAGTGGTCTACTGCCGAGTAAAATCCTTGTTGGGGTTTTGCAAAGTTGGCAAGCCAAGTGAATTCCATCACTTAGCTGAGCTAAGTTAGCACTGATCTTATAGTTCAGTGGATTTTTCAAAACCTCGTCAGTTTTTTGTCAATAGCTCGTCTAAATTTTATGAACAAACTAAACAAGAAAAAATTATAACTTCTGGTTAGTATTTTAGAGCAAACTGTAGAAACAATTCCTGCAAAATTGAGTTTTGGGTTGCCCCAGCAAATAACCAATAAATGCATATTCTAAATCATAATACATTTTATTCTTCATAATTTAACAAATTTTTATTTATGTCCTGTTTTAGTTGAAAGTTTTCGAAAAACGCCAAGAAATAAATTTTTTTTCCTCAGCTGATGGCCTATGTTGTTAGTGCTGCTTTTTTTATTTGTATAATAATTTATTATTGTATAAATTTTAATAAATAAATAGATAAATAAACATAAACGTTCTTTAAGCCTGTTACACATTATTTAATAATCTTTTTTCCAGTTTGCTCCAAATTACTGATCAAAAATGTTTGTTTATTAGACTTTAGCTACAAAATTTACTGTAGATAGGCCAATATCGGCCGAGTTATTGATCTCAAACGGATAAGGACTGATTTTTGAAAAAACTTCCTAGGTCGATGAAATCTGCGTGATCGCCAACTTTGCAAAATCCAGCAGGGGTTTTACTGGAGTATAATACTTAGTACTTTCACTCATCATAGCTAAGTCTTAAACCGGCAATCAGTGCTATAGTGGTTCCGCCCATACAAAGGTAATATTTTTTGGTTTATAGGCACAGACGAGTGGCTTCACATAATCCCACAAAAAATAGTCTAGAGGCGCCAAATCGCACGATTTTAGTGGTCACCTCCTGGCCCGAAACGTGAGAAAAATTGCTCTCCGAAATCATCTTTCAATAGGTCCATTGTTTCGACGCCTTAGCAAGTCTTCAGTTCTTGAATGAAATGTATTTTATTTGTTTTATATGCTTCTAGGTTAAGGTCCTTGCATAAAATCTTCCACGCAGTCGAGTAACACAATCCCAATTGCTGCGATCGGCGACTGATGGGCAAATCACGGTACTTATCAACACTCTCGGCTACGGTAGCAATATTTTCCTCTGCACACAGGTAAGTGGATTGACATCCAGTAGCGTAAAATAATTGGTGTGAAATTTTGTTACTACGCACTTTAGGAAATTTTACCCAATTCGCTGGACAAAATTCAATTTTTCGACCTGTCCGAAATTATTTTTTTTTTATTTTTTCAAAAAGCCAATACAACAAAGTAAATAAGTGTAAGTTTTGTTTTTATGTAAATCGATTTACCGTTGCTCGAGCAGCTGTAAAATATGTTGTTTTCAATAAGTTAGCAAATAACATTAGAGAGTAATGAATTGTGTGCAAAGTTTAAGTACATTTATTTTAAAACAAAATTATAATTAAAAAAAAATAAAAATTGGAGACAAATAATGATAGTAAGCAGATTATTTATCAACTAAAAAAATTTGGTCAATTTATTAGTTGTGGTAAATAAATCCATATTATTGAAGTGACCTTATACTGAAATTGTGCAATTTTAAAGTGGAAGTTTATTTGGGTTTGCTTAAAATAAAATCATTATGATTGCTTAGGACATTCAGTTATGTGTTAGATTACTACGTTTCGCTCTGCGATTTTTTGCGATTTTTGAAAAATTCCATTTTTTCTCAGACAACTACCGAATACCAAACTCTGATTGGTTTGTTGTATGGCGACTGCGGAAAAAAATCTTCTATTTTGACGCGTCGATATTAGAAATTTTTTTCTTAATTTTTATTCATAAGTATTCATTAGCATATAAAAAAAATGTAGAGGAATTAGTTCATTAAATAATAGTGGGTAAACTGTCAAAGATACTGAATGCTAAACACAAAGTGTAAGCATGCATTTTGAAGAATTTTTTCAAGATTGCTGAACAAAGTCTATCTTGCGAAGCAGTGCGATGCATTTTATCTAGTAAAGCATCTAGTAAAACAACAAAAAAAAATTGGCTGCGGATAGCTGCGGATCCAACTTTTATTTACAAAACACTAAATGCATATTGAGGGGAAACTATTATGAGATTGAAAGTTTATAAGAGATTGCAAGTTTTTTTTGTAAAAAATAAAAAAATATGAAACAATACAAAATGTTGAAACAGTCAAACTGTTTTTTATGATTTTTATTTTGATATCTTGACTGGAATGGATTTTAGAGCTAATTTAGTTTTTCTGTTGTATGAGAGATGGGCGTGGCAGTTGACCGATCACGTCCATTTTCATATTTTTTCTTTTTTACGATCTAAGAGTGGCTCATGCCAAAAATCGTTTTGCTGAGATGATTCCTTACATTTTTTTCGCAGCACTTCATTTTATAGCTCTTCATATCACACCCTTATAGAATAAGTGGGCGTGGCAATCTTATTTTCATGTGAAAGCGTCTCTATCATCTAACAAACTTCTGGACCAAGTTTCATATCTATACCTCCATTTTTCGAATTTTGGCCAGAAAATTGGGTAAAATTTCCTATAGTGCTACGGCTTGAATTGCTTGCTCAGTAGGTTGAAGTCCGCGCTAAATATTTCTTACAAAGCACGAATTCAACAATTTGTATATCTTCGGGTGTAAGTCTTCCCATGATAAAATGATAATGCTTCCTGAGCATATTTGACTTTGACCCATGTCACGAAGTTTAAAATTCTACACTGAAAACCCCAAACAGCAATAAAATTACCCTTTATAAGCAGACTCTAGGTCAGCAAAATTGCTGTATGAGTGTTGGTTTAAAAATGCCAGTCGAAATTGAAGTGTTTAGATGGTCCTAAAACCAAGTCGAAATGTTGTAGACAAAATATCTGAATCAATATTAAATAGTTTAATACTGAATTTGACAGAGTTTCGAACCATTAGAAATATGTATATTGAATTGCTGTAAATTATGTATACACTTACCTTGCCAAAGCTTCCTTTACCCAATACAGCCAGAAAATGAAAATCATCTACAGTATAATTCTTAAATCTAGGTATTACTGTTGCCGGCGCTGTAAAACGTCCAGATTTTTGGAATTGTGAATATGTATATGAGGTTTCTGGTTGAGAGAAAAAATTGTCAAGTTAATAAAAATAATATTCAAGTTAAAAAAATGTAAGTTTCAGAATATTTTAATATATGGCAACCACATTTGGAATTAAGGAAGTATTTCCTGCTAATTTCTACTATGATAAAAACCATAAATTTGCACACAATATTGAGCAATATTTGATTTTGTTTTTTTTTTTCGAATAAAGCAATTTCAATCACACACGCTCACACACACATACAAAATTCTGTAATAATATTATTGCAAAAGCAATATTTCTAACACCACAAATGTTTTATGTTTATTACACTTCAGACAAGTTTATAGCAAGTGTGTGTAATTGTTATTATTTTTGAGAGCTCTATTCTCATAAATACATACATACAAGTATCTAAGAGATTCTTTATTAACCCTCTAATTTGTTGTTAACATTAAATAATAATGTATTGTGTTATTAACTTTTCCACAAAGAATTATTTGTTTTCTTTATAATAATTACAATTTCTTCTTTTTTTATATGGTTTTGATCTTTAAGTTTACATTGTGTTCATTGATATTTCGTAGTTGTATATATGTATTTATGGATATAGTTTGAGATACTTTTGTATCTGTTGTTTGAATTGAATATATATTTTTTTATTTATATTTGATTGTGGTAATTAAAATGAAATATGATAATTTTTGTGAAAGTAAATTTTAATGATTTGCTTTGGCATTTCTATTTTTAAAATATTCAATCAATAATGTAAACTTTGATTTAATTTATTATGCAACCACAAATTTGTGGGTGAATTTTAATTTATAATAGTTTAAAAGATTTATAAATTATTAAAATTGGATAGTGGGTCACTTTCTTGGGAAAGTAAAATTATATAAATAAAATAAAGTGGTTAATTTCTAGAGAATTGAAATATTTTTGCTCATACATTCAATCATAAAATACTCCAACACTCTCTACCGAATTATATTTATTTTATTTATCATAATAATCACAATTAAATAAATTAAAATTTTACAATATTAAAAACCATTCCTACCATCATATTCATCATTGGGATCAATTGTATATGCAGGATTTGAACTGGGCGGTGTACCGGTGGGAGAATCTCTATTTTCACGTGCCCCTGATTTATATCGAATAAATAATATATAAAAGTATTAATGATTTATGCTATATTTCTCTGCATTCACTTTTAGAACATCACATGATTTTCAAATAATTTATTTAAAATTTTCTTCGTTTTTTATATTGTATTTGTAAAAATAAATTTTGCATCATTTGTTTTTACTTTTTTTTTTTTTTAATTATAAACAAAAGAATATTGAATACGTCAAAGATGCCGACAAATAAATTTATTTTGTTTTACTTTCTGCGCAATTTTTTGAGCTATTGTCAAACTGTCAATAATTGAAGGTTTTCACGCAGTTATTTTTGTATAGCAAAATATTTTGGAAATTGGCTCAGGGTCAAAAGTAGGTGCATATTACTACCTTCACCTTTTTCGCAGTTTTTAAGAGTACTCTCAATACACAATTATGTAGGTCAAAAACACCTGACATGAGTGTTCAAAAGTTGTTTGCTTTAGTAATATTATTTTAAAATATACTATATGTACTATATATATACTATAAGTACCTATGTATGTATATACAGCAGAACCTTGATTTGCATTGTTTTCATTTGGGTTGCTGAAACATTTTGACTGATATTTTCAAATTAGTTTAATATCACTCATTATGTGTTTCAAATTGACTTAATTTTCACTGCATTTATTATATTTTCTATTTAAAACACATTAAAAGATTCTATTTATCTAGATTAAAACTTTCTAATATAATTTTATTTTGATTTGCGTCGTTTTTTTACAGTACCAATTAACGTCGCAAACTGAGGTCATGGTTTACAGTCAAATACTATTGCTTGCTGCTTGAAAGCAGATGACCATTATTATTAAAATAAAATTTTCTTAAAAACTTCTAATGAATTCAGTTTTATAAAATTCTCTGTAATTTTTTAATTTTTTTAGAGTTTAGAGTTGAGAGGCTGAGAGGAAAAGTGGTATAACTTCTACGTTCAGAAAAAAGTGGAATAATTTTACTTAAGAGCAAAAGCAAAACGAAATATGTTCAGAGCAAAACTGAAACGAAATATGTTCAGAGCGAAAACGGAATAAAAAACTATGCTGTTCTTACTTTGAAAGAATATTTATACCATTTTTGCTCTATGCTATGCTGTTCTTGTTCTGAAAGAATTGTTATACCATTTTTGCTCTTACTTTTAAGGCGTTTCATTTTCACTCTAAACCTTATTCTTATGCCATTCTTGTACTGACACTCTAAATTATTTCACTTTTGCTCTTATATAAATTTTAGCCCGCTTTTCCTCTCAGCCTGTTAGTTGTAGGTGGGCTGGACTTAACTGAATCACTCAGTCAACGAAGACCATTGTGCTATACCCAAGGATAGAACCAGTAGAAGACAGTAGAGAGACAGGAAAGTTATGTGGGGATAAATGGGAAGAAGAAAGGTCTAGGGTCTGTCAACCTCGAACTTCTTTGATTCACTGATGAACCTTAGAAGCTCAGGAAGAGGGAGAGTATGGACATTATTCATACTCAGAGCCTTAATCTGATTCTCGCGAACGCCGGACAGCTACAAAGATAATGCTACGTAGTATCGTCGTCCTCAAGACACGATTGGCAAATTGGATCGGTGATGACGCCCATGTTAGTCATATGCTGACCACATGTATTGTGCCCTGTGATGACACCCACCAGTAATCTCAGGTCCTTTCTTCGAAGAAATACCACTGATTTCCTGTCACATTTTCTCACGAAGCACTTTCCGGTTCTGCAGGAGTCAAACTCGGACCATCTTTCTCTGTGGATAGAACCCACGAAATCGTTGATCCAACGCATGATCTCCCCAGAATTTACGCCAAGAGAAGGTTCCGGACCCCATGGTGTAATTGCAGAGCCTTCATTAGCTAGTTTATCAGCAAGTTCATTCCCTGCAATACCACAGTGTCCTGGAACCCATATAAGGCATAACTTGTTGTGTTTTGCAACACTGTTTAGTTTTGCCTTACACTCGCTGACCAATTTTGAGGAGCTGACAGGGTTAACAAGGGCCGTCAGTGCAGCTTGGCTATCACTGCAGATACCTATGCACTTCCCATGCTACCTCTTCTCAATTATCCAGCTCACCACGTCTAGGATAGCGAAAACCTCCGTTAGGAAAACTGACGCCATCCGTCCGGCGGAAACACATTTTCTCAAAACATATATGTAAGTATAAATAACACAGTTCAACACTCAAATATATAAGCTTCAGAAAATGGAATCTGATAGAGATCAAAATAATAAATTATAAACTTTACTGGAATTCGTGTTTTTAAAATTTTAAATGAACCCAAAGAGAGTTAGCATGTGACAAAGAACTGTTAATCACAAAATTCATGAACTGTAAAGTATTTAAAAAAAAAAAATTTCTTACCAAATTAAAATAGAAAATTATATAGTTTTAAAGTTTATTAGGTTGATTTATTAAACGAGATTTTAATTTAGGGTTCCCTAGCGGTCAGGGTCTATAGTAAAATTTTACAAACAACATATTATTCTTCTTTAAACCATATTCATGAATTTAAAAGACAATTTCTTCAGTATGGGCAGAAAAAAGTCCATAAGAAAGGGAGAAAAAAGATTAATATGTTCCAAAAAATACTTTACTGAAAATTTTCCCATAAGCCTCAGACACAAAACCAAGATATCATGAGTTTTATGGTGCGCTATAAATATCCATTTTTTGCCGAGCCAAGGCTGAACATTCACATAGAATGTGGGATGTTGTCTCATCGACATCCATACATAGACGACAGTCTGTCTTGTTTAACAGACCTAATTTACTTAGGTAATATCTTACCACTTAGTGGCCGGACAAGCTTTACATATATCCGCTTTATTTAAAATTAGGGATTGGATGAGAGCTAGAAAAGGGACAAGTTTTTTAGTCTGTCTAAGACCTCGAACAAAATCTCCATAAGAAAGCCATTTCCCCCTCGCCCACGCCTCTATTTACAAAAATGTAAATGCCTGTGTATAGAGTCGATGAACCTTGATTAGCAAGTTCATCAGCAGCCACAGTGGCCTGGTACCCAACAAAGAGAAACTTTATTATAGGTAGACAGCTGATGCAGACTGTCAAAAAACTCCTTCACCAACTTCTAAAAGAAACTCCATGTTGAAAGTGCTTTGAGAGCCGCTTGGCTACCAGAGAAAAGCACAATCTTTGCACCTTTTAGTGCACATCTCAACTGCGTGTATTTCAGTTTGAAAGATACCAGACCAAGTGCCCAGTGTAATTGAGATTCGAGTGTAAGATACATCGATATCAGCACACACCAGAACCACAATCCGTTTTCGAACTGTCAGTATAACAATTGAGGTCAAAGGGACCTAAGCTGGGAGATAGAGCATTTCAATCGGTTTTGGACGGAAGGGTAATATTTGATTTTTGGTCGAAGATTAGATCCCAATTAGAAATATTGCTAAGAATGGTCAAATGACCAGTGGTACCTTTTAGTAAGTTGGATGAAACTTGCGGCCTTAAAGCTGTCTTCTTGACGAAGATGCGCAGAGGATCATGTTCGATCATCATCTCAATCGCAGTAGTCGGACAGGTATGCATATCTCCTGTGATTGAGAGCCTTTGGAGTTTGCTGATAGCCGAACCCTGCATGACCTTAGGCCACCACACTAGTGCAGCATATGCTACGATTAACTTAACTATTATAATACACAGCCAGTAAATTATATTTGGAGTAAGACTCCAAGTCTGTTCAATGAATTTCCTGCAGACCCAGAATACCCTAGTGGCTTTTGTGAGCACATTTGTAAGGTGAACACTCCAGCTAAGCCTTGAATTGAGTATTTGATTTTTTTGGAATATTCAATAAAAGTGCTGTGAATGAATATGCGGACAAGACCCACTTTGTACAGCTTTTTAGGGTTTATTGATAAGTCCTCTTTGATTTACCAACCAAGAATCAGTTTAAGATAGGATTCCATTACCTATTTAAAGATTAAATAAAATTTTCCAGAGGCAATGATAGCTAGATCATCTGCATAGCTAATTAATTGATTTGTAACCAAGATCATCGATTACCAAGAGCCAAAATATAGAGGAGACAGAACGCCCCCTTGTGTGTATGGCTTTGATGCATGTCGAGAATACATAGACCAACAATTTTTAATTGCAATTTTCGTGCCGATGCAAAATAGTTTGTATTTATTTATTAAAAGAAAAATAATGATAAATCATTAGATTACTAAACTGTGAGGAGCACTGGCTGTCAGGGTCTTCTACTCGCTGCTATAATAATTTATATTTATAATTTATTACATATGTAAACTTTTTAAATAAATAATCCAGAATGAAAAATATATTTTCAGGGACCTAGTTAGCTTGAAATTTGTACCTTTGTTTAGGATAGAGATTTATTTCCCATCAACATTTTATTTAAATGGAACTTTCTATTGATATTGTCCAATATTCATTATTCATTAAATTGAATTGTAGACCCAAAAATCTTTATGTTCATTCATTACACATCTGTCAACTATCCAATTAATGAAATTATAATTAAAAGAATACACACAGAACTTAAGCACAGTCGAATTCAATTTTATTTGGGAAAATTATTTAAAGACTTTTAATTATTTCGATATAATATAAACTAATATTAAATATAAAACTAACAAGATATGTAAATGCTTGGAACTACAAGTTCTAATTCTGTAATTGCTTTACATATCTACAATATCAAATCAAGGACAATTTTGCACCTTTCTCCTACTAACAAATGAGATACAATAATATGTATTTAGATATTTAATAAATTTCTAAAAATAAAGCAAAAATGTTTATAAATTTTAAAAATTTGGCGCCTGAAACTACAACTTTGCAATAGCCAAACATAAATGTGTACGTTAAAAAAAAAAACCGCCACAATAAAATATGACAAAATTTACAAAATTATCTTAAAGAAAAATTAATGTATTTTACATATAAACAAAAAAAAAAAAGAAACAAAAAAACTTAAATAGAAAATAAATACAAAGAAGAATAAGAAGAAGCGTAGTAATCGTAAAAGACTATTGAATCTAAAAATAAAAAAATGTTGAATTACACAAAAAAAAAAAACAAAAAAAAAAAAAACTTAAAACAAAAACTAAAACAAAAATAAATATACAAATATATTTACCTATTCGTACTTGTGGTAGCAAAAATAAACTAATTACTTTAAAACACATGCTGCGATTTTGCGCGTATGCGAATATGAAGAATACACGCTCATTTGAATTAAATAAAAAATACAGACCAAAATATAGGAAAAAAAGGAAAAGGAAAACATAAGGAAATAATATACGAAAATGCATGTGATGTTCAATTGAGAACTGAATTTTGAAACAAAAACTAAATAGAAAAATAAACTAATTAAATAATTTATGTAGATATGTATGTATTTAGGTACATAGTTTTAAATAAAAATTTTTTGTTTGTTATTCATTTTTCTTCTTTTTTTTACCTCTTTTTACACAAGCCAAAGCTTCTACCATTAGTTTTTGATTGACGCCGCATAAATTGGCCGTTAAACGTTCGCATTTTTTGTGACAATTAACATCACACTCTAAAAAAATAGGCGTGAATGATATTTTTGGATTAATATAAAGGTATAATGATTAAAATATTATTTCTAATTATTTGAATAAATTGATTTTATGTATTTAATTTGGTACACGTTATCGATGGTCATCAGTATAAGAAAGAATTGCAATGAAAATGAAGAAACTTGATAGGAGCCACAATGAGAACTTATTATCTATGAATGTATTGAAATTTGTGAAATAATACCGGCGATTATTTTTAAAGAATTTTGCACGTGACTAACTTAGGTCCGGTTCTTTTACCTTTTGAAATGTAATCATATTAAGTATTCAGTTTTCAGGCGATTATTTTTAAAGAATTTTGCATGTGACTAACTTAGGTCCGGTTCTTTTACCTTCTGAAATGTAATCATATTAAGTATTCAGTTTTCATACCAATTTTTTCAATTTTCGTATCTAATAAAATATTTATTTATTTTTTTTTAACTGAGTATTTTTTATCTATCCGTTTTGGTATTTAACTATATATTTATTTTTCTTTGTACTATTATTTTTTTATTTTTCTTTTCTAATTGATTTATCATTTTATAACATCAAAAAGTTTAATCTTTTGAATATTTTTGTTTTATTTTATTTATGAGTATATTTTGCTGAATCGTTTAATCAATATTTCTTAATGTCACATCAGCGTGTGACGTAAATGTTGAAATCTAAATATTATTATAATTTTAAATTCGCCGATTTTTAATGCGTATTTAAAAAATTGCTTTCTTTGTTTTTTTTTTTTTTGTTAGATTGTTTTTAAAATGAATATTAGTACAAAGCTAATTTGAACATTTTTGGCAGACGTCAAACAGAAAAGGGGGCGTATCAGGAGATTAGAACAGCACGTTTCGTATTACGTAACGACAACATTAATGATCAAATCATCTACGCAAGGATAATTTGTTTTTTTTGTGCACAACTTTTGTCTTCACAATCCAGAAATTATATCTTTATGAATGAAAGAATTTGAAATAACTCAAGATGACCGCTCCGAACGAATTTGGAATTCATATTGAGGCATACGAAATAAAGGAAATTAGAGTAGATATAATTTTACTTCCAGCCAAATTGCTGGATTATTGTAAAGCAATCAGAAGTCACGTAGTTGCCCAAAATCACATAAATATATGGGAGTGCATCATATTCTTTGAACCCATGAGATAATGTCTGGCTAAGGACTTAATACTCTGAGTTTCTTGGGGGAACAAATGCAGCAATTAATTTCGAGTAATAGTGATGTGAGAAAAGAATTTCATTATTGTATTTTTGCATTATTCAGGAAAAAGTGTACCTCTTAGGTCATTCTAATGTTCTAAGGCCCATTGTAATTTTTAACAAGAAACATTTTCTCAACGGTTTTTGTTTTACCGGCTATTTATCGAAAAAGGGGGTTTAAGTCCCCGTTTTCAAAGAGGAAGGGTAAAAGATGGAGGAAAAAAGTATAAGCAAAAACTGTTTATCTTTTTATGCTTAACAACTTTGCTTCAGACATCTGTTGAAATAAAGGAATTTCATAATAGCCCCTGAAGACCCCCATTTTTCCGACTTCAGGTCCTTATTGTAGGAAAACTAGTTGTGATGGAGAAAAACTGAGTACGCAGTCGTGAGCAGCGACCCTAAATTACTATAAAACCGTTTGAAAATCTTGCGCATAAGACAAAAGTTGAAAATTTGTTGTACTGTGTAATTGGAGAAATAGCAATGAGTTGCTCTCCGGATTCAAAATTTAATTTTTCACACTTTCGTATGCTATGAAAATAAAAACAATTGATTGAAAAATGAAAAAAGAAAATAATAATAAATCTTATATGTTTCTTCTTTTTTACAACCATGTGCTAGTGGGTTGTTGAGTTACTTTCCGCATTTTAAATAAATTTCGCTGAAATTCGGTTGTAATGCAGAATCTCATTTGACAGTTTTGTACGGTAAACTTCCGCATTTCAAAAGTATTTCAACCAAATGCTAAATTTGGCTAAAATTCACTCTCGTGTGCCCGCATTATAAATGCTAATGCACTACGCCCATATGATTTCGATGAAAGTTTTTCAAAGCTTGCTTGGGAGTACCTGGAACAAAGCAATAAAATTAAATCACCATACTCGGGGTCCGGGGTAGTAGATAATTGAAATTGCTATGACTTATACAAGATTAGCCATCATAGCAAATCCAAGAGGACGTTTGGTTATTGGCCAACTGATACCTTGAACATGTTAGTTTGGTTAGGCTTAAAAATATAAGGTATTGCTATATAGCTAATATCGAAATTTACATAAAAATTGCTCAATTGCCAGATTGAACTACTGGAAAAATTTAACAAAGTTAACGCAATAAGGTGGACAGTGGTTTTGGATGGAAATCTACAGCTATTTAAACAAAATTTTACTCAGAGCAAGTCAAATTCTGAAATTATTTCAACAACTACCGATATTCAAGCAGAACAGAACTACAAACAAGCCATCGTTTCAGAATATGAAAAATATAGCTGACAATAAAGTGGCTGTGAAGTGCTTGGATTGAAAAAATATTGGCTCTCATACTGGTTAATCATTACAGACAAGAAATCGTCTCTTTAAGTCTCAGGCTCTGTTATACTCTCATAACGCTGAATTTACACCGCTCGAACGAACGAACTGCTGTTGTTGTAAACAGTTTATAAAGTTTTTTTTGTAGATTCGAGCGGTGTAAATATGGCGTCAAATTACAACATTAGGTCAATTACTACCATTGTACTTGCTTGTGTACAGCAACTTTAAAAGTTCGTCAAAAATACATTTATAAACATTTCACAAAAGCTTTTAACATTTCTCTATATACTGACTTTAAAAATGCATTTCGATAATTTAAGACAATGTATTTCACCTGACTTAAAGGCCAGGTAAACAGACATACTATTTTGAAATATGGTTTTGAAAATCAACAAATAATAGTAAAATTTATTATATAAAATGAGAAATTCACATAGATAAAATAACAAACTTGATGTAGAAATTATAACTTCATAAGTCCTTGCATATTTTTAAGAAGCAACAGCTGACAAAACTTTTGTAAAAAAACATAGATACCAAAAAATACTTAATGCTCACCTGGTCACCTGATTTTCTCGTGGTAAGCCAAAAACTATTACACCCTCAGAACAAAATTTCTTCTATTTTTTTGAGTACTAAAATCTCTTATTGAAGATATATGGAAATTGTATTTTGACATTTTTTAAAACTGTATTATGGCATTTAGTGCCGGGCTAAAATGAGTTAAAAAAAGAAAAATAAAAAAGCAAACGATTAAGCTAGTCACGTATCAGTTCTGCATATTGTCTACCTGCAAACAGTTTTAATGTCTCCTGTTACGGTAAAACCAAATCTATTTTCTGATTATATAGAATTCCTCAGATCGAAGATGGAACTGACTTTTCACTGTTTGGTGAAAATTAGTTTTTACAAAAAATTAAATTATAATTATAATTTTTTTTCTTTTCCCCCACGTCCAACGATTGATATGTATAAATATATCTGTCTAGCCCGTCTGCAGAAAGAATGAGGGCCAACGTGCATAGCCGATGAAATCCTTCATAGCTGTTCATCGGCAGCTTTATTACCTGAAATGCCATGGTGGCCAAGTGCCCAATAAAGAGTAACTTACTACCGCTGTAGAGTTTCAAGATACTCTGTTACTAGATTCGAGGAAAATCTCTACGACAAGTGTGATGATGATTACTGTGACTTCTTCATTGTTTGTTTCTACGAACGTCCCAATTGTGCATATTTCGGATTGAAAAGTACTGAGCCGAATGCCCAACAGGATTGAGGTCCTAGTGTTGGGACCAACGAGCAATAATTCAAACTATTCTTGAGCCTTCTGTATACTAATTAAGAGCGAACAGACCGAAGTTAGGACATTGGAATTATATATGATCCCTATAACAAGACTAACACTAAGTTTTGAAGAATTTTTACATTGGGCTTTAATAACCAATATATGTACTGCATTTGTAATAAGGATAGTAAAAAACTTGTGAGCTAAAAACAATTTTTTTCAAATTACATTCACTTATTTATATTTTTGTGTTTTTTCTCCGATGTTTTTAGTTTGAAGAATAGAAATACTAGGCACTGTAAGCAAAAAAAATCACATAAAATGTTATTGTTTTCATGCAGCCATTAAACAGAACTTTTAAGAGAGAACGTCATCGATATATTTTTTTGAAACCAGATAAATTCAAAATTTCTTTCTAAGAAATGTTTGGGGGTTTTCTCAATACTTAACTAAATACAAGTAAACAACAATCAAATGCAAAAATAAAAAATAGAACTAAAGCAATAAAATTAAAAACAAAAAATAATACATCCGCTTTGGCAAAATTGCTGCTTTGGCAAGTAGAGAAAAAACAATTACGATTACAAAAAAAAAAAATAAATAAAAATAAAAAAATTAACCTTGATTTTAACATTCAGCTAAGAAATGAGTCGAACAATTGCAATGAAAATAAATGGATAAAAATCAATACGAAAAAAAAATAAATATATTGACGATTACAAACATACAGAAATTGCTCGCATACACTTGAAAGATCGAGCAATTTACAAGATTCATAATATATAACAACATAATTGAAAATCTCATAACGCAAATTGGAAGCGGAATTTTAAATGTTCGCACAACTAGAGTTCAATGGACTTTCTCTCTCTCTCTCTTTGTATTTTTCATCGGAAAATAAAAAAAGAAATTAAAATTTAAATAGACATAGAAAATAATAATAATAATATTATAACAATAAAAAATGCAGAATTTTTCTGTATTTACCACATAAAAAACAAAAAAAAAATAAAAAAACAAATTCAAATGTTTCGTTGAATTCATTTTAAAAATTCTCAACGAATTACAATAACAATGTCATGTGTGCATTTATTACACAAGAATATATGATTATTCATGTATGTGTATGTGATTCGTACATATACTTTATGTATGAGTGAATGACTACTTTTATGTATTAATAAACATTCCTCATACGCCATGTAGTATCCGTACTACATCATTTTATTGCTTTAAAATTATTTCCAAAAATAGTTTTCTTTATATTTTCTAGTACATAGTTCTAAGTACAATAGTTTTTATATGCACGAGTATATGTATTTTCACGTAACAATCAAAGATATTCACGCGCAATTGAACATGTTTTTATTACGTTGAATTTCGTGTTTTAAAATTAATTATATTTAGTGCGATTCATTTAAATTTTGAGAGCACATTGTAGAGTGAGTATTGACCTGTGATTTTATTGGGAATTCGAAACGAAACAACAATTCTGCTTGACCAAAAATATGGTCCAATTAAATTATGTAAGCATTAATAGAAAAACAAAATGTATGAGACTTGTAAACAGGTACATATAATATATAATTTTTTTTTTAATAAATTGAAAATTTATTGTACTTTACACGTTTTCAATGAATTTTCTTTTTGGCTTTAATCCATGAAACAATTATTCGGACGCGGTCATTACAATAAATCGAAATAGTAACACTTGAGAGCGCACAATTTTTAAAATATTTTTTCTACACTTTATGAAAAAAGCCTAACAATTAATTTTTAAAATATCAATATGACTAATTGTGTTATAATTAAAATAAAATTGAATTAAAACAAATTATTTTTCTTAGATGATTTCAATGATATCTTTGTTTTCAAAATATTCTCTATCTATTTTAGAGTTTCGTGGGAATGTGAAATCTTCTCGAAACAGAAGCAGAAAATTACTTTGATTTTACAAACCAATCAAACTGAATCGAAATTATGTAGTTATTAATAAGTACTTAATTTAACGGAAAGTACCCTCTAGCGGTAGTTTTTAAGCTTTTACTTGTAGGGAATAAATAAGTTTAATGCTGTGAAAAATGATTCAGATTGAGTATATATATTTTTTGATGTATGACCAATGATCAAAATGCAAGAGATTGTCATCGGTAAAGAATAAGGTTTTATCACCTCAAACGCTCGCCCCCCTAGGATCTGCTAGTGCCATAAACTAACAAATAATGCAGAAAATGCAATGAAAATGAAAAAATAAATAAATAAATTGCTGTATCCATATCAAATGTTTCAAACGTATTCTGATGTTTTTCTTACTCAGAATGGATAAGTCCACAGTAATATAAATTTATGTGCGCTTGAAATAGGCGCTTATAAGGTTAGATTTTTTACAAATAAAAACCTGAGTTTTTCGTATGCGAATACTTAAAAAAAAAATAACATAATTTTCCTTTTTAACTCCTCAAGGGAGCGTAGAGCCGAAACTAGTCATTAACTAATTTCAGTTTTATTCGTTTGAATAGCTACGATAATCAGAGTCTACGGCAAGCGATTCTCCACGACTATATTATCTGGTTTGTGTCAAGGCTGATGTTAGGATTACAGTAAGAAGAAGGTAGTGGTCTTCGCTTGTTTCATGGCATTGTCGCATATGATTTTATGGGATATTTATGGTTGTTATAGATAGCTAAAAATTAGAAATAATATGAAAAAAAGGAAAAGGATCGGAAACCTGAGCCACTAGACCTCCGAAAACACAATTTGAAATACCATATGGAAATACTAGGGTTAATTTAATTCGTGGTCATTGCGCCGTAGAGACCGCATAATAATTTTATTTAACTTTAGCAATTTATTTTTTTTTTATGTAAAATTATTTTATGTTTATTATGTTCAATTATTTATTGCAAATTGTTTACAAATAGAAATCAATTAACATTTATTAACTGCGAGAATATTAGAAAGAATTTATCTACAAAACGAGCTATATTTATTTTTAATTTATATTTAATTTTACGTAAACTAACTAAGCTTTTAAAATAATGCAATCCAATTTTATACAATATAGAATAATTGCCTTTTTCAGATAAATTATGAGAATAAATGAAATTCATTGAACTATTGAAAAATTGTTCTCTTTTAATCCTAATCATTCAGAAGAGATAGATGCATTTATTAAATTCTTATGCGAATTAATCATTTTATTATAATAAAGAATATTGAATTTTTGCTATTAAATTATAATTGGCGACAGGTGCATTCTTCATTCAAGATTTGTATTGAGAAAAATAATATTTCCGTTTAATGAGTAAAAGATATTGCATGCTTTCAATTAAGCAGAAATAATTTTATATTTTAGTTATCAAAATGATAAGAACTGGTATTTGATTAAAACGTTTTTAATAAAAAATTGCATTCTTCAAATGAAATTGCATTCTTTAAGATTTTAAGCGAATAGAATTGTTATATTTTCACAATAAAAAAGTCATGCATTCTGGTTGTCATATACAATATGACTAGAGATTAACTCTTATTAATCTTAATGTAAAAGATTGCATTCTTTCAATCACATTACAGTCTTTATATTTCTTGAAGAATGAAATCTTTTTTCATTCTTTTTAGTACATTTGTGCTATAAAATTTTAAGAAATGAGAGTTGGAAAAATCTTTATCATTCATTGTATGAAAAAGATTGCATTCTTGAAATCAAATTGCATTCTATAAGATATGTTTGAAACTAGAAGTAATGGGAGCTTAAAAATAATCAATTACATTCATTTAAGTGCATGAAGAGAATATTACTATTTCAATCAAATCACAATACATTGCAATCACGGCGCATTTTTGCTGTGAAGTTATAAGGAATAGTTGTTAAAAAAATGATTTCATTCTTTTTAAGTTTCTTGGAGAATGCAATTTTTATTCACAATTAAAAAGTAATGAATTTTTTATATAAAATTATTAAGGGTAGAAAACTCAAATATTGGAATCACATTAATTATTAGCTAAAACATTACATTCCTTAAAAAGATTTTCTATTTTTCGCCCAGATTTTTACATTTTTATATGTGTAGCTGCGTAACTTATTGAAAAGATTGCAAATATTTGATGTTTATAATCAAAACAATCCTTTTTTATTTTCCCTCAGATTCGTTTGACGTAATGTGCTACGTTTCAAAGAAAAATTTCAAGAAATAAAAAATATAAACTTTATACCACATAGACTACAAACATATTAAATTAATGGCTTAAAATTATATACAAAAACAAAAAGAGAAGAAAAATAATAAATATAAACAAAAATATACAAAATTTTATACTGGGGGGTTTTACACCTAATGTAGCGAATCTCTCAAATTGTATCTATGTATTATACAAAATAATATAAAATAAAAATAAACTTTACAAATTTAATGAATATTTTTCTCATTCAATTCAATTCAACCGTGTGGTTACCATATGAAATCTCAACCTCAGTATTGTTTAATATTCGAACTCACCCAGCATTTTCTTTGGACTTGAGGGCGCAGTACCGCCTTCAAAGCCAGAATCATTACTGCAGGTACTCATGCGTATAATTGATGAATTTTCTTTGGATGTTGTGCTGCTGCTATCACCACCGGTTGCACCGGTACCACTTCCACCAGCACCACTACCAGTACCGCTACCAACACCACTACTTGCCGTTTTATCATTTATATCATCCTCATACTCTTCGGACGTTGTACACTCTTCACTATCTTCGGTCTCCTCAGTGGAGCCGCTATCATCACTATCACTATCATCATCGGAATCCTCATCGGGATAGACGATTTTTTCACGTTTCCATAAAGGACGCGGTGTCGCGACAAGCGGATAACGTGGCGCCTCGTCTTTCACATAACACTTATTGGTCGGATCAATTTTGATTTTTTTCTGTGGATCGAAACGTGCCTTTTCGGCTTCTTTTTCTTTTTTACGGTGTTGCCTTCTGATTTTTTTCTTCATACTTGCACTGAGTTTATCCCAACCGTTTACACTGGAGTAGTCGAATGAACTGTCGTCTTCCGAAAAGTTATCGTCGCTATTATCCGCGGACGAGGGTATATAATCCTCTGGCTCGGCGTCGACGTCTTGTAAATACTGTGCCAAATTCGATACTGTTGCGAATTTTGATAAATTATTGCTAGCGCGTGTGTTGCTATTGCTGTTGCCACTATTATCGTCCGACAATGCAATGGCGACAGCAGTTGAAGCAGCCGTGCAAGTAGCAGCTGTTGTCGTTGTTTCTGTTGTATCTGTTGGTGTTTTTGTCGTTAGTGTGGTTGTAGTAATTGCTGTTGTTGCTGCTGTAGGGGTGGAGGCTATTGTTGCTTGGGCTATTGTTGTTTTGATTTTTGTATTGCTTGTAGTTGCCGTAGCCGCAGCCATAGGCATAGCAAGAGCAACAGTTGTTGTTTTCGATGACGCATTTTTGGTTTTAGTTGGTGACGTTGTCGATTTCGCCGGGGCCGCTGTAAAGAATTGATCGACATTGATTGTTGCTGTTGCTGTCAGTGTGCTTGGAGATGCCTTTTTGTTTTTGGCATTAGTTGGTGATATCTTAGATGTTTTGCCGGTGGCGGCGACCACTTTTGGCTTTGCTGCTGCTGTTGTTGGCAATTTAGTTTTATTGTTTGCTGTATTAATGGTGTCAGTTGGTGACTTGAGTGCAACGTTTAATTTTTTATCCGCTTCCGTCAATTTGTTGGCTTTTGTTTCCTGTTGTTGCTGTTGTTTTCCTGCGGTGACAGCGGCAGCAGTAGTAGCAACTGCGGCTGCAGCTGTCGTTGCTGTTGATGTAATATTAGCAGCCACATTTATCGATGATGCGGCAATTGATGCTGTAGTTAGTGGCATTGTTGTTGCTGCTGGTGTGATTGCTGCTGTTGACGTTGCCAATTTTACATTTTTCGTTACCGCGTTAATGCTTGCGGTCGACGAGTTAGTTGTTGTTATTGTCGTCGTCGTCATCGCATTATTAATGGGCGTCGTTTTTTCTTTGTCTTTATTGCTTATGCCGCTGTCGTCGTTGCTGCTGAAGTCGCTCGTGCTGCTGCTGCTAATGTTGTTAGTTGTTGTCGTAAATTTGTTCTGTTGTTGTTCAGGTGACTTGGCTTTGTGCCCGGAATTTATTTTTGGCGTCTTGCTTGATGTAGACAATTCTGCGGTGTTCGTTGCTGTTGATATTGGTGCTGCTGCTGCTACTGTTTGTGCAACTACAGTTGGCGCTGTTTTTGTCATTGTCGTCGTCGTCGTTTTATCGAATTCTGTTTTCGGTTTAGTGGTGGATTCCTTCAATAAGTCTTCACTTTGTTTAGGGCTAATGACTTTCAACGGACTCGATTTTTTCTTAGGACTTATTTTCTTTTCTGTTTTCTTCCCGTCCTCCGTTTCCTTTCTGCCTTCCTCAACCTTTTTCACTTCCGTTGTTTGGTTTTCCTTGGGACTCTTTTTGCTTAGCTTGGATTCGTTTGAATTGGAACGTCCAACCACACCTTTAACATTATCTCCAGCCTTCTTGAGTGCATCTTCCTTCTGTGCTGTTACTGCAGTCTTAATTTCCTCCAAGTTCTTTACATTTTCCGTTGTCTGTGATTCCAATAAATCTTCACGCTTTTGCCACTGGCTCTCAAGCACATTCTTCTTGCGATTGGTCATGTAGAGTGTTTCACGTGAGCCTATTTGTGACCAGAAATCTTCACCACTGTCAGACTTTTGTATACTTTGAATATTCTTTCTGATTGGTTTCGGTGTAGCGACCTTTGGCCTAGGTTCTTCTTCTACCTTGCCCAAGATTTTCGTGCTGTCTAAAGAATTAGAATTTGTTAGCGAATTGGGGGTGATTTTAGGAATGGTTTTTGATGCAACATTTGATTTTTTAACCTCTACAATCATTTCTTCTGAAATCGGTTCGGCAGACTCCAGTTTGTATTTCGAAGATTGAAGAGTCGGAGATTTAACATCTTCCACATTAAAAGATTGCGATTTTTCAAAGGGTTTGATGGTGGTTGTATTACATTTACTAATTTTAGAATCCAATGAAACTGCAGTTTGTAAGGCTGGCGTTTTCGTTTTTTCTAATACCTTTGCATGTGAAGCTTGAAGAACGTGTTTTGTAATGGTTTCTTTCGATGATTCTGGTTTTTTAAGTTTAGGTGACAGTGGACTGAAAGTTTGATCTGCCTGCTTTAGTTGTTCAACTTTTCTTATCATAGTAGGTGTTTTAGGCGTATCAGTTGCTTTCAACAAGGTTGGTGTCTTCGGTTTGTCAGTTGTTTTCAATAAGATTGGTGTCTTTGGTTTATCAGCTGTTAGCACTACGACTGGTGTCTTTGGCGTATCAATTTTTTGCCCCAGAGTTGGTGTCCTCGAGCTCTCACCTATTTTTTCCATTGCTTCATCCATCTCTTGTTTTTTCAGCTCTTCTTCTTCAGCTTTATTTTTATCGACACTTGCCTTGTCGAAGGTAAAAATCTCTGCTGTGCTGACAAATGTTTCTTTCTTTGGCGTCTTAGCTTTTGTTGGTGACTCAATTTTAATCTTCGGTTTTGCTTGCATAAATCCCTCTGGCAATGGCACATCTTTTTTCGATTTCAATGACTTCCGTTTTACGCTTTTCTTCTTGGGCAACTTAAATACCTTATGCATCTCTTCGTGTTCTTCCACGGACTCAACATTAAATGTGAATTTGGGATTCGGTGTCCCCTTTACAGCTGACGCATTCACATCTTCTTCTTTTTCTTGTAAAATGGGTAGTAGTATTGCTGCTGCATTCTCAATATCTACAACAGCAGTAATTTTATGTCTTATCTTCTTGCCTTTCTTTGACTTACGTTTACTAGAACGATGCGATACCGAATCATCGGTTAGACTACCATGACTATCTTGCCGTTCCAAATGTATCATTTGATGCGTTCCAGACGCTGACTTTTGTAATTGATTTAATATTTCCTGCTCCTGTTCTTGTATGAGTGAAGCACGTCTTCGCAGCTCGCCTGCATTAAGATCATCATCGATTTTATCCGATGAAATGTCTTCACAGATATCATGAAATGTCGGGCATTTAGGTAAACTCAGTCGACGTATGCTCAAGTCAACGGGGTCAAGTTCAATCAAAACTTGATCCTCTACAGGAATTTCTTCCGCTTCAGTGGGAGTGGGGGAGGCGGAGTCAGAGGCAGCTATATTGCGTGCAGCACGTCTGGCTGCGCTTTCATTTTCATCATCACCCTTTGTTGTATCTTGTATGAAATAACGTTCACGTATTATATCCCCGGGCGACTTTCTCGCTGGATAGACAGGAATGGCGGCCAAATCGTCTGCCAGCTTCTGACGCCAGCTTGTTTTTTCTTCGCTGGCCAACTGTGGCGCTTCTGGCAGATCTTTAAATAATTTACGTTCAGGTGAAGAATATTCTTCAGTGCCTGAAGAGGTTGACTTACTGGTACGATCTTTGCTGCGTGAACGTACTGTCGAAAGTCGCACAACTGCACGATTACGTTTAATGGTTGAACGATTTTTGTGTTCGTCCTCATTTGCATTGTTTTCAGGTTTTTCTTCCTTGAACGGGGTCTTGGCTTTATCATTTTGAGACACCTGCGTTTTTTTAATACTACCACGTTTCGTGGGCGATGATCTTTTTGCTGCTGCTGCCGCTTCTTCTACTTGTTGCTTCTTTCTTGCTTCTTCTAACACTTCTTCTTTACGCTTGCGATACCGTGACGCAGAGACATCTATATTGGCAGTATTTATATGTATGGGACGTGCCGGTGTATACTTTGGAAGTAATGTAGAGGTGTGCGGCGTTGAATAGCCCGAAACTTTCGGGGATTGTATGCGTGTCAGCGGTATGAGACTCGTGTGACGGGCAGCGCCAATCTCAGTAATGGTCGATAATTTTGGCTGATAGCGTGGCGATAAACTGTGTGTTGTGTATGTAGGTGTACGAGGTGGTGTGAGCGGTACAACATAACTACCGCCAAAAGTACGATTATAGGTCGATGAGTATGGAGTGTATTGATTGCTCGCGACAGAGGTGGATGGGGTACTGTACAGTCCAGGTGTGTAGTACGGTGAATAGAGTTGACTACTACCACCGCTGTAGTAATAATTGGAGTCTGAATACAGCGGCATTTTGTGAAATTAATGACAAAAATTCCACTAGTCGATGTCGTTGAAATTTATGGAACTACTTGTTGCGTATATTTTTTAGTTAGTTCAAATAATCTTTAATTTTTTATTTTCAAAAATTAATATTTAAATTCTGTTGATTCATTCACAGCACGCAATTGTATTTAAAACAATTTTAAGTATTTTTTGAAAAGAAATAATTGAAACATTCACTTCACTTTAAGTATAGATAGGTATGTTGTATATTTATTTTTAATAGATTTTTAAGCGAAACGGTTCTATACAATGCGCATTTTCCATTTATATTTCACACTAAAAATATACAAAAATCTTTGGTTTTTTTTTCTATTCGCGAAAAAAATTTAGAAAACTTTTTTTGAAATTTTTTTTTTTAATTTTTTTGTTTGTTTTTTTTTCGTATGTTTATTTTGAGCAAAACACCTCAAAATAGCTAAAACACTTTGAATACAATCAGCAGTAATAAAAGTATTTGGTCATGTGCCACAAAATTTGGAATTGCAGTAGTTGTTGTTGTTTTTGTTCTTGTTGGCTTGAATGTAACTTTTTTAAAAATTTTATCTCATTGTTTTCAGTGTATGATTTATTTGATTCATTCACTTTCATTTCATGGTACCTTTTAGTAATTTTGTCGCACGTTCTTTGCTCTCATAATAAATTATTTTATTTTAATTTTTTTTTTGTTACTATTTTCTTGAAGGCTTTCAGAATTACGCTCCGGAAGATATAAAACTTTTTTAAATCTATTTTTTTATTTTTCTTTGTTTTTTCTTTTGTTAGTTTTATATAATAAAGTAAATTATATATGTCTTTTAAGATGTTTTTCTTTTCTTTTTTATTTTTGGAGGATTAAAATTAATATTTATTTAATTTTTTGTTTTCCTCCATATGAAATTTTACAAAAGTTTGAGGTTTTTTATACTATTTTTTTCTTTTTAGAAACTAATGTATGTACGTCAAGAGTATATGGTGCCAAAATTTTACTCCCCTCTTTGGGTGGTTCCTAGATATTTCTACTATTATGGCATAAGAGTCCATGGAGGACATAGACCGAGTTTTTCGCAACCATTCATGTTGTGTGAATTATATTTATACACGAATGTAAGGCTCTCTAGGTACAACTCTTATGTGAAAAAAATTGTACAAATTTCAAAACCAAAGTGTTTCAAGAGTACAACAACCACCTGAGTCTTTAAGGCTAGGCTAAATAGCGTTAAAGGAACAAACTGGGAAAGTAGTCATAGCCTTGGAAGTAGTCGTTTCTATGAAGCTAACTGCGTGTTTCAGTTTTGTTCCCATATTTAATTTAAATAATAAAATTTCATACTGGTTTGAGTACCTCCTGCCTCTCTACAAAAAAAAAAAAAATTCTTCCATCTTCGTTGGTTAGGGCCAATTGAGTTAATTTGATTCTCCATTAAAAGTGATTTGAGTGCCAGTTGATTGTAAATGTAATACAAAGTACAGGATACACCGTACAGTTGGTATTCCAAAGTTGTTGTTAATTCCGAACTAACCCAGAACCAGATCGACGAATTTGCTAGAGCATTTAGGTTTTCAAAAGCTACTTGCAAAAGGGATATAAATTTTAAAGGATTTTAAACAAGCGTTGTAACAATGTTCTTCATCAGGAGCTATCATTGCATATTAAGAAGTAAGAAGTATAATACAAAATAAAGGATCAAATGATCTCGATTAAAGTGCATGCCATTATCTCAGACCTAAGGTGAAAGACGTCAGTTTTACACAAAATTGTCACAGAATATATGAATAAGTTATATTTCAAACCCGCAATCTAATGAGGTGGCACCAAACTTTTGTTTTTTAGTTTTTGTTGTCATATAGATTAATAAGTAGGCAGTACTGACATTCTCTTTTATTCAGGATAACAATGTAAGGGCGAGTTTACATGACGCGGTTTTAAACTCTCATTCACTATTTTTACTCTCTTTCGATGCACTTCTGTTTACACAACGGCTTCAAAATCAGTTGCTTCCTTTTGCCTACGTTTGAAATATAACTTCCTAATTTAATAGCTTTTCATACAAATCCTTAAAATTTTATTTTAAATTTGCGTTGCTTGTTTTTACTATTTCTGATGCGTAATTATATTTTGAATTCTTTAAAATAATTGAAAATATAAATATATTAGGAAACTCAACAGCCAATTTGATTTGAATGGCAAAAGAGTACGCAAGTAATATTAGATTCTGGGCAGATCATCATGTCAAAACTTTTCTCTGGGACTAACTAAGGATTAGCATAAACTAACAACTAAAAATCGCAAAAGGTCTTGTTGGGTTAAGTAGTGGTGAAGGAACAGAAGTGCCTTTTTACCTTTCTAAAAATTGCTTAAAAAAACGTACTATTTGCAATCCTGGTTTGGGAGCATATTAATATTTTTTTAGTTCTTGTAATCCTGTTTGATGTCAAAGCATTTAACAACTTCAAAATTTCTTCACTCAAAGAAAGTAAATTTTGCTAGAAAAGCAAAAGAAGGCCGCGTCAAATGAAGCTCCATGGAAACTCGCTTTAACAAATACTTTAGTAAAGGCTCAAACCATAGTAAAAGTCTAAAGTGAGGGTGAAATAAATGTCGAGTATTTTTTTGTAATGGTATTTTATTTTACACTTTCAGGGCCGTTTTCTCACTAACCAGAAGTTACTAATACTAACCGTCGGTTAAAGTATGGATTAGTGCTTAACCGGACATTAAGAAAACGGCCCTTAACGTGTTACCCAGCATTTTACTCTGAAGCGTGAATAGGGCTATTATAAAGTATTAGTGTCTTAACTCTTCACCGAGTGCACAAATTCACATTATTTTTCTTCTTTTCGTTATATATCGGCTTGATTTGTAAGTATGCCGGGCAGAAGACCATCATAGTTAAGAGCTAACTTTAAGTTTATTTATAGAGTTAATTTTGTATATGAATAAATAATAATAATAAATTTTACCCTTTGGACATTTCTTCTTAAAAAAATCTCTACCTTATGGGTAAAAAAAGTAGTGCCAGTATTGGATATAGTCAAATGATTTCTTAAGAAATTGCTAAAAGAGAATAAGAAATGGAGTGAGTCAGAGTTCTAATTACTTCTGCTAGGCTAGCTCATTTCTCTTTTAAAGAAAAAATTCTTTCGTTGGAGAATTATTTAAAAAAATTGTAATTAACCGCAGAATATTTAAGTTCTAATTTTGATCTATTTGCGCCATGTACAACCAATCAAACATAACCTCACCTATGAATATTTCAATCAAATTAAAGAAATGATTCAGCAAGAATAGTGTTGAAATATGCTGTCGTCTCTGCAATTTTTAAATATCATTGGACATTCAATTAGTGTTTTTGAGTTTGTTAAAAATGTTAAAATTACGAAATATTCACTCACAAAAATATCTACTAAAACGGTGGTCACGTTTTATTTTAAACTATATACTAAATTCACAGAATCAAATATATTGCAAAAACAAAACTTGATATTTTTGTAAAACCAAAAAATTTTAAATTTTTGCAAGCACGTGACGTAAGAGTTTTTGCTTGTTAAAAAATTCTACATTTTTTTTTGCGTATTACTGTATTAAAGCATAGAAAACCTCCATTTTAAATAACTTTTAAAGAATTCAGATTTTTTCAACGATTCGACTTCAATAACTTTTGTAAAATTTCATATTTCAAATTAAAAAAAAACGTTAAAAATCTTTTGATAAACTCTTTATTACAGTTTAATAAAATTTTCATTTGATCTCACATACATATACACGCATACACTTTAAAGATTTTGAGGAAAAACAAAAACCGAACCGTTGGTTAGGAAACCTCCGCAATAACTGAGACAGATCGAAACAGACTACGATAATTTCAGTGTGATCTCAAAGATACTGTATTCATAGTATTTTCAGTAAGTATATGAGGCAAACATTAGCCGGAGGAAAGAAAAAAAAATAAAATTGCCTGCCTGCTTGCCTGCCTGCCTTGCTGACGCTCAGTTCAGCTGAGCTCAACGTATTCGCAATGATGAGAAGAAAAGTGGAAAATATTCTACATATCATCAACTACACTGTGCACATATATTGTTGTCTAAATATGCCTTCCAAATATATACAGATTTAGTTTGAAATATACTCACACAAACACACACACATAAAAATACACAATTTGTATATTCGATTTGTTGTGTTTGAATTTCGAAAATGATTTTTGTAAAATAAAAATTCGAGTGAATTTTTATTTTTCTGGGTTTCTTTGCTCAACAGCACACTCCCGCATATGAGACATACAAACTCTCCCGAACGAGCGAGTAAACGTTAGAGTGTGTCTGTGAATTTTGTCCGCTCGAGTTCAAGCAGTTTTGGCTAACATTATGAGATCATAACAAAAAAAAAAAAAAAGTTTAATTTTGAAATGCGAATTTTTTGTTTTCGAATTTTTAGAATAATTTTCTCGTCAAACGAAAGAGAAATTTACATTTTTACCTATCTTGAATTTATAATATGATTTTGCAAAATATTTATAAAAATCATACCACAGCTGTTCGTATTTTCAGCAAATTTTTTGAAACGCTCTGAATATTATTTGTCATAAGATTACGAAATTTCTTTTCGTGAGTGAAATATTTTCGTGAGTTTTTCAACTATGAGTATTTATGAAAACTCAAAATAAAATACCGCCTTGCCGCATACACACGTCAATGTATGCAGCGTGACGTTTCATATTCTCTCACATTTGATCGATTTTTCTTTTCCTTTTTTTTTTGTCATGAAGTCATGACGTTTACTTTTAGTTTGTTTCATGTCGCGACATTTTTCATAAATTTCTGTTTGTTTTTAGATTTAATTTTTTTTTTCAGAGCTTATTTTTGCACACAAAAATTCTTGCACCGAAGCGCATCTATGAAATATATATTAATACAATAATAATTGCATGCCGCTTCTTGAGTAAACAAGCAAAGAAATTATTTTTCTTTAATATTTTTTATGACTTTCAAATTGAAAAACTCATAAGCTTTCTATCTAATTTCGGATGGGTTGTGAGCCCTGGCTGGCCGTATCTTTTTGTTAAGTATCGATGAGAAATTATTAAAGATTAATTCAAATGCATTTTTTCGAAAGTTTGTATTGCCTTGAATCGAATTCAAATTGCGATTTTCAAAGATTTGTTCTGCATTTTATTCCTAGAAACTTGAAACTCATATAGGGTTGGTTCCTCAGTCTTGATTTTAAATATGTTCTATATAATGGATATAAGAATCCAGGAACTGTGATCATTGTCAGAGCCTTGGCTGTATTTATCGAAGATGAGTTCTCTCCATTTATAAATTTCTATAGTTCAAAGGAAAAACAAAAAGACTGGACGAATCGTTTCCATTTGGATCTATCTTTGGAATCTCATTCATTGGATTTCAATCCAGCTTAGATGCAAGGAACGAGCTTTGTTTGCTAGCACCTCTCTTCTTTAACTGTCTTAAGGATTCGAGTTAATAAAATTCGTAGAAGTGCCACCATGATGCATATTTTTTGATTTTTAATGGTCAATCAATACACAGGAGATAGTCCATTAATGCAAAGTATTGTGTTTGTTTATGAACAAAAGAAAGAAAGAAAGATAAATAAGACACCATACCCTAGCTAAGAATTGAACCCGGAACCCCAGAGACAACCGCTATACCACCGAGCCTATTAAGACAATGTTAACTTGACTTTTGATTTGAAGATTCTTCACAAAATGCGTTTTTTATTTTTTGTTCTTGGGAGGCTTCCACATTACTAAAATAGCTTTACTTTATATCTTAGGTAAAGGTTTAAAGGTTTAAAAGCTCATACCAAAAATTCTCATATTTCTGTGATATCTCTGTAACTTTACAAGTTAGATAATAACAATGAAAATCGGTGCGATTGTTTCAGAGCGATTAGCATTGAGAGTCGTCGCTAGGTGCCGGATACCATTTGCGTTTCCTCCAGTGTTAGAACGACCTTAGGTCGCCTCTGTTCCAAAATAACATTAATTAATATTTGGTTCTATTGTGATTACTTTAATATTATTGAAAAATACATTTTTTAGTTTTTAATGCAAGGACATTTGTTACGAACCTTCCTGGTTCCTTTTCTTTTTGTCAGGGTATACTCAGCGAGTAACCAGGGTGCGTAAATAATAACTTACGATTTATTTCGGTTCACTTGTTTATTGATATTCTTCACTGTTATTTTATTTACACTTGGTTCGTTAGTATTTTTATCCTTAGTACCTCGTATGTTGTTTGTTCGTTCGCCTTCGTTCGTGCTCGTTTCACTTTGTTTGCCTTTCTTGGCGCTCGGGTTTCTTGCTGTGGCTTCGTTGCCGCTCGTTCCTGTTCCTGTATTTACGATGCGTGTCCTCGTGACACGATGGCTAAGTCTTTGTCGTTTGCTGTATGGTCAGTGGCAACTTTGTTTATACTACACCAGTGAGGCTGTCGCACACCCTGGCGTCTAATGAATACCTGATCTTTTTATACCTTGGTGTGATGTCTCACTCGCAAGGTCCAATAAATACCTGACCGATTTCTGAGAATTAAAGAGGAATCAAACGTGCTGTCGCTTCGTTTGATATTAGCTACCAATGTCTAAGCCTTATCCTTCCGTGCTGACGCAACCGTAAGGAGTATTTCATATAATCTAACAAAGAGAAGAAGAAATGACCTGTGCCACAGTCTAAGTCTGAGTCTGAGGCCTACTAAGAAACCTACTAAGAAAAATTTGCAATTATTGCCATGGTCGGCTAAAAAATAATGCTTAACCGTGCTTTTTACTGGCAATAAACACAGGAGAAAACTGGTGTAGAAAACAGCTTCAGTCTGGAATTTTCAATATTACTCACTTGCCAACAGAATATCTCTTAAGTGAAGAAAAAAAAATTTGTTCATTGAAATATCGTTAATTGCTCCTTATGCTTGGTTTTTACTCGGACAAATTCAATCAATCTTGCTAACTGGTAATTGAATATGACATAGTGAAAACTAGGTATTAAGTCTGAATTAAGCGCGTAGCGGCAGTAAAGCAGTGTCAGTTTGTAGCACTATTCTGGGGAGCTCTATTTCTAAATGCGATACCAGTGAACAGCTGATTTTTTTTACTGCCTCGACGTATTGTAATTCAGGCTTTAGAGTCATTTCACATTGGCAACAGTACATATATACTTATGGCTCTTTAATTAAGTGCATTATAAGGAAACTAATATCAATCAGAACAATTTGACGTAAAAGCATTGACTTTGTGGTTTTACTTATACACTGAAACTAAGAAAATATAATTTTTCACTATGTATCACTCTAGCATCAAATATGATCATCCACTGTCCCTAATTGCCTATACTTCAGTGTTATTGATACATTTTTAAATTGTTTTTGCCATAATTTAGCTTTCGACATATATTGATCCTCCCACTACCCTCACCTTACCAATGTGACTGGAAAAATCTCTTCAGCATTGATATTGCCACATCATTAGCATTTCTCAAAAAACTGACAGTTTCTTCAAAAAGAAATGACACGCTGTGAGCATATTAATTAATACACAACATACATACATACATACATACATACATACATATGTATTTTTTTAGATACATGTGCCTGTGCCGTATTTCTAGATAATTTAACACACGCGTGGAAAATCCATTCTGTTCATTTCAAGTTAATTTCATTTTGAAGAAATTTTATGGTTGTTTCTAAGTATTTTGTTGTATATATTCATTTTTAGTTAATACGTTTTTTCACAATACACAGTATTTTGATTGTTATTTACAAAATTAGTCGTTTCCTTAAGTAGAATAGATCAAAGTTTATTATACATCATTATAATTGCAATATAATTTGCTATACCCTACAACTGAAGAATCACTATCAAATCAAATAAAAAACACAAAACATATAGGCAAACCCTATTTTAAATTATTGCACCAGAAATTATAAGACGCAGGGCAATCTTGTCCCTTCTTCTGTTAAGACCCTCCATGTTTACCATATTGTATTCATATTTGAGAGTCTGTCTGAATTTGCCTGAATATTTTTGCATAGGGAACCAATGTTTCGATAAATAATCAAAAATAAACTAATTCGTTGCTAATTTCACTAATTTCTTTAAATCTCTTTCTTATTTTAGAATCGTATACAATGCGATTTGTGAATAGAAATTTTCTGTGTTTGCGTCATAAAAAAGACAAAATTGCTCAATAAACGTAAAAATAAATTATTGTAGAACAACACAAAATGTTTTTCTATTTCTATAAATTATTCCTGTAGCAAATAATAAAAGAATTAGTTATTGTAAACAATTTATTTCTTTAACTCTCAGTATAAAAGATTTATCTTCTTATGGCTTTAATGTGGAATTATTTTGAATAATACCAGAAATTTAATTAATTGTGATTTATTAAATTGCAAACGTCATTTGTATTTTATATGAATTTCATGTCACTTTGTGTTTAGGAACATTTCCTGTAATTTTTCAGTTATTTCAAATGATTCGATATGTGAAGCCAATAGCTGTAAACCATAAGGATTTTGTGTATAGTTCTAAAGCATTCTTTATAAAGTTTCATCAACTGTAGAGTCATACAAACAATCTTTCCATTTAATGGTTGTTGTTTAATGGTTTTGAAAATTTATTTCATGAATTACTTTCCAAGAATTGAATTGAAGCGAAAAAAAAAATAGCTTCAAAAGGAAGGTCCCAATTCGAATGTTTCCAGAGAAATTTCGATCGAAAATAACAAACTATCAATCACTCTTCAACTAGTTGCAGTGCCTGCCTGGTTGGGCGCCCCTAAATAATAAATAATAATAATAATAGTTATGTTCCAAAATAGTCCAGTCATTATAAAGATTTACATCATAATAATTCTGAACTGAGATTTTTCTTCAGTAATTGTTAGTGAGGGTATCATAGATTCAAAAACCACAAAAATCAGTCCTGGGGTTGTAGAGCGACCCCCCCAAAAATCCCCCCCTTGGTGAAAAAAGCCTTTTTTACTAATAACTGGTTAACCGTTGGAGATATCAAAAAATTACTTACCACAAAAAAATATGCTGATAAAATTGCAAAATGATAATTTTTTTATTTCTAACTTTAACAGGATTTTCGGAAGTAATGTATTGAACTAAAAAATAATACGTTTATAACATATAGTGAAACCAGTTATTTTTATTAGGTCTGCAAATAGTAAAGGTAGTAAAAACCAACAGGCAACTATACTATATTGTTATTTTTGTACACAAAAAATTATCCGTTGTCAATGAAAATGGCAGAGGATGTTGAACTTTATAAACCCTTTTTGATTTTTCTTCCTAGCTTGTTTGGTTTTCGAGTAATTTAAATTTTTCAATAGGCTCCTCACTCAAAAATCCCAATAAACAAAGATGCGCGCGCATCCACAGTACATCCAAAGTACTAAATTTGCAATTTCTTAAATATTGAATATCTCGAAAACTATGACATATAAAAAAAATGACTTAAAAGCTTTTTTTTTAGAAAATCACTTAAGCTTTTTATGTGTGTTAGATAATTTTTTATATCTCCAACGGTTAACCAGTTATTAGTACAAAAAGGCTTTTTTCACCAAAGAGGGGGTTTTTTGGAGGGGTCGCTCTGCAACCCCAGAACTGATTTTTGTGGTTTTTCTATCTATCACACCTCCACTAACAATTACTGAAAAAAAAGCAGTTAAGAATTTGTATGAACTTTTGGTACATTTTTTACTCTACCGACTGGGCTAAAAAGGGAAGAAAAAAAATTTAACCTAAAAACAAAACGGATTGAGGATGGTTTAAAATAACTTTTATCAATGAAATGGCAATACCTTACCAAATATGCCTGCCACTTAAAGAGCTTAAAATTCCATAAAAAAAAGATGCACCTACACATGTTAGAAATTAATCTACACATTTATTATTGTAACTACAATTTTATTCCAGAAGATCCAGAAATATTACACTATTATATTATATATCAATTTAAAGAGCTTGTCAGATTTAAAATCAGTTAAGCCAATTCCAAAATATTAGAGTCGGAAGTTTTTTAAAATTAGCTCATTGAATGAAACATTGAATTCATCGTTGTAAAAATCATTTCTTAAACAGGAGTAAATAATAATTGAGAGAGAGAGAAGACATAAGTAACGGCATCTCCCAGAATTATCTAACAAATTATCTGCATACACAAATAACAAAAATAGCACCAACGAGAATTTTGGTTTTCTTTTGATATTTGTTTTTTTTATAAACAGATTTCTTCCGCAAAAAAATAGACCCAGTTACTGGGGCCTTACCGACTAGTATTGGTTTATTTTATAAAGATTCCTAAAAGATTCTCTTATGGATCGTTTTGAAAAAACCTTCAAAATTGTCTTTTGTATGGGAATATTTTTCGTTAGTTTATTTTTGGTCACAAATAATAAAATTTCAAAAATTTTTGCCATTCGACATTATTTTCGAAATGTTTAAAAATTATTGTAAAATCCAAGCATCAAATCCTAAAATCAAACACAAAAATGATTAATTTTGGAATGAGCGTTTTAAGAACTATACTATAAACTGAAATTTTGAAAAATTTCGATAATTAAGCAGAAATATTTGATTATTTTTTTCAATTATTTCAAATATTACATCATTTCCAGGTCACTCAACTCTTTATTTTAGTTGCAATAATCTACAAAAAATATTTTAATTTGAAAGTGCTACATTAGCATCTCATTGCTGTCGTTCTTCCTCAAGTGAAACAGCAAAAAAAAAAAAAAAAAGTAGGGGTGATCGGGGAAAAGTCAATCACTGCAATGTCGATCTTCAATGTCACATTACACAAAGTAAGGGGAAGAAGTCGCTACTGTGAATAGGCCGTTGTATGTAAAATTGCGGTAGAAAAAAAATATATTACATAGTGAGTATGTGTGAAACTTAAATTAATTATGAAAATGAAAATAAAAATTAAATTGAAATCAAACAAAATGAATTGAGTTAGTTTAATTAGTTACAATTAGTGAAAACCCATTCTAAAATACGATATCAATACAGATAATCCATGTAAATAATTAAGAAAAGTGAAGTGAAGCCTATAACGACTGCAAATATGAGAATACATAAATACTAACTTTATTAGCTAGGAAAAGAGCTCGAGTTGCCAAAAAACGTAATCGTGTTTCTTTTTAGCTCTAAGCACGCAGAGCAGATGTAATTTTGTTTCCTTTTCGCACTCAGAGCGCGCTCTACGTGCTCAGAGAAAATTTACTGAGCAGAGAGAGCATGATTGAAAAAAATATTTTGACAAACTACACAAAAATTTGAAATGGCGGACGGCTCCATTTTGCACAAAAAAAATCAAAACAATTGAAAAAGACTTTGCTGAAAAATTTAGCCATTTTTTGTCCCTAGTCTGATTGGGTACATCAAATGCATCATCGTATTTAATTTATTGTATTTAAACATCAGTCTTAACTAAATTTTGTATGAGTATTTTCTTCGAGTGAAACTGATTTCGACTATATAGGCTTCTCATCAAGGTATGTATACCATCGCGAAATGAATGGAACAACGGCAGGATAGTAAATAACTTCGACATCACAGTATTTACGAACGGATCCAAGATGAACTGTGGTGTGGGAGCAGGAATTTTTTTCAGGAAAAATCGATCGGTCCGCCTCCCTAACTCTGCTAGCGTATTTCAGGCTGAAATGCTAGCAATAAGGGAGGCAAGTAGGATGCTCAAGACCGATCACACCTAAAAAGCACATATCGCTATTTTTTCGGATAGCCAGGCCGCAATCAGGGCTCTTGATTCGGCCGTCATATCATCTAACCTGGTAATGCAATGCAAAAATAGTCTAACGGACCTGGCTCGACAGTACAACATCACCCTGATATGGGTCCCGGGTCACCGGAACATTGAGGGTAATGAAATGGCTGACTAGCTAGCCCGTAAAGGATCTACACTGCAGGAATCCTTGGCTGAGCATGTACTCACACCACTAAACTCGGTCAAGCATGAAATCTCTATAAAATACCTCGCAAGAGCCAATAATAGATGGACCAGGTTGCCGACCTGTAAAACAAGCAGAGCCTGTCTACGACTGGAAAAAAACAGTGCAACTCATACACAAAAACCGGAAGGACATCTCAAGACTGACGGCGGTCATCACGGGTTTCTGGCTCATTGGTGAGCAAGCAGGCAAAATGAGAATTCCGCATAACACCACTTGCCGCAGCTGCAACTATCCGGAGGAAAAAGAGACTATCTCGCACCTCTTATGTGAATTCCCGGCTCTGGGACGAACCAGGAGGAAAACTCTAGGCAAACCTTACTTTAACAACCTCGGGGAACTAGGTGAAATAAGTCCAAACGAATTACTGATTTTTCCCCTGCAAAATAAAACCATACAAACCAAGAACAACTGAGGATGTGGTATCAAAACGGCGCATTAGCGCTAATTGTGTGCGTGGCACGAACCGCCACTTTAACTACAACAACAACATATAGGCTTCTCAAAGTGTTTAGATTTTAGAGTTTAGAGTTGTGGGTGGACTGGACTTAACACCAAAGCACTCTGTCAACCATTGTGCCATACCCAAGGATAGAACCAGTAGAGAGACAGGAAATGGGAAAAAGAAAGGTCTAGGGTCTCTCAACTTCGATCTTCTTTGTTTTACTGATGAACCTTCGAAGCTCAGGAAGAGGGAGAGTATGGACATTATTCATACTCAAGACATCACTACTTTACAGCCTTAATCTGATTTTCTTCCGAACGCCGGACTGCTACTAAGATAATGCTCCGTAGTGTCGTCGTCCTCAAGACACGATTGGCAAATTGGATCGGTGATGACGTCCATGTTAGTCATATGCTGACCACATGTGTTGTGCCCTGTGATGACACCCACCAGTAATCTCAGGTCCTTTTTTCTCAGTTTGAGAAGAAATTCCCCTGATTTCGTGTTAGGTTGTCTCACGAAGCACTTTGCGGTTCTACAGGAGTCAAACTCGGACCATCTTTCTCTGTGGATAGAACCCACAAAATCGTTGATCCAACACATGATCTCCCCAGAACTTACGCCAAAAAAAGTGTCCGGACCTCATGGTGTAATTGCAGAGCCTTCATTAGCTAGTTTATCAGCTAGTTCATTCCCTGCAATACCACAGTGTCCTGGAACCCATATAATGCATAACTTGTTGTGTTTTGCAACACTATTTAGTTTTTTTGAGGAACTGACAGGGCCTTCAGTGCAGCTTGGCTCAATGTATACTTTATTTAAGATCTTAAGCAATTAATAGGAGAATCGAATGATAGATGGCAATCAAACTGAATACCTAAGTATTTGAGCTCTTCAACAAAACTTATTCAAGCGCCATCTATTTCAATAGATAATGAAGCAACATTCGATCTTGAGTTAGAGAAAACCATAGCTTTAGTTTTGTTAGAATCTATAGTTAGGTTAATTACAGCTTCAAAAATAAAACTTGTATATCGTCAGCATATATAAAAGGGGAGCATGCATTGGCATCTAATCATTCAAGTATAACATAAATAAGATAGGACCAAGAACTGAACCTATGCGGCAGTATGAAACATTGACGCAAAGTCAATCGTGCTCAAAATCGCGCTATTTTGATTTAAAATGAAACTGATATTTAACTAGTTTACGTTATCAACAGGAATGTTCGTGTTTGCACAGCCATTGCTACGTAAAGTATGCCACATTTGTCTGCTAGTAAGACCATCAAAAATTTGACTATGGTTTTTCGTATCAAAGTTTTAGTACTATTACGTAGCTTGCAGAAGACCTTTCAATTGTAATGTATTGCTTTGACTTAGATATGCTTTAAAAGTCAGATCACGTAAAGAGAATTAAATTTGGCTGGGTAAGTATATTTTGTGCTTTTTTAGTTTGAGTAAATTTGTTTTAAAAACTTGTTTGAAAATGTAAACAAGAAGCCCGGTCCTGTGATACTAGGTAAAATGGGTTATAGATTTTATTTACGTATTAGTTTACGTAATTTCGGAGCAAATTTTCTACTTATTTCATCGTGTTTTTAGAAAAATGGTACGAGTAAACAAGCGATTATATGATCGTTTTTATTGTTATTTGGCAACAAAAATATTTTTGGTGCTCGTCTCTACTTTAAAAAAATCAAGGGATCGACTTTGCCCCGGCAATTTTCGATAAAAACTAATAAAGATTAGTCAAAATATTTTTACTCTGGTTCTGGTTTCAAGAATAATTTCCCAAGTTTTCATTGTCCGCCAAAAAGTTACCAAATTTGCAGCGACCTCCCCTAATATTCAACAAAAATTATTGCACAAATTTTTGGTTCAGAAGGTGTGAATAAATTTTTTAATATTTTTAATTTAAAGCCCGAAAAACGAAATGTGTCATGCGGAAGTTTTTACGACAAAAAAAAAAAAAAAAAAAACTTAAGTTCGCAATTACATGAGTTCTGTATTTTACTTGCATTACTGTTTGCTGTTCCTTATTTTTATTAATAAAAATTTCGGTGTGTGTGTGTGTGTATGTGTTCATATATTGCACCAGCGCGCTGCCATTAAAATTATGTGATGCATAAAAATGTCTTACAATTAAAAAAAAATAATAATTCACCTTTCAGAAAATATATGAAAAGCGTGGGGGTAATTAATTTTTTATTATTTATTTCACGTTTTACAATATTTTTATAATTTAATTAGAAATTTGTAACATTTATAACATTGTAGTAGCTAATTAAAAGCCATCTGAAAGTGAAAGTGGTATGAGTAACTATTAATATTGAACTAGTTTATTGTATATCACTCATACGCCACATTGTTTCAGTGGATGCTTTTTTACTTTTCTTTGTAAATAATGATAATAATTTTTTTTCTGTTTTTTTATTATTTCATTTAATTTTTCATATACAAAGACTTTTGATCTTTCTTTTTTTATAAATAAACGATTGTTTTTTATTGAATTTCATTGTTGAGGGGAAAAATTTTTTATTTGATTCGTTAATCGTGTGATAAATATTTACATATAAGATAATTATAGTTAAATTATTACTTTTGGTTTGCTAAATTAAATTCTTGGAAAATATTTAGTTAGTGTAATAATTTCTTATTTTGCTGTGATATTTGTGAAAAGTGATGGTGATGACGGTAACAATCCCGCCATTGGGGAAGCGCATCCGGAAACCCCAATCACTGACGGCGTTGAAGTACCGCCGCCCGACTATGACGAGGTCTTAATAGCCATCGCTCGGCTGAAAAACAATAAAGCTGCGGATGCAGCCTGCCTGCTGAGTTGTTTAAGACCGGAGGCGAAGAGCTCACAAAACGCAAGCACGAGCTTTTATGCAGAATATGGTCAGATAAAAGCATGCCCAGTGGTTGGAACCTCAGCGTACTCTGCCCTATCCACAAGAAAGGTGATTCCACGATTCGTGTCAATTACAGTGGGATAAGCCTTCTTAACATCGCCTATAAGGTTCTATCGAGCATACTGTACGAAAGACTGAAGCCCATCGTCAACAAACTGATTGGACCTTATCAGTGTTGCTTCAGGCTTGGTAAATGCACTATCGAACAGATATTCACACTGTGCCAAATCCTGGAAAAGACCCCAGAAAAATAAATCGACACACACCATATACTCGTCGATTATAATGCCGCCTTCGACAGTACGATTAGAGATCACCTGTTCACCGCAATGTCTGGTTTTGTATCCCTGCAAAGCTCATTCGTCTCTGCAAAATGACACTGACCGGCACCACCAGCGCAGTGAAAATTGGGGCACCATTTCTCCGCACCATTTGATACCAAAAGATTTTTCAGACAAGGTGATGATTGTCTATCGTGCGACTTCTTTAATCTAATGCCAGAGAATATAATTCAAGCTGCGAATATCGACATCTCTGGCACTATCTTTTACAAGAGTGCCAGGTTGCTGGCATACGCTGATGATATTTACCACATTGGCACCAAAGCGCGAGCATTCAGTGCAGCATACTCCAACTTAGAAAGGGAGTCTCTACGTGTGGGTCTAGCAGTGAACGAAGACAAAACGAAATACCTTGTGTCAGCAAACAAAGAGTCACGGCGTCTTGGACAAAATGTCACTGCTGACAATCACAAATTCGAAGTCGTCAAGGATTTCGTTTATCTTAGATCTTATCCAGCCTTGAGATCAAGCGAAGGAAAACTCTTGCCAACAGGTGTTACTACGGGCTCAGTAGTAACACCTGTTGGCTTCCGTAGGCTAGAAGGGTGTTTTATTCGAGCCACGGAGGTGAAACGCGCAGAAGAGGATGACCTAATCTCCGTTGAAAGGACTAGGTACAGGGGAAACTGACTGAATTTGGCTTTACAAACTGGCGCTAGCGCGCGCATTACAGAAGCAACTGGCGAGGTTTTATAGAAGCGACCAAGACCAAACTTTTTTCTTATTTTTTTTTATTTTTTAATTTTATGACGAGCAATCAGTTTTGAGAGTTAAAGATGTAAAATGATATTGATGTGAAAATATTTAAAACTTGTGGAAAATATTGTGAAAATGGAGACGTAGGTGTTTGTAAAAATCATATGAAGCAATACTGAAGAGGTAAACAACATTGATCTTCTTGAAAGTATTTCAATAATATGTTAAAAGTTAAAAATGCAAGCGGAGGGTTCAGACCTTCAATTCTATGTCATTTTTATATAGTCGCACTTATTGGAGTGCAACTTTCATGTTTTATATAAAATTTCTCTTATTAGATTTGCATATTGTTAATTTAGGCAGATTGAAAATTAATAAGAATAACATAAAAACAAAAAAAAAAAAAAAAATATATTTCTAGAGAGCGAGAAACAAAAACTGTAAAATTACTAAACAATGCCTTACAATTATCGTGGAATCTCATTCATGAGTAGTGTTGCAAAAGTTATGACGGGTTTAATCAATGAAAGGCTGAATGCATGGATAGAGGAGAGACGGATAATGACGGGATTTCAAGCGGGATTCAGAAAAAAGTATTCAACAGTAGTTAACATTTATAATTTGGCAGCCATTGTACACTTGAAGTTTGCAGAACGATTGTGGATTTCAAAGCGGTGTTTGACAAAGTAGCACGCTCGTCATTGATATATAAGCTACATGCGATGGGAGTCTCAACTAAATTAGTAAACCTTATAAGTAATATATACGAAAACACATATTCTGTAGTCTGGACTGGAGAAGAATTATCGGAGAACTTTGCGACGGTGTCCGGAGTTAAACAAGGGTGCCTGGCATCTCCCACTTTAATTGCACTGTATATAAACGATCTGCATGAAAATTTACGAGGTGGCATATATGTGGAAGAGCTTAATATATAGCATATATGTTATATGCTGATAACATTGCCATTTTAGCAGATGATAAAAATGTATTGCAAGGAATGATCAACAAATTAGAAATCTATTGCGACTTATGGAACTTGGAAGTAAATCTAAGCAAGTCTAAGGCCAAGGAGGAGAAATGGTATTTCAGAGGGTTGAAAATAGAGGTTGTATCTAGCTATATATACTTGGGAATGCTTTTGAATCCAAAAATGATATTCTCACAGCACGTTAACCGAAGAAATCAAGCAGCAAAAGTCAGTATAAACACGACCTGGAGTAGTTTTCTTGGTAAGCAAGACATTGCTATTAAATCGAAATGGCATATATTTCAGGCAGGCTGTAGAGCTGTGCCGTCATACGGAGCTCAGGTGTGGGGTTATTCACATTTCGAGGAGGTTGATAAGCTACAGCGGTATTTTGTAAAGAGGATACTAAAACTACCAAACTTCACTCCGAATTACGCGTTAATGATTGAAACAGGAATGGTCGATAACCACGATTACACTCTTCAACTACATTTTAATTACATAAAGCGATAATAATCATCTACCACATCTGCTTACAAAAAAGTTATCGCTAAACAAGTGTTTTGGTCGAAAATTTAAATAAAATGGGAAGTTCTTTTAAGATTACATGGAAAGCTAATATAACGAAGCAGCAATGGGAGATTAGTGTTGATTCGATACCCACATAGTATCGATATTTTTACTCATTACTTGTATCGAATAAAAGTATCGATGCTACCGAAAATATCGGAAAAAGTATCGAATATGTACTTGTATCGAATACTGGTTTAAAGAGACAAATTACTCTTTTTTTAAGTGGTTGTCAAGGAAAACATTCAGGTCAGAACGGCCTATTGTGATACAACATGGTTGAGCCTACAGTTTACACTACTCAACACGAGTTTTTCGCCAATAAATCATGGTTTAGAGATATGTCCACTGGAAACACATGAATCATATATGAATCAAATCGCTAGAAAATTTATAATAGAAGGAAAACTAATCAACAGATTAAAGCTTGTTAAAAATATTTTATTTTAATGAAAAGGTTTCAATAAACATTATGTTCTACATGCATGGCCGGAAATATTTTATAGAACTTCAATACTGTACTGCAATATTGTCATACATTGAAATATTGCAGTATGGACTGAAATATTTTGATTATTATTATTATTATCATTATTGATTGCTGTTAAATATTGTAAAATGATCCACAATTTTAAATATTGTATAGCAATATTTCAGTTTTTTGAATAAATATTTTCCAAATGTATCGAATATCCGATACTGACCTTTTTTTTCGATACCAAGAAAAATACTTATGTTATAACATCGAGTAAAAAAAGTACTTGAATCGAATGAAAAGTATCGAGTTTTTACTTGTATTCACTTGTATCGAATCATCACTATGGGAGATACAGCAAAGTGAGCTGGTCTGTAAGTTACAAGCAGCGCCAAATCAAATATATATGCAAAGGGCAATAGAAACAAACCGATATTACAGTCAACTTGATTTAACGAAAGGGAAGCTATATTTTACGGAAAGTTATAGTCAAAATGTGATGATGTGGCTTTTCAAGGCTCGAGCGTACCTAATTGAGCTCAATGCAACGTCTTTCAATGTAATAAGAACAAAACTATGCACTTTATGTAACATGCATGAAAGTGAGAATATTCAACATTTTATGGGAAGGTGCCTAGTGTTGGTTCGATACCCACAGAGTATCGATACTTTTACTCATTACTTGTATCGAATAAAAGTATCGATGCTACCGAAAATATCGGAAAAAAGTATCGAATATGTACTTGTATCGAATACTCGTTTAAAGAGGCAAGTTACACTTTTTGTTTTAAGTGGCTGTCGTGGAACACGCTCAGGCCAAAACAGCCCATTGTGATACTACATGTTTGAACATACAGTTCATACTATTCAACACGAGTTTTTTGCCCATACATTATGGTTTTGAGATATTTCCACTGGAAACCCATGATTCATATAGAAATGACGCTAACTTCAATATATGATATTTATTATGTTTAGATGCAAATCGTTAGAAAATTTATAATAGAAGGAAAACTAATCAACAGATTATAGCTTGTTAAAAATATTTTTTATTTCAATGAAAAGGTTTCAATAAACATTATTAAACAACATGCATGGCCGGCAATATTTTCTAGAACTTCAATACTGTACTGCAATTTTTTCATACATTGGAATATTGCAATATGGACTGAAATATTTTGAATATGCATATTGAATAATTCTGCAATAACATTTTTAAAATATATTAGGTATTGATTGCTGCAAAATATTTTAAAACGATCCAAAATTTTAAATATTTTTCAAAGTATCGAGTATCCGAAGTAAAATAGTTATGGTATAGCATCGAGTAAAAAAAGGACTTGAATCGAATGAAAAGTATCGAGTATTTCCTTGTATCGAATCATCACTAAAGGTGCCCAGCAGTTAAAGACTTTCGTGGAAAATGGCTGCACAAAACAACCTTATCAGATAATGAAATTATTTTAATGTTAAATGGAGAATTATGTGGATGGAAAGATATAGCTTATTATATTCTCAATGCTTTAAATTATAGAAAATTTTTGATTTCTGAATATAATTAATTAAACAATTATAAACTCAAGTAAATAAAATTTAATGAGATTAATGTAAACTATAAGCCAGGTATTTTTCCAACTAACGACTAAAATATCAAAGTCGTAAAAATTTATTTCAATTATATTTCAAATATGTTTTATGTTTTTCTGAATTTTTGTGGAAGAAGATGAAATAAATTTATTATTATATTTATTATTACTAAACAAAAAGAAAAAATTTAAGAAAATGCAATTAGTTTTTAGCAACATAAGCACAAAATGTTTACATGCATTTTTAAGTTACAATGTATATAAAAATATTGTATACATGAAGCCACATTTATAAATTGTGATTGGCAGCACTTACACACTTCTGCCGGCAAAGGTTTGTGTATAAAATACAGGAGTAGCATGTTGCATTGTTAGTTGATATTTTCACTTCATAGATGGCGTCTGTAAAAGTGTACCTCTACATGCATACAAAATGTGTTATAAACATGTTGTTGAAAGAAATAAATGTACCCAGCAGGTTTGCATACAAGATCGCATAAAGGATTCAGGATCTTTGGTAACTATCTAGTTATGATTAAGAACAAAATCTTAAAATTTCGATTCAGCAAGAATACAACGGTAATAAAAAGATGACCACGTGTACCAAAATAATTCATATTAATGTAAAAAGTAAAAACTAAGTAAATATTTTTAATACTTACCCTCACATTTTAGACCCTGTGTGAAAAATCCACCCATTAATCTACCACAATGATCACAAAATGTTGGCGATACAAAATTGTAGAGCTTAAAACGATGTGGCATATCGATTTTAAATCGTTTTCGTAGTAACTATAAGTTGGGAGGAGAAACGAAAAACATTCAAATATACGTAAGAAAAAATCGTTTAAATAACCAAAAACATATTCCTTACAATTGTACCAGCAGAATTAAAAACGGAACCAGAACATTTTCCAAGTAATTTCTCATGGCATTTCTTGTGGACAGCAGTTTGGCAAACTATAAAAAGGAATTAAATAAGGTATTTAACAATTAGGAAGGTAACAGAAGTTGGTGTGTTGATCAGAATTTGAGATCTTTGAGCTGGCCATTGATTTGCTAGATGAAATAAGTTAAAATTACGGTGAAATTATTATATAAAACAAACATTTCGTTAAGTCTAAGTTAATAAGTCTGTCAATTTACACTATTCTAAAATTGTACTTTATTCCGATTATTGAATTAGCTGGGCCTAGACCCCATGGACTGCTATACCATGAAAGAGTAAGAAGAAAACTGTGTAAAGGTAAGAATCCCAAGAGTATTTCGTGCATCGTTTTAAAAATCACAAGGGTTAAGCTGCTTTTTTGTTATTTCGACGACATTTGTCATGCCAGTGCAAATCTAAGATTTCTAGCTCATCTGAATCGGAGATATCTGTCTAAGGTAGAAACCCTGTTGAACATAAAATATGTGATTGGTTGTCGCAAATGGTTTCATTGGTTGACATTGGTATAAGCTCTCAATTTCAATTTGCGAACGAATTTTTGCTTAAGAAATTGCGGTTACCTAAACTGTTTGAATTTGATCCATCGGAAACTCCAAGTCGGTTTCGTCAATTAATGTAGAATTTCTTGTTTTCACGAAGAAAAATATATAAAGCAAATTTTTTTCGTCAAGTTACTTTGAACTTCGCTGAATTTGTAACCTGCTTTCTTGATTCAGCTTCAATAAGTTGAACTGATATAACTTGAGAATACTTAACCATTTTTTTATTTTACAAGTAATGAGCAATACAAGCATCAGGAATTGATTTTTCGTCCAATTATATCTGTAGAAGTAAATTTTAGGTTTAATGCCCCAGGTTGCACCACAGTTTCTTTCGCAAATCCAAAGTCTCGATTTATTAACAAAGAGCTTAAAATCGATTTACTGACAAAGAAAATCAGAAACTCTCAAAGACTATTGCTCAAGACTTATAGTCCTCCAAAAACCCCAAATGTATTTCTTGTGACCATATCATGTTTGTATATTATTTAAAATATGACCGTAAAAGTATACTATATTTTTATTATTTTGTATATAAATATAGTGCCAAATTTAACATTCGTACCGCTAGGTGAATTGTGGTGAATTTCACCCCGAAAGTATGCTGCATTATAATTATTTTATAATTATGGAGTGTCGTAGCCAGGGGAAAGAGTTACAAGGCTCTCTATGTATATTTTGTGTTATTCATATTGAACTTTTATTTAGATACAAATATGTAAATCAAATAAATTCTTTTTTTTAACCCAGTAATGCCTAGCGGTGCCATATGACACTTTGTCGCTGAGTGTCTCGATCTTTGTTATAATCATACTTACTTATACACTGATATCCTTGTTTACCGAATCCCCATAAGAAAAGTCCACAAAATACGCAAAACGTTGGCTGACGAAAAAATTTCGCAACAAAATGATGTCCATTGGTATCGTGAGTTCTGTGAAATGGAATTAAATAATTTAAATTACTAATGCACATAACATTAAAATGTTTAATCATTCAACAAACTTTTGATGCTTGATAGCGCCACGTCTGTTGTTAATGCTACCCGGTCGGGTACGTCTATCCAGTAAATACGTTCTATCATCTGTTACTGAGTATGCAGACTCTTTGGAGTGTTGACGTGGTAAATCAAAGGAATGATGTTTGCTATGTTGATTATAATTTGGTGTGGAACCAGAACCGGAATTACTATAATGATCGCTATAGTAACCACTGGACTGGTTAGTGCTGGTATAGTCTCTATCTCTATCTCTATCTCTGTCACCACCACGATCACGTTCGTGTTCCCAACAACGATCTCGTTCTCTATCTCTATCGCGATCTCTGTACCTATCATGATCACGATCTCTGTCACGATACGTGCGACCACCGCCGTTACTGGCTCCGGATGAAGAAGATGGTTTGCTGTGATGTGACTAAAAATATGCACAAAAAAAAACAAAAAAAACAAAACATTTTTAAATAAATATAAACAAATTTTGTTAGCCACGTTTATGTGTGGTTTATTATGTATAGTATAGTATATATGTATGTATGTATTTCAATTATATGCAAATAATTACATCGTATGCATGCTGCTGCTGTGAGTATTGTGAATGTTGACGCGATGAGCGCGCCCGTTGACTGCTAGAGTTACCATTCGGTTTTTGTTTGCGCACTTGGGCGCGTGTGAACATCATCTCTTAGCCGTTTTAATGTTATTTTGTTTTTTTATTTTTAAATGCCAATTCTCGCTCGCTCTCTCGCTCTCTCTCTCTTTCTCTCGTTCTCCCTACCTTTTTACGTATGTATATGGTTTTTGTTTGTTGTAGTTCTTCTTATTGTTTACGATAATTTCTTTTTATATTTTTCGCGTTTTTCATTTTTATTTTCTTCTTTTAGAATTTATCTTGCCCCATGTACCTCAGTTTCGATTTTCGATTTTAGTCAGCTGCGTTCTGTCGGCTGATGTGACATTATGTTTTCCTTATTTTTCTGATCTGATCTGCTGCTGAATCTGTGAATCGTTTCGGTTACTGTGCTGATCGTCGCAGTAATTCTTTCAGATTTTTATGGTCGCTCTTCATCTGCAAATGAAAATAAAAATATGTTTTTTTTTTTTTTTTCAATAAAATTTATTTCATTGTTAATGAATCTTTGTTAATATTAATGAATTTTATATGCTTTTTTATTTTGTGGCATTCTTTTTCGCTTAATGGTAGATATTTTAAAAAAATAAGATTTATACCAAAATATTTATTATTTATTTTGAATTTGTATATTAGAATTTGCTATTTAAGGCACGAGTATAATATCAGTTGGGAAATGTGTATATTTTTTGCACTCGGGCTGGCTGTGGCAATATTTGTGTGGGATAGATAATTTATTAATATTTTATGATGTATTGACGAAATGTTTCTGGGTTTACAGCAGTTTTTTCGGGGCACTGGTCACTGGGTGTACACGTGGAATGATCTGTCCCTCCCCCTCTCCCCCTTAATATTCAGAACCGCAGTTGAAAGAAATTAACTGCACTTGTTTCCTGTTTTCTGCTTATGCTAGATTTGTTGCCGATTAAAACTTCAAAGCTTTGGTTTGTTAGTGCTGGAATATCATTATGAATCTTAAAAGCTTTTCGCTAGTGGGCATAGGAATCGGTATCGCACTTTTATGGTCAATAGCATAGGAAAATCTTGAGGGGGAATTGCGGCCTCTTCAACTCGAAGGAGTAAAGTAAAGATTTGAAGAGCATACGTGTCATTTAAACTGATCTCTTTCAAGCTCAACAAACCATGAGAGTGACCTCGACCCATTTTAAGGAACACTGGGGGGATCTAGGATTTGGATTTGGGAAAAACTGATTTTTCTAAATTAAAGGAATGCATTATAAATTAAAAGTTTAGGACAAAGGAAACAAAGCTGAGAATTTAGAAAAAATGTATTTAGATAAGAAGTGGAAAAATGAACAACAGAACAAACTCTTAAAGTATGTTTAGACAAGAAAATTATTGAGAAATGTGAATCTTAATCAGCTAAGGCTTAAATCCAAACCAAACTCAGATCGAAACACTGATTAAAAAGTTCAAACAACAAAAAAATTTAACACAGTTTTAAACAAAACTTAGACCAAAAAACGGACGTAAGTTCAAACAAAATTCTAATCAATCTAAGTCATGCCGGTATTCACACCAAAATTAACACTAACGGTCATAACTAAAATCAAATAAAAACTCAGAACAAATTTAAACCAAAAATATAACCAAATTCCGACAAAATATTAGAACATAATTTTGACCAAATTTGTACTAAAAAACCAATTTCAGATTAACCAAAAGTCAGAGCAAATTTAAGCCAAATTCTGACCAAAATTCAAACCAAAAATCGGAGCAAAATTCAGGCCAAATTCAGACTAAAAAACGAATTTCAGTTTCACAAAAACTCAAACCGATATTTAGACAAAAAGAAAGATTAAAAGAAACCAATCTATTACCAAGCTCTACAATAATAAGATTTCAAGTTTAGGAAGACCACCAAGAAGACGGCATGAATGTTGGACGTCGGGATCCCGATTTGAATAACATTTAGTTTGAAATTAATAAATAAAACATTTGAAAATTTGTTTTTTCGCTGCAAATAACAGGACTAAGTCCTAATTAAAGATGAAAAAGAGGTCGTAGTGAATAGTATAAACAATTGCGTTTTAGAAAGATTTCAAAAGGATGGACTGTAACCTCATAGATTCTTTCTCCTCTCCCACCACGGCGGGATCCGCCAATGTCAAGGAATAATTTTTTGGGATGACAGGCAAAAAAAGCAGAGGAATTTCAGAGATTAGTAAAACGCATCATTATTACGCACTACATTCGGAGATTGCTTTTGGTCCATTGTGAATTTTTGGTTGATATGTTTAGTTGCAAGTAGATGAGAGTAGAAAATCTTGTCGTACTATAGAACCGACAAACCTAGAAGGAAATAGTGCAAACTTATTTTGCGATAATCAAACGACGATTAAAGTTTTAGAGCTTGCGGTTATCAAATTGAAACTCCTCTGGAACTGCGGAGCGGATCTTATTAAACTACGAAATATATACAATGAACATATATGGGTTTTACTGCTTAGAAACATTGTGAGTTTCTCACCTGAAAAATTTTCAATCCACTAAATAACCTGACTCTGAATAAAGATATTTGTTAAATCCACAAATAACATCTCCCGCTAGTATAGGGTGAAGTGTTAGTTAAATTATTCAAAGTAGTGTCCATCGAAAGCTATGACATTTAGCTATCTTTCGGGTAATTTATGGATTCCTTGAAAAAAAACTGTAAATCTTTTGAGGCTATGAACGAATCAATCTACTTTTTGATACTTTCAACTGATGTAAAGCATATTCCAGTAAGGGCATTCTGCGTCGATCGAAATAAGTGATAGTCAGGCGGGGCAAGGTCTGGCAAATACGGCGGGTGAGGCAAAATTTTTTGTTCACTATTTTCCAGTCTAGCAAGATGAGGCCATGCTGGAGAATTACGGTCTCGTGTTTGGTCGCATATTACGGTCGTTTTTCGGTCACTGTTTTCTTCAAATGAATCAATTGTTTTCGATACAGCTCTCCCGTATTAGTTTCATCAGGTTTTAGCAGCTCGTAATAGATGACATTCTTCTGATCCCACCAAATACAGAACATTACCTTGGCGCCACGAATATTCTGCTTCGGCGTTGATGTTCTTGGTTGGGCGAGCTTCCTTCACATACGACTTCTTGCGCTTCGAGTTGTCGTAATAAATCCATTTGTCGTCGCCAGTAATAATTCGATGCAAGAACGACTTATTCTTATAGCGCTGAAGCAACATCTCAGACATGCAAAATCGCCTTTCGACGTCTCTCGGCTTTAGGTCGTATAGCAGCCAGTTTCTATCCTTTTTAATGAACCCCAATGATTTCAGGCGCTTGAAAATGGCTACTTGAGTAACTTGCGTTTGGCAGGAGTCTTCATCGAGTAACATCTCCAATTCTTCATTTTCGAACTTTTCACTTGCCCAAGACATTCCTTGTCTTCCGTGTCAAAATCTTCACTTTTAAAGTGTCGAAAACAAAATTCGCATGATTTAATCGATAAAGTATACTATATTCACAGTAAACTTTCCACAGTAATCGATGACTTTCAGCAGTACTTTTTTCGAATTAAAGAAGAAAAGCAAAACTTCCCTCAAATGGTGTTATTTGGTACGTATTTGCATCGCAAAAAGATTATGTTGTGTACACTTTGGCAAATTGATACATAATCAAAACTAAAGCTATATGAGGTTTTTTTTTTTTTTTTTGTTGGAACAAAAACGTCCATTGTACTATATCCTGTGTTCCCTTTTGCTATTCTTTAAATCTACCAGATTTATTAATAAATCTTAGCAGATCCTGCGGTGTTAGAGAGCTCAGGTGTTCGTCTCAGATTCATTTCCTGAAATTCCTGAGTGTCCAGGAACCCATATCAACAGCAGGCTATTGTGTTTCCCAACACAATCAAGCCTGGATTTGCAATGCATAATCAGTTTAGACGTGGTTAGAGGAGTAAGCAAGGATTTAAGCGCAGCCTGACTGTCACTAAATACACAGATACTCCTTTCTCTCCAACCATTATCAATAACATGGTCCATTGCCTTGATGATTGCAAAAATTTCTGCTTGAAAAACAGAAGCATACAACCCAAGGGAGAAGTGAAGGTGCACTCCATCATTTTCAATAAAGACCCCAGAACCCGAACCTATATGAGTACGAAAGCAGTTACAGTATTGCCAGATGTGATTCAGTTCAGGTTTTCATTTTTAAGTTATTTACCCAATAACTCACACAACCTGAGCTGTTGAGGAAAATCTCGACTTAGGGCTGCTGAGCTGCAATATAAAAAAGAAGATGAAGATAGTAAATGAGGCACAAAATGGGTATCGGGGGGTTTTGGGAGCCAAGAAATCAATTTTTTATATTTATTTTTCCCTACGACCTCTGCTGCTCTGGGCGCCATTGAAATATTTTTTTTAAAAGACTTTTTACATCAAAATGAAGAACAGGAACCCAGGTCTAGAAAAATGTAATGGATGTATCGTAAGTCGAATAAAGGCCCTTATTATGAGCTGCTTTCGACGTTCGATCTTCGCTGGTTATCGAAGATCGAATATCGAATGTAAAATTCGTATTATGAGCAGTGCAACCCCGTCGAAATTTTCGTTGCGCATCGAATTTTCTGTCGAACGCAATTTTGCTTTCGATACGGTGCATGCTGAGTAATAATTGTTAAAAATTTAAGTATTTTGCTATTTCTTTTTACTTTTTGAGGACTAAAAACTAATTTTAAATAGTTTTTGTAAATTTTTTGCAGGTTTAAAGTGGCGAGCAACACATTGCAGTTATAGAAACTTGTGTCATTGTTGGAAAGCAAATTCTTTGATTGCACAGGGTATTTCCTCAAAAGTATTGGCGACGAAGAAATAACTAAATGGTTTAGGACCAACCAATAATTCCCGGCATTCCGCTTTTATTAGCAAAATATAGTTGGATGGTTGGAGGGACCTCTGAGCACAAAATCGCAGAACTGTTGCCAATTTAATACGTTTGGAATTGATCTTGCTCATCTGCATTGCTTGAGCAGTTCATCTATAGTAGTCATCAAGTCCACAAATGCCTCCTTGGGCAGTCGAAAGTTCTGTAGAAATCTGTACACGAATTTTGTAGATGCCAAAGCTTTTTCGAAAGGCTGCACTTAATCATTTTCTACTTCTGGCCGGTTCCATCTAGCTCTCATCCTCTTCCGATCAATTGTTGAACCATTATTTCGTTGTAGTCATAACTATTTTGTTCTTATTTTTTCTACTTCATTTTTAAACAAATCGTATTTATTTTTCAAAATGACCATCAGCTAATAGAAACATACTACCGTGAACAACCCAAAATGAGCGAAATTCACAATAATACTATTCTCTGTCGAAAGGACGTCATAATACCAAACTCAAATTCGTTCGATCAGGGCATTCGACTATAGTTGAAGATCGAACGCAGTTCATAATAAGGGCCAAAGTTTTAAGTTCTCAACAAACAGTTTAGTAAGCTTTAATAATGGTTTGGGCTCCTTTTCATGTACTACAGCCCAAATCAATATTGAAGCTTATTAAACTGTTTGTTGAAAACTGACAACGACTGTATACTCAGTTTTTCCTCATCATTTATAGTTCTCCCACAACCCACAATATGGATCTGAATTCCTGGAAGAATTGGATCTTTAGGGGCTTTTAACAAATTTGTTTATCTTAACAGATACGAATTTGGTGTCTGAAGCAAAGTTGTTAAGCACAAAAAGATAAACAATTTTTGAATACTCATTTTTTCTGCATCTCCTACCCTTTTTCTTAAAAATTCGGTTTTATATTCCTTTTTTCGATAAATGGCCGATAAAAAAAGAAAGAAAACCGTTGAGGAAACTATTATATAGCAACCCAAACAATAGAGTAATGAATCTGGGAACCAACTCAAGCGGGTTCCCCAAAACTCTAACTTTAACTTTAATATCAAAACGAAACTCTTTCGGGACCAGGATCAGAGGAGATAATGCAAATTTTTATTAAAATATGACTTTTTGCCTTTAAGAGTCTCAATTTCTACAGGTCCGGAGATTAGTGGCCCTCAATAAACAGTCGTTAAAAAAAATTGGAATAACGTTTTTTGGGCCAAATTTTTGAGCAAACTAGCAGACAGAAATAATTTACTTTTATTGTTTGTAGAGCTTGAGAAAATTTTGAAAATTCTGGATGTTTAGCATCCATAACCGTTTGCAGAGAGTTTTATTAGACTATTAGAAGCTACTAGTCGGTAAGGCCCCATTAACTGGGGCTCAAGAAATCTTTTTATGAAAAAACAAATATCAAAAGAGAACCAAACTACTCGATGGTGTTTGTTTTTTTATTTGTGTATTCAGAAAATTCGTTAGATAATTCTGAGAGATACCGTTACTCATGCCTTCTCTCTCTCTCATTTATTATTTACAATGATTTTTACAACGATTAATACAATGCTTTGTTCAATGAGTGTATTTTAAAGAACTTCCGGCGCTAATATTTTGAAATTAAATCTCCTTAAATTGATATATAATATGATAGTGGATCTTCTGGAATAAAAATATAGTTACAGTAATAAATGTATAGATAATAGAAATCAGGATAGGCTTCATGAAGTGCTTTCTAGAAATGAATACACCTCAAGTGCTTTTCCTTTTGCTTTGAGATATTAGCAAACAATTTTTAGCATGGGTAAATTTAATTTGTTTAATATTCTAAGGTAACTTAAAACTGTTTGCAAACTGGGTGTGTAAACTTAATATGAATTCAAAATATATTGTAGAATTGTAAAACAATTTAAAAAAATTAGTGATAATTTAATTTGAAAATTGTCAAAACAAAACAAAATTAATCGATTTTGACAATCGAATAGGCAAATTTGGAAAATAAATGTATGTATGTATTTTCGTTTCCTTTCATTTTAACATTTCAACACTTAGCGCTGTTTGTCATTTTTCTCAGCATTAACCCCTTTTGCCCATAAGAAAAGTTTTGAAATTTCGGCAAATATTTAGCATTGCGAATAATTAAAAGGCGAGGGGTGGCGGTGTTACGAGCAAAAAAAAAAAACAAAACGCGAAGAGAAATCATGAAAATTTATTTTTTTTTTCTTGAAAAGAAACCACTTCAAGCGGATGTGCACAATTAAAAGTGAAAAATACAAATTCTTGTTAAAGAAAAAAAAAAAAATTAAATGAAAACAACTACAACAACAATTTCAAAAAGAAAAAAATAACAATCATTTGTTGAATGATCTTCAATTTGTCTCTCAGGCAGATGGTACGACGCCACACAGCAAAACATTCATTCAATCGAATTAACTCCTACTAATGTTTTCTCTCTACTCGCTCTGCACTCCGCACTACGCATTCCCCTATGCTTCCACGATTGATACGTAATAAATTTTGAATCTGATACACTAAATAGCATCACACCCTGTCAGTTACTTAAATAAATGAGTGGAATCGGAGTGGAATGGATGTGTGTTGGCGATGGTGGCATGGTGCAAATGTGTAATGGGTTAATAGTGCTGCGTGTATGGACCCCTACCTGTCTGTCTGACATGATCAGCATTAAATCTTAGCGAAAGTTTTGTTTATTTATTTATTTTTTCTTTAGTTTTTGCTTTTGTATCTGCATGAAATAACAAAGAAAAAAAAAAAAACAAAGAAATACGCAGCAAATTAAATTGACTATAAAGTCTAAACAAACATAAAACATTGTATCTACTTATGCATAAGGATAAGGAGAAGAAACTTAATGAAACAATAATAATGAGATATTGGCATTTAAGTTTAATTCAAAATAATTTTACTTTGTATGAATGTACTATACACATGTATTAGGGTGGCCCTTAGCTATAGGTTATTTTTCAAAAGGCAAAATATTGCTACTCCCTTGCACAAATCTGGTTCCACTCAAGAAAAAACCGGGCTGTGTAAAGCTTCAGCTCCATCGGACAACTTCTAGGTGACACTCAAACGCCTTGAAGTTGAAGCATAGTATACGCAACTATTAACTCCGTTCAAAAGCGGTATAGTCTTCTCTATCTTAACCATTTTCTTGTTTCTTCTTAGAGAAATTTATTTGGACATATCCAGGAAATTGTGCGAAAACCATCTGAATCAAATTTTTCAAAAGTAAATTCGCATAATTCCTGAAACAACAAGAAAAATATAATTGCCCACAATTTCTATAGGAGCAACGTATTTTTATTTATAAGAATAAAGCGCGGTTCACGCAAAATTGGCACGCAGGAAAGTTGCTGTATCTTTTTAACCAGAACACTCAGAATAACAAATAATGCATTAAATTATATTAAAAGATTTAAATTTCTTTGTTGTGCAAAAAGTTCGGGGTATTCCTTTTAATGGACCCCATCAACCTTTGATGGATACTTTTGCGGCTATTTGGTTCCGTTTTAGTAAAATTGAATTCACATTTTTGACAATACCTGCATTTTTCTTCAACTTATATTTTGTAATAGTCCAGTATTTTTCGATCGGTCGAAGCTGGAGGCAATTGGGTGGATTCATATATTTGGGCACTACATCTACTTTATTTGTCTGATACCAATCCATGGTTTTCTTAGAGTAGTGGCAACTGGCTTAATCAGGCCAAAACTTCACTGGCGAATGGTGGTGACGAACAATTGGCAATAGTCGTTTCGAAAGGCACTCTTTGATGTAAATATCAGACGTCATAGAAGAGGATGTCACAAATGCCCTGAATTTGAGACCACAGCTGCAAATAGCCTGCCACACCATTCATTGCTTTCTTTGCAAGTTTATCCATTTTTATGTACTTGAATTTTGAGGGTCATTACCACGATTCGTTGCCATATAAAATTTTTGACCTCGAAGCTGTTTAAGATCAAATTTTACGTATGATTCGTCATCCACAATAATGCATCCATTGATTTTGGTCAAAACATTATTATAAAGAAGACGAGCATGGTTTTTGGCCAGCAAATTCTGTTTGTCTGTTTTATTTGGATATTTTATAGCACGATAGCACTTTAGCCCAGCTTTTATGCGTATTCTTCTAGCAGTACTTTTGCTGGTATTGAATTTTTTGGCACGATCGCTATCCGATAGTCCGGGATTGCTTTTGATGGACCTCAAGATCTTTGCCTTTAATTTTAGGTTGGTTGTTCCCGTTTTGTTCACAACTTTTTTAGCTCTTTCAACACTAAGAGTTTCTTTATATCGTTTTATAACTCTACATACCGTTCTTTTGGAGATATTTAACACTTTCGCAATCTTTGAACCAGACCACGGCGGATTTTCAATAAATTTGTTCACAATCAATTTTCTATTTGCAGCTTCCATTGTGCACACAATCACCAACTTGCGATCAATTAATATGAAAAATTTATCAACTAATGGTAACGGTATTGTAAACAAATCCCAGCAAAAAATTTGTTGTTCTTATGACTAGGGGCGACGTGGTGACCACAACAAAGCGTGCCAATTTGCCGTGAATCGTGCGTTAATATCTAAAAAAAATCAATTGTGAATTTCACAAGAATTTCAACGAAATTAACTTGAAATGCCGAAAGCAACTCAGCAACCCTCAAACACATGGTTGTAAAAATGAGGGAAAAATTTGATATATTTTTTAGACATTTTGCATTTTGTTTTCATAACAGCTGCTCTTGCAATATTTCTGTGGCAAAACTGAAAAACAGCATAACTGAAGTTAAGATGGAAAATAAATATTTTATCACATATTTTTGACTATAAATAATAAACTGATGCAAATTTTTAAATAATTTTTAGGATTGCATATCGTTTTAAGGCTGATCTTTAATTTGAAGATAAAGTCGTTTGAAACAATAGCTGCGTTTTATTCGCCACTTGCTTTAAGTTACGGATAACCAGCAGCGATATTTGTATAGGAAAACAACAACAAAGCCGTAAAGATAACATGTATAATTATAACACACAAATATTCATCTTCTTCTCTTAACTTATAATCAGTGAAAAACGAAATTCAATTCGCAATGAAATTCTTCTTTTGTCGTGTGTCCACCTAAAATTGAAATTAAAATTTCAGCGAAATTCACTCTCGTGTATTCACACTATAAGAAAGAATTTATAGGAGTTGTGAATTTTTTCGGTCTTCGGCAAAGATATGTAAAATAAATTGTTTCTCAGCTTCATTTTTTGTGAAAATTTTATTGTATTCCTGAATGAGTTTCACATTTTTTCTGCAACGTCATCGACAAAAACTTTCTTCTAAAGTTTTTCAATTAAATTTTTGTAACCTGTTGAAAATTCTTTGTTGAAGAAATCGGTGCTGATAGAAGATTTCGCGAAGAAAATGTTTATACCAGGAGTTACAAAAGATGAAAACTCGATGTTTATAAACAAAGTAGAATGATTTTTTTGTAGCCTGCTTCCAATATAATTTAAGCTTCATTTTCATAAAATAATGATGGAGCCACAGTTAAGGGAACTAAGTACTCGAGGTGAGTGACAGCACCTTTCTGATTTCTCGATCAATATCCTGATAATTATCAATTGACGCATGAACAAAAACTAATGATAAGGTGCTTTAATTCCATCTGGTGACAGAAACTATCACCATCAGGCTCGAACGTACACCCGAGCAAGAAAAATACAAATTCTTTTTATAAATTCTTATGAGATAAATCATTGTTAGCTCAAACAATTCAGGCTAATCATCTCGGTGTTGTTTCTTCATGGAAAAGTTTTGTTCAAGAAATCTAAGAACAAAAAATTAATTTATCTGAAAAAATTACTTTTTGGACGACAATGTACAACTTCGTGGTCGATGAGGGCCGCCTCGCAGTTGTCTGATTGAGCTCAAATTTTGCACAGATTGTTTCTTTATTGATTGAAACAAGATAGGGGTCTGGGAGCTAAACTTTTAGAAAGTTGAAATATAAGGGCCACCCTAATATGTATGTATGCAGGTAGTATTGGCAAAAATATTATTGTAAACATGTTGTGCAAATACATGGCAAGTAACTAAGGCCATTGGTAGTTCGGTGCATGACACTTGTTATGCAAACTTTTAATACAGCAAAATCGTTAACAATTCGTATGTTTAATAGTTTTAATTAGGTCCAGAAAGTTTTCGATCTGAAATGAGGTGATGACGGAATAAAGACAAAGAAGATATATATATGTATATCTAGAAACAGGTAGATTTCGTTTGGCATGAGTATTCAAAGAATTCTTTATAATATGGGAGCAAAAGTTTATTCGCACAGTGGAGGTAGAGAAACTTAGAAAAGATTGTTGATATGTCTGCATTTTACGAAAGAGATAAAACCGAACAAGAAAACAATGTAAGAATGGTAGAATAATTTTCAAATGTGATATGTTTTAGACTCTGGTAATCAACTATAAAGTGAAATGTTAAAAAAAAAAATAGATGTGTGCAAGGCACGCAAGATATTTGATGTGTAAACAGTTAAGCCAACTGAATGCCATATACATAAGCTCACATATGTATAGCCATATATAGGGATTTGATGTATAATCTATATGCATAGGTAAATAATTCAAATTAAAACAATTCTTTTATAAACTTAAAAATTTATTAGATATCATTATCTTTTGTATATAATAGCCCAATTCACTATAAATTGCAAATGGTCTTGCATCATTGCAAATGCAAATTTTTATTCCATATCGCATATATTTGTTGTTGTGAATGCAAAAATATTTTCCAATTGCACCAAATCGTAGTTGCATTATTTTTCTATTACTCAATGTATCGGGCACGATATGCTCGCATATACGCAGCTGTAATTGCATCTTTTTTTCCGTGCTTTAAGTTTTTCTTTCTGTCGATTTGAAATTTTATTAGATGTGAAAATTTTACATAACGTTGCCTGAGAATTGATTTGGCGTATAGGTGTATGAATTTGTACACACATACTCCAAATCAATTCTCAGGCGACGATAAGTGCTTTCCCCATTTAACCTTAGAAAGGCAACAGGGGTGACCAGTCACCCCACTACTTTTTAAAAGCACCGCAAAGAGATTTACCTTAACTGCATTTAATAAAAATAAGAAACAATGTATTTTTATTGAAGTAAATAAGTGATTTTATAATAAATAAGTTTGATTTTTTCTGTTTAACATATTTGCTATTTACATAGATAAAAAAGTGTTGCCTTTCTAAGGTTAATGCACAAAGCAAAGTTTTTATAATGCCGTGGTTCGCTATCATTATCACTACATTTTGTTTATACATTTATTGAAACCTGGATTCTTTATTACTTATCATTTTGTATTTATTTTATATTTAAAAAATATTTAATTTTAATCCAATCTAACTAACCGAATTCAAAACCTATCAAACGCCTGTGTTTGCTACGTCGACTTCTCTGCTTGTATGGTTTAGTCGATCTCCGCATGTTTAACACCAACAAATAATTCTGCCACGAATAAATGTACACACACATTTTGTTTTCGTATGTACATACATGTGTGAGTAATTTGATCGAAACATAAACAAACAAACTCCGCTCGTATTTTAATTTCTCCCTCTCTTCTCTCTTCTCTTTGTTGATTAGAGTAGCGCAGTCATGCCGCGCAGTAGTGCAAGCGAGAGGGGAACTAGACGTTACAGTTATCTTACATCTTACGTTACAGTTATTCTTACATTTTACACATTTGAAATTTTGCCCATACCGTGAGCTAAAATGTATACACATCAAAAAATAAAGTGTTATTAAAAACATTTATTCCTTTTTTATTAAAACAGTATATCCTAAGTCTAGAAACCAACCAGTCAGAGATCACATTATATTATTAGTAAGAGCATAGATGCACAAACTTGTAGATGAAGAAAATACGTTTAAGCATTAAGGAACATCCTTAGCTTTCAACCGTTAATGTGGGAAAAATACTATACATGCTCCTCATAGAGTTTAAGAAAACCTTCGATTTGAAAGCGAGTCATCCAGATGCTCATACAAATCATTAAAGCGATGTACGAGAATTTTGAACTAACAGCGACCTATTCACTTCCAACGCAGGAATAAAACAAAGATGCCCATTTTCAACCTTTCTCTTCGCATTCGTCGTGGATGAAGTTATGCCAAACGTTTGCTCCGAAAAGAGAAACATAACATGGAGTCCTTGCGTTGATTCGAGAACTTGGGACTTCACAGATGATGTACGTATGCGTTAGCACAAACTCAGGGACAAACGATCATCTGATCGGAGTAGCACCACCTTGGTCTCGAGATCATCAATTAGTGGAGCAGAGGAGGATGTGAAGAGCCGATTCAGTAAAGCCAGAGCTGCGTTTGGACGATTACAGCCAGTGTGACAACCCAAATATTCAACGCATGTGTAAAGTCAATCTTTGCATATGGAAGTGAGACTTTATTAATTTCACACAACATCACCCAGAAAATAAGAAACGAAGAATTAATAACAACCCACATAAAGAGACGAAAATCAGTCAATTGAGTCATGACAATGGCGTTTGATTGTAACCCATGGACTGAAGCCCTAAAGCACCCAAGAGAAGTAGAAAGAGAAAACAATAGATACTTAATCTAAAAGTAGACATTGTATTTTTATTCACGAAAGTGAATGGAAAAAAGTTTTAATCCCTCCCCTACCCACTTCAATCCATCGCTCCGTTAAAAAGCCAACTTCAAGAAATAAATTTAAAGAAAATTAAGTTTATATATACCCTGCTTTTCGAGAGCTTGATAATGGTTGAATTTTAGTCTTATTTTGGACTGGGGCTTGGTTTGTTTTTGGGGTAAAATTTGGTTTGATTTTTGAGGAAAATTTGGTTTGATTTTTGGTCTGGTTATTTGGCCTGATTTTTGTTGTTTTTTGTTTCGACCAACTCTGCATTAATGAGTTCAGATGTTTCCTTTTTCACTTTATATTTCATAAAATTTAAACACATTCTCATTTTTGTTGCCTTTATTACCGATAATTTATATTGCTCCTTAACAGGGTTAACTGGTTAAACTAGTATGAAAACCTTTCTATTATACATGCCCAGAACCTTGGTGGTATCTTTTAAACCGAAGAAAATATGAAAATTAAAGTAGCATTATGGCACATGACACAATAACCCTTTGAGGGCCTTGGTCGAGCTTTTTGCATTGATTAATGGAGTGCAATTTATATTTTTAAATGAACGAAAGGGACTTACAGTTATGTGCTGAATCCGTACAGCAAAATGGAAAGCTTTACTAATATTTCAGAGGTAGGTATTACATATTTTCATATATTTATAAGCACGCATTGGATCTTTTGTGCTAATATTTCGAAAAAAGTGACGCGAATATCATTGGTTTCACTGGCCGGCAGAAATCAACTGTTTCAAAAATAACAAGGTTCTGAAGTGAAGTCTGGTTGAACTTAAAAAAATAAAAATATATGTTTAAGTTTACAATTTTTCTACTATTTTGGCACAATAATACCTAAAATATTTTTGATAGTTCTGGATCTATGATGGTTGAAATGTTTGAACCTCTTTAACTCCCATTTTTACGGATCTTTTTTGGATTACCCCAAAAAAATTTAAATTTTAATACATTAATAGAATTCAAAGAGGAATGATATGTAGTGCTGCTCATAAAATTTTACTAGAAAACCGTAAATTAAAGTGCTGAATAAAAAATTACTCAAAAAACTTTAAAACTAAACAATTTTTTATTTTTGGATTGAAAAATCTTTTCGGAAAAATACTTTAACGTTTATAAATTTTTGGAGTTTTAATTTTTCTATATTAAAACTCTCTTCGGACTCTTTCAAAAAGTTAACGGTTCAGATTCTAGTAAAGAAATAAAAATGAGCCATAAAGGAAGGAGATAAAAATTTAATACTTATGTTCCAGAAAAATATTTTGCAGACAATTTTACCATAAATCGCTGAACACTCAAAAAATCATTGGTGCAAACTAGCCTAAATATTTTAAGTTTTATTGTATCAAAATAGTCGAAAAGCTAATCTAAAAGCCTGTTTAAATTAGATGTGGAGTGAAAAAAAGTTTTTGAGCTCTATTTGAACCTTGCAATTTTTTTGTTTTGTTGGGTAATTTCGTGTATTTCAATATAAGATTTTTTTTTTCAAAAATGATTTAAGTCTTAAGAAGGTTTAAAAAATTTTTCGATTTGCTTAATATTAAACAGTGTTTCTGCTAATAGTGGTCGCCATAGCCTAGTGGTTAGTGTGTTGGACTGCTACGCAGAGGTCCCCGGATTCATATCTCGGCACTCTCAAAAATATAGAAAATAAAAATTTGTCTACACGGCACCACCTCTTGGCTGGCAATGGCAAACCTCCAAGAGTAAAAAAATGCCTATGAAGAGCTTTTCACTTCGCCGTTCGGATTCGGCATAAAACTGTAGGTCCCTTCCATTTGTGTATAAATATGTATAACTCACACAACATGAATGAATGCAAAAAGCTCGGCCTTGGCCCCCCATCGGCTGTTGTGCCATAATAATAATAGTAGTAGTAGTTTCTGCTAATACCACTAGGCCACTAGAAATTAAAATTTCTTAGCAAAATACTGTACTCCGAAAAATAATAATGCAGCCATTCCAGATTGAACGTTAAGAGCGATCGACTTCATCCTTTCAGATTTGGCTTAAATTTTGTCTATTGTTTTATTTTAGACCAAACCCAACAAAAAGGGATACAAAACAATTCCGGTACGGTTTTCACCGGAGTTGCCAGAGCGAACCAAATCTCCGAAATTGACTGTATCGAATCACAGAATCGTCCATAACTTAGTCATTATACTACCGACATGCATTTATAAGGTACCGTTGGAAAGGTAATAAAATACAAAATATAATATAATTTGTTAATTTTTAAAATTAATAATTTTTTAAATTACTTCATTAAAATTTAATTTACAAAATTTGTATCATAGTCCCGAAAATTAAAATTTTAAATTTTGTGTTCCTTTAAGAAGATTAAATTACCTTTTCTTTGGCTTTTTATTCGAGGTGGTGCCTCAAATAGTTCAGGAGATATGAGTATTTTAATATTTTAACACTGCATAAAATTAGAAATTAATATCTTTTTTATTTTATCTTAATCTTTATCTTAATTAATTAATTTCTAATTTTAACCTTAACCGTTAGAGGGTTAACAATCCCATTAGTTAAGCGCTAAGAAATCAATTTAAAATAAAATTCTAAGCAATATGAAATTAAAAATTAATGTTTATTGGGTTGTTGATGTATACAACTTAAGAAATATCAAACATTTTCAGAAATATTTTTTCAATTCGTTCTACTATAATTCATCAACAATGCATAATTAGCTAAATTTGTTAGATTTTTTATTTACATTTTTATAATTTTATTTTATTTATATTAATTCAAATTAAGCGTGCAGTTTGAGGTTGTTGTTTTCATTTTCACTTATTGAAAAAAAAAAACAAATAACGAAACTAAATAAAAATAAACGAAAACACTTAATTTATTTTTGGATTTCTATGGAAGATGAGCAACTAAAAATAGAAGAATTTTATGATTGACTTAATGAAAAGAAGAAAAATTTATTTTCCCACTTTTTATTGAAAATAATAAAATCATTTTAAATTCATAGAAATAAAAATACGAGGTGACTAATAAAAGTTCGATAAGTTGGTGGCATTTTATCGGCTTTCTTAAAATTCAAATTCCTCAACCAACGTAGAAAAAACTCGATTTGACATCCTCTATAGATATCGACGTTACCTTAAGCCCGTGCAAATTTTTCACGATTGTTAAATGCGCCATCTCTAATGAAATAAATATTATTAAACATTTCATACCAGACATTTTTCTGTAGAGGGCGACACTGATGAAGGCTGCCCTCAATATTCCATCGGCAGTACAAATTTGTCCCGCGGAAGGGTCTCAAGAAATAAAAGCTGATGAATTCACGAATCTTAGAAAATCATTTGAAATACATGAAAAAATCTGTGCGAAATCTGAAAGAGGTGGTATGTGTTCCCAATAAATCCTTACAAAATTTGAAAACGCATAGCCCAGCACCTTTATTAAAATCATAACCGATGATGAAGCTTGGTTCTATAAATATGACTGACGAACCAAACAATAGTCTATGGTTTGGAATCCAAAACGTGCGAATCCCCCTGTTGAAAATATGATTTATGGTATATATCATATATTTATATATTTTAAAAGGTGGATCTCCCACCTACTAAAATTAATAGAAATTATATAGAGAAGATGGATATATTTTTTTGCTTTTGGATTTTTGCATTCTCTTTGGCGAACTTTTGTTAGTCCCTCTCTCTGTATATCTATTTATGTATAAATACTTTGCATGTTTACATCATTTATTTTTATTACATACGAATATTAAATATTTTGAATTTTTATTTAAAAAAAAAACCGAAGAAAGTACTTAAAGTGTAAACGGCTGAATTGGCTATAATTTTACGGAACTGACTCTGAAATCAGAGGTATAAAAATTTTTATAATAAGTTTGATTAAGTGTTCTTTGGAGAATAGGGAATTTGGAAAACCTCAGATTGCCATTTCAGAATGTAAAACTATTAGCTAACTAAACAACGGCCACAACATACAACAACAACAGGTCACTCAGCTGATTTTGATAACATTAAAATACTGGATAAGAAAAAAGACTTAATAAGAGATAGAAGGACTTGAACACAAAAAAAAAATAAAATAAAATGAGTCCCTTCTGTACTCGTCACATGATGTGAAAATATACTTTACGTATTGTTGTTTACTTCATCATAAAAGTTTTGGTTTTTATATTCCAAAAAAGGCAAAGTCCACATTTTTCTTTTAATTAAACAATTTTATATATATTCCACTAATTCCATTGATATATGTATTCTACAACCATTTTTGATATATAAACAATGTGTTGCATACTTTTGGGTTGTTGTGTCGTATTTTTAATATTAAAATGTTACCTTTCTTAATCTGTTTACACTAAAAAGGCAGCTTACTTTCGGGATGCAATTTATCTCCCTTCACCGGGTACTACTAAAACTTAACATAACCACCACCATATTTACATACAAAATATTAAAAGTGCGGTGTATTTTCAGGTCCTATTTTTAATAACAAAAATTCACCATTCTTAATCTGTTTGTACTAATAACAAGACAGCATACTTTCGGGTGCGATTCCGCACCCTTCATCTAGCGGTAAGAAAGCTTAACATATCCGACCCCATATTTACAGACAAAATAATATATGTGCGGCCTACTTTTAGGGTCAATTCACCACCTTTCACCGGGCGGTACGACAATTTAACTTGGCAATCACAATATTTACATATTAAATAATAAAAGTGCGGTATACTTTTAGAGCGCTATTTTTAATATTAAAAAGTTCACCTTATTCTATTTATACTAATAATAAGACAGGATACTTATGGGGTGCAATTCACTACCCTTTACCTGGCGATGCGAAAGTTTAATATAATCACCACTGTATTTACATACAAAATAATAAAAGTGCTTTATACTTTCAGGGTCCCATTTAAAAAAAATTATAAATTATATTCGTAAAAGTGTGGTATACTTTTAGGGTCCTATTTTTAATATTAAAAATTCACCTTTCTTAGTCTGTTTATACTAATAATAAGACAGCAAACTTTCGGGGTGCAATTCACCTTCCTCCACCTAACGATACGAAAGCTTAACATAACCGCCACTACATTTATTTATTTATTTACACACACATTTATAAACTCACACATACTATGGAATCTCACACGATACCGACGTGACATTTGATTTTAATTTCTATCTGTTCACTCCATTACAAATTTTCTTCATGATGGTATAGTACCCGTTGCCTTGAAAGAGGGTATGGTGCAATTGCTATCGGTTTTGAAGAAAATCTTCACCTCAACAATGGAGGTTATTAAAAGTTGTTCTCATTCCAAAAATTGGAAAGGACACCTATACCAATCCCAAACGCTTTAGATCAATCAGTATGATATCTTGAGCGCTGTGTTGAACACAGCGTTATTTTTACATCCTCTCTCTTCATTTCAGCATGCTTACCGATGTGGAAAATATTGTGATGGCATGCGCAGTATTGCAGTATATGCAGTAGGGCAGATTGATTGTTGTCAATCCGTGACTGCTGATTGTTTCTCTGCAGCACTCAGAGGGATTACTATTCAGTAACGTAGCCATTTGTTGTACGGAAGCTTTTTCGATAACACCTTGATATTTTTGCTAAAGGAGCTGTCAAAGCCATCTGTTGGCTTATACACTATGGCTATTGGTATGATACTAGCAGGGATATTGGTGATATTGTGGAAGATACTGATTTTGACTTGACAGTTCTATCATTGATACCGGTTAGAGATTAAGGAGCATTTGTGTATTTAGTGACTGTCAGGCTGCGCTTAAATTCTTGGTTAACCCTCTAACTACATCTAAACTGGTTATGAATTGTAAATCTATTTGTTGGAAAAATATTTATATGGGCTCCAGGATACTCGGGAGTATTGAGAGATGAACACTTGAGCTCTTTGATACAGTGATTAATAATAAATCTGGTGGATTCAAAGAATAGCAACAGGGAATACAGGAATAATATGTACACTTCTTTTGCAGTTTCAACAGAAAAAAAGTAACTACAAGTTTATGAGAGACTAGGGCTCTAAGTATAGTTTAATTATAATCAATTTTGGTACAATTTCAAGAGAAAGTTAAAAACAAATTACCTAAAACCCATCAAAGAAAATATTTCTCGATCAAAAGCCATAATTGTCCGCAAAAATTATAAAATCATATATGAAGTTGAGGGCGCATACCTCAATGAAATTTTACCAGATCAGCTCCAAAATTTCAGGAAATATTTTTGAATTGACATTTCTTTTAAAATGGCTTGCAAATCGCATTCTTTATATAAAATTATGGTAAAATTTAATTAACTTATTGAGAGGATGAAAATTTTTGTATTCCGTGTTGTATTCAGAACTTTATTTCATAATTTTTCAAAATAAGCCCCAAAAGGAACTAAATTTTACGAATTTTTTATATTGTTTAGTCGGACCAATTAGTTTTCATTTTTAATGAAATAAGGTTCATCTTTTTATACCAGTCATAGAGACTTTTTAAAAAAACAATTCTTCGTTTTGATTGTGATTTATTTTATTGCTTCAACAGAAATGACCCATATGAATGTTTATAATCTTTCACACCATATAGAATTATTTATAAAAGTTTCTTTGTATTGCAAAACAATAAGAAAAAACTTCCGCTAATTCCGTAAATTTTATCAATATCAGCAAAAGTATTAAATTCAAGGAAAGAAAAACCGCGAAATTGAATCGATTTTAATACAATTTCACGGTTACATTCGTGGTGATTGCGATGAAGCGAAAAATTAAAGCAAATAAAGTTATTAAAAATTTTTATGATCGATAATTTACAAGAAATATTTTATTGCTGCGTGAAAACTGCAAAAAAGCTTTAATTGTTTAATTATTTCTTGAAAAATATTAAAAATATATGTTCAACCAAATCTAAATGTATCGTAGTGATCGCAACATAATCCCGTTGAACTCACATCTATACAATGTTGCATGAGGAATAATTGTGGCAAAAAGCCTTAAAACTTTTATTGATCATTTGATAAATAGGATGATGTGGGGGAGAGAGAGCACTTGTGGGCATTGGGGAGCTATTTTATATGGCACTTTCTTAATGGCTTCACTCATGTGCGGCAGCCGTAAAATTGTATTGTTTCCTTCTTTTTTTTTTGTATTTTTATTATTTTTTCAGAAATTTGCACGTAAAAAAGAAAACAACTTTTTTTTGTTTTGCGTTTTTGTAATTGATGTATTCGATGAAATTTTTATTTTTATTTAGTTTTATTTTTTTTTTTTGCATTTAATTTATTATGTGCGCTTTAGTTTTATTGTTTTTTTTTTTTATTTTACGGTGTCTGTAGTACACATGTTCATTGGAATTTTGTTTGACTTTGAAAATTAGCAGATCAGGTACATTTATAAAAAAATAAATAAGTAAATAAACAAAAGAGAATAAAAAAGAATTCTATCGTTAAATTAGCAAGAATCTTCTTATCAAAATAATAAACTTTTTTTTTCGTTAAAAAAAAAAAATTTAACCGGAATATGGTGGTTTTCTTTCATTCAAAAGTTTGATATACAATTTGCTCGTTTGCTGCAAGAAAAAAAAGGTTGAGATAAGTACACAGAAATTATTGTTATTTAATGCTTTCTCTTGTATGAACCAATCAAGCTTCTACAGGTTTTACAAGGATTAAACAATAAAGAAAAAATCCTCCATCGATTATGTAGATATGAATTCAGAAAGTTGTTTACCGCCTAAACTCAAAATTTTAATTATTGAGCTTTAATGTGGAATTAACCATTTGGAGGTGGTGCTTTAACTGGCATATTTTCAGTGGTCTACTTGCATAAAGCTGAATAAGAAATTTATCTTTGTCGCGTTCGTACAAATTATATAAGATTTAAAACTTTAAAGGCTTATCTTGTAAAATCTAATTTGAGCGAAATTTATATGAAGTAATGGATCTGAAGCAAGGCCTTTATCTCAGGGTCAGAAACGGATTACTCCGTTTCTCCTTGTACATATACATAAATTGAATATTATTATCAGGGGAAATAATTTTCTTTGATTACACTGTGCGACACCAAAAACGTTAAACCAAATCAACAGTTGCCCAGTAGTAGGTCCACTTAATAATACCATACTACCAAGGGGTTTCGCTAGTTTAGGTTAAAATCTGAAATAGAGGTCATATATATAAATTAAAGCGCGGTTCACGCAAAATTGGCACGCAGGAAAGTTGCTGTATCTTTTTAACCAGAACACTCAGAATAACAAATAATGCATTAAATGATAAGTTTAAGATTGTGTTTTAATACTATAATATTAAAAGATTTAAATTTCTTTGTTGTGCAAAAAGTTCCGGGTATTCCTTTTAATGGACCCCATCAACCTTTGAACATCCGCTCTGGATACTTTTGCAGCTATTTGGTTCCATTTTAGTAACATTGAATTCACATTTTTGACAATAACTGCATTTTTCTTCAACTTATATTTTGTAATAGCCCAGTATTTTTCGATCGGTCGAAGCTGGGGCAATTGGGTGGATTCTTATATTTGGGCAGTACATCTACTTTATTTGTCTGATACCAATCCATGGTTTTCTTAGAGTAGTGGCAACTGGCTAAATCAGGCCAAAATTTCACTGGCGAATGATGGTGACGAACAAATGGCAATAGTCATTTCAAAAGGCACTCTTTGATGTAAATATCAGACGTCATAGAAGAGGATGTCCCAAATGCCCTGGATTTGAGATCATAGTTGCAAACAGCCTGCCACACCATTGCTTTCTTTGCAAATTGATCCATTTTTATGTACTTGAATTTTGATGGTACATTAACACGATTCGTTGCCATATCAAATTTTTGACCTCGAAGCTGTTTAAGATCAAATTTTACGTATGATTCGTCATCCACAATAATGCATCCATTGATTTTGGTCAAAACATTATTATAAAGAAGACGAGCACGTTTTTTAGCCAGCAAATTCTGTTTGTCTGTTTTATTGTGATATTTTATAGCACGATAGCACTTTAGCCCAGCTTTTATGCGTATTCGTCTAGCAGTACTTTTGCTGGTATTGAATTTTTTGGCACGATCGCTATCCGATAGTCCGGGATTGCTTTTGATGGACCTCAAGATCTTTGCCTTTAATTTTAGGTTGGTGGTTCCCGTTTTGTTCACAACTTTTTTAGCTCTTTCAACACTAAGAGTTTCTTTATATCGTTTTATAACTCTACATACCGTTCTTTTGGAGATATTTAACACTTTCGCAATCTTTGAACCAGACCACGGCGGATTTTCAATAAATTTGTTCACAATCAATTTTCTATTTGCAGCTTCCATTGTGCACACAATCACCAACTTGCGATCAATTAATCTGAAAAATTTATCAACTAACGGTAACGGTATTGTAAACAAATCCCAGTTTTTTGTTCTTATGACTAGGGGCGACGTGGTGACCACAACAAAGCGAGCCAATTTGGCGTGAACCGCGCTTTAGTATTGTATGCTAACATAACTGCATATGCACATATTTTTACAGAAGCAATCCGCATGAACAGAATGTAGATCCAATTTACTTCAGCTTTCCTATCCTTGGGACTCGGTGTGTGCAGTTTGGACTCATTTTAAAAACATAGTCTTAAAAACTCCGATGTTTTCACTTTACTCTAAAATCAAAAAAAAAATTTATAATAAAATGCCTAGTCTCCTTTTGCTGTTATTCTATAGTTAGAATGGTAAATAAAATTAAAGTAAAAAATACGCACACTTTTTTTGAGATTTCATTATAGTGGGATTCACCTTTTCCTTCTTAGTAAAGCAATAATGAACTCACTTGATTGATTTTTTGTGAGGTGAAATCATTAGTGTTTTTAATTCATACAAAAATTAACTAAAATTTTGAAAATGAATCCAAACAAACCAAATTCGCTAGTGCATAAAATTTCTCACAAAATTTATCACATGAAGGAACAATTTTGGGACAAGATACCTACATAAAAAGCCAAGAATGGTGTCAAAACGAAAAGTAACAGCACAAAAAAGTTTGTACTCATCTATACGAGTACAAGAGGAAAACAATTTTCGAAATTAAATAATATCTTAAGGTCCCGAATGATTTATAAAAAATATTGTTAGTCACTGTGGGTATATTATGTTTAATATTTCTTAATTTAATACAATTGAAATCAAAAAGTTGATTTTTCGAGGTTATTATGTACAGCACAATTGTAGTCCGTTGAAAGGAGAATTTTATCACGTTTACACTTAAGGATGTAGTCTGGTGTTCTGGCCTAATTTTTAAGGGGTTTTTCGGAAATTTTTAATTATAACAAAATAAAATATAATCGTTCCAATTTTTTTATATGTTATTTATTGACATCTTTAACTGTATAAACAGTTTTTTTTGGAGTTTCTTCTACGATATTTTTTTAGTGTTTTTAACGTCCAAAGTGGAAACCAAAAAAAAAGGTGTGTAGCTGGCTTGGACGAAGTCATCTGAGACAAGAAATTTAAATAGAATATTGTTCTGTAGAACTGTCATTCTGGCAGGTAGTAGATTTAAATATTTTTAATAAAAAATAACAAAATGGCAGACTTCTAAAAACAAAATTTCAAAAATCGTCCTTTTTTTCGTTGAAAATCGTAATAAAAAATAGAAAATAATGATTATAAATAAACAATTTTACTACCTGCGAGAGCCATTGGTATGTAGAATAATGTATTAAAATTTCAGCTTAATCGGTGCAATAGAATTTCTTCAACTGCCCGGGCCGATCCAAAAAACGTTGTTTCGAGAAAAAAGCTTTTAAAATTTTAACAATACATGCAGTTTAACAAACAGGCGCTCACGACTGTGTGCTAAAACTTCGTTAATGTTTTGAGTTTTGGTGTAAAATTTTTACAGTATACTCTTAATATATTGTACTTTCGAAATGCATAATAAAAAAAATTGATTTTTTGAAACTCGAACACCAGATTACATCCTTAAAGGAATTTCCTAAAGCCCAAATTGCACATCATGGTGTAACTTTTTGCTCTCACAATGCTCGGCAATATGGTAGACTTATTTTAGAAAAATAACCAGTTTCGAATGCAACAAGGCCTTTTTTGATTTTGCATGATGGCGGACCAATATGCAAGTCAACCACCTCACCTTAAAATAATAGATTTATCAAGCGTACGTTTACCAAAGTCATCATAAAAAAACAGATAATAAGCTTTCATTTGAGTCCAAACATGCTCTAAAATACCTTACTTTGAGTTGCTCTTGCACCCACACTAAGTTTTTTTTTGGTGATTTCTTAGTTGGAGTATTACTTTTAAAATGACACCAAGCTTGTTTGGTTTTGATATAATGAATTTTTTGAACTTTGTCTATGGGAGGAATCACTGTGCAGCGGTGAGATAACAGTGTTGTTGAAAAAATGTGAGCAAATATTTTACAGAGTGGATCATAAAATATGGTGAACAATTTTTTTCTTTTTTTCGATGTCTCTCTATGTGAAAAATAAATTACAGAATATTTTCAATATAACAGTTAAAAAAATTTAAGACAAACTTGGCTGAATATGAAAAATATGTAAGAAAATATGCAGAAATATGTATTTTTAAGAAAATATATAAAAATATGTATTGATAAATGGATGCCATTTTAAAGCAAATTTTTCGATTTGTAAAGATATTTTATTCAAATTGTTCTTGGTGCATCCAGAAAAAATATGTATTTACATGGAAATTCTCACCCTACTTATAACCATTGACATTTTCTAAATATTCTATTTTAATTTTTTGATTTCTTACCTTTTATTTCATTAAATCCTTTAAATAATTACTAATTGGCAGTTCTTATTTCATAAGTAAAAAAAGTATTCCTAGTCCAATGAATAGTTTGAAAATTATGCACATAAACTACCAAAGAAATTGGTCAATAAAATTTAGAAAAAATTCAAATTACAAAAACTCACGCACACATTGAATGTTGGGCGTGATTTTGAAATTTTACAAACAAAAATTATAAATTTTTAGCATTTTTCGAGAAAATTACCAAACAATTTTGTTTTTTTTTTTTTGCTTTGGTTACAGAAAGTTGCGTATAATTTTTTTGTTGTGGTTTGTTATTTTTTTCTTGTTATCGCTTAAATGCACCAACACCACACATTTTTGTTATTTGTGTAATCACACGCGCGCCGCACATTTGTTTATGTTGCAGAATATTTGAAGAAAAAAAAATGAAAAATCTTGTAAGAGATGATTTCACATCGAAAAACAAAAGCACAACAACAATAAGAAAATGGAAAACGGAAAATGAAAAAGAAAATTTTCACTACCTCAATGAGAATTTGTTTGTTGCCGCCGTTGAGTGAAAATTTTTGCGCGTTCAATTTTCAGTGAGTATTTTTGGTGAGCGTTTTTCTTGATGAAAATTTTCAACACTCAACGTAAATTCCAATGCAGAAAACAAAAGATTTTCATATGTTTTATTTTTGCAAAATTATTGTAAATAATTCCAGAAGCCAAAATTAAAAAAAAAAAATGTACAAAACTTAAATTTGTATTTTTTTCAGACTTTTCTTTGTTGAGATTTTCCGAGGGTTTTTTTTTGGATTATTTATTTTTTTCCAAATTACATGCTGAAATCTTTAAAGTTTTTGTTTTGTTTTTCACTTTGAAGAATTTTTCTTAAAATATTTGTTGTTGCTGTAAGTAATAATTTCCTTTTTTTTTTGTTGTTGGTTGATTTTAATTTAAATTTTTTAATTTTGCGCACGCAATTTGCCTTTAATATTTAATGTTTCTTGTTGTTGTTATTTATAACTTAATTCCATTTTGGATCACATTAATTTCGTGCGGTGTTGTTGTTGTTTCATTTTATTTTGTTTTTTCCAAGCAGTAGATACTTATATCGTTGTTGTTGTTCTTTCATTTGGTCTGTATATTTTGCAGATACATTTTTGGATACGAGCGATTCTGATGATTTTAAATATTTTTTTCTTCTTTTATTTTTTAATTTTTTTTTTCGTTTTTTGTGATTACGCACATTAAACAATTTCAATTTCGATTTCAATTTCAATTATTGAAATTTCTTTATAAACAAATTCCTAAAATTTTCAACAAATTGCAATCGTTTTGCCTGTTTGCAGTAAACGAATATATACAAATACACGTACGTATACCTATACATATATATGTGTTTTGCGTGTGTTTGTACCATGTGACGTCACTTTTTATGTATACACACAGGTGGAAATATCCGTAAGACCATTGAAATTTTCATTGCTAGTACATTGAAACACACACAATAAGTAGCGAATTTTCATACAAGTAAAGAATATATATTTAATTAATTTTTATTTTATATTTTTATCTTTTATTTTTAATATTTGAACTTTTATTGCTTTCTACCTTTACATTCCAATTACTTTTAAGTATTTCATACAATACTAACTAACCACTTTTTTTTTTAATATTCTTAGCCATCACATTTCACTTTCTTCCCTACTCTGGCGTGCCAATTGCTGGTGATGTCGATGATGATGATGATCCGCTGATGCTGCTGCCTCGCAATACAATAAAATATCAACAACGTTTTTCTTTCTTTTGTTCACTTCACATTTTTTTATTGTTGTTGTATTTTCGTTTTTCTTCAGCAGCTTTTCTGCTTTTTTCCGCTTTTTCCGCACGTTTGATCGGGAGTACACGAAAACCGTATCTGAATGTGATCTTCGCGTTCGCCTACTTCGTTCCTACTTTTATCTTTCGCGAGCTGTTTTTTTTTTCTTTTTGCGGGGAATTCTTCTCGTTTTTAATTTAATTTCATTTTCAGAAAAAAATTCTATGGATTTTGTATGCAGTATGTGGAGAAATTCATTTGAGTGAATAGCAAAAATTATTCGTTGTATCTTTTGCTTTTTAAATTTACTCTCAGCGTATTTTATCTCACATGCTCATGTATTACTTTAGCAAAAAGCTAAAAGGCAAATTGGTATGTTGATTGTGTTACAATTCTATATTCTGATATTGATGAATGTCTGAGTACATGAAAAAATTAGTTCAACTGTCGAGAAAGTTCGATGACGTATTCAGGAAGTGTGAAAGCTATGGAGAGATAGTGGAACTTTGTATAGTATTTTAGAATATCTCATCAAAGTTTCCTGGACGTCTGGCAGATAGGTAGATAGGAAATCCTGTAAGAAATAGTTCGCGTGGTGTTAGATGTGTTTAAAACTCACCATATAACTCAGTCTTCTTCTTATGTAACTAGCTGGTTTATATGCTTTAAGAGAGAGCTAACGATAGTGTGTATAAAAAAAATCATAAATTACATTGACCTGATAAATTTTGATGTTTGCCACACTTAAGAATCAGAATAGAAACGCTGATCCCTCTTAGTTTCTAAGTCGAACCCTAGCCTGTCAACAGAATTCAAGAAATTCTAATCCAATAGTGAAAAATAGCAGTTTCGCCTTTTTTGTGAAGCTTCCATTAATTTTTTACTTAAACTTCTTGTAGACAAAGACCCGAAGGCGATGAAAAAACTTCTTTTTTTTCGATGAAAGCGTAGTTATTATGGCTTCTTATAGAAAAAAACAAATATTACGTACATTTGTTGTAACTGGTAGCCCTTAGTAGCTTTGGGTAAGGGAGAAACGAAAACTAAGAAAATTTAAGAAATATATTATATATAGTTATAAAGATTGAGCTGATTTTAAGTACCGTTGGTGAAAAAAGGTTAAAATAATTAAAATTATACAGCTTTTAAAATGCTGTGAAATTCGTTCGGTTCCTTTATTATTTAAAAATTTCCAGAAATATAACCTAAAAGTGTAAAAATGTGGGACTAATTTATTTTGATTGAAATCCAAACCAAAAAAATTGGGAAAATCAAAAACTATTCGAATGGTAAAGGATTGAATGTACTTTATTATTTTTACTGTAAAATGTCCTCGAGCATTTCGAAAAGATTGATATGAATAGAAAATATTAACGGTGGAACAGCGGCGGTTCTAGGATTTGGGTTTGGCAAGGGCTGATTTAACTAAATTAAAGGATAAATATCAGAGTCAAAACTAATGCAAAAAATATAAATTTATGCGGAAATTTTCACTAAATCTCAAACTAATATATAAACACTTTTTTTCAGATCGAAGTTCAAACCAAGAAAAATACTAAATTCAGATCAAAAACCTAGATCAAAGTAAGGCCAAAACCATAATAAAAAAAAAACAATATTCAGACCACGAATCGGACCAAAATTCCAAAAAAAATTTATCAAAATGAGGCTAAATTCTGACCAAAACTCAGACTAAAAACCGAATCCAAACCAAAATTAGTTCAAAATTCAGACTAAAAATCAAAGCAAATTTCAAAAAAAAAAGTTTGACAAAAATTTAGACCACAACTCAGACTAATAGTAAAACAAAATTTTGGGTCAAAATGACGCTAAATACCGAATGAAAGCAAACCAAAAACCAGTGGAAATATCTGATAAATATTCACAAAAAAAATTTAACCTCAAATACAGACCAAAAGTATAAAAACCGATTAGACCGATTTCAAACAACAATTTAAACAAAAACCGGACCAAAATTCCAGCTGAATTCAGGTCAAAATTTAAAAGAAAATTCAAACCGATTTGGGATCGAAATTCAAGCCAATTTTGACTACAACTCAAACTAAGAGTAAGATTAAAACTGAGGCTAAAAGGACGCCAAATACAAATTAAAAGAAAACCAAAATTTAGACCAGAAATCAGATCAAACGCTGGGGGAGGCAGCTTGAGCCCCAAAACCCGCCTTCTGGACCCGCCACTGCGGTGGAATAATGGTGATAAAGTGTGTTCCATAGTCCCGTGTTTGCATTTATCGTAGGTGGGAATGGTTATTTATATTTTAATGGTACATGCACGAAATATTTTATTAATCATCATAACTCCATATGATTTATATCAATATTTTGTTGTTTATTATTCTTTGATGATGGCACTTATCTGGGAGGTAGGGGGGCTATTACCCTATAATTATTCTAGAGGATATTTTAATGAAGACGAATACGACGTCTAATTATAGACAGTTACTTTATCAAAACCAATATACCCTTTTCGCAGAGTAAGTAGAGGATCCATATCAATAAATCTGAAATTTCAAGGTCAGTTTATAATTTTTTTTTTTACTTTTGGGGACTTTGATACTGTTTTTTGATCTATTTTTTTTTTTTTTTTTGAGCGGTCTATTAGTCCAATTTTTGGTCTGGCTTGTGGTCTGAATTTTAAACTGAATTTTGGTTTGAGTTTTGACCTCATTATTGTTCTCATTTTGTTTGTTTTTTTTTAACCTAAATTTGGTCTCAGTTTTGGCCTGTATTCCGGCTTTTTTTTTAATTTTAGTCCGAAATTACGAATTTTTATTAGTTTTTTTTTTCGTTTGGATCTCGGTTTTGGTTTGAGGTTTGGTTTAGATTTTAATCAAGTTATTGGTTGGATAATAATCTTATAGTTACGCGAAATCAGACCCCCTCAATTCCTAGTTCTATCGTACTGTTTAGAACATACGGAAAAGTTAGGAAAAACATCTCAATGGAGTGCTTTTTTTAATTTCTAAGGTTTAAGAGCTTAGGAAAGCTTGACGAATGTTAATCATGCAAGGTATAAAGAATGGTCACAAGACTTTAGTTTGGTAATTGTTTTTTCCCACATTTTGAAAAATTGATTTCTGTTTTTTTGTCTGAATTAACCGGGCCCGTCACTTGGTTTGTCTTATAGCATTATATCAATATAACATGAAGTTTTAACAAAAAAATATGTCCCAATGAGGCTTGTTTTTAATCAAAATAATCATTCTCAGTATTCATCTTGAATACAGATTTTAGAAATATATATTCATTCAAAATGTGCAAGGCTCGGTTAGACTGAATCAACATACAAGAGACTTTTGTAACCCTGCAAGTTTTATACAAGTTTTACTAACTCTTGCTCCAGATCTCCGTTCGGAATATTTCTTGGATCAAAATAGAGTCCAGAAATAGTTTCCTTTCCAAAAAACTCTGATGCACAAATTTTCAACAAAAGCGGTCGGTACATAGATAACGTTCTAGTCCAAGGAAAAATTTCGCTTTTTTTCGGCTTCTTTTCACTTTTGCTACGCATTGGAATATTTTATATATCAAAACATATTGTATTTATCCCCTCTTGACAAAGAAATGCTGGGGATAAGACTGATTCACTCTAATCTCGCTCACCTGAAATCTGTAGTCGAATGTACAAAAGTTGTCGTTATTCTTAGGGCCCCAATTCGGGAGCTACAAAATGGTTTAGAAGCATCCATTAATATTGTAGTCTTCAACTTCATAAATATTTGACAATGGTAAATGTTAAATCTAATCTTTATATTTTCAATCATAAGTATTCAAAAACGCATGCGTTGCTCACTAAAATTCTCTTGAGTGTTTTTTGTTTTCGTTGGTCAAAGAGCTAAATGAGTCTACACTTTACGATCGTTTTTTTTTTTTTTTTTACATGAAAATTGCGGACATGAAATTGACATTCCAAAGTGATGTCGCTGTAAAAGTCAAGTAAAATTTACACGCATATATTTCTAAAATGAAAAGAAAAAAAAAAACTAAAGAATTTTGTATTTTGTAAATAGTTCAAGGCAGAACGCTCGTGACAAGAGCGAGCGCCACCATAAAAGTTCACGATTTTGTTTATGAGCAGTTCATGGATATAAATTAATATGACTAATGTACGACGAGGAGGAGGAGTATACAAATGTGAAACTTTCGCAATTGACAAGAATTTAATTTATGAATTATGTTAAATGTTATGTTTTTTCTTAATGGGCGGGGAAATCTCTACGGAAAAACAGTGTTGACCTTGTGCTGAAAGTGCATGTTTCGTTTCATGTTTTTCTAGTTTTTCTGTTTTGTTTATTTCATTTCGTTATCAATAAATTTTCAAAAGAAATTAAAATTTGGACAAGAATTTCATGTCAATGCTACGACGTGATCGTGATCATTGCGTCGTGTTTACGTTATAGTCATAAACATAAAAATTATAAAATGAAATGTAGTATTACAGCAACAAAGAAATGTTAACACAATTCAAATTGACTTCTTAATTTTAATATTAATTAAGCGAAATTATTTCATCAAAAATTTTCATGTTTACTACATAGCAAAAATTCTCGCACTTGTGATTTATTTCATTTCACTTCATTTCACTTTTCAATGATTTTCAAGGTGAGGTGAGAGGGAGGGAGTAAGGGAAGGCGTAGTATACTTGTAGATATACATAGGTATGCTTTGTGATGCATTGCGTTGGCATGTCAGCGGTGCCGGATGTTGGCTCAAAAATTAGGTACTCGATCAGTTTCAGTTTCTGTTTTTTTTGTTGTTGATATTTACCACGCATAATTTCAAATTGTTGTAGGTGCCCTGCATTCAGTTTTGTGGGAAGTGATAATGCAAATGAAGATTGCGTGGGTTAATAACCAACTGTGTTGGTCTTATTACGCGATCAGAATAAGTATGTGTAAAAGTAACGAAATACCATGTCTTAAGTACACTAGCGGGTCCAGAGATTTCCGAGAGTGAAGTTTTAGTTTTTTTCACCTTCAACGATCTAAATATATGAGATTCCCATCAACAAAACTTCCCTAGGATATAATTTTCTTTAACTTCTAGTGGTGTACCAAGTTATTGAAAAAAATTTGCTTCATCAACTTCAACTCAATAATGCTAACTTAAAAACTTGACCAAATCCAAAACAAAATTTATCTACTTGCTACTGCCATCAGATACTAACATTCCCTGGTTCCAAGAAAAGAAAAAAAGTTTCACTGTACATAATTTAATATAGTATATACCGGTAGAGTAAAACTTTAGTTCAGATCAATGACGAAACCAGAAGGGGTTTGTGATAGCCGCAGCTTCTCTCACAATAGTTTTAGTCCAAATATCGGAATGTTTTTTGGTCTGAACTTGGTTTGCTGTGGCTGTGATTTTCGGCCTGAATATTGGGAATTTTTGAATTTTTGTTTGACTTTACTCTGGTGGTCTGAGTTTTCCTGAAAGTTTTAGTCTGCTTTGGTTTGAATATCGGAATAATTTTTGGTCTGAATTTGGTGGGAATTTTGATGTGAATTTTCATCAGTTTTTTGTCTGAGATTTTCTCACAATCTGGTCTGATTTTAGGATAAATTTTAGTTTGAATTTCGTTTGATTTTTGATATAAATTTCGACTGATTTTTAATCTGAATTTGGTTTGAGTTTGGTTGAAAGTTTGATATAGTTTTGGTTTGTATTTCTATGTGAATTTTAGGATAAATTTGTATCTTATTTTTTAAATGGTTTTTGGTCTGGTGTTTGATCTGTTTTTTTTTATTTGATTTGGGGGGGGGGGGGGGCATGATAACTATATTATAATTTAGCAAAGTCAGCATTTTCCAAGCCCAATTCCTAGGGTCGCCACTGGTTATGATGACCTATTTATGTTTTTAAAGTATGGAATGTTCCACGGCAGGAATGCTATTTTGCAAGGCGTTGATAAGTCAGAGAATAGGAGAATAAATAAATGAGTGAATCAATCCCACCAAATTTATACAAACAAATGGGGAATACTACGACTACTACTACTATTATGGCACAACAGCCCATGGAGGGCCAAGGCCGAGCTTTTCGCATCCATTCATGTTGTGTGAGTTATATTTATACACGAATGGAAGGACCTACAGTTTTATGCCGAATTCGAACGGCAAAGTGAAAAGCTTTTCATATGCATTTTTTTTACTCTTGGAGGTTTGCCATTGTCAGCCAAGAGGTGGTGCCATGTACAAAAATTTTTATTTTCTATTTTTGATTTTTTTTTAGCGTGCTGAGATATGAACCCGGGAACCTCTGCGTAGCAGTCCAACACACTAACCACTAGGCTACAGCGGCCACAACAAAATGGGGAATACCGACAAAAAATTGAGTCCAAGCAATCGCCATCAAACTCTGACTGTATTCTATAAACTCTGACTAATTCCTACCGAATTCCAGAGCCGAAACATTGGAGTAATACCAGAACCTACCGATAACAAATTAGTCGCTGGTTAAATATATTATTTGACGATTATGCACCATATACATTGACGACGGCAGCTACATGACTACATCTGTCAAATTATGAAAAACACATGTTCTTGTGGAGACGATTATTTTGGCAATGACACGACCACATGACCACCGACCACAATTGTGGCTGTAGCCAATTTTAAATCTATTTCTAATTTGACAAGCGGCAGAGAAAGAGGAGAGTTTGCTTTTGTTATTTTGGCTGCGTTTGCTGCAAGTGGTGCCTCTTCCATTGTGTTTAGTAGCTGACAACAAGGCGACAGTTGTAGCCGCGACAGAATTTCATGTAGCTGCTGTTGTCAATGTGTATGGACCATTTAGCTTTGGGTTAAGGGTATTTTTTTACTGTCCGTGGATTCTCTCTCTCTCTCTTTGATAAGAAAAATTTTTCAGAAGGCATTTTATTGATTTTGTATGTAAATTAATTAAGCTAAGATTACGCATTAAAGAGTGGTTGAAATGTAAAGATAAAATTTGCACGACAAATATCTTTAATAGTGCGGACACACGAGAGTGCATTTCGTTGAAATTCTGCATTTAGAATTTAGGTGGACGCACGACAAAAAAGGAATTTCAAATTTGGTTTTTGACAGATTATAAGTTTGGAGAAGAAGAATTTTTGTGCGTGTTTTATGTAAATATAAACAAATAAGAATTTTTTTTTTTTTTTTAGGAGACTATGAAAATTAAATCTAGAGGTTAATTTTCAAAGTCATGACTTAAGTTCATTTCAATTTCGTTATTTGAAGTTATATATATATACACGTTAATGAACAAATGTAGTCATCAGAACAACAATGTATATAGAGACGGGCAAATCAGACGGCCGTTTCGGAGTCCGCCACAATTCCTCATCAGTGATAAGAATAAGAATATTGCCTTTTAATTGGATTTGAACACCAAGAATTTATACAACAATTATGGATAATTGGAGGAATGGGAATGAGTTACTCCCCGATTCCATTATTTTATTTTTTCACTTAATAAATATTACAAGATCAGCTGTTATGAAAATAAAATGTAAAATTGAAATTTGATGACACTAATTTGAAAAAATAAATTGCTAAAGAATCATTGAAAATTCTAATATTTTTTGAACACTTCCAAACTCATGATAAATACCTTGTTGAGATCCTGTTCCACTTCAAAAAAGGATATTGTATGTATTATATCCAAGGTTGATTACATGACTTATAGAAAAATCTGAATAGCTTAAATTTAGGACTAATTATACACGCTCCAGTATAGAAGATATGTTGCTTAGTGCTTGGTAATATTTGTGTTTGCTGTTCTACGAACACGTGCATGGTTACATTGAACTCATTGCAGAGTTGCTTTTTGTCGAAATATAGTCTTTTGTTTGGCACTATTTTATATATAATAATACTGTTTTGTAAAACTGCTATACCGAATATATAGTGTTCAGTGTGAGAGTGAGTAAAGACTCTATATTTCTGGTTGGTGCAATAAAAATTTCATGGTGTTCGCCAAGCACAATTTCAATATAACCACGCACTTTGAAGTTTGATAATTTTATCATTACGCTATCTTTCTCAGTAGTGAATATAAATATATCAGTGGTAAATCATAGAAAAAGTATCGTATTAATTTATTAGTCTGAGAAGAAATTAAAAGAGAAGTTGCACGCAGGGTGCTCATAAGTCTACTAATACCGATTTATTTATTCGACGTTATTTGGTTTTTTTTTAACATTTTGTACAGGTATTTTATTTTTTTTTATTTTTTTCTCACATACATATTTTTTTTTTAATGAATTTATTTCCTCAACGTATAAATTTTTGCGTATACATTTTAATTTCCAAGATCTCATTTGCCTCGCGATGATGTTGATGATTGTGAGTGCGAAATTATTTTTTGGGTGAAAATTGTGTGGAGGCGTGCGTGGATGTTGTCAATTTCTATGTACATAAGGCAGGTAAAGATTGGTTGCTCAGCAATTGAAGCTGATGGAGGGAACTTTACAATACCTACTTATTTTCTGTTAATTGGCGAGCATTTTTCAAATATGTTCTGGGTAGTTTTTATTTTAATTTCGTTTTGTTTCATTTTGTTTTTAATTTATTTATTTAATTGCTGTTGTTTTGTTTTTTGTTTAAGATATGGCACTTTTTTATAAAATTGGTGACTCTATATGAGTGAAATATTTTTAAATTTTTTTTAAATATGCTTTTAATACAATTGCATATTTATACTAGTGAATCTAAGGGGCTTATTCTCGATTTCCTCCAATTCGATTTTGATAAGGTTCTAGATTACCGTTGCTATTCATGTACGGACACACGAGAGTGCATTTCAGGCAAATTTAACATTTCGTTGAAATGCGTCTGAAATGTTTCTGAAGTGCAGAATTTCGCCATTCTGCATTTCTGATTCATTTCATTGAATGTGTCTGAAATAAAGACATCAACTAGCTACCCTAAAACGCAAGGTTGTAAAAAAACAGGAAAAAATTTAAGATCTATTACTTTTTTTTATACGTTTTGGATGTTGTTTTCGTAACAGCTGCTCTTGTAATATTTATTAAGTGAAAAAATAAAATAATGGAGTCGGAGAGTAACTCATTGCCATTCCTACAATTTTCCATAATTCTTAGTGTCCAAATCCAATTGAAAGGCAACATTTTTATTTATTTTTATTTGCACAAAACACAAACAAAAATTCTTCACCTTCTCTAAACTTATAATCTGTCAAAAAACGAATTTGAAACTCGCTTTTTGTCGTGTGTTCACCTAAATTTGAAATGCACTCTCGTGTGTCCGCACTATAAAATGTCTATCATCCTAAATGTTTAAAATTTATCGACCTCTGTACGAAGTTGAAACATTAAATGATTAACCGATACTGTAACTTTTTATTTCTGGTTCAAAGTTGGCCCACATTTTTCAGTTTCGCCTGTGAAAACTTACTCGTTATTGATTTGACGCAGATTATGAATAATTTCCAAAAATAAATAGCAGACAGTGATTGGTTGGATACGTTAATTCTAGCTCAGGATGCCAAAAATCAACTCAGGGCTGCACTATATTTATGAAATAGGCCCAAACCTAAGGCAGTTCGGTGCAAATAAAAAAGCAAAATATTTTGGTAAGATTCAAAAATTAGCATGAGTCATAATCTCAATGCTGCTTGTACGAACATAATAATGATGATCATCATCATAAACAACATCAATAATATCATTATGAGCAACAACAGGATTATCAAATGTTTTACATTTTTAATTTTTCATTTACTTGCTACGATTTTATCATTGCAAGGGAGGTGAAGGGGCCTCCCACATCTATATGTACAAAATTAGAAAGAAAGAAAAGGAAATATAAATATGTTCATTCAGAAAAATAAGTGCGAAAATTATGATTTGGTGTGAATACTTGCTAGTGCCAAAAACATGAATTTAATTTTTTGTCTTGAAGCATATAAAGTATGAATATAATTTTGTTGTTGTTTGTAATAATTTTTTCGCCTTTTTTTCCTCTTGACAAGGTAATCAATATGATCCAATGTTGTTCTATGTGATACGATTCGCCGCCTTTATAACCTATAACTTTGGAAGGTTAGGACTTCAGCTCTCTAATGTAAGAAAACAATCATAAAGTTCTCGAGTGACTGTTCTCCTCTATGTTGACGTTAGTGATTCAGAAGCCTTGTATTGTATTTGAGTGTCTTTCTGGTGATATTCTCGAGGGGAGTTTCCGCATTTCGTTGCATTTATTTTATTTAAAGAAAACACTTTGCACATACTCTTCATGCATTTGTTTATGTTGATTGTACATAATTTAGTATCAAACTAAAGGGGTTATATATAGTTGTGTTGGCCGAAAAAATCGAAAATTTTTTCATTGCATTTTCTCAAAATACATCCTCTTGAGAATATCATATATGTATTCTCCTAATTTCATAGAGATCTGAGCACTAGAGCCAAAATTACAGCCAGCTATCAACAGCGTGCTACCTCCGACTACCTGTACATGGTGCCAAAAGTTTAAAAGCGATTATCTCGAAATGTTGTTTTTCAAAAAGTTCTCGATCTGAATTTTTTCTGCCAAATACTGCCCTCCTTTTGGCGATACAATTTGTTAAAATATCAAAAATAGCAGAAGAAATTGAGACATTTTATAGCTTTGCTATTTATGAATATCAGTGTTGATATTTATAATTTTTTGAAAGTTCTTAAATTATGTGAAAATTGTACATTTTTGAGTCAGCTTGCTGGGTCAGTCTTTTTCAAATTTGACATTAAATTCGAAAATCACTTTTTAACGAGTTTCAAGAGAATCCGATCAATTTTTTAAAACTATTCTGATATTTTGATGCCAGATTCGTAATCAGCGACCCCAATTACCTCAAGTAACCTTGTATTAAGTTAATCAGATAAATTTTTAAAAATCTTGTTTTAAACGTGTTTTTCTCAAAATGATATTTTTTGAACTGGCAGGGCTGATATCTCGAGTTTTAGCGAACTGATTTTGAAAAACTAAAGTGCATTTTTTATCATCATGGGTATAAGTGGAACCTCAAAAGTAGGAATAGGAGTAGGATCCTCCGGAGAGTGTATTTTTGGGTTTCGAGGAGTATGACCAGTCCATCTCTATTTTTGTAATTTGATCTCATTTGAGATAGACGTCTGTTGGCATTTTTCGTAGAGATCTTTATTTGAAGTGGTATTCGGTCAACAGATTTTCAGGATGGGTGTCACGCATTTGCTGACGAGTTTTTTTTTGTTTGTTTCTATATTTTACAGCCATATAGCAATATAGATTTTATATTAGAGCTTAAGAAGGGCAGTTCCATACTCGTAGATATGACTTAATTCGTCATGGATATTCTGTTAAGTGAAGCTTTCAAAGTTTTCAATAAGATCTTCCGGTCTGAAGCTAAAAGTGAAATGGTTTTATGCTTTTTGTCTTTTTGGATTCTATGAAGAGATTACAATAAATATATGTCATCCGCGTAATTTAGGTTCTCTAAATATTCCAAGAGATTCCAATTAATTCTTCTACAGTTTAAATCAAGTGTCACTCTTAGGATATCGTCGAGCACTATGAGGAAACGAAAAGGTGAAATTTAACATCCTTCACATGACAGCGAAGCTTGCTCTACGCATCTTGATTTGGACGAAATCGTTTTTATTCGTCTTTTAGCGTACTCTCTACTTTCTGTCTGAAGTAAACCATCTGTTACACGTTACGGTATGATAGTTTGAGGATCTTTCGCTAAGTAAAGTCACCGTAGGTATCAGTATTTATACTTCGCGGCTGGTAAGGTTATACTGCGTTTTTTGGATGTCATTGATGATGACACTGTGCAAACGCATGAGGTTCGCAATTGAGTGAGAGAGGTTACACGTGCTCTCATTATCACCACGGGTCACTTCTTGCAATAAATAAATATTTATAAAAACTGATTTTCTGTATAAAAATTATAAATTTCATTATTAATAAATTTTGGTGTTACAGAAAAAATAAGTTATCCACAGGGAGGAGCAGTTGACAATTAATAAGTTTATAATTTTTCAAGACATTTTATTCAATATTGAAAAAGTTATTACAAAAGATATTTAAAGATTTTAAAATGAAATTTATATTGAAAAAATACCCTCCGTTGGCTTTAATTAAATTTTTTTAATTTTTGCACTGAATCTTTTGATGAATTTCGAAATTTCGCCTTCTCTAAAATGATGCGAATTTAAGCATTTTTAACTATTTTTTGTGGCCACCAGGACATAGGCACAGCATCGCATAATGAGTTGGAATATTGTTACTGCTGATGGTTGATCGCCTTTCTTATTTTGGAACTTGCTGTAGATCTAAACGCCACTGTGAAGCAGTGATCTGATTTGAAATTATTATCAAAATCAGTGGAAATTAAACATTTTGCTGGCTCATCGTTTACATTTACTCAAACCCTCTCAGATCCTTCTAGATTTTTCCATTTGGGACATTTACACCCAAAGATTACAAAAGTGTGGATGCTATGAAAAAAGCAAATCATCAAGAATGGTTCGCCACCATGAGATCACATTCGTGCATCATGCAACTCGTTCATCGAGATATTCAACGCCGTAACCGAAGGGTGTACTGAAAATATGAAATCAAGTTAAAATATTCAACTATTCGTTAATCATTCCGTTTCCTTTTTGAACAAAGTGTTGAAAAATTACTAACTTATAGCTTTTTAATTGTCTTACTCTGTATATAAATATACTTCTAAGGAGTGAGATCGAAAAAGTCTTAGCACATGTTTTACCTAATAATTTTTTTTCGGGTGTAAAATTTAAAAATTTCTTTGATCTAGTTATCATTGAAAAATATGTCAGTTGCTATTTTTAATGACAAACATGTTGATTTATTGTGGGTTTAATCAAAATAAGTGAAGAAAAAGGAGTACATCTTAAAGTTATTAAAAATTTTCAAAAAAATCCAACTTGGTCCTACAAAAAATTTTCCAAAGAATTGAAAGTCTGCCGTCAAACTGTTTCCAATGTTATTAAACAATTTCATGAGAATTTGACCATCGATGGGAAACCTGGTTCGGGAAGAAAACAAGGACCACATGATATTGGGAAAGCCAAGAAAATGGAAAGCATATTGAAAAGATTTCCATACACATCTGGTAGAAAAGCTGCCCGGTTAGCCCAATGCTCTGACTATTTGGTGCGAAAAGTTAAAGCCAATGGAGGTTTGAAAATATACAAAGTCCAAAAAGTTCCAGACAGGAATGCTGCAAAAAATTTAGACGCCAAAAGTAGGGCTCGGAAATTAAAATCGAATTTCATACGAAAATTTTCATGTTGTATAGTGGACGACGAAACGTATGTACTGGCAGATTTTACGCAGCTTTCGGGTAAAAATTTTTATGTTGCTGATGCTCGTGGAAATGTCGAAGAACAATTTAAAATCCAAAAGCAGACAAAATTTCCAAAAGAATTCCTGGTATGGCAAGCTATATGCAGTTGCGACAAAAGAAACAAGTCATTTGTGACAGTGGGCTCTAGAAATACCGAAATATACATCAAAGAATGTTTGAAAAACGGACTTCTTCCTTTCATAAGAGAGCATAATGTGTCCACATATTATTGGCCCTAGTTGGCATCATGTCACTATGGCAAGAAAGCTCTGGAGCGGTACCAAAGTAATAACATAGTTTTTGTACAAAGAGAGACCAATTCTCCAAATTGTCCGGAGCTAAGACCAGTGCAGAGATATTGGGCTCTTGTGAAAACAAACTTAAAGAGCACAAAAAAGGTGTCCCAAAATATCGAAGATTTTAAAAGGAGATAGGCACACTGTGGAAGGATCACCAAAAAAGGTGCACGAGTTCATGAATAGTGGTTAGAACTATAAAAGTTATATTTTTCTGTAATTTGTAAAATATTATCAATTAAATAAAAAAAATTAAAACTTTAAAATCAACCGTTTAAAAATTATTTAATTTTTTATATAATAAGATTTTTCGATCTTACTCCTTAATCCCACCCGAGCTCATAAAACTGATAAGGTTGATACTTCAAAAAGATTTCTTCATATATATTTTTAATTTGATTTTAAATGCACAAATATCTTTGAATATTTCATGAAATTATCATATAAAAGCAACATACAAAGAAAAGCAAATTAAGGTGCAATTTAGATATTCCAACTAGTTTCAAAGGATTTACGTACTATCACAGGCAACACTTGGCACATCCTTACGTATAATCGTATGTAAAAGGACACCCACTTGTAACTGCATTTTGTTGAATGTGCAGCATACAAAAAAAAAAAGCACAGAGCACGAATTACAACTAATAAAATTTGCTATTTGGCCAAAAATCAAAAACATATTTAGCTATTTTTGTGCGCAATCGTTTTTTTACAGCTACCGTATCTGTAACGTAAAGTAAAAAATGGGAAATAGGAAATAGCAAAGCAAATTCACACCTTAAAGGAATTTACATTACATTATAAAGACAACAACAACAATAAAAAACAGCAACAACTTCAGTTTCAGATTGAACATAGAGTGCAGGTACTTGCTTTAGCTTTTTGTATACTTAATCCTATAGATACCAAATGCAGATATGCAAATTTAATGAACGCCAAAAGGAGCATTTATTATCCATACGAAATACATACACAAAAAGCAAAATTCGATAAAAAAAAAGTTTAAGGATTTTCTTCCTTCTACACAATTCTGAAGTAAGTCGACTTTTTGACTTCAACTTCTGGTGTGGCAACTGAGTGCACATCATGGCACATGCCACATGGCACACATGAGTATGAGTTGAAGTACATTGTAAAATAATTGTTGTGTTAATAAATGCAGTGAGATAAATTTTATTTATATAGGAAAGATATGCAAAAGTATTTTTTGCAATTACAATTTAAATTTATTCCAATTGTTTATGTGTGTGTGGCAGTATAGTAAGCCTATGAAGCATATTATTAGATATTTTAAAATATTTTATGATTTTCCTCTTTTAAAATTCTACAAGCAGCAACAAGCAACAAACAACCAAATACAGAAAACCTTTGATACGATATTATTTTGTATTTTGTTTTAAAACAATGGACGAAGGATTCTCCTCATCATCAAAGGCTAATAATTTATTCATTGCAAAATTTTGTATAAAATTCTTCAACTGCACTGCCCTGCAACCGAATGTGCAATGTAAGCACAAATTTTCACATTGTTTTCTCAAACACAGACATTGTTATTTGGCAAACAAAGTGCAAATCATGACAGAAATATCATATTTATACAGGATCAGAAATGCTGGATTCTATTAAAAATTTTCTATGGACTTACTCACATCTGAAGAATAGTTAAAAATATTTGCTGAAACCAATAATATTTTGGTAAGAACACGAACCCTTTTTTACCATATAAGTAATCAATTTTAACACGATCTAGGCCTCGTGGGCTAAATTAAATAAGCAAAAAAAAAAAAAAAAAATCGTAGAGCCTGCTTAAGAACCTTTTTCTCAGACACTAAAGACATCAGAGTTCATATCGGTCGTTTTCAGGAAGACTGTCATAAGTCGAATATGGGGTACTGAAGAAGCTCTGGACATACCAGTAGAGTGGTGTTCCGATGAAGGAATAACAATGAACCCAAATAAAACAGTGGACAAAAACTGGTACTTTCAGATGAATCTAAATACCTTAGAGCAACCCTTGATAAAAACCTACCTTGGAACTCACATCTTTCTAATACTATTAAAAAGAAGACAAGGGCATTCCATGCCTATCAACACCTTTACGGTAAAAAATGGGGCCTGAGACCAAAAATTACGTACTGGTCATATCAAAAAGTCATCAAACCAATACAGCAATTGGTTGGTAGCCAAAAACACATCAAGCGAAGGCGTAATCTGAGTTAAATAAACTTCATCGCCTAGGTTGTTTCGGTATCTCAAGGGCAAGGAAAACCTGTCCTACGGCAGCAATTTCGACAATAATTTGACTACATCCATTACATTTTACAGTGAAAATGGAAGCTAGTTTAAGCTCTGAACTCACACCATAAAATCTAAAAATTTTATGTAAGTGTTTTGGGCACCTTTCAAATCTATTCAATAGGAAAAAAATTTACTGTCTTGGATCCCGGGTCATAAAGAACTTGAATTTGAATTATTAACCTAATCACCATTAACTCTAAACATATGATCAAATTAAACAGGATGAAAATTCGTACCCTTAAAGTGCTTTTTACAGGACACTGTTTTCTTAAGCATTAGCTTAAGACGTTCGGTATATCGCAATCATGCCAACTAAACAATAAAGGTATGGAAATAGCTGAACACGCACTACGCGAATGTCCAGCTGCCGCAAGGCGTAAATCGCTTTACTCGGAGTGGGTTAAGTTAGGCTGGGCTGGCTGCAGAGAGTCACACTTAGGCCTGAACGGCCAATTGTGATACCACATAGTTGGACCTACAGTTTAAAGCCGTTTCCGAAAGGCGGTGTGGCAATTTTTAATCAGCTCGGTGGTTTTGCCATTACCAACCAAGGTGTGTATTCATACACTTTCTCATAATTCTCATACACTTCATATGGATAGTGAATATAAGAAGATTATGAGAATTAATCGTCAGACTAAGACGGGAGTCGATACCGAACCTCCCGGATGAAAGTCTAGTGCACTACCCACTAGACTATCGAGGTCGTCTCGGAGCGGGGCTCTTGGGCCTTTCTGAGAAATGCGGCATAGAACCTAATGCAATTCTTAGCTTCGTCAGTAGACTATATTTAGAATTGTGTTAAAAGCAAGGGCTGCACAAAAGATCAACTATGGTCGCAGTGCGGAGGTACAATAGATCTCTTAAGGTCGTAGTACATCACACCCTTTCTAATCTATCTATCTATGGTCGCAGTGCACTATAGCCTGTCTAATAATAAAAATAATAGAGCCTCAATGAGTTAGATTAACTTTCGTAGAACGCCTTTGCAACTTTGAGCACTATGGCTAACGTGGTGGTGTAAAGTCAAAAATCATTTTCTGTTTCTGATGCAATGTCGTTACTGAATCACAGTATACTAAATTGCCTTTATTATTACAAACTTTTCCCAACGGTTAAATGCTTGCAGCCAACACCACTATTAGTTTCAAATCAATCGCAAATTTCTTATTGAAAAGTAGTAGATTTAAATCAAGAGCTTAATACTAAGAGTGTTCTTTACATGAAGCCTATGGTTTCACATGATTCTTTGATTCAAATACATGAGCCTAACTTTTTTAACCTCCTAGCTTAAACATTATTATTTTAAATTAAGATTTCTCTATATTAGTTTCAGTTCTATAATTTTCATATCTTTCAGGCTTTGGTATGAAAAAAACTTTTAAATCTTTTCCCAACGGTCTATTTGGAATGTATTTGATACCCTGTTTATCACTTGTATCACATACACGCTTCAATGTGCATTCATATTGATTTGTCCATATGCTCCTAGATATATAGTATATATGCGACACCTGATTAGCATTTTAATTACACATTGATTGTACACACATAGAACATTTTTCGAACCTTCTCAATACACTTACATTAAAGTGCTGTAGAAGTAACAGAAAACTGTAGCAGTTGACTATGTGTGTGGATTTTTGGTATCTGTAACAAATATGGTATGTTAATTTGTAATGAAGTAACTACTATATACACGAAAATAGTAGTATTTAAATAAATAAAATAATCGAGTTATAGAAGGTGCATTCAATAACATCCTCCCATCAGCTATCACTTCAGCTCTGATTGATCTCTGGAGGGGGGGAGGGGGGGTGACTCTATTGCGGCCTTTGTCGACACTCTATTAACGAATAGGATCATTAACGCAAAGTTAGGTACCTCTTCCATCAGAAGGTTTGCGGTCAGAGGCACTCCGCAAGGTGGTGTCCTCTCTACGCTCCTCTGGAATATTGCTGTAAGTGATCTCCTAACGAAACTTGAAAAAACTGGGTGCAAAGTAATTGCCTATGCGGATGATGTGGTCATCGCCGCTTCCGGGAAATCATCTCAAAGAGCATACATCACAAAGAATTAGACAAAGTACAGCGATTTGCTTCAATGTTAATTACAGGAGCACTGAAACCGACACCCTAAAAGGCGCTGTACAAAATCTTGGATCTATTTAAAATAGATCTAGTCGGAAAGACCTCAGCGTCAATATCTGCAGTAAAACTGAATGCGATTCGTAGATGGTCCCTCACAAATTATGGTCATGGTAAGATACTTAGTGATACTAAATTTGTTCCACTCTCTGCCAATCTCACCCTCTCCCCGCTGTCCTTTTGAAATAGCTTTAGCACATATATTCCATTTCTCCAAAAGTGGTGTGCGAGTAATGTAATACGCCCTGATATCAGCGACTTTTATACTGAGGGTTCAAAGTTGGATGGTAGGGTTGGAGGTGGGGTTCACTCTGAGCGCCTGAACATTTCGGCGCACTTTCGTTTTCCTGATCATTGCAGCGTCTTTCAGGCAGAGCTGCTTGCGATCATTGAAGCCGCAAATCTGATAAGGTGTAATGCGATACCTTGTAATGATATCTACATTTTCACTAATAGTCAGGCGGCTATAAAATCCCCTCCAATGCCCAGCTAATAACTCTAAAGTTGCCCTACAATGCAGATCGTCTCTTACCGAGACAGCCATGGCATACAACCTGCACCTTATATGGGTGCCTGGGCATAGCGACATTGAGGGAAACTGTAAGGCTGATGACCTCACCAGACTTGGTACGACACTCAGCAATTCACTTATCACTGGTAATGCAGGTATACCGCTTGCCATGTGTAAACTTTTAATTAAAGATCACTACTCCCACATTGTGAAGACCAGGTGGAGAATGGAACCAACTTGCGCTATCGCCAGACAATTTTGGCCAATGCCTGACCATGGTCGCACTAAACCGCTCATTAATGTGGGACGTTTCCTCATAAGTAGGGTAGTTCTTATTCTAACTGGGCACTGCCTCATTGGCAGCCACGCACGTAGACTAGGTCTTCTTTATAATGACTTCTGCAGAAGCTCTAGAAATGAAGAGGAAGAAGAGACCATTTTCCACTTTGTATGTAATTGCCCTGCTTTAGCGGCACGCAGACACAGAACTCTGGGAGCACCCTTCTATGAAAGACTCACAGAACTGGCAACCTCTGACATTAGAGACTTATCACGTTTCATTGCAACCACAAATTGGTTTAATTAGAAAGGGATCAAGAGATAACCCTTGCCCTAAGGTCTCAGTGTATTCTTTTATGAACAGCCCCAACAACCTAACCTAACTTAGATAGACACAGACTGCCAAAGGTTAATTAACAACCCATTGGTGTAAATCATAAATTTTATATTTAAAATTGTGAAAACAATTGAGTCCCGTTAATGTTTTAATACCTTCTCCGATTATGTTTTCTTAGCTGCTTTCAAAAAACATTGCAATTAATTGTGCTAAATATAAAAAGCGGAAAAAAAGTTCATTCGAAATAACCGTCTTTTATTTTTGCACAGGCCTTTAAACGGCCACCCATTTTGCTATATCGGCACACACGGTTTCTATCGATATCACTGACCCTGCATGGGTCAATAATTTCTTCAGGCTTTTCAAATTTCGACCACAAATAATAATCCAGTGGATTCTGGGCTTCTTCAGCTGTAAAAAATGCTGGAATATTTAACCTTAGCCACTCTTGTGCTGTTTTAGCCATGTGTTGTTAAACCCTTTACTACATCCTCTAAAACATCTTGCTGGTACACTTTAGCTCCAGTTTTAACCATTACTGATGCAGGCTGCCGATCCCGCTGAACCCTTGGAACAACACTTTTTGCTTCTTTTTATGTCCTAGTATAAATTTCATCATTTTGTTCCTCCACAGTAAAGAATACATGAAATTTTAGTTCGATATGTGCCATGAAAATTTTATACAGCCACAAGTGATGTTAATCCATTATGGACGATTCATTGAAATCGTTGAGATAGCTTCTTGATTTTTTATGTGGCGACTTTTGAGATCCCACTGACCACTTTTAGCCAATTGAGAATATTTTAGAACGTCTAGGTTATCAAGGTCAGCCTGTTGCGAAAAAGCAACGACCGGTATACCTGGAATATTTCAAACGGTAAAATGAATCTGATAGTCTTTAGTATTGCATGTTGGTATTTTAGTAACACGAATATTGTTAAAAAAAAAAAAATATTTTAATAACTCTACGATTTTAAAAAATGGACCCTTTTTAACATACAAATATTAAGGTAAAAGCGCAGGTGTAAAATTGTATAAAAAAAAATAAAATAAAATTACAAGAAAAATTGTGAAAGCAAGAACTCAAATTATCATTTAATTAAATTCTGAATTGGGATACGCATAGTCTTATCCATTTTAAAAATGTTTAAAGTTGGTGTCGCGAAAACGCAACTGCAGACGAAAATGAGTTAAAAACAAGAAATCAAGACTATTGAAAAATAATAAATGGAGCTCAGGGGTCACATTTTTTAACTTCGGTTTCGGAAGAGAGGTGCTGTTGATCAATTTTCCATTCACAGTTGTTTTAGGTTTGAAATTTTCGTCATGTGACCGAGTTTACAAGGATTAAAATATAAATATAAACCGTTATCGGATCTTCATAAGCTTAAATTAAGGTAATCAGGTCCAAAATTGCTAGGAAGAGCGGCCTTTTTTATTTTTTCCATTTTTTTCAACATGTATGGAAGGACCAGAGCAAGGCCCCTGGAGCGTGAGTCTGGAGCAGATTAAATTAAAATAAAAAAAATTAGTTTTTTAAGAGTATAAATAAATCGCGTTCTGATCATTTCAACAAAATAAATCGATTTCCAATCCCGTTTCAGTTGAATAAGATTTTTGGTCTTATAAAATAAAATTTTTTTTATCACACACTTATGTCATTTAAAATGACGATTTTTTTAAGATATTGAAAATTTTCAATACTATTTTATGTTTTTTAGTTTTCAACTTATAACATTGATGTTTGAAACGCTCTGCTAAAAATGGGAATATCGTTAAAAAAAATTGTCGACAACTTTCGATATGTCCGAGAAGTTGTCAACATTTATCGATAATAGAAATAGCCACCTATTTAAACCTTGAAAAAAAAAAAACTCAAACTTGTAACCTGGCAAGTTATAAATTGAGCTTACTAAAAACCTTTCAGTTACGGGCATGGTGTAAGTTTCATTATCATATGAAGTGCTTAATGGAAGAAGGTATTAACTCAAATTTTGCCTATTTTACGAATTTAAAATTTATGTGCACAATAACACATTGATAGCACTGTGTGCTGTTTTTTGATTTTGAAAATTTTTTAAAATAATATTTCCAAGTTAAAAACCTAGAGATTGATATAAATAGCAAACTAATTTCTGTAATTTTCTCAAGACTGTCTCATTCTTTTGATGTGTTTGACTGTCTCATTCTTTTGAAGGGTCATCGATTGTTCTGTTGTTTAGTGACCCCACCTAATTCTTATGAGAAAATATTTATGTGAAACATTGCTGCACCTTAAACTAAGTTTGCAGTATGTAGGCGTAGTTTCTGTAAAAAAAAAATCGTGATGTCTTAAAATTTTTTCACTTTAGCGTCCTCCACAAACGGCAATACAATTTTCATAGAAAAAGTTTCCATAATGTTGTAACTAAGACTGCAAAACTTCGCTTTGATTAGAGTATCCTTTCGATTTTAATTTAATTTTTTTTTTAAATTGGAATAGAATGTAGTTCAAAAGATTTACTTATCACAAAGAAAGTAGGTAGAAATATTTTCTATGTTAATGAAAACAAGACAAATTTTGTTGCATAGTACTGTCATTAAATGACTTCATGAATTAATCGATTTAAAACTGTATAAAGTAAGACTTACTATTAAAAAAGTTTTATAAAATTCTACAAATAAATCTTTGAACATAAGTTCTCTTAAAAAATTACATACACAAACTACAAGCTACTAATATCGTAAGGAGACATTTCCATTCATATGTTGTTTGAAAGATTCAAGTCCCTCTTTAGAGATGGGTAGTGATACCATTAAAAATGTACTTACGAACACTTTACTTTAGTGAAACTTTTATTTATATGTATGTAACTACCCCCTACACATTCAAAAGAGAATTCAAGTATATATTGTATACATATCAGTAAAAAGAATTTTACATTAAAGATTTTTTAGGCAAAAAGTGACAAGCAGCCAGAGCTTCACACGTTCAAAGATAGAAAAATACACGCACATAAACATATATGTGAGCACTAGTATCCACATATTTCCTAAGGGGGTTTTTAATTTATTTGTCTCTTTAAAATGTTTTTTTTTTTTTTTTTTTATTATTCATGACCAATGATTAAGATGTATGAGCTTTTCACCAGGAAAGAGGGGGTTTTATCCCCAAAAACTCCCTCTTAGGATCCGCTAGTACGTGTGAGTATTTACAATACTCAGAATACAAGCTCTAGCACTTACACTTTTATATTTAGTAATGCCTATCAGTGTGTATATGTGTGAGTGTTGTGCACATTTAGATGTGTTCACGTATGTATGAATGAACGAACTTTTGCTTTGTGGATTGGAAGTTGCAACATTAATTGCATGTCAGTTAGTAACATTACAAAGAGTGCAACAACAAAAAGAAGCATCACCAAAAACAACAACACCAGCACCAGCTAAGTAACATCAACAGCAAAAGACACGTAGTTTTCTTTTTCTATATATGAACTTCTTTATTTATTTTATTTTTAGTTTTTGCATTTTTTACATTTTGACTGCACAAACTCAACAGGATAATTATAAAGTAATTTAAATTTTCCGCTTGGTTTCAAATACACTCACCCACAAGAAGGGAGCACTTTGAGATTCACTTCATGCACATATGTACACTCGTATTTATGTAAGTGTGGGTTTATTATGTACGAGTACTTAAGCATTTTTAAAAAAAAATGTGTGCATGGGAAATTAAAGTCAAAAACACACTCGATGCTAATTTTGATTATACACGAAGTGGATCTTTAGAATTGTCACGATCTATGTAGTATTAACCCAACACAAAAAACCCTAAGTAATAACCCTAAAGGCAAATTTTGTTTTTAAATGGGCCGGACTTGATTGTTTATGCTTTCTAAGGGTTACCCAGTGATGAAAAATCATCACGAAGAACCACAAATTCAAAATTGAGGCTCAAAAGTGGTCGTAGTTCAAATGCTATGGGTAGAGGGAGGGTATAAAAATGCGTGTTTTCGAGCAAAACGAAGAAGCGATTGTACAACTCTTTGCTCTTTTTCTAGCACCAAAACAAGTGACTCAGAGATAGGGTAGCCAGATTTTTTATCTTAAAAATCAGTACATCAGACTTGAATTGAATACAAATCAGCATTCAGTACAAATCAGTTCATTTTCCAGATATATATAGATTTTTACTTTTACTTATAAGCTCACTTTATAAACTCATTAGGCCAAGTCTGTTCCTTTCCTTTTTCTAAAAAGTGAACAATAAACAGAAAGTTCTATCAGTGGAATCGAAAAATTTTCACATTTTTTCTACAGTTGGGAATATTTTATTAGCCTTAATATTTATTCAATTTTACAAAATCTAGGATATTTCTGTCTATATTTTCATTAAATGAATTTAAAGTAGATAAAATATAATAAAAAGACCAAAAATGTTATTAAGATTAGAATAAGTACTAGAATAATGCAAAATTCAAAAGTAAGAAGATTAGCGTACTGATATTAGAATTAAAAAATCGGTATTAAAAAAAATCCAAGAAAATCAGTACATGTAGTGACTAAAACAGTACGTCTGGCTACCTTACCTAGAGACCACAAGCGCCTCCTTAGCTCTTATTTAATGGCAAAGATATTGAAAATTGTGTGTGAGTTTTTTAAAACAAATTTAAAATAAAATTTGTGTAACCTATGCTATCAATAAACTAATTTTTCCAGGTCGATTCTTCGGCTAACTGAGATCGAGAGTCTCTGGGAACCTTCTTAGTGGTATTATCATAAAATGGGGGTTTGGCATACTACGAGGGTTGCTACTTAAGTTTTGAAATAGAACAAGTAAAAACAAATATTTATCATTGAAAATGGCTTTATTGTTTTTAAAAATATTCTCCATAAAGATCAGCTCACTTTTGCTTTTTCGAAGCACTTTTTCCACTCCGTATGAAGCAACTCGAAAACATGTGTTTTGAACGCATCAACCGCTTCTTCAGGCGATGAAAAATGTTGACCTCGCAATTTATTTTTGATGGGAGGGAATAAAAAGAAGTCATTGGGTGCCAAATCAGGACTGTACGATGTTTTGAGTGCTCAAAAAGTCTCTCGTTTGAGCCGATGTGTGAGAGCTGGCGTTGTCGTGGTGGAGAAGGATTCGTCTTTGGCTGCTGGTTTTCTTTATTTCTTCGAACACTTCTGGCAAACAAATGGTGGTGTACCATTCAGAATTGACTGTTCTACGTTTCTCTAATGGCACGGTGGCCACATGACCAGTTTTCCCGAAAAAACAGGCGACCATTTGCTTCGAAGTCCTTCGGGCGTTAACAACTTTTGTTGGATTTGGAAGACCCATACAGCCGATTTTTGTTTAGTTTCGGGCTCATATGCATGTATCCATGAGTCATCATCTATTACGATCTTATAGACGTCTTTTGAAGTACCGCGCTTGTATTTTTTTAACATTTCTTTGCACCAATCGACACGAGCTTTTGTTTGGGCGATTGTCAAATTATGCGGTATCCATAGCGAACAAATCTTTTTGGCAGCAAAATGTTCATGCAATATTGAATGTATGCCCAAGCATGCCTCAATCTCACAATAAGTCACAATCTGATCTTGCAATATCAGTTCACGCACAGCATCGATGTTTTCTGGCACCACAAACGATTTTGGACGACCTTCACAAAATTTGTTCTGGAGTAAGCTACGACCACGATTGAATTCGGAAAACCGGCGAAACACGGTGGCTCGAGATGGTGCTTCATCACCAAGAGTAGAAGAGAGTTAATCGGCCGACTATTATTGAGTTAATCCATGTCGAAAATCATAAAAAATCATCGCACTGTTCACGATTTAAATCCATTTTTGGCCCGAGCTGAATTTTTCAAGTCACTGTAAACAACACAAATAGCACTAGTGGAACAAAACGTTCTGAGTACGTTTACCATTAAAAACGTCAAAATTTACGATGCTGATGTCAGATTTGACATATCTACTGGTGTTTCCATATCTCAAAACTTAAGTAGCAACCCTCGTATTTTTTGTTTTTGGTCTAACGCGTTCAAGGCGGGCCATATATATCCGCGGTTGAGGCCGTTTTACTAATGTATGTTGGGCATAAGTGACTCGGGTGGGATCCGCTGGCCAGGGTGACTCTAATAAATTCCTTATTTTGACGGTGTGGGATAAGCTTTTCGAACAAAATTTATTTAACCAGATTATTTTATGGCGGAGTGCATTCGTCATGATTTTTTATACATGGACCAATCGCCACACTTAAGTATGTAGTCTTTTCTTTGAGTTTCAAAAAATCTCTATATTTTTTGAAATATATTTCAGACATAGAGAGTACCTCATAAGTGGGCGCTGTAAGTAGTTTAAACTTTAAAAGCGACTTTATCGAAACCAAATTTTTTTGATCGTCCCTATCAGGGAATGAAATAATTCTGAAATAATTCTACCAAGCCGATTGGGCTGAAATTTTAATACATTATTCTACACTTTAATGGATCTCGCAGGTAATAGAATTTCATATTTTTATTTATTATTTTTTAGCCCGATTTTCAAAAAAAAAAAAAAAACGCAATTTTTGAAATTTTTTAAAGTCCGTCATTTTGTTATTTTTTAATAGAACTGTTCAAATCTACTACCTGGAAGAATGGTAAGCCTACACAATAGTAATCTATTTAAATTTTTTGTTTCAGATGATTTCAAGTGCACTAGTCACCCGGGCCAGCTACACACCTTTTTTTTAAGTGCCCACTTTGGATGTAAAAAAACACAAAAAACACAGCTAAAGATGTCAATAACTGCGTTTTATACGCCACTTGCTTCTAGTTATGTTTAACTAGCAGCGATAATTGTATGTGAAACAACAACAAAGGGGCAGAGATAACACGTATAATTATAGCTGTTATGTATACTTAACAAGTTGATTAGCTACATCAAATTCTATTGCAAACTGCCAATAATGACAGAAGAAGCATGACAGATTGTAAACAAAAAAAAACAAAAACTGAAAAGATTCGGAATGGCTGCCGGTGAAAATAAATTAAAATCATCGCACAAGTTAAAATAGCTGGTGAATCAAACACAGCTAATAATAACATATAAGAAAATTTAAATGATTACATTTTATTTTGTCATAATAAAAAATTCCCGTAGTAACCTTGACAAATTAAGACGGAACACCAGGTTTCTTATCATTTTAGGGGTTTCAGTAATGGAAGTGGTAGGCGTGGCAGCAATTCCATTGCGTCCAAATTCGGTATGAAATTTTAGTACCTATCTATCTATCGAATAAATAAAATTCATAGCTAAATCTATTATGACAAGTTATGACACTGGACTTTTGGCCTTTCACTTATGTGGGAGGTAGGCATAGCTGTAGCCCAATCGCGCGCATTTTTGACGTGGTTTCTGATTTTTCAAACGATAACCCTATAGTGAAAATTTAATTTAGTGCTCATACGAAATTAACCGTTGCTTTGCTTTGCTGCACTTTTTTTGCACCTTTTCAAAATTTTCCATCGAAATAAAATATTTATTTTGTAATGATTTCTTTCTACAGTCCCAGTGCTGCTTTTCTTGCTTAAATCCTTTACTCAAGAGTCAAGAGCACAAGTATATTCCTAAAATTGATATAAATAGATGCCAAAGATAATTTGAGATTAAATATAAATTTTTCACATACTCGCATGGTTTTCTGACCATGTATAATCTAAAATAAATTACCAATAAATAAATGTTGAATGAATTGCGGATCGTAACACGTTCTCAACATTCGAACATACATTAATTCCAATTACACTTGATTAGAGTGCAATTTTCATAAAATTTTATTTCTTTACATTGTTTTATGTGCTGTGGGTAATTAACTTTTCTTTCAACATGAACATGAAATTTTCTTCATCCACGGGTATGGCGGCTCCAAAACACATATTCACAAAGTGAAAAAAACGGAAAAAATTCCACTGCCAACGGTCAAAAAAAAAAAAAAAAAAAATAAACCTGACAATGTACGAGCTACATACAACAAAATCTCAAACGTAAAACTCAAATGAATGAAATTACCTTAATTAGAATACATTGAGTAATAAAAGAGATTTTTATTATTGTCTTCAATCCTATCGTGACACAACGTGAACAACAGCAGCAAAGCAACTCGTGTAGTATAAAGTCCAAACAACCATTGCGGCCATAATAATGAGACCACGTGCAGTGTTGCCGCGCAAGGAATAAGAAGGCAAATAAGTATAAATAAGAACAAGAAGAAGACAATCACACCATCCGCGCTGTCCATCATCAATTTTAACTTTTTACTTTCTTCCCACATCATTGAGTTCTTCTTTTTGTTTTTACACACATATTGAACGGAAATGCCCAGGCCGACAGCACTATTGACTTCCTACTTCCGTTTGACATTTTCTTGTGCACTTCCGTTTAAGGCGCACGGGGCACCACCTGTGGTGGCAGTGGAACAGTGTCACTTTTTAAAGGACGACGTATTTATTTTGTTTCTGTTTTAGTTTTATGTTTCATGTTTTGTTGCTTGTATATTCTATTGTGTTTTGTTGCGCGCTGTTGTCATGCATTACTGTCTTATTCATTTCCTTTTAATGCTTGTTACATACCTACATATAAACTCCATACGTCTTTTTCCCTTTATTTTAAGTAAAGGAATATTTCGGACTCACTTTTGAAATAAATGCGCTTTTCATGTTCACACACCACAGTAGACAGTATAAATAAATGAGTTATTTTGATTTTATACCACTATCACTGGACATTTGTGTATCTTCTAAATGGACTCAGTTTTGTGGCTGCATTGGAATTTTATTTTATGTGAGGCTATATACAATTATTTTTGGGGGAGAATGTCACACACATACTCGCACATACATTTCAAAGTAAGTAGGTAATCTATACTTTTTCTCCTTGTTTTTGTTTTACCATAGAATTTCAAATTTTAGTTTCTCCACATTAAAGGGTGTCACACTTGCATCTTCTTTGAGCTGAGCTGATTGTGACTTTTTGGACTTTAGCTAATGGTAATTCATCGTTTGTTATCCCCAGGGGTTACGTTTATAGGGTAAGCGTGTATCTTTACATTTTTGTATACCATACGATTGTGTTCGTGTGTGTGTGTGTGTGTGTCTGAAGAAGGAAAACAATTTGTTTTGCCTGTTATCCTTTTGCTGGATATCATCAATGTAAAAATTCAATGCAATTAAGTAGTTTATTTGTCGTATATGTACGTGCTGAGCTTTTCCACACAGCATTAAGCAACTTTAATTCATTTGGAGTTTTACACTTGAAAAAATTGCTAAATTTCTCTTCTTTTTAAAGTATTTGACAAGTTCAAGTAGATTTATTTGAGTGGATCAAAAATATCCATTTTAAATTTCTGTGAATCCCTGTACTAGAGAAAGTTGAGTATGGTATACCATGTAAAAAATTGAAAATTCTAGCCTGATGGGATTTGGTCTTCGGCCTGGAGCACAAAATTTTTCATGGGATATGGAAATTGTTGTCTTTTTTTTAAATAAAATGGGGCCGAATTCCTTTTTTCAAAATACACGCAAACAATTATTATATATATTTGTTTTTACTAATTTCTAATAAATTTTTTAAAGATTTTTGCTAGATAATTTCAATTTAATAGCAGAATTTCATTATCAATTTATGTTTTTGAGATAAATTGAGTTGAGAATGAATCACATTGGTTTTTTTTTACCATGTTTGGAGAATCAAATTCCGAAGTCCAAGAACTTTATCATTTTATAACAACCTTATCTTCTCTGTGAACTTTCTTTTAGGAACAATTCACTGCGAAAATATCCCAAAAATAAGTGAAAATATAGATTTTTTTTAACTACTTAGTTTACTTTTCGTTTTTTTGGGTTCACAGAAGCATATAAAGCATTAAATATTTCAAAAAGGTATGTTTTCAGGTAAACGAAGAAAGAGCAACTTTTATCGAAATTTTGTAACTCGGGAGCCAGCGCAAAACCGAACCTGGATTCGTATTCGCTAAACCACATTTCATGTTTTAATTTTTCACGAAAACAGAAGCTTTGCGCCCTTGAAGGCGACCCTGTGGCCTTCAAACATACGAACATTACGAACATTTTTGGTACATTTTGAATTAGATATTTTTTTTTAGATAGACAAAACCTTTTACGTTTATTTCTTCACTTAACTCTTTAGAGTACCTGGTGACCACATTACACAGTTTTTAAAAAAATCGTGAAACTTAATACTCTGGGGTTTTCGGGGTCACTGAATCCGAATCTTCAAACAGAATTTCAAAATTCAGTATGGCGGATCCAATATGGCAGACAAATTTTTGAAAAATTTAAATTCGTTTGCAATTTGTTACTCGGGGTTTTTTTGGGGGGATCCGAATCTGTAAACAGAATTTCAAAATTCAAGATGGCGGACCAATTTTTGAATAGATGGAGAGGATATGAATACTCAAACAACTAAGAATAAAAACGTTGAACGAACTTTTGGACAAATGTAATCATAAATAGTGTATACAGGTATTTACATTTGTAACCTAAGAGGCCCCGAGTAACAAGTTTGAAGTGAATTAGATAAATTTTTCAAAAAGCTTTGAGCTTGAGTGACCCCAAAAATCCAGAGAAACAAGTTTCAAACGGATTAGAACAATTTTAAAAAAAATTGTCCACCATATTGGATCCTGAATATTGAAATTCTATTTACTTATTAGGATCCTCCCAAAAACCTCCAAGCAACAGGTTTCAAACAAATTTAATCAATTTTTAAAGAGTCGTCCGCCATATTGGATACGTCCTTGAATATTGAAATTTTATTTACAGATTCGGATTCAGAGACTCCAAAAACCTTCGAACAACAAGTTTCACATGAACAGTTTGTCCATCTCCTTTTAAAATCTTCGATATTTTAGGACTCCTTTTTTGTGCTCTTTAATTTTTTTTCTCAAGAGCCACTGCATCTCTCTCCACTGGTCTTAGCTCCGGACAATTTAGAGGATTGGCCTCTCTTGGTACAAAAACTATGTTATTACTTTGGTACCACTCCAGAGCTTTCTTGCCGTTGTGACATGATGCCAAATCGGACCAAAAATATGTGGACACATTGTGCTCTCTTATGAAAGGAAGAAGTCTTTTTTTTCAAACATTATTTTCTGTATATTTCGGTATTTATAGAGCCCACTGTAATAAATGACTTGCTTCTTTTGCTGCAACTGCATATAGCTTGCCATACCAGGAATTTTTTTGGAAATTTTGGCTGCTTTTGGATTCTAAATTGTTCTTCGACATTTTCTCGAGCATCAGCAACATAAAACTTTTGACCCGGAAGCTGCGTAAAATCTGCCAGTACATACGTTTCGTCGTCCATTATATGTACAACATGAATATTTCTGTATGAAATCCTATTTTAATTTCCGAGCCCCACTTTGGGAGTCTAAATTTTTTGCAGCATTCCTGTCTGGAACTTTTTGGACTTTGTATGTTTTTAAACCTGCATTGGCTTTAATTTTTCGCACCAAATAGTCAGAGCACTGGCCTAACCGGGCAGCTTTTCGACCAGATGTGTTTGGAGATCATTTCAATATGCTTTCTATTTTCTTGGCTTTCCCAATATCATGTGGTGCTTGTTTTCTTCTCGAACCAGGTTTCCTATCGATGGTCAAGTTCTCCTGAAACTTTTTAATAACATTGTAAACAGTTTGACGGCAGACCTTCAATTCTTTGGCCAATTTTTTGTAGGACCAATTTGGATTTTTTTTTTGAAAATTTTTAATACTTTTAAGACGTACTTCCTTTTCTTCACTCATTTTAATAAAACTCACAATAAATCAACATGTTTGTCATTAAAAATGACAACTGACATATTTTTCAAAGATAACTAGATCAAAGAAATTTTTAAATATTACACCCAAAAAAAATTATTAGGTAAAACGTGTGTTAAGATTTTTTCAATCTCACTCCTTATTATTGTTAATATTGTTATACTTTTAATGACGAATATTGAACACAAAAATTGGGATAAAAAAATGACTCTTGTCAGTGTTACAGACGCTTCGGAAGAGGACTTTTTTTTAAAGGCATTTTACAATGAGTAGATACATAGATAGATAGACAGATAAATGTTCTTTTTATTTTCAATTTAACTTGTACAAAATTTCTTAAGCTTATATTCAAATTAATGTAATTTTCACAAACTACTAACCACTTCGCTGAAAAAGAATACATAAATTTTTGTCAAATGACGAGGACATCTCAACCGTGAACGACTATTTTGAAGACCCGGACGCCAGGAAAAGTTGGAGCATTGATGAAAAAAGTATATAGAGCTAAAAGGAGATTATGTTGAAATATAAAAAAAAATGTTCTTTGTTACGCTCCATACTTTTTGATCCTCCTGGTATGAAGAAGTATTGTGTTTGTTCAAATTGAACTCAAATTCAGAATACTTCTAACTTTTCTCAATTAGTAATAAAATTCAAGACTTTTTTTTGATATTTTCATAAACATGACAAACATAAAAATTAACAATCATGTAAGATCCCTAAACTATTTCAGGAAAACAAGTGACGGTAGATTAAACCACAATAAAGAATTTTAAATAAAATTTCAATTATTTCAACGCACTCATACACAAAGACGAAATGCAACAAAGTGCATTTTTGAAATTGCGTTTATAGCATTTTTGTTTTGCACAAAAATACAAACGAATAAAAATATGTCAACAAGACTGCTGCACACTATCAAATACTTGGCAGCGGTTGTAGCCACATGCAACAGTAACAGAAAATGTTGCGACAACAGCGATGACAAGCAAAGGCCAAAACAAATCCACACATTCATACATTCGAGGACTTTGATAAATATGAACCTACATACTTTCCTGGTTGTGGAAGTGGTGGCAATACGAATGTATATGTGAGTATCTTAAAACAGATTCCACTAAGGCATGCATGCAACAAACCAACCACACACGACATCCGGAGTTGCTCCGGTTGCATCCATTCAGTTTTAAATTCGTTTTGTTGCATTGTTGTTATTTGTTGTAAGATTTCCGGTGTAACAACAAGAACTGAAAGTGGGGAATGAAATGAAATACAAAAACGAAATAGCGCTCAAGATTTCAACACGATATGAAAGTTTTTCAAAAACGAGTTTTTCTTTCTTTTGTGTTGGCGAAATTGTGTGCAATCTCACAGGAACCAAATGTACTAAAATGACACGCGATTATCTTCTTAAATGCAATAATTTCTTTTGGTGTTGTAAAATTTTTTATTTTATTTTTGTTCCAATAGAAATTTAAAATTTAATGGAGCTTGAATTACTTAAGTAAGTGTATTTACATTGATATTTTAAAGTGCCACCACTTGAGAACTTTGGGTTTATCCTTACCTTGGCATTATCCAAGATGGATACTAACATTGACACTCAAAAAATTTCCTCGAATCCCGGTTGAGTTGAGATTTCCACCAAGATATTTAAAAATTTGAATGGGTCGCCCATTGTTACTGAATCTTGATGTACTTGATCATATCAGCAAAGGCATGGAACTAAAAGCTTCGTACTATATATCTATATTCATTAGAAATCATTAGCGCTTATTGACCCAATGAATTTTCTTTTGAAAAGCTCTTAAGCTGACCGTATAAGATTTTTCATTGTTTTTCTGTACTATACAAAGTAAGTTTATATAAATTTCCCAAATATTTTAACTAAATATATGTATGTATAAAAGGGTTTTATTGGAACAAACAAAATTTGCAACATAGCATTAGTAAGTCCGTCGCTCATTCATTTAGGCGTGTATGTATGTAGTTACTTGTGCCATAGTGCCACACATAACTACATTTTGCATAAAGTGCGCGTCGCCAAATCAAATTACGTGATACTAAAATATTTCAGCTTGAACGTTCTATCTCAAATAGTTGATAACAGTGGTGTGCAGAAAAATATATAAATGTTTAAGCATTATTCAGGCCTGAGTTGCTTTGGTTTCTGAAATTAAAGAGTCGGTTTTCTATAACCCTTCGGAGAGCGCGCCGCGTCAAATTAGCCACAAATTGTTTATTTTGTGTTTTAAAATACAAATTGTAGTAGCTGACCGCTGCCACTCAAGTAACTTTGTAAGTTTTGAGATGCAGCGTGGTTTACCGTTAGCCGTTGGTTTTTGGTATCTCGCTTTTGCGGCTAATTTGCCGCGGCGCGCCCTCTCGAGTAACAAAAAAATTCAAGTGTAGCTTGATGAAATTTTTTCAAAGTCAAAACGATGACAAATAAACTTTTAAAAATAAATGCTTAAAATATATTTCAATATCACTTGTTTTATTTTCATGATTTTTTTGCTATTAATAAGAAAAATTGCAGTCGATACTACGAAATTCACCTTGTGGCTAAATTAACGCGGAACGCCCTCTCGTGTTGCTTTTCAGAGAGCGCCCTCCGAAGGGATAATCGTTCTTGTAAATTTGAATACATATTTATACATAACTCCAAAAATTCGAATCCTTAAGTTTACAAGGGGACTAACAAAAGTGCGTTTTTAGTTTTTGAAAAATTCAAGATTGATGGACGATTCGTCCATCGATAGTTCGTCTAAAATTTCAGAAAGATCGGTAGGAATGAAGATGAAAGAAACTCGATTGTCATTCTCTACGGTTTTAAGATCAACTTTAGCCAGTTCGAATTTTCCACTAATATCAAAATGCATACGGAGTGAATTCGCCTTCCCCTGCGACTGTTTTCAAGTGATTTCAAAGTTTCCAGACGGGACATTTTTTTCAGAGGACAATCCTCGCGAAGGCCGAAATTGACAGAGATCCAAGAATAATCCAGGAATTAATAGCTTATCGTTTCTATTTTAAGAAAAAAAAAGTTTCTGTTGCAGCGGACCCAAATTTTACTCTAACTCTTGGGACCATTGATCACCGGTGACCCGAAATCCGTTTTTTCAAAAGCTATTGCACTTTAATTATTATTAAAAAAATTCTTGAAATTGTTACCTATTTAACGGCACAACATAAATTAAAAAAAAAAAGGTTTTTCTTTATCGATTTGCAATAGTTTACAATATGTTATTTTTCTAAATATTTTTGTTGGCTTTCTTTGAAAATTAGGTTTTGCTATGACCTACCGGTGACTCTAAAGTCCTCAATGGAAACTTTTTAACAATTTTTTACAATAAAATGTGGATCAGCGAAAACGAATCCGGGTTCTGTTTTGCTCCATCATTTCTAGTTCCCTTATGGCCAAGAAAAGGTTAAATGAGGAATTAATAGTAAAACACTTTGTCTATCTTTAAAAAAAAATCTAATAGTTTGTTAAAAATTATCATTGGGACCGCAGGGTCGCTGGTGACCCATGAAAATTGAGGCCGTCAAGTGCGCAAAACTTTCGCTTTGATGAAAAATTATAAAAAGAAATGGTGGTCAGAGATAACGAATCCGGGCTGGGTTGTTTGCTATCTCCTCTGGTTTTCCTACGGTCCCGAAAGGACTAATGGAATAATTCTAATTCTTGGTATTTTTCGTTTATTTCGTTCCGTATCACTGTTTATAAAGCAACTACAGATTTCGAACTATAAGATAATGACCGGAATATTATTGTCTTAGATAGAATGGATAATTGTAACCAACCAATAAAATACACCCAGAGAAATACTTACCTCGTTTGAAGAAAAACGGCTATCAAATTGAGGAAAAATGGGAATGATTTGGCGCCATAGAAACGGTTTCCTCATTTAGATATACAAAATTTCTTTGAATTGAGGAAATATTTTTTCTTTATTTGAAAGAAGGAAGTTTTCTATAAATTAAAGAAATATGTCTTCAATTTGTAGAAATTGCGTTTTTCAAATGAATAATATTTTATTTCAATATGAGAAATTGTAAAATTTTCCTCAGTTTGAAGAATAATTTTCCATAAATTGAAGTCAATTTACTACCTTTTTAGAAAAAAAAAAATCCTCAATTTATGGAATATTTTCTACAATGTTGTTTTAATTAAAAGGCATAGAAATCATATTTTTTTTTTACTTGTATTCATTTATTATTTTATTTTTAGTAAGTATTAAGGTTTACATTCATACGTATTTTTACATACACTACAGGCGTCGTCGCCTTGATATAATCAAAAGATCCTTATGGCCATCAAAAACTTGTAAATTGAAGTTTATTGAAATTTATATCTTTTCAATATATTTTTTTTTTATTTCACAATATATATCAACAGCCACAAACACAACCGCTTCGCTTGAAATAGAGACGCCGACTAAAAAATTCAAAAGAAAAACAAATCGTACGCGATTGTCTGCTAAGGCCAAAAGAGTAAAGCTAGTTTTTTGTGTATACCATAATTTTGTATAGAGAACATTTTTGGTATATTCGTCTCTTTCTTACATTTTCTATGCTTACATTTTCTATGCAATAAAAATGAAGAAATAACTTACTTCAAATTGAACACCATGGTTCCATGAAAGGAGCACATTTTTTCTTAATTTTGGGGAAAATTTATTCAAGCGAAAGAAATTTTCGTGGATTCAAATTGAGGAAACTTTTTCTTTGTTTTAGAAATAGGTATTTTTCTGGGTGTAGATAGTCAAAGCGAAAAAAAAATAAATATTGGAAATAAGAATCCAAAAATATTTTAACTGTTCGTAGAAGACCGAGTTTTCGTTTTCGTTGAATAAATTGTGATACTTGGGGTTTTGGGTTAGCAAATTATCTACCAGTGAGTGTCATAGAAACTAATGATTTCAAAGAAAGGAGTTGGGGTTGGGCGTAAAACTCGTCCCGTTTTGTTGCTCATGAATTAAAAGACTTTTGAAAGGAAAAGTCCTGAATCCTCTGAATCAGTTTATGGTGGTGAAAACTTTTATTTTCAGTATTTGTAAGTATTTTTCACCATACTGTATTTGCAACTTGTATACTGAACTAAAATTTAACATGCCGATTGCCCAGTCGACACTAAAGTACGAACAAGTAAACTTTGTATTTGTTCTTTGTATATATGTAACTATGGCATGAAGTGTCGTTCTATAGTATAAACACACACACACATATACATATGCATACCTACTCCAGGGACATAAGCACCAAATGAACACGCTTGAATGCACTTTCAACGCTTCCCTAACGCTTCGACGCTCGACGAGTGTTCTTCCCAATAGAATAAACGAAATGCAAGGCAGGAAAATATTGTAGCAACAACAACCAAAGCTTTATATATCAGAGGCTACTATTCACAAGCAATAAAACGAAAATGTCCCACGATAGACGAATGAGCAAAGTGTAGTTGAAAGTGCATAGAAAAACAAAAATAACAGCTACTACCATTGCCTACTATTGTCGACCACTGCAACTCAACCCAACCCAATCTAACCCAACCACCCACCAAAGTCCACCAATTTCACATGTTGGTGACATTGTAAAATTTTTCGTAAAGTGTTGCAATTTTACGCTATAAAATCGAATAAAACTGTATAGTGCAATATGGCAGCACTGACAATACAAGGACGACCGAGAGAGTGAGAAAGAAAGGTGGAGTTGCACAGGAGAATATTGCCGCTGGCAATAGTAGTTGCACTGAATGTGACTCGCTCTCTTTTGGTGAGTGTATATGTGGATGTATGCATGTAGCATAATTGCATTAAAACCTCTTCCATTAGACTGTTCAGTTCAATTATATCCCTGCAACCACATTTGCCATTGCTGTTGCTGTTGAAGTTGTGTGCGCCAGTTCTGCCTGCTAGCAGACCGACCGACAAGCATAGAGTCTTGTTGGCCATATCAATCCGGATCGGACCGAAGGGAACCTCAGCACGTTGAGCTGCCGAATAATGTTGAAAATTTAAATAAAATACGAAATTTCAAAGGCATTAAAAGTGTGGCAGAGAGCGAGAAAAAGAATCGAGGCAAAAAGAAGCTTGCTTAATAAATTTTATTTATTTTATTTAAAAAAAATATATAAACTGCAACTATGAGTTGCACTAATTGTCAGTTACTTTAATGTATATTTGTATGAATAAGTAAGTAGGATTCAATTTATTTAATTAGTTTAAATGATTATTCGATTATCGCAGCATGAAGCTTTGACTTGAAAAGATATTGCAGCGCTTCCGCTCACATTTACAGTATAGTTAATTTACAATTTTAATATCATAAATAAATGTCTCTCTCTTTAATTAAATGCTAATTAAAACTTAAATGCCTACTCCTTCACATCAGACACACTTTAAATATTTAATAAAACTTCAGTGATTACTAAATCTTTAAGCGATTGTCCAATAAACTTTATAGAAAGCGAAGATTTTTTCAAGCATCCATAAACTTTTGATGTTACTGATAATCAAATTAGAAATTTAGCACACTACAAGAAAGTTTGGTAGTTATTTGCAGTGATTTTACTAGATGAGTTGGAGGCAAGGTTGCCATGCTATAAAGAAAATTGCAAACTGAGGGGACACATGAAAAATCTAGGCTTAAGGCAGGACAGTAACTGGTGATTTTGTCGAAAAGAAAATGAGACGCCGTAACAAATTTTCCTGCACTGCGACCATCATTACTTTTGACCCAAAACCCTTACTAAGATTCCAAAGTCTATCTGAATTCTTATGTTTAAGCAAATAATGTTTCGCAACGATGAATGAATGGTTTTTTGAAAAAAGATACTACGTCATGGTTTTTGCTTGCGGGAACTTCAAAATTACGGTGGTTGGTAGATTAAAATTGTTTGTAAAGGGACTTTGTTTGCCATTTTCAACGTCTGAGGATCCTTTAAAGTTTTATTGATATGCTGAATGAAAGATGATTTGGAAAAATTCGTTATATGGAGATCAAAACCCATGAGTGTTCAACTTACAACTGCAAAAACTGTTCGTTGTGGAGTAAAATTCGCTATATGGAAATTCGTAGTGTGCTTTAGAAATTAGAACGAAAAAGTTGTTCTCTGGAAATGAATTCCCATTATAGAGAGCTTCGTTGTATGTGGAACATTTTTGCTTCAGAAAGTAAAAAAAATATTTGGAAAACTTGTACCAAAAACTCCTGTAAAGAGGGTTGGTGCACAAATAAATTTTTATAACGAATAACTTTGCCTCAAACAAAAAAATAGTAGAGCTTAAAAATAATAAACTTCCCAATTGATTCCCATCAGCATTCAACCGTTGCCTTAAAGTCCCCTTAAAAAGTCTATACTGAAGTAGCAGTCTATACAGGTATTATAACGACGGGTACCCTCTATGTTACGGAAACCCGATTTCAGGTATTACCCAAAAATTTTCGAGTACCCGCGCAATTTTCGGGTACCCGTCGACCGAAATGAGCAGATACTCGTCAGATTGGGTATCCGCACTTTCGGGTACCCGGAAATACGAACGAATATTACCCGACGGGTATTAAGAGTACTACTCAGAACTATTTTCAGAGCGACACTAGATATATTATTTTTGTATAATAAATCATATGAAAATGAGTAATACAAGTATACCTAGGTAAGTAATCCTTTGAATGAAATTTCTAAATCTTCATTTCATTTACGAAAAAATTGATTAAGTCCAATTTATACCAAACTCTAATCTGCTCCGTGTCAGATTTTATGATTAAGGATCTAAACTTTGGCCGGAAATTTAATATCATCCTTCCGCCCAGGTCCGATTGGAATTCCCAATTCCCAACTTCGGTCCTTTTGCACACAATTGGTTTACTAACAGCTCGAAACCTGTTTGTGGTCCTAGTGCTGGCGTTGTTGGACCTAACACTCAAATCTTAATTCCATTGGGCACCAGAATTAACCTTAATAAAGGTCTAAAAGGTGCTAAGATTACAATCTTCTCTGACAGCTAAGCGGCTCTCAAGGCACTATCATCATGGCGCTTTACTTCAAAGTTGGTGAAGGAGTGTTTTGAGGGTCTGCAGAAGTTATATACCCATAAAAAAGTCACGCTTTGTTGGGTACTTGGCCACTGTGACATTATAGGTAATGTTGCTTGTTGGGCAAGGTTCAGCGACTTTACACACTGGCCCGATCCATTCTGTGGAAACGGCTGAACTAGTTCCAAATCGATTATTGAGGCGTGGGTGAGAGACGAATGGCTATCTTATTGGCATCTCATTCCACCTCTCACTCTCACCAAATTCCTAAGTTTAAATAAACCGGATCTCAGATTGCTAGCACTAGGCTTTCTATCTGGCCATTAAGTAAATTAGGTCTGTCACATGAGACAGAATGCCGTCTTTGTATGGAGGAAGATGAGACGACATCTCACATTCTGTGTGAATGTCCAGCCTTGGCTCGTCAAAGAAGGTGTATTTTTAGAAAACCGTTCCTATCAACAAATGAAATCAAAACCTCTTCTACAAAAGGGGTTATAGCTTTTATTAGGATAGCACATCATCATTTGTCTTAATAATAATTTATACCAAATTTATTGGAAGACTTAAAGCCATAATTTTTTTTTCCGCAAATCAAAATGCTTGCCTTATTTTTAAAATATTTTTTTGCTGACAATTTTAAAAAAATTCAAACTACATCAGGTGCAGTCTTGGTATTGGTTTTGCTAGTTGAGCCTCCTCCGGTAAAATGGATGTGGTATGAGCATGAGCAAATTTATTAACTCCATACTGTGGTTTTCTTCACTCATTCCGACAAAAACAACTTTCGTTATTTGAAGTTATATATAAACAGGTTAATGAACAAATGTAGTCATCACAACAACAATGTATATAGAGACGGGCAAATCAGACGGCCGTTTCGGAATCCGCCACAATTCCTCATGAAATAAATTTCAAATAACGAAATTGACATGAACTTAAGTCATGACTTTGAAAATTAACCTCTAGATTTAATTTTCATAGTCTCCTAAAAAACTATCAAAAACAACTTTCACCGTTTTGTTTTTGCCACCTGGCTTGGAATAGCGGAGTTGGTCTTGAATTTAGCCTATTTGAAAATATTAATTTCGTTTTTTGTGTGCTCAGAAATTATGAATTAGTTTATAATTTGGTCCTTTGCTTTTAAGATAAAAATGTATCTTACCGCTCAGAATGATTTTTTTGTGAACTTTATAGATCTTTTGGCAACAAGTTTTTATAAAAAGTTGAGTGGAGCGTTGTTTGCGATATGCTCAATTTCTGAGGTCAAAGTTTAATCGGCAAATCTGGATTTTCGTTCACACTTTTGAACTACTGCAGCAATATTTTCATTTGTTCTTGCGAACGTTCACGTGTTCGATTCTTTACACCACTAATTTGTTAGAACAGCTCAAATTCTTTAACCATTTTAATAATTGCCAATACGAGAAACGTCAGCCGAAAATACTGTTTTAGGTATTTCTGTAGTGAATTTTAACAATTTTAATGAGTTATTGAAACGTAAATCGTTCCATTTTTATTTACGGTGTATTTTTTTCTGGCCTTCTGTCAAAAAATTACAGTACAATTAATTTCAGAATGGCTTTAAAATTAAATGCTAAGTTAGAAAAACCTTGCAAAGTGTGGATTTGGTGAATTGGAATCTGTCTTTGAAATTTATCCATTAAATAAGATTTATGAAAAAGTGCTACATGGCCGTTTCCAATTAAATCTGTAATATGACAGGTCTTCAAGAAAAGTTCATTCGAAATGGTGAAAATGAGATTTTTGATACTTTTTAACCAACACTTTTTCTAAAATCTACTCAACGACGAATGCAAAAGTAAAAAAATTGACACAGTTTTATTATTAAATACTACAAAATTATCAAAACTGTTAAAATAATCTTTAAAGTTCATTTGCCCATTACTTTCAGTCTAACTTATTAATAACTAACCAAAATTTAGAAAAAAAAACTTTCCATCAAAGTATTAAGTTAAACATTTTTTGTCAAAGAGCAACACAAACACAACAAAAAAACAACATCAAATAAAATTTCGTCTATGTAATATTAAATGAACAAAAGACCAGAGATCGAGAAACTTTTTAACTTAATTACAAGAAATGACCACAATATCCGATTTAAAAGAGGATACCACCAAAAAAAAAATGGGGAAAAAAACAAAATAGCAGTAACAAAAAAAAAAAAAGGAGCAACGCTCTGGCACTTGGATGTGAAAAAGCTTTTAAAATGTTGTGAACCGCAAGCACTGATAGCAGCAGGATTTTACTTAAACACATACTACATACAATCAGTTTTATATGTAACAGTTAAAGGGGGTAAAAAACGAAATAAAAAGGAACTTAAATAAAAGATTCAATTTCAAGGTAAAATATACACTTCAATTCCAAAGTAGACAACAGCAAAACCAACGCAACCGCAACATAAAAATGGCATCAAAAAATTGTAACAAAAACAGCAACAACATAAGCACAGAATCAGCTCTTTTCACCTCAATTGCTTGAAAATGATAATATCCTGCAGGATAATGCATTAATATGCTGTCGAAAATTGTTAACATAAATAAATAAATATAAGAGTATGTAAGTGAGTATGACGAAAACTCATGTTGAGTTTGTTGTGGGTGAATGAAAACAAAATTTTGATGAGGGTCCTCAGCTTAACTTTCATTAATAACTATAGAATATATATTAAATTTCTTCCACTTTCGCTTTTCGCTTCACTAATCCACAACGTAACTATTTCATTTAATTTTGAACTGTGATGTGCGGCTGCCTTTCTGTTTGCCTGACTTCTTGAGATTCCCTTGCTGACGTACCATCAAATATCTTGCGTTATTAGAATAAGTTTTTTTTTTTGGATTTTGTAAACATTTTCACTGTCAGCATAAATTTCAATCAAAATATTTTCATTGAATTTTAGGATAAGCATCAAACTTTTTTGATATTTATATGAGATACTTTCCAAAGAAAATTCACACAAAAGAAATATTTCACACGTGTGTGTGTTAGTACTTATACATATCTACACATATCAAAGTAAAAGAAAAAATAAATACGTCTATTTAAATTCTAAAAAGATACTAGTAAAAGCCGCGCATCAAATGCGCATCATGAATTCCTTCACATACTCGCACTCACATTCATCTTTAGTACATATGTAAATTCTTTTGATGATGATGATGAAAAAACATGTTCTAATATGACTTTATTATTGATGCTCTTAAAAACCATGGTTTCAATTGATAACATTAAAAGCCTATTTTGTTTTTGCCATAAGCATGCAACACTTATATGAAAAAATTTCCATTGCCTCAAAAATAAATTTAGTTCTTTAACACATAAGACTTAAAAGATTTTAAGATTTGGTAAAATTCAGTTAAATTTTGATTTCACGTTCTTGTTTAGAGCCCAGCAAAATAGCAATTCAATCTTTAAATTATCACATTTCTGTTTCATAAGAAACTCGAATAAAAAGCATTTTTCAAAACGCTTCACTAGTTTTAGATTTCAAATTATGCCCGCGTTCAATTGCCATGGTATTTAGTTTATTTTTATATGCAGGCGAAGCTCGAATGCCAAAAATAGTTAAAGATGCCGTAGCAGTGAAGTTTATGCTCAAAGAATATGATAAAATGAACTCAGTTTCGGTTCAGACTCACTCCCGAAGCGTGAATATAATGTTGACGTCAGAGTTTGGAACCAGTGAATATTTGAGTTAATAAATAAACTGAAGAATAAAATCGGATCAGCTTCGATATCCGGTTTATGGTTGAAGAAAAGAAAATTTGTTCAAGTTCAAGCTAAGTAGCAAAATTAACACAGTGTCAGGTTTAATTTTAAGACTCGAATGAAAAGAAAAAATGAATGTGAGTAATGAATATTTGAGTTTACGCTTCAAAGTTATCAGGTTACCGGCTTATGATAAAGTCCGGAAGCTCTAAAAATCTCTAAAGGTCTAAAAGCAATGAGTTCGAATCACTGAAGTAGTCAGCGCTCAGATTCCGATTTAGGCTTCGATTTAGTATCAGAGCTCAAATATAACACAAAAGTCGTAGACTCCACCTGATTCACTAGTTTGGCCCAAATACAGATATGCATACAGTCTGGTGCTCATTCTGCAACATAAAAAAGAAATAAAGACTTCAACCTATTAAATTTTGTTGTTCTGAAAATTAAATTTAGCCTTGCGTTCAGTCTTGAGGCTCGATTGCAAAGAAGAAATCTGCATAGTTCAGATTGATACAAAAAAAAGAAGAAGCTTCTGGCTCAATCTGCAAGATCGAGTAAAAGGTAGAAATCAGAGTTTCAAACCGAAATTTTTGGTCTAGATGCAAGAAAATTAATAAAATGTTGCTGTTTCGGTCTCCGGTTTAGGCTTGGATACACCCTCGAAGGAATCAGAATTTCAAATCAGTGACGTTTTTGATTCAGATTCAAACTCAGCTTCGTTATCCGGTTTGTGTTGAATTATATTGTTAAAGAGGTTAATATTGGTTGAACCCCGACTTGTAATATTTATTGTACGACCCTCTTTTCTATCTAGTCTAATCTACCTAGAGTACCACATCCAGTTCAGTTCCCTTTAGGAATTTGAGTACAGTGCCCGAATCAATGGATACTAGTTTAGTGCTGTGTACTTGGGGTATATGTTCAGATATTTCCTTCTTTTGTGGATCAGTGCTCTACAATGAGTTAAAATATTTTCTGATGATTCCTCTTCCTCATTGCTGAATTTACATATTGAGCTTCCCTCAATGCTTATTTTAAAGAGGTGTTCTCTGAGAATACTACTGAGAATTGTTTTTTTTTAAGACCAATACAGAATGCATATCTATTTTTATTATAGTTACTTAGAACCGCTTTGGAATGCCTTAGTCCCGAATATTGGTGAGGAGTTCTTGTCTCTTGTTTATCTCTTCCTGCCTAAGCCTCCTATTCTACAAAAAGAATCGCGTCTGATGGTTCATTCCTACATGCCGAGGGACCCAACATAAAGCGACTTTATTGTCCTTGCTCAGCTTGCTCAAACAGTCCTACAGCAGTTTAGAGGTGATCTGAAAGGAGCATAGTGCTCGAATGACTGCCAGACTGTCCAACATGATAGCGATACCTTGTCATTTGTACCTCCTGTCAAGGTTGAGTTGTACACATATATTGATTGCATGAATCTCAACTTGAAAAATCCTAGGATGTTCCCCTATCGGTTCAAAGTGTTTGGCTCTTGGTCCAAATACTTACTCCTACTCCAGTTCCATCCTCGGTTCGTGACTAATCTGTATATCACTTAGTTGTGTGTTCTTTGAATGTGTAGTTATATCCGGTTTAGTATCAGGCTCAGACTCGCAGTTTTTGTAAACGTTTAGGCTAAAGTAAAAGAATAAAACGAATTCAATTTCAAGAACAGTATAATTGGTTTAAATTCAGGTTTCAATGTAGGCAGTGTATAATTTAATCTGGATACTTTAGTATAAAGTAGAATTTCATACCAATATCAATACCAATTTCAGTTTTCGATACAGGCTTGATTGAGTATACTTCCAGAGCTTGAATATAAATTAGGAATCACAATTTTGTGTGAAATTTCAGGTTTAGATTGAAGTAAAATAGGAAAATGGACTGAAGTTCTTTATTCTGTTAAGGCTCCAGTTCTGGCTTGTGGCGAAGAAATCAAGATTTAAAATCAGTGAAAACTTGTGTTCAGGTTTAAGCTAAATAACCAAATTAGTTCAGATTCTGGTTAAAATTCGGGTTCAGTTTTTAGGCTCGAATGCAAGGAACAAATCAGTGAATATTTGGGTTCAGATTCTAACAAAAGAATGAAACAGTTTCCGTTTCTGGTTCAGTTTAAAACTTTGGCTTAAAGTAAAAATCAAAATTTCAAACCGATAGGTTTCGAACTTTTTAAATTTTAGGCACAGATTCAATTAAATAAAATAATAAAATGATCTTAGTTCCAGTTTCGGTTTAAACCCAGGCACAGTCTCAGAACTTGAATATAAAACAGGAATTATGGTTTCGTACCAGGCATTTTTGGGGCTCAGATGAAATCGTAGCTTTGTTATCCAGTTTAGTTTCTGGCATAGCCTCGAATCTCGATTGCATAGAACATATCAAGACTTTGAATTGTCGAAAGTTTTGTTTTTAAGGTGTTAGCTTAAAAAAGAAATCTATTAAATTTCAGAAAATCAGAATTACGAACCGGGGAATTTTAGGTTTCCGGTTCACATTTGAGCGCAGTTTCGGAGTTTAAGTATTAAGGAAAAATTAAGGCCTCAAAACAGTGAAATTTTCGAGATAAGCACAAACAAAATAATGAAACAAGCCCAGTTTTGATATCCGATTTAAGGCCGTTTTCAGACTTTATATAATTTGAGTGTTTTTCTATATGAAAAAAAAACCAGAATGTGAAAGTGAGACCAAAGTTTCAAGAAAGTGGGATTTTGGGTTTAAACTCTTCTCTAAATTTAAAAATATACGACTAGTCTCAACTTTGGGTTTCATTTCCAGATCAGAAATAGGCTTGAAAATTTTGGATTTCCGAAAAAAAATAAAAAGTCCTACGAAGCCAAATCTGATGAGCATGGTAGGTTCATAATGCGTTTTAAGCTTTAATTTATTGAAACTTTTTATTTTAGGTTGGGAGTGGTTTAAGGCAAAGAATCGTCAGTTTTTTAAAACTTTCAGCGATTGATGTATAAAATGAGACATAAAACTTAACATTTATTTATTTAGTTTGGTCATTTATCAAATTATAATAGTTTTTGATAAATATCCAAAATAAAAAAACCCAAAATGAAATTGAAGAGATTTTACAAGTTGTTCCAGGAACATACCATCTTTCAAATTAAAATGAAAACAAAACAATTTTCTTCCATATTACTCCACCTCTCCTTCTCTCTGTGCTCCTTGTAACTCTTTCCACATGCTTCATTTAACATTGAATTATGTATTAAGTTATTTGACTTTGAACACACAGAGAATGATGGCAGTACTTCAAAAAAAAAAAAAAAAAAAACAGGAGAAAAGTTACTATCCTTATTCTAAAACCAGCAACGAAGAACAACTTCAAACATTTTCGCATGAATTACTTTTGTGATGATGATGAATATGAGTATCAATATTTTGCCAATTTCATTCCATTATTTGGCTCTGATTTATACCCATTCAACTTAACAATGAATGAATAACAATTTTTGTGTAGCAGCATTTTGGGCGTTTCTCACTTTTCTCTCTTCGACCCTTTTACAGTACAAAGAAAGCGAGGGAGAGAAAACTTTTAGCATATTTTTCTGCGGTTATTATATGTTTCTTTTTTTTCTGGAATATAATAATTTTTTTTAGGGGAAAATAAGTTTTTTTTTTCTTTTCTCTTTTCTTGTTCAATTTGAAGTACGAGATGACGACAACGACGAATGGTAAATGTCAATATTGCATTTTTTTTATATGGTAGTGAAACAAAAGTTTTCTTTCAAGGCAAACACACACATACACACATTCAAGAATACATGCTATGTATATATAGCATACACTTTGACTGTGAAGTAACAAATCGCAAATAAATGGATTTATTGAAGTTAAATGAAAGCAGCAATATTTGATTAAGCATAAGTTTTCTTGAAAAAAAAAAAATAAAAAAAATAAATAAAAGAAAGAGCGAAAAGTTTTATTTATTTTTTCTTGGGTCGTTGCATCGATGTGGAAAATTACCATGAAAATTATATGGAAACCATATTGATATTATGAAAACTATAGACATACAGTATTTACTTTTATATTGGGTTATTATTAAATGCGCATATTTTGACCTAATTTAGTTGGTCAAATTAGTTTACAAATTGAATAAATTATGGTTTGTTTTAGGGTAAATTTAGGGAAGAAGTGGCAAGAACTGGTAAAATATAATTAAGTTTATTGCGAAGCATTTTTTTGCCAGTGCTGAAGACAGAATCTTTGACGTTCTTTAATTTGAAACTTTTAGTTGAAAATAGTCATCATTTTTTCGTAAGCTTCCCTAGGTTAATAATAAAATATTGAATTATGTTTTAAAAGGTTTCTAGACCTAATTGGTACGCTCCATATTTTTAACTGAGAATTTAATTAGTGACTTAAAATTACAGTCCAGGCTGAATTTATTGACTCAATCAGATCGTTCTTACTCTTATTCTCCATTTCTCTTTCAAATTTTACGATTGTGCATAATTTTTTATCCGAAAGATTGCAGTGCATACAGAAAAAATTGTGTATTTTAAGGAATTGGTTAGAGGGAATCGACCTAGATCAGAAAGGTGAATTTCCAAGCTTCTGTTCGAAAAGCTTTTTAAATACTTACAAGATCAAAAGCTTTCAGCTCTAAATCATAGATCATGGTCTAGACTTTTACCTCATAGAGTTGTGTATGAAGAAAAGATTCGTACTATTTATTTTCAGTTACCCTGGATTTACAACTGAACGATTTTATGGCGCTTTCCTTTACCGAGTTTTTATTTGTAGGTACATGAGGTAAAGAAGAGAAGGGTTAAAAATATGTTATTTCTTCTATTTATTATTTGAGCTTTTGATTTTCTTTGACTTGTCTGCTTTCTGTAAGTAAAATCACTGTGTGCAAATGTAGATTTACGAAGAGATTAGATAATTTTATTTTCCGCTTAATGAATTTTTAAAATAATTCTCATAAAAAGAAGTTATATTTACTTTTTTTTTTCAACCTGAAATCAAATCAGTATTGACATAAAATAAACTTACCTTTAGGTTTTTTTTTTTGTAAAAAAAAATTTAATTAGTTTTTTTAACCCTTTGCTGGAAAAATATAAACCATCTTACTCATAGTAAATATAAAGTAATACAAATTCAAGGAGCATATATTTGAGTTAAAAAGAGTATAGCAGAGATCAAGAATTTTTATTAAACAGTGATAATATTACATAAATACCAAGGTCTCAAACCCGCGAAATTTTAGTTTCGGGCTCAGATTCAAGCATAAAAAAAAAAGGTTGGTTCGAGTACAATAAATGTTCAAGCTGAATATAAAATATTTTAAAGTTAAAAAAGTGAATTCTCTTGAAAAATCCTTGAGCCCGAACCCGCCAAAACCGGTTGCGGGTTTGGGGTCAGATTCAGAAAAAAAGTGGGTTCGGGTTCAGAGTTTGGGTTCGATTCGAAAGGCTGATAAACACATATAAGGGATCTGTGAAAATCCGAACAGACATATATCCCAGATAAGAGATCCATCCTATCCGAATGGAGCCATATTAGTTTTTTCTTTATTTTTTCGTATTTGCTCATTTTTCAAAAAGTATTTGATTAAAAAAAGTTTCATTTAAATAAATCGAGCGTTGAACAACTCGGATAATATTTGAAACTCAAATTCAGAGTATTATTGTGAGGTTTGTCATTGCTAGCTATAAAATAGTGCCTGTCTGGGATTTAAATCAGGGACTTTTTGCCCAACAGTCAATGCAGTCGCCACTTGTGCAACGACGATCAGGAAATCCTACAAAGTAAAGTTCATTCTTTAAAATATGCAATACTGAAACTATTTAAAAAACAGCTCTGAATACAAAGGTGGTTGGATTTGATGCACACTAAGTCGATAAGCTTGCATTATTTTTTATCAAATTTAATTTTCTTAGCTCCACATGGAAGTCTAATGTAATTACAATAACAAACGATTTCATTATTTACTTACGTAGTGTGAGTGGCTTGGCAAAAAAAATTCGGTATTTGCATTATTCTGGAAAAAGTGTACCTCGTAGATTATTCTGATGTTGTGAGACCCTCTATAGTTTTTAACAAGGAGCATTTTCTCGAAAGACAGCATAATCATTTTCTCAACAGTTTTTGTTTTATCGGCTATTTATCGAAAAAAGTGGGTTTAAAACCACATTTTTAAGAGGAAGAGTAGGAGATGGAGGAAAAACTGTTTATCTTTTTGTGCTTAACAACTTTGCTTCAGATATCAAATTCATATCTGTCTCACCCTGAAGATCTCATTTTTTCGAATTCAGGTCCATATTGTGGGAGAACTAGATGTAATGGAGGAAATCTGAGTACGCAGTCGTGATCAGCGATCCTAAATTAGTATAAAACCTTCGAAAATCGTGCTGCAATGTTTTATTTTTGGCGAAAATTTAACGTGCAGTTTAAATTTGCGTCGATAAGGACGTGTGATTGAAGATTTTTTGTTTTTCAACGGATTCGCTCTCGGACTTTTTGGGTTAAATTATATGCAACCAGCTTAGCACAGCGCGATCAAAACTGTGATCTGTTATTTATGATTGTTCGTCATGTCATGCCATGGGAATAGATCTTGTTTGATTGCTGATTATTTACAAGTGGCCAATAATTCTTTACCAAATCTATCTAATTCAATAAAAAGATGTGCGTGAGTTTAACCCTTAAACGCTCACTGCAGTGACCAACCACTTTAGCGGCTGCCTGTGCTGCCATTTTACGTTCGCCATTTAAAATAAATATCTGATTTTACTGACAAAAGATTTCTTTATCAACACATACAAATAAGAATGCAGAAATGACATTTGTCGCATAGATACAGTTATTTTTAACTCGGAAAGCACGTTTGGCAAAAATTTTGAACCACATACAGAAAATAAGGTTTTTTGATTTTCGAATTTTTGTATAACAAATATATTGCCGGGTTAAAAAATGTGTGTCAAACGGTATTGGATAACACTAAATAATTGTTTTTAAAAATTATTGCTCATGTATTTTAACTTATTCTCCAGATAATCCCCAAAGGGAACTACTGTGGCCAACCATGTAAATCAAAATTACGGCACTTTAAACTAATTTATTTGAAAACTCGTAGAACAAACGTTGTTCGGAATTCGAAATACTACCTCTTAGTATGTTTTTAATTTAAATCAGACGTATTGGGCGTTTAAGGGTTAACCCTCTAGTTCCTAAGCCCGCCTCTAAACTGCCTTCATCAAAATGGGTGAAATTACCACCATAGCAGTTTGTTGCTATGTTTCATGATATCGTTTAGGGAATTTCCCAAGCTTTTAAAAAACGCATCGGCTATGAGTTGTGATTACAGAATTTTAAGCACTTCCTATAAGAATGGAAATGTTAAAGTTATTGTCGCAGAAGGGTATGTGGAAGCTGTAGTCATTATTACTGAATAAAGAAGAGACACTAGAAAACAATTTGGAATGAACCAAGAAAAGCTCACACGGACCCTACTGAATTTAGCTTTAGAGCGGAGCTTTTCGGAACTTACTAACCACAGGTCTACAGTCGTTAGGAAGAAAAACAAACTAGGTTTAACTTTTCAACAAAATAATAATGAAATATTTTAACCTAACACATTTTTAATAGAATTTATGAGCTGACACTATTCAACCCCTATGAAAAGCAATGGGTTAAGAAGTAAATTGTCGTCACACACCGTGGCGCAGCGCTAAAACTAAACTGCAAAAATAAAAAAAAAGTGTTGCCAACACTTAATGTTGCTTGTTAAGAGTTTGTGCTTATAAATTTTGTCACTTTTACAATTTAATTAAAAATTGTTTTAATAAATCCATGTGAGCCACAATAAAAACTAACGTCACGTGACATTTTTACGCCTTCTTTGCGCAAGCATAACAACAAAAGGCAAACTTTAAATTTTTTTTGAGCTTGCAAAAAAAAAAAAAAAAAATGCAACGGCAAGTGTTGCCATTTTGCTTTATTATTGTTGTAGTTTTAAAAAAAAAAAAAGTTTTTACTTTTTCGCTTGAAGGCGCAACACAATGGCGCATTAGTATGAAGTGACGGTTAGCAGCAGCAATAGCAACAGAAGCAAGTGGTAACACCACCAACAACAGCAATTGAGTTGAGGTGCAAAGAAAACATTTTTATGAGTTACAAAACAAAAAAATAAAAAAAAATAATAATAAGTTTTTTTTTCTCTTTTATTTTATTTTATTTAAAATGTCGCACATGTAGCGAAGTTAAGATTTAACTCAGCATTTTTTGTCTGCGCTGCTCACCTCAACTCGCTTTCTGCGCGCACCGTCTGCTCTTTAAGCTGCTGCTCCTGTTGCTATTTTTTTTTTTTTTACCACTTTACCATTTGTTTTCAATGCAATTATTCTGGATAAATATCTTCTTCCGTTTTAACTGTAATTACAAAAGTTTAATTGAGTTTTCTTTGTTTTTTGTTGCCAACTTTTTCCTTTTTTTTTTCCTTGTTGATGTTGTTGTTGCTGTTGATTTAAGTTGGCAAGCTTCTGTGCCTCTCTGCGTTCTGCGAGTTTGTATTAAAAACAGTTTGAGCTTGTTGTATCACCCAAGATTTTGTTGCCAAGACAACAACAACAATAATAAATAAAAGTGTCTGCAACGATCAAAGCCACAATTTTATTAAAAGTGTTGTCGTTAGCTTCGTCGTTTTTAACCATAAACTTCTTTTCTTCTCCTTTTTCGTTGTGCTAAAAGAAAAATCTTTTATGGCCCGCGAGCTTGGAATTTTTTCACACCCTTTCTTTATTTTGCATAGCTTCTTGTTACCCCTTCCCTTCATTTTTCATCTACTTTATCCTTTGCCGCTTTTTCTTACTTTATGTCTGCTGGCATATTTTTTGTATTGACAGCAAATGAGATTTGTTAGCGGTTTATGGTAATTATTGTCACAATATTGAAGATTTCTTTCAATTTTTCTTTCCTTCCTTTTTTTTTTTGTCTATTTCTCAATTTTCACATTTTTTTTTGTTTTTATTTTGCTTTGTTTTGTTTTTATTCTTTAATTTTGTTTTGATTTATTTTTTTTCTGCAGAATTTTTCTCTATTCAAAATAAAATGAAATTGTTCTTGATTGACTTTTAATTAAAATGCAAATCACTTGCATAATTGTTTTTTTTTGCAACTAGAAAGAAAGATTAAGAAATTTGTAGGGCTTTAAGTCCAATTAAAAAATTTTAATTATTTAGTATTTTCGAGAAATAATAAAATATTATTCACCATGGCTACTCTATTCACCACCACTGGGTAATTGGTATTTGAAATTTTTAATTCTGAGTCTCCGATTGGAGCATAAATCCTAGATAAAACATCTCCATCTTGCTCTGGTTTTGGCTAGTAATTTATTCCGTTTTCTTGCCGTAGTATTCAATTTCATTCCGCAAGGACGAAGGACGGTGTTTTTTCAGGAAGTTTGCTGATAGCCTCTCCTACGGCTTGATGATTACTATCTGTGATTTGGCGACATATTTCTGCGTAATGTGTGGGCTAATCTATGTCCATTTCCTTAGCTTTATGAATTTATTATATCTGCTTTATTGCTGATGATGTTGGGCCACTAGATCTTAAAAATATGGCAAATTCAATCATTCCCTAAGGTCAGAATCTAGTTGATTGGTTAGTAGCTAAAAATATTGCACAGCTATATCTGTACAGAAGTTCAGATAGCATAGCTCCTTTGACAACAAGTATTTTTGTGTGATGTATACTTTCTGAACGAGTAACAAAGTCATAAGACTCCACATAAATTAAATTATCCATAGATTCCCATCAGCGCCCGTCATACCACTGTAGTGTTTTTTACCGTCACTTTGGAGTTTTAATTTTCGCTTGTCAAAAGTTCAAAATGAATAAAAATTTTAGTAGAAAATTAAAAAATATGCCGGCTCCAATTTTTTGTATTTTATGCGTGCTAAATTTTGTTAAATTTAAGCTGCACATATTTGGAACTTTTTCATTTATTTGTATTTTTCTAGTGGCACCTCTTTGTCGAGTGATGTATTTTTATAGATCGAAGGTACCTTACCTACTTGTACCATTTCGATGATTTTCAGATTAGATTCCAAGCAATTACAATATTTTTTAAGACTTTTAAGAAACAATATATGTGATTTTCCTGTTGTTTTGTATGGAAAGTGAAACGCCTTTCAATATATAAATAATCTTTTTCTCATAAAATTATGAGTTTCAAATCAATATATTAGTTTCTACGACTATTGTGGAACAAAATATTTGATTCATGTGGTTGGTTTGAACCAACATCCTCAAATACTAAAACCTTTATTTCAAACCTAACCACTTTTATTTTCAAAAGTATTAAGTATCAATATTAAAAGTTACTGCACAAATTTTCAACTTGATTACTCTGGAAGTTTTGAAGATATTTCTATATTATTTTAACAACGATTATATGGAAAGAGGGCGTGTTTCTTATCCGATTTGGTTAAAACTTGCAATAATTGTTAATATTTATCGGGTGAAAGTTTTTGCCGAGTTTCATTGTTCTACAATCATTTATTCTATTTTTGTGCACCTGTTGTATGGAAACGCTATAGTGTGCATAGTGACATTGAAGCCCCCGTAAAACATAATTTCGACGCAGCAGACCCCTTCGGAGGACTTGATCTGGAGAATCCCCTATTTCAAAAACTCGATTTGTCCTCGCGGAGTTTTACTGTTTTACGAGGATACCATCCAGAGTTCGCAAACACTTGCACTCTTTCTCCTCAATATTATTCATTTAAGGTGATATTCCAGTTTGAAATTGGAAACAAATTGACTTTTGGAGATTTTTTTTAAGAAACTATGATATTTTATTACAAAATAGCTTTTATAAATATTTTATTGAAGAATAAAAAAAAAATTTTCTTTGACCACTTTTAATCCAATATGGCGGTGGAGTGCATCTCCAAAAAAGTTTTTTTTTGATGGTAGGATGGATTCCGTGTTTCCTAATAAAGGTAAAGACATAAACTTAACAAGATTTTGTTTACTAGACATTTCTTTATAAATGAATTTACAAAAACTTTCCCCTCCCCCTTTTTTCTGGGTCTTTTTTCTCAAAAAAACGAAAAAAAAAACATATTTTTCTTATATAATTTCTCTTATAGAAAAAAGGGGGAAGGAATATTCCAATTTTTGAGGTTCCACTTATAGCCATGATGACAATAAATCAAACTTATTTTGTGTTTTTCAAAATCTGTTCAGTAAAACTCGAGAGATCAGTTCTACCAGTTCAAAAAACACATTTTGAGAAAAACACGTTAAAAGTTTTTTTTAATGAATTTTTACGTTTAAAAATTAAAAAAGAATTATTTGTGCAAATTGCTTGTAGTTATCTAACCCTGGTGCATACTGAAGGTCTCCAAGTTCTAGCAACTTCTTTAGATGCTCAGATAGGGCTTTTCTCTCGCTGTACGTGATTCTTTAGAATGTTCTCCGCTCTTTCTGTTGACTTGATCTATGCGAGTTTCACCGATTTTCAACGTCCGAAAACAATTTTTTTTTTTGCTATTCTAATAGCACAGTCAAACAAATTAAGACTTTTTGGCTACAACAGAATAGCCACCCTGTAATCTTGAAAGGGAATGTTGTATAGACCATTTTTGTAAAACAAACTTATATTTCCTTTTAGTAACCGTTAACTGTTATATATATGACTTTTATGTCTTTGGTGACCCCTAGTGAAATTTTCTGGCAAATATTTTTGTGGAATATTTTAATCCTTAAATGTTTCTTTAGAAAGGATTTTTCAGGTTTTCATAAAAAAGGGGTCAAATTGACCCATAAAAAGAGGAACTAAAGGATTAAAATGTTCTACAGAAATGACCCTTGTAAAATTCTACCATACAACTTTGCCAATAAGATTTTTCTCAGACATCAATTTATAACATTTTTTTGCACGGGTTTTTTGGGTCGCTGATTACGAATCTGGCAAACAGATTTTAAAAATGGCGGATCTAATATGACGGAATAATTTTAAAACTTTGATCGGATTCGCTTGAAACTCATTACTATGTGGTTTTTAGGGTCACTGATTGTAATCCACCATTTTAAGTTTTGTGAATCCGGTGTCAAATTCCACAACACAGCGGACAACAAAAATATTTCTCTAATCCAATAAGGGGTAATGACGAACTCATTTCGATAACGGTACTTTATATTTCGTATCTGCGCAACTATTATTGAATTATCCAAATTGTTCAATTCGAAAAACTCTTTTCGTTACTCTCTTATTTTTTCTCAATTCGTTGGATATTCCAATTTTCTAATAAGAGATTTGTTGATGTATTAGGTTGAATGCAAAATGTCATCGCTGCATAATGTGTGAAGGTTAGTTTAGGCCATAGTAGAATAAATAAAGTGAAATAAATAGAAGTGACGCCTTCTTTTCTGTTCACTGACGTCTGTCGAAGTTGAAAAAGCTTCTCTTACTTCTCCAAAAGTATTTAACATTTCAAAAGTAAATATAAAAAAATATTAACCCATTGGTGCCAGTAAAATATATATTTTAATCCAGAACTTACAGCGTTTTTATTATATCACTAAATTAAGAACTCTGCCACTCCAAAATTGAATTAAAAAATTTTTAAATCTGCAAGACTGTATTGTTGAATATGTTAGAGAAAACTTTTGAAAAAGTTAATTGTAAAAATGTTGCATTTTGCTTATTTGAATACTTTATAGAATCACACTCTACAAAATGTTTTAAGAGCTTGTTTTGCAAAAAAAAATAAAAGAGCAAAACAACAAACGAAAGGTTCATTTGTTTTTGAAGCTTTTATTTGATTTTCTTATTTGTGTATAGCAGACGAAAATGGGTTAAGAGAGAAAAACTCATAAACAAAATTGATTTACAAAATTTATCGAGCGAATGTATGTCATAATTGTCAAATCTCAGGAGACCTCAGAATATTTCCGAATACTTTTTGCTTTCTGCCATACTGTATACTGTGTGTTAGGTTAGGTTGGAGTGGATGTCTAGTGATACACTTAAGCCTGAACGGGCCATTTTGATACCACATGTGCGAAAGGAGCGATTAAATTTTTGAATCAAATAAAGAAAAACTCGAGTTTATCATTGGAAAATGAGTAAGCGGGTCAATAATTTGAGAAATTCGGAATGGAGAAAAATGTTGCACGCTTTTGGCGGAGTTTACATATGAAAGAAAATTTACGAAAAGAAACGGCAAGTCTCTTCATTTTTTGTTTACAGCTGCAATTTACTCCTAAAAAGGCATTCTGAGAGCAAATTTCTGTCTTACGTTCACTAGTTTTTATAATGATTTGCTCACACGGAACAGCATTCGAAAGAGTATGAGCGGCGCCAACCAAACTGTCATATGAAACTTTTTCCTCTGTTCAAATTGAACATTGAATCACTGTAGCCACGTAGATTAGAAAGTCTCACATTTTTGTATATCATAATTGAAATATTCAGAATTTTATGAGATATCAAGACTGTCTACAAAAAATTTGCTATTTAGTATAATGAATACGAGTAGATATGAAGTGCTCTCATTTTTAATTAAATTACATTTTTATGCTGATGCAATATTTTTTTATTGACTTTGTATAACATTAAGGAATCATTTTTACTTATTTATATATAAATATATATACACATACATACTTTTATATACGATTATATATATATATATAAGTATATATATCACAATTTTGCATCGCAATTTAATGCACTTCATAAAGTTTTATGCAACTTCCTGCGTAAGTTAAACTCAAGTTAACAATTTATCATGGATATTTTTTCTTTCTTTTTTTTTTTTTTTTGAAGCATATTGCCTATTTTTATTACAACAACAAAATATACACAAAACTTAACATTAAAATGAGCACATAATAGACTTTATTATTATAAAAATCATCAGTTAATAGCGTGCTATGCTAGAGGCAAGCAAGTGAGGGACGAACAACAGCAGTTAAGACAGTGGTTATGTAGAATGGCAGCAGAAACAGCTAGCCAGCAACATCTTTATGTTATAACAAAATAGCAGTACATATTCATAACGTTTTTATTATGCTCGCATAATACTAACAGCAACACCAGTGGATGTGCTTTATCCGGCAGTTGTATGTGGGCATGAGCCGAGTGATTACACACGCATACATATTTAATACTTAGTTATGACAACGAAATGTGCTTCATTTGAACGCCATCTTGGAATTGACCTCCTGCCTGCTGACCCAGTATAGAATCTGGAGAAAATTGCCTTTTTGAAATACTCAACAAATATTTCATAATTTTTTTGAGTACAGAAATGTTGTATCGGAGATGTCTAGAAATCGCATATAAAAAATTTTCAAACATTGATTAAGGCAGGGGCGGATACAAGGGGGAACAGGGGGAAATTCCCCTCCCCTCAAAAGATTATTAATTACTTAAACAGGCAAAGATGTGAACATAATTAGTTATTGTTGTTTTTAGTTATAACGAAAGTATAATAATTATAATTGCGCATTAAATCACTTTCCTTCTTTTTAAATGAAAATGTGCTGAAATAATTGTGATACCTAAACCAAATAAACCTGAAAGCTTAGTGTCCTCATATAGACTTATAAGTTTGCTGGTAATATTCTCAAAAATATTCGAAAGAATACTCTTGGGTAGATTGCTAATATAATTAGAAAATAAGAATATAGTTCCAGATCACCAATCGTCATAAGCACGGTACTCCTGAGCAATATCATCGCATAGTGAATATTGCCACTGACTTTCTGGAATCCAAAAAATATTGCTCTGCCATATTTTTGGATATTCAACAAGCATTCGACAGAGTTTGGCATCAAGGGCTATTATACAAATTAAAAAATTTACTCTATTCTATTTAGTCTTAAAGTCCTATCTACATAAAAGATCATTCTATGTCAAAGTAAATGATGAAACATCAAATAAAAGCTGGAGTACTACAGGGCAGTGTTGCTGTGGGTCCTGCTCTTTATTAAATTTTTACCTGCAACTTGCCTGAAACTGATGTTGTTACTATTGCTACTTATCCAGACGATACTTAGCTATATATATTAGCTATATTGGATCGAACCATTATAGCTCTCCTGTTTCTGGTACTAATGTAATACAAAGTTTATGAAATGCTCTTTTTACATAATTATTAATTTTGGAAATGAAGAGCTTTTGTAACGTAGCCTCGGCCAAGGATAAATCATTTTCGGGTCATAGCTGACAGCATTTTATTTGTCTCTTTACCATAGTTTTAAAAATTTGTTTACAATTTTCGTATTCCATGTTATTATAATAGATGTTTTTGTGTGATACAACTTAACTTGTACCATCAAATCACCGCAGTGATCCATTTGTACATTTTTTAAGAATTTAACCCCATCTGGGAATGGAATTTGAGGCTGCTGGAACACCAGCCAAACACTCATTCATCATTTAGTTCTTAAATGCTAAATGGATAAATGCTAATGGCCAAGGATAAATTATTTTCGGGTCATAGCTGACAGCATTTTATTTGTCTCTTTACCATAGTTTTAAAAATTTGTTTACAATTTTCGTATTCCATGTTATTATAATAGATGTTTTTGTGTGATACAACTTAACTTGTATCATCAAATCACCGCAGTGATCCATTTGTACATTTTTTAAGAATTTAACCCCATCTGGGAATGGAATTTGAGGCTGCTGGAACACCAGCCAAACACTCATTCATCATTTAGTTCTTAAATGCTAAATACTCGAGTGCCAGTTCAACGAGCTCGATTTTCAGGTAGAGATTTGAATCCACTAAAAAAAAAATAATACAAAAATTATAGGTTTCGGGTCGATATAAAGAAAATTCCAGATAGGAAAGAGAAAATCTGAATATAAGGTAGGAATCAGCGACCTTGAATTATTCTTAAATTTCTATTAATCCTCGACCCATTTTAAACCAATTTAAAACTGAAAACTGAATAAATGTTTCGTATTGTTAATATTTTCCACGATCCTTTACCTTGGAAATAGATCATAGAAATTGTGAAATGATTTGCTACAAGAAAAGGTTTTTTTTTTTCCAAAATGCGTTACGTTCCAGTAAGACATCGAAATAAAGTTTATGAATAAGCAAAAAAAAAAAAAAAAAATGCTAACGTATGTAACGCTCCAGCGTTCATATGGAGAATTTTTATTTTTTATCCCCCCCAAAAATGATTCATGTGTCCGCCACTGATTAAGGCGACTACTGAAGATCTGATTTCTTATGCAAAAATGTAGGTGAAGTGCCTGAAAATGCGGATAACGGAATAGATAATGATTTCTGCGGACAAGCATAGCAGAAAACGCAGAAGATTCATAATCAACTGGCAGCGCGCTATTAAAAACGAAATTTTGGAAAATTATTCAATGAAATTAAAATCATTGCGGTAGACCGAAACCAATGGAATAGTTTTGATGTGTAAACATTTTAGCTCACGGTATGGGCAAAATTGCAAATGTTTAAAATGTAACAGTGACTGTAACATAAAATATAAGATAACTGTAACGTCCAGTTCCCTTCTCGCTCACACTACTGCGCGGCATGACTGTGCTACTCTAAACAACAAAGAGAAAAAGAGAGGAAGCGGAGTTTGTTTGTTTATGTTTCGATCAATTTACTCACACATACCAACGAAACATACGAAAACAAAATGTGTGTGTACATTTAATCGTGGCAGAATTATTTGTTGGTGTTAAACGTGTGGAGATCGACTAAACCATACAAGCAGAGACAACACAGACGTAGCCGTAGCAAACATAGGCGTTTGATAGGTTTTGCATTCGGTTAGTTAGATTGAATTAAAATGAAATATTTTTTAAAATGTAAAAACAATACAAAATGATAAGTAATAAAGAATCTTGGTTTCAATAAATGTATAAACAAAATGTAGCGATAATGATAGCAATCCACGGCATTATAAAAATTTTGCTTTGTACATTAACCTTAGAAAGGCAACACTTTTTTTGTTTATGTAAACAGCAAAAATGTTAAACAGAAAAAATCAAACTTATTTATTATAAAATCACTTATTTACTTTAATAAAAATAAATTGTTTCTTATTTTTATTAAATGCAGTTAAGGTAAATCTCTTTGCGGTGCTTTTAAAAAGTAGTGGTGGCTGGTCACCCCTGTTGCCTTTCTAAGGTTAAATGCGGAAAGCACTTATTGTCACCTGAGAATTGTTTTGGCGTATGTGTGTACAAATTCATATGCTTATACGCCAAATCAATTCTCAGGCGACGTTATGTAAAATTTTCACATCTAATAAAATTTCAAATCGACAGGAAGAAAAAATGCAATTGCAGCTGCGTATATGCGAGCATATCGTGCCCGATACATTGAGTAAAAGAAAAATAATGCAACTACAACACATCAGCCCTATTCACGATTTGGTGCAAATGCAAAATATTTCTTCTATCACAACAACAAATATATGCGACATGGAATAAAAATTTGCATTTGCAATGATGCAAGACCATTTGCAATTTATAGTGAATTGGGTTATTTTACATATATAAAAGATAATAATATCTAATAAATTTTTAAGTTTATAAAAGAATTGTTTTAATTTGAATTATTTACCTAAGCATATAGATTATACATCAAATCCCTATATATGGCTATACATATGTAAGCTTATGTATATGGCATTCAGTTGGCTTAACTGTTTACACATCAAATATCTTGCGTGCCTTGCACACATCCTTTTTTTTAAGGTTTTATGTTTCTCCTGGGCAAAATAAATCAAAAAGACGAATATTAGAAGTAGATCAATTAGCTCTTAGGTTCAAAGCTAGCTCCTAGTGAGTGTTTTTCTTACTGGGTAGTGGTGGCATGACATTCGACTTATGATAATGTTGGCGTAATTTCCTTATTCTTTCCGATTTTCACTTTTATGCTGTTGCTATTTGGCATATGTAGAATTAAAATTGACATTTATGTGGCATTAGGATTTAACGTTTATTGAGCGGGTGTACGCATGTACCACCATCATATGTGATTAGACGTCATTCTTTCCATTTCAACTCCATAATGACAGTTGATGTTAATAACATTTTGTTAGATACATACAATACATCCATGCACTAATATTATGTTGCTTTTGTATTATTAACATCTGCAATTTATGCGATTTAATTTTGTATGAAGTTATATGCTCTTAAGAGATAACAATAATAAAAAATTAATATCAAATCTGTTGTATACGAAAAATATTAAATAGCTAATGATCTTCTATGCAATGTACATAATATAGTCTGTCTATAGCAGTGTTTTTTAAAGTATGCGCTTGAGTCGATGGTGGAAGTATCAACATTGGTAGCAGCTTAATAATATTTAAAAGAAGTTCACTCATTTTAACACGAATTGCAAATTTTGCAGTTACTTCTATTACTTTTATGCCACAATAGCCCATTGAGGACATAGGCCAAGCTTTTCGCATTGACATATTCGAGTTGTATCGAGCATCAAACCTGGGTATCCAGCGTAACGCAGTTTAACCCTTCCAGGAGGAATAGATAAACAGCTTTTTACAACATATTTCTATACTAGGTACAGGAATGAGAAGAAAACTACAGTATCAATGAGCAAGATAGAAATCGTTCTTTTGTAGTTAACTTTTAAAAACAGCTCTTCTGTATTCAATCACTTTTTTTAAACCGCAATTTATTTTGATAAAGGAAGGAAATTATTATTATGTTGAATTAAGTATAGTGCAGGAAAATGAATTATTTAACCTTTTTGCATACACTATTACCACAATACCAATAATATCTAACACAAAAAATGAATGAAAAATCATCTCAGCCTAACATATAATTTTTATAACTATAAAAAGCAAAAACTTACAATTATAGAAAATGGCAGCAAAGAAAAAACCAGAAAAAATAAGTACCCCAAGATAATTGTATGTAAAATGCGTAAAGAGAGAACAATAGAACTGCTAATTGCGCTACTTGTGTTGAAATAAAGTGCTACGTAGAAAGTACAGTGGGAAATACACATTCCCTACTCAATACCCAAGCAATCATCATCAACTAGCAACGTCGTCGTCGACGTCGTCATCATCAATGCAGGTGCATTTCAATGGAAAACATTATGTATGCAATACACTAACAATGAACTTGATGGACGTGCTGTGATCTGTAGAGCATACATATGTATGAATGTATGTATGTATTTGTAACCATGAATGCATGTGTTCATGTGTATGGTCATGTATTTGTGTAGGTGCCTTTCGCTGTAATGGTGGCATTGAAAATTGTTTCCATGCAATTGGCTTCATCGAGAAAGAGAATAGTAGCCATCTGCATTGAAATCTGTTGCAGTTGTTGGAGTTGTTGTTGCTATTCGAATGGATAAATAAATGAACGAATGAATGGTTCATGTATTGGTGTGGTGCTATATAGTTATATACATACATATGTACCTATGTATGTTCGTATGTATGGGTAAGGTCCATTAGGCGTAACAATGTGGCATGTTCATTTATACGGAAACAGTGAACTACTGGACTGTACTGAATGGACCAACTCTGCTGTAGTGAAGTGCGCCATAATTGTTAATTATTTTATTGTGGTTAACTTTTGTGTGAATTCATGTATGTATATTGGCATATGTATGTGTGTGATTGTGTTAGTATGAGGATTTTGATTTCTATGAATGCATTTGATTGTTAGATAAGTTATTATCTTTCATACAATACACCTAATATTTAAATGCAATTATATTATTTAAATAATATGTAGATACAGTCATGAATTAATCGGTTTAATTAAATGAAACTATGAATTCGAAATAAACATATCTAAAACTTTTTTATGCCAGACTTCAAGTCAGGAAATATTATGGGAGTTAAAATCACCGCATCATATTCATTAATGCAATAATTTTCAGGGACATAAAGAGACAGCTATAAAGAATATTTTAAAAAATTAAATTATTTTCAGAGAATTTGTTTTAAAAATAAATTACCACACATACAAACTGATTTGTACTTGTGGTAATTATATTTATTAATTTGTATTTATATTCTTCAAGGAATAAAAGCTATATGCTATATAACTGGTTGAATCTCAACACCGCAGGGGTCGGGTCCATTACTTGCTCCGATCGATTCCATTAACAAATTGAGACAAGTGTTGATTCCATCTGCAATAGTCGATTCGCTCATGGCCAAACATTTGTTGATATCCTCTTCATATGGATCTAATTCGTTTGGAATATTGCTTGGATCAACAATACTGTCATCGCTCGAAAATTCATGTATACAATCAGCATCAACTCACTTGCCTCAATTGAATCATAAATACAATTCCTCAATTTCTTCAGCGCTCAAATTTAACAGTTTATAACGCTTACTACTGCCGCGGTCCATTGCTTTATATACTTTAATATATATATGTACAGTTAATTGACCATCGCTTAATTGGGTTTCCTATTTAAATGCAATAGAAATTTTACATTTTTATCTCCAAATGCACTCAAACTAAAAAGTTGTACATTTTCATCGATGCAATTAAGTGATGATTACTGTAGTGGGATAGAACAAGTTTTTTGGGAAGTTTTTTGGGGTTTTTAATTTTTTGAGGTTAGGGACGACATGTAACATTTTTCGTGGAAAAGGCCTTGTTGTATTCGAAACTAGAGATAATAAGCTTTCATTTGAGCCCAAACATGCTCTGAAATACCTTAGCCAATTTTGGACAGGGGGAGGGGGTCTCCCCATTGACAGAGAATGTCCCATATATATATATATATCATTTGGGAAGTTTTCTGATGACTTGGGACACGTGAGACACGAAAAAAATTTTTTTGGAATTTTTCATTTTTTGAGGTTAGGGACGACATGTAACATTTCCCTTAAAAAATAATATTAGATTCATGTTAATCAGCTGAAACTACACAAAAATAAGCTTTTCCAGTTGTTTTATGATGATTTTGGTAAGCGTAAGACCCGAAAAACAACCATTTCGAACATTTTTTGAGGTGAGGTGAGGACAACACGTGACATTTGCCATGGAAATTAAAATTAGATTCATATCCAGCGAAAAAAAATATAAGAAAAAAACTTTATCTGTTTTTTTATGATGACTTGGGTAAGCGTACGCTTGATAAAACTATTATTTTGAGGTGAAGTGGTAGACTTGCAGCCGCCATATTGGTCCGCCATCATGTAAAATCAAAAAAGGCCTTGTTGCATTTAAAACTAGAGATAATAAGCTTTCATGTGAGCTCTAAAATACCTGGAAAAATAAACATATTTTCCATACAAAATTTTAAGTTTTTGGCCAAAAAAAGGCCAAAAATCGAAAATTTTGTGTGGGAGGTACCCTTATTTTTTATTATATTGCACTGTAACTTTCAGAATCTTTTTTTTAAAAAAAAAAAAAAAAATTGTGCGAAATTTCAAGTCATTACGATTAGAAATAAGGGTGCTTCCCATACAAATAATCCAATTTTTTGCCATTTTTGTACATTTTAAGCCTTTTTTGTTCAAATTGAGTAGCAAAACATAATTTTATCGACAAATCAATGTCAGATTCGGTTTTCTCGTACCAAAAAACTCCATAGCAAAATATTGTAATGCTGTTTCTATTTTTTTTAATGCTGTGTCCAAGTCGAATCTTGAAAATGTTGAGAAAATACCTATTTTCAAAAATTGGAGGGCTCGGAACTCAAAATAGAACTATACTTTCATTGGAAAAGTTGGTTAAAATGATCCATAGAACACAAGTAGGGGGTACCAAACATCAACTCTTCTTGACCCACCCTAATATATATATATATATGCGGTATGATTTTTCAATATAAAAATTTGAAAAGTATCATTATTTTCTGTTCCTGATAATTTTATAAGAGTTGGTTATAAGTCTAATACCAAAAAGGTTGGTGCAAACCGTTTACTACATTTTTACTGGATGATCAAAGAGAATTGAAGATATTCCAAGCAAATTTTGGATAAGAGCTGATAAATGCATCCAACGAACTCTTTGCCTCTTCTATTTAAACAGATCAGCTGAAAATTCGTATGCTGCCACCTGCTTTATTACTTTTAAGTCTATGAATATCTGCTTTCCTCGAATTGTCAGCACTTTAAACACCGAAGCGTTCCTTTCATTTATTGGAACATGATCCATTTGATAGTCAAGTGGTCGAGATGCTACAAATTTTCATGCTTGTTTTCGTCCTGAAGTTTATCTACTTCAATTCATAATCAGTGATATTATTGTTCGTGAAGCTAAAGTTGCAAATGAAGAGTTTCCCTAAATGTATTGTTTGCAATTTAGGCAGTAAAGTAAATTTTATTTGATTACAATTTTTCTTTTAAAGATAGGGGATAATTTTTGGAATGTGCAGGGTTGCTTTCCAAATGCGGATTTCTTTCCAGACGAGAGCTTACCTCCAGATGGAGATTTGTTTTAAGGGGGAATTTCTCTTCAAGAGATGTGGTATTGTTTTTAGACAGAGATTCGATTTCAAATGAGGGTTTGTTTCCACACGGGGCTTTGTTTTCAAATGAGATTTGGTTTCAAAACGATTATTCGGTTTCAGACAGTGACTCGTTTCAAGGCTTTGTGGCTGGTTCCAGGATAGGCCTTTTTCCCCGACACTGATTCGCTTGCAGATAGGGTTTTGTTTCTCAATTGGACGGACAAGGCTTTGTTTCTAGACAATGATTTGTTTCGAGACGGTCTTTGTTCTAAGCAGAAATGTATTCCTAGATGGGGTTTTACTACCACCAGACAGTGATTCGTTGCTGGACAGGGTTTTATTTTCAAACGGACTTTGTTCCCAGATGTCAGTTTGTTCCTAGACGGTGATTTGTTTTAGACGACCTTCGTTTTCAGACGGAGATTCGTTTTCAAATGGTGGTTCGTTTCCAAACGAGGGTTTGTTTCCAGATAGGGCTTGGTTTTTAGAAGATAACTTGCTCCCTGCAGTGGTCTCGCTTTCAAACGTGGACTCGTTTCTGGATTGGCTTTGTTTCTAGACTGCTAATCGTTTTCAGACAAAGCCTTGTTTCTAAGATTAGCTTCCAGATTATATTTTATTTCACTTTGGACTTCGTTTCTAAGTAAGGCTTTGTTCTTGATTTGTTATTAGAAAGGGTTTTTCGTTTTTAGATACGCATTCATTTTTCACAAGACTTTGTTTCCAGTTAGGATTTCGATCTCGAAGACTCGTTCCCAGGAGAGGTCTCGGTTCAAAGCAGGATGTAGTTTTGTTTTTAACGATAATTCTTTCCAGAAAGGGGGGGATGGTGGGGTTTTCTCGACTGTAATTCATTAGCAGACAAGGTTTCGTTTCTAGGGGTGATCGTTTCCTAGACGATAATTCTTTTTCAGTCGAAGAATCAAGTTCAGAAGGAGACTCGTTACCTAATAGTGATTAATTTCTAGATGGAAACTAGTTCCAGAAACTGGTTTATTTGTGATTCGATTACAGACAAGGATTTGTTTCTTGGTTGTAATTTCTTATTAATCGCGATTTCATGGTTAGGTTTTCAAAAGATGCCGGGCTCCCAAATTCAAAGCTTTTTGTAACAAAGAATCTTTGTTCCCATACAAGAGCTAATTCCAGACAAGGCTTCATTTCCAGACGGGTCTCATTCCCAATGAAATTTTTTTCTCAAGCAGAGTTCTGTCTACAAACGTTCGATTGTTTTCATGAACCGATATATGTTTTTATAAAGCAATTTTTTTAAACGAAGCTTTGACAACGATCGTCTTTGTTACTAAACGAGAGTTTGGTTTCTCTCTATAGAGCCTGAAGAATATATTCTCTAATGTTACTTCTTTTTTTGTGGAATATTCTCTTCTAATATTCATATGTTCTCCTTCCAAAAATGGCCTGTGATTAGAAATAAAAAAATTTTTAAGATCTTTGGAGTTTTTTTGAGGAAACAATGAAGAAACTTAAACTATGTTTGATCCAATAAAATTGGCTTCAGTTTTATTAAAGAAAAGTATTAAAAGTAAGCACAAAGATCTTCACTCAGGGTCTTTTGTACTCGAAAAATATTAAAAATTCCTCAAAAAGGACATTCAAAGTTTTTTGAAACGACAAAAACTTTCTATTCACAGTGTTTGTCGGTGTGCTCAGATTTTCAACCTATTAAAGATAAGTTTGTCTTAGGATATATATTTGGAATCAACTATTAAAGATTGGAGATTGCAATTGTGTTATTTTATGTTGCTAAAGTACAATTAAATTTTAACGAAACCATAGTAAAACCAAAACTACTTCAGCTTGAATTGTTAATCTTTGCAACAAGGAAACAAACAATTCACCTACTGAATTATTAAATTTTCTATTTTCTTTTTTTTTTTTTGTAGAAAAAATCCTCAGCTCAACTCAGTTACAAATGTAAATATTACCTAAGGTATAAGTTGCAATACAATATTTTATAGATTCTACATAACATACATACGTATGTACATATCATTACAAAACACTACCGCAACTAAGGTAAACTATACTATACACCAACACACGAACAATATCACAAACAACCACAACAAAGTTCCACACATAAAACAAACAAATTGCAAAATAAAAACAAACCCTTGAGCCCGGCATGGTGGTGCAGATCACATGGAATACACGAGTTGCAAACATCTGAGAGTCTGAACGCTGCTATTCGCTCCTACTGCCGCTTTCGCTGCCGCATTCGGCATCTGACTGAAATCTCAGTTGCATTTCAATTACCCGAATCAAAAGTCACACAAGCGGAAAATGATTATGAATTTCTTATGAGCATTTCACAAGAATTTCATATTTCACTTGCATACTCACTCGAACACATGAGCATATGAGCATGAATAAAGTTTTACAGTGAATGCTGCACGGCGTTCGGCATTTATGAGAAGAAGTTTTCTTCGGAAACTTTTCTTCATTTATTGTGTAGCTTTATAGGAGTATGCATATGCATGCATGTGTGTTTGGATGTGTGAGTGTTTTCGGTAGCATTCAAAAATGAATACACCTAATATTCATGCATAAATATGATGTCGTCTCCCATTCCTCCTTCCTATTGCCTTCTTATAGTTACATACATGCATACAATGAAATCGGCTTATAAGCGAAGCGAACAAATGTTATAAAATTTCGAGTTAATATCCGGAAATGTATCATCAAATGCTCACACTCACACTGGCTCCCTCACACCTACACAGTGGCAGATGCGCTGTTAGCGCTGCCAACATTAACACCAAAAATTTTAGGCCATATTTTTCCGGTTGTTTTGTTGTTGTACCTGTACAACGACAACGACAACAACAACAACCACAATACAACATACTAGAGCTGTAACGGAACTACATATTGCACAAAATTGTTTCGTAATCTGTCTGTGAGTGCAATGAACCAAAATCCTCATACATACATATACCATTCACACATACATATACATATTTGATAAATCACATTTCCCATACATATGAACTAAAAAGACTTTCGCATTATAAATGCTTCTAAATTTCAATCAGATCGTAATAGTGATGCAAGAAAATTCAGTTCAGTTAATCAGTTTTTGAAATTTGATCTCCAGTGCTATTAAATGCACATCATTTGGAACTTAATGTAAACTAGTATAGGGTAGTGAACATTTCGCTGAACGTTGACCTGGTGGTATTGGCAATATGATCAATTGGGCAGATATCTCGAAGAACCCTATTTAGCCTTCTTTTGGTTTTATGGACTCTTATTTTTTTTAAGTGGCTGTCGAGGTTAAAAAATCAAGCAAAGGATTTTAGTCGCGCTATTTGTATTAAAAAAACTTATACAAAAAAAAATATCTAGCCTATAGCAAATATTTTTCAAACTCCATTTTTCTCATTTTTCTTCTCTCTCAAATATCTTTTTGTGAACAATCTTTACCCCTTTCTCCAGTACTTCGCTTGTTTTAATTTATATTTTTCCCTTCTTTCACACTGTCTCCTCTGACTTTTCTTTTCTTCTTCCCTCAGCCTTTTTGCCACTAATTTCTTTCCGTTCTCTCTGTTTCTTCTCGGGCTTTTATATTCCCTCTTTAAGAAAAGAATTCCTGCTTTTCTCTCTCCCACACCCTTTTCCCCTTTCCTCCTCTCGCGTCCTCATATATTTTTCCACCTCACAATATATTCCCGTCTCACAGTCTCTCCTCCAGCATTCCCCCTTCAAATATTTTTTTCCTCTCTCCCGCTTTCTCCCCTCCCACAATAGCTCTCCTATATTCTCACCTCTTACATTCTCCACCTCTCTCTCTTCTTTCTTTGCCAGTTCCCGGTTAGTACTTCCACCTCTTAATTTCCACCTCTTCCCCTCTTCAGTTTACCTCTCTTTACTTCATCCTCTTCACTTTCCTCCATCATTTCATTCTCTTCTCTTCATTTTCTTCACTTACTTTTTCCCCCTTTCCCCCCCCCGCCCTCCTTCTCATTTCCTTTTCTTTTCTCCACTCCCCTTTTTCACTTTCCCCTTTTCTTAGTTCCCCCCTTTTACTTTTCTCTATTTGCAATCTCTTTTCACCTCCTCTCTTTGCACTTTTCTCTCTCTATTCACTTATCACCCTTTACTCTCTCCCTTTTTGCTCCTTCTATTCACTTTAACGCCTTCACTTTCCCTCTCTTAACTTCTCCCTTCTTCAACACTCACTTTTTTACATCCTTTCACTGTCCCGTATATATTTTTCTTTCTTCACTTTCCCCTATTTGTTTTCTTCGCTTTCACTTAACTTTTCCCCTATACATTTTTCTCCTATTTACTATCCCTTCCGTATACCCTCTGTACTTTTTCTTCCCATTATCTTTCTCGTTTGTTCATTTCCCTTGTCTTGTCGCTTCTCCTGGTCTTCATGCCTCAGTCACCTCTACTCTTCAATCTTCTTCTATCTCTTTTACTTTCTTCCTAGCTGCAGTAAGCGCTAAAAAAGCGGAACTATAATACTTCCTTTATAATGATAAGTGAAACTCTAGTATAAACTATATGCTTGCAACTAGCTCCGACCACTTTTTATATCTTTATCGCTTATCGAGTACGCAGATACCCATTATTAAATAGCTCAATATATTCTTTAATTTTGGAGTGTACTAAAATGTTTATACATAAAATATGATTACCGCTCAAGCACAAATAGCAATGATGCATATCAAAATGAAAACCAATACCAAGAAAAAAACGAACACAAAAACATAAACAGTAAACAATTTGTAGTATGTATGTGTGATATCAAAAATGGAAATGACCACAGCAACAACACCAAAAACAACAAGTACCAGCTACTAACTATAACAATAAATATATGGTAAGCAGCATAAACATAAGAAAAAGAAGCAGGGTCAGCAACACTTTGTTATGCAAGCAAATAACATGAAATGTCTCTCTAAAACATTCGTATGGAAATTGTATGTAACTCATACGACATGAGGTGCTTGACTGGAAACAGCAACAACAACAACAACTGTTTAATAATTCTCAACTTGATGATGCATTTATTTTCTTTATTCCTTTTTTTTTTTTGTAGCCTGAGTTCATGTTTTTGCAATTTTTTTCACTTGGTTACTTTGTTGGTAATAATTAAAAGGCATCAACAAACACACACATGAAAAAAAAACTGTGGATGACGACGGATTGTAGTGTAGTATAGTGGCACTTGTACGACTACACCTAATAGCTAAACTTTTGTAAAACATTCCCATACACATAAAGGTAAAAAAGATGAAGTTTTTTTTTTTCTATTTTACCCAGAAACTTTGTTGTTTACACGTGTGAGTACTTCGTATACGAGTACACTGTGTGTACCTATAAAATTAAATTAAAGCACTGTAATTGTGAGATTTGCTGCAGCAGTTATCACTGCTACCTTGATGTTAGTGCTATATTGCTGCTGGCTGGCTGACTGCCTGACTAGTTTATGCATCCATCTTGTGGTCTTCGTACTTTATAAAATTAATGTGCACCTTGATTACTTACATACACTTGCTTTCGCTAAAGTAACCTACCTACATATACATATATGATATGAAAACTTTCTTGTGTCTGCCTGTTATTTTTACAGCTTGATTGGTTGAGATTCCATCTCTGATGCTTGCACATATCCTTACTTGCATAAATATGTGTGTATGTATGTGTGTTCTAGAGATGGACACTGCTGTATTTTAAGCATGCTTGAATTGTTAATTGAATTTCGTATACATAAGTGAAAAGTAAGCAGCAGCTTCATATTAAGTTTTAATATACGTATTATTTAGATATATATGTGTGTGTGTGTATGTGTGTGTGACTCTATATGCGAGGTAGTTGCACAAGCCAATTTACGTCTCAATTCAATTTATATGCGATACACTGAATACAGTGGTAGAACATATTTGTGGCCAGAACAAATCTATTTTCATTTCATGCTCATTTCAAAATTAAAATTTTAAATTTTCCAAAAATATATTAAATTTTTCTTATTTCACTGTTTCAAAATTTAAAGAAATGCACATTCCGATTTAAGATCCCAAGTCTTTGGGATATTGATATTATATTATTAATTTTTCCGATTTTTCGATTACTAACCACCGAAGCTAGGAATTCTGCACGAAGCTTGGCCTGATTTTTCAACGGACAGTTGTTCAAAAAAAAAAAAATAAAACAAAAATAAATAAATATTTCAAAAACCTCGAAAAATTGCTCCATAAAACCAATTTTTTTCTTATGAATTTTAAAACAATTTTTGCCCTTGTAAAAAAAAGTAAAAGTATTTTTCAAAATTTATATAAAATTGTCGTTTTATGGAATATTTGGATTCAGCGACCGAAACTCTACCAGAAGTGATACATTTGGTCCATGTTGTTCATACGAATACGTGTTGAGTACCCAAAACTCTGAGAGTTTCGTTCGAATCTCATCTTTTTACACATCATATAATTTTTTCACTAAAATGGGTGTGTTTGAGCACTTAAGGGTTAAGTATTATATAAAAGTTTTACATTCAATTCAAAAATTTTGAAACTAATGCCCGAAACTTCACTTGTTCAGTTTTAAAAGTTGCTACTTAAGGCGAATATTCACCTGGACTTTTTTTTTGTTAGGGTTTGGTATGATCCCTAAATGAGAGATTTAAATTGTTAAATTAGATTTAAGTAATTTTCAAAATTATTTAAAAAATACTTTATATTCTGTAATTTTAATGCTCTGATTGCAGAGCGAACTCCTTCAGGACCGTACGGAAACCCGAGTAGATAGTGCAAGTCTGGAATCATATTCTCTGACTGCTTAAAACTTTGACTTAATGACTTTTTGTTTACCTCCATGGGCTTAAACTGCCTCTGTGATTCGAAACGAACTTTTTTCAGAACTTTTGTACTGGATTTTTAATAACTATTTTTAAAGAGAAACAAAGTCGTTTAGTGTTAACTATTCGCTTAACTATTTTTAGATGATAATGAAAACAGAGGCGTTGGAGCAAAACCGAAGACAGATTCATATTCACTGATCCCTTTTATAATCCTTTTATAATATAACAAGTTAAAAAATTGTGGACTTTAGGATCACCCATGACATTCATAACCCCTTGGTATTTTATTCTTACCGTTGCATCTTTCCACAATGTGTTATTATGACAAAAACCTTTATCGCAATTATCTGTTATCTCTATAGAATTAAAACCAAAAAAGTTTTGAAGCAATAACAACTTCTGGAAGGACAGGGTCATAGTACCAAAAAAATAGAGGAAACTACTTGTTTTGAGTCTGCTCTTTGAGACGACCTGAACCACGCAGAGTTACTAAAGCCAACTGAAAAAGATAGACTTTTTCTGGGGATATTTATGCTTTTATGGTACAAGCAATAAAAAAATCAGTGATGGACAAGATTAACACTGATTTATACCATAATACTTCAAAAGACATAAGCTGGGTTTTGGCAGAAAGAAGAAGGTTAAGGTTAAACTTCTGCATTATTACCTGAGAAATCGGTCTCAAATTGGTCACCGGAAAACAGTTCCCGAAAAAATAGTTTGGCAACATCTTTTTAAAACTGTTAAAACTCACCCAACAAAATAAGACGGAATTTGAAGTGTTTCTAATGTTTTGGCGGTACTGTACAATATCAATTAATAATATCCAATTTATTTCGTAAGTTTCTATATCAGCGTTTCAGATGGCTCATTCACGTGTTTCATTGCGTGTTATCGTTCAATGAATAAATACATGAGAAATTAGGTAGAGCTCTGTATATCAGATTAGGTGCTGTTGATAAACGCATGTTTATCCTATTGTACCATACCGAAATATCCTAGTAACTTTTTTATTCTAGTAGAGTTTTGAAATTCAAGAATGTTTCCTGGCAAGATCTTGGATAGCTTACAAAAATAATTCTCTTGCTAAAAATTACTTGTCCAATGTTTACGGATTGAAATTTTAGTTTAAAGCAATGTTCATTTAGAAGGCAGTGCCGTATAAAGAGTCCTTTTACCTTTCTCATGTTATCTTTGTTTTGACTCAGCAATATTATTGGAGTGGGGGGAATAGGAATAGTTTTATGTTAATCATACATAGTGAGTTGGACCAAAATTTTTTAGTATTGGATAAAGTGAGGGTTCCGAATGAGATAAAATCAACTGACTTGGCCGATTAATCAGCGTTTTCATGACTAATACGCAATGGAGAATAATTAAGCTCATAGCTGATAGTTATTCTTAAGGCTCTCAGATAGGAAATTCGTCGATCGGGGGAAAAATCGGGGAATTTGGAAAACAAATTTTTGTTAAATAATAAAAACACATTTTTTGAAATCTATCAAAAATTCAATTTTTTAGAGATAAATATAAACAATTGCTAATATTATTTTCTGATATGAAAAAAAATTTGCAGTACTTTTAAATAAATGGGATCCAAGGTTCGTTAATGAAGTGTTAAACCAATTTGTATTTTTTACAAACTTCTCTAAATCTCTGATATCAGCAGATGCGAGGTCAGCTAGATTATTGCAGAAGGGTTGACCTAAAGAAGATATACTAAGTTTGGCAAGTTATATCATAATTAATTTTCATAGGTGTTTGGAGCCTGACATTATACTTTCGTTTCCAGTCGTAAAATCATCATGTCAGACACGTATTTTTTTAGTAACTACCTGCTCAAGTTTGTGGAAGGAATACAAACAAACTAATCCTCCGATAACCGATAAATTTTTAAACGTTCAAAGTCTGACAATGCCCTCAGGGACCTTCTGTATTGATACAGCGTGTGATGCGTATAATTGTTTTTCTTTTTATCCAATATGTTTGGTATAGTGTTCACAGAATCGTGTCGAAGCTGATTTCAATCGCTTCTAAACATCGCATTTATATAAGTCATGTAGGCTGAGGCTGTTGGAACTAACAATATTGAAATATCGCTTCGTTGAAAATGTTATAGGTCCCTAGGGACCTTGTCGGCTATCGGAAGGTTAAATTGAATTATAAATGTTACAATAACATTGAATATGAAAATAAGCTGCTCGCATATTATTGTGATTAGTATTTTTCAAATTTTTGCTAATAAAGTATTGATTTTCGGGGAATTTTGAATCAAAATCGTTGAATTAGATTGAAAATCGATGAAGTTCACTTTAGTTATTGTACAATTTCAATGGTCTGAATAGTTGGCATAGACCTAATTGTCCAGGAGTTCAAAGATTTGAGGGCAGTTTGATAGTTTTAACGCTTCGGTGCATAGCATCGCATTATGTTATAATAGCTGCGTTTTATTCGCTACTTGCTTCTATTTATGTATAACTAGCAGCGATAATTGTATGGGAAAACAACAACAAAGCGGCAGAGATAACATGTATAATTATAGCTGTTATGTATACTTAACAAGTTGTTTAACTACATCAAATTCTATTGTGAACTGCTAATAGCGAAACAAGAAGCGTGATAGTTTGGCAAAAACAGAAAATTAAAATATTTTAAATGTCTGGCGCTGAAAATAAGTTAAAATCATCGTTATATATTTTTATAAAAAGTAAAAACTAAAAACAATTCCCGCGATTGACCGCAATGACTGGGATCCATTAAAATGTTTTAGCTCTAGCTGCTGAGCAGTTTCATTGTGAATAACATTATAACGAAGAAGAGACTTAACAACTTGGTCGTTTTATTCGCACACTGACTGGCGAATAAAAGATAGCCAATGTTAACTTCTCGTCGATCTGGCAACTGCCTTTTTCCTCCTATAATTCAGCTCCAGAAAGATAAAGAGCTTTATTTATTTAAAATTTCTTTTTTTATTTCTTCGCATTTATCCGAATTTGGTTTATTACAAATTTTTGAGTAATGTTATGTTAAGTAATGTAATATTAACCCTTAAACGACCAGTACGTCCGATTTCAACTAAGAACATACCTTGAGGTAGTGTTTGTGATTCCGAACAACGTTTGTTTTACATGTTTTCAATTAAATTAGTTTAAGGTGCCGTAATTTCAATTTACATGGTTGACCTCTGTAGTAATCTTTGGGGATTATCGGGAGAATAAAATGAAATGCATTCGCAATAATTTTTAAAAACAATTATTTGGCGTTATCCTATACCATTTGGAACAAATTTTTTAACACGGCAATATATTTATTATACGAAAATTCAAAAATAAAAAAACTTTTTCTTCAGTTAATGGCTCAAAAATTTTGCAAAACATGCTTCTCGAGTTAAAAATAACTGTAACAGTACAACAGTTGTAAATTTTCCATTCTTATTTATACATATCGATAAAGAAAACTTTAGACAGTAAGATTAGATGTTTATTTTGAATAGCGAACGTAAAATGGTAGCACAGGCCATCGGGGAAGTGGTTGGTCACTGCAGTGACCAATGGGTATTTAAGGGTTAATATAATATTTTTGTAAAATATCAACAGTTTTTTTCGTTTTAGATCACGAAATAAATAAATAATGAGTTCCGGACTTATCCACCTGTACAACAACCTGCTCAATAAAACATGCAAAAAAGAGTTTTTATAAATTATATATGGGGCATTCTCTGTCAACAGGAGATCACCCCCTGCCGAAAATGGGATAATGTATTTGAAGGCATGTAGGGCAATAATATCTTATTATCTCTAGTTTCAAATACCGCATGACGTTTTTGATTCGTCATGACGACGGACCAATATGGCGGCTGTAAGTCTACGACCTCCCATTGACAGAATAGTTTTATCATGAATACGTTTAACCAAGTCATCATAAAAGCACAGATAAATCCTTTTTTCGTATATTTTTCGCTGTATATAATCTAATATAATTTTCCCCGAGAAATGTTACGTGTTGTCCCTAACCTCAAAAAATAAAAAACCCCAAAAAGCAGATTTTCGTTCTCTCATTCACAAAAGTCATCAGAAAACTTTACAAAACTTTTCATTTTTTAACTCTAATTAAGCACGCAAAATGAAACGGAGACCTGCTACGATCACGTCGTTTTTCTGGGTAACACTTAAAGTATGTTACAGCCATGTTACGGATTATATACTTTAACCCTTTAAGTCCGAGAGCAAACCGATGTAGGGCGAAAAAAATTCATGTTTTTGCCCCGCGATTGATATCTTGGTCTAGCGCCATAATCTGTTTTTCGATTGCGAACACTCTTCGTGAGCAGAATATTCAACAATAATGGGACCGTATACAGCATAAGATAATTAAGTATGTGATTTTTGGGGAGGAATCTAAATCTCTGGTCTATATTACAATCGGTAGTAACTCAGCCATAAAATTTATAAAAAGAAACCAATTTTCTATAAGAGTTTATCAAAGAAACAATGAAATTTGAAATATTTCATAATTAAATCTTACTTAAAACACAAATTAACTATTTTGCGTTACTGTAACTCCAGCTTAATATGTAGAAAAAATTTATGATGTTTGCCTTAGGTCAATGCGGTTTCGACTGTAGCTTTTTCGCTCCTTCACATGCACACGATACTTGCTAGCAGTAAATGGTTTTTTGATATGTTATTTTTACAAAGCGGAGTTACCTTCAAAACCGCTGCATTGTAAATGAAAGAAAAAATACAAAAGTGTATATAAATAGAAAATAAAAATTAAAAAGAAAATAAAAAGTAAAGCGTTAAAAAAAAGCTATAGAATAAAAAAGGAAACAATTGTGTCCAATTGCTGCGGGCAGATTTGCTTTCTTCAACCAAAAATATATACTACATATGTATGTGTGTGTGTGTTGTATGCGTGTGTAGCCTTCAAAAGGATTTCCTTTTTACTTTTCATTATTCTTTTCAATTTTTACTTTTTTGTTTTTTTTTTGTACGTTACATAAACGAAGTGTGAAGAAAAAAAAATGTCATTGCACCTGCAATAACTTGGTAAACAACACTTTACACATGATTGCATTGCATACTTCTCGTATAGGCTCCGTTGTTGCTGAAAGCGTCCGTTCATTCTCTCGATGCAAGTCCTGCAACTGAAGCTACTCTCTCTCTGTGTGTTTGTTATTTTTCGTCTCATACTTAAGCCATTGTTTGTTCTTTGTTATTTGTTGGGAAAAACAAACATGTCTGCGTTTGTAGGTTTAAGGTGAAAATTAGAGAAGGAGGTAGAGGAAGTTGTGTATGTGTTGAAAAAAAAAAAAGAAAAAAATAACCGCAGACGACAAGTAACGCCTCTCGAGTGTTTGCGATGGGTATAACAAATTTTTACAAAAAGCATCATCATCATCGTCATCATCATCGTCATCATCATGTGTGGGTGTTTTGTTAAAAATTACAGTGTAAATGAAAATAGAAGAGAAAACATTAATAAAAATAAAGTGTTTGAAAAATATATTAAAATTTATATTTTAAATTTTACTTATTAAAATAGTGGAATTCTTAGAACTGGGTGGACCAGGCTTAGGAATGAAGAACTCTACAGTTATTTTTTTATTTTTTTGAAAGAAGAGTAGATCAAATTAACGCAAACTTAGGTCTGTCTTTATCTTCCACTAAGGAAAAACATTTTTGTATTTAGACCTAAGAGTTTCACTAGTAGTTTGAAGTAACCGATACACATTCAATCAGACAGAATTATATATATATATATATATAGTGGAATGAATAGTGGAATGAATTACTGAAAAAATTTTCTAATAATGTAATTACGATTTTTCGACTGTTGACAGAAAAAAAGACCATTTCTTAGCTGAAAAAAAAAACAAAATCAAAAGCTTCTAGCTTATTTAAATTATTAACACTTGAATGCTTGCCAAATATAATTTACACCTTCGTTTCACAATTACAACAACAACAAAATAAGTAAGCGACTTCGAATGGAATGAAGAAGTGAAAATTCTGCTTCAAAGTTAACTAAAATTTTGAACTAAGTTGAAAGTTTTTATCAGAAACGTAAAAGTGGCAGCAAAGAAAAAACAAAATTGGTAGGCATGGTTACAAAAATTAGTACAAAAAAAAAAAAGTAACAGAAAGAGTTAGAAGAGCGACAGACAGTCATAAGTGAGCACTAAAAATCAACTTATTCACATAACTCTTAGTTATTTATACTGAGAACTGAACTTTTTTTTTTTGTTTAAAAAAGTTGTTCAATCTATGCCGCGAAAAATGGCTGCTGTCATGGTAACACCCACTAGCAACAACAACAACAAACCTCGTCAATTTCATCATCACTTTCATCAAAGAAAGCTACTGCAGCTGTTGGCTGTTTGGTTTCGCTTATTTGATGTTTTTTTTGTCTATTTGGCAGTGGTTGTGTTCATTTGTTTGTTGAATAAACACATAAAACTTGTGAATTGCGTGCGATTATTATTATTATTTTTATGAGCAAGTAAAAGATGAAGCTGAGGAATAAGTTTCAGTTTTTGCTTCGCTGCCATTTTAAGTGCAACACAATCGCACAACAGTAGCAGCAGAGTGGCAACGATGCAAGTTGCATATCTTTTTCATTACTTGTTAAGTGTGGGTGTGAGTGTGTGATTCCGCCGAAAAATTTCATCATATTGACTGCTACTTTCGAGTGCAACCCTATGTACGCTCTTCAATGCTCTCTCCTGTTCCCTTTAGCCTTTTCTCGCACACTTACGTGGCGGCGCTTATTACAAAAATGCAATTTTCTTAAAATTTTCTTTTTGTAGTGTTGTTTTCGTTATAGTTGTTTATTTTTTTGTTCTATTTTACTGGCATTTTCAGGTTTTTGGTTTCGGTTGTTAACTTTTCCCTTGAACTGCTCTTCAGTCTCTATTCCGCCCATTCTCGACTATCCACAACATGCAGCAATCAAAATAGAAACGACGCCGTCGACGCTTTCCTATTTTTCATAAATTTAAATTGCGGGAAATTGTGTTGCAAGAACCACCACACAGCGTAACTGCCACAAATTCATCATAATGATGGTAACCAACAACATTCATCCAACAGCTAGCAACATGATAATGATTAGGATCATCATCATCATCTACAAAATAACCAAAACAAAAAAAAAAAATAAAAAATTTGCATATTATTCCGCCAACTTCAAAATACCTATTTCCCTTATAACTCCACGTATTTATGTATGTGCAAGTAGTAGTTACCTGTCTTCTCTCGGCATAAAACTTTGCTTGGCTGCGGCAGCATCCACAAACTCCTCGTCCTGTCGGTTACCACGGAAATGCATGGAAATTATTTAAACTTGTTCATTCATTCCTTCATTCATTTTAATTCTTCCTTGTTGCGTTCTGAATTCGCATCATCGCGGTTTTTCCCACCCTGGCCTCATGTTCGTTCACTTTTTGCAATATTTGATTTTCTTTTGATGGTTTTAGCTCTTTTTTTTTTTCTATATTCGTACCTACAACTCTCATATTGTATAGAAGTGAGAATCGGCACTAGCACTGGTTGCGCTTCCTGCTATAGTCAGTCAGTGAGCCAGGCATCTAACGTACAAGCAAATAAGCAGCAGATACTTTTGCTATGATTTTTGTAGAAAAAGGTAATCGCAAGCGCATTCATTGCAAAATAGGCGAACTCGTATTACGTTAGTGTAGATAAACTTTGTATAAATGAGATTTTTCGATGCGAGTGCATAGCATGAAAGTGGCAACAGTGGTGAGCAAAAATAATGCATGTAAGCAGCTATTTAAAAAAAACTATCATGCTAGCAGTATATCTATTCATGTTTATTTAAAATCGTGGGACTAAGAAGGAGTGGCTTATCCGTTCCTTATCGCAATTTGTAATCAGCTTTCGATCGTTGGTTTAAGATCGGGCATGGCACATAAATTAAACTTTGAGTTAAAGTAACAATGCTAATTGATGATGTGTAACGAACCGTTTCTTAGTCTTAAGCTGGGGTAGTCTTAGCGACCTCCAGAGGTTCTTCGTGTTATAAAATTTTTAATTTGCAGGGGACCCCCACTTCTATTTAGACACACAATTTCAATTTATTAACAATTCGTTTTCTTTATAATTCACAATTTAAATAAATCATTTAATCTCACTTAACACTAATACTGCTGCAGTGGCGTTGATGAGCATAGGCTGGCGTATGATAAGCTAATGTGATGAATTGCGCTGCTGGGCGTAGGCCGGCGTGTGACGATCAGATATGATAGATCGCGCTACTGATATGCTTAATTGCGCTGCTGTAGTGCTGCTGACGTGTAGACTGGCGTGTAGACTGGCGTGTTGTGCAGTACAATTCAGTATCACGCGTCGGTCTTAGTGTCCAGTCCGACTTGTTGTTCCTCCGACATTCAACGGCAAGCCGCATACGTCTTCTCTGGTTACAAGACCTGGAGTTTCTTCTTTTGTCCTAATTCGTCGTGTTAAGTCCACTTTCCTCACTATATTTTGTATTGTCTCTTAGTTATTTTCCCACACTAAACGTACTTACCAGTTGTACGTCTTGTTCCGACACCAGTTGCCAATCAAAAGAGAAATATCGTTACTGTGTTTCCCTTTTCTTTGCGCCGATCTTCTTCTCCTAGCATACGCTGAGGCAGACTTTCGTTTTAATTGTAGCTTGTTTGTTGCCAAATTTGGCTCGTCACAGATTATTTCGTCTCCACTTTTATCAAAAACTTGACATATAATTCGAATACAACATTCGTAATCAAAGTCTAGCAAAAAGGTCAACTTTTTTGTTTTTCACGAGGAGTAAAATTATTGAGTGCGAGACTTCCACCCGCTAAACATCTCCTCTCGTGCGACGGAAGAAAGCTCCACCGTTTAGTATTTCCTCGGGAGGCCGTCTAGAGCATTACTGCTAACTCGTCTGTTTTTTTTCGGTCTGGTCCGTTACCGTCCGCTGTGGGATAGGCTCACTGATACCCAGGTGTCTGCGTTCCACGCGTAAAAACTGCTACTATCCTGTCGCCAACATCGATTAACTGTGACAACCATTATTGGTCTGACAGCGGGGTGAAGAGGAAGCAGGAATAAGTACGTGGGTATCCTCGTCATATTGTGTTATCGAATATATTACATTGGTATAAGTTAAAGACTTTCATTAGTCTAACATCTAGACAACTGGTCTGCACTTCGGTATAATTTTTAGTCTGATTTTCGGTCCTATTTTTGCTCTGAATTTTGGTTTGAGCTTTTAATTTGAAATTTGGTCAAATTTTTTGTCTAGCTTTCGGTCTTAAATTTTATTTGAATTTCGGTCTTAATTCTGATCCAATTTTCGGTTGAATTTTTAGGTTTTAATTTAGATTTGAATTTCATTTTAATTTAGGTTTGCTTTGGACAGGACTTCTAAGTCATTATAAATGTGGAAGTAGACAAATAAGCAGAAAAAAGATAGTAGCAAAGCAAACAAAAGAGTTTCTATAATTAACAGAGGTGCACGTTTATTTTGCCACTGCGCTGATTATCTTATATCAGCGACAAAAGAAACACATCTATTATTATGAAGTCTTTGAAATAATCACGACTAATTGCAGTTTTTATCTTAGTTGTTCAGGTCAGAATTGTGGAATAAGGCCGAATTTCGGGTCATCAAATTCCATCCAGTGTTCAATATTTGATAATGCGATTTGTTTCTTTTATTTAATGTTACAAACCTTTTCATACTTTTTTAAGAAACTCCCAAAAACGGTACCACTGGAGTCAGAAATGCGGGAATATATTTGCGGTAAATTTTTCCATCTTTGTTTAAGATCTTTAGGGAATTTTAGACTTTTTAGAATTGATTGGGCTAATGCTTGAAACTTCAAGTACCCCGAAACTCTGAATAGTTATTAATATTTTGTGTAGCTTACGTGTTTCGTGGCATTAGCTCATATTTTTGATTACTTTTGTCTATATTATAAATGCTTCGATTAAATTGCAAAGTTCAACGATATCGTGTTTGTGCCACTAAAAACGGTATAAAAAATTAAAACATTTTTTAAATTTTTTCTCTTATTCAAATTAACGCACAATATTTTTACTCGATACTGTTGCTGCCTTAATTTGAGGTAAAGCTGTTGCTGTTGCTCCTACTTCTCTCCCCCCCCCCCCCCACAGTCCTGAAAGGAGACAGCGAGAGTGTATAGATTGCTCTTGGCTGGATTGCAGTCGTCATCTTGAAAATGTTTCAAACACAAACTCCTGGGAAATTATTTTATTAAATGTAACCGTAACATTATGATTGCAGGTGAATTGTAAGTAAGTTGTTACTTATGAATTGACATAGCAACTATTTATTTTGCTGCTGCTACTGCTGCTTGCTGTTGAAGCAAAAAAAAAAAACAACACAAAAAATTGCTTGCAAGAGCTGAATTTAATTTCGACAATATTGGATTTAAACAGTAAAACGAGTGAGTGAGTTAGTGAGTAGCATGAAGGTAGTAAGTAATTTCAGAATGATGATGAAGATGAAAAATATTATAAAATTGTAGAAAAAAAAAATAAATGAAATAAAATAATAAAATGAAATGAATGAAAGAAAAAGAAATTAAATCAACATTTCCAAATGTGAATTGAGTAAAATTAATTTTGAACACAAATCCCAATGCTCTAAAAAACCAAAAAAAAAAAAAAAACGAGAAGAAAAACAATCGAATCGAATTTCTTCACTCATGGTAGATTCATACACATACACAAATATACTCTACATACATACTACATATGTATATATGTATACATAATGATAAAATATTATTTTCATAATTCGATTTGAAGCTTTCACTCAATCAACAGCGAAGTGGAACGGAATGAAGTAGTACATAAAATTGAAATTATTTGCAACCATTTCATTCTCTAACATATAAAGCTATCCGCCCTGATCCCATCTCCTCTTTCCTCATCTCATCTCGCATTGATGGAAAAATCCAGGCAGTAGCAAGCAAGCAAAAAAAAAATTATAACTAAAACATACATACAAACACACGAAATACTACATATTACATGAATTCATAATGAAAACTACTGTCAGTTGGGATAAGGCATCCTAATCATCATCATCAGTTTTATTTGAACAGGCAAGCGGCCAAGTTTCCAAGTGTGGCTAAGATTCTCCCGAAAAAAAAAAAAAAAAAAAAAAACATTTGCTTGTATTAGCTTTTTCTTTACGTTGGCTGCGCATCGTTCGTTTTTTGGTTTGTTGTTTGGTAATCCTGCATAGATTTGTTTTGACAGGGGCCTTTTCTTAGTCCATATTGCAATTTAAGTAGGTACTCATACAATACTATACTTGTAGGTGATAGATAGAGTGGATACAGTATAATGTAATCTAATCAAAATTCAAGATTTTCAATTTTGTTTATTGGGCTTTCTTTTTCTTTTTTCATTTTTCTATGTTTATTTCTCAGTAATTTCATATATGTATGTATTCCATTTTATGTAATCTCAAAAGGTCTATTGAATAAAATGCTCTGTACACAATTTAATAATACCTAGATGTATTTTTATACTCGTGCTTTGGGATCAAAGTATTCTGTATATTAAATAACAAGTACTTATAAACTGGCAACAAGTTATTGCGATATCCTGTTGAGAATTGATTGGAGCTAGATTTGAGTTAGTGCAGAAATAGAGTTAGTTATTATTAATCTACATTTCTTTTCATGGAAAATTTATATTAAAAGAATTTTAAAATATATGCTAGTGATGTAACGAATGTCAGTTAAATGGATGCAAATACAAATGTCAAAGCTAACATTGCGAATGTGAATGTGGATGCGAATAAGAATGTAGAATTTCATATTATTTTCAGATTCTTTAAGGAAATATTTGGATCAACTAAGAATAAAAGTGGTGGCAAATTATATTAAAACCAAAAGCCTAATAAAGTTACATAAGAAAGTATATATTATAAATCAATAGGCCTAAGTTGGCCGCAGTGATCTGGGATCGTCTTACTCACCTCCCCAACAATCTACATAGGGAAGGGACCGAATATGTTCTCAAACAAAAAATATGAGAACATTTTGCTCTATTCCAGCATTCGTTATACAATTGCAAAAAAAAAATGCCAGATGCGGATGCGAATATCAAAATTATGCGAATGCTACGCATGCAATGAATGCAAAGGCAGACATCCGTTAGGACACTAATACATATATAAATATGTTCAAATACATTTTTTTTTAATGAATCAAGTTTTTATGTCTTTCGTAATTTCGAATGCGGTTTCAAAGGCCCGCATCCAGACAATAGAGTTTATTACATAATAAATTAATCAGGAGTGGACCCAGAACTAACCCGCAGAAGGCAATAATTATTGCCCCAATTAATTGGACAATTAATCTGATACACGGATGTGCAGGAAGTATGTTAACATAAATCCGTAGTATAACGATATTTTGGACTATTCAAATACTTTATAACTTTAACTCGAATATTCGAATTCATTTATCTATCTTGAGTTTTTAGTCACTACCAAAGTTTAATTACCAAATATTTTTAAAAAATTCATAAAAATTTTTATCCAGGATCAATCGGTTAGTTCATATTATCTTATATAAGGAATTTGGATCTCGTATCCGATATCTGAATCTGTCTAGATCTGTCTAAGTCTACAAAGGTCCGGATACTTCAAAGTATACGGTAAACTCAAGTTAACATTTTTCTTCTTGTTGATTTTTCAACTCAACTCTTTATCTACTCATAATTTCATAACAATCAACCAAATAATACAAAAATTATCAGGTTAATATGGGTAAATATTATCCAGCTTAAGTTTGGTTAAGTGGTTGTCTTTCAAAACCCAATCAAGGTCAAAAACGGCCCGTTGTATTACAACGTGGGTTTCCATCCGCCCTTGTATAGTCATTACTTCAGCCTTTGGAATACTGCAGTGATCAAGCAGATGAAAGGATAAGTGATTTGAACTTCCATACGTAAGGACATTACTCATTTCAAGCTTTAGCAGATTTCACCGACTAACAACCACCCGATCCTGCAGCATATAAGTACATCCGCACTTATACAACTACACTCAGAAGCGGTTCTCTCTGCGAATACAAATCACAAGCCCAACATCGTCCTCAACGGTGGGCCGCCACCAGGTTTGACTAGATCAACGATATGTACGCTAGCACAACTCAGATTTTTTAATTTGATTTCAGAATATTATTGAAAATTCGGAAAATTTTAAATATACTACTTCAGATAGAACTTTTATTAATTAAATTTGCAATTTTGAAAGTCAAATTCATTTTTCTGTAGTACATTTGGAATTTTCTAAAGTATCCGAAACCAATTTGGCTTTTTTCGAAGTGCAACATTTGACTATTCCGAAGTATAATTGAAATATCCTGAAGTCAATTTAGAATAATCTGAAACCGAATTGAATACCACCTTGATCAAAAAGTTCCCGGAATAACCACCGTGTGGCGCTCCCATCGTTCCGAATTGAGTTCTGTTTTTTTTTTAAGTTGGTACATCTGTTGTTGGTATTCCCTCTAAATCTTAGCATCATAGCATTTGTAAAAGTTACGTAGCAAAGAGTACATCTATCTCTGTGTGTGTTGGCGATTTTTTACAATTGTAGTGCATCATGAATTTTTGCCAGTAGGCCAGACAGTAAACAAAGAGTATTATTGGGGCGTTATGAGACGTTTGCGTGAAGCAATTCGCCAAAAGAGACCAGAACAGAACTGTGGGCAGAAAACTCGTATATTTTGCACCATGATAACGCACCGTCGCTCATTGCCATCATTATTCGTAATTGTTTGATGAAAAATGCAACAAATACCATCCAACTGCCGCCGAATTCACCTGATTTGGCTCCCTGTGACTTCTTTCTGTTCAATCGAGTAAAAAAACTATTACGGGGAACGCGTTTCAGCAGTCGAGAGGAAGTAATGGAAAAATCGCAGGAAGCACTGATGGACATACCGAAAACCGAATATAAAAAATGTTTCGAGGATTGGATCAAGCGCTGGCATAAGTGTGTTGCAGTCGATGGGGAATACTTTGAAGGGGACAATATAGATTTAGATGAATAAACTTGTATTTTTAATTTTCTGAATAAATTCCGGGAACTTTTTGATCAAGGTGGTATTTTTGAAATGTATTTGGTTATTCTAAAACTCTATTTTCTCTTGTTTTAACGACAAAAACTTGCAACTAGTCTAGTTCAGTGTTATTTTACGTACGTCAGTACACTCTTGAAACCATTACATATAAAACGAAAGGTAAAACAAATTTCCCAGCGTTCCTGGTGATTCCAGAAGGGAATTTTTCTGCAACCGCTTAAAAATGTATTTTCTAGGTGAAAAACTGAGCCTACCAATCTTTAAATTTCAATATTTTTTCGTGAAAATTCTAGGATGTCTAAATGAAGCCAAGAGGAAGCAAAGTGCACTCAAGAAATTTCATCGATTTTAATGTATATATTCATACATATATGTATGTATGTGTATAAATCAGACAACATAACAAGCAAAAAAAAAAAATTTTCCGAAACCGTGTTAGAAAGATGTTTTACCGTGTTAAACGAAAATATGAGTCAAAAAGTGGAACGTGTTAGAGCGAGGCCATAATATAAGAAGTGATAAATGAGATCTACCTGTATAATTAGATGAATAGTTCAGGAGTTATGGAAATTTACAAAAAACAAAAATTATAGTCAGGGTCGGAACACTGTTGTCAGAGACGGAGCACTGTAGAGAATCAATAAGAAATGAAGGAATATGATTAAAAATAACATGAAAATCAGAGAAAATGAAAAAATTAAACTTGAAAACCGAGAAAAGAGACCTAAAATCAAAATAAAAATGCATCTGCCTTTATTTTAAAGAAAATTTGATTTTTTTATACACACACGATCAAGGCCGTAGCCAGGATTTTTTTTCGGGGGGTTTTCATTCGAAGAAAATATTCATAAATAATTTTTATGAAACTGATGTTTAAATAAATAAATTAGATACGATGTTGCATTTGATGGACCCTATCAGTCAAGGGACAAGAGTGGATAAATGCCTTAAAGCTTTGGGGATTGTTCTTTCCGAGTTTTTTTTTTAAGTTTATGTCTACAGGTGCAGGAAAAAATTTACAAAGAACGGATTTTATCTTACTCACACTCACCGCCAGACATAATGAAAAGTGCAGTGATCCGCAGTGTTTCAAGGGGCGCTGGTTACAAATCTGCAGTCAGATTCTAAAAATATAAAATTCCGAATCAAATATGGCGGACAAGTTTAGCATAATAAAATATTGCTTTGTATTACTTTTCACATTAGTCTAATTTTACAAGGATCCGACAGCTTTTCTATTTTTTATTAATTTTTAAACTTTTCAAAATGTTTCACGACGAAGCTTTAAATCAAAAACAGTTACTGACATAGAAAAACTATGAATGCAGGATTGCTCAGCATCACCTTCTCCTTTTGGATCCGAAATCAAGCCTCATGTCAAAGAAAATAAATCAGATTTGGTCGCATAGTGTAACTAAGATTTCAAATTTACTTGACTTTTTAGAAAAAAAAACCGATGGAAGTAAAAAATATTCAAAAATCTTCCAATAGATTTTATTTTCTACTTTTTTTCCAACCACTGGAAATTAATATAAAAAATTAGAAGAAAGTTTCCACATTTCGGGGGGGGTGGGGGGAGGGGGTCAGAACCCCAAAAACCTCCCCCTAAATACGGCCTTGCACACGATACGATACGATAAAATGGTACGAAAAACACGCACGGGTGAAAAAAAATGTGTTTCCAGTGTCAAAATGCATCATTACAACAATATTTTTGGTTTCCGACCCTAATGATTAGAAACACTGCTCCGACCCTGACAGCACACGTCATTTAGCGTCGCATCATCTACAGCAGCAGTTCTCAACTGTGTTCATCCTACGCCCCCCTTTTCGAATTCGTGGTAAAGCCGAGCCTCCCTTGCTTTAATTTTCACACAACAGTTTTTTGTGCTTGCTTACTATTTTTTAAATTAAATCATACCCGCCTAGATAAAATTCTAGTTTTTCCGTAGTATGGAGGAGGCTCTGGTTATTAAGCGTCAAAGATAAACTAGGCTAGTAAATTTATTTAGTAGTTGAATAGTTCCTCGTAAGGAAAACTAGGATGGTGAAGTTTTAGTTGGAAATTCGCTGGTAAAAACTAATCAAATAATTAATAAATCGAGTCAGTCATGAATTATCTTGAGTGATTCCTAATGTTAAAGTTTGCGATATTAAAAGCTAGTCAAGAGACTAACCAAAGACAAAAAAAAAAAAAAAAAAATGCCGTTAAAATTTATTTGAATTTAAGTTCTTGGAAAATGGTATTTTACATTAGATTTTTTTTTAAATAAAGCTAATAATGGTGCGAATTCGCACCATTTTCGAAGCGTCTCTGCTGCAAATTTCGAAAACGCAAAGGGGCACACAATGTGAAGAAATCGCAACAGCTGATTTTCACTTCGTTCTGCCACATATAAAAGATTTTTATTTGATATTTTTACTAGTTTAATTAACTATTAAATTAAATATAAATATTAAAATTATTTGTTTGGTTTCTTTTTGTTCAGTTTTTTTAATATCACTTCCTCTTTTTTTTTTTTTTTTTTTAACTTGTTGGCATGAAAACGCAGCAGTTTACGTTTTCGGGACGACAAACGAGGGGAACTGTGAGTGTTAAAAAAAAAACGATGCGCCAAGATCGCAGATGTGCAGATGTTGCGGATTCGCACCGATGAAATCGTACCTTAAGTCAGAGTATTCAAATATTTGTTTATTGAAATATCTCCGCGCCCCGCATCAAATCTGTCTACGCCCCCACAGGGGGCGCGCCCCACCAGAGAACCACTGATCTACAGCATATTCGCGTGACGCAAGCACCGTGAAAAGCTACATATTTCCATTTCTAAAACCTTATCCAACAATTTAAGTTAACTTACTTTGATGTTTGCATGTTATTTTTTAAATTAATCCACTTTTTCTGGCACTGTTCAAATATTTTTTACTCTTCTTTTAACACGCTGTCACGTAACTCTTACTCATATATACTCTTCACGCTCTGAACTCGAATTGACATGAAAAGTTTGCTTTCGTCATAATAAACAATACTGTATATTAACTTAAAGGATGCCAGTGAGATATAATGGAGAAAATGACCAGCGTGGCCGTTATGAGACTATAGTTGCAATTTGCAACCTTTTTGACTTCTTGCAGACTTTGACACGACTTTTCGAAAATACATAAAATTTAAGACTTTTCTTAAAATCCTTGCAAATTTTGAGACTTTTCACATGAAATTATACGAAAAATTCCATTGCCTTTAACTTGAAAGTTCTCAACACTAATTACATACATACTTTTTAGTTGCAACACTGTCGTTTTATAAGATTTTTTTACAAAGTTATTGCTATTTTCAAATTTACCACACTGACTTACGGAAAATTGTTTGGCCAATTAAAAGTTCACAAATGATAGATACTGAAAAATGCTTATAAATATTTTTAAATCTGCTAGCAGACTGGAGAAAATGCAATTTTTTAGAGTTTTTTTTTTTAATGGAACGGTAATCGGTAGAGCTAAAATATTTTGGGAACCATCATAAAATAAACCGAGGTTAATTTTTGGAGGTGTTCAACAAGTTTTTTTTCGTGAAGCACCTTTAAGTATTAATTACTTTGGATAATTGATTTTTTTTTACATTAATATATTTTTTGTATATACAAACTGCTACAAATGAAATAAAAGTTCCTTTTATTATAAAAAAAAATGAGATGAGACTTTTTTACTATCCGTGGCACATTTTTTTGCAACTTTTAGAAATTTATCAACGGCGACACTGGTCCTGACCATGACGACACTCCCCTACCTACTTTAAATATTCAGAATATTTAATTTGTACTTCAGATTATTCCAAACGTACTTCAGAAAATTCTAAATGTACTTCAGTTGAAACTTCTATTAATGAAATTTGAGATTCTGAAAAACATAAACAATTTTCCTGAAGTATATTTGACATTTACTAAAGTAAAAATGACATATTCTGAAGTACATTAGGAATGATCCAAAATCAATTTGGAATTACTATATATGAAGTACGACGACCTCGATAATCTAATAGATAGTGCACAAGACTTTCACCCAGAAGGTTGCGGGTTCGATTCCCGTCTTGGTCTGATGGTTAATTCTCGTAAACTTCTTATATTCATTATCGATATGAAGCAAATGTGAATTATAAGAAAGTGTACAAGTGCACACCTTGGTTGGTAATGGCAAAACCACCGAGCTGATAAAAAATTGCCACACAGCTGTTCGGAATCGGCATTTAACTGTAGGTCCAACCATCGCCACTGTGGTCCAGTGGCAGAGTGCCAGACTCTTGTCTCTGGGGACCCGAGTTCGATTCTCGGCTTGGGTATGTTCCTTATCTATCTTTCTTTCTCTCATCCATTCTTTCTTTCATAACTTGGGGCTTTGGTACAATAGATCTTATAGGTCGCAGTGCCTGACTTTCGAGTGGTCCTTCCTTCAAATAATAATATATGAAGTACACTTTTCTTTCTGAAATTCAAATGGAAAATTCTGAAATAATTTTTTAAATATTCTGAAATCAAAATTGAATTACAAGAAGAACTGCTGAAAAGGTGTGAAATAAATGACTTACTAATCTAACTCCGTTTAGCACAATAAGGTATACAGTGGCTATAAAAACTGATAACTTTGGGATATTTTAAATAATTATAAACGTTGGGAAACCAAAAATTAATAGCGTTGAAAAGTTTATTAAAAATACATAGGAAATTTATATGAAATCTAATATACACGTCACTCATTTTGATACCCAAAAAGTTCCGAAATTTTCGGAGCTCAAAAAAGTGTAATACAAAAACAAATGCTCAAATATTATAATCTTGATTAGGGCCTAAACAAGGTACAAATATCAAATTCAATTTATCGAATTTTATGAGAATTCCGTTCAATTAATTTTTGGTCGTTTTGTACAGGAATTACCCAGCTTTAACCCGCATATACATAATTTGTCTTGTTAATAATTACTTACTGTAAAAAAAAACAATTTTCACTTAGTGGTAAAAAATTGTGGCTGTATAGAAAATAGTTTCATATAAAAGTTTTAAATATTTACATATGTACAAGAATATGTGGCTATATTATTTTGCAAATATTTTACAAAAATAAAAACTCTATAAGAAGAAGAAGAAGAAGTAGCACTACAACAATATTCTAAAATGAATTACATTTACAAAAACTTGCCTTCACCTTCACCACTCTCCCACATTCAAAAGGTAACTAACTTCTGCTGATTGATATGCGGGTACAACTTCAGAAAATTTAAACGAATTTGTAAATACCAAAAGAAGAAGAGGTTATCCTAGGACCACAAAGCATATTTCAACCGCAGGGCAGCAAAGGCAGCAGCAACTGTGGAAGAATGTTTCATGTTGCCTGAAGGACAAAGTAAAGGAAGAAAAACAGGAAGAACGAGTGAGAAAGAGAAGCGGGAAGGAAGTGACACACAGACACACTCACAACACAAATAGATACATATTCTCTTAGATTTGCATTATTTATTAAAGGACAACAAGGATAATAGAATATATACAAGAAAGTTTTACAGAAACAAGCAAAAACCAAAAACAAAAAAAAAAAAGGAAGAAATTATGAATTTGACTACACAAAACAGAAATAGAAAATATAGAAACAGAAATATGGCATAAAATTTTACGAAATGCCAAAGACAAAAAGTTCTCGAGTCAAAAACCAAAAAGAAAACAATTTTCTTGAGTTTGTCAGGCGCATATTATATACATATAAACAAACACAGACCAACAAACATACATACCTATATTTGTTTGTTGGTATGCTTGTAACCAACCTGCATTTTCGTTGATGTCCTTCTTCCTTTGGAAAATGTCAAGTATCCTTAGAGTTATCGTTGCTGTTGTTTTTCTTGTTGATGTTATTATTGAAAATAGTTTTACATTTTTCGTCGTGTACACAAACAGTCAGGTAGATGTACGTATGTATGTTCAGCTGGCAGATAGAATGATAAGGGCAGTGGCAGGGCGGAAAATAAGGTTTGTTTGAACAAAAAGTTCTGGCAAAAGTTCTTCAATACTTCTTTGGAGTTTTCGGGTTTTTTGCATATCAAAGGTGTGCTGCAACTGCAGCAGCAGCAGCAACAAAAAACACTGAAATATGCTAAGCTGTCAGTTGTACTGTCAGTTCTGACAGCAAATTTTCAACATAGAAACCACAATAATAGGAAAAACTTGCCTGTAAAAAGAAGCAGCATGCTTCTTTGCTTGCAGCAATAATAGCAGCAGGAGCAGCAACAACGTCAGCATTTCTCTAAAATTTATTTTCTGCTCAACAGCAAACAAGACAAACAACAGCAATAACACAACAACAACAGCAGCAGAGTAAAACAAATTAAATTAAGTCTAGTGGACAATCAAATTCAATTTACGATTACATCATAAATTCCATCTATAGTACAACTCAAAAATGTGCTCATGATAAATGCGAATCTCTCCTCAACGCTTGCCTTTGTACCTCTGTGCCTTAACCCTCCGCTTCCGCTTCACCTCTCCACTTCCTTCACTTGTATGCAAGTATGTAATTCTTAAGTTTAAGTTTATATTTTTATGATGATGATTTCATTTTTTTATATTGTATTTTTACAAAGTTTTTGTTTGTAATTACATTTGTTTGCTCAGCCAACAAATTCGAATGGTTGCGCCAACAGATTTGAATTATGTTGTTACGCTTGCATGTTGTTTTTGTTTTGATCTAATGTTGTTGTTGTAACAAATATAAGAACATTTCATAAGGTAATAGGATTTTTATTTGAACTTGAGAGAGATTTTCTCCAAAGTTATTCGAGTGGAATTTATTTTATGAAAAATTAAAAAAACAAAAAAAAAAAAACCAAATTGAAATACAAAAGGAAAATGGAAAAAGCAAGAATTGTTTACTTTCCAAGTTGAGATGACGATGATTTGCCATTGTGTTTGTATGTATGTCAATAATGGAATTTATTACTTTTTGATTGTTTTTACCAGCAACATTTTCCACTTTTGAGTGGACAAGCGTACAAACGTCAAATTGTAGAATACAAATTAATCCATATGTGATATAGGGCTGAGAAATTTTTTTGTATGTTATCGATTATTCAAAAATTAATATTCTTCTGTTAAAAATCCTTTTCCATTTACAATAAATTGATAAGCGATAACCTAAAAACAGAGTTTGGTTCTTCTGCTTCTCATTTTTTGGTTTCACACAGTACTTAGTCGGTGTTCAAATACAATTTTAAAGGATTGGTATGTTTGAAATATACTGAAGATTTACTAAGGTTAACAATGCCTATTAGTTTATGCAAGTCCTCCTCGAATTTAACCCGTAAACCGCACACTTCCGAAAAATAACGTAAACCGAACACATGGGTCCAGCGGCATATAGTTTAAACATTGTTCAAGAGAGCTGCATAGTAGTAAATGTTAATTTTTTAAGAATCGAAAAAAATTGTCGAAAAAAAATGAGAAAAAACGGTTTTTTTTTCAAAAATTCATAACTTTTTTAGTTTTTAATATTTTTACTTGAAATTTTAACGGGAAGCGTATCAAATACTATAGTTTATAATAAATAATATAATAATTTCATAAGTGTTCCATGAAAAAAATGTATTTATTTTGAACTTTGAATGGGAAGAAATGAGGGTAAAAATGAAAAGTGCATCAGTCAGAGTTTGCATTATTTATTTATAAAAAAAAATGTTTTTGAGCATCATTTATGTTCACATAATCGAATCGAACGGATACCGTACACAAAGTTTTGTTATTCATCTTCAGAAGCGTCGATACAATTATTACATCTCATAACGCGATGTTCATCGCAAATCGGGCGACGACAAACTACGCACAAATTTTTAGATTTGCGGTCTTTATTTTTAGGGCAGAATCTGAACTATACGACGTTAATACTTACACTCAAAATATGCACAACAGACAAAATAAAAACAGTGGTATTTTTTTTTCACAAAAATATACGTGAATCGCCCACGCGGGTCGTTTTGAGGTTAAAGTCGAAAAAAATCTGAACTATACGACGTTAATACTTACACTCAAAATATGCACAACACGCAAAAAAACGGTAAAATTTTTTTTGTTTTTTTTTTTCACCAAAATATACGTAAACCGCACACTCGGGTCTACCGGACCCGAAGAAAAATTTATTGTGCAGATGAACACCTGGCTGCTACCAAACATTTCGGTGGGAACCGGAAACTATGCAGGCCTATTCTAGTACCCCCAAACTATAACAGATGGCACTGACATTACCGTTTGAACACGATCTTTAGACGGTACATCAACTCAAAAGTGGGCCGGGTCTCCTGGACCCAGTGTGCGGTCAACGGGTTAAAAAAGAAAATTTAATAAAAAAAAAATTTCATCGAATAAAGAATAAATTTTTTTCGCGCGAAAAATATCACTACTGTACAAATCTAATGGCGGTAACATTTTCTATAGTTAAAATTTCCGTAGAATCTGAATATCTTACTGATTTTTTTCGATTAGCCCCAATTTTCCATGTAGATGGCAAAAATCAAAAAAGGGCACTGTTGAGCAGTGTGGCCAACTTTTGTTTTTCAAAATCCGCTAAAATGAAGAATAAAACGCGTATTTTCTTTTAAAAACCTTTAAATTTTTTTCTTATAAAAGTGCGAGAAAACTTAATACAGTTAGACTTTTTCACTAATACAGGCACACATCTGATACTTCTAGTCAATGAAAATTTCTTTATATTTTTCGAAGATATTTTAAATTGAAAAAACGCGCTAAGCGCTAAATCACTTTTTTCCCGCGTTTTAATTTTCAAAAAGCAATAAAATCAGCAGGAAAAGTGCTGAGTTGGCCACACTGCTATTGAAAGTACATACTTAAATTAAATGGTTGTAAAAGTTTGAATTTTTAGCAAATGAATAGTAAATTTTTGTATATTTTAGATGGGAGTTTGAGAAAAATTTTGAGGTATAATACGTGCCAATAGTATCAGTAATATTACTGTTATGAAAATAGAAAAAAGAAAATCACATATTTCAACTTTAAAGCCCTATATCTGAAAATAATTATGTGGGTGATAAAAAGTTAGTCCTCCTATCTTATAGAGAATTTTATTGCAAATTTTTCACATACATGTATATGTCTATAAAAGAGTCATAATTTACGAAACTATAGCATTTTATTAACATCAATGCAAAAACCATTTTTTCTTTTCACCAATTTTATTCTAATCAAATAAAAAACATAGTGCAACAAAATTTCAACTTCTTGTTTTATCGTTGCTAATTATGACTGCGTACTCAGTTTTTCTCAATCACGTCCAGTTTTCCCACAATATGGACCTGAATTCGGAAAAAAGGGGTCTTCAGGTCCTGTTAAGAAATTTCTTTATTTCAGCAGATACGAATTTGTTGTCTGAAACAAAGTTGTTAAGCACAAAAAGATAAAAAATTTTTGCAAACACATTTTTCCTCCATCCCCTAGCCTTCCTCTTAAAAAATGGCCTACAGACCCGTGATCCAATCTAATTTTTTTTTGAAATCAATTAAATAATTTTTTTTTTTTAGTTTTGTTGGCTCCACATGGAACCTAATGTAATTACAACACCAAACGATTCCATTCTAATGTTCTGGAACCTCTCATTATTTTTAACAAGAAATATTTTGTTCAAAGACAGTATAATAGTTTTCTCAACGGTTTTTGTTTTATCGGCCATTTATCGAAAAGAAAGGGTTTAAAACTCTATTTTCCAGAAGAAGAGTAAGAGATGGAGGAAAATTGTGTATTCAAAATTTGTTTATCTTTTAGATTTTTACACAATTTCAAAAGTGCATTTCAAAATTATTAGGTTTTATCTGGCCAAAAGAAAATTAGCAAAAAATACTAAATATATTTACCATATTTGCAATGAAAATGAAATTGTAAAATTATCTATATAAAATAACAAACTTCATATAAAAATTATAACTAATCAGCTTTCTTTACATTTTTCACGAGATACAGCCGGCCAAAATATGGAAAATTAGGCATTTTTTCAATTCCACTTTTTTACATCATAATAACTTATAAATTATTATTTTTACACCGTTGGTCACCTCTTTTTTTTTGAAGTGGACCAATTACTCCTACACCCCCCTTAAAATATACAACAAATTTTGTATAACTTGTTTGAGTGCTGAAATGTAATATTCCAATTATATAAAGGCACGTTTTAAAAGTTTTCAAACCCCCGATTATGAACTCTGGCACTTGTTCAAAATGAGTTGATTAAGATATAAAATGCTTGAATCTCGTATCAACCAAATCAAACCAACTCGGATTGGTTTTTCGAAATTAAAGACAAAATTAAGCACGTGATTTACGGACTGACTTAAAAAACAGAGAACTCAAAGATCTCTAGGGTAGTTATAAACCTCAAAGCTTATTTTTTTAAAGAAGTTGTTGTGGGCTTTAAATTTATGTTTTTGAAGAAGTTGTCAGACAATAAAAGTTACCGAGGGCTGCATTTTTTAGACCCAAAAATGGAAAAAAAAATATTTCTTATGGATCTATTTTCTCCCAAATCTCCACGAAATAAAATTAGATTAAAAAATAATAAAAGACTAAAGCCAGCATCCGATATTTCATGGAAGATAGGTTCTTTAATATTTAGGAGTCCTGAAAAAAATGCCACATATAAGAAGATATATTAAATAGGAAAGGAGCTCTAATTTCTTCTTCAGATACCAGAATCGTGGGAACTTTCGCTGAAAATGCATTTAATATTTTAGGCATAATTGAAAATTTCTGAGCAGATTGATTGTTATGCGATTGTGATTGTTATATATTTATGTATAAGACAACTATTTTTTTTTTTGTATTTGCGATTTTTACTCTCAATCTCTTATTGGAAACCTGAAAATTATATGAAGTTGAAAAAAGTTTGAATTCTCTCGTATAAACTTGTCTCAACGTACGAATTCAAATTGTAACGAATTTAAATACTACTAAATTTCAAAAACAGTTATTAATAAATATTCTCATGAAAAAATCAGTTAATTTGAACATTTTTTATTTGTTTTGGAATTGCATAGCTCTACAAAAAAAATCTAAATTTTGTTTGCGAGGATTTTACCCACCGTACTATATGCAATCGAGCATGTTGAAACCCAATTCACAATCCAAATAATCCCAACACGTCAGGTCTTTTTTCTAACCTCAAAAAAAAGGCTAAAAGTCATAAAATTCAATAGAAACCTAATCAAAATCTCAAAATCATATGTCCCATCAACCCCATAACCCTGCACCCCATAACCCAGCAACCCCATAACCCAGTGAAAACGAAACTTATGCGAGTTTAAGTAGTGAAATTCAATATGTTTGAAACAGCTATGCTCTTGATTGAGGAATCACGTAACCTTAAAACCTCATAATCCTAAACTTCATAGCCTGAAAAACTTCATAACCCTATATCCCCATAACTCCATTGATGACGAGTCAGACGGGTCGTTGGTATCGGTGTTGAGAAAAAACATTTTTTTTTAGAATGTTTGCAATTCAGGGCACCTCCACATAGTTGAATGTAGGCAAATAAGTTATTCTGTGATCAGCAGAGACCCTGGATAACGGCGTTAATACCGTCATGGCAAACACAAGGAAAACATTTACGATGCAGGGGGTCGGATACCCAGTATCGGTGGCTGGTCATGGTGAGCAAGCGGGCCCGCAGGCGTCGTGATCATGTGACCGCAGCTCTGCAGAGGTGGGTATCTTGGCCTCCACAGAGTTTACAGCTTTAAGACGTAATACGGACGAGTCATGTGTGGGAGTTGCTATAATATGATAACCGCATGCTATGAAAAAATTTGTTGGATGGCACATGCCGGACTCAAAAGAGGATTGTTTTTTTACTTAACCCTTAAGCGTGGACTTAATATGAAAAAATAAATTCACACGAATATACGCGAAGAAAAACAATCCTCTTCTGAGTCCGTGGGTGAGGGGTTGAAAAGCATAGTTATTTCAAACATCTTAATTTTCACTGTTTGAACACGTCTATTTTTCACTGGGTTATGGGGTTTCAGGGCTATGGGGTTGTAGGGTTATGTGGTTTTAAGGTTATGGAGTTGTGTGGTTGATAGAATATATGATTTTGGGGTTTGCATTGAACTTTATAACTTTTATGAATTTTAGCCTATTTTTTGAGGTTAGAGTTGTTTGGACTCCGGAATCGGTTTCAGCAAACAAAATTTCGATTTTTTTTGTGGAGCTATGTTATCTTTTTAGAAATTCGTCTTCCAGTAAAAGCTAGAAAATGAGAAGTGAAATATCAATAACGTTTATTGTAGTAGGAAAAGTTGTTTTTAGATTTTAATTTAAAAATCTGAGAACGCTATTTGATTACACTGTCCTACAAATGGAAACTTTTAAAAACGAGCAGAGACGGGACAGATGCACTTAGGGTAATGGGGGTCGCTGAGTCCGAATCCGTAGTCCGTTTTGCTCTACTGCGTCACAATTTTTTTTTATTGACATCAAAATTTTTAAAATGGAAAAAAAAAATTAAAAATGCAGTTCATATTTTTTTTCATCCAAAGTATCCATTTTTAAAAAAAAAAATTCTCGATTTTTTTTATTTTTTAACTTTAAAAATTAATTTTTTTTTTTTTAATTATTAAATTTTTTCGTAATTTTTTTCATCCTCGTTATCATTGTTCACTTTTATCTCGTTGTTAGCTTAACCCAGTAATGCCTAGCGGTGCCATATGGCACCTTGTCGCTGAGCCGTTCCTGAGCCGGGTTCAAAAAAATTTTTTTCTCAAGTTTCTTTCTTGATCTAACTATTTTGGTTCCCGCTCGTCCTTAATAGGTTAAAGCATTGATGGTCAAAAGTGTACTTAAGTGCAAAATGAGCTTTAAACTCTTTATAAATATCGTATACGAATACGTGTACACATACACCAAATCAATCCTCAGGCGACGATATGTATGTATGAATGCGATTGGTGTACTTGAATAACATGTTCAGTACGTAGTTAGAGACAGAAAGCAACAACAACAGCATAAGTTGTACCGTTTTTAGAATGTTTAAAAGCCACTGCGTTTGCAAAACTACGTCTCCACAACCATGCTTTTGTCTTCGCTGAACAATGCCTTTGCAACGTTCAAATGCAGAGCAGTGTAAAAGTTTGACTTTAATTTAATGTATTCTTGAACAATTAAATCCTAAAAATTAATTTAGATTTTGTTGTTAAATTTCGAAGACAGCTTGGAAGAGGCTCTGCGATGTGTGCAAAAATGGAATCCAGCGAATATGAACCAAAAATAAAACATCTTCGGACAAATTATGAATAAAACTTAAAATTTAAAAATCAATCTTTCTCTTGTCAAAAACTATGTTCATAGGTAGTTACGTTTTTTATTTTATGTTATACAGGGTGACAATTGTAAAGTGACGCAAGTTTAATACTCTGCAGCAAGCTTTGCCATTTACCGTTACTTTAATTTAAAAAGCAAATCAATTCATCATTGGCTTTGCTTTTAATTTGATTTGAATTTTTGTTATTACATTTTGAAATTTCCATAAAAATGGACAAGGAAAATATTCGTCGTGAAATTATGAAATTTCATTTGGCAAATTATAGTAGCCGTCAAATTGCAAAGGCTTTAAATTTGTCAAGTCGTACGGTAGACCGAGGTATTATTCGATATAATGAAACTGGGGGTTTTGGAGATAGAGACCGGGGAAAATTTTCAACAGTTGCCACTACTGGTTTAACAGAAAAAATTCGTAAACAAATCAAGCGAAATCCAAGGCGCTCAATGAGAAAAATCGCTAAGGAAGTGGGAGTAAACCGTGAAACAGTGCGAATCATTGTAAAATTATAGCTTAATCTTAAGCCGTACAAGCTCCGAAAAGCTCAAGATCTGACACAAAAAAAGAAAGATTTGCGACTGCAAAGATGCAAGGCGTTGCTACGCTCCTTCGTGTTAAAAAATGTTGAAAATATCTTGTTTACAGATGAAAAAATTTTCACGGTTGAACAACATTTCAATGCGCAAACATGGATAAAAGACAATTTTTCTGGATTCATAACATCTCAAGAATGGCCACCATACTCCCCAGACTTGTATCCAATGGACTACTCTATTTGGAGTATTTTAGAGAGTAAGGCTTGTGCATCTCAACACCACAGTCTGGAGTCGTTAGAGAAAGCCTGGACTGAAATTGATCAGGAAGTCCTGCGGCGAACAGTCCTACGATTTCCGGATCGATTGAAGGCATGTGTGCAGGCTAAAGGAGGTTACATTGAATGAGGTGGGATTCAAATGAATGCTTATATATTCAGCAATGTTAACACTTAATTGTACTTAATGGAAGTACGTCCTTTTGAAAATAACTGCTGAAATGTGTGCGTCACTTTACGATTGTCATCCTGTATATTTATTTACAATGTGTTCAAAAATGAATACGTGAACGTATCAAAAAGAAAACAACAATATATAAATTTATTTGTAGGTATACACAAAGAAATTTTTAGGCTTTAATTGTTCAAGAACATAAAGTAGATAGATCAAGAAAGTAACTTGAGAAAAAAATTGTTTTTGAACCTGTCTCAGAAACGGCTCAACGACAAGGTGCCATATGGCACCGCTAGGCATTACTGGGTTAAGCTAACAACGAGATTAAGAATAACGATGATAACGAGGATGAAAAAAATTACGAAAACATAAATTAATTCAAAAAAAAAAAATTTTAAAAAAATTATTAAAATTAAAAAATTAAAAAATCTAAATTTGTTTTTTTGTAAAAATGGATGTTTTGATGCAAAAAAATATGAACTGCATTTTTAATTTTTTGTTTTTTTTTCAAATTTTAAAAATTGTTATGTCAATAACAAAAAATTGTGACGTAGCAGAGCAAAACGAACCGCGGATTCGGACTCAGCGACCCCCCATTACCCTAAGTACACTTGTCCCGTCTATGCTAATTTTTGGCTGTTGAACAGTGTTATCAGCTTATTTTACATGGATAATAACTTTAAGCATAGGTGCATTTTAATCAGTCATAAATAGTTTTTAAAAATTTTGAAAATCTTCCATTAACACGCATATGGCCAAGTTCTGTATGTAGTACACTTTAAAAATTTCTGATTTTGATTTAATGAGAATATTTTCAATCTAAATCATAACATTTTGAAGTGTATAACATATAGGTCATTGAGCATATCTGGAAAAATTTCAGCCACAAATGAGTTTTAGGTCAAAAGATTTCAGATAAGAAGTTGAAACTAGAAATCGGAGAGACAAACAACAATTTATTCCGCATAAAAGTTGTCTAGCATTGCTCTCGCCGAGAATATTATCTGAGATTACTTTAAGTGACCACTCACTACTTCAGTTGAGGAATTAACAAAGGTTGTTCATAATCTTAAATTGTAAATTGACAAAAAAAAAAAATAATAATACCAGATTACAGAAATATTCAATCGAGCCCAACAATATATTTACATTTGCATTTTCATATGTAATTTGCTTGCAGCAATTTAAAATCATCTTTTGTGCATGAGTGAATTTTTAAAATTTAATTTCAGACAATTTTTCGATGGGGGGTGAGGGCGGACTGAAACCTATTCATAGGTGCATACATCTGTGTATGAGCGAAGCAGAGCACTTGCGCTTTTTCGCAGGAGGGGTTTAAATTTATTCGTCCATTTAATTTTTTTGTTTGTTTCATGATCAAAATGTATGAAATTTTTATCTTTAGGGAAGAGGTGAGGGCTTACCCCAAAAATCCTCTTCCCCGCTAGGAACCACTAGAGTAATAGCGTTATACTCAATAGATTTCCCAGAAAAACGAACATTGGGTACCGCTTGAATGCGGCTAGATATACATTTACTATTTCAGCCTCGCGGTCGTTTACTTGAGAATCATCATCATTTCTCCTGTTGTTTATTTTTTTGGTTATACTCTTTCTCTAGCTGGAGTAAAAATAAAAAATCTTTTACAACAGCGAAGGCATATCCTTAGAGTGAAGTTTACTACAATTTTTTTTTGCTTGTTAGCTTGTTGTATTTGTGAAAAATGTGAAAGTAAGGAACAGTGTGTGCTTGTATGTGGATGTGTGTGTGTGTGTGTGTATGTGCAACAGTTTTTCCTTTGTTTTTATTGCGGTTGATTTTTCACTTTGGTTTGTTTCGAACTCTAAAACGATTCACGTATACCTACTATATGTGAGTATATGTATATGACTGAGTATAAGTTTGTGTGTGTTGGTTCTTGTAATATCCTTCGCTTACGGTTAATATTGCAATGTCCAGTGATGTGCGATTTCATGTTATTTTAAAGCGTTACGTAGTCGTTGTTCTTTCGTCATCCAGATGTTTTTTGATTCCGTTTCATTTCATTTTAGTTCACTCTTCTCCGCTCAATCTTTCTTTCTCTTTTTGTCTATTTCCAGTAGAATTTTTCATTTTTGTTTGTGTATGAGAATGCGTTCGTCGCTAGGAAAAACGCCTCCAAGTGTACTACAATAAAAATATGATTATATTTTCGCTTGAGTTGTTTTCATTTCGTCGCTTGGTTGAACCAACAGCAACAACAACAGCAACAACAACAGCTATAACAACTGACATACATATGTACACACAAATACACAAACGAAATAAACCAATAAACGGTGGGATGAAAGGTTGAACCATCGAACACAGGAGCTGTCGAAGGCGAAATAAATTACTGCTGCCCTTCGTTGTGCTTAAACTTTTCTTGTGGATTCACGATGAATATATTTATATGAGTTTTTTTTGGTAATTGTGTTAGCATAAAAAGTATGAACGTCAAGTCGGACTGGACGATATGAGAGCAGGCGAGCAAGCCATCATCAACGAAAACTGTTGGTGTTCGGTACATTGAGCTTGTTAACATTATTGCAGGAAAACTATATTTAGCGTGATCCTTTCGTGTATGACGTATGCATGTATGTTTGAAGCCTCTGCGAATATTATACCTTGGTTATATGTGTGTATATATATTAGGGTGAAGTGAAAAATTTTTTTTCTCAGAACCACGCGGAAAAGTTAGCATCTGATGTCAGTAATAAGTGGCAACATTTTTGATGTGTAAACATTTTAGCTCACGGTATGGGCAAAATTTCAAATGTGTAAAATGTAAGAATAACTGTAACGTAAGATGTAAGATAACTGTAACGTCTAGTTCCCCTCTCGCTTGGAAGAAAAACTTAAAGCGCGGAAAAAAAGATGCAATTACAGCTGCGTATATGCGAACATATCGTACCCGATGCATTGAGTAAAAGAAAAATAATGCAACTACGATTTGGTGCAATTGCAAAATATTTTTGCGATATGGAATAAAAATTTGAATTGCGCTATTATATATAAAAGATAATGATATCCAATAAACTTTTAAGTTTATAAAAGAATTGTTTTAGTTTGAATTATTTACCTAGCATATAGATTATACATCAAATCCCTATATATGGCTATACATATGTATGTGAGCTTATGTATATGGAATTCAGTTGGCTTAACTGTTTACACATCAAATATCTTGCGTGCCTTGCACACATTCATTTTTTTTTTTTTTGTACCAACTTTTAAGGTTGGGATTGCCGAGTCTTTAACTCGGCATGGGGCCAAGTTTTTTTGTTTTATTTTTGAAAAACCAGATTATAACTTTGGAAAACTGAATTTCAATCTTATAAAACATTACCAGCATCTGAAGATGCTCTGTATCTGATTTTGTCCAATTCCGCGTGATCACTTCAGTGCTATATTGTTAACCAAATCAAAAAAAAATTACCCACTGATGCTGATTTTCCCACTGATTGGCCCTGAGAAAAAACTTGTTTCACTCCACCCTAATTTACATAGCCGTATAAGCTCTCCTTACCGTTGAAAATTTCAAACATTGATCGCTGGCCATGAATCAACCAAAAATTTTAAGGGACGTAAAAATAATATCGCCCTCTCCCATAGGAAATCTGTGGATTCGCTAGTGCATAGATGTATGGAAAATACAGCTGTAAATAGATTTAAAGCTTAAACAAGTGAAAATATCTGCTTGATTACAAGGAGAAATGAAATTGGTAGCGTTTTTAAATCGTTTTCAGCATTGGATTTATTGCACTAAGAATATCACAACTTGTGCCAAGCCAAAAAAAAAAAGAAATGTATATTAGAATGAAGAAGATAAATACATGCAGAACAAGGAAGTAAATATTGCATACATATGTTTATTAATTACATTTCTTATGTACCTAAAACAAATCACATTATTTACTTTTACTTTACTTAATACCTACTCTTGTCTTTCAAGCATTTGCCAAAATATTTTCTTGTACAAATAATTATGCATATTAAAGGTAAACAAAACAATGCTACTTTCGTGTACCCACACATATGTAGGTACATATATAAATATAAAACATATCGTTGCGTTAGTATACCGGTGATACCAACAAGTGAAGGATATTTAAGTAAGCTAAGGAGAAGAAGAAAAAATACGAATTTAGAAGAAACTATGGAGATTACGATTATTTTAATATACAAAGTCAGCAGCCACTGTAAAACTCATGACGCTTGTCACTATACTTACATAAGTATTTACATGTGAATGCGTGAACCTGTTAGCTTGTGTAGTGTATATGGGAATGTGGCTTCTTTATCGTTTGGGTCAATGTTCCCTACGCCTTTGTTTGCCGACACGAGTTACAGTGTTTTGCAAAGAGATACCATATGTACATATCTGTGGTCACAAGCCATAACAACACAGCTCGTGTTTTGTCGAATTCGAGTTATTATCATAATTGAAATCTTCATATTCGATTTCATATTGTGTTAAAATTTTATGAATATCGTTTCAGTGGTTTACGAGATATTTAAGGAAAAATAGCGCAACTCAACTTGATTACTATTAGCATTTGAATCTTTGAAGTGCTCTGTTGTAAAATTCAAAAAACACACTTATGCTGTTATGCCTTGTGACCACAGATATGTCTGTATGCAGATTAGGTAATATGAATAGGGGGTAGGGGGCTTGAGTATACCTACCTGTCACAGTAGGGTCAAAGCATTCGGCAGTACGGTTAAGTATGCTTTTGGTACTGACTCGTTTATGAAAATGTAATTTTGAAGGTGTTGCTTGCTATGGGTGCATTTTGTTGCCGAAAGTTAAAATGGAAGTAAAATTTCTGCGTTACGAAGTTTTCATGCTGAACATTGTTTTGTGGAAGTTGCCAGATAGAGAAATTTGTGTAGCTTTAACATTTATTTGGAACTTCTTAGCCCAACCGTTATATGGTTAGGGATCTGTGTTTCGGTAGGAAATTCAACATCATTCTTCCTTCCAGGTCCGAATGGTATGGCCAGTGTCCCGATTTCGGTCCCTCTGCTCTCAATTGGTATACAGACGGCTCGAAAATGGACTGCGGTTCAGGTGCCGGTGTTGTAGGACCCAATACTAGAATCACAATCCCTCTGGGTATTTGGCCCAGTGTCTTTCAAGCCGAAATATACGCAATTGAGACCTGCGCTCATATAAACCTGTATAAAGGTCTTAAAGGCGCAAATATTGTAATTTTTTCAGACAGCCAGGCGGCTCTCTTAGCACTCTCTTCATGGAGTTTTTCCTCTAAACTGGTGAAAGAGTGTTTTGAGAGTCTCCAGCGCCTGTCTACCCGTAACAAAGTGACGCTTTGTTGGGTACCCGGCCACTGTGACATTGTTGGTAATGAGGCCGCCGATGAACTGGCTAGACAAGGTTCATCTACCAAGCACATTGGCCCCGATCCGTTCTGTGGAGTCGGCTGGACCTCTACGAAATCTATCGTTGAGGAGTGGTCTAAGGCAAAATGGCTAGAGTATTGGAACTCTATCCCAGGTTTAAGACAGGCAAAAGCACTTATCATTCCGCTTGCCAAAAATAAGCCCATCTCTTATCCCAAATCTGACCTTAGGCTAGATGTCTGGACACTATGGGCTCAGATATCACCTAAACAAAATAGGTCTGTCTAATGAGACAGAGTTTCGTCTATGTCTGGAAGATGACGAGTCGACACCTCACATTCTGTGTGAATGTCCGGCCTTGGCTCGGCTCAGAGGAAGAATTTTTGGTGTTCCTTTTCTGACGGCTAATCAAATAAAATCTTCTTCTACAAAAGATGTTTTGACTTTTATTAGGTCAGCTGAACGTCTTTTGTCATAAAATGGGGAATGACACAAAAGATCTTTTAGGTCGCAGTGCCTGCCTGGTTGGGCTCCCCTAAATAATAAATAATAATAATAGCCCAACCGTTATTCATATTCAGACAATCACCTCTATTGCAGATCACGAAAGAAATTGAATATTTGTTGGTGCGGCAATTTAAGCCATTGAAAAAGAGCATCGTGCTGATCTGCTTTCACTTAAAGTGGAACAAAAATTTTTGAGGGACTTCAGTAATCCCATGGAAATGGATGATTTAGTGTAAGGTTGTTTATTTTGAAGCCAAAAAGTGAAATTTTATTTAATATTTAAAATTTGTTTTATAAAAAATTTAAGGCTGAGTAGACCCGCCTTCACCCGTGCTTCAATTTCTTAGAAATGAATTACCACCAAATGTAATGGCTGGATCTTTGGGAAATCAAAAATTTTTTTTTTGTAAAAGTGGATGTTTTGATGCAAAAAAATATGAACTGCATTTTTAATTTTTTGTTTTTTTTTCAATTTTAAAAAGTTTGATGTTAATAACAAAAATTTGTGACGTAGCAGGGCAAAACGGACCACAGATTCGGACTCAGCGACCCCCCATTACCCTAAGTACACTTGTCCCGTCTCTGCTCATTTGTGGCTGTTGAACAGTGTAATTATACTTTTGCTACACAGAGTAAAGCGCGTTAAACCCAAAACAAATGTATGAAAATCTCCTATCTTTTGCCAAAAATTAGGTACTACATGTAATACTACTAGCTATTACACAAAAAAAATATAAGAAGAGGAAGCAGAAAAGTTGTACTTAGGTGTGGGCATGGGTTTTTATGTAATGATAGCATAGAAGTAGAATATAATGTCCTTTCGTGTCTATGAATATTCATGACGACAAAAATATGGGCGAAAGGAAACGCGAACGTGGCCAAAAATTTAAAATTTTTGCAATTGTGTAGGTGGTGACACAAACAGACTTCAAGGTTAGGGAGGAAAGGAGGTGAAAACGAACAAAATGGTCAGGCAGCAACAGCAAAATGACAAGTAGATAGACTCGCTGATACGCGTTTGCAATTAATTCTACTTCAGTGTAGGTGCCAAAAAAATTAAAGACAAAAAACAGCAGTCGTGTTTGTCTTTTGAGCTCACGCGAAACCAAAAAAGGAAATAGTGGAATGAGTGTACGAGTGTACAAGAAAGGCTTCAAAAGGCAATACAGTCCTTCTCTCTCTCTCTCTCTCTCATACTATGTGAATTTCTGAGATGGTAGCGGTTTTGCTTAGTGCGGTACAATTTGTTTATTGTACACAATGTGACGCCGCATTTGCTGCATGGCATTTTAATGAACCCTACAGCAGCTTTTGCTATGCTTTGCACTTAGCTGTTTGTCGCTGCTGCTTGCTATTCACACACACATTTAAAAATAACAAAATTTTCTTTGTTAGAAAATTACAATTTTAGTGATAGTATATGTTTGTTTTTTTTGGGCGCTTGAACACACAAAGTTTGGCTCATTAGAGCCATCAGAGAAAGAGTACGAAATACGAAAAGAAAAAAATGTTTGCAAAGTGTAGAGGAGTGAAGGAATATTGTAACAATTTGTGCGTTTCGTAGGTTTTTGCTTTTGCTTCTGTTCAGGCTCTGTTCACTGTACAGGTGCAGATGAATGTATTTGTATGAAAAAAACTTGTATTGCTTCAACTAAAAATGTGTTGAACTTTTTTTTTCACACCTTGTGTAATATTTTCTCTGCATGAATATTCAAAACTGAGACTATATAACTGATTTGAAATTTTGTAACGCCTTTTGTTTTGCATTTTATGCAACAATTATAAATTCTATTTGCTTATTTTTTATTATAAATCTTAACTTTTTAGCTTTTGTTTGACATTTTAGGCATTTAACAAAAAACCGACTATATTAAAAGTCAAAGTATCACAAAAGTGCAGCTTCTAAAATATTTAAATAAATAAGTACATACCTAAATAAAAAATTATAAATACAACTTTTCCTCTTATAAATTCAGTGTTGTCTACTGGTGTCTAAATTCTTTCGGTTTTTAAGTCTCTAACTTTTTGTAGGTCTGTGCAAGTTGCAGTTTAAGCTAAACTTTTACACCTTATATGTATCCTCTGCATTAAGAAAAGAAATATTCCATTTGATGTAAAAATCTTGAGAATCAATCCCCTGAGGTTTTAGTTACCGTGGCTTTTGTAATTAGTTTGATTATGAGTTGCCCTCTAGCGGACTTTTTTGCTCTTATATAAATATAAAAAAAGCTAAGCAAAAATCTTTCCTGTGTGTGTTTGTTCATTTCGTAATTACGACATATTTTATAAAAATTGAATACGAAATTTAAGGCGTGGCCTTAAGAATTAACTGAATTGAGAAAAAGAGATAAAAAGCAGGATAGTTAGAAGGAAGGAAAAGGGAGAACGGAGGTAGAGAAGGAATATAGATAAAAAGGGTATAAATATAGAAAAGGGAAGGGGAGATAGAGAGGGATAAAGGGAAGAAAAGCTGTTGTTTGAAACCCGCTTGGATAATTTACTTCAACCTTCCACGTGTCGCGTTATACGGAGCAGTCTGGACTGTGTCTGTTTCGAGCACCGATCCGTTCGTTATGCTGATGCGCCCCTCGTGCGGCTGGGCGGGTATGTAGTCCGTTGGGATTCATAAAAAATAAAATATCCAGAGCGCGATAGATAGAGAAATGGGGAAGATAGATAGACCAAAGGAAAAATAGAGAGCGTGATAGATAGAGAAATGGGGAAAGAGATAGTTGGGGGGGAAGCCTTCAAATGGATAGTAAAAAGGAGGGAGAAAAGTAATGAAGAAGGTGTTAAATGGGAAAAGCTATAGCAAAGAGCAATAATAAAAAGGGTGGGGGCAGATGAAAATAGGGGAAGGGAAAGATATTGGAGAGAAGGAAGTGATAGATGCCAAAGAGAGGAGGAGAAATAGAGTGAAGTTTAAGGGATATATATAGACAGAGATAGAAATGGTGATCAGGGGGAAAAGGGCGAAACAGAAATATAGGGACAGGGAGAGATAAAGGAGGAAGAGATATAGAAGGGAAGGAGAATTGAAAGGAAGAGGGGGGGATAAATATGGTGAAAAGAAATGGAAATAGATGTCCCCTCCGCATAGAAAGCGGAGGGGAAAGGAGGGAGGGAGAAAGATGGTGAAAGGGAGATATAGAGGCGGGAGAGGTAGAGGAGAGTGAGAGAAACGAAAGTGGAAGTGAAGGAAAATAAAGTGGAATGAAAGGGAAATACATATGTACATAGGCAGCGATACAAATCTGATTGGAAGAAATAACAGAAGGGAATAAGTGAGGGATGGAGGTGGAGGAAGAGAAACGATACGAGCAAAAGAGAGGGGAGAAAAGACAAATATAGTGTGGAGGAAAAATAGACGAAGAGGGTGAGATGGGGGGAAGGAGGAAGTGATGGAAAAAGGTTACACAAAGCAGTGACCTCTCCATATATTCCAATTTTTTATTGTACTTTTGCTGATTTTTTACAATAAATTTTTTTGAATGTAGCACAAATGTGTTACTCTAGAATATACAAAACTTATGACTAAGCTTACCATAATATTTGGATAAAAAAAAAGTAATTAAATGACGAGGTTCTGAGCTCCTTGAAAAAACATTGAATTTTTTAATGCAAAATTGGTTTCAGATCCTATCAAAAAATTTCAAAAAAGATATATATTCCAGACCAAGTTATCAACTCCATTTTAAGTAGTGTAGCCAGATTTTATATCTAAAAAATCAGTACATTGGACTTGAATTGAACACAAAAATCAGTACAAATCAGTACGTTTTCTAGATATAAATAGATTTTTACTTTTGATTAAAAGTTCACTTTATAGACTAATTAGGGAAAATCTGTTTCTCTCCTTCTTCTAAAAAGTGAATAATAAACTGAAAGTTTTTTCAGTGGATTAAAAAAAATTGCACATTTTTTCTACAGTTTGGTATGTTCTACTACTCTTAACATTTATTTAATTTTACATTTTCATTAACAGAATTTAAAGTAGAAAAAATACCAAAAATGTTAAAAAATTATATTAAAATTAGCAAACTCAATACCAAAACAATACAAAATCCAAAAATAGATAGATTTGCGTACTGATTTCAGAATTTTAAGAACAGTACTTTTAAAAAAAAATACAAGAAAATCAGTACATATACTGATGAAATCAGTTCGTCTGGCTACCGTAGTTGTCAGTTTCTCTTACATAAAAGTAAAAGGTTCAGCTAAAATCAATTCCGAAAACACAAGTTGTTGCCTTGATAGTTTATCTTTAGCCTGATCGAAGGTTTTTTTTTTCCAAACTTTACAAAATGGCGGCCTCTGGAACTTTTTTTTATGAATTTTGAGGAAAAAACCGCTAATTATTTTTTTTTTTAAATAGAAGTTTTGGTTGAAAAAGAATCTTTCGAACAGGCTTAAGTGATTGATGCCTTGAATATGCTGTACCTATAAATTTCATCTAAATCCATATAGTAGTTTTTAAAATATCGTGATCACCGCATCGGAAAACTTAGTTGTGCTGTCTCTGAATTGTAGAAGGGCCCTACAGTTATTATAGGCTATCTTTAAAACTAATTATCGGAACGATTTTACAGAATATTCTTAGAATATGGTACTTTTGGTAAATGCACACAGTTAAAGTTTTTCAACAATTTTTTGGAACTCTAAGTGCACGTAACCCCTTAAAATTCTTCTGCTTTTAAGTCTTTATTTTAATCATGATTCTAGTTTGAACTTCCATTTTGAGGATAATTAATTTAAAATAGAACAAGATTTTGAAAAAATTTCAAATATTTTATTAATAAAATTAGTAGTTTGACTCCAAAATTAAAGGGGAAAGAGAATAAAGAAGGTGAGAGCAAGAATATATCGCTCATTTACTATAATACTGTCATAACTCAAAAACGTGATTTTGCAGAAAACGCGTTTAAAGTTTTCAATTGACTTCCACTTTGCAGAAAAAAGAAGAAATCTTATAATTCTCACGCGCAGAGTATATAAGATATTAATATGAAATTTTTACACAATATGAAGAGTGACATAATGAATAATTCTGCATCTTTAACTCAAAAATCGTGTGTTTTTACTCATGACAGTCTTTTAGTAAATGAGCGATATGAAGAGAATACGCTTTTTTCAAAAGTAGAGTTCCAATCCCACGTATAATCATTGCCTAAATAGCAGGTATTGTGCTATAAAAAATATTTTGGACTTTACCAACCGATTTACCACCATTAGATGAAGGTTAATGCCTCTACCGGATATATTTAGCCAAGATGGAGTCGATAAAATAGTGAATGAATCACACAGACCAACTATCGTCACCGAAAGAATCATCCAACTCCTATTATTATCAATGCTTATTGAATCCGGAAATTACCATCAACGCGCAACTAATTTCAGTTGAAGTAGAAGCAAATATCTTTTAAATTAAACTTGGATTGAAGTTTCGTGGATTGTTCATTCATGATACTTACTTATGTCAGCCTTGAAAAAACTAACTGATTTTCACCAGTAGCATTCTCAGTTGTATCAAACTAAAAGGTGCAGGGTTACTTTGAAATGATTTTTGACCATAGTTTATAATTTCAGGAACTATTTACAGGTTTGTCTAGCTAAAGAAGGGAGAGGTGGAAGAAAAGGGCGTCAGGAATGGCAATAATTGTAACTACTTGACCTTTAAGTCGATTTAAAATTTAATGAAATAATTTCATTCAAATGCAAACAAACTCTAACTACGTACGTCATACAAATGCAATCAGCAGGAAATAAATAAATGTATACTTGCACCCTTGTGGTGCATACACATACACACACCACCACCACGTACACTAATAGACAAACAGACAAACAATGCATAAATTTATGCAATGTAATTATCTCAGAAACATTCTATGCATATTTTTTGGAGCGTTAGCGAATGTGCAGCCAAATAAAATTAGCATCTTTAGAAGCTTACCAAAATACATACGCACAAACACACACACACACAGAAGCATACAAATACACGAATATTGGGGTGAATTATAATTACAATTGCAAATAATATTCACCCTTCGAAAAGCGAAAAATACGAGCAAGAGTATGAATAAAGTAAGTAGTATGTGAAATAAAATTCAAAAACAGACAGATATGTAGGGAGATATAGACAAGGGTTGCAATGGCAAAAAAAAAGTGAAACTTTGAATTGAATGATGAACAAGATGGACAAGGCAGCAATGGGCAGTGGATGCAGACAACAACAAGTGAATGAACAAAACAAAATTATGATGACACATGCAGGTGTATAAACATCACAAAACTGAGATAAAAGTTGCAGCCATCCAGCTAGCCAATGTTGCCTGTGCTTTTTGTTCTTAGGGTATGTTGTTTGTCTATTGGACTTTTGTGCGAAAATGGTAGCGCGCAACAGATTCCCAACTGACCAAATACACTCACCATGAGTGTCCATCCATTTGTGCCGCCAAGAGAAGCCAGAAACATACATACATAGATAAACTTCTCGGCAAGGGTATGACTATTCACTGTTTGTTATTTAGTTAGATAGAAGCTTAGTCCCTGGTGTCCTTTTCTTGTTTTTACACAAAAAATTCTCATACTACTTTTATGCGTATATATGTATGTATTTGCAAAAATTGCTCATGTATGCATAATGTTAATAAATGAAAAGCAGCCGTTAAAACGTACATATATTCAAGGCCACTGAGCTTATGAGTTATTCGTATGCATGTACCCTTGAACCATGAACGTACACACAGACAGTCATCAACTACACTCACTTATTCATACATACATGCAGTGAAACCATTTAGAGAAATCTCTGCAGAATTTTTCACTCATATTGGTAATTAAATGTTTTTTTTTTTTTGTTGTTGTTGATTCCCACCTCTAATTTTCGGCACATGCACCCACACACACACACACACACATAGACAAATCAGTCAGAAATTTGATTTATTCTTGTGTTGAAAAATGGGGGAAGCTGTTGTTGCTCTTGTTGGTTGACGTTGTTGTTAGCCAAAACTCGTAACGCGCTTCAGTCGTTCGTTGAGATATTGACATTATACTAGATAGATGTAGATGTAGTCGGAAAATAACCGACTTTGTCCGGGTTTTTTTTATAAGTCAAGCTTTCAGTTTATAAATTGGTTGCTTTTCCTGCCTGGCATAAAAGCATGAAAAAAAACACTGTTATGTAGGGCTGCTAGACGTACCGATTTCATCAGTAAATGTACTGATTTTTGTAAAATGTACTGATTATTCGAAAACTTACATCAGAACGGAAATGTATGTACTGATTGTTCACGTTTTGTACTGATTTTTATGTAATTTCATCAACATTAATGTAAATAAAAGAAAATTTCTTTCCGAAGCGACAAATGTGACGATGTGTAAACAAAGCCTAAGCAACACTGATTAGAATATATATAATTTTTCCTTCTTTGGTTCACTTTTTAAAATTTAATTTCCATTATTTCGCTTGACAACATCTAGCACACTAGACTTAATAAAACATGTAGTGAATTTTTTGGTTTTTTAATGATTTTTTTAACGAAGTTTTGGGAAATGTACTGATTTCCTTCTTTTCATATCTGGCAGCCCTACTGATATAAGTAACAAAATCTTGAAGTATTATTCTTCTTATATCCGTCATTTACCGTTTTTTGTTATTTCCTAAAAACAAAAAAAAAACATGTGCAATGATGTACGATTCCTGACTATCACTGAAGTAGAATTTTCGCCATAATGACTTTCATATTTTTTTTAGATGAAAACTCAATTTAATGGAGCTCTAGTAAAAAAAATTTGGTATTACGTTTGTATGAGAGGCGTCCACTAGTGCAGCTTTTTGGAATCCAATTATATGGATTCAGGAAGCGATTTAGGTATTTCTAGGTTGCTGATCACAAATCTATGGTTTATTCGAGAAATTGAGAATTGAGAAGTTGAGTTAGGCTCAAGGAAATCCCCTATCTTAATAAAATTACTTAAACCGAAATTAGTAACAAGAAAAAATGAAAAGGTACATATCGTCGCCTGAGTATTGATTTGGCGTATAGGCATAGGAATACTTATACACATACGCCAAATCAATTCTCAGACGACGATATGTATATTTGAAATCTGTAAGATCGACCAGTTTATGATAACATGATACATAGAAGATTCTCTAACAGACGAAGGAACCGGAGCAGGAGTATTCGATCAGAGGATTATGAGCTCATCTTAAGGGGGTATTCTACCCGAGATGGTCCGAAAAATTGATTTTTTTTTTATTTAATATTTTTGATGTAGACAACGAGTTTTATGAGAAAGAAAAGGGGGCAATGTATGATTCTCGAATCGCTGATTAACCGTAAGTTACATCATTTGTAAGTACCATGTTTGTAAATCTTTAAACTCGTTTTTCTCGAAACCATGTTTTTCGGAACGGTGGACACGATTCACAAAAAACCACTTGTCCAATTGACTAGAAATTTTACTAAGCAAATGTATAGGTATGGCCTTATCTAGGATTATGGCGAAAGCATTTGTTTAACTAATGTTTTTAATGCAAAATATAAACAAAAATAGGGCAAAAAATCGTCCTTTTTTCAAACGTTTGATTTTTTTTCTTATTCCCTAGATGAGGCGATAGCAGGAAGTCTCACGATTACAAAATGGATTACATTTTGTGTTTCAGAATATTTAAACCGGAGATATCATGTCCACCATGGAGCAACTATTTTCGGCAGGCTCAAGTTCGAGGCGTCGAATGAACCATTATTAACAAAGATATTTTTAACATTAAAAACGAAAATTATTGTTCAAACCCTATAGAAAAACTTGCAAAAAACCTCAAATAAAAATATTGGAAAACTTTTCATTTACAACAATTTAAAAACATCGATATTTCGCACCATCTCGGGTAGAATACCCCCTTAAGCGAGGATACCAGAACCAAAATATTGCAACCCCAACCGATAGTCAAGCGGGTATCGAGGCACTCAAATCTCACCAGGTAACCTCAAAACTAGTGTCTTGATAAACTCTAAATGCTCGACCTGAATAATCGGGCTTAGATTCTATGGGTTCCGGGGCTAATTAGGATTGAAGTGAATGAAGTTGGTGAGAAATAGCAAAGAAAGGAACACAAACTCCTTTCGTGGGTCCAAATCTATTCTTTGAGATGGAAACAAAAACATGCTCACTATCACTAGCGGGATTCAAGGGGTATTGGGAGGTTTTGGGGTTGAAAGCACGCCGGTAAGGTGTTTAAAGTAACGAAAAAATGTTTTCTATCAAAAGAAGGTTTTCGAGCTATTATTGAAGTCATTCAGAAACAACTGAAAATATTAGTTTTAACACAAGTAATAGAAATTGAATATCTGAATCGAATTGAGAAGATAGTCTAGCACGCTGTTGCTTGTATACTTCCCAAGTGGCAGGATCCTAAGTTTTCTTTATTTTGTTTATATGAAAATAGTCATGTCCATTAATATTTATTCGTTATTCGCTTGGTATAGTTCTAAAAATATGTGATTCTATATAAGTGCCACGCCCATTTCATTTATGTTGACGAAAAGTTTCATACAAAAACTCATTTACTTACAATGCCATGGAAGAAATTTGATCTCCAAATTACATGTTTTTGGTAAAAGTCAAGATGCGACGTTGATACCTCAATGAGTCAGGCTAAGCACATTTACATATAAAGATATATGTAAATATATGTTGGTGTATATGACAATTCATCAGACGTTCCATTCGTTCGTTTATTTTGTCAGTTTATCACTCTAATGAAGCCATTTGTTGCTAATTTTCGCCGGTCAGTAAAAAAGAGGGTTATTTTTGAAATTAATTAAGTCTTTCCTTTACTTTTTTTTTTTTTGTTCATTGTAAAATATGCATTCACGAAAAAAAATAATAAAAGAAAAAGAAGCTTAAAAATGAAAATATGAGAAGTTATAGCGTTTGCGCATATACAGAAGTTCTTAGCTGCAGAGGTTTTACGAGAAAGCTGTAGTTGTTTTAATATGAATCCGTGATCTGATACCTTAGAGAATCCCAGAACTGATTGTTAAATTTTTCCGCGCTCAATTTTTCCATTGATGGTGACTTGTTAAAAATCGTTGCATAAGAAAAGCCACATCTTTCTGGGTTGTTGTAAGTGTGACAAATCGAGCAACTAAAACAAACTTTGTACATACGTTTCCTATTGTCTAAAAAAGATTCTTTCAAAAATGACTACGTCTGAAAATCAAAATTTTAGATTTGTGAAATTTTTGTAATTATTTTAATTTTCTTAATAAACTTTTAATTAAATTATTTTGGAATTTTCAATCTTTGGTTAAATTTTATTCTTAAAATTCTACTTAGACAACAATCGTTCTCTATAGTAAGAACAACTTGCGACCAGTTGCAAGAGTTTAAATGAAAAAAAGAATATTCAACAGATTTATCTTTCTTATTTCCATTTGTTTCGGAGTCTCTAAAACATTCCTGATGACCAAAATTTCCGATAGTAAAATTGAAAACTTTGTCACTTTCAAGCACTAAGCATTTAATTTAATTTAAGCTTAACCATTTTACAGAATATAAACGACTCAAACTGCGTCATTCTGTTTTAATTGTTAATGCTTTTTTTAATATGGCATACTTTAAGGGATAAGTTATTAGTTGGCAGTGTCTTACTTTGCGTTGACAAATATTTACAGAAAATTGCAGTTACTATCTAGCTGAAAAATAAAATTTATTCGTAAAACTGTACTAGGTTTTTTTATTTCTACGTTTAATTTTATTTCACTTTTTTGACTCGATATTGCGTAAATAAAATGCGTAATACAAACGGTGAAATGAGAAGCTTTTCTTAAGCAATTTAACTCCATTGCAATGAAAAACAATTGCACTAAAGAAGAATTTTTTTATTTTTTCACTTTTTATATATTTGATGGTGCTAAGCATTGAACACAGCACGCTAACCACTACGCCACCGTTGTAGTGTCAAATAAATCACTTCAATTGAAGTTTTTCACTTCACTTTCATTTCGTAGATAACCAGACCCAAAGATTAATTTCTTTACTTGGCTGCCTTCTAAATTCGATTGATATCAATCACGATTAGGTGAAGAATCCAGCTACAAGTCCAAAGATGTGAAATTGCAAGCAACGGCCGTCTGATTTGCCTGTCTCTATATACATTGTTGTTGTGATGACTACATTTGTTCATTAACCTGTTTATATATAACTTCAAATAACGAAATTGACGTGAACTTAAGTCATGACTTTGAAAATTAACATCTAGATTTAATTTACATAGTCTCCTAAAAAAACTATAATTAACAAAGAAATTGAGAGCTATTCACTATAATCTGTTTACTAGGAACTTGAAATAATAAACTATAGATAAAGATAAAGAAAAATGGCACACCCAGAAAAATATCCATCTCTAGAACAAAGAAAAAGTTTCCTCAATTTAAATCCACGAAAATTTCTCTAGTTTATGTAAATTTTCCTCAAAATGAAGAAAAATGTGCTCCTTTCATGCAACCATGGTGTTCAAATTGAAGTAAGTTTTTTCTTCATTTCAATTTATAATTTTTTGGTGGCCATAATGATCTTTTGATCATTTCAAGGCGACGATGCCTGTAGTGTTTGTAAAAATACGTATGAATGTAAAATAAATTAATAAATGAATACAAGTAAAAAAACATGATTTTTATGCCTTTTAATTAAAACAACATTGTAGAAAATATTCCATAAATTGAGGATTTCTTTTCCAAAAAGTAAATTGACTTTAATCTATGGAAAATTATTCCTCAAACTGAGGAAAATTTTACCTAAATCATATACAATTTCTCATATTTGAAAAATATTTCCTCAACTCAAAGAAATTTTATATATCTAAATGAGAAAACTGTTTCTATGGCGCCAAATCATTCCCATTTTTCCTCAATTTTATAGTCGTTTTTCTTCGAACCAAGTAAGTATTTCTCTGGGAGCATGCATATCCAGACCTGTGGTCACTATCTCAAATAGTTCACAGTGTTTCAGCTACACAAGTTAGTGTGGAACGGTCACTTAGGTTGAGTTTAAGTAACCTTAGGTGCAATTTGTCATCTGAAATTTGATAAAATTTTGATTGTAAAATTGAATTAATATCTATATTTAATGTGACGAACCAAATTTGGCAACATATTATGCCCGCACAATACACGCTGTGAATGAAACTATATGCTGGGAGAAGAAAATCGGCGCAAAGACGCAACAAAATAAAGCGCAACAAAATAAACATAGCAACGACCCGCCAGCATAAAAGAAAGAAAAACAAAATTACTGCAAAATCACGCCACCAATATGCTACAACAAATGTGCTGCTACAGAAAAATGTGTAAACAGACAATCACGTCTGCAAAGATACCATTTGCAGAGGCGACAAACAACAAAGCGATGTGGCAACAATCTGCACATTTAACACTAATATTCCGCAATGATACAGCAGGAATATTAGTGTTAAATGAATTATTCAAATTGTTAATTATAAAGAAAACGAATTGTAATTGTGTCATTTTTACGAAATTAAATCAGAATTATTACTGAATCAAAACTACGTGTCTAAATAAAAGTGAGGGCCCTCTACAAATTATAAATGTTATAACACGAAGAACCTCTTGAGTCCGGTAAGACTACCCCAGTCTAAGATCGGGAAGCGGTTCGCTACTATATTTAGATTCTTTATGTTGTTGTTATTTTTTATAGTTAAATTCATTGACGGCAGCGTAACGAGAATATTTATCACCGTGCTTACAATAGCAAAGCTGTATGAAGGTTTGAGTTTGCTGTTTCGAAAAAAAAGAATATTTAAACTCAATAATTTTTATTCCCGAGCAAAAAAATAAAACTCTAAAAATAATTTTTATACCTGAGCAAAAAAAAAAAAAAAACAAACAATAATTTTTATTTTAGAGAAAAATTTAAAATAATTAATTAATTTTTTCGGGTGAGCAAATATATAATAATCAACAATAATTTTTATACCAGATTGAAAAAATAAAAATCAGGCAATAATTATTTTCCTTGATCGAAAAAATTTAAAACCATAAAATATTTATTAAATTTTGATTTTTGATATTGAGAGTTAAGCCGAATATCAGAATTTTGGGCTGCAAGTAATTTTTTGGATCTCAACCAGCGTCTCTGCAAGCAATACAAGCATAACTGGAGCAGGATTATCGGAAGCTTTTGTTTCTTTTTCAATGATGCAGACACAAATTCCCGATCTTTTACTTTCAATGGGGAATTTCTTCATATTTTCGCTTCATTGTGCAGTTCCCACATTTTTCATTAAATCTTTCTTCTTGTATCAATTCAACATGTGACAAAATTTCACAGAAGTAATTGAGTGGGGCGCATAAAAAGCGCTTTCCCTCAACGCATTAATGATATTAAATACTTGCAATTGCACATATTAAAATGAAGTAAATGAATAAAGTGCTTAAACACACACAGAAAGAAGAAAAGAAAAGAGACTGAAAAAATGCTGCTCTCAGTGAAAAAAAAAAAAACGAACAAGAAGAAACCGTCAATACAAACAGCCAGCAAGCATTTTATCCTCAACAGTTAATTGATTTTTTAATGACTTCGCAATGCAATGCATATAGATAGATGCATGCCACATGCGTTACACACAATTGTACATACATATATATATATACATTGTTATAGATGATGGGCGGCCAAGTTGGCGGCAATAATAAATATGTATGGATGTATGGGGTAAAGTAAAGCTGTTGCTGTTAAAGTTTTAATGACAGATCGGTTTTCATTATGTTGCCCATATGTCAACATAATGGGCGTAACGTGTTGACGCCTTTGACTGCTCTCCCCCACTACCATAAACATGTTCACATACTCTTATTGCATCATATAAGGACTGCAACAATTGCGGCAGCAACTTTGTATAAGCGTAAATGATGATAATATTAAAGGCACTGGGAAGTATACACTGGAAAAAACTGGACTGCGTTTCATTGATTTTTTTTTTCAAAAGCTTTGAGGTACAGGAATGCTGAAGAGTATGTATCATATTATTGTTATTGCATTGTGCGGCATTATTAATAAAAAACCAAATAAAAAAGTAAACTTCTTTATCAGCAATATCAAAAACGCCTTCGAGCGTATACTCACGCTTACGTACATATTTGCACCAGCGACAACCAACAAGTGGTGATGACACACCTCTCCACACCATCATCACCACCATGGCCACCACATCGTCACATCATCATGTACGCCAAAACAATGCAAAATCAATGAAGCATAGTTTAGGGCGTCATTTGACACTAACGCGCTTTGCAAACGTAAACGTAAACGCATCAGTGAAGGCAGCGTAACGCAAAAGCAAATGACAATGATCTGGCGGTTGATGGCAAGCGGGGCGTAGGACATCATCAACAACATACCAATCCATGCGTTAGTCAGTCAGTTGATCCTTTAGTTGCCGGTTTCTTGTGTTGAAAGTTGTTTGACCGCCGCCGTCTCTGCCTCCGTCATATTGTTGATACTGCCACACATATACACACACACACACACACTCAGAGCCAACAAACTAATTTGCCGGAATTCAATGAAATTGAGTGCAAAAATGTTTATTTTTGTTAGTGTTGTTGGAATTGTGCTGATATTGCTGTTGTTGTTCTTGTCATTTGTTAATTTTGTCCTTTTAAGCGCTTCGCTTCTGTGGAACTTCTGTCGCCAGGACATTTTTATTACACACAGCAGCACACATACATACATATATATATATATACTTATATAAATACCATATGTACACACTTGTATGCATATGCATGAAGGGTGTGTTTTTGTATGCGTTTGCATGCCTCGATTTCTGTTTCTGCCTCTCTGTGTGTGTGTGTGTGTATGGGCAAGTGCCAATTGTGTACTTTGATGTTTGCAATAAGGTGTCGAGTGTGTGGTGTGAAATAACAACAAAAGGTTTTAATTAATTTCTTTAGCTTGATTAAAGAAGTTCAAGCTGAGCATATTCGCTATTCGCCACAGCAGCACATTGCAGCAACGCGCTAATTTGAGTGAATGTAGCGAAACTTTAATTGATCAATATAGGCGTGGTGGTGTTACTGCCTGTCCTGATGTCTTTTGTTAAATATGGATACTTAACTGGTATACAATTGGTATGAAATTTTAATGATATCGTTTAAAATTGTGTATAATTTTTTAATGAGATTTTCATTCTCAATGATTTTTTTTAATGATGAACTCAGTTGTAAACATAGAGCATAAAGCTCTATGGTTGTAAATAGCAAAGAAAACCATTTAACTCTTCTTTAATATTCTGACTTTTGCAACAATATCCATTGAATCGATTTAGAGTGAATCTTAGTCACTCTTAGGTAGTGGAAAAGAAAAATGGGCATGATCGGTCAACTGCCACGCCTACTTCCCATACAACAGTTAAACTGAAATAGCACTAAAATCCATTACAGTCAAGATACTGAGATTCAACATTTTATTTTAATTCATATGTTTTGTTTCAAAACAAGCAAATGAAATTTTTCAATCGCTAAATTTTTTACTTCATTGGCTTGTGTTTTTTAATTTCATTTGCTTGTGTTTCGTTAGTTCACAAGAAGTTTCACTTCTGCCTTGTGTTCGTTAATACACAACCAATTTTTTTTTTGTTTTGGGATTTATGCTAGAACAAAAATTGCAACTCTGTACCGGTAATGTCGATGACAATTTCAGACGAACTCTTTTTATGTGCGACATCTTCATTTAATTCTTAGGACATTTGCGCCATCTGTATGTATGTGAAATGTATAACTGTCATAAACTTTAAGATGGCGACGCTACACATTGTTCTTTCTGCCATAGGCGTGTGTGTATGTGTGTAATTAATATGTTATATTGAATTAAAACTATTTATGAATCGTTTATTATATAGTTTGCTCGTGAATTCAGTTACGGAATATTGATATTTAGCCCCTCATGCACATTGCTCGACAAAATTATGTCGCATTTCGAAAAATGATTCAAAATGCATGCTAGCATTTTGTGTTTAGCATTCATCAACTTCAACAGCTTACCCACAATTAAGTATTTAATGAACTTATCCCTCCAATTTTTTTTTAATATGTTAATGAAATATTTATGAATAAGAATTAGAAAAAAAATTCTAATTTCGATGAATATCGAAAAGATGATTTTTTTCCGCAATCAAACCAGAATTAGGGTGCTCGACACGGTCAAAAATCAGAAATAGAACATACAATTTTTTTTTAATTTTTCTTAAATGGCGACGGCAAAGCTGTAAGGGTAAAAATTTACTAAGAAAAACTTTCACTTTGTCGTTTGCATTCGATATTCGGCCTTTTCTCTTCGTGTACATATATATGGGGCGTTGAAGGCTAAGTCAGCAGCAATTCACACCACATGTCTTCGATAAGCTTCAAATTTGGAGGTTCTATAAAGAAACATGAATAATGATGCTAAATGCAAAATTTCAGTTGTTTTTACACATTTTTGGGAGTTTTACAGTACAAAAACACAAAAATTAAGTTTTTTTTTTTTTATTTTTGATTTTTTCCAAACTAAAACAAGGAAAAATATTGAAAAATTTTACACATATGCATCATTAAATTGTCTCTTTAAAAAATAAATTTAAAAAATTTTTGACTCAAAAATTAACAACAAAAACAAAATCTTTTTAAACAAATTGATTTTTTAAAAAATACCATTTTTTAAAAATTAAAAAAAAATTCACAAAAATAGCGCAAATATTTATGTATTTAATTTTTGAGTGGACTCGATAATTTTAGAAGTTATACAGATTTTTGTGAAATGATACGCGTGGAATCACCATCCACGAGCGGCTTTTTCGTTTCGCCATAGGCACATAAAAACCCCATATGAAATTTTGGCTATATGACTCTCAAATAAAATATACACAACATAATTTAATTATTTAATGCTGTACTTTTTACCAAAAAGTTCATTAAAAATTACACTGTGCAACAAAATCAGAAAGTTTCCGAAATTGGATTGAAAAATATGATAAACGTGTTTCTACGGGGGTGTACTTTTTCCCATACAACCCACTATTATATAGTTTTCGTGTTATGACCAAGTTGTCGGGTATGCTACATACTTCTGCGAGTTTTATTGTTTTTAAATATTTTTTTATTTGACCTAATTTGATTTTATGAATTAAATTTTAAAATAATTTCTTTTTTAGAAATTTTCATTTTCTTTTAAATAAAAATTAATAAAAGTCATAAAAATGTAATCAGAATGGTATGCCTGTGTTTTTTATTTTTTATTATATTATTTGTATTGAAGGTGCATACTTTTCCGAACCTTACCCACCCATATTCCCCACAGAAAACCATACAAAAGTGATACATCTATACCAAATCTTCGTATCATAGCAAAAATGTTTTCTGAGATATATCATAATACAAATTTAACGTTATTGTACCAAATCCTAGTACTCTATTATAAATGGTTTTTGAGATATACTCAAAAAAAATAAGAGTTACATGGGAGGTGCAGATAAAATAAACGATTTCGATGAACAATGAATGAATTTTTTATTTAATAAGCAAACCGATGTTGCTGAAAATTCACTAAATTATAAAATATTTTATACAATACAACGTATCGTTTACTACGATTATAAAACATATATTCTGAATAAGTATTTAATTGTACAGTGCTATTTTAACAGGTGCCATGCCCAATCAACCAGCCTCACTCTCATATACATATGAACCTTTTTGGAGTCACTTAAATTTGAATTTCCCAAAGTTTCATCTCAATCCGATGGACGATATTTGTGGAAAACAATAACACACCCTGACCCGTTGTTGATTTTATAGGGGTGGACCTGCCACGCCTATTTAGACAACTACACGTAAAAAAAAACATTTGTGAAAAATAACGTGTGATATTCCAAAAAAAGCAGAATAATCAGGAAAATTGCCATTTCGCCCTGTAATTTAGAAATTTCATGATATACTCAATATAAATTTATGGGTAAACTGCAAATATTACAGCCCAAAACTTAATTATTACAGTTTCAGAAAGGAAAATATTCAAAGTGACATGGAAAAAATTGAGTTGATAAAAAATACTGAACTATTATTGAAATATTCAATGATCGGCAATTAAAAATTACGGCGCAAACTGTAAAAATTTATGAAAATATTTTTGTTTCATTGCTTTCATTTTTTAAACCACACATTTACTTTGTTTTATATATCAAATATTTTTCTATATATTATCATTCAATAAAATGAATTTCAAACTGATTGGTTGGCACCTGGATTTGCTTCTTTCTGTAATGAGTCATTTTGGATTATTTATCCGGGACCTTTTACCGGAAGCTAGTAAGATTTGGGATGTTTACACAATATTAAACGAAATTTTTATTATTTTATTAGCAAAAGTCTTTAGCATTGAATGTCCATTTCATAATTGTATCGAACAGTTTTCCAAAAACCATTGAAACTGGAACACCATTTTTTTTGAATTACCCTAGAGTTGTTTGCTTTTGATCAATGCGATTTGTGCTAAATATAAGGAAGAGAACAAAATATTCTTTAACTCTTCAATTATTGCTTTTGATATCAAAAGTATTGTTATGCTTAGTAAAAATTAAATTTCCAATTTGATAATTTCATAAAATCACACTGTAAAAATTGATTTGAAACTCCAATAATATTGACTGTATTGTGAAGTACAATGTGCTTATTCATTCGTAAATTTTATTGATTCATTCTGGATATTATAAATTAAACTCAAGGGAATTATTGTTTGATCGTAATCAATTATTACCGTTTTTCGTTTACTATCCTGGCAAGACAGGGAAAACTGTAATTATTATCAGAAATCCAATGAATTATTACAGAATATTTTTTTCCGTCTACGATTTTTATTATTCTCAGTTGGCTTTTCTTGTTATCATATCTTAAATAACAGGTGATAAGCTAAATTTTCCTATCAGGTTATATGAGAGGTATATAAAAAAAGAGAGACGCATTTTTATTTCGGGGAATGGTGATGGGATTATGACCTGTCGTTCTAAATTACATCAAGAAATTTCTAAGGATCCTTACTGTTTCAGATTTGATTGGAATTAATTTAAAATATTCTAATGAAATAAAAAAGCCACTATCCCGAACTTTGTTTTTTTGTGCTACTACTGAAAATAAATTAATCAAAAATTTATTTGTGTATATAGCAAAATGTTATAAACTTATGTAACACTATTAAAAAAATAAATTAATAAACTTATACGTTTCCATTATACTATGTCTTTAACTTTATAGTAAATGGATATTTTAAGTAATAAACTACAAATAAAATTACATAAATATTTATGTACACTCCTTAAAAATGTAACGCACTATTAAATCACTTTGTTGTGTCGATAATTTACAGCCAGCAGAATATTGTAAATTACATTAAAAGCATAAAATCACACTCTTTGACTATAAAGAAAATAATTTTTGATTTCATTCGTTCATTGACTATAAAAGACAGGCAGGCAAGCAGGCAGGCAGGCAACTTACACAATTTACTGCGCTGCCTGTGCCACTCACTAGTTATTTGTATGCATGAGTAACTATGTATACTAACACTTAAGCTAACTCCAACCAAAACCCTGCATTGCAGACCTCTACTCCCAGTTATCAACGATTTACCATAACGTCGAACAACATACATACATACATACATATACGTATTACTTGCTATCTTCTATGGTAAGTAGTATGTATGAGTAGAGTAGGTTTTTATGCCTTTAATGCTTAATTGAATCTTTCAAGCTGGCTGCTGTCATACTTATAGAGATACAACAAAAACGACAACAACAGCAACAACACACACTTACACCCATTTTACTTAAAAAATACTATCCTTTCATTTACCATTGGAATAGCAACAGCTACAGCATCAATAGCTAGCAGTAGTGGCAGTGGCAGCAGTTAAAATAACAAGAGAGACAAAAGACTTAAACGCATTTTACAACATTGCAAAATTGCATTTAAAAAAAGGTTTAGTTTCATGCAAAGTAAAGGAACATCTCATTCTGTTTTACATTCATGCACAAATACACACACACATACACACACTTAAATACTCCTCTATGCATAAATGTTAAATGCATATTGCTCATAAATTCAATTAAGCATAAAAGCACTCACACCCAACAAACAGCGTTACAACACCAACTCAGTTAAAGTCACAGGGCCGTATTATCTAGTATTATTAGAGGCCTTGGAGAGGTGAGTACGTGGTGTGGTGAAAAATTTTTAGATAAAAATATTATTTTGTTGAGGCGTAAATGCTTTTATTAACATACATTTTATGCAGTCCTTGCTTAAGTTAGTTAAAAATGGTTACTTCTGGTTACTACTAATGAGAAGAGAACCTTAAAAAGGCGACCGAAGTTGAAATGGGCATACCACACCTGACACATTCTAACGTCTATAGCACAGTCAGGACAAGCTTCAGTGAGTAAACGATGTGCTTCAGTTGCGTTTTTCTTTAAATGGAAGAAGCAAATTAAACTTCCCGCAAATGTTGTTTTGTTGGCACGAAATTCGACATTTTCAGCTATAGTAAAACACTTTTGTAAAATTATGAAAATTATTATTAGATCAATTCTTATAGTATTTTTGGGGCTCTTCGAGATAGAATAGCTGTCAATGTCAAAAAAATGGCGCGTATGATAGATATGAAGTTAGTCACAATTACGATTTTATACATTCATACTCCAATAGAAAGAAAGTCCTAAATGGGAAAGAGAAAATTTTAATACAGCGACATTAAATTATTCTTAAAATTCTACTAATTCTCGACCCATTATAAACCAATCTAAATCCGAAAACTGAATAAATGTATCCCATTGTTATATTTTCTACAATCCTTTACCTTGGAAATAGATCATTGAAATTGTGAAATGCTTTGCTATACAAGAACGTAACGTACCAGTAAGTTTTCACATGGCCATACCTTTGAAATTGTTAATCATCGAAATAAAGTTTATGAATAAGCAAAAAAAAAAAAAAACGATACACGACCGTGAACGTGAAAGAAACGGTCCAGCCCTCGTTTTGGCGTTTTGGTTCACATGAAGAATTTTTATATTTTATTTCCCCCCCAAAAATGTTTCCTGTATCCGCCACTTTAATTAGACTAAAACAATTTCAACTCCCGTTACCATAGTCCGCGGCTGTAACAAATGCGTTGTTTCAAGTTCCGTTAAAAAGGGTAGAAATATCGCTTAATTATATATCTGACTATGTATCAGTATGAACATTTCCATTTAAACCATTTTAGTTTGACCTGATCCGAAAAATGAAAAAATTGGCTTGTGATCATGGTAACACTAAAGAGAGTTACTTAAGGCATTTTCTTGAATATCTTCGAAGTTTATACTGAATCGCATTGTATCTAATTATAAAAATACATTTCAGAAAAGATATCACTACACCGAATTTTATTATTTTACAGTGTTATTTGACTATGAATTCAGACTTATTTCATCTAATTCTTTCTACTCCTTCTTCGTAAGCGTATTAGTGCCTTACATTAGTTAGGGAAATTTCAATATTTATTTTCTTCAAGGCTCTCTCAGTTAATGTTCCTGTTCTACAATTTAACATTAACGGCCATGGTATTAGGAACGACCAACAGCACAAAGTATCATTTTCTTTTAAGGTTTGATGCATCCTTTTAACAACAATATTCCTTTTATTTACATTTATTTTAAGCTCTCACATGCAACAAGATCGTTATCCTCACCCTACTTGCATGTTGTCTATCTCTCTCTCCAGCTGCTCTATTCATTCCATGCACGTAAGCAGGCTTCAATAGCAATGACATAACACGATATTTTCCATACATGTGCACATAGATAGTAGTAAATGCGGAGATAGATATATGTATATAGACAGATAGCCTTCTAATTCAATTAGAAAGTAAAGCAATAGCACAGCACTAACATGATTTTCAATTGACTCCTCATTTACGAGTATGTTTTACTTTACTTTTGCTGCTTTGCTTTTTTTTGCTGTCTTACTCGCTTGCAAAATCATCAATATGCTCAATTGGGCATGTCGTGGTAGTCATCGTCAGCTTGTCTTCGTACTGATATTGTAGTGGAGCAGGACAGCTTCAAATCAAATGCTGCTATTGAACCTGTTGTTGCTGCTGCTGAGATACTGTTGTTGCTGCTGCTGAGATACTGTTGTTGCTGCTGCTGAGATACTGTTGTTGCTGCTGCTGAGATACTGTTGTTGCTGCTGATGCTGTTGTTGCTGCTGATATTGTTGTTGCTCCTGATGCTATTTCTATTGCTGCTGTTGCTCTTAATATTGATGTCGCTTTACGTTTCATTGCGTTTTATGCGTTTTCCTTTTGTCTGATGCCTTTATTACATTTGTAGATATTTCATTTTCTCATTTGGTTTTACATTTTGCACTTCATTTTCCTACTTTCATTTCAATTTTATTTCATTTTAGAGAAAAAGAAAAAGCAGCAGCAGTATTTATTTTTTTTTATTTTTTTATTTGTGCTTTTGTGTGTTTAGGTTTGAATGGTACCTATGTTTCTTTCTCTTTATGTGTGTGTGTGTGCGTGTGTATATGTGATTGTATGAGTGTGAGTGCTTTTATCTTTCAATTGCATGTTCTTGTTATTTTTATTGTGTTGGTGAAAATTGAATTATGTTTGCTCATCACTCACATTTCATTTCTTATTCATTTATTTGCCTCTTTTCTTTTATTTTATATGGTACTTTTTTTGTTTTTGTTGTTTTTTGTGTATTTGATAAGAGTATCTACTAGATACTTTTAAGTCTATTATCTTTATTTGGTATACATTTTCATTTGTAATTATTTTCACATCATTCCATGAGTAAAGTGTGTCAAATAATTCTGTTTTTAATTGACTTTTTTATATTCATTTTACAATTATCTACACATATATATGTATATGGATTTTTATTCGTAAGAGTTTTGTATGTATGAGGAGTTTGTATATATATATATAAAGAATTGTATTAGTTTAAGAATGGAAGAAGAATACTTTAGTTGGGTGATGGGAATAGAACTATTCTGTGGTATAGACGAGAGTGTGATAACGAGGGAACTCTTAAAGTATAAAGACTTTAAGTATACAAAGCCATGAAAGGTAAGCACATCTCAACAAAAGTTGGGACTATCCCCAGGCGAGTGTAGCCTGCAAGTTTAAGCTTTGTGTTAAACTATGTAAAAATAGGCTTGCATTAGCTGAAACATATAAAAATTCAGATTCAGAGGAGGACAAAATGAAAAATTTTGAATGTGAAAATTTTATTGATATTTTTCAAATACTCTCTATACCCTTCTTTTCGGGGGGTTTTTTTGCACAAATGTCACCAATAATTTTCAGTTAGGTGAGTTAGGCCGTCATTTTGATGTCTTTTTTTTTACCGAAGTAACCTTGTCATTTTTACCAAAAAATACGGAAAGGATCCACAGAGGATTGGTGTAGAAATTAAAAATGCCAGTTTACCTCAGATTCCAAAGTCATAGAACTTCAAAATTTTAATCTTACCCAGCGATTTTAACCAGCTTGCTAACTCCTCTATTTTAAATATACTTACAATCAGTAGCGTATCCAGGGGGGGAGGGGGCTATAGGGCCTGAAGCCCCCCTTCTCAACCCGACAATCTTATAGTAAACAGTAATTTTTGAGAAATCAAAAATATTAAGATTTTTTTAAAAAAAAAAGCCATCAGCAGTGAACAACGAAAAACTTTAGGATTTAAAATATTATTTTATATTATATTTTATTTTAATAATAATAATTTAATATAAATATTAAAATGGGGTCATATTTGAATCAATTCTGATTAGCAGCCATGCTGGACGAATGCCAATAGGATGCACCTTACAGTGCAACTGGTTATTAAATACATTCAGACTACATTGAATCTACAATTTCAATGCCAGTTTAGTTTGCATTTTAATCTGAATTTGGTTTGAGTTTTAATCCATGTTTGGTCTAAATTTTGGTTTGCTTTCCAGCGTTTGATCTGATTTCTGGTCTAAATTTTGGTTAGCTTTATTTTGTATTTGGCGTCTTTTTAGCCTCAGTTTTAATCTAACTCTTAGTTTGAGTTGTGGTTAATATTTTCGTCTGAATTGGTTTGATTTTGATACTATTTTGATTTGAAATTCGGTCCGAAATCGGTTTGAAATTTGTTTCAAAATTTAATCTGAATTCGTCGGGAATTTTGGTCTAGTTTTTGTTTAAGTTAAGTAAAAATTTGTTGATGTAAATATTTATCAGATATTCCCACTAGTTTTTGGTCTGAAATTTGGATTACTTTCTTTCGCTATTTGGTGTCCTTTTGGCCTAAAGTTTTGTCTAACTATTAGTCTGAGTTGTGGTCTAAATTTTTTTTGAATTTTGGAATGAATTTTAAAATTGATTTTGGTTTTGATTCGGTCTGAGTTTTGGGTTTTTAGTCTGAGTTTTGGCCTGAATTTAATATCCGATTCCGATTTGTGGTCTGAACATTGTTTTTTTTTTGTAACCGGTTGTTGCCCGGTACCCGAAAGCATGTACGGATCTCGTTAAAGTTTAAAATGTATTGGTTTTTTGGTCAAATTAAGATATATTTACATTTTATGTAATGCATATCAGGCTTAAAGAACGTATTTAATTTTTTATAAAAATGACGTGCTTGGTTATGGAGTTGTGAGATGCAATCAAATGCGGAAACTTTCTCCTATTTTTTGATATTAATTGCCAGTGGATAAAAAAAAGTCAAAATAAAATCTATTGAACAGTTTTTAAATGTTTTTTACTTCCATCGGTTTCTTTCCAAAAAGGTAATATATAAAAAAAAACTTGAAATCTTAGTTACACTATGCGACCAGATCTGATTTGTTTTCATTGACATGAGGTTTTACTTTGGATACAAAAAGAGAAGGTGATGCTGAGCAATTCTGCATTTATAGTTTTTCTAGGTCAGCAACTGTTTTTGATTTACAGTTTCGGGTTTAGGGCTCATTTGGAAGGGCATGATTTCTGGATTTCGAAGTTTGTAGCACACCAGTGTTCAGCTCTCCAATTTTTAAAAATGGCCAAAAATTATATTTTAGGGTTTTCCATCCAGTTTTTTCTAAAACGTGCCCATGTAGGGCAGTAGTAGTGGATTAACTCCCATTATTGCTTAGAGCACCCCGACTCGGAAGACCTCTCTCAATGCAGTGACTGCACGAATTTCGGGAATATAAGCCAACCTCATCCGGATTCCTTATCATGGCCCGAATTCCCACTGATAATCATTTGAAAAAAATTAGCCTCTGACTATTTTTAGTATTTTTGCTAATTGTTTTGAAGTCGGGCTCATCATCAGTAATAGCAAGTCAATGTCAATTTTCTTCGAATGAAAACCCCCCTCCCTCCCCTCGAAAAAAAATCCTGGCTACGGCCCTGATATCGTGAATAGGGATAATGTGAGTAATTAATTTCTAATTTTTTTCAAAAGATGTCACTAAGAATAAGGAGTTCACAATGTTAATTGGTTCTATTGCTATGACAGCAGCTTTCAAAACGATATAGTAACTTACCATTATATTTTTTCGTATGGTAAACATGTCGAGTTTTGAACCAAATAAAGAGTATTTTCGGAATTTCCCAGAATTGGCCAACAAACATAAAATTTTTCAATATCGTGTTTTTGGTGGATTATGATAAGTCGTGCTCACTTTCATCTGTACCGAAAAGTTTGAAGACATACACCGAAAATGTACGATCTCTTCCTTCAGCTCAAACTACAAATTCTGGAAGCAGTACTTTAAATATCAAAATAATTTTTGGTTTTCCTGTAAAATTCGGAAAATGGGTGTTAGGGCTTTAGCAAATTAAGGTAGCGATACACATAAAAGAATTTAAAATACAAAAAAATTATTTTTATTGAGAAAATTATATGTAGTTGGAGCTCGGAGCGGAGTCGGACCTACACTTAAGAGGTCGGAGTGGAGCTGGAGCGGAGCAATCCCAAAATTTGGCTGCTCCAAAGCCCTGATTTTAATTGCGGTTTATTCAATAGAATCAGCTATCACGTAAGCTAACGTATCATCAGTGAACATTTTTGCTGAACAATATCTTAAACAATTTGTAATGTCGTTTATATAAGGAAATAATAGTAGAGGCCCAAGAGTGGAATTCTGAGGATCTCCCAGATTATTGCATAATTCAATAGATTTAGATTCACTAATTTTAACTATTTGTTTGTTCCAAATAACTTTGAAATCATTCTCTAGCCTTACTATTCGCTCCATATTTTGTTAACTTTACTACTACTACTACTATTATGGCACAACAGGCCCTGGAGGGCCAAGGCCGAGCATTTCGTATTTTGTTAACTTTAGTATTAACAAATTCGGTTAGACCGCTTCAAAAGCCCTTTGAAAGTCCAGTAATACAGCTACAATGTTTTTATATTCGTTTTGGGCTGCTATCATTTAGAATAAGGCGTCGTTGATAGCTGTCTCACACGAGTATTGTCTCTGAAAACCCTGATTGATTGTCACGAAGTAAATAGTGTCATTTTATAGCTGTTGAATTGATTGTTTGCCAACGATTCATTTAGTCAATGGACGTTGATACATTACGATCCGGTAATCTTTTGAAAGGGGTTGATTGTTGATATTTTCAGAGCTTCAGGGAAACATCCTTGTCGAAATCAATCACTAATAATGTGTGCAAACTGAGTATCTAACATAAAAACGACATCGAGCATTGCTTTTGAAGAAGAACTATTGAAATCTTGATACTCTATTATCATTGAAAATTCCTTCGGGCAAAGCTCGGTACATAAAAAAACCCATTTGATATTAGTCTAATGCCAAATAAAAGCAGAAAAGAAATGCACTTTGAATACTCATATAAATAAGAATTTTTTATTATTAAAATGACAAGAAACTTATCTCATTTGGAAATCACGAAAAATCGACGAATAAAAAAATGTTGAATTTGTCATCACGTTCAACATATGCGAAGTACATTATGAGGCACCTAGTACTTTGTGATGTTCTCATATAAAGAATATATGAAATCTGATGTCATAAATCTCAAAATTGAAATCACAGCGCACATTTCTTCAGACTTTTTTTGTTTCTGGCAAACATCAGAAAAAAAAACAACATACAAAAATAAGAAAAAATATTCAATGCTAATATGCAAAAGTTTTACCACTTTTAGAAAAACATTTCAACTTACAATGAATATACATGAACAAAAGTAAAAATGAAAAATAAGAAGAAGGGAAATGAAAGCAGCAGCAGGAGCACCAGACTTACATGAGATAAAAATCTGGAAGAGAAGATTATATGTTTTTTTTGGTTTGGTTTTGGTACATAGATATTAGGATATGACCTCATACACGCATCGAGTTATCAAGCATCAACCCTGAAAATATGCAAGAAAGAAAGAAAAAAGAAAAATCAAAAGAAACCACACACAAGCTAAGATGACATCATGGAAGAACGAATCAATGCATGTTGAAGAAACTGCTAGGGACACACGGGCATTGGGAAACTGAAATAAAGTAATAGTAGGGAGCTTTATAAAAGTTTGGTGTGAGTTGGTACCCAAAATGAGTTGAAACGATGAAAGTTATGCCAAACCAATTACTCGCACCAGTTTTGTTCTTTTTTTTTTTGCTTTTTCTATTTTTTCGTTGTTTTTCTGGTTTCGTTTTTTGTGTGTTTCTTTTTTTTTCGTTTTGGTTATTTTTGCTTCAGACTCTTTAAAAGTTTTGCAGATGTCGTACTTGTAAAAGTTTTTCGAAAAAGTATAAAAGTTCATACTTTTTTCAACTCCTCCTCTGCTCTTTGCTTACTATGCTTTTTGCAGCAGCTACTTAGAGGTGGGTGCTTTCATAAGAGTGTGCGTTTGGTGATAGAAGCTAAGAGGAATTCTTTAGATGTGTGTGCTTATAAATATCTTAGGAAAAGAGTGTATATATCCATGAGATAATAATCACAGTTGCTGCAGAAAAACACGAGAACGTAGATAGATACTAGATAGAAAAAAAAGTAAAGGAATCTTCTATTAAGATATCATAAAAGTAAAACTCCTTTGCGAACACATGCACAGACACACATACAACAAATAACAAGAATAACCAACAAAAAGTATGGCATATTATAATGAAAGTAGAAAAAGTTTCACAACGTTTGCATTTGACTGACATTTGATGACATTTAAAACTCTGCATATACATAAATACATAAATATATATGTGTGTGTGCGTGTCTGTATGTATTTATGCATTTATGTATGTGAGAACTTGAGTATTCCTAGAATTCCAACAGATTTTTACTTTTAACTTTACTGTAGGTGTGTGTCTGTTTCTACCTTCAGCTACTCGCTCTCTCATGCTCATGATGCAGCTGTGTGTGTGTGTGTGTGTGTGAGTGAGAGAGAGAGAGAGAGTTTATAATTTTTACAACATTAAACTTAAAAATACTTGAGAAACACTATTCCCTTTTTGTTGTTGCTGTTGCAGTTGTTGTGTTTGGTCTTTGAAACAAAAAAAAAACAAAAAACAAAAAATAAGCAAAAAACAGTCAAAAATATGTGTCGCTGCTGCAAGCGCAGATTTCATTTTGTATGTTATGGCAGCACACACACAGGTTTCGTTGCATATTTTTAGGATGCACTTTGAAGCAAAGAGAAAAGTATATGGCTGTGTATGTGTGTGCATGCAGCTGTATTCCATTTTGTGTGCCATTTTATTTAGATGTACCGCCACAAGGTGTTGTGGATTTATATTTTTTGTTTGCCTTTTTTCTGCTTTTTTCTAAAGTGGAAATGTGTAACGCAACTAAGCTAAAGTTTAAATTTTTACCAAAAAAAAAAAAAAAACGTGTATATTACTTTTACACATACACACACCGGTGGAAATGTTGCACAGTGGATTGCACAAAGTAAATATGTATGTTATTATTAAATTACTTAATCAGTGGATTATTTTATGTAAAGCGAGCTCAAACGCCTTTTGTGATTGTTCTGCTTTGTGGTAGGATGAAATTGAAGTTTTTTCCATTTCCATTACTGAGAAATTGAATTGTTAATTACCTACAACAATTCCCAGGAATGGAATTCTCAAAACACTTACTTCTATTACACGGAATTGTAATTGGTGATTAACATTTTCAATTCATTGGCATTCGGAATGTAATTGTAATGGAATTGGATCATCCAGCTCTGTATATATGTAGTAAAGAACACGCGATTGAGTTACTATCCTGAGATAAAACATGGTCTCAGGCCAGTATTGATTGTATATTAGAGATAGGCACGTGAGTACTTTTTGTCTCAAGCTCACGCATGCTAACGGCTTTGAAAATACTATTCACTCATGTTCACGGACGTTGGAATTTTTCAAAAAAACAAAAAATAAATTCACGCACGTTGAAATTTTTCCAAGTAATTCCACGCATGTTCTGCGTGCTGTTCTTTTTATTGTTAAATTTTTATTTATGTAAATAAAAAATAAATTGGTTACATAAATAACGGGATTTTAAACAAAGCATTAAATATTTTTATATGAAAATGAAATTTGGTCCACATTTTCACAGAGAGCTTCATGGTCAAAAACAATTTATACTCACGCATTTTCACGTCGAAATTATGTCACGCTTATGCATGTTCACGTAGGAATTATGGAAATCAAATCACGCTCATGCATGCTTACGTGGAAATTATGTCACGTGCGTGCGTGTTCACGCGTGTTACGTAAAGTTCATGTCACGCGCCCATCTCTACTGTATGAAATTAGAATAGAAAGAAAAAAGGATAAAGAATAAGAAGTATGAGTCGAAAGAGAGGTGAGGGGTAAGATAGAAAAGTGGGTAAGAAAGACTGAAAATTATAAAATGATGGATAAAGAGAACCGGAGAATGAATGGACGGGGACTGAAAAGAAAGAAGCGGTGAAATATTACTGGGTGAGGGAAAGGGGAAAAATGTGGTAAATGTCCCCATGGGGACAAATATGGGGAGAAAAAAGATTTGTGGGAGAAAGCGAAAACAAATTGATGGAGAAAGAAAGAAAAATGTGTGAATGAAGAGGAAAAGAAAATATGGAGAAAGATGTTGAAAAGAAAATATTTCATAGTCTCTAATAAATTTAAAAAAAGATAGAAAACAGTTAGAAAAATATTTGTTTTGTTGTGATTTTTTTTTAATTAATCTCATAACTTACGGACATTTAGAAAAACTCAATTTCACCACCTCTTGCTTTTGTTGATTCCACTCTTTCTTAATGTCTTTCTTCCTCTTCTTATTTTCTCTTTTTCCGCTTTATATACCACATTTTTTTCTTCTCTCCCTTACCCTTTTACTTTTCCTCGCCTAATATTCCACCTCATTTCCTTCCCTCTCACTTCCTTCTCTATTTTCTCTCTTTCTATTCTCTCTCTATTTTCTCTTCCTTGTTTCCTTATTTTCAATATTACAGATTTTTTTCATACATTTTTCGTAACGTTTTATTCGAAAAAGAGAGTATAAAATTTATATTGCCGTGTATGAAAACTTTAAACTTTAAATGCTTATAGCTTAAGGGGACGTTTTTTGACGATATGGTAATCAATTTGCGATTTGTGATTCAGGGAACTAACTACCAAATATTTGACTAACTTTCATAAAATCTACAAGTTACGTCAGTGAATTTCTGTAATTTTGTCTAGAACAAAATTATCGTGGTTGAAACTGCAAAACCACATATAGGAGCCTTCATTTCAGTATTGAATTGTTGTATACGCCGTTGTAACTCTTGAGAAATCGTATCAAATAAATACTTATATGCATTGGCGTAACTAGGATTATTCTCTAGGCGGGGGAGAGGGAGGGCCTGGCCCCCCTTATACACTTTTTCGGCTGTAATTTTTTCTTTAAAAAATTTGTTTTAGGGGTTTAGGGGGGATTGTGCCCCCAGTTTGGCCATCACCAACCATGATGAAACCATTGAAGAATTCAAGTAGAACTTATTTTTTTTTTCAATTTTGTTCCACTGTATGTAGAAAATGTGAATGGAAGCGAAAAAAAATCTCTAATCCTAACTATGAAATTCCAAAAGAAACTTCCAACTCTTGTGAACTTTATGACAACATATTTTGTAATTTTTAAATATTATGCATATGTTTGTATGTGTGCTTGTGTGTGTTTGAATGCGTGTGCTTTCACACTGATATGCCGCTCAATGTGCATGTGGGTGTGTGACTTTGCAAGTGATATGCTTTGTGACATTTCGTAGTTCTCTTATATAAAAATCTAAGAAATTTCAAAGAATTGTGATCAGTAACGCATATACATACACATATGCTGTTGGGATTTATTTTTATACTGAGTGTTATATAAATATGCAATATATCGAGTTGTGATGAGTTAAAACTAAAAATAATATATTTTCACAATGTTCATTTTTACAGTTAATGAATTTAAAACACTTTAAATTGTAACAACGTGTTTTCTTTTTTGAGAAGAATATATTTCAAGTTCTTTTTTTCTTGCACTACAATCACTCGGCTTAGATATAAAGTTCATTCATGCTTTCTTTGACCACAATAGTCCATTTTCAGTTTAGCAAGTAAGTGTCACTTTCTTAATTGTCAAAGAATACGTACATATGTGTACATTAGGGTGGCCCTTAGCTATAAGTAATTTTCAAAACTAATATGTTGCTGCTCCTTTGCACTAACTTGGGTTCAATAAAAAAAACGGGCTGTGCAAAACTTCAGCTGCATCGGACAACTTCTAGGTGACCCTCAAACGCATTGAAGTTGAAGCATAGTAGACGCAACTATTAACTCCGTTCAAGAGCGGTATAGTCTTCTTTATCTGAATCATTTTCTTGTTTCTTCTTAGAGAAATTTATTTGGACACATCCGGGAAACTGTATGAAAATCTTCTGAATCAAATTTTTTTAAAATCAGTTCGCAAAATTCCTGAAGCAACATGAAAAATATAATCGCCCACAACTTCTACAGGAGAAAGGTATTTTTATTTACAAGAATTTCAACGAAATTCACTTGAAATGTCGAAAGTAACTCAGCAACCCTCAAACACATGGTTGTAAAAAACAGGGGAAATCTGATATATCTCTTTTCAATTTGCATTTTGTTTTCATAATAGCTGCTCTTGGAGTATTTCTGTGGTAAAAATGAAAACCAGCATAACTGAAGTTAACTCTCTAGTACGCAGGCCGTATCCAGACTGGCAACTGCTTGATACAATTTAAAATACTTTTAATTTTTTTAATATATATTCATTCCAATTAGTCGATTGATGAATACCGGAGCTATACGGAGCACAGCTTCACTACTCTGTAAGATGTTTCGTTTTAATTTTATCGCCAGTTGAAGATTAGATTTCGAGTAATTTACGAAAAAAAATTTTTTTGGTTATATTAAAATTATTTGTGATAATTTAATAATATAAATATTTATAATTTAAAATATTTATAATTGTTTTAATAAATTAAAAAAAAAAAATATTTATAATTGTTTTTTGGAGTTGAAAAAGTAATAGGAAATAGGGAATTGATTAGATTTTACATTTATGCAATTTGAATGCATAATAGTTTTTTTACTTTTTCATTTATCGGGAACAAGCTTTTTAATGGACCATCTATTTTTTCACCTCGAGCAAAAATAAAGTGTTATACATTAAAATCAACCAATCCTCAGATTTTTTATTACTGAAAAAGTTGGCCTACTAGAGGCTTAAGTTGGAAAATTTTTTATCACATATTTTTTACTATAAATAATAAACTGATGCGAATTTTTAAATAATTTTTAGAATTATATATCGTTTAAAGAATGATCTTTAATTTAAAGATAAAGTCCTTTGAAACAATAGCTGCGTTCTATTCGCCACTTGCTTCTAGTTATGTATAACTAGCAGCGATGATTGTATGAGAAAATAACAACAAAACCGCAGACAGTGCTGCCGCTGCCACTTCAATTGAACTTTTTCATTTCACTTTCAAGCCTGACACTTCGTTACTTCCTCTTTCGGTTTTCCAGTTTCAATGAAAAACTAAAATCTCTGTAATATGCGCCGACTGCAGCCAGATCGGTGTGTTTGAATTCATATTCCCTATAAAAAGTAAAAAGATACCATTTAGCATAGTTACTTTAGTACATTTTAAAACCTTTTGTGTTTATTTAAATACCTATGTAGCAACATTGATGACGAACTGTCATACGGTTAGGTTAGGTTGGAGTGGCAGCCTTCTGCTGGAAAGCACACTTAAGCACATTTAGGCTCATTGTGATACTACAGTACGGCGCGACTCCCCCATTTACGGATTGGAGAACCATGAGGATTCCATATTGAATCTGGCTATGTCCTTAATATTTACGGATGATAGCTCGGACAGACTAGTAAAGAAAGGTGAACCCAGGAGTTTTAGTCTCCTCCTGGCCAGGGATGGGCATTCGCACATGAATCCTCCAGACTGTTTCTTTCTCCTCCCCAGAGCCGCAGCCCCGACAGAAGTCATTGAATGGTAGTCCTAGTCTGGCAGCATGTCTCCCCTTTATGCAGTGCCCCGTGAGCACCGAAGTCGTAATGCTGATTGAGTTTCTGCTAAGGTTGAGTAGCTGTCTAGTCCGTCTATTGTTCATAGTGGTCCATGTTAGCCTGGTAATACCACAGGTATGCTCCGCTACCCAGGATCTTTTTGCTTCCTGAAGGTAGTTTTGCTTAATGGCTAATTTAATAGACGTCAACTGTCATATAATTTATTAAAAATTGTTTGAAAATGAAGAGGTAGACGATTTAGAAAGTAAGTTGAGGATTTTATTTCTAAAAGATTTTATGCAAAAAAGCAACAGCTTCGAGGAATTCTGCCATTTTGTTTTTGGAGTGAAAAATCCCTTAAAACAAATTATGTACTCTCATTCAAAAAAGTCCAACAAGACTTATTTTAAGTTATATATAAACAGGTTAATGAACAAATGTAGTCATCACAACAACAATGTATATAGAGACGGGCAAATCAGACGGCCGTTTCGGAATCCGCCACAATTCCTCATCAGTGATCTTAGTGATAGTTCTTAATCTTTCAATATCCTATATAAGCTACTAATATTTGAAATCATAACCCAGAATTACAGATTTGACATTGTTGTTGTGATGACTACATTTGTTCATTAACCTGTTTATATATAACTTCAAATAACGAAATTGACATGAACTTAAGTCATGACTTTGAAAATTAACCTCTAGATTTCATTTTCATAGTCTCCTAATTTTGTTTAGGCTCCGACAAAAAGGTTTTTTTTTCGCTAACTAAGCACATAAAACCAAATAAATTTTTAAAATATGTCATTTTCTTATTACGGTTCAAAAAACACTTTTTTAAAAATCACTTCGATTTTTTAAGAATTTCACTTCACAAAAAAATTTCAAAACGACAGCCCTGGCCGCAGAGATAACACGTATAATTATAGCACACGAAAATTCTTCTCCTTCTCCTAATCAGTCAAAAACGAATTTCGATTCTCAATGAAATTACTTCCTTTTTTGTCGTGTGTCCCCTTCGTGTGTTCGCACTAAAAGAGAGAATTTAGTAGCAGTTGGGCATTTTTTTCGATCTTCGGCAACGTTGTGTGAAACAAATTGTTTCTCAGCTTAATTTTTTGTGAACATTTTATTGTATTCCTGAATGAGCTTCACATTTTTTTCTGCAACGTCATCGCCAACAACTTTCTTCTGAAGTTTTTCAATACAATAACAATTCAATAACCTGTAGAAAATTCTTTGTTGAAGAAATCGGTGCTGATAGAAGATTTCGCGAAGAAAATTTGTATACCAGGAGTTACAAAAGACCAAAACTCGATGTTCATAAACAAAGAAGAATGATTTTTTTGTAGCCTGCTTCCAATATAATTTAAGCTTTATTTTTCTTAATCGGTGTTGGAACATTTTCATCAAATAATGATGAAGCCACAGTTCAGGGAACTAAGTACTCGAGGTGATAATTTATCAATTGATGCATGAACAAAAAGTGCTAATAAGTTATTATCAGGTGCATTAATTCCATCTGGTGACAGAAAGCAGGCTCCAACGTAGATACACCAGAGCAAGAAAAATGAAAATTCTTTTTAAGAGTTCTTCCCCTTATGAGATAACTGAAACTGGTCTTGAGAACTAAATCATAAATCATTGTCATCTCTAACATTTCTGGCCAATCATCTGGGTGTTGTTTCTTCATGGAAAGGTGTTGTTCAAGAAATCCAAGAACCAAAAATTGATTTATCTGAAAAAATGACTTTCCGGGCGACAATGTACAACTTCATGGTCGATGAGAGCCGCCACGCAGTTGTCCGATTGAGCTCAAATTTTGCACAGATTGTTTCTTTATTGATTGAAATAAGATAGGAAATGAAATATAAAGACCATCCTACTGCCTTCATTATTTGTAGTGATTAATTCATACTTTGCACACTTTTCAAGCTTTCTATATGCTATTAATTACAATTACAAATCAAAAAGCATTCGATTACATGTTTTTTTTTTTATATTTTTATCATTAATTGTTGATTGAAAGCTTTTTTCGCGTTGTCATCATTGCACTGGCACCAGCGCGTTCCCAATTGCATTCAGTAGATACTCAATAACATTAGCGAGAAGTTTGCGTCTGATTTTTACTTTATTGCGCAAAGAGAACTTAAGTCAATTGAGAAATAATAATATTCTTTTTATACATAGAGAAAGTACAGAAATGATATTTTCAACGCGGCAGTCAATAATCTTCGTGATTGTCGCAACACTGTGCCTGTCATTTACATCTGCATATAAATTTCTTTGTATTCTGAATACGGTATCGCGATCACATCATATTGTGGGTTCGGCGTTGATGAAAGAATTGGCACGTAGAGGCCATGACGTCACCGTAGTTTCACCATTTCCTTTAAAGAAATCAATGAAGAATTATCATGATGTGCCTTTGCCATCGATACAGAAGTTTATGGAAAGTAAGTACAGAAATTAAATATATTGAATTGAATTGAATCCAGTTTTAAATCACACTATATAGTACATTTAGGTTTTTTATGACTTCAAAATAGATAATGATTTTTAATCAACTGAATTAGATTTATGGCTTAGCAAAACTTTTTTTATATGGTTAACTAAAAAAATTCGTTAATTCATTTTTAAATTGCATAGTCACTCAAATACATTAAATCACAGTAACGGGTATGTAAACTCCTTGTGAGCCTGCTACTTAAAAAGCGATTTCAAATTAGTAAAGGGTTGCATTTCAAATGACTGTTAATATTGGGTCATATAAAAAGTATTTTAGGTTTTTTTCGACAATGTTTGAATAAAAATTTTCTTTATTATTGGCCACTATGATCTTTTGCCATTTTTCCAGTAGCTTCATAATTCCAGCGGTGTAAAACTTCGGTGGTTTATCGGCGAAAAAACTTGGCCAAGAACTTTTCGGCGGCTCTTTTGTCGACCAATTTTTGCCAACAAAAGAGTCTTGAAGATACCCAAACAAATGGTAGTCGGACGGTGCAATGTCTGGGCTTTACGGTGGGTGCATTTTCCAGCCAAGCGCAGCCAATTTTTGGAGGGTCATCAAAGATGTGTGCGGGCTGGCATTATCATGGTGGAACACAACACCTTTTCTGTTGACCAATTTTGGTTGCTCTTTCATGATAGCTTCAAACGGTCGAGTTGTGAGCAATAGAGATCAGAATTGACTGTTTGGCCGGGTTGTAGTAGCTCATAATAGACAATTTCCTTCCAATCACACCAAACACTCAACATAACCTTGTTTGCAGTCAATCCAGGCTTTGAAGCCATTTATGGAGGGTCACCGGCCTTTGAACATGATTGTTTCCGATTAATACTCTCGTATGTAATCCATTTTCATCACCCGTAATGATTCGTTTAAAAAATGGTTCGATTTCGTTGCGTTTCAGCAGCGTTTCACTGATGTTAATTCGGTCTATCAAATTTCTTTGTGTTAATTCATGTGGCACCCAAACATTGAATTTCTTTGAGTAGCCAGCCTTTCTTAAATGATTCCAAACTGTCATATTGTTTATGTTTAGTGCCTCCGCTATCTCTTGACAGCTTGCGTGCCAGTGATTGCTCCACCAGTTGCTAAATTTCATCGGCTTTTTCAGTGACAGGCCGGCCAGAGCGAACTGCATCTTTGACATCGAAATTTCCAAAACGGAATCGAGCAAATCAAAGTTGGACGGTACTTTCTATTAAAATATCCTCACCGTAAACCGCACAAATTATTCGGAATGTTTTTGCAGCGTTTTTACTTTTTTTTTATAGTAAAAAAGTGTCACGTAAAGTATTTCTTAAAAAATTTCACTCATTTTTAAATCAATGTAACTTTTTACACGAATGACGAACTACAAAACAGAAATATAGCCTGAAATGTCACCTTTCAAACGTGTTTATTCGTTTGACAGAATCGGATCAGTGGTGCCAGATGTATGGCCATTAGCACCATCTTGTGACAAAAACCGAAAATATTTTTTATATGATCGAATATTTATTATTATGCAAATGTTTAAAAATAAACTCTTTAAACCTGCAATATCATACACTATTATGTGAATATAGTATCTTGGTAGACAGTGATGTGCAAATTTTTCATTTGTTTGGAGCTAATATTTTAATATAGAGAACATTGAAAATGTAAGCAAAGTTCAATAGAATGAAAAGTTTCACTAGGGAAAAATAAAAACTTATGAAACTAATTTACTTAACTTTTCTACATTTTCTACATGAATCAACATGTTGTCGATAAAAAGAATACAAAGTTTCATAAGGCCCACGATATTGTCTTTTTTGCAAAATACTACATAAGACTTTTTAAGTAGTGTTCTTGATAGAGAAATTCTGTTAATACCAAAAAAATTTATTAAAACTAAGATGATCAGATGTAAACAATAGCTTGGCTTATCTAAACTGCGTAGAAAACTAAACATGAGACTGTAAATAAGTGCTGAATACACTAAAGCGTAGGTCAATCAAATAAGTGAGGGATGAATGATGATGTAATGAATGTCTAATAAATGTAAACAATAAACTTGTTTATATTTACTCATAGTAAATTGTAGATAAGATTTGGAAACTTGTGTTACCAAGTAATATATATCGCAGGTATATATGTAGTTAACTGTTAATTGAATTTAATCACACAACCCATAGACAAACATTTTGCTATAACTATCAATAAAAATGAATTTTTTTGTTTCTATGTCTTTAAAAGATATGCCTAATTTATTGGAACAAGTTGAGACTAGCGTAGTAGCGAATATAATAGAGTATCATAAAATGGGGTTGATAATAACTGAAACGGTGATCAATGAACCTGAAGTGCAAGCGCTGATGAAGAGCAATACGAAATTTGATGCCGTCATATGTGAAGTTTTTCTGTCCGAAGCACTTTTTGGACTGAGCGAACATTTTAATGCTTCACTCATAGGTTTAGGGACGTTTGGGTCACATCAATGGAATACAGATATGGTAAGATGGACACTCATAAACCCTAAATTATACATAATTATAAATAAAACTCTACTCAATAGGTTGGCTCGCCCTCACCGCCCTCTTATGTACCAAATGTTTTTCTGCGCTTTACCGATTACATGACCCTTACGCAACGTATTACCAATTTGGCTTTTGTCACTTTTGAGCGCATACTCCACGATTGGTATTATTTGCCGCAACAGGAAGCGATTTACAACAAATATTTCTCACACAACAAGCAATCCTTCTATGAGTTGCGTAAAAATACCGCTTTAGTATTACTGAACTCACACATGTCCCTGAGTTTTCCCCGCCCATATGTGCCGAATCACATTGAAGTCGGCGGCATGCATATAAATCCTAAACGTAAACCTCTGCCCGAAAATATACAAAAGTTCATCGATGAAGCTGAATATGGTGTCATTTATTTCTCAATGGGTTCCTATATAAAAAGTACAAATTTACCAACGGCCAAACGTGAAGTAATATTGAATACATTCCGAGGACTGAAGCAGCGTGTTTTGTGGAAATTCGAAGAGCCAAATTTGCCAAATAATCCAGCGAATGTTTTAATTAGTGATTGGTTCCCACAGGATGATATTTTAGCGCAACCGAATGTGCGTTTATTTATCACGCATGGCGGTCTGCTTAGCACAACTGAATCTATCTACCATGGTAAACCTTTTGTGGGTATACCAATTTTTGGTGATCAATTTTTGAATATGGCACGCGCTGAATTGAACGGCTATGGAATTATGCTTGATTACTTGACGCTATCGACAAATACTTTCACGACGGCCATAAAGCGTATTCTGGAGAGTAATTCATATAAGAATTTGGTGAAAGATGTGTCAGTAAGATTCCGCGATCAACCTATGCAACCGATCGATAAGGCTGTCTACTGGGTGGAGCACGTTGTACGTCACCAGGGTGCTAAATATATGCATTGCGCTGGCTTAGATTTGAGTTTTATTCAATATCATAATATTGATGCAATGCTTATTTTATATGGTGGCTTATTGTTAGTGTTCCTGATAATAATGTTAGTGATACGCGCTATTTGGCGCTTTCTGGTCGGGTTTTGCTTTAAACCGGATCATAAAGTTAAGAAACATTAATTTAACGATGCAGAAGTTTGTGCTTATAAATAAAATTTAAAATAGTTTGAAGCTTCTCAATGTAGAACAATTTTTTAGGAATAATTAAAATTTTTTGTGATTTGGCGAGTTACGCTATTTACCGAGAAATCGCTTTGAAATCAGGAGGTGTATCATGAATTAATAATGCCAAATATTGACTACAATATGGGAAAAAAATAAAGACTCTATACAATTCAACAATATTTTATTAATAACCGAGTAAATATAACTTTAAATAGACATACAATTTTTTAAAATGCATAAAATTTTAAGTTCCTGACGCAATTGATTTCCTTGTGTGGTTGCATTAATTTAGACGCGAGTTTGTTTCGCTTTCAAACTTTCCATTTTATATGTTCCTCATTGCACTCCTTCATTGCATTGAGATGCTGCCCCATCACAAACAACAACAACAACAATATATAATCTAAAGATATATACTTTAAAGAGGTATTACTGTGTGTATAAATTAACGATCGTGAACGAGTAGGGTAGAAGGGAGAGCATTCGCTACTGGGGCACATTTGCCACCCCCCTTATCTTCTAATTTAAGAAAGTTTTATAATTGAAACAATCTATAATTTGTGCTTTTATCGATCATCTTTCATCCCTTCTACTTGGTTGCTCCTGGGGCACATTCACCAGAATGCGGATGGGGCGGTTTCGGTGGCATATGATATGAATTTTACAACAGTATAATGTTAAATTAAGTCATATCTAAATAAATTCCTCTGGATCAGTATAGTACTGACTTTTATTTACATGTATATACAAATGCTTATTTTTTTTTAATAAATAACTTATATTTTTTAATAAAATATTTTAAAAATGAATCATTTATATTTTTGTTACTTTATGTTATAAATATATTTTCATAAATTAAAAATAAGTAGAACTTATTCTGACTGATAATATGTAATAGTAATATACAAGAAAAAAAATTAAAAAAAAAATAACTATTACTTTATCAAAAACCTTGAATTTTATTCCTTGGCGGTTGCATCCCACCACCTTGACGAATGTATCCCATGACTGGGGCACTTTCACCATTTTGGACTACTTGGAAAATCACCAAAAAACTCATAAAGATAACAGATGAAAGCTAATAAATGTAAATTTCTAATTAAAAAATAATTTAAAAAAAAAACTATTAGTTTAGCCTAGACAACACTTTAAAAAAAAGTGGCGAATGCTCCCCCTTCTACCTTATGTGGATACCAGTGTTGATATTTTAGGTGTCATCGTACCTGTTCCCACTCATTTTCATCTTCAAAGTACGTTTGACCCTACTGAAGCATTTTAGGTACAATTTAGAATTTTTATACTTGTGAAAAGAAAATCGGACTCTATATGTTTTACCAGTGTTGATATTGCACCTTTTTCTGACTTTGTTGACCTTGAAAGTACTTTAGGCACTACCGAAGCATTTTAGGTACAATTTAGAATCAATACGAATAGAAAAACGTAACTCCATGTTCTCTAGAGTAGTCATTTAGCTCAGGATTCCTATTTTTAAAGGTGTTGCAGTGGACTTTAAATTTACGTACTTGAAAAAATATGTCCCCAAAAATTATTTCCCCATAGATTTTTCTTTATGCATGAATCTAAATCTTGCAGAATTATATGAAAAAAAGTTAGTATATCTGGAAAAACGATTTCACAAAAAGCATTGATTTCGATTTCATAGGTGGTTGAAAATGAATAAAACTAATATTTTGCACTTGGAAAAACCCAGAACCCAGATTCAGCGAAAAAAAAAAGTTCTATACAAATAAGCTACTTTGGCTCATGGGTCTGAAACAATCCAAAAATTAATAGAATCGTGTTATTTAAGAAAAAAAAATTCCAAATTTTAAAAACATGATCGGCTACATACAATCATTAATTATGCAGAGAGCCGACCTTTCTCAGTTTTATCTCATGTGCTTTAGTGAGAGAGCTTGATTGCATATAGCTGCTTCCCTCTCATATGTTATATACGTGTACCACGCAGTGTTTGTGCTGACAAGTGTAGAAAGTATCAACAGAAAAAAAGCTTCAGAAAATAAAAAGGGGATGAGTGCAAAAGCTTCAACAACAACGATCACGTTAAAAATCGCATTTTTGTTGCAGTCATACGAAACCAGTAAGAAACGAAGTTATGCAGTTTTTATTCGGCTACATATTGTACATTAAGAGAGCCGTTCAAGTTGCCTCTGCTTGATTGCATATAGCGGGATTTTCCTCTCTTGTGTTATATACGTTTGTGTCCACAAGTGTAGAGAGTATCAACAGAAAAAAATTTGTACGCCCTAATATGCAATATATCGAGTTGTGATGAGTTAAAACTAAAAAATACATTTTTACAATGTTCATTTTTACAGTAAATGGATTTGAAATTCTTTAAATTGTAACAACTTTTTTTTCTTTTTTGAGAAGAAAACATTTCAAGTTCTTTTTCCCATGCACTACAATTACTCGGCTTAGCTATAAAGTTCATTCATACTTTCTATTTAGTTTTGACCATAATTGTCCATTTTCACTTTAACAAGTCAGTGTAACTTTCTTAATTGTCAAAGAATACGTACATACGTGTGCATGTAAGTCGTAAGGCTTTCGAACTTTTGTTTTTAAAACATTTAATTTTAAATATTTCTTCTTTTTCATTTTTTTCCTTTTTTTTTGCAATTGCTTTCATTCGTTTACTAGAAACCCTCATTTAGGCAACTTTTAATTACCCAAAAATGTCAAACGAAACCATACAAAAGTCAACGTTGTAATTTTATGTTCGTCTGGAATATACAAAATGTTATTTTTTTTTAATTTTTTATTTTCTTTGCCATCATCGTCTGTGCATTTCATAAGTTTCTTCAATGTGAAACCTCAAAACCTCATTCTCTACTCTGAGTCTCAAATAAAATTTTCGTGTCCTTTTGTTGAGGTTATTATAAATTTTGATAAGATTTAGAAGTAGCATATAAAGCCACATGGAAAAATATTTATATGTTTGTAGATATTTTTCAACTTTTATATATGTAATTTGTAGATAAAGAAGAATTATTGTCCAATATTTGAATGGAAATTAAAGTTAGCACGAAAATCTTTAATCATTCTCTTCTGAGATAAGAATTTTTTTTAGTAAAATGGCAAATTTGAAAAATCCAAATCTGAGACAATGATGTGATATTTCATATCAAGCTCGGCTTAATCTAGAGGGATTGATTAAAACACCCCGGAGTATTCCATCTATTAATTTAAGCAATACAATTGTATTAAAAAGTTTATATTTGGAATATTAACACATTACATTAATACAGTCCTGGTGTGGCCTAGGATAAACCCAGGAAAAAAAAGAGCTGATACTATTCACCACTAAGACAAAAATATTCTGAACGACTAGACCAATTGAAGTCATATTCCCGGCATATATTTGCTTTGACGAGAGGAAGAGGCATAGCTATTCATAAAGGCTTTTGGGAAAGTGAGCGTGACACCTGTCGTTTAATCCTAATACATTTTTGGGTATATCTCAAGAATCATTTATAGCACAGTACTGAAATTTGGTATAAGAACGTGAATTAACAATACCATGTTACAGCAAAAGTATTGGTGGGGTTGATAAAGTAGGTATGGCACCTTCCATGTAACCTGAATTTTCATTATGAGATATCTTAGTAGCCATTTATGGTACGGTACTAAGATTTAGTATGAAACTATTATTTAAAAAATTCTTTCAGTTTGTTGGGTTAGTGTGTACGGCATCATGTTGCGGTTCTATTTTCTACTACTATTTTTTACTACTTTTTAACTTTTTATTTACAATTTCTTATTAATTTCTATTACTTTTTCTACTAATATATTCCAATTCTTTATTATTACTTTTTTACTACTTTTTCTACTACTATTTTCTGCTACTATTTTTTTACTGTATTTTCTACTAACTTTTTTTATTATTTTTTCCTACTTTTTTCAGTCCGTTTTTACTATTTTTTCTACTCCTTTTTTACTGTCTTTTCTACTACTCTTTTCTATTATTACTTATTACTTGTTTTCTACTTCTTTTATTACTATATTTTTCACTACTATTTCTACTCCTATTTTCAATTACTTTTTTACAATTTTCTCTAATATTTTTCCATTATTTTTCCTACTATTATTTCCACCAATTTATGAAATATTTTAAGAACCAGCCAAGAAATAGATGTATTTATTGTTAACATATTTTGCAAAATAATCATTATAGTGAAAGCAGAAGCAAATTTAATTATCAAAATATTGATTTGAGACTTTCATTTATAATGATTCTCTGTTTTCAACCGATAGTTGTGCAAGGTAAATACTTTTAAAAATGCCAATTTTTGATACCTCATTTTGTCTTCCGGGTCAGCTAGTTTGCTTTTTCTTATTTATTGCTATATTTTATTGAGTTGTTCTATTGATGAAATTTTTCTGGGCTCGAACCTGTGACTGAAACTCTGCATAATGACTGTCGAACTGTCGATCAAAGCGCTTAATAACTGAGCCACTGAAGTAATCCCAGTAAACCTACTTGCATTGAAATTTGTTTCTTTTATTCTTGTGATGTTTTTTGTACTAGTTATTGTTTCTTGGCAATGCAAGAATGGGTAAGTCATACAAAATTTAATGATTCAACCATGTTATCTTATAAATAAGTGGGAGAGTGTAAGAGAAAACTCGTCAGACTAGATCTGCAAGTTAACTTTATATTTGCCTGGGAGGTTTAGATAAGTGTGTCTAGGGAAATGATATCGGAGGGAAAGTATCGATACAATAGAAGATGGCTTCAAAGTTGTCAAAGATTGAAGAACTAAGATAGCATGAAAAAAAAGATAGTAGTGGTTCTGAAAATTAAACCGTATGAGCTGTTAAACTATGGTAAATCCCTTAAGAGTACAAACGATTATGAAGTAGTCGTCGCTTTTTACATTAAACTACAAGTTCCTACCACAAAACTTGCTCTTTTTTAGTTCCTTTTGTGCATGCATATATTATATTATATTTCGCATAAATTACTATACTAAAATATTGTAGTATATTATTAATCAACAAATATATGCATGTAAATACACAATTCCCAAATGCAACTACACCACGAAACAAAACAATGAATACATTTGCAGTAATGCAACGACGACGACGACGAAGGCAAATAATATTCACTGATTTTATGAAGTTATCATTTTTGCATTTCAATTACAATGTAAAAGTTTTTCCTCCTCTTGCTTACTAACTAAATTATTGAGAAATTACTGCAATGCGCAAAAGGGCCAAAAAAGAAGCAAAAGAAAAAAAAAAGCAAAGAACAAAAATTTGCAACAGCAATTCTTATGCACAAATGAGCAATAAATAAAATATTAAACACAATTGCTTGGAAACACACAGAAAAGCAAAACTCCCACTATCATGACCCAAAAAAAGAAAAAAAAAAACAAACAAGGAAACCAACGATGAAGAAGCAACAAGAAGAAAAAGCGTTGCAACAAACTCATACATACACATACACATATATTTATTGATAAATTGCACTGCCATGTTACATATGCATGCACACACACATAGATACACAATTGAGCAGAAGAAGCACACGATTATTTTAGCAATAAGCTGAAAACTTATGATGGTTATGCATGCATTAAGACAATAACTAAAGCAACAACAACACAAAAGCAAAAATATGCACTTGCATAAAATAAGCAACGCAATTCCAAACGATTGCAATGAGTTTACAAGCAATAATAATAGCAAATAAGCAAACAACAACAAAACTTGAATCTGAACCTGAAATAGATAGTTTTTCCTTTTTATTGCAACATGCAAAATGAAGTCATTGAATTTTTGAACAGACTCTCGATTATGCAATCAGACATAAACATTTCACATTTCAACCAAAAGAAGAAGAAGAAGACGACGACCCAAAATAACGTTTTACCAATAACAATAACAGCAACAGGAACTAGAAAAAGCTGCCGCAGACTGAATGACTCTTGCGATGAGTATGGCTGAGCAACTGACTGGCTCACTAGTTGTGGAGGTAGCTAGATAGTTATGATATATAATGCTCGCTTCTTGACGGTGAAGTTGTTTCTGTTGTTGTTGTTGTTGTTGCTAGTGTACGTTAAGTACTCAAAGTGAGTCGTCGTCGTAGCCAAAATCCCTAGAGGCAACATGTTGCAGCAGCAAAAACATTACAATTCAACTACAGAATAAATATGTAGCAAAATCAGCTTTAATCAGTGGTGGGTCCGAAGGGGGAGGACGCTATGCGGGCTGCAGATCTCCCAAAAATGTGATTGTGAATAACTTTTTAGCGTCTTTCTATCGGGCAACTGTTTATAATACACAGTTGAACTACATTAAAACCGGAATTATTAGGTCGGTTAATATATGTTCTCCTTTTGGGCAGCTGGATAATGATCTGATTTTATTATCTGGTCCAATTTTTGCCTGATTTTTGAGCTGCTTTTTCGTTAAATTTGGGTCTGAAGTTGATCCAAGTTTAGGTCTGAGTTTTCCCATGAATTTTGGTGTGAGCTATAATCTAATTTCGGCCTGACTTTCGGTCTGAGTTTTGGCCATAATTTGGTCTGAATTTTGGTCGACATTAAAAGCTGAGTTTGAATTTTGATCTCTATTTGGATTAATTTTTGGTCTCAATTTGGTTTGATTTCGGTTTGGTTTTTGGCATCATCTATGGTCTAATTTTTGGATTTAGTTTTGCTATGAAATTCGGTGAAATTTTTGGTCTAAAAATGGATCTTTAATTTAGGAAAATCGACCCTCTCCAGTTCAAAAAACATAGATCTATCTCTGACTTCAATGAATAGCAAAAAAAAAAAAATGATTAAAAACTAGCTACATGGTACTACTACTCGCCCAGACGCTCACTCAGTTAGTCACCCGCTAAAAAAAAAACTAGAGAAAACACGCATTGATTTTACTACCATTAGATTTTATTTGTACCATCGTCATTGACATTCCCGAAAGGTTTCTTTCTTCTTCTTCTTACTTGGCTGGTTATTGTTGTTTTTGCTTTCTTTTTATTTATTTTTTTTGTTTAGGAATGTAACATTTTTGAAGCTACGTAGTTTTGGCTCAATGCTACCGCGAGACGCAGCACATGACGACGACGATGACAACGATGCTGCAAAAATGCGCACGTGCTGTAACAAAAACAACACCACAAGAAGCACGAGTATCAACAACTGCACACACACACACACCCATAAACACAATATTGTTTTTGTTGATTCAGCGGATACGGATGTGGATTTCGGTTGTGAATGCGATTGTGAATGTGTGGTGGCGGCAGCAACCAAAAATGAAATGGTTAAATAAATCGATGATTTTCTGAAGAAATCTCAATGCAACGAAAGTGATTTTAATAAAATATGAAGACAAGACAAGCTAAAAATTTTTCACACAAACACACACATATACACATGCATATGTATATATTCTATAAGTTGGCTATGAATGCAGAATGTTACTCTTTATGAATTATATAAGTAGTATGTGTGTGTAGAGAATAGAAGAAATCATATACGAAAAGAAAATATGATTTGTGAACAAACAAGCATGAAGAAGCTCTTTTGTTTTGATTTCTTATATTATATTTTTATATAAAAGTAAGAATATTTATTGGAGTAAAATATATCAAAAATTTATTAAATTGATTCATGTCTTTTCAAGGTCTGAATATATGAATATTTTTACTAGAATAAGCTTGGTTAGGTTAAAAGGAATGTCCCTATTCCAAAAACCAAAATCCAAAGTGGGTTTGTAAAATCGATTCACTCAATTATCGATGTAATCATGCCAATTGCATTATCATTGAAACTTACAGATTTTTAATTCTAATCCAGGTTTTAACAATCAAACTTTTCAGAAAAAAAATTATAGTTAAGTGATCCTAAGTTGGCACTGTGGGTCAAGCTGGCACACAGTGCTCCGTTTCCATATAAATGATGGGCAATAATAGGGTTTTGGTCAGAAATGAATGAAATTTCTTGATGGATAATGGCACCATAATTCCAAAAATTTAATCGCCATTTTCGTAACGTCTACAGTTTTTTAAAAAATTTGTATTTATGTAGTCTTAAAGTGAATTTGTTTGTTGAAATTAAGAAAAACTATATAAAATTTGTTTCTTTTTTAGTAAATCCCTTTGCTAAAAATAAAAACAAAAAAATAGAAAAAATTATTTAAAAAAAACACCGAGGAAATGTTACGTGTTGTTCCTAACCTCAAAAAATATCCAAAAAGTCTGTTTTTGGGTATTACGTTTAGCCAAGTCATCATAAAACAACTGGAAAAGATTATTTTTGTGTAAATTCAGTTGATAAACATGAATCTAATATTTTTTTCCACAGGAAGTGTTATGTGTCGTCCCTAACCTCAAAAAATTAAAAATCTCAAAAAACAGTTTTTCGTGTCTTACGTGTCCCAAACCACCAGAAAACTTCTCAAAAAACTTATTCTTCATTATTAATTTTGTTGGCAATGGACGCCTGTGGTAATACTACACATGTTTTTTCATTGTAAGTGGGAAATTCGTACATTATTTCCTAAAACTTTCATAATCTGCCATTTTTCTTGCATTATAACAAAAAAAAAAAAAAAAAAAATTATGTGCCAACTCAGGACCTGGGGTGATGGCTTAGGACTACCAATTGAGAAATAGCAAAAATCGACTTCTTCACTTTGCGTTGCATTGCGACAACAAAAATCATTTTACACTGCTTCGAACTACATAGAATTGTAGACAAAGGACCCAGGTATATGACCAAAGGCGTTAAAGTGCCATTAAGTCCTGTTTATCCTCTGTTTTCGGCAAAAATTCATACGGTGTCGACTTATTTCCACTCTCCCCTATGTTGTGTATAATATTAAAAGACTGGATAAAAGTGGATTTCAAGGGCCCTGTGACTCTCATTCTGGTCACCCAAACTTCTTAACGAGTCTTTTTTTTTAACTATGAAAATTAAGTCTAGTTGTTCATTTTACATTAATTGAGTTCTTATCTTAATTTGTTCGATTGATTTTATCAGGCTTCGTGAATGTTTGTCAAAGTGACAAAGTCGCACGTTTCCAAATCCGCCACGATTCCTCATCGGTGATCTTAGTAATGGTTTTAATTATTTTTTGAGCATCCTATATAAGATACATAATATCCGAAATTTTGACTCAGAATCACAGCATTAATGACAAATATGTTCACTGAATAGGAATGAAGGAATTAAACTTTGTTTTTTCCTATAAAATATTTTTTAAACAATTATCATAAAGACAAATATTTTTACATTGAAGATTTTCGAGCTATTCCCGAAACTCACCTCTTAGGGATCTTCCGGGCCAAGAAGCGAACATTACCAGAACTCCACTAAATAGGAATCGTTTACCAATACCAATCACCACCAATTTAGCTTTAAATAACTAAAATAAATACACATTTTATTTATTTTGGCAAACTTTGGGGTTTGATTCCGGTAAAGAAATGGCCTCCTATTTTTTTTTCTTCCCTAATCAATACAATGTTTTGCAATTTTATGCCTTGTTTCCTGATTTATCCTAAATCACACACCGTTATAATTTTCGAGCATTCTTAAAAGAAGGTGGTTCTTCTCTCTAACTCGAGAGCTCTCTATCGGCTGTTTTTTAATACATAAAAAATAAGTTTTGAAGAACCTTACTGCGGGGTATCACTCGCCGTGTCCGGGATCCAATCACAGAAAATTTATTTTACTGCAATGACCCCTAGCTGACAGCAAACTCCTTATCTCTGTACGAAGACGTGCTAGGCGGTGGGTACATACACGTAGCGTTGTACTGAATACGGGGGAAAGGAAGTGCACTCAGTTCTACGTGGACAATGCGAATACGGTGAAGAGGAAAACGCATACGATGCTACTTCCTGAAACGTTAGTATGAGAAGAAGGGCAGCAAATACAGATATACTGCCTGGAAACACCAATACGAGTGGGCAGGAAAGCTATCACAAGTAGAGGGGCAGCACACACAGTTAACACAATAAAAATAAAAAGAAAAAGTCCAGCGAGAGCCGAAAAGAAAAAAAAAACGTCTGTCTTCCTTTAAGTTGGAGCCAAGAAGCCAGAACGGAAACCAGAAAAGAACGTTCTTAAGATGTCTGCAACTGCGTCTACTGTGCCGTGTGTTCAGTGTTGTTCTCCCCAGCATCATCCTAGGGTTGCACTTCCAAGACTATGCAACGTAATCTAAATCTTCATTTTTTGAAAATTTGATAAGGCAGGTGCATTGATGAAATATTATGAAAATTATGCATTTTAGGAGTTTTTGATGAAAAAAAAAATTGTTCATAAAATTCAATTTTTAGACTTTCATAATTTTTCGAAATGCGGGAGTGGCACGACTAAACATGAAACATAATTCTCGATATAATTCTTATGATATAACTTCGACTAAATTTGCACCATGGAATAATTATATAGTAGTTCATATATAGTAGTCCATTTAAAAGCAGATGCGAACTTGAAAGCTTTAGGGACTTACTTTTTTGGGACAACTTTATTTAAAACCATAATCCATTGCATTGTTAACTAACAATAAGTTTTTAAGTTCTTGAACACAGAATTTAAAAACTAAAAGAACTTAAAAGAAAATACTTGTACTTTGTTAAATCCAATTAGTAATGAAATCTTATTAATATCATTTAAATGCCCAAAAAACTAAAAGCACCGTGCTATAAATTAAATTGACCAAAGGCAAGGGCGCTAGCAAAGTATGAAGATGAGAAGGAGAAATGTAGAAAGATAAAGCTGAGTTAAGTAAATTACGGGTAAATTGTACAATGTTAAAACCGCGGGTTAAATTAAGTCCATACATACAAAATTCACTTTCACGTTCTCTGCTAAAACAGCAATAGCAGCAATGAACAACAGAAGCATCAAAAGCAACCACAAAATCATCAACACACAAAAAGAACGAAGAACGCCTACAAGTGACACTTTCGGCGTTGAGATGACGGAAGTATGGTACAGACAGACATTTAGATAGACAGACAGCCAGGCATACTGGCTGGAGTTGAAGAAAAAACAACAGCAACAGCACAAAAAAAAAAGAAGAAGAAGAAAACAAAAATTCCAACGACGACAAGCATAAAAATCCACACCAACTGCTGAAGTTCCAAATTAAATGAATTTTATTTGCACGAATTGTGGAAACCATGTGCTCCTGCTACTTGTACTTGCTGCAGCAGCAGCTGCTGCTCTTGTTGCTGTGTGCGTCCTTCACAATTCAAACGAAACTTTTATTGCTGAAACATTTTTGGGGACAACATTCACATAAAAAAAAAAAAAAATCTTGATCTTGACTTGGGTAGTGTAGTGTAGTTATTCCACCCACACATCCCTATTTTGTTACTCCTACTACAAAGAGTAATATTGCTACGACTACTAGCAACTATGATAATATTTCGTGCACAGTTTTGCTGTATGAAATTGTAGTTGGTATATACGTAGCAGTATTTTTAGAGTTTATGAACATGTTTCACGTAAAAACATGGAACATCATTTCTTTGGCTTGGCTTGGCTTGGCTTGGCATGGCTTGACTCAACTCAATTCGGTTTGGCTTGCATTGCTTTGCATTTGTCTTGCCACGGTTTATGCTACTGCTGCTGTTGCTGCCAAAAATATCCTTTTGCTCATGTTCATAAATATCTTATGAAACACGAAGCGCTACAACGAAAACGAAAATAATAAAAAAAAATAACAAAAAATAAAGGAGAAAAAGTAAAACTAAAGTGGAATAAAATTATGTCGGCATGTAGTAAATACTATGAGTAGTACTTTCTCGTTTTTTTTTTGCTTCTTGCTGTTGTTGCTGTTGTACTTTGCAAATGAAACATTTGTATTATTTTACTTAAAGGACATCGTGCTATGAGTTTTTTATGCCTCGGCATTTGCACAGTGTACCATTGGGACAGATTTGTTGAAATGCAAGAGCACAAAATTATGTTTTAAGACGAAAGTAATTGAGTGTGTGTGGCTATGTGTATGTATGTGTGTGTGAGAGAGATTCAAGTTTCTGTGTTTTTATGCGAGTGTATGATTGAGATTAAAATATCCTTTTTGTATATTTTGTTTGATTTAGATTTGAGCTTTAAATTAATAAATCAAGAGTTTTGTAAACACACAAAAATTTTCATTAAGTAAAAGAGTAAAGCACTAAGCGTAGCTTTATAGATATGAGAACCCTACCGTAAAACTCGAACAAAGTTTCTTGGATCAATCCAAACTCGAATCAAAATTTTTAGTGATAATCTTAAAAAACAATTTTTAGTTCCCTAGTGGTCCTCCACTAAGCATAATCTTCCACTGCTTCTTAGGGCCCATCAAATTCTCTTATATTAAAACGTAGGTACCATAAAAATTGATTGTGGAGGTAATTGTATCGGCCTTGTTAGTTTATATTCCAAAATAAAAATTTGTTTTTCATATACCAATATCCGATTTCTACTACAGTTTTGGGATTTTATGAAAATAAATGACTATTTTACCCAAAAAGACCCATTAGGTGAAGAGATATGAATTTGCAATGTTTAGAGATGGGACTTGGGTAAATACCCAATAGGTAAATACCGGTAAATTAGGGAAAATTGGGTAAAAATGGGTAGAAACTGCGGTATTTACCCAAATCGTGGGTATAAACTCTGATGTACAACATTTAATTTTTCCAAGAATAAGGGAGTGGAGAATGTTTTTATGTTCTAGGACCCCCCATATTTTTTCATAGGCAAACTTTTTTCCAAACATACTATATTACTTTTATCATTAATTCAGCCTGTTGGCAATATTGTTCCAAGCTGTACTTTAAAAAACTCCTAAAAATTGAGGTATAGAGCTTAGATGGAGGATTCTTGTATTTGCTTCTTTTTATACCAAACAACTTTTTTATAGACACCAAAAACGATAAAACATATATTAAGATTTTGGCTGTTGCACAGTGTTATCAAAGAAGAATGAGACAGATATTTTTCTTCATCATATAAAATCGATATTGAATCCAACGTCATTTGTAATTTATTTTGTATATCCTTAAATTCAAAGCATATTTTCAGTACCCAAATAAATACCCGATAGGTACAAAAAAATGGGTATTTACCCTCGGCTTGGTAAATACCCGAGTGTAAACCCATCACTAGCAATGTTAGATACAACTTTTCCTTTTACAATAGATTCTCAGACATTTTGTTCCAAAACGGAAGAAAACTCCAGCTCATGGGCAGTTGAAACAGAACAGCTTCAACGGGCTGGATTGAGAACAACCAAGACTTTTGGCATAATCTAATAAAGTCTTTCGAATCAAATTTTATATTTTTTTTTTTTTTTTTAATTGAAACTTCTTTTCTCTTGTCCTAGAGTAAATCCAATCGGATGTGACGTCGCGCGTAAGTTTGCAATGCGACATAATTTTGTCGAGCAATGTGCATGAGGGGCTAAATATTCCGTAACTGAATTCACAAGCAAACCATTTAATAAACGATTCATAAATAGTTTTAATTCAATATAACATATTAATCATACACACACACACGCGCCTTTGGCAGAAAGAACAATGTGTAGCGTCGCCATCTTAAAGTTTATGACAGTTATACATTTCACATACAGATGGCGGAAATGTCCAAAGAATTACATGAAGATGTCGCTCACAAAAAGAGTTCGCTGCAATTGTCATCGATATTACCGGTACAGAGTTGTAATTTTTGTTCTAGCAATAATCCAAAAAAAAGACAAATGAAATTAAAAAACACAAGCCAATGAAGTAAAAAATTTAGTGATTGAAAAATTTCATTTGCTTGTGTTTCGTTTAGTTCACAAGAAGTTTCACTTCTGGCTTGTGTTCGTTAATTTGGGTAATCCAAACTTAAAACACAAAATAATTTTTGTATTATAGTGATCATTTTTGTTTCTCAAACTAATATGGAATAAAAAAGAGTTTCACAATAAAAAAGTACCCGATGGATTTCTCTGGATTTATGTCAAAGCTATTCAGATTTGAACATAGTGAGTACTAAGTGCGCTATAATATTGAATAGTACTTTATACACCTACTGTGTAATTAGAGTGGCTGTCAAACTATAAATACGTAAAATAGAGTGAGTAGTGCCTTTCAAACTTTCATACCAGCCCGAAAGTATGCTGGACTATAATTATGTATTTTATATGTAAATAAATAAAATTTAATATTTTATATTATATTAAATTTATATATATTTTAGATATTTCATATTGCATTATCATTCAGTTCTGAACTATGTTTAAAGTTTTAAGTCTAGCTCATCGGGAAGTTAGTTTAAAATCGATTGTAAGATCCCACCCGAACAGACACCATTGAAAACGAGTTGATATAAACGTAGTGAAAAAGCTATATATATACGTATATATAAGGGAGGCCGACTGTGAATTAATACATTCCCAAAATATATTTTACTGAATTTTAAAATATTTAGTGGAAGTTCACTTTTACAATAAATTAGAGGTTTTGTTAATTGCTTTGTATACATATATCATATTCTACGGCGTCTCGATTTAATTTGAATTTAAATGTTTAACCAGAAGGAAATAATTGTATATGCGAATGATGCAATCGTGATATTTAAAAGCTTTACTTTAACAAAATTTTACGAAAATGCATAGTAGACATTGCACAACATTCCGCCACAAGTCAGGAAAAATTATACTTGTAAGTCATTGTCAAGAAAAATGGAGCATGTTAACCCATTTTCTGCGGAAGAAATTGGAACAATAATGCGTCATAAAAAGTGAGGAAAGTGTAATCGCGAAATTGCATGAAGTATTGGCATATCACATGCAGGCGTGGTAAATGTCTAAGAAATGGAAGTTTAAAAAACTTATTCAGAAAACATATTATATCCGAAATTCGAAGTGATTTGGATTTAGAACAAAATTTTACATGATTTTAAACATTTTTACAATAAGGGTTAGCTACCGCTAAACACTCATCACAAAAGGGAATGTTTCGAATTTTCAACATCCCATTTATAATGCACCACCGATCAATGCGAAACGGTTATTTTTGGCAACGAAAAACGTTTACATTAGATGTTCCTGACTATTATAACCTTTTCTGGTATTATATATCTAAAAATAATGAACTACCATGACCACCAACATCTTGTGGAAAAGCTGCTTTTCAATTATCGTGCTTAAACTAACAAACCTAAGAGGCCGTTTACATAACGCATTTTTCAACCAATTTTGACCCCTCCCCCTGGTCGTAACACATCGTAACAAAACGTCCCCTCGTGTAACATAATAAACGTATATTTCGCCATTTTAAAGCATTGAGCTATAGCTTATTGAAAATTTAAATATTACTTACTAATGCTTTTTACATAACACTAGTTTACGCTCGAGCCAGAAATATCCGTTCATGATACCAAATGAAAGGTATTGAGATGATAAGCAAGCATATTTTAATGGATCTTTAATTGGCTAAGCGATTCTAGAATCGATGAGAATAGGCCAGATTTTTAATAAACAAAATTTTACGCCTGATTCTGTCTGCTCTGGTTTCTCTTCATGTAAGTAAAGCTGAAACTGTTACAAAAAAAAAAAAAAAAATAAAACCAACCAGAAGGAAATCGACCGAAAAATGATAAAGTCATGAGCGGTTGATTGAGTTTAATTGCTTGCAATACATTCTCTACATTTTTTTTGTTAGTGTTTCCATATTATTAGAATAGTTTTGGATCTTGTTTTGAGAGATTGTTTTGAGGGAGACGGAAAAAAACGGAGGGATCATAATTATAGAAGAAAAAACTGGCCAGATAGAGAGAAGGTCACACTGGGCAAAGACAACATTAAATACGTGCCCTGCTGTCATAAAATTTTTCCAGCGTCCTACATTAAATTTGGCATATTTCAAAATTTTATAAACGCCTTAAACAAGGAAGGTCAAGTATTCTCCTGTTTGAGAACCTTTTCGTGCAGTTTTCTACAGAAAAAATCAAGGAAGGCGTGAGTTTTTACCAACAAATTAAGACCATTGAGAGGATTTTGGGATGAAGCAATATGAGGAGACTACGTATGTTTCCTTACGACAAAAAAGAGTCCCAAAAGTAACCGAAGACAAAACAAGAGTCACAACTATTTCCAACATAATCTAATAATATAAAAACACCACAAAAAAATAATGTATAGCAAAGTGATTAACCTTCATCCGGTCGAAATTTTTTCGAACGAAACCGGTGCTAAAGTGTCAAATTGACACTGCACCCAAAAAGCTTGTTTTCAGTGAAAAAACATTGTCTTTTTGTGTTTTTTTGTGAGGGAAAGTGAAATTTATTGAAATTCCTATATTTTTGATGTGCATAAAAGGTTTTGGCATCAGCAGCGACCCATATTTTTATGGACAACTACCACGAAATGGTAATCACATTTCATCCACAGTGATAAAATCAGCCGTTAGATACATTTGGCTCATTCACAAGCTATCTTATTCGGTGTCTTATCCTCTCATTTGTCACAAATTTCCTCATTTTACATACAAAATTATACGACAGTATATGACAAATATTACTCAGCCTAGAAGAGAGAAACAAGAACAAATTTCTGTTCTCAAAAAATGTTGGATTTCGATTTATTCATTCAATCGTTTATAACTTTGACACTTTTCCTTCGCTTCTCCTCTGATTGGTCTAATTTTTTTTGCGTAATAGTTTTCGCAAAGCTAAAACATTTCTAGCTCGTGATATATTTTTTGATTTGTAAAATAGTTAAAAAATTAAAGAATTACAATATCTCACAAAATGATCCAAAAAATATTTTAGACATCATTGTCTAATTCAGCGGGAGAAAATTCATTTCATAGTGTAATTTTGAAGTCATCTGCATATGATAGTATAAAATCGACGTTACGTACCTCCCCTGAAACTGTCTCTTTCTGAAACTTACTATAGTAATTGGATTCTTTCAATTTTATTATTTCTTATTGTTCTTAAAGTTTTGAATCTATTGCATTTAAGTAATTCGGTACTTGCTAAGTATTATAAAATAAATTTGGAGTAAATAAAAATCTTACAAATAAACCGCACTTTGTGACTAGAAGTATATCTACCATGTGCCCATGAGGGTATAAGGTGCCGAACATATAAAAATTCCTTAATGCAAAAATAATCAAGATGTCTTATGTTTTGTTATGGAAACATATACAGAAATGAAGTAACTTTAGGACCGCGTTAAAGAAAAATAAGGTTGAGGCCCGAACTGCATTTTCCTATAGAAATTTTATACAATTTATACATACGCTAAAGCTAATGTTCTTCGATTCGGCGAAATCCATTTTTAAGCAGTGCTTACAGAAAAGGTTATTATATTATAACAAAATAATGAAATCAATTCATTTGAATACTTACCCTTATTCATTAAAAATTCAAATAAAAAACCAACTTTAACTTTATTCAATTAATTATTGCTTATTTCACTTTGTGATTGGTGCAGTCAGATTTTAGTTGATTTCCAACCTTGTTGGAATTTATTTGGTTTCCAAGGAGTACAAGAAACCAAGTCTTCTATCTAGTGTAAGTAAATAATCTTAAATTTTCTGTAAAAATTCAAATGATCATACCACAAAAACTACAACTGAAACAACTACTATGTACTACTTTTTTTTTAGGTACTATGTACTTCTACTATTACTACTTACTTTATTTTAAAAGCAAGCACAGGACAGAACACGAACACAGAGCAAAAAACAAAAAAACGAAAAAAACACAAAAAAAAGGTCATCACTTACTGTTTCAACATTTTCGCCTTTTAATTTCGCACTCTGGTCATATTGTTGGTGTGGATTATGACCACTTCATATTCACAACTGCCACTAGGAAGTCGAGCAAAAAAATGAGTCCTTTGTAAGGAAATAACAGCAACAACAACAACAACCGAATATAGTACGCAAACAACAACAAATAAATTCGTATAAAAAAAGCAGGCCAAAAAAAAATTAAATAAAACATGAAGAAAATAACAACAAATTCAGCTCGAAAATCCAAAACAAAAAAAAAAAAAAAAACGACGAGCGTAAAGAAACAAAATGAAGAGAATAAAGCTGCCGAGCTGAAGTTAGAGTTAGAGTCCCAGTCAGAGCAAGCGATATCCTCACAATAATGTAACAACTTAATTTCACTTGAATGCCTTTTTGTTTTCAGCATAGTAAAATTGTACATTTTCGCTTATTTTTTCTCTATGCTTTTTATTTTGTTTTATTTTAGCCTTTTTGCAGCTGTTCTCTTAGCCACATTTACCACATTTTCTTCCGCTTATATTTTTTTTTTTGTAAAAAAAAAAAAAAAAAAATTATAAAAGAAAACATTTATTTTTTTCTTCAACTACATACCTAGAACTCTGATTCTGATTTTCATGCCGGTAACTTATATGTTTGTTGTTGCTTAATGTAGTTTTTCTATACTATTTCGGGAGCTGCGTCAATTACGCTACATATATTTACACTAGACTATACTACAGTAACACTACACTATGTTAAAAATACGAGTACAACGTTATTCTGTTCTTTTTTACCAACCAAAAAGTTTTGATGTCGGCTCTTGTTTTGTTTTAATTAAAAACTTTTTTTTTTCTTTCAACTTCACACTCATACTACACATAAGGAAATGTAGATTTGTGTATAAGAAGGACAAAAACAACAACAACAACAACAGTAATAATAATAGTAAGCAAGTTGTAGGTATTTTTAAATGTCTGCACAAATACGTTGGCTTATAATGAAGGAAGAATAAAAACAAATGAATGGCTATGGTCACCAGTGCCAGCGAGAGTCAGTAGCAGCGACTTGCCTCTCCTTGTCCTGCCTTTCTTTGCCTTCAGTTACATTTGCATTGCCTTGGAGTTAGCTTGACTTGACTTGGGTGTAAACCACATCAAAGGATTTCATCACGTTTTCCTTTTACTCTTTAGTGTTTATATTTCAAAATGACTTTTCATTTTCTTTCATTTTATTATGTATTTTTGTTGATTTTTTTCTAAGGAAGATTATAAAGTTGTGTTTTTTTTTTGTGCATGTTTTTTGCTATATGCAAATGAACGTTATAGCAAAGTTTTTGTAAAAAGTATGAAAAACAGTTCTAAGCCACTTGTTGTTGGCTGCTAATTTTGAACTTTTCAATGAGGGTCATTATCCTTAAATAAGTTCTTTTGCATCAAATATGTTGAAGTAAAGGTTTTGCATACATTTAAATTCATACTTCAAATGCATAGAGGAGGTATGATTTTAAGAGAACAGTGAATCATAGTAGTCAAAGCATTTAGCTACTAGAATATAGGAACAATATTAAAGGCATAAAAGGCATACATTTGGAAATATGAACATCGAAGTGCCATGCCATATTATTTGGCAACAAATTTGACAACAATTTGGCAAAGATAGTAAATCTTCGCATAATTTTGAGGGTAAAAATTAGAACACCGTCCAACAACTGAGTAACCGTGGTATAAGATTAGAAGAGGACATTATGGTGAGCATTATTGATAAAAAAAAAAGTTATGGTCCAGCAAGTCATTTTTTTTTCTACCTGCATTTCAAGGTCAGAGAAGCTAAACTACTGTAATCAATGGGCAAAAATATAAACTTCAAATGTGTGGAGATTTGTCATTCCTTATGAAAATAAAAGCATTTTTTAGTTTTCCATCAACCTCCTCCACCTACTTAATATAGAGGATCGTACTTGTCCGTCGGAGGCCTTCAACGTAATGCTATATTTCTTATCTATTGAGCTATACATACAAAATTCAGCCTGCAACTGGCCGTTAAGACTTTAACCAACCACTTCATCAAGAGAGAATGAACTTAGAGTCATGGTAAGGTGCTGCATACAGGGCAGGGCCGTAGCCAGAAAAATTTTTCGGGGGGGGGGGGGCGGGGGGGGGAGTTTTCATTCGAAGAAAATATTCATAAACAATTTTTATCAAACTGCTTTTTAAATAAAATAAATTAAATAGATGATACATTTGATGGACCCTATAAAATTAAAATTTTAGGAAAAATTTTCCGATTTTTGTTAATCTTAACCTAAAAAAAATGGCCAAAAGTGACAAAAAATTCACAAAATAATCAAATTAAATTTTTTGAAATAAATATTATTCAATGTGCATTCAAATGCATTTTTTTTATCGTGAAGGACATAATTTTATTAACTCATTGACTTCCCACTACTGATGTTGTACCCAACCTCAAAAAAATTACCAAAAATAGTAGAGGCTCATTTTTTTCAAATGATCATCATTGGGAATTTGAGCCATTATCAATGATAAGGAATGAGGTTGAGATCTTTCGTGGTGCTCTGACCACTAATGCTAATAATGCCACTCATAATTAATTATATTTTAAGATTACCTCCCAAACTGCATGAGTTTTGCTAATAAGATGAAGTTTTTGCGAAAGAACTTTTCACGTTGAACACGAATCTGAGGTCAAAAACTTCCCATCAGGTCACGTTTTAGGAAAAAAAATGGGGTTCAAGCAAGTCTTATTTTACAAGGATCCGATAATTTTTTCTATTTTTTATTAATTTTTAAACTTTTCAAACTGATTCAGGACGAAACTTTAAATCAAAAACAGTTACTGACCTAAAAAAACTATGAATGCAGGAGTGCTCAGTATCACCTTCTCTTTTTGAATCCGTAGTCAAACCTCATGTCGAAGAAAACTAATCGGATTTGATCGCATAGTGTAAGTAAGATTTCAAATTTATTTTTTTTTATATATGACTTTTTAGAAAAAAACCGATGGAAATAAAAAATATCGTTAAATAGATTTTATTTTGACTTTTTTTCCATCCATTGGCAATTAATCTCTAAAATTAGACTAAAGTTTTCACATTTCGGGGGGGGGGGGGGGTCAGAACCCCCAACACCCCCTACTCCCCTCCCCCCCCTATATACGGCCTTGATACAGGGCAAAGGAATCTGATAAGAACTTCAAGGTTCGACTTCCTTTAAGGTATGAGACAAGGAGACATTTTCAAATTGAATACGATAAACTCACACACTTTTAAAACGGTTTTTGAGGTTGGTGCAGGGGTATAAATATTCACCTCAAGCTAGTATTAATCATGGCTTACTCCTACTCAGTGTAGCCAGTGTGGAAGTACTTGAAATCAGGAGGCGTGTCGACGAATCATTCATAACATCAAAGGACCAATACCATCAACTCAAAGCATCATCATCATACAGTTCAAAGAGGAACTCATGTGGATATCACAATCATCTGGATATTCGGCCATAGGAATATTTAAGGGTATAAGAAAGCTGATAAATTAGCGTCTAAAGAGCTTCTCTTGACTTAATCCTACAAAGTGTATTTCCACACAACCTTATCAATGCTGCTCGCTTTGCAAGCTTTCCTACAAAGCATCACACATGACACCCGCCGGTCGCTACTCGCTTCGCACGCTCGTTTTGCTCGATATCCTCACCAGAGAACCAGTGTAGCAACCTAAATATAGTGAAATTTATAAAAATATTTGTAAACCTAAATTCAAAAATTGAATTTGTGAAGAGCTAAAAAACTGCGAATTAAAGAAGTGTAAAAAGAGATAAGATTGTGTCTAAATTACTAAAGTGAGGGCTTCCCTGCAAAAAATAAATTTTGTAACAAAAGAACAACTGGACGCCGTTGAGACTGCCCTAGAAAGAAAAGTTCGATTTAAGAACTTTTTCCCCTTAGCTACTAAAATATTGGAGGGCACTTACATCATCTCACACCTCCCGGGCGTATAGTCGGAATACGATACAAACAAGACCACGAGACAAACACCACTTGACTTTCCGCTGATTTTACTGGCCACTGGCATATAAAAACTCATGCAGAGAAACTGCAGTTACCCTTCAATAACCACTGTAGAAGTTTCGGAAACTCCGAAGAGAAGGAAACAATAATTCACTTCCTTTGCAAATAAACAGAACCCTATCCGATCGCTCGGCCGTCGAATTCATTTTTCGCTGCTTTTCGGCAAAAAATAAAGTCATAAACAATTAATATATTAAAAAAATCAAAACAAAATAGGGTCATATTTGATACTTGGGCTATTGAGGGTAAAAAATTCATTTGAGTTTTATAAAATTTGTATTAACTTATTAACATATTCTAACCTCGTGACAGTTAAATGAAAATTTTACAAATTCTTCGCGTCCCAAGTTACTAATTATTCTAATTGCTTTGATCAAAACATCGAAATTCTTACTCCGGGAGTTTTGAACATTTTTTTTGGCATTGAAAATCAAATCTCTCAAGTTTTGAAACAGCTTCCAGCTCATCTATCATTTTGGCTGATATGTATTAAAAATTTACAATTATTTTTATGTCACAGCAGTGAGCTAGCTACAAATAAGTGATATAGATCTATTTAAAATCAAAACCTAATCAGATCTAAAAATGTAAATTTCTCTATGGATTTTATCTGCTAGACATTTCTACAGTTACTTATTTTTACTTAATTTGACTTTCTATAATTATTTAAATTTTCTATCCTTGTTCATTTGTGGATTTTATCCACAAATAAATTGTGGTACTATGAGTTTTGCGCATGACTTGATATTTTATGAAACTCGTCTAATTCATTTGTATCCTGTGAATTCTCAGCAAAATGCTCTTAACATATTTTCAAAGAGAAATTTGGAAAGTATTTTATAAATTCCACAGTCTAAGTTTCAAATCATTGCTGAAATTATTGCAAAATGCAGTGAATTTATCCACAATTCATATTGTGGAATAGTACTTATAGGTAATATAAATTTTATAGAAAGTCAGTAACAATGAGGTCCTTTGTTCATTCACGTAACTACAGAAATAAATTAATGTATTTTATTTACTTTGATCAATTTGTTTACTACATATGTAGAGTAGCAAATTCAATACATTTATCTAGAATTGAATAAGCTCCTTTAAAAGGTGAACCTAGGTGAATTGATTGTTCTGTAGTAATGAACTGAACAACTTGGAATTTTTTATAAGTTTGGGGTTATTGGCTATTACTCAAAACTTCCATTTATATTTCTTACCACGTACATTTTATCATTATTCTCATGAAAAATTTTTAAAGCAATAAATTCATTGAATTACACAAACACAGAATTAACCTCTTTTTTAAAATGATTGATATGGGTATTTATGCGCTGAGTCCGAATCGGGATGCAGGATTTAACTCAAAAGTGCGAGAGTATAAAAAAAAGATCAAATCGAAAAAAATTATGAAGCAATAGCATAATTCAAAACCTATTAAAATTTTTAAATGATTGAAAAATAAAATGGTAGAGAGCATAAAATTGGAAAATCGCGACAGGATTTATGGGTAGATTTGAGGAGAATAATGGTGCGGTTTCGGAATCCAAACTAATACCAGATATAATTATAAATATCTGCTGAGGTTGTGTGTGGCTTATTAGTTCAGTCATTATAAAGATTTACATCATAAAAATTCTGAACTGAGATTTTTCTTCAGTAATTGTTAGTGGGGTGACAACCCCCCTCCCCCCTCCCCAAAAAAAAGCTTGAGTGATTCCTTAAAAAAGGTATTAAGTAATTTTTTTGTATATGTCATAATTTTCGAGATATTCAATATTTAAGAAATTGAAAATTAAATACTTTGGATGTACTGTGGATGCGCGCGCATTTTTGTTCATTTGAATTTTTGAGTGCGGAGCCTATAAGAAAAATTGAATTATCGAAAACCAAACAAGCTAGGAAGAAAAATCAAAAAGAGTTTTGAAGAGGTTATAAACTTCAACATCTTCTGATAACGGATAATTTTTTGTATACAAAAATAGCAATATAGTATAGTTGTCTGTTGGTTTTTACTACTTTTACTATTTGTAGGCCTAATAAAAATAACTGGTTTCACTATATGTTATAAATGTATTATCTTGTAGTTCAAGACATTAATTCTGAAAATCGTGTAAAGTTAGAAATAAAAAAATTCACAATTAGCGATTTTATCAGCAAATTAAAGATGGCCAAATTTTTGGCGATTTTGTTATTTATTGTTTCCTTAAAATAGAAAAAAGATCCAAACGAATTGAATATATATCTCAAAAATTGTTTTTTTTTCAGTACACATATCTTTTAGCAATATTTTCTAATAATTTAGAAGTTAAAAAATTGCATTAAAAAAAAGAAAACATCAATTACAATAAACAATAAAAAATTTGCCAAAAATTGGGTGATTTTAATATGCTGATAAAATTGCAACAGTTAACCAGTTATTAGTACAAAAAGGCTTGTTTCACCAAAGAGGGAGTTTTTTGGGTCACTCTGCAACCCCAGAACTGATTTTTGTGGTTTTTCTATCTATCATACCCCCACTAACAATTACTGAAAAAAAATCTATCGACTGGGCTATATGCCAATTTTCGTTGATTTAGAAAAACAATTAAGGAGAAATTTCAATATTTATTTCCTCCAACATAATTCTGTCTTTTTAAAACCAGATGGCAGGATTTTTTGAAACATAATGACTTTCAGAGATACACACGAAGAATTGAAAGTAATCTTAGGTAAAACTTAATTCAATTGAGCTGCGCAAATTGTAAAAACATTTGTGTGATTCACCCAAGTACTTGAGCAAAAAATTTATTTAAGGGGGCAGCTTAAAATTTGAAGAACATCGATTTTTTGGGTTCCTTATATATATAATCGTACCTTAGTGCACTAAAAAAGAGACCTAACGTCCAAATAAAGTTTTAGAAAAAACAGTTGTTAATGTAAAAAATTATTTGGCTTCAAAATCGTTACGTTAGGGGCTTTCAGGGATGCTGATTAGGAATCTGACATCAAATTTTCAAAACTCACAATAGCGGATCCAATATGGCTACTATTTTTCAAGTCCCATCTCTATACACACTGTTATTGTTTTTTTAGTTTATTAGAAAGCTCGGAATCCATCTTACGACGAAAAATTCACTTTTTTGTAGGTGCCTTCTCCCGCCGCTATCTTGAATTAAAAATAGTCAAAAAATAAAATATAGTTAAAAAAAAATCCCCAAAAAGTTAGTTTTTTCTAATTTTAAACTAGAATGCCCCCTTAACCTCTTAGCTGAAAAAGTTCACATATGTGTTTTTTTATTTTATATGTATATATTTATATTTTACTTTATATACCTGTCAACACCTTTATTGTAAAGCATGGGGTCTGAGAGACGTAGTGGTCACACCAAACAGACATCAAACCCATGGTCACCTATGCAGCAATTGCGTGGTGACCACACGCAAAGAAAAAAAACGTTTATCGCCCGTTTGTGGAGAATATATTACTTTTACCCTGAACAAAAACGTTTCTGAGTAACGTTGCCGTGTTTGCAGAAACTAAAACTGTTTTCTGCAAAAGATTAACAATTTTATGATGCACGAAAATTCGTTCACGATAAAATTAAGGCAATTTTCTTTTCTGGCAAATGAAAAAAACGTTTCTGCTAAACGAAAGTACACAACTCTCTTCTCTTTTTATTTTCGTTTTCCTCTCATGTCGGTCTCGTCGCAAAAAGAAGCAGCAGCGACGCTTACATTCAAACTCCACACAACAACAAATCAACATATTATTATTATTATTATTATTATTTATTTATAATCGGTAGTACAATAAGAATTAGTTCTTTTAAAGTACATCAAGGATTAACAAAATATAAAAAAAAGAAAACAGTACAGTCAAACTTATATGCTATACATAATACTTATAAACTAAAATTATAAATTAATTATTGCAAATTAGGATAGAAGACAGTAAGTTAGTTAGAAATACAAAGGAGTGAGTGAGAGAGAGAAAAGTATAGGTGAGAAATGTAAAATTAAAGAGTTAAAATGTTTTGGAGTAATGTTGGAAGACTGCATTCTTGAAGCTACTTGTATTAGCCATTCGTTGAAGGTGGGTTGGAAGTGAGTTCCATAGTCTAATGGCGTTAATGAAAAAGAATCGGCTAGAATTAAGATGGTTAAACCTAACGGGAAGTATCATTTGTCAACGCATTATTGAAGAATTTTAATTGTGCATTGAAATTATTTCATCACATTTCTTTTTGTCCATAAAAAAGTGCGTGGTGTTTCTAGTTTTTAATCAGAAAATTTTATTTAAACAAAAACCACAATAAAATGCCAATGTACATATGAAAATTGTTTTTGCTTTCCTTTTTATATTTTCAGGGAAATATTGCATTTTATTGCAAACGTTTTTAGTTCATCGTAAAAGAATTAAACCGTTTATGATGAATATGATGGAAAACGTTTTTCGGTTATTGTGGAAGAATTGAACCGTTTATGATGAATAAATCTTCGCTCTTGGCAACCGAATACAATCGTTTATGATAAATAAATGTTCGTTCATCATGAAAACATTCCATGAACGAAGTTCGTTTAGTGAAAATTTCGTTTCTGAGAAATGAATTTTGTCTTTGCGTGCATGGCAAGAGAGGGCGCAATCTAAGTTATATAAACTTCATAGCCTAGCTTGTAAGAATATCCCAGGGGCAATGGAAAACTGCCCCATGGCAATACTGGGACTGGAGTTTATGGACCGAGATTTCAGAAAGTCGTAGCAATTTATAGCAGAGGTTCATGCTATAGAAATCTGCACCCAAGAATGCATACGTAATCGAATAAATGCTGCCCACATTTACATTCTCTTGGACAATCAAGCAGCTTTGAGCTCCTTTCAACCATATCCAACAGGAACAAAATTTCATTGGCTTGGAACCCGGGTTATGAAGGATTTGAGGGAAATAAATAGGCGGACAGCCTATCGTGGGCCACTAGGTCATTGAAAGACTATTGGACTGGATTTAAAGGTCTCTGACAGGCTAATCACTATTAACTTTAAATACATAAATGAACTAGACAGAATGAAAATATATACCCTTAAATGCCTTTTTACAGGGCACTGTCTTGTTAAGTATAAGCTGAAGAAGTTGGGTAATGTAAGTGTAGGTAATTCGGATCGATTTTTGCAACGGAAACTTTGAGCGCTGAAAATAAGGATTACGGATTTATGAAAAAAATTGTTTTAATACAAAATTAAAGCATATTTTTTCCTCTTTTAAAGGTAATAACTACCAGAAAAAACCAAACATAACTTTTTTTTAATAGCTACTTAGGTAACATCACCTCGAAAAAATGGATTGCATGTAATTCGGATCGAAAAATTAAGTGTGCATGTAAATCGGATCGATGATGTATGTAATTCGGGTCAGCAAAATTTATAGCAAATTATCTTTAATTTGAGGTTTATCTAGATGCAAAAGATAAATTTGCTGTTTAAGGAAAATATATATACAAAAAAAATAAAAAATTATGTATATGTATGCGTAAATATATACACACACACATACAAACAAATTGTTGTCCAAATCTATGTATTTTCCTTATGCAATCATATACCGTTTGTCCGATCTTAGTGAAATTTGGAGTAAAGATGCATTTGTGTGTATGTCAAGTTGTGGGCTATAAAATTTGACCGCATCTCAAGTGGGCGTGGCAGTTTCACAAAAATCCAATAACTTCGAATATAAAATCGAGCTAAATTAATAAAATTTGATATGGAGACTTACTTGTTCCACACCGACCTAATTCTCAATTATAGGCCTACTCATGGGCTTATCAAAATTAGGGGTAGAGGCTGTGGTTGGGCAATAGATGCGAATGTATTAAAAACAAAAGTATCGGACTGTGCAATCTTACGTAGAAGCAATAGCGGATATAAGGGGAGTAAGAAAGGGGAAAGGATTTGGGGTTAAATACCCCTGACCTTCCTCCCAACTTCCCCCTAGCCTTCCCCCCACTCCACCCTAACCGTCTCCTCCCAACTCCCCTCCCCCCAACTCCTCTCCCCCCAACGCCTCCCTAACTCCCCTCTTCCTTACTGATAAGAATTTCATATATTTGATCGTTGGCCACAAATAAAAAAAAATTTAAAAGGGATGAACAAATGTTAATCTTTGTAAATCTTTGGAGCCGCTAGTCGGTGGCCATACCCGTGTGCTGATGAACAATGAAATATATAAAAAATCATTTCTTCTAATCATTGTAATAAATTTCTGAATTAAAATTTATAAGTATATTGACATAATCAAAAATTAAAATGTGGTCTGGAATACAAAAATACTAATCTTTTAACACAAACTAGTTTTTAAAAATATATATATTGAATTTGACTAAAAATTATTTGTTAGTTTCAAAATTGGTATAACTCTAAGAAACGCTATTAATTTCAATTAATATTTAAATAAACAAAATTTTTTGATTTTAAAATGGAATATTTTTGACTAAAATTCAAAATATTTTTTAAGTTTATCTAAACTTTGAACTCAAATTCCAGAAAAACTCTTTAAAGAAAGGGTCGATCCGAATTACCTCCAAATATCATTAATTAAAACTATATAGTTTTTCTAAATTTTGTAATTATGCAAACACCTCATTTGCTGGTAATTCGGATCATCAATCCGAATTATATGCAAGTAGAAAAACGCATGCTGGTAATTCGGATCGATTTTAAAAGTCAATTTTTTTCTTAGTATGTTTTCTAAAATGGTGCTTATTTTTACCAAACTATAGAAGAATGTTTAGTGGACAAAACCCAATATAAATTATATAAATATACTTACCAGCACAAAAGTTATTATTGTTATAAATTTTGTGTGTTTTTTATTTTATTTGCTAAGGCTTTGTATGAAAATACGCTCACTCTTTGTTTCTTCGCTCACAACTGAAATAATTGAAATATTTAAGTGTTGCATACCATTAGAAAAAGGGAATAATTCACGTTCGTTTCAAAAACGTAATTTTAAAAAAATACCAAAGAAAAGTTATTAGCAAAACAAAATCGATCCGAATTATATACATCGATTCGAATTACCCTCATTTACGTTATGTAATGAAGACATTGAAATAGATGAATACGTACTATAAAAATGTCTAGCAGCCGCAAGGCTTAGATCGGTTTACTACGGAAAGGGACTCCTGAGACCTTATGTGAAATGCGGCATAAAACCTAGCGCAGTTCTTAGATTCATCAAGGACTCTACAAAAGATCAACTAAGGTCGCAGTGCATTATAGATAGACTGTTTAATAATAATAATTATAATGAGGGAACGGATTTTGTGAACCAAAAAACTAAGAAAAAGGCAAAATAAAATTTTGCAAAAGAGGCAGAAAAAGGCAGAAAAAAACAAAAAAAAAAAGCACAAAAAAGCCATATACAATTTAAAAATATGCATTCAAAAAACGAAGTTTTACATTTACTGATATTTACTTAAAGGAAATCTTAGTTCGTATAGTTAAAGGCATTAAAGAACTTACTTAAATAAAAAATTTATTTTTAAAATCAAAAAAAAAAAAAAAATGGAGTCAAAGGAAGCAAGGCTAACAAAGTCGCACACTTTTTCATGGCACGGCGTCAATTACGAAGAAAGCCATCAAATAAAAATGCACATTTTCAAAATTTCTACAGGCAAAATATACCAACTTCCGTTTTCAACTAATTCGCCAACATTGACCTTGAATACATTCAGTTTTGTCGGTCGTTTAGGACCGGATGTTTAAAGATTTCTATCGGTTGACATCGTTTCGTGACAAAAGGAAAAACAAAATTGTTTTTCCATTTGTGCTAAAAATTTTAATCACAAAACATTGGCTATTAAAAATAGTAACAGATTAAAAAGGCACAATGGTTAGAAAACCTAAAAAAACATTTATTACTTATAAAAAAGAGGCACTAATAACTCGAAAAAGACACTAAAACAGTGAAAAAGGAAAAATAGCAAAAAAGGCAAAATAAAAGTAATATAAATATTTGAGATCAAGGGGGCTTGAAAAGCTCCCTTGATCTCAAATCCTACATGATGTCTGATGTTATCAGACATCATGTAGGATTTCGCAGGAAAACAGGAGAATTCCTCATAATCCGCTCCCTGATAATAATAATATGCGCTGCTGGATATTTGAAAATTGACAGTTCAGTGCCATAATAAAAGCCAAGGGACATTCCCTTGAAAATATGATGTCAGTTTTTATAATTACCTATATAATTTATAATCAGTGTTTTCCATCTTTTGCATATCTTTTCAATTCATTACAACCCAGCTTTAACCTAAGTAGTATATTTTTCTAGTAACAATGTAATCAGTAAGAATTCAAAGTACAAGATGAGATAGGTTGTTTGGTAAATGACTACACTTAAATGGCCATTTATATTCTTTGAAAAATAATAATAAATTATTTGAAATAAAGGCACATCAGTTTAACCCACTAATGCTTAGCGGTGCCATATGGCACCTTGTCGCTGAGCCGTTCCTGAGCCAGATTCAAAAACAATTTTTTTCTCAAGTTACTTTCTTGATCTATCTACTTTGTCTCCCGCAAATGGGTTAAAACATACCACTTACGCCTCAATGGATATTTTCCAGTAGGATTTAATTAAGTCGACGAATTTTCATGCTCGATCCTTTGAAAAAATTTCGTTAATTTGAACGACTTATGTATGAAATGCCAATAGCGCTGATAGTGTGAATAAACGAACTAATATCGAGTAACTAATAACGACAAAAAAAAAAGAAAAGTAAAGATCAGTTTTAATGCGCATGCGGAAAAGTGAACAAATAATTTTTTTTTTTTATAATTTTCATAAAAACGCTGTAAGTATTGTTCTTTGGCTGATAATTTAAATAATATCTAAGCTACTATTAAAACTTAATTTGTATATTTTGTAAACCGAAGCAATAAATAAAAATGTATGGACGTGCCATGATTTCTGGGCTGAATTTAGCACCATTTTTAAGTGTTAGGAAAATAGAAATACATGTTAGTAAAATTTATATAATTTTTGATTTTAGATTTTTCAATTCAATTTAAATTTCCTACTTATTTCCCTTTGTCCCTTGGATCAGCTAGTGAATGAGAATAAATATTATTAGAAGTTACTTCATGTGCATTTTTCTTCTTTTCAACCGTTAACTTCTATTTCCGCCTCATAGCGCTTGGTATCTTTTATTTTATTTAATAGTATAGGAATTTTCAACCTCCACATTACTTCGATTAGTACTCAAAGTAATGAAAGCTTTTCATATTAAAGTTAAATAGTAGATTATGTTGATTTGCAGTATGTTATCATTTTCACATCATGTAAAGTTTCCTTTATAAATATTTTTAGAAAGCTCAATATTTTCGATAAAGTTCAAGTAAATAAAACTTAAAAAAAAACTTCGCCAAAATTTTATTTAGCATGAGAATATTTAAAGTTAAATTACTGAGCTTACTTGAAAATAATGGCAAAATAATTTTTCATTACTAACATTCGGAGTATAATGTAAGCTGAAAATGTTTACAGAATATGTTAAAAACGGAAATGAAAAAGCGGAAGTATTTATGCTTCGAAAACTTTTCGAGAATAAAAGCTCTCATAGAAAGTTCAGGTCTTACGCTTCTTTCGTAAATGAGTATTTATGTACGAACCATTACATTAATATTAGATTACGGTAAAAATCGTTCAAATTAATTCGAACAATTTAATATTTTAACTAAATATTTACATTAATTTGCAGGCCAAAGTTTGTTTAGCTTTTTCTGTCCACTGTTTTTTTACAAGCCATAATTTCACACGAAGGCAAATAACCAACAGTCAAATTTCAGATCTGATCAGTAATCTTTAAAATAATCTTCAAGTCAAATTTTACTATTGAAACCTTAGTTTGCCAGACAAGAAAAGGTTGCTGTTTTTGGATTTGCATATAACTTTGATTTGGCTTGGACATAATACCGTTTGTATAGAAGGTCAACCCATTAGTTATTTTGAAATAGTTTCAGTTTTATTTACGAGGGATATTTTGAGTTGGTTGGTATGTTATTAATTTCAGAAAAATCCAAAGTTGATAGACAATTCGCAACAATAAACTATGAAACTTTACTACTTATGACTACTAAGTAATTTATGACTATTAATGTATGATTTCTACAAATATATTTGTATAATCCCAACAAACCATTCGGTTTGAGAATGGAACGTTTTAGTACCGTATCGACGTACTAACACACGCTCACACGTTTTTGCATTCAAAGACGGACGTACGGAGCGGTACGTTCTATGTGTGAAATAAAAATAAACATGCCGAAAAAATGGTATGAAAAAACACTTGGAAAAAGTATAGGAATGTAGGGTTGAAGAGGGAGCATTCGCCACTTGGGCACATTTGCCACCACAATTGAAGCAATCTATAATTTGTGCTTTTATCGATCATCTTTCATCCCTTCTACTTTGACAGTTGAGCTTTGTAAGTGATCGTGGGCAGATCGTTGTGTTTTTCGGGTGGTTGCAAAAATATTTGGTAGTAAGTAAATATTGTAATAACTTTTTTATTTATTAAGTGACTATGTTATTCCAGTTTTATTTAATTAAAGAATAAGCAATAGCTTCTTTTTATAAATGTTCAAAAAGTTTAAAAAAATTATGTTTTTATGAAAGTGGTTGCTCCTGGGGCACATTCACCAGAATGCGGATGGGGCGGTTTCGGTGGCATATGATATGAATTTTAGACAATATAATGTTAAATTAAGTCATATCTAAATAAATTCCTCTGGATCAGTACTATCCACTTTTATTTACATGTATATACAAATGCTTATTTTTTTTTAATAAATAACTTATATTTTTTAATAAAATATTTTAAAAATGAATCATTTATATTTTTGTTACTTTATGTTATAAATAAATTTTTATAAATTAAAAATAAGTAGAACTTATTCTGACTGATAATATGGAATAGTAATATACAAGAACAAAAAAAAAAAAAAATAACTATTACTTTATCAAAAACCTTGAAATTTATTCCTTGATGGTTGCACCCCACCCCCTTGACGAATGTACCCCATGACTGGGGCACTTTCACCATTTTGGACTACTTGGAAAATCATCAAAAAAATAATAGAAATCATTAAGAAAATCAAATCATAAAGATAACAGATGAAAGCTAATAAATGTAAATTTCTAATTAAAAAATAATTTTTCAAAAAAAACTATTAGTTTAGCCTAGACAACACTTTAAAAAAAAGTGGCTAATGCTCCCCCTTCTACCCTACCTCTAGGGCGATATTAAAACATGCAATTTGAAACGTGTTCATGGTGTCATTCAAGGTATCAAGTTTTGTTCCCAATGCACTGTGCAAGGCCATATTTTAGCCAAAAATTATCTCCATATTATAAAGAGCTAATTATGAAAAGGGCACATTTCTCTAGCTTCTCGAATTAAAGATGTATTTTTAAATCTCTTACTCAATTATAAAGATATAAATAATATTTATTTTGAAAACATAATATCTGCGTCGTTATGTATCTAAAAATGTAAGATATACATAATTGGATTTCAAAGGGAATATTTAAGCACTGTGTATTTCTTAAGCAAATTTGGCTATGATAAAAACAAAATCATACTACAAATCAACTACACAACAAATACAGTTAAACTTACATCCACTTTGGAAAAAATTTCATGTTTTATAAGTAAATTGTGTACGCAAAACTTACATATGCACATTAAGATAGACGGAGATGTATGGGCGAAAAAAAATTATGTTTTTGCCCCTGCTATTGTTACATTTGATTATTGTTAGTCTAGCGCCATAAACCGTTTTTCTCCTTGTGAGTAAGAAATTCTACAAAAATGGGATTTTATAGAGCATCAGAAAATGAAACATGCGATTTTTTGGTTTAAATTTACTCTAGCCTTTACAACAATCACTTACTTGCCAATTAGTTACTGTCCATCTGATTTAGACAAATATGGGATTGTTAGAAAAGTCTCAATGAGATCTATTGATTGTCGTAAAAGCAAAAACAAAAAGTTGTCCCTACAAAAATGGGTTTTTTGTCGAAAAACTTACAATTTCAGGACATTCAGCTCACAAGGAGTGTTCACAATCGAAAAGCAGATTATGGCGCTAGACTCACCATAGCTAAATATATCAGTCGCGAGGGCAAAAAACATAAATTTTTTTTCGCCCACCTTAATGCACATACAAGGGAATATTTCAAATATTTCGTCTGTTAAGTCATTCATTTGTGAACCAATGTTGGGCTCTTATCCCAGCGGCACATATTCCCAATACTCGCAAGTATGTATTTACTTAAATTAAATTGTTTCTTTTGTGTTTTTATTTTAATTTAATGCATTTACTAGCAAATTCAGAGGATATGGAAGCAGGGAAGGCGACAGGTTTAAGGTAATTTCGTTCCTTGAAAAGCCTTTTAATTCAGAAGCAGCGATCATATATAATATCTGAAATATTTATCAGTAAGCAAGAGTTTTGCAAGTAAAATCCACCATAAGTTGGCTAGTGTTGTTGCCTACATGTGTGTGTATGTGTGTGTTTGTCTGTATTGAGAATGTTCGTGAATTTAATTTGCACTGTGTTAGTGTAGGTTCGCGTGTTTTTCTGTGGGTTTTCTTTTGTAAATAATTCATTTTCAATTATGATACACATACAAAATGTGAATGTATGTATGTATGTGTGTGGCTTACAGATAATCGTTAACAAATTGGATTAATTACGCATCCATGGAATTGAGGTTAATTTGGTTGCATCTCATGGATAATTTCCCAGCAGTAATGATAACAGTCAGTATGCATGAGAGTGTATCTGCTGCCCATTTATTTAAATGAAATTTTTACGACTATTGTAAATAATAAACACACAGCAACATACAAATGTAAGTGAAAAATGCACACACTCGCGCACACAAACATACATGAAATATGTGTGCTTCCATGAAAATATGAAATTATCATAAATAAATCCTTTTTGCCAATTGAACGTAATTATTTGTGTAATTATTTTGTTCGGAAAAGTTTTCCACACACACACATTTTCTGTATTATTTAATATTAACTATTGTTATTATCATTACTTAGTAATATTATTATTGCAAAAATTTTATTTAATATACGCAAATTTAAACAATTAATGTGGGCAGACTTAAAAAAGAAAATAAAAAATTAAATGCAATAAATAAAATATGTTTTGGGCATTTTCTTCTTTTTTTTTTGCTGCAATTTTTGAAAAGCTTTAGACTACTACTTTACCAACCAAAAAGGAGTAATGTCGCTTTTTTTTATTTATTTTTAGTCGTGTGAACACATTTAGGATTAAATGCCTCCATACAATATGTCAAATGAGAAATTGTGCTAAGCTTTTACATTTTTTATTTGATAAAGGTAAAAAGGTCAACGAAAGCATTCAAATTAACATTGTGTAAAAATGTCATGATATATTTTTGTTAGTTTTCTTGTTTTTGTTTGTTTCTATTTTATCTATTGTTTAGATTGGACGATAGAGAGCGCTCTATGTTTTTATGTAATTGCGAATGCTGTCTGGGGCGCTAAATGTTGGCTCTGGCATATAGAATTACGGAAATTTAATCTCAATTATTGAGCTATGGCATTAAAGTTTTACTAAATAACAAGCAAAAGGATTTCATTGTTTAAATTTGTATCATTTTGAAGTGAAATGAAATACCTATAAAAGTTTTTAAGGCCACTAAGGGTTTGTTAAATAATATCAGATTTTTTTTTTAAGTTGAAGTTACTCAACCAGGTTGAAAATATGAAAAATTTAATATAAAATAAATTTGAGTACTTGAGTTGATTGTAGCAATCTGAATAAGTTTCAATTCAGCCATTATTTGCTCTTCAATCAACAGCAAAACAGAAGCAAAAAGATTGAATACCAAAAAATTCTACGAAAACTTCCATTTGAATGCAATTACACGTCTTTTGAAAATTACCTAAAAAATTTACCTTAAATTATTATATAAACATCAGGGACCCAAAATAGCAATTATTATTATTTTTTTTTTAAGGCTAGAAAAATTACTAGAAAAATAATAATTTAAAAAAAAATTTCGTTGTAACCATTGTGAGTGCCTTTATATTATTATTTTTATTTTTTTGGATGCCCATAACTTTTTCTTAGTTACATCTAACAATTATCACCACAAACAAATTTTTGTGGTTCCCCATTTTTGAAACTTAGTTGTCTTCGCGTCACTGTATCTTAGGAAACCAAAAACAAATTTTCGGCTGAAATATTGGTTATGAATAACAAAATATGAATAAGAATATTTTGATTGCGATATTGATTATACAGTTTAACACACACAAAAATAACAAGGTCCTGAAAGTAGATTCTCAAGAAAAAAAAAACTCAAGAAAAAAAATTATACGTGTTTCGGCGTTTTAAAATTTTACGTCAAATTTTCTTTTTAAGCGGGCCTAAAGTTTGCCCATTTTTAAAAGATTAAGTATAAGTATAAGAAATTTGACGACCTCGATAGCCTAGTGGATAGTGCACTAGACTATCATCTGGGAGGTTCGGGTTCGATTCCCGTCTTCGTCTGGTGGTTAATTTTCATTACTTTCTTATATTCACTATCAATATGAAGTGTATGAGAATTATAAGATAGTGCACAAGTACACACCTTGGTTGGTAATGGCAAAACCACCAAGCCGATAAAAAAAAATTGCCATACCGCCGTTCGGAATCGGCGTTAAACTGTAGGTCCAACTATGTGGTATCACAATGGGCCGTTCAGGCCTAAGTGTGTCTCTCGAGAGCCACTCCAACCTAACCAACCTAAGTATAAGAAACCACAGTTAGTTTTGCATCAAAGCTTGTTTGTATGTTCAGCAACTTAAAGTAGAATTTTTTGTAGAATATTTTCTTCTTATATATTAACCCTTTGGCACCCTCCATTATGGGTCCTTTTTGTCCGTTTTGGAAGAATTTACCTTTTTTCACCCATTACGAGGGTTGATAGAGTGTTAATATGTTCAGGAAATATGTTGCCCATCAAATTTTACCATAGGCCACTGAACAACAAAAATGTGTAAACTTAGTTTTAGTAAAAATAAACCCAAATTTCAAAAATGTTTCAGTTTTTATACGCAGTGAATTAGTATGTCTTTAAAAATGTTTTTTCAACTAAAAATTTTTTTTGCATTGCCAAATATACATTAATTAATAAAATTATTCAATGGAGTATTAATAATATGCAAGAAAATGCGTAATTTGTGGAATTTATTTGACATTCAACAACAAATACCTTTTTTCCTATACCAGTGAGAAAAGCAATCTCTTTCAAATCACAACAAATGCGCCATTTATTATTCATATTTGCAAAATTAATCTCAACGGTTCATAGTTTTCTTTCATGCCATTTCCATATGCTATCGGAATCAATGCTTTGGTGTTATCAAAGTAAAGAAGCACGGCTTTTAAGCTTCTTTTGGATGAGCCAATAAATAGACGCCTTTCCTCAGCGTAATATTGTATACTTATTTCAGTCATTAAACCTTCAATAACATTACAATAAACAAATGAGTTATTCTCATGAGTTATTCTCATTAGTAGTAAACTATGTCATAAATGCCAACTGCACCCAGAGAAATACTTACCTCGTTTGAAGAAAAACGGCTATCAAATTGAGGAAAAATGGGAATGATTTGGCGCCATAGAAATGGCTTCCTCATTTAGATATACAAAATTTCTTTGAATTTAGGAAATACTTTTTCTTTATTTTAGAGAAAAATTTTTTTGAAAGAAGGAAGTTTTCTATAAATTACAGCAATATGTCTTCAATTTGTAAAAATTGCGTTTTTCAAATGAATAATATCTTATTTCAATATGAGAAATTGTATATAATTTATGTAAAATTTTCCTCAGTTTGAGGAATAATTTTTCATAAATTGAAGTCAATTTACTACCTTTTTAGAAAAAAAATCCTCAATTTATGGAATATTTTCTACAATGTTGTTTTAATTAAAAGACATAGAAATCATATTTTTCTACTTGTATTCATTTATTATTTTATTTTTAATAAGTATTAAGGTTTACATTCATACGTATTTTTACATACACTACAGGCGTCGTCGCCTTGAAATGATCAAAAGATCCTGATGGCCATCATCAGTAAATTATAAATTGAAGTTTATTGAAATTTATTTCTTTCGAATATATTTTGTGTTTTTTTTTTTTGTTCACATATATACATTTTTTTCACAAATTATATCAACAGCCACAACCGCTTCGCTTGAAATAGAGACGCTGACTAAAAAATTCAAAAGAAAAGCAAAGCGTACGCGATTGTCTGCCAAAAGAGTAAAGCGAGTTTTTTGTGCATACCAAAATTTTGTATGGAGAACATTTTTGGTATATTCGTCTCTTTCTTACATTTGCTATACAACTAAATTTGTAAAAATAAAGAAATAACTTACTTCAAATTGAACACCGTGGTTTCATGAAAGGAGCACATTTTTCTTCATTTTGAGGAAAATTTACTTAAACGAGAGAAATTTTCGTGGATTCAAATTGAGGAAACTTTTTCTTTGTTTTATAGATGGGTATTTTTCTGGGTGTGGGGTCTTCGGTAACTGGTAACTTTTACCCTAGGTTCTCACAAATTAAGAGACGATTTTTCTTTGATAAAAATACACCAAATGCATCAGCAAATCTAAAAGAGTAAAGGGGGGTTGATAAAAAATATTACCTTTTCAAAAGAGTTGATAATAAATATTACGTTTTCAAAAGAGAATCTCAGCCCTTATGAGGGAAAGAAATACTCTAGGACCCACTCAATTCAACAATCACTGGTTAGCTTCTGCGTTGAACTAGGGATTTCCCTACAAAGTTTAATATGAATTTTATTAATTATGCTTTTCTGCCACAATCTGAATCTGTGATTAAATTTTGAAAAAATTTAATAAGCCCTCGGTTATTTTTCTGTACTTTAGAATGTGTATTCACTCAAACTCAACATCATAAGGAAATATATCTTTTGGAAGAAAATAAGTACTAGAAAATATGCACTTGAAAATATTGGAATTCAACTATTCCAGTAACACTATAATTAACTAATATAATCTGGGGTTTGCTTTCTCTGAGTTCATATTATAGCACAGGTTAACAGATATTGTTAATTTTTTTGACCCGAGAAGTCAACTGACGGGTTTACGGTAATTTCATTAGCTTTCGCATCTACCACGGGGTTGAACCACACCCCCCAAAAAATTCGGATTATAGTATTTTTGCAATTTGCTCTTGCACACTTAATAAAGAATTTATAATTTTTTTTTTAAATCTCTAATTTTTAAAATTTGATCATTTTTGGGAATAAATAAATTTACAGAGGACCTATTAAAGCTAAAAAACAAAAAAAAATAGTTCTTATTAATTTCATTTATTTCATATTGTGGAAATGTCTGATTGGGATATACCACACCCCGATGGTAAATGTTTGTACCTATAAAAAAAAGAACTAAGTGGTGGATACGAAGGTAAACAATCTGCAGTCCATTTTTCGCTATTACTTAGGTCACGTTTTTGATTTATTTGAATTTGAAAATTTTAGAAAGTTCTAATAAATTTTAAGATTTTTTTTTAAGCCCCTGAAAAATTTTAAAACAAAATATGTACGCTGTCCAATTTACTATAAATTAGGTTAACCCATTAGCGTTCAGCAATGCCGATCAATATTGCTCCAGTTTTTTTGTCAAAATATTATATGCGTCACGAAATATAAGTTTACAAAATTTCACAGTTCTATCTCTTCTTGTCATCACTGGTCACTAATGAGTTAAATAATTAATGATAATGAGGGCCTGTATTTCATGCAGTTTATGAAATGTCCTAGTGTAAAATCGGAAAGTCTTGACTTTTTTAGACCTTCTGCCTACATAAAATACATATATCAAAAACAAAAGGAAGGGGGATAAAATTGGAATAGTTCTCCACAGAAAGATTCAAATTATATATGCAAGAAACTAATTCTCCCCTAGGTCATCTAAATTTTGAATTAAATTTGGCACAAAAATTTTGCAATTTTTAGTACTGCTCAATGCATAATGTAAAAAATTTTGTAAAAAATCCAAGCAAAAGGAAAAAATTTTTCGAAAAAGCGGCACATTCAGCGATTTTTGAGGCTTTGTGATAAAAAAAGTCTATGACAAGAAAAAAAATTACATGAGCTTATAGCTTGACTATTTTTTCTAAATTAAAATTAAATTTTTTTCTTGAAATATATATATAAAAAAAAAAAATACTAAAAATTACAAAATTTTTGTGTCAGAAATGTATCTGAAATCTATTTAATTCAAAAATGGATAAGCAAGAGCAGAATTAGCAACTTGCATATGGGTGGTTCCATGTCAAATTTACAACTAAAATTTTGATTTCAACCATTCAAGCATGCTTCAGAAGAAATTATTCGACACGTATTTTTTATTTCAATGTGATGTTTTTTATTTTCAAGTTAAGATACTTTAAAGTCTTGGAGTTTTAAAAATACAGTTTAAATCTTTGTATGAGGAAGTGACGTAATTTTTTCCCCATATCTTTTGCCTGTATATTTTTCATATATTATAGAAAGAAGGTCAAAAAAAGGTCAACATTTTTGTATTTTACATTAAGATGTCTCGTAAATCACACAAAATACAGATTTTTGTTTTCATGCGTTATTTAACCTAGATTGCATACAAATAATTTATCCAAAACGTTTCAATACATTTAAAAAAAAATTTAAAAGTTATAGGAGCTTTCGAAAATGTTCAAATAATATCAAAAAATATGTCAAAATATCGATAGCGCGAAATTGACTGCAAATTCGTAATTGGAGCCTAAAATTACAGTGAAAGCATAATTTAGTTGCTCTGGTCCAAAACCGTGTAAGCCTATGCATGGTATGTAATGGTATTGAATACTCTATAAAGTTTTTTTTTCTAATTAAAAAAAAAAGGTAACGAACTAACTCAGCTCATAATAAAAACTGAAAGTACTCGAAGCAACTGGTTTTATACAAGTGAAACGCAATGTGCATTCCCATATGTAGATATCCGCAAAATTGCAAAATGCACAATTCAGATATCACACACACACATTGACACAGAAACAATAACCCATATGCACAAAAACTGAAATGGATAATCAAAGAAATAACTCGCAGAAGCATACACACACATAGACATAAGTGTGCATGTCTTGTTATTTTTGTTTTTGTGCAAGACAGACAATTGTGTGTTTTTATTTGTTTTATTGACTCGTTTGCATATGTGTGTGAGTTTTGTACTTTCTCTGTTAGCTTGTTTGTTTTTATAGCTGAATGCAGCATAGAGACACACACATGCATTCTAATACATACAAACAAACAGGCATATGAGCTTTCGATTGCACGATTTTCCTTTTTTTTTTATTAATCTTTTCAAATTCATTTCATTTTCGTTTTCAATTTCACTTCAAATCCCAAATTTATTGCAGCAACAAAATTTTGGTTTTCTTTTTTTTTTTTTGTGATTCGTTCTCAACAGTTTTGGTTTTCATGGTTTATGATTTTCGTTCTCTTCATTTTTCACCTGCTGAAATATTTGCGTTTAAGATTTAAAATGTTTTACATAAACTAGTTTAATATAAATCTTAAATATTTATATGAAAGTTACACAGTGCAACATAAATAAGTTCGAAATAGTGATGTTCATATCAGTTTTCTAGAGTATTTTTTTTTTTTTTTTGATCTCGCAGTTGTCTAGGGAAATGCTCAAAAATATTGCCATCTCAGATATATTTTTTTAAGGTTTAAAAGTCTTATGAAACCAGTCTTCGTTACTTGGGAAATACTTTCCTACAGCTACACAATTTACCGGATAGTTCTTCTAAAAATAGATTTTTAATTTCCTCACCAGGAATGTTATCATAGTTGGGTTAATATTAACAGTTAGGAGACGTTAGAATAGACCTGAGGTTATATTGAGGGCTGGCCGTAGTGGTCAGGAAATATAACGGCCACCTCTTGTAATAATATAAATGCATATAATTTTATTTAAATTTATAAAAGTTTGGTTATTTTACTAATCAATTTTATGTAATTTAAAATTAAAAAGTTAAAAGCAGGACCGTGATTTTGCCATGATATAATTTTTATCGGATCAGATATCAATTTTATACCAAATCCTCCAAACGATTTTGATTGATGATCTATTGCTGTCTCTCTAACTAAAGAATGAAGCCTTCCTCTAGAACTAGATAAGTGCAAAAGAAATGAATAAAAAATCTTTTTTTTTTACTCTTTATAACAAAGAATCTATAAGCTGGGACTGCGAATAATGTGGGGATTTAGGTCTAACTGAGAGCTCAGCCATTACTGCTGGTGTCCCTAAAAACTCTGGTCAGTCCAGAAACATCTTAAAAAGTTTATTTCAAATTTTCTCACTAAGAGACAAGTGATCATAGCAAAAGCATATACATATAACTAAGCCCTTATTTTGTAAAGGTGAAACTGGTACTAAATGTGTTTGTAAAGTGCCTAGAGTTGATCATTGTCTAGCTAATTCGTTCAATTTTCGTTACTTTCAATCTTTTCACGGTTCGAAACTAATTACGAGTGTAATATTTAGCCTCAAACTTAGGACGACTACTGCCACATATTTGGCCTTAGAAAGGAAGTTGACTATTTTTGCTCTGTTCTACAAGAGAATATCAGTTGCTTACAATATTTTCTTATTGCTACAGTAATCCACTCTAAAATACATTTGCTGAGTCCCAGCGAATAAAATTTTGAATATTCAAAATGTTTTGAGTAGAAAGGAGTAAAGAGCAAAGGTACTCCTCAAAACATAAATGCTAAAGTTGCCATATAATAACCATGACGTGTCACAAAATTAGATAAATTTAATTGTTTTTGGTGATGTTATATAGAATGAAAGCAGAGTAATAGGAATTAACTAATTTCGCCAATAAAAAAAATTACCAATCAACTAATTAGTCAAGTACAATTTTAGTCATGACTAGGGAAATGGTATGGGGGGAGGGGGCGGAGGGAGGATGCGAAAGTATCGTTACTATATTCATTTAAAGTATCGGCTGAAAAGTATCGGGTACTCAATACCGACATAAATGTACTCGATACCTAAAGTATCGGGTTTTGATACTTAATGTAAAAAAAATCATAAAATGCTCTTAAAAAATTTGCGAATTATCTAAAAAATTTTGATTTTTATTAGTTTTTGAAATATATAATACATAAGTACATAATTAAATAATGAATACATATACCTCTGAATAAAAAAAAAAATATATAAAAAATGTAGATATTTATTTAATATAGACACATATCGCACCCTAACTACAAAAGTGGCACAACCTCTGTTCAACCGATTCTATGTTCAACAATTTCGCTACCTCTATTCTTCAAGCACGTATCTCTCCGAAAGCACCATTTCGCGGAAAACGGAAAAAACTAAAGCTTTGAAAAGCAACTTTCGTGTTCAAATGGAGATACGAGGTTTAAGAACTGGCTCTAAAATTTCATTTTATCATTCAACTTATTTCTATCTAGATCCTTAGGTGATTTTATACAATAAAAAACTAAATTTGAAGAATTAAGGTCATTAGTCAGTTAATCATTAGTTTTAGCCAAATAGAAACAGTTATTATAAATTTTACATTTAAACTTGTGAAGAGGCGAGTCTCGTGTAAAATTACATTTTTGTTTAATTTTTTCTTATTATTTTATGATTATTCTTTTAGTTTATAATCTGAAGAATATATGTCCGACGTTTTAAATCCAAAATTAATCCCTGAAAGTCCCGAGGAGTCATCAAAGTAAAGTGCTTTTGGAGTACTACTTTTCTATACCGAACACTTAAACGATTTTTCTTAAAACTTACATTTTTGTGCGCCATGCAATGTAGCTTAAAAAGTAATCGGCCGATTAACTTGAAATTTTGTACCGATATTTTACTTATGGGTCTATGAACCTATAATTTAAAATTATGGTAAAAAATATTATTATTGGCAATTTATTTATAAAGAAAACAAATTTTAATGGAAAAAATATTCTCATCTTGATTTTTATCAATAACAAGGACCTAGGCGTTGTACGGCGCCCCTCCTTACGATGAAGTCTGGAGATTTTTTTTTTGGAACTGTAAAAGAAGTATTCAAGTATACAGCATTCAGACAAGTTTTACGTCCATTGTACTATATGAGCCGTTGCGAGCAAAAGTAGTGTAAGTAATTTTTTTTATAATTCGGGTTTTCACCACCAGGCAATAACTTTAACCTCATACCGTTTTGTGCGGAAGTTTTGTAAGTGTAGGTCCAACTGTTTCCCGGTAGATGGCAGGGGGATGTTGAATGCTAGAACGGAATGGCGATAGTGTTATATGCAAAAGTGGTGTAAGTCAAGGCCGTATTTAGGGGGAGGTTTTGGGTGTTCTGACCCCCCCTCCGAAATGTGGAAACTTTATTCTAATTTTTGAGATTAATTGCCAATGGATGGAAAAAGTCAAAATAAAATCTATTTAACGATATTTTTTACTTCCATCGGTTTTTTTTTTTCTAAAAAGTCAAATATAAAAAATAAATTTGAAATCTTTGTTACACTATGCGATCAAATCCGATTTGTTTTCTTCGACATGAGGTTTGACTACGGATTCAAAAAGAGAAGTTGATACTGAGCACTCCTGCATTCATAGTTTTTCTAGGTCAGTAACTCTTTTTGATTTAAAGTTTCGTCCTGAATCAGTTTGAAAAGTTTAAAAATTAATAAAAATAGAAAAAATTATCGGATCCTTGTAAAATTAGACTTGCTTGAACTCCATTTTTTTCCTAAAACGTGACGTGATGGGAAGTTTTTGACCTCAGATTTGTGTTGAGGATGAAAAATTCTTTGGCAAAAACTCCATCTTATTAGCAAAACCCATGCAGTTTTAGGATGCAATCTTAAAGTATAATTAATCTTTTCAGAGCACCATGACTAGAAAGATCTATTTCAATGCTGTGACTTCACGAATTTAGGGAATATAAGCCAACCTCATCCGGGTTCCTTATCATTGATAATGACTCAAATTCCTAATGATGATCCTCTACTATTTTTGGTAATTTTTTTGAGGTTGGGTACATCATCAGTAGTGGAAAGTCAATGAGTTAATGAAATTATGTCCCTCACGATAAAAAAAATGTATAAGAATGCACAATGAATAATATTAAAAATTTAATTTGATTATTCTGTGAATTTTTTGTCACTTTTGGCCATTTTTTTGAGGTTAAGATTAAAAAAATCGGAAAATTTTTCCTAAAATTTAAATTTTGTAGGGTCCATCAAATGTATCATCGATTTAATTTATTATATTTAAAAATCAGTTTGATAAAAATCATTTATGAATATTTTCTTGAATGAAAACCCCCTTCCTCCCCGAAATAAATTTCTGGCTACGGCCCTGACTCAAAGTATCAAGTACCGATACCATTTCTCTACTCATGACTAACGAATCATAGCTAAAATTTAGTCATTAGTCAATTAATCATTAGTTTTAGCGAAATCGACAATGTTATGAAAAATTTGAAGTTTAAAACTGTTAAGGGAGAGTCTCGTGTAAAATTACATTTTTGCGCAATTTTTTCTTATTATTTTATGATTGTTCTTTTAGTGGTACATTACAAAAAATTATTTATTATCTGAAGAATATATGCCCCTAGTTTTAAGCCCAAAAAATGCAAGAAGCTTACACATGTATGCATGTTAATATTGTTCATCTAGAATTTGTAATCATTTTAAAGCTTCTTAATCTTTTGCATAAGGAAACTCGATTAGAAAACACACACACACACACTCAAATATGAAGAACATTTTTTTCATCCACTTTCTAACTATATATTCTCAAAATTTGTATTACCATAGTTATTTGCATATGAGTATGAAAATTTTATATATTTTTTTCATTATACAATATTTCCATTATATAGTAAATAGCTAACTAATTATATAATTTTGAATTGAATTGTTTGTTGTAGCCCTTATACTGTTAGTAAATGTTGATGATGATATTAGTGTAGTTGTTGCTATTACCTTTAAGTATTGTTTTAATTGGATTTAGAGGCTGTGTTCTATTTTAGTATCGACTAAATGCATGTATGTATGCATTTAGTGCATCATTAATTAATTCTGCACTGGTATGGTGCAGAGATTGTGAACTGTGCATGTGAAAGTTTATGTGCTCCTCGTAAATATTTATGAATACAAAATTATATCTTAAGATTGTAAATTGTATGTTTGGTTATAGGTATATATGAGCAAACAATTATCTATTCTGGCACAGAAGGAATATTATTAGTAGAGCTTTAATGGCTTCAATAAGCACAAAATTGACTTTGGTACTATTACTTCAACTACTAATGTAATACAATGTTGAGAACATAAATAGAATTAAGCATATTTCGATTGCTTCCATATTACCGTTATATAAAAATTAATACAGAAGCTATTTAAAATGAAAGGAAATGTTAAAAAGCAGTGTTAAGGAGAAAAGTTTATTTTTCCAAAAACCTTCAGATTTATATGCTTTGCGATAAAAATATATAGAGTTAACGTGATATTTTCTCTTTATGTAAAGTGCTCATTAATTTAATAAACTCAATTTCAAACTAATACTTTCGGTACCCACTCGAAAATAGAGCATATTTTCCATATAAGCATATAACTAAATAGTAAATCGATATCACTCATACGCCACCGCATGATTTGTCATCACAACAAACATTACGCTCAACACAGAGCAATTTCGATCAATGCTACTAAATGCGAATGATGGAATTTATACGTTTTACCTTGATTGAGTTGTCAACAAAAATGTCACCTTTTCATTTTCCAAATGTAATTTCCACTTTCCTTCCGATTTTCTCCCTGCTTTACAAACACACACATCGCGCTTGAAGCGTTTTCTGTAGCATTTCAGCCGCACCAGGTTAAAATCAGCAAAATATCCGTTTTAGCTGTAAGCATTTCGTTTTTCACTCACAAAGTTTTCGACAGTGGCGCGCACGTTGCTAGTTGTGTGCTCATTGATGTTGGTGTTGTTGTTGCTACTGTTGATTGACTGCAGCGCTGCTGCATTGGCGATGACTATGAGCTGCCGTCGTCTGCGACAACGCAGCAGAGTGCATCACATCAAATTGCTTTAAAGCGCATCGGATATTAATTTTAGGAAGCATGTGTAAAAAAAGAGAAGAAGAAGCAAGCAAGCAACATGAAGCAAATTCGCTTTTAGCGCTTACTCTCGTTGCTTCGATGATGCTGACTGATGCTTTTAACGTATTCATTCGCGTATTTTCAAATGCATTTTTCTCTCTAACGTTTACTTTCTTATTTTCACTTCCGCTCGGTGTGTTTTTTTTTTTGCGCGAGCGTATGTGTTTGAGAGTGTGTGTGTGTGTTTGATATATATTAGTTTTTTCTATTTCAATTTCAGTAAAATTGAATTAAGTTAATCGATGACGGAAATTAGTTTTTCCTTTCAACGCTTTGCAATTTTAATTTTGATTTTTTTTTACTTCTTTGCTTTTCAGTTTTCTTTCTTTTTATATCAATAAGGGAGGAAATTGCATTCGTATGTCATCTTTGAATTACATATTCGCTGACAAATTGACACAACTGTTAATATTTTTTTTTTTTTAGATACTGTATTTGAAGACTTGAGTTTAGTACTGTAGTGAAAAAGTTTGACTTGCTCAAAGTAATTTGAGTTGTTCTCGCATTTGTGTTTGGCTGTCTCTAGTTGTTTTACTAACATTTTTTTTTTTGATCAGCCTTTGGCTTAAGAAGAGTAGATATGGATTATTGAAAGTGTGAAAGCGATTCTATTCGCTTTTAGAAGATAATATTAAAGCAGATATGGCTAAAGCCAAATTTGAAAAGGCAGTATTCAAATCGTAAGGTCGTTTTTAAATATGTGAAGAGAAAATAGAATGCAAATTGTAAATCGCAGCGTCATGATAAATTCGGAAATACTTATCCGATGATTGCCACTAGAGGTGCCCGACATGACGCACTACTTGAGCGACCGTTTCTCTATCCCTCCTGAAGGCTTGGATTGGGGGAATGAATCGAAAATTGAGTCTCTTTAATAGTGCGGTCAAATGAGACTGAATTTCAGAGCAAATTTAGCATTCCGTTGAAACGCGGGATATCGCCTTACCAAAACTGTCAAATAAAATTCTGAATTTCAGATGCATTTCAACGAAACGCAGTTGAAATTCAGAAAGTAACTAGCAACCCTCAAATACAAGGTTGTAAAAAACAGAGAAAATTGAAAACCTATTACATTTTTTTCAGATATTTTGGATTTTGTTCTCACAATAGCTGCTCTTGTAACATTTATTAAGTGAAAAAATAAAATAATGGAGTCGGAGAGTAACTCCTTGCCATTCCTCCAATTATCCATAATTGCTATATAAATTCTTTGTGTTTAAATCCTATTGAAAGGTAATATTTTTGTTTACTTTTATTTACACAAAACACACAAAAAAATTCTTCTTTTTTTTCTCAAAACTTATAATCTGTCAAAAAGGAATTTAAAATTCCTTTTTTAACGTGTGTCCACTTAAATTTTGAGTTCCGAATTCCAACGAAATTCACTCTCGTGTGTTCGCACTATAAAGTAAGTTAGGAATTTTTAATTAGGATGACATAAAGATAGTAAAGAACATTAGATATACAACGGAGTAATTTACCGATCATTGTCAGGCTCAGAAGCACACAAAATTTTTGACAGTAATGAGCTTCGTTAGCTTTTCAAAGAAACATATGGAAACTTTTGAACCAGTAAGGTTTAAACTGTCTGCACAGACAAACCAACTGGAACTAATAAAGGTCCTAATTTGATAGAATGAGAATAAAATGATAGAGAGCTAGTGAAGTAAATAGTTTTTTAAAGATTCCTTAATCCAGATAAAAAGGCACACATCTTATGAATATTTATTAGTAGCAACTTACGAATTGCGTACAAAAAACTTAATATCTAACTATTGGTGCAGACCTGGAAGTTCGTTAACATCTATTTAATTTTTACTTATGGGTTTTATTTACTTATTTAAAAAAAAAAAAAAATGATATGGTATCTGTGATTTAAATCACAACCCAGAACTTGACTTATCCCAAAAAAATAAACAATATTCCCCGACCATCATTATTTTTAAAGGTATTTGACAAAAATGTAATGAATCTCTCAGACTTCCATCTGTTGAAAGCTTGGCCACGATAATTAAACTTAGCCACGATATCGATGATGTGGAATTTAGTTTCTCGAGTTAACCAATGGGATGGTCAGATATACAACTAATGATTATGAATAAATGGTTACAAATTCCGAGGGGGCTGAATGTGGGGTAAGGAAAGAAATATTTTTATATAATCATGAAGTATTTGCAGGCTTACTACATCATCAAGTTCTACTTCTACTATTATGGCTAGATTCGCTATTCAAAAATATAAAAGCTCAAATTCTACAGCATGTATTGTCCAATGATCTTCTTTATCTTGAAAAATAGCCAGATTAGTAGATTGCGAAACTTCAAAACAGAGTGATGGGATTAATTCTTAAAAAACGTAATGATACATCTATCACTGAAATGATAATGGAGTCGGAGAGTAACTCCTTGCCATTCCTCCAATTATCCATAATTGCTATATAAATTCTTTGTGTTTAAATCCTATTGAAAGGTAATATTTTTGTTTACTTTTATTTACACAAAACACACAAAAAAATTCTTCTTTTTTTTCTCAAAACTTATAATCTGTCAAAAAGGAATTTAAAATTCCTTTTTTAACGTGTGTCCACTTAAATTTTGAGTTCCGAATTCCAACGAAATTCACTCTCGTGTGTTCGCACTATAAAGTAAGTTAGGAATTTTTAATTAGGATGACATAAAGATAGTAAAGAACATTAGATATACAACGGAGTAATTTACCGATCATTGTCAGGCTCAGAAGCACACAAAATTTTTGACAGTAATGAGCTTCGTTAGCTTTTCAAAGAAACATATGGAAACTTTTGAACCAGTAAGGTTTAAACTGTCTGCACAGACAAACCAACTGGAACTAATAAAGGTCCTAATTTGATAGAATGAGAATAAAATGATAGAGAGCTAGTGAAGTAAATAGTTTTTTAAAGATTCCTTAATCCAGATAAAAAGGCACACATCTTATGAATATTTATTAGTAGCAACTTACGAATTGCGTACAAAAAACTTAATATCTAACTATTGGTGCAGACCTGGAAGTTCGTTAACATCTATTTAATTTTTACTTATGGGTTTTATTTACTTATTTAAAAAAAAAAAAAAATGATATGGTATCTGTGATTTAAATCACAACCCAGAACTTGACTTATCCCAAAAAAATAAACAATATTCCCCGACCATCATTATTTTTAAAGGTATTTGACAAAAATGTAATGAATCTCTCAGACTTCCATCTGTTGAAAGCTTGGCCACGATAATTAAACTTAGCCACGATATCGATGATGTGGAATTTAGTTTCTCGAGTTAACCAATGGGATGGTCAGATATACAACTAATGATTATGAATAAATGGTTACAAATTCCGAGGGGGCTGAATGTGGGGTAAGGAAAGAAATATTTTTATATAATCATGAAGTATTTGCAGGCTTACTACATCATCAAGTTCTACTTCTACTATTATGGCTAGATTCGCTATTCAAAAATATAAAAGCTCAAATTCTACAGCATGTATTGTCCAATGATCTTCTTTATCTTGAAAAATAGCCAGATTAGTAGATTGCGAAACTTCAAAACAGAGTGATGGGATTAATTCTTAAAAAACGTAATGATACATCTATCACTGAAATGCTTAAAAGTCTTAACTGGTTGAGTGTTAACCCTTCTCTGCCCAACAAAGCAAATTTTGTTTAAAAAAATATTGAGGACTAGCAATATTCATTCTGAACAACTTTTATTCCCTGACTTTTTCAATATCTTAATTACAAGTGTTAAAATCTGAAATTACCTGGTGGGCCATATATGGTTCGTTGGGCAGTATCAAGTAAAATAGAAATGCATAACTTTTTTTTTTAATCACATTATTGAGAAAAATTACTAAAAATTAAAATTTATACCAATTATTCAGTGTGAAATTTATAGAAACAATATTTTTCTGCTATACAGAAAATCAATAATTTTATTGTATTTTATTTTTATGTAAAAAAAATATTTTTTCACATAAAAATGGCAATAACTTTTGACAGCTGGCGTTTTCTAATACCGTTATATATGCGAATCTACGAAACCCATATTGTGGTTTGGATGTTAGACGCAAGATGGCGCCATTATTACCGCCCAAAGTGGTGGGACTATACATGGCAGCATGGGCAGGGAAGGGTTAAGCAAAAAATTTTCTACCATACAATAAAATTTATCAAGAATATGATAGATGGTAATCTGCCAGAATATTTACGAGCTAACATTAAGTATACTAATGAAATTCACTCAAAAAACATAAGATTTAAAAACAATTTCAGTTTGCCACTTTTTAAAAACGAATTGGGCAAAAATAACTTATACTATAAATAGTCTTGCCATACGTCAGGAATTAGGCCTGACAGTCAGGCATTTTGTCCGGCATCGTACTTTGTCAGACATTTAAAAAAGAAATAATGAAATATTTCACTTTAGCCCAGAAATGCATAGCGGTGCCATATAGCACTTTGTCGCTATATGATCATCAGTTATGATGTTTTGGGGGTAACAGTTCTCGATGGAATCTGGTAGTAAAGAAATATCTTTCAGAGGGCTTTTTTTTATCGAAAACTTATCGAAAACAATTTATTTTTATTTTTTAAAGGCAAATAAATAGAAATATAATTAAAATTCCGCTCTAGTAGAAAGAAACAAGCTGTTTTTCCTTTGTATCTTCTTCATCTGTCTCAGGCAAAGTTTCGGGTATTTGAGTATGAGTAAGACATAAACATCCATTAATAAACTGAATAAAATTTTGTGTTTTATCTATACAAAACTGACTTAAATTCGTTATAATTAACTTTACCTTTGTGATAAGACTACTACTGCTACTCTTATGACACAACAGAACAGCCCATGCAGGGCCCAGACTAAACTTTTCGCCTCCATTCATATTGTGTGTTATATTTATACATGAATGAAAGGGACCTACAGTCCCTGTACTACGCCCAGTGAAGCGAAAATATTGCTGCTGTTGCTGAAAGTGTGAATTTAGACCGAAACCGCTTGATTCCTCGTTGTGCACAAAGAATTGACCTTTCTGTGCCTTTTTGTTGTCTCAATTGGATGACATGGACAACATTTGGTTTCAACGAGATGGTGTATCGTGTCACACAGTAGCTGTTACATTGGAGTTGTTGCAAGAAAAGTTCCCAGAACGCGTTATTAGGCAGTGTGGAATGGCCGTCAAGACTGTGCGATTTAACGCCCTTAAATTTTTTTCTCTAGAGCTACGTTAAGTCGCTGGTTCATGCCAACAGACCAACAACAATTGACCAACTGGAGAACAACATCATTCAAACCATTGGTGACATCGAGCCCAACTTATTCAATAGAGCTATACAAAATAACTTACCTTGGAATACTATTTGATGAAAAACTAACATTTAAAAATCACGTTCAATCAATGGTTTTTAGGGCATCGAAAATGCTCGGTTTCATTATGAGATCACTCAAAGCATTCGTAAGTATAGAATCGCATTTGATCTTGTACTATTCATAAATAAGAAATGTATTGGAATATGGTTCACAAATTTGGAACCCTTATTACCATATATATACTAGCCCACTGGAAAATATTCAAAGAATATTCACACGCATGATTTGTTATAAATTCAAAATACCTAGGGGTACCTACCAGTCGCGATTGAAATATCTAAAAATGGTTTCATTATTTCACAGAAGGCTGTTTATTGATGAATTGCTTCTATATAAAATCGTATCCGGCAAATTGGCTACTAGCCTTGTTGGCGGTTTTTTCTTGCACATTCCTAGCAGACCAACCATTTTTTATCTGCCACAAGGAACTTCTAATGTGGAATTTTACTCACTTGCACTTCGATTAAAACGCCAACACATCGAGCACTTTGCAACGGTTAACCTGCTTGAAAGTTCATTGACAATAACAAAAAATCTAATATTAAATGCTCTACCAAATGAAATGTGGCCTAATTTCAGATAAAAACATGCACTACACTACCGTTTAAATTTACAGTTTAAATTTACAATTTAAATACATACTTATTAAATTTAATTAATTAACTTTTCATTCTTGCTTCTTAAAAAATGTACTACTACATAATACAATTTGTAAGGGGGCCCCGGGCCTGTTAATTGTATATAAAATCATAACCATAAATAAGGAGAAAAAACAACAAATTGGACTCGCGGATGGAGTCCAGTAAACAAAGCCGCGAAAGCAGTTTCAATGATATAATTTTTAAAATATAATGGTATTGAATGCACTTTAATCCGCAGTAATTGTTTCCGTTATATCTCACACACAACTCTTTTTATTCAATTTTAAAATTTAGACAGTCTTAGTGAAAAGGGGATTTAGAAATAAGATGGTCCTCAACACATCTCGGACCCGCTAAGGATTGTATTTAAACACCATGATTGCCTCTCCCGAAAAAAATCCTTGTAGCCTTGCTATTATGAGTTTAAATATACCTACTATAGATGGAAGCGTTTGGCATTCACAAACTGGAACACACCAGCTTAAGGAATCTTACTATTGAAAGATCCAGGAACATTTTTATATGAAATTTAGTATCAGCGTTTAAACAGTTCTTAGTTGGCCGCATTTAAAACCGTAAAGATCAGTGAAATCTTATGATTTTGGTTCTGCACCATCGGTAACAAAATAGTTTATAACTATTTATTTTGAAAATTCAGACCAAACACTTTAGTCATATAATTATAATTGAAAAGCTTGAAGAACACTAAACCAAGTTCTCACTTCTATGAAGATTACTTAATCCTAAAAAAAAGCCGATAATATTATGCTTTTTACATTTGCGAGTGCCAAAATTGTTCACCCCCAAAAACTTTGCGAAGCATATGCTTGAAATTTCTCAGTTTTATAAATCACAGCAATGTAACAAAAATTTTAAGAAGCTTACAGTTTTATATATCTGCTGCATGTACTTTATTTTATTTTACATCCTTACCAAATTAACTTATCCACGAAGTGTGATGTAAGTAAGTTGCCGCGGAAATATAATTTCGATTTTCTCATTAAATTTGCTGAAAATAAGTTCAATTGCGCGCTCTACGCTAAATGCGATACTAAACAAGTAATTTAGCGGGCGCAAATTGTCGGGGGCAATCAATTAAAAAACAATTTCAATTTCGCGTACATTTCAAATGCAATAAAGACGCGCATAATTTCCACATTAAATTGATAACAAAAACAAACAAAACAAGCAAAGTGGAATGAAATGAAAGACACACACACGCACACACATACGCACAGATACAGAAAAAGATACATTTGAATTTGAGATTCTCAGAGATCAACGTGCGACCGCAGCAGCAGCAGCAACAATAACAACTTCAATACATATTAATTAGATATGTATACAACAATGCAGTAGACAACGATGAGAACAACAACGACGCAACGCCGATGCCAGCGTTCATTTTAACGTTGGCTCAGCTGCTGTAGAAGAAGAAGAAGACAGCGTTAGAGAAAGTAGCGCAGTGTGCCAAATTATATCGATGTATGTATATTTATGTGTGTATCTGCGTGTGTACGTGTGAATCCTCTTCGTTTAATCGCGTTTGTTGTTATGCTTTTTCACTTACTTTTGTTGTTGTACCATTAGTAAGTATCGTAAAAGTATCGCAACGCCTTCACTTCTTCATAAATTGTTTGGCATGAGTTCGTTCGCTTCATTTCGCATAAACTTCTTCTTCTTCCAACTATTCATTATGAAAGTTGTATCGTTTTCGTGTGTTTTGACTTTTTTATTATTCTTTTTTTTTTGCAAGAGAGATAGAGAGCTCTTATACTCTCTCTCCCTCTCTTTTAGCGTAAAAGCTTTTTTCTTCATTGCACTTATGCCAAAACTCTTATACTCCTTAGTTTATACCAAGTATCGCATAAACGACTTTGAAGATTAGAATTTCTTCTTGCATGCTCCATGTGCATTGTGTTGACAATTTATTGTTTTTGTTTTTGGTTGATACAAGCGCTAGTAAAGGAGATGACGTTGGAAATAATTAAATTATGTTAATGGATTTTAATGTTGCAAAATGCATTTTAAAAGTTACCTATAAATTTCATTAAAATGTTTAATGATTTATTCTCGTCATTATTTAGAAGATGATTGCAGTTGGTTTCATTTTGCGATTGTGCAATGGTTTTGAAATAGCGCAAAATAATCTTGACAATTGAGAGGCTGAGAGGAAAAGTGGTATAACTTCTAACTTCAGAAAAAAATGGAATAATTTTAATTAAGAGCAAAAGCAAAACGAAATATGTTCAGAGCAAAAGTGAAACGAAATATGTTCAGAGCGAAAACGGAATAAAAAACTATGCTGTTCTTGCTCTGAAAGAATTGTTATACCATTTTTGCTCTTACTTTTAAGGCATTTCGTTTTCACTCTTAACCGTATTACTTATGCCATTCTTGCACTGACACTCTAAATTATTTCACTTTTGCTCTTATATAAATTTTAGCCCGCTTTTCCTCTCAGCCTGTCAATTAGTTTAAGCACCACAAAGTAGAGTTAGCATTTTAATATGTTGAATCTTGTTAGAAGGTGCACGAGCGGATCCAACTGGGGGAGTACGGAAGAAGCGGTGGTGAGTGTAGACCCCCTCGTTTTTCTGATAACGATTTCAAATTCTTTTCAAAAGAACGAGAATATCTAAACCTCCCTCCATCCTCTTTTTGTATCTTCTCGCTTGCGTGCAAATTTGTCAAACTTTTATTATGGTCATATAAAATCTCCAATCGTAAACATATTGAAAATTTTTTGGAAGATATATTTGAATTTCTCACAAATTCAAATTTCATATAATTTTCAGATATTCCTTAAATTAATTTTGTAAAATTCAAAGTAAACAAATTTTTTAAGATTTAAAATTTTATTTGAGAAATATATGAAATTTGACTTTTTGATGTTATTTTGCTTATTCTTGGAGTAGAAGGTATTTTGACGTCATAGGACTCCCCCCCCCCCCCCCCATACTTTTTGATAAGCAAAGCAAACTTTTTCCCAAACAATTCCTTTTACTTGTAGGCGATATTGTTCTAAGCTGTACTTAAAACACTCCTGAAATTTGAGGTATAGAGCTTAGATGGAGGATCCTAGTGGTCACAAAAAATTGTGCTTCTTTTTCTACTAAAAAGCTTTTCTATAGATAGGCACCAAAAACGATAAGATATAAATTAAGAATGCCCGTTATGAACGTTAATAAACGTTAACTCGAAAACCTGATGAGCTGATGTGATTTTGGATGTTACGCAGTGTTATGGACGGATTCATTAAGTCAATCAATATTTTATCAATCTTTCAGTTCTCCCTCTTTTCGAGATATAGCGGCCATAACCACATCGTTAATTGGCGAAACATAACTACTTTCAATACAATAGAATATCTATGACTCTCCAATAAAGATTAAGTTTGGCATAGAATCCTTGAATACAGGAATTCTTCCGTTCCCGCCTAGAGTTAGAGTTGAAGGTGGGCTGGACTAAACCAAAGCACTCAGTCAAAAGGACTATTTTACTATACCCAAGATAGAGCCAGTAGAAGAAAGTAAAAAGACTAGAAAGATATGTGAGGGAATAAATGGGAAGAAAAAAGGTCTAAAGTCTCTGAACCTCGAACTTCTTTGTTTCTTTGATGAACCTTTGAAACTCAGGAAGAGCGAGAGTATGGACATTATTCATACTCAAGACATCACGACTACTCAACAGCCTTAATCTGATTCTCGCGAACGCCTGACAGCTACAAAGATAATGTTCCGTAGTGCCGTCGTTATCAAGACAAGATTGGCAGGTTGGATCGGTGATGACGTCCATGCTATCTCATATGCTGACCACATGTGTTGTGCCCCGTGATGACACCCACCAGTAATCTCAGGTCCTTTCTTCTCAGTTTCAGAAGAAATTCCACTGATTTCCTGTTAGATTATCTCACGAAACATTTTGCGGTTCCGCAGAAGTCAAGCTCGGACCATCTTTCTTTATAAGTAGATAGAATCCATGAAATCGTCGATCCAACGCATGACCTCCCCAGAGCTTAAACTAAGAAAAGATTTCGGACCCAATGGTGCAATTACAGAACCTTCATCAACTAGTTTATCAGCTAGTTCATTCCACGCAATACCACAATGTCCTGGAATCCATATATGGCATAACTTGTTGTGTTTTGCAACACTATTTAGTTTTGCCTTACACTCGCTGACCAATTTGGAGGAGCTGGCAGAGTTAGCAAGGATCTTCAGTGCAGCTTGGCTATCACTTCAGATACCTATGCACTTCCAACGCCATCGATTCGCAATTATCCAGCCCGCCACATCTAGGATAGCGAAAACCTCCGTTAGGATGACTGTCACTATCTGCCCAGTGGAAAAAGAGTACTTGGTCTCATCGTTCAAGTACCAACCGGATCCAGTACCATTTTGAGATTTTGGATCCGTCGGTATAGAAGACATGACGGAGACCCCGGAGTACGACCTCTGAACTTAACCATTGATCACGTTCCGGGAACCTGATATCATATCTTCTTCCGAAGCGGATACAAGACACATGATTGTCCATGCGCATCAAGAACAGTGGGCACTGTACTGACAACTGGTGATATATCTGACTGTGCCCTACATCCGCCTCGACATGCCCGACTCTATTTAACCGGAGTCTGAAGGCCGCTCTCATCGCTTTTTTTACGGATTGGAAGATCCAGAGGAAGCAAGTCAAACAAGGTATTGAGGCTATCACCAGATGTAGTACACATTGCACCAGTGATACCCAGGCACATACTTCTCTGAAGCCTGGTCAGAGAGGATACTGTGGACTTAACCAAAGTTCGTCTCCACCATACTACAGAGGCATACACCAGAGCAGTATACCAGAATTGGATTCAGACTCCAAGTCTTGCCGAAAGCTCACCTGCACTGCCAAAAAACGTTCATTGCACGCGAGACCATCAGCTCGAAGTGCGTCTTCCATAAAAGTTTGCAATCTAAGGTTACTCCTAAGTTTATAATTTCAGAAGACAACTGCAGTGTTACTCCCTTCATTGTTGGTAGTAACAGGCCATCCTTCTTGCGTTTCCAACTGAAGAGCACTAAGGTGCTTTTATTAAGATTCACTGAAAGACCCTGCAGATTGCACCAAACCTCGATTTTGTTCAAGACTTCTTGCATTTTATTGCACTCCGTCTGTAAAGACCGTCCCAAGATTAAGTAGTACGCACATCGTTTCCGCCTGATGTAGAATGGACAGCTCGTAAGGCTACGAATGCCGTGACCATCAATTGGAAAAATTAGTTCAGCTCTCTAAGTAAGAGAGATAAGAAAATAGTTTTTTGGTACAAGAAATCCTTTTCTTCTAACTTAGGGGGAACGATCGATGAAAGTAAAGGTAGTGGTAGTTTCTTTCAATATCTCTATTCAGTGAAGATATTTGGAATCAAATCTGTAATTCTGGGTTATGATTTCAAATATTAGTAGCTTATATAGGATATTGAAAGATTAAGAACTATCACTAAGATCACTGATGAGGAATTGTGGCGGATTCCGAAACGGCCGTCTGATTTGCCCGTCTCTATATACATTGTTGTTATGATGACTACATTTGTTCATTAACCTGTTTATATATAACTTCAAATAACGAAATTGACATGAACTTAAGTCATGACTTTGAAAATTAACCTCTAGATTTAATTTTCATAGTCTCCTAAAAAACTATCATGAAAGTAATTCCTTTTAACACTTCTTTCGATTTCAGTTTCTTTTACCCAAATGTATCTGAGATCAGATCTGTTAACTCATTTTGATTGTTCGTCATGAATCAAACCAAAATTCCAAAGGTACGAAATCACTCCTCCTTAGAAAATTTCTGAATCCACTAGAGCTTTGAGTTTTTATTAAAAAAAAGGCGAAATCAGGCAGAGTCTTGGTACTGAAAAACTTATTAAATATTATCCTGTGATTGTCTCGATCTCTAGTTAAAGCATCAGGTGGATACCATGGAGTCTATGGTCTATGACATAAAATAAACTATTGAGGTAAAACATACATATCATGCCGGCTATGAATCAATCGGGGATTCCAGCTGTCTGCGTTTTACGCCTATGATAAAACCAAATTTTCTCTTTTGGGTTGCCTCGATTTACTGACTACGGGATCCCAGATTATAATCTGAAGGCTACTAGCGGATCCTGAGATTGCAGAAGGTCCTCATCTTTTATGTTTTGAATTTCTTGAACATTTTGTTTTGTTCAGGTGCTAAGGTAAAAATGTGTGGGATATTTGTTGGAAAGGGAGAGTTTTACCCACTAAACACTAGTGATCCAGGCATGAGTCCAAGTCTTTTGAAGGATTTTGAAATAAAACATGAGTGGTGATACTCATAAGAAATCATTCCCTCTCATACGATCTGTTAATGCATCTTCTTGTTGTGCTTCAGATAACTCTGGAGTTTGGGGTGGCTTATACCAATTTATTTTATTTTCTACTATGTGTTTAATTTGGAACTACTTTTTACCCTGGGGCGCTGCTTCTGTCAACCCTTTTGAATCCTACATTGTTGATGGTCTCCCAACTCTACTTGAGTCTTGTAGATCTCATTCGAGTAGTGGTTTTGCAAGGTTATTCATTCGTTTGAGGTAGCTACTGGTGAATTCCATAAGGAAGGAGAGGGAGGGGGGGGAGGGTTGTTGGAAGACGGTTTTAAAGTTAAAACCAAAAAGTTTCATAAGTTTATAAATTTAATTTTATTTGAAAGTTTAACATTTATTTTTTTTATTATTTTTATAAAATAAAACTTTGTCATGATTAGTTTCTAAGACGGTTTCAGTGTTTAACAACACATTTTTGGATATTTATTTTTCTTCAATATATGAACTTATGTATTACCTGCCTTATGGTTTACCTCTTATTTTTTGTTTTGTAATGATCGCATTTGTGATCCTAAGGTGACTCAAGAAACTTAAGATGTTTAATGCTGAAGTCAACACAGAACTTAATTTATAATATAATTTTACTTTTAATCACTAGTCTTTTTCAATTCTAAATACCCAAAACATAATCACAGAGCATTTTACTCTTTAACAAATTTGTCTCTGTAAAGTAGAGAATCAAGACTAAATTTGCCCCCAGTTTCATATACTTTCATATAAAATTCACATACATATAGTTGAGCATGCTTTTGTGTATACAAACCTTAAGACTTAGCTGCCTATAGCATAGTATGATATATGCACTTAAGTTGAAATTAGATATGCACATAGTTTCATAATGTAAATAGATTTGTTTTCCTAATAGATGTCTCGTCTCATCTAAATAATATCCTATCCCAAAATCTTTGCTTCTTATAGTAGATTCTAAACTGCTTCATAATTCATAATGGTGTTTCACCTTCATTTATATCCAAACACATACATACATACATATACATATAAGTAAATACAAGTAGAAGATGGTGATGCTTTTAAACAATAACTTCCCCAAAGGCATTTTCTTCTACGTTTTAACTCTTAATTAAGCAATTTTCTTTTAAAAGTGAAACATTTTATCTTCACATCAATTAAACTGATGCCGTCTTTCCCAAAAAAGAAAAAAAAAGATTAAAATCTAAAGACAAACAAGTAACAACATAGTAGTGGTAGCTGTAGCTGTAGTAGTAGTGGAGCAGTTACCGTATTAACAATGCCCTAATGAACATTTAAACTATCTTCCACTTGGCTAATTCAGAGATTCAGAGTTTGAGCTACCCTTACTTAAACACGATATATGTATACGTTCGCAACTATGGCACATATACAATGACTAAATTTATATATGTAGAGAATGTGTTCATGCGAAATTCAGCTCAGAAACTAACAACAGCAACAACAACGACGGCAACAACAGCTGTACAGGCAACAACAACATATACATATGTAAAGTACATTGTGAGCATCGTCGCATATGAATGAGATGCAGTATTACCAACAAGAAAGAGGAGGTGGCAAGGGATAGACGATGAGGAGAGGGCGCTGGAGAAGGCGTTTGGCTAAAGCTAAAGTAATGTATTTGTATGTACGTATAAATCTATGTATGCATGTATGCACATGCATACATGTGTTCGTCTGAGTATAGCGCACCAGACGACACAATTTCATGTGTTGTCCCCTTACGAGCGACTTGCTGACTTTGCTATGATTTTATTATTGTTGTTAGTGAGCCACTTCCGTTACTGTTGTTGTTTACTTCTGTTGCCCATTTTGTTGTTTTTGGTTTTGTTGTTTCTACTGCTGTTATTGTAGTTGTTAATTTTAAAGTTTTAGTAATAAAGCTTAAATTTTATTAAATTATTACATTTTGAAAGCTTAAACCAATTTTCTTCTAACTATGAAAAAAACACCCCAACAAAAAAGCAAATATTCGAGTATTTAGATACCCAAGAACACATAAATACACACATGCATATACTATAAAGACATCCACATAAAAATCAAACACATACACACACACACATATAAAAAAAATATGTGAGTAAACAAATATATTTGGTTATGCTTGATATTCTTTTTTTCTTCGTTTATTTTCTACGAAGAAGATGAAGAAAAACTTTTCCTTTTTTTTTTGCTTTACATTTTTTTTATTTTTTTTTATGAGCAGTCAATTATGACATCGTTTTGTTTACATATGTTACAGAAATTTTTCGTTTTATAAAAAGCACAAAACAAAACATAAAAAAAATATTAAGAGATAAAATAAAATAAAAAACATATTGACCCTTGTTTTATACCTTACACTTTGGTTGGTCGGTATATTAAATTTGCCATTTTTCCTGAGCTTCAAAACTTTGTGATTTGAATATGAAAGGAAATGGTTTGAACGAATGGTCCTCAAAATATTTTATAGTATCATCTACTATTCGTACAGTCAATATTTATTTTATATTATTTATTTTGAAATACGGAAATAGATTGATTTTTTTCAAACCGGAGTCCAAATAATCGATCGATCGATCAGTCGAAAAATATTATACCTTACTAATTCCGAGCAAGCTTGGGTTGATATAAAGAGCACATTGACGCCTACCTAAACACATTCATTTTGAGACAAATATTTTCAGGATTTCAAAATTTTGCTTCAATTTATGAGAGCTAAAGATTTTGTCTATGAAATATGATCACAACTGAAACCGTCAAACGATGTCTATAGAGAATGTGACGTTGGTCCTTACTATTATTTCATTAATTGCTGACGAGAAATTGCACGGTAAATCTTGCAAGGAATTAATTAAAACTTGACCACAAAGACAGAAATCGAGATGGATTAATTGTGCTTACCGAACAGAAGTCAGCTCCATAGAATTAAAGGACCTTGAATTCATGGTTTGGTGACAAATGACATATTAGATACCTAGCTTTATCCAAGCTTACAGCAATCACTATAGATGAACTATCCTTTCCCCAGACACTAGTCACAGCTCCAATGGTAACCAATGATGGTATTTTTTGAAACTTTGATAACGTTTGTTTATTAGTCTGAACATCTCAGTGCTGAACATTTGGTCCCAGAACTGCTAGAAAGTTCTGAGACCAATTTTGTTGGCCTCTAAATTATCAAAACTTTTACAATTTGAAAACACCAACAATTATATCGACTCTGTTGTTATTATTATTATGGTTTGGGATGTGTATCTTGTCATAAATAACTATTGTGCCTCATTCAGGGGTTATTGTATTCCAATGAACCCTATAAACCTTTGGCTAACAAAAAACAAAAAACACGGTTAGAGTATTGATCCACGGTACGTACCGTTTTTATTCCATATAGTAAGATCCATGAAGTTGAAATTTTCGCTAAGTGTTATAGGCGATTTCCCGTATTGTCCCGGATTGTCTTCCCTGTCGTTGCAGAAGGGCTGAATAAGGTCAATGATTTTCGGATTCGTTTCCTAGAAGAAACCGAAAGCCAAAAGATAATCACTGAAGCAAAGCAATGTTATACCACCCGTATCTGTCACCAATCAGGCAAACATAGCACAGTAGATAAAGGAGCATATTCGATACTTGGCTGCCTCCAATATTATTTCACCTTATCCAAGCTTACAGAAACCTTTATAGAAGAATTATCCCTTCCGCAACTCGAATCATATCCACTGATTTATTTGAAAATAAATATTTATGATGTAGCTTAACGAGCTGTGATTTTCAGCTTGAACTTATCAGTGCTAAACTGCAAGTATATTCTGTTGCTATAACACAACTTTTACCGAGGAAACGCTCCCACAACTGATTGGGTTGAAGATATTTAGGTTAAAGTTCCAAAAATCATCCGGAATCGATTAACGGCTTCTCAGTGCAAACATCTGCTTCGCCTCATGACAAGTAGTCTATCATATGATTTAGCATTCGAAAAAGTGTTGCCGCTCCTCTTGCCTAAAAAAACTATGGGCAAACGACGATGTTCGAATAGAAATTTAGTTGCGAACCCGTTACCGTTTACCGAGGTCACCTTCGTAATAATTGTTGAATTTTCGGCTTTCTACATGAAAATTAGACAACATATCAGGGTTTACTACGATTGTAGTAATTTTGCTACGTTTTTCGCATAATTTTAAAATCTACGGCGTCACTCCACTTCAGCTAAAATCAATTGTAATTTTTTCTAGTTGGATACTACTTGCGAAAAAAGGTTGGATACAACTAAAATCCGTAATTCTTGATGATCTTACCAAAGGATTTTTTAAACAAAATAATTGCTATAACAAACAGAACTTCCATAATGAAAGAAAAACTGAATGTAAAAATCAGAGGTATCTACCAGGAGCAGTAAAGAAGCCACTCAGTTCGCATGATTGTAATGTTTTTTTTTAGATTAAAAAAAATATTTATTTTTTTTTATGATTTATATTGGAATTTCTAAATTTACTACTATTTTAGTTTTGCTATGATATTAAATTTTTAAGGTCCGAACTCAGCAACATACAGCAGTTTAAGATCCCATCCTCGTGAAGCATTCTAAACTTCCCGAAAATGACAAAGTGATTCGTTTCCAGGGCCACTCGTTCAAATCAAATTACATGAGTTTTTCATGATTTTAGTCTCAACACAAATAGAGAGGGAAGGTCTGAAGAAATCCGAGTTATCACTGACCTATAATATGAGGTAACAAATCTTTTTTCAAAAGATGTTTTGGCAGTATGATTATTTCATTGTACAGAGACCTAGAATATCTAGATATTTAGTTTTCAGTCCAGTATTACACCAAGTGTACTTCGTCTCCCTAAAGAAGTCGAGTCTTTCTTTTCTAGATTAGTGCTTCACAATTTCCTAATTTATGATAACCTGATGATTCTAATCCCCATTGGATCTTTTAGTAATTTTGGAATAACCTTGCCAAAGAGTTAAATTAAATGAACTTTTCAAATGACCTTGTGTTTAGTCAAATAAAAGAAAATTGCATACCAGTAAAATCAGGATCTAGGACCAAAAGCCCGATTTTCAGAGGTCCACTTACATATATATTTTAATTAAGTTAAAACTCCATCATTTTTCGATCGGTTTTAAAGATTTATATAAAATATGTAGTAAATTTTTGTGAAAAATACTGGTCTTGTTATCCAAATTATCTCGAGGACCAATTTTTATAATTTATTAAACTCTTTTTATTATTTATTAGCATTTGCTAGTAACAACAAAATTTTTGTTTTATATGGGACTGAAAGCGACTAAATTAGCTAAAATTTTACTGGAACTTACTTGATCTGCTCTAATTTAAATTATTTAACCCAAAATTTAACGAAATTTTAAAATCAAGCAAAAATCAAAATGATATTGAGGGAAATTTGTGAGTAAAGTACTTTAAAAATTGAAAAACTTTAAAGAAATGAGGATCTTAATGACCGGATTTTGAGAATGTATTGGAAATCTTGGTACCCAACGGACCAGATTGTCAGCAGCTCGCCTGAGGAGTATAAGGTCAGCACTTGTTGTTTTTGTGTTGTTACCGAACACTTGCTGCCGAAAAGCAATTGATTTCGAATCAAACGACGACAAAATCATCATAATTTAAAACAACAAAACTGCTGATGCCAAGATTTCGTGAGAGGTCTTTTAAAGCATTTCGAAAAGAAGAAGAAGAATATTGTAGAGCAGGTCTGTGGAAAAAAGCGAACAAACTGCTGACGCAAAGATCTCGTGAGAGGTCTTTTGAAGCACTCCAAAAGGAGCGTAAAACGGAGTGCTTTTTTCCAATGGCATGCAATGTTAAAAACGTAATGGTGTGTAATACGGAGAGTAAGCGCCTACAGCTGACTTGTCAACACTCCGAAAGGCCTTTTGGAGTGTTTTTTTCCCGTTGGGTACCTATGCAATTCTTTTTTATTTGGCGAGCGCTATGAGCTCACAATCCTTGTTCCTCAAGATATATTTCTTGAGTATAAAGAAAATTAGTTTGGTTGGAGAGAGAGCATTATTGTTTAATTTCGATGTTAATTGTAAAGAATATATTCTTAGTATTGTCTGCTCTGAACTATGATTCTATATAAGTGTTCCCAGGGAACACTTACAATATTACACGAAGCTAATTAATATTTGAATGTAAATTTTCCACACACTCTAAACGGAAGAATTCAATTAACAATTCTGAAAATTAATAGCTTTACTCGATTATTTTATTTTTTATCAAATTCTACTGCGCTAATTGTAAAGTGATCAAGTATCTGCATACAGTTCGTTTTGTTTAAAACACAACATAACAACAAAACATATCAAAATGCGTATAAATTTATTTATAAAAAAATTCTATCCTAACACAATAAAAAAGAAATTCATAGATTTTATTGCAACGCTTATTGCAGATGAGAAAGCGTTGAAAGGATAATATTTTGACACATTCACATTCGCATTTTAAGCAGTTTTTTGTTGCTTTTTTGCTTTCATCGTTGTCCATTTTTGTATATGAATATACGTAACCCTATATTTTTCAATCCGTATTTGTGTGTGTGTGTGTGTGTGTGTGTACGTGCGAGAGTATGTCCGTGAGTGTTTGTGAATGAGTGTTTTGTATAAGTGTTGATCCTTCTTCACCTTCATCATTTTTATGGCTCGTATAAAATATAATAAATTGTTTGAATATTGCATAAAAATGTACTCAATTGTTCTTTTATTTTATACTTTCTCTCTCTCTCTCTTTACTTATGCATACATACTCAGTTACAATTTTACATATATGTATATCTCGAATTGCCCCTCGGTCTCCATTATATTCTCTACTTTTTGTTTTTATTTTTTTTTTTTTTCATACATTCTCAATTGGATTGTTAACACTGTTTCACTTTTTTGTATCAATGTATATATGTATGTATGTGTGAGTGTTGCTTTTTATGTGGATTTTTACAGATGTCTTCATTTCAGCATACATTTATCATTGTCCTGCTAAGTTATGAATATATATACAATGCATTTGCACATATACATATGCACGAGTATGTAGGTATGTACATATATTTTATTTTATGATTTACGAGTGTATAAATTTTAAAATTGCTTGTTGAGTGAAAAACGCGAACTTTTTTGCTGGGGAATGAAAGCGTGGAATATCAGGAAATGTGTGGCTTGTAAGTGTAAAATACTTTTTAGCATATTGATACTGATGGCTGCTATTGTGGGTGTTTTTGTATATATTTCTCTTATATTTGAAGCAGCTTAATATTTATAGTTTCATTTATTACCAACCAAAGAATATCAAACAAAAAAAGAAAAACAAAAAATATGAGTACGAGTAAAAGGCGGTCAAAAGATATGATGGCAATAATGTAATATTATGCTGAAATATTGTAATTTTTATTGAAATATGTATTGCTATCAAATAAGAAGTAGCAGTTTTTAAAAGTTGTTTACTTGAGACTTTGACACTATGTGACAAAATTAAACTCAATGTCACATTGACATGGAGTTGAACTTTGGAGTCTGAAAGTTCTACTAAGCTATTCTGCATTTATTTAGGTTAGTAAAGTTTAAAGTTAAAGTTTTTGGTTTAATATTTTTGTTCTGGGACTGAGTTTCAAAAATAAAATTATAGTTCAATATATGATATTTATGCATATAGCAAAGTAATCGTAGGGGTCATTTTTGCTGAAACAAATTATTGTCCGCTTTTTCCATAAGTTGTTTCAACCTTTTTTCAAAGCCGTAATCAATCAAACTCCTACACATACGCCACAGTTTTGAAAGTTTTAAAGCCCAAAATTTAGTTTTAGAATCAGTTATATATGAAGTTGAACACCATGTCAGAAATATGTGTAGCTCAGTGTAATAATTAGAAATTTTTTGGCAATTAGAAGTTTCTAGTTACCTCAATATATTATAATTTGATTTTAAATTAACAAAATTTATCAATGTAAATAGCTGTAGCTACGATTTGACAGTCACTCCAAAGAAGCTCATGTTTTTCTTGATAGATTGTAATTAAAAATAAGTCCAATTAACGTGAAATATGTAAAATAAACAAACAGAATTAAGAAGGTTTTCTATTATATTCGCATCATTCTATGAGAAATTTAGTGTTGATATCAAATATTTTGAATTTTAAGGTTAGGTAGAGGAGAAAGGAGAAAGGAGAAAGGAGAAAGGAGAAAGGAGAAAGGAGAAAGGAGAAAGGAGAAAGGAGAAAGGAGAAAGGAGAAAGGAGAAAGGAGAAAGGAGAAAGGAGAAAGGAGAAAGGAGAAAGGAGAAAGGAGAAAGGAGAAAGGAGAAAGGAGAAAGGAGAAAGGAGAAAGGAGAAAGGAGAAAGGAGAAAGGAGAAAGGAGAAAGGAGAAAGGAGAAAGGAGAAAGGAGAAAGGAGAAAGGAGAAAGGAGAAAGGAGAAAGGAGAAAGGAGAAAGGAGAAAGGAGAAAGGAGAAAGGAGAAAGGAGAAAGAAGAAAGAAGAAAGAAGAAAGAAGAAAGAAGAAAGAAGAAAGAAGAAAGAAGAAAGAAGAAAGAAGAAAGAAGAAAGAAGAAAGAAGAAAGAAGAAAGAAGAAAGAAGAAAGAAGAAAGAAGAAAGAAGAAAGAAGAAAGAAGAAAGAAGAAAGAAGAAAGAAGAAAGAAGAAAGAAGAAAGAAGAAAGAAGAAAGAAGAAAGAAGAAAGAAGAAAGAAGAAAGAAGAAAGAAGAAAGAAGAAAGAAGAAAGAAGAAAGAAGAAAGAAGAAAGAAGAAAGAAGAAAGAAGAAAGAAGAAAGAAGAAAGAAGAAAGAAGAAAGAAGAAAGAAGAAAGAAGAAAGAAGAAAGGAGAAAGAAGAAAGAAGAAAGAAGGCCCTACTTACCCCTTACTCTATATCGAAACTTATACATCAATTTAAGGAAATTATAAATTAGGATGCCGTATCATACTGGTGTGGCAGGCAATGAACTTTCCGACAAGTCTGCTCTTCAGAGTGCTTTATTGGGCTTGAACCTGCGTCGGGTACCAGCAGCTGGTCAACTATCAAAAGGACTATCCACGACTCTGTTCTTTCAGAAGACAATAGCACCTTAACGATAGAGATAGCAAGTGAACTACACTAATGATTCCCGAAGTATCCATAAACGTTTTGACCTTTATGCTTAAACTCAATAGATTGAGCTGGATGTTAATGGTTGGTGTACTAACATAACCCAACACTTGCGACAAGCATATAATCATAATGGACATATAAGACAACGACGATTGCAAAGACTGCGCCGAAGAGGTATGGCGACTGTTTTCCTTTCTTTGGAATCCGACTTCAAGCGTTAGTGAATTATGGGATAAGAATCGATCGACTCCGATCTTTTTCTGTAAATAGGGTTCTTCAATTCATGACACGCAAATTCATATATTAAATTGGGACCTTGCCCATGACAAAGTTGACATGCCTATTTCTGTGGCTTTCGGTACCTTCGTCATCACTAATAAACAGCACAAGCTCTTACTAGAAATGTAACCTTTAAAGTTGTGATTACAGGATGGGGTTATTATGTCAAAAAAAAAAAATATGTGAAATAACTCATTGCAGTATATCACATGAAACATATAAAAAAAAAAAAAATACTTTCCCATTCAAATGAAAATTTATTTTTTTTTTTAATATATATAAACCAAACCAATACAAAACCAATAAATACAAAATACCAACTTATATCTCCCTAACTTAAAAAACTCAAAAAAGATCAACACAAATTTACGCTCTAAGCTTAAAAAACTTTTCAACACTTAACTAACAAACTAGATTATTATTTTAAAGCTAACCTACTGTTTTTCTTTTTCTTATCCGTTTTCCGAGTTTTTTCCCAACTACGTATGTATGTATGTATTTTTTTCTGTTGAACTTTAAACTCAACTCAAGAACTATATTGACTTTTTCGCTTTCTTTTCTATTGCCTGCCAATAAAAATGTTACGCAACGCAGCGAACGCAAAACTTTAAGCTGCTGCTAACTACTTTTTCTTCTTTCTCGATGATTTCGTTTTCTTGTTGCCTTCATATTTCAAACAAACGTTTCCATATGCTCGTCTCTCTTCTCTGTGTGTCCAACCGTCCATTCGTGCGTCTGTCTGTCCGTCCATTCAACTAACTATCATCATGTATATATAGAAAGCCAAGCAATAAAGCAAGAAAATTTTACGTTCAACAATATTTCTAAGTGGATTTTCATTCAAATTTTGCAATAAGTTGTGAATTTTTTCCACAACATTTTTTTTTACTTTTCCATGTTCGCAATTTTTCTATTTTTTTTTTTGCACTTTTCTTATTTGAACTTTTTTGTTGAAACGCACTTTGTGAAAAGTGCAAATAATAAAAATAGATTTATCGAAATGAAATCAGTCAAAAAGTTGTTGGTATTTTTTGCTATTTTTTTTTTATTGAAAACGTTGGAAAACTTTTGTTTTCTGCTGCTGTTTCTACTGCTTCTGAGCGCAAATAATACGAGAAGTGAAAACTTGAGTTAACAAATGGTTGCATTGGTAGCCTGCTGCAAGTTTGACTTTATACGTGCATATAGATATATATATATATATAAGCACACATATACTATTAAATACATATACATACATAAATATATTGTTAAAGTTAAAACCATAAAATTTATTCAATTTGTGGTTTCAGCGTAAATGTACACTTCCTTTTATGGGAAGTTGGTGCTGGGAGTTGATTACGGCGCACAGTGTAACAAAATCGAAAGCAAAAATTATAGTAGTTGTTAAAACTTTGAATTAATGTTCACATGTTCACTTTATAGAAAATGCCGGTTTTTTTTTAAATATCATAATCGGTAAATTGCTACTCCCCCTAAGCGTTTAATCCAAAATGCGATACCTTCATAAATTGTTTCCAACATAGAAAAGATTAAATTTAGAACTCTGCAAAAAATTCGTTATTGACAAATAATTCTTCCCTATTAAATTGTAGCACCGTTCGACAAATGGTTCCATGGTTTGTGATGGACTACCTGTAGCTTTCACCCTTCATAAATTTTTCTATGCATACATATATTTTTGAAAATTTTAAATTGCGACATCAACTTAATATAAGACATAAAGTATATAAAGAGTAAAGTTTACTCCGAATACCGGTAATGTTTTATAAGCCTCATAAAATAAATATGTATACTGCATTAGCGGACCCCTATTAGATCCATCTTGATAAAAAATTAATTCTTTTTGCTGTAGTCATCAAGTGGAATAGTACATATCAAAAGTACGTAGTGAATTATTGGGAGTATGAATGTATAAACTTATAAACTCGTATTTTTTTTTCGTAATTTGGACAATTATTGTGAAAAAGTCATTATAAATTTATTCTTTAAAGTATTATCCATCGTTAGCCACAACCTTTTCCCATCTTTCTGGTAGCATGCGGATTCCGCGTCGAAAGAACTCCTCATCTTTTGAGGCTATCCATGAATCGACACATTTTTTGAGTTCTTCGAAAGAACGGAAGTGCTGTTCAGCCAGGCCATGTGTCATCGATCGGAACAAGTGGTAATCAGAAGGAGTAATATCTGGAGAATACGGCGGGTGGGGTAGCACTTCCCATTTCAGCGTTTCCAAGTATGTTTTTACTCGCCTTGCAACATGCGGCCGAGCATTGTCGTGCTGAAGAATAACTTCGTCGTGTCTATTCTCATATTCTGGCCCCTTATCCTTTAATGCTCGGCTCAAACGCATCAATTGTAGTCGGTAGCGGTCGCCAGTGATCGTTTCATTCGGTTTCAACAGCTCATAATACACGACACCTTTCATATCCCGCCAAATACACAGCATGAGCTTGGATCCATGGATGTTCGGCATGTCCGGGAGGTCCCCATGACTTTTTACGCTTTGGGTTATCGTAACGCATCCACTTTTCATCGCCAGTCACAATACGATGCAGAAAACCCTTTCTTTTCTGTTGTTCAATTAGCAGTTCACATGTGAAAAATCGTCGTTCGACGTCTCTCGGCTTCAATTCGTACGGCACCCAATTTCCTTGCTTTTGAATCATTCCCAATGCTTTTAATCGTTTAGAAATGGTTGATTGATCAACTCCTAAAGATTCTGCAAGTTCTTGTTGCGTTTGACATGAATCTTCTTCGAGTAATGCCTTCAATTCTTCATCTTCGAACTTCTTCGGGCCGCCTGAAAGTTCTCAGTCTTCAACATCAAAATCACCACTTTTGAAACGGGCATACCACACCTGACACATTCTACCGTCTATAGCACAGTCAGGATGAGCTTCAGTGAGTAAACGATGTGCTTCAGTTGCGTTTTTCTTTAAATGGAAGAAGCAAATTAAAACTTCCCGCAAATGTTGTTTTGTTGGCACGAAATTCGACATTTTCAGCTATAGTAAAACACTTTTGTAAAATTATGAAAATTATTTGACAAATCAATTCTTATAGTATTTTTGGCGCTCTTCGAGATAGAATAGCTGTCAATGTCAAAAAAAATGGCGCGTATGATAGATATGAAGTTAGTCACAATTACGAGTTTATACATTCATACTCCCAATATATAAAGTTATACATTTTCTTGAAGAGCCAAACCGCATGGTTTAGACTAACCTAAGTTTTACTTAACCTAGGTTTAAATTATTTTTTTTCTGCAATTTAAAATAAAAGGTATACCAAACTTTTGATTTGCGACTCATAAAGATTTTAGAGAGATTTTATTTTAGAGTTTTGCCTGAATTTGCATAAGTAATTTTTCGCAAATCTTTGGAGCCTTACTGGACAACCTAAAATTTTGGCCACCTTTGTCATCAGTTCACACAATAAACACCGTACAATTAAAATTTTTAGTTTTCCTTTAATAAATCAGATCCTCCACCAACATTAGCGGTGCTCATTTTGTTTAAAATTTACTAGTTTTTAATTTTCTAATTTTTTAATTTCTAATTTACTATTACTTAAAACTTTACGTTACGAATAATATAAAAAGTTTAATAATATAGAAAGTTTAAAGTTAAAATAAAGTTTGTTTAAAAATAATTTGTAAAACAATAAGAAATAAATCGTTAAAATGCATCCGGGTTAATATGAATTTTCAACCTGTACCATCATAAATCTAATATTTACCACTAATATTAAAAATACTTGTTCCTCCGGCGAGTACAGTCCAGGTTAAAGCAAGCATGCACGCACGTTACGTCAACCAGCATAAGGCAAGGTCTATTACAGGTTGAGTGGTTGAATATTCCATAATGAATATTCAGGTTATATGGAAGGTTTCACATCCCTTTTTCCAATCATACTCATACACCTATCGACAGTGAAGAACAAAAGTTGACATACGCCGACGAATTTTCAGTTTCTGTAAGGATAAATGGATCCAATCGGTAATTTTGGACTGTGGAATTCTATATTCCATCATGATTTTCAAACTGGAAGTTGCCTTCGGAGATGTTCACTTTGCGCGTCGATAACACTAGTTTACAAATAATTATTTTTTTTTCTAGGCAATGAACACCACTATCCAATTCTCACGTAAAATTGGTCGCTGATCCCGAAAATCCACTCTATTTTTCTATGGTGTGGTTTTGGAGATATCGCTATATATACGATATTGAATTTTTTTTTATCGGAGCAAAAAATATTTTTCCACAAAATTACAAATATCTTGGAAAGTAGGAACTCGATTTGAACAAATAGTATATGAAATTAAAGAAATATCTCATTTTATGTTTATAAATGTTGATGTGATTGGATAAGTAGTTTTGGCCCAATTAAGTAAACTATAAAGAAATTTGGAGTTTGAGATATAATTCAAGGATTAAGATATAATAAAATTGAAAATCGGTTTTTCCTCGGTTTTCATTCGATATCGCAAAAATAGCCTTAAGGCTTTGTCATATTCAAAAATAAAAATTTTTTCTCACATATTCACATCCGATTTCTCCTTTTCCCTATAATAGATTCACAGACGTAAATATTGAGGAATGTACGGTTATATCTCAAAAAGCAGAAAATGCCAATTCATGAGCACCAAAATCGACCAGCTTCAACCAAACGCCCAACTAAGACTTTTTTCAAAATTCTATGTAGGGTTTTTTTTGTTAGGTCAAGTACTTTTCATAGTCAAAATAAATTTTGTAAAGCTAGACCCTAACTACGATGGTCGTCACATTTTTTTACGAATACGATTTTAACAAACAACATTTTCAAAGAAAATATATTTCCACGTTTGGTGTCTGTAAAGCCGTTCCTTCTTAGCCCCTCCCTCCAGCTAGGGACTAATGTGATCTTGAAAAAAAAAGAATTATATATCGCAGTGCATATCTTATTAATTAATAATAGAAATAAACGAAACTATAAAATTGATTATCCCATAAAAAAATTTAGGGGTATCCAAATAATAGAATGCAGAATGCCGCCATCCCAGTATATGACAACTTTGGGTTATCTGCAAATATAGTATGGGAGTGTCTAGAACTATTAAATGAATCGTTTTCTAATCCTTTCTATATCAGAATGGAAACTCACCTTCTTAACGGTAAATTAAGGAGGGAAGAAACGGACCCAAACCCCTAGGCTTCACCAACCCCTAGGAAATTGAAACTTAAATGAGCAGTTCAGCATCTCCAGCTGTTTAAAAACAATTACTTGCTACCAGTTTCACTACAACTACCATTAAAGTACAACAGCCCATTGTGAACCTAAACCGAGTCCACTTATGTTGTGCGTGTTATATTTATACACGAAATTTATACAAGAAATGACCAACAGTTCAATGCCCAATCCGAACGGTGAAGTGAAAAGTTTTTCTAATGCAATTATTGCGTTTGGACATTTGCCAGGCAAATTTTTGTATTCTTGTTTCTGATTTTTCGACTGTACCAGGTATAGAACCCAGGTATATTACCACCAGGTTTATTAAGCAATGGAATCTAACTTTTGATGACTATTAGAGATATAGGAATAAATAAAGTCTTTGAGTACCTACTCTATTTGGTTTTTGAAAATGTGTCGAGTAAACAAGATCCCTTTTTATAAATTTCGAAATTTTAAATTTGAAGAATATTTAAAATTGAATTTCTTAGATTTTTCGTCAGTTTCATCACACTGTGCTGTGACGCTGTATTTGAGCATTTATTTTGGTGAAGTTGTAGAAGTTTGAGTGAAAGTTAAATTAAATACGAGTGAAATTATGTCCTTTTTAATTTCAATGGAGTTTTCCACTGCTTCTGTTTTTTTTTTTTCTTGAATCAATTTGGGTCAACAACAGCAATAACACCAACAACGACTACAACAACAAAAAACAAAAAAAAAAACATTTATGTAAATACATTTTTGCAGAGTACAATTTTCAGTTTTTGTCCGCTTTTTTTTGTGCGTTTTATGATGACAGGAAGCTGTCATTTTGAATTGACTACATCCGGTTGCATGAGTTTATTGTGAAATAAATTACAGTGACATAATAGTAGTAAAAGAGTTGAGTTTATAATGGAAATTGTATATACGTATATGGAATAATAATATCATATATATAAAAACTACTAAGAACGAGGTCACAATATTTTCAATTAACATTCTACATACGCCGACAATGAATATTTTGCGTTAATTTTTATTTATTGCACTAAAATATTATTTATAGTTAAAATTATGAAACAGTTTTTTTTTTTTAATATACATTGGGGAAATCACTACATCATGTAAATAATTTTGGATTGTAGAAAGATGCGGTCATAAGCAAAAACTCGTTCCAAATATATATATATATTTTTTTTCAATTCTGGAGTTTTTCAATTTAATCAAATTACGCTGAATTAATTGTTTAAACAAATTTGTTTTTATTTTTTTGCTCTCACACATAGACACATACAAATGTACATAAATAAATCCACAAAGCAAATACATTATTTATAAAAATCGTGCAAAATTCAGTAAAAAATTACATCCGTTTCCGCTATGTAAACATCCGGTTGGCCTGTGAATAAACAACAATAATAAAAATTCATTAAATGCAATTAAATTTAATTCAACACTCGAATTTTTGTTTTTTTTTTTTTTGCGTACTCATTCTCGTCTTTGCCCGCTCCACGCATCTCGTTACTCTTATTTAAGTCACAATGTTAACAACGTTTTAATTACATTTAATGCCATCAACAAACTACGGATACACTAGACTGCACTCCACTACACACACAGCATTGCCCAACAGCAACGGGAGTAGCCCCGACCCAATCGTATTCGTATTCATGATAGTTACGTAAATATCCTGTAAATCACTTTGAGGCATTAACAAAAGTTTTCCATGAAATTCTTTTTCATATGTATGTTGTATGTACAGCATTAAAAACTCGTACGTTAAAATAAAATTGAAATTGCAACAACAACAACAACCAAAGCAACAGTACCAGCAGCAGTTGGCCTTTATCCATTTCTTTCTGTTTTTGTGTTGCTGTCGATGTGATCACTGATTAAATAAATTAATTTAAACAGCTGGCTGATTTTTTTTATTATCATTTGTGGTGCTCATTAAAAGGTGTCGTTGTTATACTTAATATCGATATGTATTGTTGTAATTATTGATAATATGTTTGACTTTTCGACACATTTTTTAATTTTGTAATTTGTAGCTGAACTGTATGGTATTATTTTTCCACAGTAATTTAATAACACAGTGAATTAAAATAAAATGTTGAAGATTTGTTCATTGTCATTCGAAAGTATACCTTCAACTAGGATTTAGTAATTTAATTCAATTTAATTTAACTTCACCATAAGCCTCGGTGGTCTAATAAAAAAGTGTTGGACTGGAGTCCTCAGATTCAATTCCTATACATGAAAAAATTGCAATAGTAAATAAATTAATTTAATCTAATGTTTAAGCTTATTATTGCTTGCCTCAATTTATTTTATTATAGTATTTTTTTTTTAACTTTTTCTTATGAAAAATTTCCTCTAGAAAATTTTAAAATTCATATCTTTCGTATCCTTCCCATCACGAAAACATTCTTAGTTATGGTGACTTTAATTTTTCCTTTTTAGCAACTGCAGTTTTTTAGCCAAGTTTTTCGGAAACGGGGACACTTTTTAGAATACAAAAAGGTTTGAACAAGTTTACAGCTTATTATCTCTCATTTCGAGGTTTGCCCTTTTTTTTTGCTTTTGCATTGTGTAGTTTTGAAAAGATAACAATACTCAAGAATTGATTAAGTAGACCAAGGCCGTATTTAGGGAGGGGAGGGGTTTGGGGGTTCTGACCCCTTCCCCCCCCCCGAAATGTGGAAACTTTATTCTAATTTTTGAGATTAATTGCCAATGGATTGAAAAAAAGTCAAAATAAAATTTATTTAACGATATTTTTTACTTCCATGGGTTTTTTTTTTTTAAAGTCAAATATAAAAAACAAATTTGAAATCTTAGTTACACTATGCGATCAAATCCGGTTTGACTACGGATTCAAAAAGAGAAGGTGATACTGAGCACTCCTGCATTCATAGTTTTTCTGGGTCAGTAACTGTTTTTGATTTAAGGTTTCGTCCTGAATTAGTTTGAAAAGTTTAAAAATTAATAAAAATAGAAAAAATTATCGGATCCTTGTAAAATAAGACTTGCTTGAACCCCATTTTTTCCTAAAACGTGACGTGATGGGGAGTTTTTGACCTCAGATTCGTGTTCAACGTGAAAAATTCTTTCGCAAAAACTACATCTTATTAGCAACACCCATCTTAAAATTAATTTTTTAACCCATTATTGCTCAGAGCACCACGACTAGAAAGATCTCTTTCAATGCTGTCACTTCACGAATTTAGGGAATATAAGCCAACCTCATCCGGGTTCCTTATCATTGATAATGGCTCAAATTCCCAATGATGATCATTTGAAAAAAATGAGCCTCTACTATTTTTGGTAATTTTTTTGAGGTTGGGTACATCATCAGAAGTGGGAAGTCAATGAGTTAATGAAATTATGTCCCTCACGATAAAAAAAAAAATGCACTAGAATGCACATTGAATAATATTTATTTGAAAAAATTTAATTTGATTATTTTGGGAATTTTTTGTCACTTTGGCCATTTTTTTGAGGTTAAGATTAAAAAATATCGGAAAATTTTTCCTAAAATTTTAAATTTATTTTAAATTTTATAGGGTCCATCAAATGTATCATCGATTTAATTTATTGTATTTAAAAATCAGTTTGATAAAAATTATTTATGAATAATTTTTTTCGAATGAAAACCCCCCACCCCCCCCCTGAAAAAATTTTCTGGCTACGGCCCTGAAGTAGACTATTGTTAATAGCTTTTTTTCGTTGTTGTTTTTAAAATAATATTTTTTAAGATTGGCACATTATCGGTCAAGAATTCCATGCCCGGCGCTTAAACTGCCGACAATGCCTTCCAGCGACATCATTTGATCTGCGCCGAAGGTAAGGTTAGACGACTTCGATAGTCTTGTGGGTAGTGCTCTAGACTTTCACCCGAGAGGTTCGGGTTCGATTCGCCTTAGTCTGGTGGTTAATTCTCATAACCTTCTTATATTCACTATAAATATTAAGTGCATGAGAATTATAAGAAAGTGTAGAAGTGCACCTCCTGGTAGGCAATGGCTAATCCACCGAGCTGATAACAAATTACCACACCGCCGTTCGAAGCTGGCGTTAAACTGTGGGTCCAACCATGTGGTATTATTAGACTATCAAGGTCGTCTTACATATGCCGATAGCTTATCCAAATTCCGCCTGGATCAGAAATCAGTTACGAGAGTTAATCTAAAAATCAACATTGAAAACACTACAGAAATGCGCATCTCAGAAAAAGGGTACCGAGCTGGACGAAGTAGAGTCAATCTTTCTGCTATCGTGGTACTGTAATATCCAAGTCCGACAGAGTAAGTGAAGATGTAGACTCCTGCATCTGAAAATCAAAGCCGATATGCGGCTCACCTCGCAGTGTGGGCATTCTAGATAGAATGGATCGAACTATCAATATCATCTTTTAAGAATTGGCTCAAACTTTGTCCACGGTTTTGCTTGAAATCAAAACCCACATAAATGTTTACGAAAAAATTCCAGTGCAATTTTTACCGGAGTAGCGAGAATGACTCAGATCGCTGAAATCGACAACATCCATAAAAATCACTCTGAAATTTTTCCTAGCCATTATAGTTGGTATTGGACACAAACAAAACCATGTGTAAAATTTGTGCCAAATCTAAAATGATAGGGTCAAAATTCGAAATTTGTTGGTATGTTCAATCTAGAATGTTAGAATGTATCGAAATAAGGCTAATCAACTTTGTTGGACGGATGCGAAATGTAGAATGCAACAGCATATCAGTTTCAAGCGCTAAAAGTTTTCATTAATTCAGAATATTTTACCTAGCTGTCTAAAACTCTTTCTTCTGGAAGAGAACTCTTCTATCTACAGTCTAGTTAAAAAAGAGAAAAGAAAAATTGATTATTCTCAACAAAAAAAACTCACAAAAGAATTACAATCAGCTAAAACTAGCAAAGCAGTTGGCGGGAAGGATGACTAAAAAACATTTGAAAAGTCGTTGAATACTAAAGATTACATATTTTATTTTGCCTTTTTTCCGTTCCCTGGTAATAAGTGAATTGACGAAAGAATTACGTCCCATATAAAGAAATTATTAAGCGCGTATCACAATGTATCACCAATACGATTGTGTCTATAGCAGAGTATAGACAATACAACATGTGCTTACCGCTACATACAAATTCACACATATGAACACTAGAAATTAGTTGTGCATGCAAGCCCCTATCCAATTAAACTTGCATTCAATCTTATTAATATTAACGAATATCTTTATATAACTATAGGCTTGCTGGGCAGTGGGCTGCGTAAATGACGTTCGTTCATAATGAAATGGAGTCCAGATTTGAGGAACATCAAAGGCAGTCACATGCACGCAAAGAAAAAAACCGAAATCGCCCGTTTGTGGAAAATATATTACTTTTACGCTGAACAATAACGTTTTTGAGGAACGTTGCCATGTTTGCAGAAACCAAAACCGTTTTCTGCAAAATATTAACAATTTTATGATGCACGAAAATTCGTTCACGATAAAATTAAGGCAATTTTCTTTTCTGGCAAATGAAAAAAACGTTTCTGCTAAACGAAAGTACACTACACTCTTCTCTTTTTATTTTCGTTTTCCTCTCATGTCGGTCTCGTCGCAAAAAGAAGCAGCAGCGACGCTTACATTCAAACTTCACACAACAACAAATCAACACAACATAACGGGAAGTATCATTTGTCAACGCATTATTGAAGAATTTTAATTGTGCATTGAAATTATTTCATCACATTTCTTTTTGTTTATAAGAAAGTGCGTGGTGTTTATAAAAAACAAATAATAGTGTGTGATTTATAATAAATAATAAAAAGATTGTAATAATATAATTTTATGTAAATTTCATACACTTTTTCTAGTTTTTAATCAGAAAATTTTATTTAAACAAAAGACACAATAAAATGCCAATGTCGATATGAAAATTGTTTTTGCTTCCTTTTTTATATTTTTCAGGGAAAAATTGCATTTTATTTGCAAACGTTTTTAGTTCATCGTAATTGAACCGTTTATGATAAATAAATGTTCGTTCACCATGAAAACATTCCATGAACGGAGTTCGTTTAGTGAAAATTTCGTTTCTGAGAAACGAATTTTTTCTTTGCGTGTGGGCTCGACCACGTAAATCTGTTGATATACCGTAGGACACTCATGTGATCCCCTGGATGCGATTCAATGACATTTGTTGTAAATACATGTAATATGTAGTGCTGGATGAAAATAAAATTCATTATCATTGGTAATGCAAACAGAACCAATCACCTGAAATTGGCAGAACCCCTCCAAACTGTGAAAATGTTCGATATAATCGAATTTTGAGTTAGCCTTTTTTAAAATAGTGGTGAATATTAACATTATTTCTCCTCTGTTTAAAAATTCACATAAAGGGGGTTGAAAATAATAGTACAAAACAATTCAGAATATAATACGCGCTCACTACAGTATTTTCTAAGAACTACAACAAAAAGCTGCTGTTATGATTGACACTAATATTGAATACAATAAAGCCCTGGTTTAATACGAAAGTAATCCCAAAGATGGCGTATTTGGTTTCTGTAGTATAAGCTCAAAATAAGGACATAAACATGAAAAAGCTTTTTAGTATGCGATGAATTACATTGTATTTTTTTTAGATGAAATAAATATGTAATTGTAAAAGAGTGAGCTCAGATTCAAATAATTATAAGTTCAAGTAATGATGGTTTAAACATCTGCTTCATATCAACAAATAGTACCACAGTGAAAGGTAAGTTTTTTGAGTGTAAAATTCAATCAGTTGTTTCTAGTTGCTTTGATTTTTCTTCTTCTTCTACATAAAATAGCTAATTTTATGCTGTTTCATTTTCTGTTGGCATTTTAATTTCAAAAATTTTTTCCATTTTATTTTTTCCAGCAATCTGCTGACAGAGTGACACCATTTCACATGTAAATATGATAGGAGGCTCATAAGTGTCATACCTACTTTTCTTCAGATCGGACTTATGACGATATGAGATCTTGTGAATTAGCTAAATATTTTCAATAGTTCTAATATTATGAAATTATTGTTTGTTATTATAAAATTCATTTCATATTATGAATTTTGTCATTCATTAGTCGGCGAGTACTGCTTAGTCGAGGCGCAGGTTTCCTGTTCTTAGCGATGCTTGTGAAAATTTGATTTGTGTCATGCTATTTCGAAAACGAACAAAGTTTTTCAATTAACTAATTAGAGAACTAAAATTTTAGTCAGCCATAATCAACATTTAATAAATCAGTCATTTAATCACTAATCTTTCAATCATTAGTTTTAGTCATATTAACAGTGCTTATTACTTAATAACTAGTTTGACGATATGCCAAAACCAAGAATATACAAAAGTAATTTTTTTGATAAAACTCTGTTTTAATGTTTAACCATCCGCTATAATTCCGCCATAGAAAATATTTGCACTTCGTACAGAAAGCAAATCAAATTGTAATCATCATTGTAGTCATGGTTACAACTAAAATTATTAGTCATGAGAGATTTATCTGTAAATTACAGTTTTTTCGGTCGGCATGCAGTCTTACAGATTTCCCTCAAATATTACAGTTTATTCCCCAATTTGACAGCTTTTGCAATAGTATGCAGAATAGACTTAAATATGTTTTGGTTATCATAAAAATGTAATTGTATTTCAGGATAGGTAGCGAATGTGGAAAGAATATTTCCCCAAATTAATACTAACAAAACTAAAATTCTAAAATTAGCTGAATAGAACAAAAGACTTACTTAAAAAAATTATAAAATTGAAAAAATTTTGTGGCATCAAGAGAAATGTACAAGAAATTTGATGGAACCATTTTGAGAGCTTTTAAAATTGTATTGATTACTTGTGAACTATGACTACTCAAAAAATCGGAACCAGGAATGCTCATTTAATTTTTTAACTAGTCATAACAAAAATGTTATTTCGTGTTTCTTATTAATAATAATAATAACATATATTTGATTTATACATTTTTAAATGAATTTGTGTCTTTTTTTATTGACTTATTTTACAGGTTTCCCAGAAGTTATAGGATTTAAAATTTCTGCCCCGTTCAAGAAAGCATAGCATCTCCCAAACATGCGGAAACTATTGTATTATTGGACCTATTAAATTTGGAATGTGTGGTGGAATGATGGGCAAGTGACTGAGAATCTTTTCAAATTAAACATTTTAGTTTTGTTTTTTTCGTTTTTATAGGTTACAGCAAGGCGGATTGAACATGGTGGTAGCAGCATTACAACAAGTACAACATAACAAGAACAACACACCACCTTGGTGTTTGCTAAAAATCGTAATTGTCAAAAGCACAAGAACAAATGCATGGAAAAAAAACAAAGATTTTGACAGTTAAGATTATCTTCATATAAAAAAAATTAGAGAAGAAGAAGACATAGCTGACGCTGCTATCACCTGTTACAATTTCGCCATGGGTTACAGTTTTTTTCCCCAAAATACCGTTTTTGATTTTCCTTTTTGCAGTTTTTGCTCAAAAAAATATGGCAACACTGGTCATGAGTAACGCTCGTATCTCTTTTCGAACCAAAAACTGTATATTTCTACCAAAAAATTTTAAAAAACTGTAGCTGTGTTGATGAAGCGATTCCAGATTTACTGTAAGGTATTTCCAGACGTCAACGCATGGGTATTTCAAGTTACAATTGACAATCAGAATCGCCCTCAATGTTTCCACTTCTATCAAAAGTATACTCACAACGAATTGCCATTGTGCTTTCGGACGTTTTACATTGCGATCAGCGATGCCAACTTGCGGGGAATTCCCCGAATTGTGAGGAATCGGGGAATGAGGTGTTTTTTGCGGGGAATCTTAAACCGTTCAGCATACGTTCAAGTACCTTAAAAAGTTTGCAGAATATTTTTTGTCAAATTTTATATTCTTAAATACAATTCTGGCAAATTCGCAACCAACATTGCTTTATGCAACACTGTTTGAGTTTGGTATTTAAATTTTTTGGTAAATGTTAAAAAAATGAATATTTGAATTCAAAACAAAATTTTAATTTCCTCAACAAAATACTTCAATGCAAGGACTTTTTATATAAGGAGATTTGGTAACTGGAATCCATAAAACCAAGACTGCACATTTTCGTTCAGAGACTTAAAAAAGAGTTATATTTCAAAAGTATTTTGTAAAAATTTCAGAGAGAAATTTTGAGTACTTTTTTTATTTTAAATTATTACACAATTTTTTCTTGTACTTGAAGTCTTGTACTTGGAGTCAGAAAATACATTTTTAATTAATTTATCAATCCTATACAAACTTATTAAAATTTAAAATTTTGGTAATTTTAAGCCTATATAGAGGGTATTATTTGAAATTATATCGGTGCGGGGAAGTCGGTCGGAAATCGGGGAATTTCTAGGGAGTTATCGGGGTGAAAGTTAAAATAAGTTGGCATCCCTGATTGCGATTGATAAATTTGAGTTTCGTAGCATTCAAAAATTTTATTTTTTTTTTCTTAGTGTAAACGCGGTATTTTGGCAAAAAATGCGGTATGCGGTTTTTCAGTCTAAAAAACTGTATAGATACGAGCGTTAACCATGAGACATGCGGTGCACCTAGGTAGTGACATTCGTATAGGTATATTGAGCTCAGATCCATCGGCCCTTTGGCTGGATTGGCTCTAGTTTAGGAGGAATCTGTCTTTGAATTTTGCTGATTTCAGTTGTGTTCGTAGGTTTTATAGATCCAAGATCGTTCCGAATATCACATTACTGTCTTCGGCCAAGTTGTAGTTTATTTTAAGGCCAATCAATTTTATGAACACACTAATACAAAAAAAAATTACATTCAAATAATGATTTTGCAAATATTGAAGTAGAGACCCAGTAAAAGGTACTCGTTTATCTCTTCTAAGTTCGTTTTATATTACAAGGCAGTTCCATAAAAATTCTGAGTCGGATCCTATAGTCAAGTATAAAACTCGCATTCTATAAAATTCTTATTCTCCATTTATGGCACGACAGCCCGTGGAAAGCTTAGACCTATTTTTTCATATCTATTCATATTGTTTGGTACCGCACAACAATTTTATTCTTTTTTTCTGTTTTTGATCATGCCGAATTTTGAACCCGGGCAGCCCTAGTAGTAGTTCAGCACACTCACCTCTACGCTACTGCGATCATAAATACGTTTTATTTTTTTATTAAGTAAATAGTATACATAAATGAAAATACACAAATTAAACGTATTATAAAATTTAAACTTTACATTGCTTTCGATTTTGACTCCACGAAATTTTCATAAATCCAATCTATTGAGTTAAACCTTAATCGAAATACGTATGAAATTCAGTAAAAACTAAATCATTTAAAACAACAACATTGAAATCCAACCAATCATAAATATTTTATTTATAATTTACTTGTTATTTTTAAAATGAAATTTTAACCCTTACTAGCTGTTTCAATGAATCCACTCGCGTACAAAAATAACTCCCGCGATAGGAATGGATGCGAAAAGGCCGCCCCAGGCTGGCCTTGGGCTATTACGCCATAAAAAATGCAAAGTAATTTAATGAATTATCCCGAAACTTTTCAAATTATTTTGATTATTTTCTGAGAAGTTATAAAATTTTTCTGTCGTTTATTTTCATGAAAGATTGAACCAGGATCTGCTTTAAACTATCAAGAAATAATAGCAAAGTCAATCCATGGCTCTTTTAAATATACTGCAAGACTTTATCGTAATTTTCTATTTAGTTTGAGTTTGAGATAAAGAGAGATCGTCATTGCTTTGTGGAGAATTTGCCAGACTCATGGTTTACTTTAGAAGGTGGAAAGAGATGAGAAGTAAAATATTTTCTTAGCAAAATTTTGGGAATATAAAAATGCAACGACTTCAGGGAGCAAATGTTCAAAATACAAGTGTTCAGAAATCCCAAATTAATATCTTAATTGGATTTAACTCTTTCATACCCAATGTTGCGTATATGCAACATTCACTTTTATGTGGCATAAATAAAATGTTTAACATATATTACTATTAACCCTATTTGTATTTGGTTCTGTTAGGTATTCTTCACGTTTTCTAATTGCCGAATATTTGAAAGTAATGCTTAAGTAATTTTTCTTTAATGTTTTGTCTTTGAAGTCCAGCAAAAAACCTAAGTGCAAAAATTTTTAATAAAATCTTTTGCACTATTTTTTGAAAAATAATGCATTAAATTTTTACTAACCGGAATTTTTTTTATCAGATATGCTTATAAAAGACAAGAGAATATGAAAATCAAAAAATTGAAGAAAAGGAGTTATCCAGTGGTTGTCTACAGCTTCATAGCTATGTTTTTTTAACCTTTAATAAAGGACAAACAAATCAATGTAGAAGCAAGAAATTTGGTGTCATGATTGTGGAAGACCTAAGTAACCATAATTTCACAACAAAAGGTTTTTCTCAAGCCCCATTATAATTCGAGCGTCAAAGAGTTAAAAATATTACAAACTTAATTATAGTTATGAGCTTTGTAAACTCATGACATGCATTTTAGGGTTAACATTTGGAGTGGGTGTTATACAATGTGCATCGGTGATATTAAACATATCGATAACGATGAGAGCGTAAATGTCACATCAAATAAGTATGAAGACGCAGAGAAGGTAAAGCGACAGCATATAAATCGAAAAAATAAAATATAATTTTCTGCATGAGTATCATATTTACACAATATTGAGTAAAATGAAAATGAAAATGGGAAAAACATAAAGGATTTCATAATATTTTTAATGCTGATTTTAACATTGTCTGCAAACTGAAAATGCACTTATGAAATTTTATAATATCATCAAAATAATAACAGGGCCTTGGATTGGATGGACTGTTGTGCTAAAGTAAGAAGTAAGTAGTAGTAACATGAGAACAATCGTTCGACCCATCAGCCGGCCATAAGAAATCATGAGAGTCTATATTTTCTACGAGTGACGTATGTTGGTTACATATAACTATTGACCGCTTAAAGATAAAGGATCTGAGAGTATACTCATTTCGATTTTCCATAAGAAGCCACCAGAGATATCGAAAATTGTATATTTTCTTAATCAGCGTTTTCTTCTGTATCGTTTCTTGTTAATGATTCTAATCTGGTAGCATAAGTTTTCTTATTTTTATGCGCTATTAAATCAAACTCCATGCATTTTGACATATTTAAAAAGGCTGACAATAACATCGAGCCACACCCACTCAAAGTTTGTCGCTACGACAAAATTGTTTTCCTATTGATTATGCAAATAAATTCACAATTTTCTTTTGTTGTTCATAATAATTGTCAACAGATATGAATAAATATCTTTTTTTGAACCCATATACCCAACACACACACACACACACACACACGCAAATGCTTTTGTGTTGTGTGTGTGTGTATGAGTGATGTATTGCTCCTTTTTTTATTTTTTGATTCACATTATTTTCGTTACAGCTATGTATATGACACATACATATATATGGTATGTATGTATGTGTATGCGTTGGTGTATAATTTATCATAGGAGTTGAGGTTTCAACCTCATTTCCTTTTAGCATTTTTATTCTTGTTGCATTGTTTGAGTAAATATTATTTTGTTGCAAAGCACAATCGCACACATACAACAACATCATATCCGGTATGATAAAAATCTGCTTGTGTGCCTCTTCTCTGTTTGTGTGTGTGTGTTTACAGCATATATGAGAATATTGAATGACAGAAAAATGTGCACAAATTTATCATTTAAATAACCAGACAATTCCTATAACAAGGTTACACACATACAAACACATTCTTACACACCATATTGTACCAAGAATTGATAAGCACAAACATATGTAACGTTGGTCGTTCGATGATCTGCGGGTAGATGTGAACATGCTTCGTTGTAGTTGTGGTTTTGTTATGGTTTGTACTACAATAACAAAGGTGACAATTAATTTTTCACAAATATTGAAATGTTGTGTAATGCATGAATTTACTTTGATGTATTTTGTCGTTGCAATAAGATACTTACATAGATTATTTGTAATAAAATCGATTATACTGAATAAATAAATGCATATTTGCATTGTCTGTATATATGTATATATTATATATATATATAGATATATATATAGTCCAAGCAACTGTGTTGGTATTCAGCCAGAAATAGAGAAAATATACTGCAGTCTATAGCAAAATGGCAAATTTGTCTTAAAAGCTACTCGTTGAGGTTGAAGTAAATTGAAAAAAATAAGACTTAGTAAATTGGAACAGGCGTTGGCTAATAAAATGTGAAATCGCAAAGGTTTCATCTCTCCAACAGACATTGTACGTGCCTCAATTCAAACGCTTCCATCTAGAGCGTTGATCTTCATACGATGGTTCCCGCTAAGTTAAGCCTCTTCAAAAATATCAACACCCACTGGAAAAATGCAAAAAGTTGAAATTGAGTGCTATAATTTTTCTAAGGGACCTCATAAGTCTGCAATGCACTGCAAGAAAATCATAATAGTCTACGTTTATTCCAGTGTTGAATAATATAATTTGAAACTATTGCGAAATGATATCGCTCCAGTAAAGTTCTGCCTCAACCATGAGGTTACCGCAGCTTTGATCTTTTTACGTCTTCGCTATTCCAAATCACTGAGGTAGCTGATTAAAATCGATGGGTAATTTCATTATTTTTAAGTCTTTAATTTTTAACGTCTGAGACAAAGTTATTCGTTTCCACTCCGCACTACTATTCCTGCAATGCGGGGTACTCACGTAAGTTTTGCTTGCGGTTCGTGAAGTTCTCGAGAGCACACGGTGATCTAATTGCACATCTTCGTAGAACATCTAAGTACTAAGAAAATAGCGATTGAATACAGTCACGTAAGTCATGTTTCGACGATCTACCCAAGAGTCAATCGAGCTGGAAATCATACTGTCCTTATCGACTTTATTTAACATCATTGATTACGGTCTAGAAGTTACAGTTGAGTTCATAAGCTCCAATAGATATTCCGACGCGTTTTGTACTTTTGCAATATTTTTGGAATATATTTGCTGAAGGTTATTCCAAATCAAGCCTATTTGGAAAAATTTTAAAAAAGGTACTGTCCATAACGATCAACTTTTTTAAGACATCATAGTTATATGACTTTAAAATAACCACCACCGTTACCTTGAACTATATACATAACTTTAAAAAAAATCTTCGATGAATCGTCGCAGAAATCAATAATATTCAATTTGTTATTGTAAATAATTCATCGGTCTACCTCTCATGTCTAATCGTTCTTTACATTGTTTTTGCTGCCTTAATTTTTGACGTCTGAGTTGTCTATTCTAATCTTAATCTTAATCTTTCGGCTGTAATATTAGCTGTTCAGACTTCTCTTATGCGTTGGAATGTACAAATTTTCAAAAGAGAATCGTTGCTCTCAGCATTACTAGTTGTTGTGTTTTGTTTTTATTTTAGGTCGTGTCGCTATTGTGTTCAGGGTCTACGGACATGCTAACTGAACGCATTTTTCAAAGGAGTGCGGAACTTTTTGCCTGGAATACAAATGATAGTTGGCTATTGCCAGGACACCCAAGACCACTACGTTTGTACCTATAACACACTGACCTTGTAAGAAATTATTATGAGAAGAAAATCACGACAAAATCTGCGAGTGAGGGGTTGTTCTGGATAACTTGGTAGTCATTTTACAATTTTTTTTTTTGGAAATCCAAGCTTATTTCGCTTTCGAAAAATCTCATCTTCAATCAATTTTCCTTTTATATTATACATAAATTCTCGCATTAATAGCACAATATAATATAATAATTAGAAGAAAGATAATCTAAAAAATACATGGAATACTTTCTTCAATCGCCCTATATAAGATGGATTTGAGATCATATTTATATTGAATTTATCCAAAAATTTTGGCAACTCTACGTGAATTGTTTCTATTCTTGCTTCTTGCTTGTTCAGCAACATTTTCCCAGACCCTCTTCCACCCAAAGTTGCAAACATTTTTCAATATGATCCAAAATAACGTGAACTTTTAGGGTTATTGATATACCAATGCAAATTTTTTAAAAACTGTTTGTAAGATCGTGAAGAATTTCCATGTTGACTTTCTGTTTATGACGAGATTGATGGCCTTGAATTCTAAAATGAATGGCAGTAATCGCAACTGAAAAAGAAAATACTTCGAACTCAGGTCTTTAGTTATGCTTCTTTCCCAATATGCATATATATAATTTTAAATTTCTTGCCAAAACTGTACCAAAACATAGGCGCTAAGAACCCCAAGAAGTAGATTACTGTCCAACTCAAATTGAAATTCTCATCCAAGGAAACTGTAGCATACGATTTTATTAACCTTGGAAAGCATTTGTGTATGTCAAGCCTTGTACCTTTTCAAGTTTAAGCTAGGCTCAAATTTTGAATTTTTGATTCCATAAATGTCTTGTAACTTTCTTACCTAACCTATACTTATGTTTTAAAAATGGAATTCAAACTTATGAACATAATATAAATTACTTAATTTGTATGTAGCTGAAAACTTTGGAAGTCGAACTATAAAGTCTTAAACGAAACCTTGGTGCCAACGATGTACTTCAACTCTGTTTAGTGCCATGACATTGTGGTTTAATATGAAAAGAGGTGTTGAATGAGGTAGTGAGACAGGGTAAGTCTTTTAACCTTTCATGATCAGATAACAGATGAAGAAATCCAATTTATATTGAACATCACGAATTTTCTGGTCCCAATATTTTTGTACAGAATTTTTATAGTTTACTAATTAGAGTTGTTTCTTGCAGCATTATGTCAAAAAAAAATCTTAGTCTTGTTAAAAACTACCTATGTGGGAACTAGAGATAGGCGCGTGACATGAATTTTACGTGACACACGTGAACATGCACTCACGTGACATAATTTCCATGTGAGCATGCGTTAGCGTGATTTGATTTCCATAATTCCTACGTATGCATGCGTGAGCGATACATAATTACGACGTTAAAATGCGTGAGTATAAGTTACTTTACACCATGACGTTGTTATAATTCACAATTTCTTAAATACTTAATTTTGGTGGTCAAAAAATCAACCCTGTGTTCTCCATCACCGTAAGTAGTATTTTCAGAGCAGTGAGCGCCCATCTCTAGTGGGAACTGTAATGTTTCTGATAAGAAAGATATTATTTTTCACTGATCGAAACAAGCTAATCCTATATTGAAATCGTTAGGAGTGTATTCTAATATGATCTATATAACAAGTATTAATTTGATTCACTTAAAAATCTGGCATAATATAAAGAGAGGTGGCGGACGAGTTAGAGTTGGTATTGTTATTTATTACACAGTGGAACAAAAATTTTATGCACGTGATTTTTCAACGGTTTTACAGTAATTTAGGGTCGCTAATCACGACTTGGCTCCACTTGGGATTGAACAACGGTCAAAATTTTTTTTTTTGTAAATCAATTAAATAATTTTTTTTTTAATTTTTTTTTGGTTTCACATGGAAGCCTAATGTAATTACAACAACAAACGATTCCATTATTTACTTACGTAGTGTGAGTCGGTTGATTGTAATGTAAAAAATTCGGTTTTTACATTATTCTGGAAAAAGTGTACCTCGTAGGTTATTCCGATGTTCTGGAACCCCCTATAATTTTTAACAAGAAAAATTTTCTCCGAAAACAGTATAATAGTTTTCTCAAAGTTTCTGTTTTATCGGCCATTTATTGAAAAAGGGGCTAAAAACCCAATTTTCAAGAGGAAGGGTAAGAGATGGAGGAAAATTGTGTACATAAAAATTGTTTATCTCTTTATGCTTAACAACTTTGCTTCAGACATCAAATTCGTATCTATTGAAATAAGAAAATTCTTAACAGCCCCTGAAGACCCCATTTTTCCGACTTCAGGTCTATATTGTGGAAGAACTAGATGTGATAGAGAAAAACTGAAAAACTGATCGTGATTAGCGAAATTACTATAAAACCGTTGGAAAATCTCGGGCATAAGACAAAAGTTGAAAAAGTTGCTCGAAGTTTTCATTGACTCTAAAGTGTTGTGGTAACAACATAAATCTAAACGGTCTATGTGATGTTTTCAACTCATTTATTTACCTAATTTCGAAGTAACATTCATTTTTAATTCCAAAACGAAAACTTTTTTCTCTTGCATTTGATCCACTACATGGTTCCTTTCAAGGCCGTATTTAGGGGCAGGTTTTGGGGGTTCTGACCCCCCCCCCCGAAATGTGAAAACTTTTTCCTAATTTTTGATATTGATTGCCAGTGGATGGAAAAAAAGTCAAAATAAAATCTATTGAACGATTTTTAAATATTGTTTAATCGGTTTCTTTCTAAAAAGTCAAATAAAAGAAAAAATTTTAAAAATAAATTTGAATTGAAATCGTGCCAAGTTGTGCAACATGACCAAAAACGGTATTTTCAGGGGTTTCAACCCCATTTTTCTAAAACGTGACGTAATGGGAAGTTTTTGACCTCAGATTCATGTTCAGCATGAAAAATTCATTCGCAAACACTAGGAACAATTCACCAAACCCATGCAGGACAGTGTTATTGAATAAGCTTCAAAGTTCTTAATCTTAAAATAAAATTAATCCTTTAACCCATTATTGCTCAGAGCACCCGACTCGGAAGATTTCAATGCTGTGACTGCATGAATTTAGGGAATATATGCCAACCTCATCCGGGCTCCTCATCATTGATAATGGCACAAATTCCCACTTATAATCATTTGAAAAAAGTTAGTCTCTGACTATTTTTGGTATTTTTGATCATTTTTTTGAGGTTGGATTCATTATCAGTAATGGCAAGTCAATGAGTTATCGAAATTATATCTTTCACGATAAAAAATGTATTAGAATCCACATTGAATAATATTTATTTGAAAAAACTTAAATTGATTATTCTGGGAATTTTTTTTGTCATTTTCTGCCATTTTTTTTAGGTTAAGATTAAGAAAATTCGGAAATAAACATTTTTCCTAAAGCTTTAAGACATTTATCCACTTTTCTCCCTAGTCTGATTGGGTCCATCAAATGCATCATCGTATTTAATTTATTGTATTTAAACATCAGTTTCATACAAATTTTATATGAATATTTTCGTCGAATGAACCACACCCCTCCCCCTCCCCCCCGAAAAAAAATCCTGGCTACGGCCCTGGTTCCTTTACTCCAAAGTCGCACTTCTCGGCGTAATTGTTTTTAGAACTGTCTTTATTGGTTTAATAGAAGTGCCTAAAACGGTAAAAGTTTTATTTACAATAAGTAAAAAAGTCTTGCTACTAGAGATAACAAATTCTAGTTATTTCCGTTCCACAACCGCCGGTGAATTTTTCCTATAAATTTTTATAAGAAATAATGAAATACAAAAAATGAAAAATTCACGAATTCATTCAGAGAAAATTTCACAGAAAAAAAAATGTGGAACGTAATAGTTTAAGAGAAAGTTAAGAATCCACAAAAGTGAAATGAATTCGACCAAATGAATTGTGAGAGAGAATATTTAATAGAGCAATCATCCAAAGTTCATTTTTTGGAAAGTGTTTGAGTTTTATTTCAGAGTAAGCACAAATGGAACAAAATAATGCAATGACCTTTAACTTTGCTAACTGTAGAACGAAATTATTGGATTGTTTATAAACCTACACTTAACTAACTACTAACTGTAATTCACATGCACAGATTTATTTCTTTATTTTTTGTTTGTTTTTTATTGGTAATAATAAAAACAAAATTTAATTGCTCCTTGAATGTGTGCATTGGAATTTAGGCTTACGTTTTTGTATTGAAGCAAAAAGTTTACATACTTTTGTGTGGGTAAGAAAAGGTATTTCGTAGAAAGGAAAAAAAAGATTTCAAGTAGATTTTTTTGTTCTTGGAATTGTATAATGTGTGATAGCATCGTAGAAAATTACAAAAGTTATACGACAATTATAAGTAAACTCTCGTCCTCTCTCTCTCTTCTTACTTTGACGCCCCTTCAACGACCATCAAACACACTCACACACACTTCCTTTATACGTTTCGTTTCGTTAGCTGCATTTGGTTTTGAAAACTTTTATAATCACAATCCATAGCGTAGTACATTGCATAGTTGCATTTGCATTGCGTTTGAGCTTTCCCTTTTTGCACTTTACATCATCTCTCCTCTCCACAATTCATAACTTTCAGCAGCAAGCAGGAGTAACATATTTGTTGTTGTCGCTCATTTGTTCGTTCATGTACTCGCTCGCTCGCTTTTAGTCTAGTTTCTGTTTAACTTGTTGAATTCATTGCCGCATCAAAATGAGTCCTTGTGGCTTTTGGTACGCAGCAGAAGCTGGAGCCGACTGAGCAGCTAAAGCGGCCTGAACATCAGAAGCAGCGCTAAAAATTTCCTTGTGCAACGTTTTATAATGTGTGGTTCTTATGTGTGAGTATATTTAAAGTATGCGCTGATATCTTTTTTGTTGTTGGTCTGGGTACACTTTTTTTGTCGTTTGTTGAAAACTTTTTTATTGTCTTGTTCTGTTTGTAAACTAATTTTAGTTTCTGGGGTAGGTTGAAGAAGTCATTTGATGACATGTTTTAAGGTAAACTAAAAAATTAATTCTGTAAAATTAGAAAAAATATAAAATTTTGCGGAAATTCGAGTTAGAATGTCTATTGAAGCATGCAAGTAAAAATATTTCCATAAATACCTGAGTTGAAAATATTTTGAAATTCAAGTTTAAATTAAAAAAAAATCGAGTTACTTTGCCTTAATTTTAAGTTATATACCTTAACTAGAGCATAATGCGTAAGCATAAAATTAAAAAGTTCACTGACACGCAATACCCAACCGAAATAGAACTCAGCGTACTCTTCTTTTCTAGTTGTCAAGAATATAGCTTGCTCACTCTCTCTGCTAAACGTTAAATTAGTAAGTAGATTGCGTAAGTGTGCTGCTTGTTTCAGTTAGGACCACACAAAATATATGAACATGAGTGATTATAGTATAAATTGTATGCAAAATGCATCTACCTTCTACCATGCGCATTACACTATAGTTTAGGCTGAGCTGTAACAGTCAGATATATTAGCTGCGTTTTATTCGCTACTTGCTTCTAGTTATGTATAACTATCAGCGATAATTGTATAAGAAAACAACAACAAAGCGGCAGAGATAACACGTATAATTATAGCTGTTATGTATACTTAACAAGCTGTTTAAATATATCAGAAAAGGAAAATATTTGAAATGTCTGGGGGTGAAAATAAGTAGAAATCATCGTTAAATATTCTTATAAAGAGTAGAAACTAAAAACAATGTCTGCGATTGTTCGCAATAACTGAGATCCATTAACCCTTTGACGCCCAAATTATAATGGAGCTTGAGAGAAACCTTTTTTTGTGAAATTATGGTTACTTAGGTCTTTCGCAATCATGACACCAAATTTCTTGCTTCTACATTGATTTGTTTGTCCTTTATTAAAGGTTAAAAAAAACATAGCTATGAAGCTGTAGACAACCACTGGATAATTCCTTTTCTCCAATTTTTTGATTTTCATATTCTCTTATCTTTTATAAACATATCTGAAAAAAAATGACTGGCGAATAAAACACAGCTTTTATTTGCTCTCACTGATACAATGGATATAATTTTTGGGGTACAATTTTTGAGATGAAAGCATAAAAGGTTGCATTTTTTAAAATTAGTTTTTGATTTTAAATTACTTTGTAATTTCGACTGATTTTTTAAAGTCATTTGATGAAGATGGTAGCGCCTACGCCAACAATAATTTTTGCTAATGAAACCCCGGTGTAAAAAAAGGAGATTCAGCGAGGCAGGGAGGAAAAGTGGAAACATAGTGTATAGGTGAGAAAGATGACAAGGAAAGTAAATGGCCTTGTGCTATTTTCAGCGTATTCAAGAAAAATTGTTGACGCTGATTTACTCCTTACTATATCATAGTAATTTTTCTCGCCGTATCACAATGTTTCCTGCATCAGAGAACTATAAAACCGATTACCATGAGCGGACGCTTCTATAAAGCTTCGACAGTTCCCACAGCAATACACGCACTGTAGCCCGTTGGTATAGTCAAGTACAGTCAGGTCCTTTAATACCTGGTTATCCGCTGTACCTGGTTGTCGAACACAATAGAATACCTTTTTATCTGCATAGAGTACCATTCGCTCGGCATGAATTAGCCCTAACTTTGCTGAAGGATTGCGAACCAATTTTAAGGCCCCATGATGGTCATCGACAGAGTATTCCTGCGCTTTATTTGGAAAATAGCACAGCAAGCTACTTGGGTATTATTTTTTGAAGGTACTTATGTATTAACGGAAAGACGTTGAACTCTCTAGTGGCGAATAGACGTAAACCTTTCAGGAATATTGATCACAAGTAACCCAAAATAACTTTTTTCAAAAACTATTTCAGCGATTTAAATTAATTTATATTCGTTAGAAAGAGAATTGGTTATGTTTTAATAATTATTATTAAAACAGGTTGGTATTATTTTCTAATTGATTAACCTAAGGAACAAAGAAAAATATAAGATCTAGCAATTACGAAGCAAATCTCAGATTTCTCTAGGTTTTTGACGATCAAGAAAGGGTTAAGAGAAGTGTTAGTACTATTTTTACAAAAATACCAAAACAAAATGTACCGAAAAAGTTCGTCAAAAGTTCTTTTTATGGCCGACAAGGTTACCAGGGCAGGGTGACCCATGAAAGTTCAGACCTTAAGATGCAAAAAAGTTCTGTTTTATAACAAGGAATATGTATATATGAATCCACACTCGATTTGAGCTAACATTTCTGGTTTCTTTACGATCTCGATAGGGACAAGGTTCCATTTGTCTGCTGCAAAGACTCCTAGTTTTAGTGAAAATAGAAAATCTAGACTTACATCACCATTGCTATATCAGGTGGCAACATTTTTGACAGCAATGGTAATCCGGTGGAGTGAGATTGATTTTTGAATTACTTAAAGAGGTTGGATTTATTATCTTACGATAGAATGCATACATAGACCGAAGCTTACCGAATACATTTTCTGCTGTTCTGCCATTTTTCACGGACTTATTCTCCATTTTCTGAATAAGTGGAAAGTGAGGAAATTCTAAATTCTGAAATGGGTAAAATCGTTCAAGTGGACTACAAGTGAAACTTTCAAATCGATACAATCAAAGGAAATAGTGAAGCAAATTCAACCAAATTTATTACACTTCGTTGAAATAATTTAAAGAATGTGAATAATAACCACGCCTACCTCCTATACAAATGAAATCTTCAAAGAGAAATATCGAAATAAATGTTGGCACAAAAACGATAAATTAATTTCATATATTTAGTCAAGCTGATTTCATGTCAAAAAATAATCAAAATTTCCACCAAACCCATCGCTTTTCTAAAGCAACGAGAGGTATTTTTATTAGAAGGTGAGCAAGGTATATAGAGTTCGAATAGCCTCTTCTACCCCATTTCTGTCTGATCGGCAAATAATCAGGTGTAAATTGGATATAGGAGTCGTTTTCTATATGTTTTAGTTTAGCGAAACCAAACCCTGCTACAAAATTCTCGCACCCCATCCAGTTTTCGAGATCAGAAGCATATCCTACAAAAAGAATCGCCTCAGTTTACACTGAATTACATAAAATTACACTCAACTCTAAATACTTAACACAAAGGAATTCTAATTAGTGATTTCCATGGCATAATTATAATATTGTCAATACAATAAGCATAATAAAATTATATCCTCTGTTTTTAACATTCACTTACTTTACTGTAAGCAGCAAAAAAAAAAAAAAAAACCGAAGCTCTGTTTCACATAAACTTAACGGTCTTAGAAGATGGTGACGACGCTTCAGCGACGCTGCGCTTTGTCTGTGTAGTCATAGTGTAAGAGTATGAAGGGAGGATGTGGGTGAGTATGTGTATAACTTATTTTGAATTATGAAGAAAAAAGAAAAATCTGTACATATTTCTAATAAAATTATTTCGCTTGAAAAAAGACAAATGGTAAATGATTCAAAGAAATTCACTCACTGTTTCAAAAACAATACCCGTCGTAATTTAACGAAAACCAAACAACCACCACTGCCAACATCATCACCATCACCACCACATCAAGCATCCCAACTTCTTTACTCTGTTTTAAGAAAGTGGTAACGGAGGAAGGGAATTGATGAGTAGGCTGTTGGTAAGGGGTTGGAGGCAAGTATTATATTTATATACCTATAGCATAACGAAATGTGTCGCAAAGAATTTTAAATCCTTTTTCGTGGTTTTTCATTTGCTATGTGTGTTTGTGTATGTGTTTACGCTTTTAAACGTGGCTGTTGAGTGTTTCATATTATTATGTTAAAATTTTCTCAGATTTTAATTGAATTTCACATATTTGTTTAGTTATTGTTGTTGTTTGTGTTTTTGCTGTGGGTTAACGCTTGAATAATTTGGAAAATTTTCATTATATTTATACGCACAGCCCACACATACACATGCATATATATTTAAATACAATCGTATTCAAAAAAAAAAAAAAACAGAAACCATAGAGTATGTGAAGTCTGCAAAGCAAATAAAATTGTGTTATTTTATTTAAGTTTGACATTTATTTAAAAATTTTTATTTTTTACAGGCCTACGTAGCATAATTTACAATGGTTTTCATATCTTAGTAATAAGTTTTCAAATTACGTCGACCTTGTCTGGCTTGTTTTTTGCTAAGCTTCTAAATAAAACTTTCAAGAAACGGTTAACATTTTATTTTATAATTTAAATGATTTAATGATATTTTTTTAAATTCCTTTTTAAAGTTTCATGCTTTCAACTTTTACACAAGAAAACTTTGTAGCATGAAACTAAAGCCATTAGAATTTAATATGGAAAAACATAGATATGTAGAAAATATAACAAAAAGTATAAAAATCAAAAATTTATTAATATTAAAGTATTTACAGATAACACAGTGCAACACATATTTTCGAGAAAAAAACCAAACCAATCTCAAACGATAGTATTTGACCTCAGTAACAAAAGCCCTAATCCCTTTTTGCTCCACTACGTCACAATTTTTTTTACAGTGGTTTGAAATTTTGATTTTTCGGTCAAAAATCGAATCAAACAATGAGAAAAATCGTAAATAAAATTGCACTTAAGGTGGTTCTTGTCTTGGACGACCTATATTAAAATTTTCCGAGAAATATTTCCTTAGAACATTTTACCCCTCTAGCTTCCTCCAATATGGTTCATTTTGGGTCCTTCTATTAAAAACTCCTTAAAAGCTGGGACTTAGGGGCGGTAAAGGGTTAAACCTTTCCATAAAAATATTCTCCAGAAAATTTCATTAAGGGTCTCCAAAGACAAGTAGCCTTTAGAAGTTAAAGGTAACACATAAAAAACGAAATTAAGTGTTAAGAAATTTATTTGTAAACATGTATTGCAAAGTGCGTTATTATGTATGATCAATAATATCCTTTATAATGGAGTTTTCAAAAATATCAATAAATTTTGTTATATCTGCGGCGATTTCACGCTATCCCATCGCAGGTAAAGCTGTTTCAGCACTGAACTAATGTTGTCGTATAAAAAATACTACGACCAGAAATTCATTTCTGATGTTCTGTGGGTGCCACAAACATAACCGTACCGTTACAATATTATTAAATTATTCTCTGCTGCTAAAAGCTTCTACGTTCAAAACTTACAGCACATATTACGAGGATATTACTAATCATGCTTACAAATAAATTTCTTAACACTTAATTTCGTGATTTTATGTGTTACCTTTAACTCCTAGAGGCTTCTTCGTTGACCCTTAGTGAATTTTTGTTGGAAAATATTTTTGTGGAAGGTTTTAACCCTTGACCTCCCCTTTAACTTAGCTTTTAAGGAGTTTTTAAGAAAAAGGCCCAAAATGACCAATACTGGTGGGAGAAGAAGGGTTAATATTATATTGATAATTTTAATGTAGTTCGTAGAGCACTCCATCACCAAAACTAGCCAACATATCTTAAGTTTTATGTGACCAAAACAGTAAAAATAGTAGAAAACCTTTACTTCGTGTAAAAAAAGGGACGCAAACTTTTAAAACGCAGGGGCAAGCATATTTTTTTTTTTTAGTTCTGACAGAGCTTTTTTAGTTTTTTATTTTTTTGTGTTGGCCTGTGTTAATAACCCTCTCGCAGACTATTTTTCAGAAATAGAACTAGTGAATAAAGTTGAAAATCAAATGTGATTTATTATTTTGGCTCCAGATGAGAAAATAGGTAGCTTCAAACGTAAAACTAAAGGAAATTTGTAATATAATGCCAAATTTAAAAGAGTTTTGAATTATGAGATAATTGACCAGTCAATTTTGGCATTACTGCTTTGTACGACAAACGTTCAACGTTTTTTTTTTCTTTTTTTTGAAGTGAAACTTCTTTAGCGAAGGAAGTCGCGTTGTTGTTGCACTCATACGAAACTAATAAGAAACGAAGTTATGCATACTGTTGTTAGTGTTTACCGAAAGAAGCCATATGGGGATCGGCTGCATACAATCATGCAAAGAGTCGACTTCTTGCTGTTTAGTGAGAGAGCTTGATTCCATATAGCTGAATTTTCCTTTCATGTGTCATATACATGTGCTACGTCATGTTTGTGCCGATAAATGTAGAGAGTATCAACAGAAAAAAAGCTTTAGAAAGAGGAAGAATGCAAAAGCTTCAATAAGCTTTAATAAAGCTTCACGTGAAGAATCGCCTTTTTTTTGCACTCTAACCAAACCAGTAAGAAACGAAGTTATGCAGTTGTTATTCGGCTACATACAATCAAGCAGAGAGACGACTTCTCGCAGTTTTATCGCATGTTCTTTAGTGAGAGAGTCTATACAGAAGTCTCGGATTGATTGCATATAACTGAATTTTCCTTTCATGTGTTATATACGTGTACTAAGTCGCTTTTGTGCCGATAAGTGCTTATAGTATCAACAGAGGAAAACCAACAACAAAATAGAGAGAAGAGGACTGTAAAAATTTTAACAGAATGTTTTCTAATAAACAACAAAGTTTCACCTTTACTGTGAGTGCTTGCAGACACATAATTTTTTTTTGTTTTTCACGACGAATCCCAGCGGACCCTGTTCCCGCCCAGTACGACCGTGGGGAGCATCCGTGACCGCACGGATCGGTGACCGAAACGACCAGTCCGGACTGCGTTGCGTTAAACGAACAAGATGGGATGAATCGCGATTGAGATCGTCAAAAACAGCTACAGATTTGGCTTATCAACAGCTGCATTAAACATATATTACTAATTTAAGTGAGATAGAACAGATTTTTTAATAATATAAAGAGGAGTACAAAAATTTACTAATATAAAGAGTTTATTAAAATCATTGCACATACAGCGAACATTGCATATGCTTAATTTGATAGGTATGAAGTTTCAGAAAACGCGATTAGGAACATTTATGCTTATTTCATTTAATAGAAATGGAGAAACGTTCAATCCATTCAATAATTTGGACGTAAAACATACGTTCAACATGACTCTTCTACTCTCAAGTGAAGGCAAATCAATTAATTTTAAGCCATATTTGTAAGGAGGGAGATTTGTCAAGGGGTCCAAGTTCAAGCTACGTAAAGCAAACAAAAGAAACTGTATTTTGCTTTCACTTAAGCTATGAATCCTAACGGAAACTGTATTAACGGTCAATTATGGCACAACAGCCCATGGAGGGCCAAGGCCGAGCTTTTCGCATCCATTCATGTTGTGTGAGTTATATTTATACACGAATGGAAGAGACCTACAGTTTTATGCCGAATCCGAACGGCAAAGTAAAATAGCTTTTCATAGGCATTTTTTTACCCTTGGAGGTTTGCCATTGCCAGCCAAGAGGTGGTGCCATGTAGAAAAATTTTTATTTTCTATTTTTGATTTTTTTGAGCGTGCCGAGATATGAACCCGGGCACCTCTGCGTAGAAGTCCAACACACTAACCACTAGGCTACAGCGACCATTTATTTAACTAAGAAAAAAATTGCGATATTATGCCTTCCAGTTCTGTAAAGGTGCTTAATAGCTCAGTTCAAAAAATTTGTATGGGGACCACATAATGAACACCATCATAGAGGATATTTAGAGGACATAGATCGCTGACATACGTTCTTCAATCCTTGTTATTTCATCATTAGTTCATTATACATTAGTGATATTAAAACGTCAACACGCGCAACAACCGCAAAGCATGCTAAAACTTATATTCTCTAGAAACACCCCCCTCATATTTCTATGTATAATTTAAAATCACTGAATCGTGATACATATATTAAATATTATGACTTATAATAATTTGCATTTATTACAAACACATGTGTGTACCTTTTGGCAAAATTTATATATTAAAATTTAAATAACCTTGTTTCAATAAGTTTTTGCACACAAGGTGGGTGGGTACCTTACGCTTTTGTATATACAGCTACATCATAAAATCCACAACCGCACCTTACAATACAGCAACTACTTTTCATTCAAAATCAAATTTCAAATGCATAAATTTAAATTTAGCCAAAAAAATAAGTAACAAAAAGTAAAAAAAAAAAAAAATAAAAAAAAAATAACCGCAACCATATTCACAAGCTGCGCTTAGGGATATATATATATATATTTTTTTTTACCCTAAAATCGAAAAATAATTTACATATATACACACAAACATATTGTAAAGTTGTAGAGGAAATATATACACATATACAAACACAACAATTGCGTATTCCACAAATTGAGCTTACGTTGTGGCAACTGGCAACTACGTTTACGTTGAGAAAAAAGCGAAAGCAAAATATCAACAGCAACAACGGTAACGTACCTATGTGTGTATGTTAGTATGTATACCTAACATAACAATAATAGTTACCAACAGCAAACGTATACGAAAGGCATCCATTGAATTGTACACATAAACGCATACATGCTCATATACATACACACACATGAGTAGTTGAGTAGTTGAGAATTCCCAATGCAATACGTCTGGGAAACGTCATGTTGATTTAATTCAGATTTCCATATTCAAAGTGATGCCACCCTGCCGCAAAAAAAAAAAAAAAAAAATATTTAAAATAAAATGAAATGAAAAAAGTGCGACGAATGAACAAAAATTTTTCTTATTTCACGCCTTTCCGCAAGACATCAACGTGTATAGAACTACAAGTTTTCTCATGTGACAGCAAAATACAAACACTCACAAACACATACACACATATGGAGGTATGTATTTAAATGTGTTTTCCAAAAAAAAAATTCCAACTACTACAACAATAATAACAACAACAGCATTATAAATGTTTAGAAACAGTAAATGAAGATGAGGAAAAACGAAACGTTGAAGAAGCAGAAGAAGAAACACTAAATTCCCTAAGGGCATCATTTGAAGGCTTATAACTGCGAAATATTAGATTATGGAAATTTTTATTGTCAATTTTTATAGAAAGCGCACTGAAGCAGAAGTGTAGTATGACAACACTGTAAGAAAAAATATTTTAAAAAATTTTTGATTTTGGTTTTCTCTATAAAAGATAGTAAAAACAGCAGATTGTAAATAGAACCAACCATAATATCGCAAAGTTTGATGTGATGCAAAATTAAATCTACAGTTTTTCCCGTCTCAACTTAGTCCAGGTTCTCCAAAAGATCCAGAAGAAGGCCAATAATAAAGCTGTACATAACAGCCTAATTGTTGATAATAATATCAGATTTGATACTAGCGTATCTGAAAAAGATTCTGATGAAATTTACAAATTAAATACTAAAAAATTTTTCTCAAATAAACGTTTAAAAAAAAAAGATCCAGAAGAATTTTTAACTAATTCTTCAGTAGTCCCGGTACACTGCCAGGATTTCTTCACAAAAGCTGTAAATCTGAGCTGAGGAAATAGTATAAAATGCAATTTAGCTGACAGTCTGCATTAATATTTCGTCCACGTTAATTGCTAACGAATAGGCTGATAAATCTGAGTAAAATGAATCAGTTCTTGGTTAATCCCAAATTGAGTTTATGTGCATTCCAATCGGCCTATTTGGTACAAGAAAACCTTCTAGTACTATCCCTCACTGCAACAATTAGATAAACAATTCAGATTAAGACTAAACACCAAAAGGCAAGCATATAAATAGTTACACTGATAATGACGTACTATGAATATGATATTTCCATATATTGGGAATATGAATGTATAAACTCGTAATTGTGACTAACTTCATATCTATCATACGCGCCATTTTTTTGACATTGACAGCTATTCTATCTCGAAGAGCGCCAAAAATACTATAAGAATTGATCTGTCAAATAATTTTCATAATTTTACATTTGCGGGAAGTTTTAATTTGCTTCTTCCATTTAAAGAAAAACACAACTGAAGCACATCGTTTACTCACTGTGCTATAGACGTTAGAATGTGTCAAGTGTGGTATGCCCTTTTCAAAAGTGGTGATTTTGATGTTGAAGACAGGGTACGGTCAGATTGCCCGAAAAAGTTCGAAGATGAAGAATTGAAGGCATCACTCGAAGAAGATTCATGTCAAACGCAACAAGAACTTGCAGAATCTTTGGGAGTTGATCAATCAACGATTTCTAAACTATTAAAAGCATTGAGAATGATTCAAAAGCAAGGAAATTGGGTGCCGTACGAATTGAAGCCGAGAGACGTCGATCGACGATTTGATTGAACGACAGAAAAGAAAGGGTTTTCTGCATCGTTATTGTGACTGGCGATGAAAAGTGGGTACGTTACGATAACCCAAAGCGTAAAAAATCATGGGCAAAGCCGAACATCCATGGATCCAAGCTCATGCTGTGTATTTGGTGGGATATGAAAGCTGTTGAAACCGAATGAAACGATCACTGGCGACCGCTACCGACTACAATTGATGCGTTTGAGCCGAGAATTAAAGGATAAGAGACCAGAATATGAGAATAGACACGACGAAGTTATTCTTCAGCACGACAATGCTCGGCCGCATGTTGCAAGGCAAGTAAAACATACTTGGAAACGCTGAAATGGGAAGTGCTACCCCACCCGCCGTATTATCCCGACATTGCTCCTTCTGATTATCACTTGTTCCGATCGATGACACATGGCCTGGCTGAACAGCACTTCCGTTCTTTCGAAGAACTCAAAAAATGGGTGGATTCGTGGATAGCCTCAAAAGATGTGTTCTTTCGACGCGGAATCCGTATGCTACCAGAAAGATGGGAAAAGGTTGTGGCTAACGATGGACAATACTTTAAAGAATAAATTTATATTCTAACTTCCAGTATTTCAGTTACAAAGATTGGGCGTAGACGAAAACCAGGTAGCATTGAGAACAGAGCAGATCTAGGAACTGGTTTTGCTAAATTAGAGAAATGTAATATAAGAATTTTGGGATATAAGTATAAGACTATAAGTTACCGCGGCGTGGTGGTTATGTCCTGTACTGCTACGTAGGGTGCCCTGGTTCGATGCCCGACACAGTTAAAAATCAGAAATAAAAACTTTTTACACGGCTGCCAATGGCAAACCTCCGTTGGAATTCGAAGAAAAAAAAACTGTAGGTTCCTTCCATTCATCTAGAAATATATATTACAGAATATGAATGGATGCGAAAAGCTCAGTCTAGACCTTCCATGAAGAAGAAATATTCTGAAGAATAATAGAAACCCTAATAGACTGAGTCAATTTCTTTAATGATGGGCCTCAAATATGTTTTCAAACGTTTTCGAACTGAAAATAGAAATTGTTTGGAACAATGACAGCCAAATGAGAACTCGGAAAAAATTATATAGGATATAAAGTAAATATGAAAGGAATAATGAAATTTAGACAAGACTGAATTGTCATCATGATAACCAGGCCAAAACTCAGTCCCCAAAATTCTGCCCAAAAATCGTATTAAAATTGTTCTAAATTCGGAGCAAAAAATATGCAAATCATAATTCTGAACGAATCCTAAAACTCAGACCAAAAAAAAGTCGAACCAAAACTTATTGTCAGACCAAAATTATAACCGAAATTTAGACCAAAAACAAGATCTAAATTATATTTAAAATAGGTCCTAAAATAAGCCTAAAAACTAATCTATAAAATTTTGGGCTTAAAAACCGAACAAGCTCTCGAAAACGAAAGGATCTGTGAACTGACCTTAAAATCTCAAATTTATTACAGTAGAAGTGTATATGATGAACAGTTTTATTGCAGAATAATAGTAAAAGAGTATAAGCTTTTCTCCCCCAACCTCCCCCCCTCCCAGTCATATACTTATGTCATGATATAACTATCTACTATAATGAGCCAGAAGGACGACGCATGCGACTTGAGATGGTGGAGCTCAAGGAACGAAGATGACCTCACCCTTTGTAAGAAGGTTCACCGTCCCAAGCATTCTATCATAATTAATGTAATGTGAGCTTCATTCTGGCAAAAATCAAGCTTGATAAAGCAGAAAAACTATCATTATAAAATATAAGATAACAAGAATTCCGGTTCATTAAGAAGAAGCTCATTAAACATCCAAACTGGATCCAAATATTATGATGAAATCTTTAATTTAAGACTCTACGTCCTAATTAAAGCAAAAACAATGAATTAAAGCAGATTGTTGTCTATAGTTCGACTATTCGCTTACATTTGCTAAGGTCTAAGGTCTGGACCCTAGACTTTTTCTTTGATTTAACTAAAAAACTTCTGAATAAATTAAAATTTTTTGAAAATATGTAGTTTTTAAGGCTTTTTAGGATATTTAAAAGATTTAAAAGAATCTGAAAAAGTTTATCTTAAGTGCCTGCGGTTTTCCTCAAGCACTACAGACTAAGAGGAATTGCAGGTGACTAGATGTCAAGGTTGCTAGTTTAAGACTGTCTCGGAACTCGGAATTTTGTGCGACTACTTTTTGTTAAATTTTTTTTTTTTTGTCAGTGTAGCATAACGGTGTAATTTTATGTTTTGACATTATAACAAAATTTGTTGCTGATATTTTCCATGGTTAGCGATCTGTTGCTGCCTGTCACAGTTTCTTGTTTCTTTCTTACACACTTCTCCAATCACTTTCCTCCGATTCACTCACTCCAGTAGTAGCATTTTTATCATTCGAAGAAAGTTTCGGATTGTTGATTTCTAATTCTCTGAGATTTTTGTGATTTTCATTTCTTACCGATGCTTATTGCATTAGCGACTAACAACATTTTTTGACATTTCACTCAAACATTAATGCATACATACAAACAAACACACGGTTATATGTCAAATATTTTCCTCCTGCCATATTGCTGCCAGCTTGCCACTGCTACTGCAGCAATACTTGCGAATACCGATATTCGTCGTATGGTGAAAGTGTTTGCAAGCTGTTGTTGCTGCTGATTTTGTTGTTGTTGCTGCTGCTGCTGCTGCTGTTACTGTATATTTATACTGAATGTGAACATCATAATAGCATAAAATATGATACCTTTACAAAAATAATGAGATCGTTTTGATTTTGTTTTCTTTCGCTTCGTTTGCTCGCTCTCCTTATTCCTTACACGTTCCCCGTGACATCATTCCAACAAATATTTATAATAGAAATGTTAGTGAGGTAAGGGTGAGTGGAATGAGTGGGGTGTGTGAGGTGAGTCGTCAGTAAAGAAAGGTGAGGAAAATTGTAATTTGATATTATTGAACTCACACTTACGCAATTTTTAGCGCTAGAAAGCAGCAGTATTCAAGCTTAGGGAAAAAAGATTATTTTACGATTATGCAGCATGTTGTTTTACATTTTCAGCATTAAATTTTTTAATACATATAATGAAATGTCAAACAACAACTATAAAGCGTCCTCAGGGAATTGTAATTGCATTACTCGCAAATGCAGGAAGGTGGTGATTGTGTTTGGGAATGTGTCATAAAGTTGTCAAATTAACAACCTATGAATAGAAATATAAAAAACTACTACAATATATATTTTTCATAAGTATGAAAAGATTTACAGGAATAGCATCTAATTTAATGGCATATTTCTGTATTTTCATTCAAAATGAAAAAATATCTATATTTTCAGAACAAATGATATTCAGCTGTAGAGCTTATTCAATTGAGAGATTTGAAATCTAGTTTCTGGCGTATAAAATATCTCAATAATTATAAATAGGTAGGTGCTCAAGGTTTTTATGTTTTATTTGGCCCAAACTGAAAATTAAAAATAACCCCGAAATTGAGGCATATTTTGAAAAATATATTGAAATAAGGCCAAAATTATTGAAATGAAATATAGCTCCAAAATGTTGAAAAAACACCCCAAAAATAAATGAAAAATATTTATAATATATATTTTTTATAAAAGTCAATAGCTTGTAATAGCTTTGTTCTGGTATTTGGTCCAACTGTAGGAAGAAATTTGGAAATATCTACAAGCAAAATAATTTGAATCACACTTATACTGTACCCAAACTTGGAGTTTTTTTGGAGTTCCATGGAATAATAGTACAAAATTAGTGAAAAGTTTTTACTATTTACTCCAAAAAATACTCTAAGTTAGGGTACCGTTTAAGTAGGATTGCAAACAAATTCGTGTAAAATAATTTGAATCATGTTTAAACTAGACCCAAAGTTCAGGATTTTAGAGTTTGAAGGAATCATAGTAAAAAATTTGCTCAAATTTTTTAATCTTACTCATTTAAACTCTAAAAAATTTAAAATTGAAGTATAATTTAACCCTTCGGAGCAGGGCCGTAGCCAGGATTTTTTTGGGGGGTTTTCATTCGAAGAAAATATTCATAAATAATTTTTATGAAACTGATGTTTAAATAAATAAATTAGATACGATGTTGCATTTGATGGACCCTATCAGTCAAGGGACAAGAGTGGATAAATGCCTTGAAGCTTTAGGAATTGTTCTTTCCGAGTTTTTTTTTTAATCTTAACCTAAAAAAAATGGCCGAAAATTACAAAAAATTCACAGAATAATCAATTTCAATTTTTTCAAATAAATATTATTCAATGTGAATTCCAATGCATTTTTTTAACGTCAAGGACATAAATAAAATAACTCCTTGACTTTCCATTACCCAAAGTTGAAATAATGACCAATAATGCTAAAAATATTCAGAGGCTAAATTTTTCAAATGATTATCAGTTATCAATTATGAGGAACCCGGATGAAGTTGGCATATATTCTCTAAATTTGTGTAGTCACAGCATTAAAAGGGATCTTCCGAGTCGGGGTGCTCTGAGCAATAATGGGTTAAAGAATTAATTACATTTTAAGATTGTCTCCAAAACTTTTGAAGCTGATCCAATAACACTGCCCTGCATGGGTTTGGCGAATAATATGGTTCCTATCTATATACGTAAGTATACCAGTTTGGTACACATCCAACTGTATCTTTAATGTACACATTACCAATGAACAGGTATTTAAACTAACGGAAAAATTCAAGATGACTCAGTTACGTACGAAATTTTGCTAATTGCATTGAGCGTACAGTAATTAAAGTCATTTACAACTTCTATGAAAGTTAAGTTTGAAACTAAAAAATTAAAATGAAAGTGATATAAATAATAACTCAACAATATCGAACGGCTATGGGAATACTATCAGCGAGCCATTTAACACTAACACAGGAGTCAAACAAGGATGCCCACTTTCACCCCTTCTCCTTTGCAATATTGCTTGACAAAGTTATGGCAACCGTATGCTCTCAATGGAGTCCCACATATCAACTCGAGGATTTTGATTTTGCAGACGATATATATCTGTTCTCGCACAAGCTCAGCGACATGCAAGCGAATACTGATCATCTAATCAAAACATCACGCAACGTGGGCCTCGAAACAAAACAAAGTTAGATGGATATGCCTAGTAGAAGGCGCGATTGAGATCGTATGAGGATTTTCAAGGCACGCGCATACTCCGAGTCATCCGCACCCCTCAAAACCTCTTCTTCTATAAACACATTTTCACTTCTCTTATCGCAAGTCACATAACCACCTACGTTTTGCTGATTTGAAGATACAGCCTGAGTTCTGTGTTTCTTCGAATTTGAAGCCTCAGACGCAAAAATGTAGTACTTGTCTAATTTCCGAAAATAATGAAATGGTGCGAGGCCGATTTTCCTACCCTCGTGAACGCATTCGATTTTCATGCATCTTTTTAAATCGCCAATCCTAAAAAGATGTATTTGCAGCGACTTCTTTCTCTTCAACAAAAATAATGGTTGTTTTTTAGGAGACTATGAAAATTAAATCTAGAGGTTAATTTTCAAAGTCATGACTTAAGTTCATGCCAATTTCGTTATTTGAAGTTATATGTAAACAGGTTAATGAACAAATGTAGTCATCACAACAACAATGTATATAGAGACGGGCAAATCAGACGGCCGTTTCGGAATCCGCCACAATTCCTCATCAGTGACCTTAGTGATAGTTCTTAATCTTTCAATAACCTATATAAGCTACTAATATTTGAAATCATAACCCAGAATTACGGATTTGATTCCAAATATCTTCACTGAATAGAGATATTGAAAATAATGTTTGTTTTGTGGCAGCGTTTCAACGCTGCGTGAACATTAAGATTTTGGGACCTCAGTTTCGTCCAAATCATTATCAACCGCACCCTTACTGTGTCCAGCAGCAAAAGTGTTGCATTCGATGTATGAAAAACCCAAATCTTCGACAAGATTACACAAATTCGAAATTCTAAACTTGTCAGGTTATGATTATTTGTCCTCTCTGTCACCTGTTTTTGCCACTTAGGTATGTTGATTATAAAATACGGAAAAACTTACACAACGACAATGGCTTTAAGTTAGCTTTATACTCAAAGTTAGCTTTATACTGAGAAAATTCGCGCCGGCTATCTATAACAAAATTTCTTATTTGTTGGTAACGGAGAGGACACTGAATTTACAATTATTTAAATCCTTATTGCAAGTATTTATAACTTGCTTTTCAAGAAAACAACATCGGCGAAAAAACGTGCATGGTAAACACTATTAAAACATACAAATCTCACTTTACAATCATCAGCTATTATTTTCACGAACTACGCTTGTCAAAACATTAAAAAATGCTCTTCTACGAAACATTACTTAAAAAGTTATTTGGGTTGCTCGTAAAAATTACGGAAACTAATAGATTTATTTGTCATAGGTGATTTTCGTAAACTTGAATGGTGTAACGAACCTTCCTGGTTCCTTTTCTTTTAGTCAGGGTATACTCATCGAGTAACCAGGGTGCGTAAATAATAACTCACGATAGTTCGTTTCGCTTTTCTTTGTTCACTTATTTATTTATATTCTTCATTGTTGTTTTTAATTACACTTGATTATTTTTATTCTTGGTACCTCGTACAGTTTTTGTTTGTTCCTTGTAGCCCCTCAATCGTCCTTCTCGGACGTTCGTTTGCCTTCGTTGGCGCTCGTTTGCCTTCCTTGACGCTGGGTTTGCGTTCGTATGTTTCCTTTGTGTGTGTTCGTGATACGATGGTTAGGTCATTGTCGTTTGTTGTATGGTCCGTGGCAACTTCGTGTGTTCAATTCACCAGGGTACGTGGATACGACCCCCTGATGCCGATTAATACCTCAGCGGAAATCTTAATCTTGACGTAAGGACTTACGCCAAGATCCAATTAATACCTCACGAATGAATAATGTCTTACGAAGAACCTAGCATGCGGACGCTCTGCTGATATAAACTAACGGCTCTTTTGTACTATCCTTCCCTGCGGACGCATCGGTTGGTTTATTGCATATAATCTAGCGAATAGAGGATAATAGAACCACCAAGCTACTACCTTAGACCACGATCTAAGTCTGAGTGTCTTGTTCTATTTAATGCATGTCCTTTTATCCTAATTTTCCTTCTATTGTACGGTTTTGTTCATGTTAATTTTTACATGTCGTACTGTAATATGTATGTATATAATTTACTTCATTTTATATATTCATACATATGCTACATTTTAATTGTGGGGTCAAAATAACTCCAATATTTTGAGTCCTTACAATGGGTACTCTTTAAAATCATGTCTTGCATTTTTCTTTTTTTTAAAGTTCGTAGCCGACTTATCTGGTTTCGATTTGTTTGGAGTGGCCGATGTATATAGTGGAAAAAGTATGTACATAAAATGTTTTTCTGATAGTCCAGATCAAACTAAACGAATCATATTAGAGTCCAGACCGGGAAGCAGACTAAAGATCTCATCAAAACTTAAATCACAAATGACATCGGTTCAAAAATTACACCAAAAAACCACGCTGAAACCAGATCAAACCTCAGTACTTTACTCTGAGAGAAAAATCAGCTAAATGAATTTAACAAAAATTGAAAGCTTTAATCGAAGTTAATGAAAACACTCCACCTTTTCTTTGTGATTCTTTTAATACAATAAACCGATTCATATGCGTATAAACTCTAAACTTGAAAGGAAAAGATAGTGCTTTTTTTCAGTCACTGTTACTAACTGAAATCATTTCTTTTGAATACCTGTGTACAGTATTATAGTAATTTCAGTCATTGAACGAATTGAAATCACTTTAAGAATTTATGGTCAAAACATTTTTTTAACACAAGTTAAGTTGATGTTTTTATCACTTACTCAATAAATATTTGTTATTTTTGAATTGGTTGCAAGTAACTTATGCGTTACTTTGAATATCCTGGTATATTTACGAGCTGGGTCTAGTCTCTCCGATGCAATTCACAGAGATCGTATAAGATCATCCTTTTCTTTTACTTCTGTTACTTATTTGCGAACACTTCTACATATTAGCCAACAGTTAATATAGGCACAGCCTGTCGTTCTAAAGTAAAAGCGTCAAAATTATACCACCTCTAGATATAATTGTGGTATATGTTTTTTAATACTTTCACGTTTATGTTCATATCCTGTACACTTATATTTTTGCACATCTTGTTAATATTTTTCATAAGAATCGATATTTATTTTTTCATTGATTCTTTTGTGTTTATTTGCTTTTCCGAAATTGAAGTTAATATTGAAACTCCGCGTGATATCGCCGGCATGCTGTTGCTGTTGTAAGATGAAATAGGAAGAAAAAAGAAAAAACAAAGTAACAACATAGGTAGAAAAAACTCCAAAACATCTACATACTCACAGTTACCCATACACATGTACCGAGAAACATGGAAATAATGTGAAAAAGTTTTTCCATTTGTCGAGAGAGAACGAAAAATATTTTTTGACGTCTTAATAATAATAACAATAATTCGAAATCGTACACACATATACGTGTGTAATCCTTTTTCTTTACTTTTCGTAATATTTTTTGACAGAATGCTCCTTATGTGTGATAATCCTGTTCGATAAACAAAGTTTTGTTATTAAAATTATGTTATTTTCACTTTTTTTCTCTGCTCTTGTTTGATTGTTTTTTGTTTGCATTTTCTTGAAATAAGATAAAAATTTTCGGAATCTAAGAATTGGATTTTAGGCATAAGAAAGAAATCTCTTCTTTTTTTTCTAATAATTTTATTATACATAATCGAATACTGAAACTTCATAAAACTTTGTGAAAACATTTTTCTGTTGCCACGAGTTGTTCAAGTTTCAAGTTCACACACATTTATTTGGAATAATTACCAATTTTTCAGGAAGTCTTAGCGAGAGATGGATGAAAACTTGATTTTTCTACTAAGTACTGATTAAATTCAACTGAACTCTGACAACGTTAAGAAATAAGGCAATATGAAGTGTCATCTCAAGCTGAAGTAGCATGGTAATGAAATATAAATTTAAGTTCGATATGCTTGGAGCAAAATTTCCCAAAAGGACGTTAAATCTATGGAGGTTTTAAAGAAAATTTATAAACATAGAAGTAATTTTTGTTATTTGTTTCTGAATGAAGTTTCAACCTATTCAAACTATTTCATGTATAATTTTTTCAGAGCAAAGTTCTCAAAGTTTTAGGATTTATCCCTCCTTCTCCCGTGTTTTTCATAATTTTTTTTCCAAAACTATAATATTTTTGTTGTTCCAACGTTATAACTGAGTCAAATGCTGTCAAATGCTCTTCCGGCTACACAGATCATACTTTACCTACATATTTAATATTTGAATTTTCTAAAATGTTAAGGCATTTACTTATGATACAACACTGAATAAAAAAAGACTAAAGAGATTAGCGAGTTTGTGAAGGCATCGCCTTAAAATATCTATCTGCAAATTGAAGTACTAAATTATTTTCATAAACCGATATGATTTTTTGTTATATTTTACTATTTTTTTGCAGTATATTTGATTTGGTATGATTATGTATTTACATTTGTATTTGTTGTTGGATGATGTCAATAACATTGCAAAAACAACGCTTTTGTATGAATGTAAATATGTATAACAATTTATGTATTTATATAACAAAAAAACAACAACAATAAAATAAGTAATTTAATGTATAAATAAATACAAATGAAATGAAAAACGTTGTAAAGGTGTATGCAAGTGTTTGGAGCTACAAATTAATATGCACTACACACACACACATATATGTAAAATATGTATGCAAATTTACCCAGCAAAAAATTATATAAATACTTATAAATCATTCTAGATTTCATTTTCATCAAATAAGTGCATTAAAAAGATTATATACTTTAAATAATAAAATTGGAATTAGTTGTTCGCATTTCAAATTCCAATTTTAAAAGTTAATTTCGCAAAAGCACAACTCTTCATAATAAATTGGGTAAACTATGTGAATGGTCGTCATAAACGAAATGAATCAGTACTGCTTAATTTAAGAATATATTTTGGAACGTATGCATAGAATGCGTAGAACTTTCATAGAAAAGCTAATTCAGTCAATTCAAAAATCAAATCACAGCCAGAACAAAAACCGAATCAAATTCATACCAAAAGCTTTGGTCAAAGTTCAAAAAAAAAAATTTTAAATTCAGATTGTGAGTAAACCAAAAGTAAGATGAAAAACTTGACCAAAAATCAGATTAACTCACATAAAAAATTAGACATGAAGTCATACCTGAAATCAGACCAAAAGTGCAACCAAAATTCTGATCAAATTTTGATCACAAATCAAATCCAAAGACAGAATAAATTCAGGCAACAAAAAAATAACCGAGAACTCAGGCCAAAAAGTCAGATCAAAATTCAGACTAAAATTGAATTTAAAAATCAATTAAATAATTCCAGGCTAAAATTTAAAAAAATTCAAATAAAAAACCAGGCCAAAATTCAGAAAAAAAATAAACCAAAAATTAGAACGACATTCCGACTGAAACTCAAACCAGAATTCAGACCAAAAACTAGACCGAAATTTTAACCAAAACTCAGATCAAAATTCAAGCCAAAAATCAGATCAAATTTAAACCAACAAAATAGATCATACGATATTTCACGCTAAAACTCAAATAAAAAGTCTGACCCAAACTCAAAACTATGACAATCTAATAATTGAGTCAGTTTAATTGACTCTAAAATTTTAGATTTAATGTAATCCAAGTGTACAAAAAAATTTTTATACTGTAGATTTAAAAAAAAAAAAAATTACACAAAAATTTAAATTGTTAAAAAATATTCCAAACTTAAAAAATAAATATGAAATATTTGCATAGTTAAAAATAAAATATTTACGTTTTTATATAGTAGTTTTAACATTTTTGGGGAAGGCCCTCTGTAATCATTCCGGGGACCAGTCACTGGTAATTACTCTTGCCTTCAATTGCTTTTTTTTAATGGTAACTTCATTGCATTGATATTGCGTTCCCAAATAAACTAATCGCTGAGCACTTCTGTTATCCAGCTTGCTGGTGGAGCTTAAGCAGAAACTGCTCAAATTTTGACTTGCTCAGATTACATTTTCTGCAAACGACATATGTGCATAATTTATAATTCTATAAGAGCCCGTTAAATAACATCAATTGCTTGACCTCTGATGCTTGGCTGAATTTCATGGTTCTATAAATTGAAGCATATAATTTATATAAACGGTAATGTAAATTTCTAATTGTTGTAATCTCCATATTCTAAATAAATAATAACATTGTGCGGAAAGTTAAAACAGAGCAGTACTTCTATGCTATGAGGTCCTAAAGTGGTGCTGAGAGTTCTCTTCGTTTTCCATGAGTTTTCAGCGGAACAATGAACGCGTTTCTAAACTACAAAGATTCACAAATTTCGGTATTTTTCTGTGTTTTGTGCTGGATTTGAAATCCGTCACTCGTTTCAAGCCACCAGGCCAGATTTTTGAGATTTCGTTTGTTCGAGGTATTGCTTTGTCACAGCAACTATTTAATAGCTGATCACACAAACCTTTTTCGTTTCAATTGTATTCAAAATGTATTTTTATGATACCAAATCGAAATGTTATTGATTAAAACTCTGCAGTCAGTCCAGAGTATTTTTGGGCATTGAAGGGGCGCAGAAAAGTCATGCAAATTGTTTTGCAACTCGTGTTTGAACCAAGCTTTACAAATGATTTACATTTATATTCAACAGCGTTGGTGAAAGGAAAAGTAACGACTACAGGTAAATTATCGCGGATCTCTTAAGAACTTACCCTATTATCGGCATTCGTATGTCGTTGAAAATCCATTTGCTTCTTTTCTACTTGGGTTTTCTTCCCTTACAGGTTGGGCGATAATAGAGAAGAGTAAGGAGAGCGACTACACCAAGAATCGAGAAAAATTATAGTTTTTGGGATGAGGGTGTGCTCAGCGATTGTTATTGGTCTCTTTTAAGTCAGACGAACCCAACAAGTTACAAACAGCACAGCTTAATCCCATTTCATTTCGGATTTGAGGTATTTTTTCAAATAAAATCACAATTTGTGGTCGAAAATTATCAAAAGTGACCAAAATATTTATTTAAAAATCTGTTCTGTTAAGCAAAAAAGGAACTAATTGAAACCTAAAATTACCTTAAAAGCATTTTTTGGCTGTTAGGCTCCAAAACCGTGTAACCTTGCGTTATGAAAGATAACACTGTTCAACACACAAAAAAATAACAAGGTTCTGAAAGTGGATTCTGATAGAATTCAAGAAAAAAAATTATACGTGTCTCAAAGTTTAGTCTAATTTTCTTTTTACGCGGGCCTAAAGTTTTCTCATTTCCAACAGATTAAGTAGAATAAATCATAGGACAACTTGTTAGTTTTACATCAAAGCTTGTTTGCATGTTCAGCAACTTATAATAGAATTTTCGTGGAATATTTTCTTTCAACATATTAACCCTTTAGTGCCCACCGTTATGGGTCTTTTTTGCCCTTTCCAAAAAAAATTAAATTTTTGATCCATTACGAGGGTCGATAGAGGGTTAATATGTTCCAGAAATATGTATACAAACTTTAGGCCCGTAAACGTAACGTAAACTTTTAATACGTCGAGACACGTATAATTTTTTTTCTCGAAATCTATCAGAATCCACCTTCAGAACCTTGTTATTTTTGAAAAAATTGATTTTTGTCGGACAGTGTAATTTTTAATCTTCGAACTTTTTATTACACAACAACAACATTTTTCATTGCGTCCGAAATAGATCAAATTTGAGCTAAACAAATTTTTCTGCTCTCCATAAAAAAATTTACACCTTAAATAATGATTTAGTATTGTAGAATACTCGGAGCTGACGTAAAATTCGATGAACTAAAACAGCAATTTGATTGAAATGAACTAGTTTGAGCCTCGTTATATTGCCTTGAGTAAAATTTGGATGACCAGTTCGGAATTCATTATTTTTCAATAAATTCTAGAATGAATTGCTTTAGGTAGGCAGTAGTTATAAATTTTTTGCTGAGTTTTCTATGTACACAATTAATATTAAATAAAATATATATTGTAACTACAAATATTTGTAATACTTTTTATAAAATATAAAATTATGTTTGGGTTCAGGGCAAAATAAATGCAGTAGGTGAAAAAAAAACAGGAGAAGGAGAAGGACAATAGGAAAGAGAATAGTTCCGGTGATTCTTTTATCCATTCCTGATATCAATTTTTAAATACATACACATATTGTGTGTCGCTAATTTATGGGCGATACACTATATATATATATTCCATATAAATGTTATATGTAAATACATACATATATATTTATATACATATGTTTATATGTATGTAAGCGGCATTGTATCACACGTGTATGTAGCAACTGATATTATTTACGATTTAATTTATTAACACGTGACTGCATTATGTGAATTGGTTGATTTATTTAATTTTTACCATATTATTAAAAATCATATAATAAATTTCATGCATAATGAATTGACGTTTGATTTAAATAATTAATAGTTAATTGGCCTTTTTGTTGTTTGTGTGGTGTGTTTTTTTTTTTTTTTTTTGTCTTTTTTTTGCTTTGATATTGCGCGAAGGTGAGAATGATGCTTTATTTTTCCATTCTAATGAATGTAATTTATTTTTTTTTTTTTTAAAGTTATATGATAATCAAGAAACAAAAGGATCAAATTAGAATTAATGAACAGTTTATTTATTTGTATGTGGTATGCATAGATGTATAAGTAACAATTATGCATAGTAATCCTTTCGAATTACTGTACATAATTAAAAATGCATTGACAAACACTGTGCAATAGAAAAACACCCTATGAGAATTTGAAAAGTATTTTAGATTAATTTTTTTTTTTAAAATCCAATACTTATGGTATTTTATAGTAGGGCATTAAATATCCCAACTTTCCTTCAACGGTTTTATAGTAGTTTAGAGTCGCTGATCACGACTGTGTACTCAATTTCTCTATCATCTCTAGTTCTCCCACCATATGAAATCGGACAATGGGGTCTTCATGTGCTATTAAGAAATTTGTTTATTTTAACAGATACGAATTTGATGTCTGGTGCAAAGTTGTTAGGCTTAAAGAGATAAACAATTTTCGTATATCAAAAAATTGTGGGGTATCCTAGAATAGAACATCGGAATGAGGTATAATACTTATTCCCTAGAATAATGCAAACGCCGAGTTTCTTGCATTAGAACCAAGCCACTCACTCTCCGTAAGTAAGTAATGGAATCGTTTGTTGTGGTAATTACTTTCGAAAAGCAAATACTTGTATTACAGACCAGTCTCTTAATCCCATGTTGAGCTACCAAAATTACAAAAAAAATATATTCAATTGATTTAAAAAAGAAAAATTTCGCGCATAAGGCAAAAGTTGAAATTTTGTTGCACTGTGTAATATAATTGAAATGATATATGTGTTATTTGACTATTAAATACATTGTCCAACAGCATTTTTGCAACAGAATAGCCACCCTGTAATCCTGAAAGGGAATGTTGTACATATAGACCATTTTTGTAAAACAAACTTATAGTCCAGCACGTCTCAGTTTTTTTTTTTAGAGTGGGTCAAAGTTTTCTTATTTTGGTCGAAGGGAACTGAATACTAAGTGCAAAAAGTGTTATAAATTGATGTCTGAGGAAAATCTTATTGGCAAAGTCGTATGGTAGAATTTTACAAAGGTCATTTCTGTAGAACATTTTAACCCTTTAGTTCCTCTTTTTATGGGACAATTTTACACTTTTTTTGATGAAAACCCGAAAAGTCCTTTCAAAAGAGACATAAGCGTTTTACAAAAATGGTCTACACAACATTCCTTTTCAGGATTATAGAGTGGCTATTCTGTTGCAACCAAAAAGTCTTAATTTGTTGGACTGTGATATTAAAGTGCCTTACGAAAAAAAGTTGTTGTTGTACACTTCTGAAAGGGGACCTCTATTAAGGAGTGAGATCGAAAAAATCTTAACATATATAAAATTCAATAATTTTTAAACGGTTTGATTTTTTTTTATTTAATTGATAATGTTTTACAAATTACAGAAAAATGTAACTTTTATAGTTCTAACCACTATTTACGAACTCGTGGACCTTTTTTGGTAAGCCTTCCATTAGAGATTTGATAGCTGCTTCAGACACCTTTTTGGAACAGTTTGCCCATCTCCTTTTCAAATCTTCGATATTTTGGGATACCTTTTTTGTGCTCTTTAAGTTTTTTTTCACAAGAGCCCAATATCTCTCCACTGGTCTTAGCTCCGGACAATTTGGAGGATTGGCTTCTCTTGGTACAAAAACTATGTTATTACTTTGGTACCACTCCAGAGCTTTCTTGCCGTAGAGACATGATGTCAAATCGGGCCAAAAATATGTGGACACATTGTGCTCTCTTATGAAAGGAAGAAGTCTTTTTTTTTTAATTTTTTTGATATATATTTCGGTATTTATAGAGCCCACTGTAACAAATGACTTGCTTCTTTTGCCGCCAAATTTTTAGGAAATTTTGCCTGCTTTTGGATTCTAAATTGTTCTTCGACATTTCCTCGAGCATCAGCAACATAAAAATTTTGACCCGGAAGCTGCGTAAAATCTGCCAGTACATACGTTTCGTCGTCCATTATACAACATGAATATTTCTGTATGAAATCCTATTTTAATTTCCGAGCCCCACTTTGGGAGTCTAAATTTTTTGCAGCATTCCTGTCTGGAACTTTTTGGACTTTGTATGTTTTCAAACCTGCATTGGCTTTAACTTTTCGCACCAAATAGTCAGAGCATTGGGCTAACCGGGCAGCTTTTCTACCAGATGTGTTTGGAGGTCTTTTCAATATGCTTTCTATTTTCTTGGCTTTTCCAATATCATGTGGTCCTTGTTTTCTTCCCGAACTAGGTTTCCTAACGATGGTCAAATCCTCCTGAAACTGTTTATTAACATTGGAAACAGTTTGACGGCAGACCTTCAATTCTTTGGCCAATTTTTTGTAGGACCAATTTGGAGTTTTTTTTAATTTTTATAATTTTAAGACGTACTTCTTTTTCCTCACTCATTTTGATAAAACTCACAATAAATCAACATGTTTGTCATTAAAAATAACAACTGACATATTTTTCAAAGATAACTAGATCTAAGAAATTTTTAAATTTTACACCCAAAAAAAAATATTAGGTAAAACGTGTGTTAAGATTTTTTCAATCTCACTCCTTAATTTTATGATGATTCCCAAACTATTTCAACACTAGCGAATACCGTTCGTGAGCCAAAGTATTATGTGTAAATTGGTATGAAACTCTTTAGGTTTCGGCTCAATAAATTGCCAGACTTTTGTCTATAGAACGAATGACTGTGTAGTCCTGCTATTTTTGACTTAACGACTACAGATGCCAATATGTTCACCATATTTCCTTTACACATTTTATGATATTTGGATTCGTTGATCCGTGAATAAGCAGTCCAAAAATAATAGTCTTGAGCATTTGTTGAGTTTTCGTCTGGGTGGAAACGGGTGGTTTTTGTTGTTGTAGTGCAACTTGCGTTCGGGAGATGGCTTTAATAGCAAAAGTAAGTCTGGCTGTTTCGTTGAATGTTTTCATAATTATTATTATCTGTATCTAGTCGATGTTATTTTCTTTTATAATCAAAATTATATTACACAGAACTGTGTAATTTTATGTTTGTTTCAAACTCAAGACCCAATCTTCCTATGAAACTTATCTAAATCTAACAGAGACAATTTTCAGTTTAAACTATAGTTTATCGAATTTAAAACAAACAACATCCAAATTTCTTATCCCGAGATAGTTCAGAGTCCCGAGAAGAATCGAAAGTCAATAGATTTGCATACATAGTAAAAATTTATTACTTATTTATTAGTTATCTTTTAACGTCAGCTGCAGTATATATCTCCAGTAATGCAAAATTACTACAATTTCACAAACATTTCAATGTAATAAAACAAATATGTGACATTAGAGCAAATCTTAAATCAAATACAGAGATTTATGTTCTTAGCGAACACAATTTTCCTAATTCAATTAAATATTTCCATGCATATTTTGTGCACTTGGCTACAATAATCTAACAAACAAAAAAAGAAAAAAAAAAGTGAAGTATGTAATGAATTATTACATTCAACTATAACTGCAACGAGTAATACAACACCACAAAGTTGTTTGTTGTTGCAACACAAAATTTCCGAATTCAAAATCTAATTGGTTAATATTAATTTACTACATATTATAATTAAAATGTAACAATTCAATTGATAAAGTGCGATTTTGACAAACTGATGGCAAAAGATGATACAAACAAACACAAATATACAGTTGCATAAGCCCAGTTGCATAAATAATGAGTACTCCTTAAAAGATTAATGATTTCATTACTCCAAAAGGAGGAATAAACGAGCAACTCCAATACAGTAACAAAGTTATTGGATTTCACTAACACAATTTCATAATTTTATATGGTCCATTCTTAGAAATAATGATAAACAAAGACAGCCTGATTGAGCAGTTCAAATTTGTATATCTTACTCTCTCTTGCCTAGTTAACACTTTAGGGTTAGGTAGGGTATAAACTGTCCCAGCTTTTCCATATTTTTTTATGCATGGTGTGTTATACTTTAACCCACCTCGATAAGTTGAAATAACTTATAGTTACACAGTTTAATATTTTATTTACAGTTTCTCATTCGGCTGGCAATGATATAAATCAAAAAAATTCTGTGCAACTGGTGTTTTTATTTTCTTTAAAACCGTGTGCTTCAAAGAGTTAAAAAACAGTAACTAGTACTGGAAATATTGCAAGAGTAAAACGAATAAAATTCAACGAAAATAAAATTGCTTGTGTGGCTCAGTTGGTAAGCGCATAGTTTACTGATTGCGATGCAAATTTTTCAGCCACAGGTTCGAGTATGGAAAAAGGCAACTCAAGAAAATAATAAAATTATAAAACGATAATAGTAAATAAATAAAAAATAAAAAAGAATGAACAAAAATGAAAATAACATTATAATTAAAAAAAAAAATTAATAAAATAAAAATTTTGTGGGCTGCGTTCTTACTGGTGTTTTAGACAACTAGTCCATGGCAGCCACTATTTTGGAGTTTTGTTTTTCTATTGGATACAAGTGAGCTCATGCTCGAAATCGTGTCCTCCTTTATTACTCCTTTTGGAGGCTAAAACGAGTATTCCATGCCTTAGGACGTGCAATGTTAAAAAGGATTACAAAATGCAAGAGCTCTGGAGCAATTGGCAGTAATCGATTGCTCGCTTTGGAGCACTCAATGATTACTCCTACGATCATCCAAAGTTCAACTGGGAGCAGACAAAAACACACAAACACACACTTACACATAGAGAGAGCAACAACAGACAAAAGCAGCTTACAGATTTGATGATGCAAGAAGTTGTTAAATTCCTTAATTAAATCCAAATGTAAAACTGTTAACAAAAATACATTAAATATTTATACAGTTATTAATAGTTGTTGTTATAAACATTTTTCGTTGAGTATAAGACGTATTTGAACTATGTAGAATCGTCTTTCATTACAGTGAAAAAGTAAATCAAAACCACAATATCAAAGATACTTGTACCGTGCTCTCTGTGCCTGTGTTCAAATAGATACAAATACAAATTATCCACTGTAATGTAAGAAGTAAATGAAAGGGAATAACTAGTAAGAAGGGGAAGAAAGGTAAGGATGCAGGAGATGCAAGTGAACGAATAAGCGTATATAGCGTAATCAAGTGCTTCTTACTGATGTTGCTGCTGCTGCTGCTTTGCTAAAATGGTATTTGAATTTGCTTTTAATTTACTTAAGATGCTATACTTACATATACGTTAAGATGAATATGTTAATGCTACACACACATCCACACATAATTTCATTAAAATTTAAATGACCTTTATATATGTACAACTAAATATATCTATAGTATATGCTGCAGCTACTACAAATCTATGCGATATTTCAAATTACTACAGAAAATTGCCTCTAATTTTGTATTTAAATATGACTTTATTGCACAAAGCTAAAATTCATTCATGAAGAATCAAATATGAACGCAAATGACTTTCCCTATTAACACAATCAGTTATTGTATGAACCAACAAACAAACAAACAACACACACTTACATACCTATAAACTCCATCTATACAGTAACTCACAAAAGTGGTCACAAAACCAGCCACAAATCTTACAAAACCGAAAAGCAATGGTGCTGAGAAGTTGCTATTTATTTGCATAGGGAACAAACATTTCTGTTCCAGAATCTATCATAATCAGAGCTGGATCCAGAGAGGGGTTATATGAGGGTTGCTGCCAAATGTATGATTGCTTATTATATTTAAAAATTTTGTATGTATTCCAACATTAAATCTGAAATTTCAGAGTCAGTTTAAAGATATTATACTTTTGGAGAGCTTACTAATAGTTTATGGTCTGCTTGGATCTGGTTTTTCATCTCATTTGGATCTGATTTCGGTTTGAATTTTGAACTGAATTCTGGTCTGAATTTGGATTTCTTTTGGTATGTTTGGGTTTGAATTTAGATCTTAAATTTGGCCTTCTTTTGGTCCGATTTTTTATTTGATTTTGGGTTTGGATTTTCATTGCAGCTCCGATCTGTTTTTGGTTTGAATTTTAATCTGAGTTTTAGCCAAAGTTTTGGTCTCAGTTAGATCAGTTTTTAGTCTCAATCTCGGTCAAAGTTTTGCTTCTAAGTTTGGTCTGAATTTAGTTTCTTTTTGGTATGAGTTTTGGTCTTCTTCTTTTGACTTAATTTTGGTTTGAATATTTTATTTTTTTGGTCTGACTGTTATTTTGTTGGTTTAAATTGTGTGAGAATGATCATTTTTAGATTTCATTTTTGTTTTTTTTTAATTTAGTGTGATTTTTGGTCTGAATTTTTTCTTCAGTTAAGTTTTGGGCAGAATTTTGGTTTAAGTTTTTTTTTAAACATGGTCAGTTTTTTTCTCTGAATATCGATCTGATTTTTGTTTTTATTTTTTGGACTGAGTTTTTGTCCCTTTTTGCATAAAAAATTCAATAAAGATCTATATGCAACTTGAAGATGCTATCCGATTAAAAAAAAATCCTTTATATTTATCAAGTCGAGTAGCGATATTCATTTAAAGTTTTCTCATTTTCATGGTTGTTTACATTTCGTTCCAAAAATTTCTTGCATCCATCAAAACTTTTGTGAGTCACTGTACTTGTCTGTACATATGTATGTATGTATGTATGCTTTAGATAAGATACATTTGAGTGTTTCTTTGCTATAGCCATTTGAATGCATATTGTTCAATATTTCATACTTATATTCATGCAAACAAACATACACTATTTAACAAATTATGTATCTCTGAATACTACTTATATATGTAGAGATAGGTAAGAATTGCTACTTGAGCATTGCTCGCTTATAAAATTTTCTTGGCATTTTTGAGCGCTCCTAGAGTCTCATCAATAGCGTATATATGTATGTATGCAGCCAGGTAGATAGGTAGCACTTAAGTACTCAATTTCAAAGCTACTTTTCCTATTAACTACACAAGTTTTACCACACGCTCTTTCGCTCACTCGCTACATTTCTGTTATATTACAAGTAGGGTCCAGTAGTAGTAGTAGCAGTTTGAATTCGTTGTCAGGTGGATACAAATTGAAACTGTAATCAGCTTCTATGTTATGTGAGTGGATGTCTGTGTGAGTGTGTGTGTGTCGAAAATCTTGTTGTTGGCATCTGGATACATTCGTATACGTATTTAATTGTCCAATTGCGCATGAGTTGAGTTCAATTTAGCTGCACTTGAAATGATTTCAATTGAATGAATACAAAAATCTTCTTTTTTGCTTCGTTGAATATACTTTACTTTACAATTTTCTTTAGTTAAGTTTTTGTCTATAGTTCTTGCATACGTATGTTTGTGTATATATTTTATTTTAATATTAAATATTCATATTTAATTAATGATTTGGAAAATACTGGTATGTATATTTGAGATATTGACCTTTTTTGAAGAGAGCTTGTTCTTCGTCTTAGTGCAAAAGTTTATTATTTCTTCATTTGTGAATAACAATTTTGTTTGAAATTTTATAAAGCACTTTGGTTGAAATTACAAAAAATCCTTCCTGATTTTGATGAGGTGATATATTAAAAAGTAGCAGGAAGATTCCATGCCCTTCCGTGGATTCCCGTGGATTTCTTTCGCTCGTCGAATTAAATATTTTTCGTTGTAACAAAAAAATGTTTTTATCAGCAAAAAAATGTTAGAATTGGTTTAGTAGATTCTGTATGGCTGGTGACTCGCCCACTTGTTGAATAGTCCATTCACAGTGCAGTGAATAATTTTTTTATACGGTATGTCATCTTAAACTATTGCCACGCTCATTTCATGCACTAAGAGATCGATTTTTATGGAATGGATGGGTTTGCAAGGTAGAAATTTTATTTATTGGGAGTATGAATGTATAAACTCGTAATTGTGACTAACTTCATATCTATCATACGCGCCATTTTTTTGACATTGACAGCTATTCTTTCTCGAAGAGCGCCAAAAATACTATAAGAATTGATCTGTCAAATAATTTTCATAATTTTACAAAAGTGTTTTACTATAGCTGAAAATGTCGAGTATTTGGTGGGATATGAAAGGTGTCGTGCATTTTGAGCTGTTGAAACCGAATGAAACGATCACTGGCGACCGCTACCGACTACAATTGATGCGTTTGAGCCGAGCATTAAAGGATATGAGGCCAGAATATGAGAATAGACTCGACGAAGTTATTCTTCAGCACGACAATGCTCGGACATACTTGGAAACGCTGAAATGGGAAGTGCTTCCCCACCCGCCGTATTCTCCAGACATTGCTCCTTCTGATTACCACTTGTTCCGATCGATGACACATGGCCTGGGTGAACAGCACTTCCGTTCTTTCGAAGAACTCAAAAAATGGGTCGATTCGTGGAAAACCTCAAAAGATGAGGAGTTCTTTCGACGCGGAATCCATATGCTACCAGAAAGATGGGAAAAGGTTGTGGCTAACGATGGACAATACTTTAAAGAATAAATTTATAATCACTTTTTTACAATAAATGTCCAAATTACGAAAAAAATACGAGTTTATACATTCATACTCCCAATATAATATTTTTTTTTGCCAATTACGAACGCCTCGCATTACATACAGCGTCACGTATTAGTTTAATCACTGTTGAGCAAACTCGCAATCGCCTTTGATCGATTGAGTGCCCAACTGGCTGACGAATGGTCAAGTAGCAATGGAAATTGCGAAAAAAAATCTCAGATTCTTTATCATTCATCGGAAGTTTTTTTTTTCCTTTTTGCAACATATTTTCAAATAGAAATAGAAAAAAACGCAGTATTAATCGTAAAATTTTAGCGAAATCTGGGATCGAATCGTTTCTTTCGAGAACGTTAAACACAGAAATGCTTAGGTACATAAAACTCAATTATACGTGACGAGTTGTACATTTATGTAATAGATGATTCGACCCCATAAGTTGTCTAAAATTGTTAAATTTAACAGTTTTTACCTCGGCAAACTTTCAGAAATTAAACGGAAAAATCTCTTTCTATATAAGGTTATTGCAGATCTCGGGGAGTTTTCGAATAGTCCTTTTATTTTTTTTTTGATTTTCGAGCTACAATTCAATGTATTTCATCCCATACCTAGAGGGATGTGGAACAGTATAATATCACTAAAATTTAATATCTTTTATATGCGGAATCGCACGAATAATAGCAGTCAGGGCCGTAGCCAGAAAATTTTTTTGAGGGGGCGGGGGAGTTTTCATTCGAAGAAAATATTCATAAAAATTTTTTATCAAACTGATTTTTAAATACAATAAATTAAATCGATGATACAATTGATGGACCCTACAAAATTAAAATTTTTGGAAAAATTTTCCGATTTTTTTTAATCTTAACCTAAAAAAAATGGCCAAAGTGACAAAAAATTCCCAGAATAATCAAATTAAATTTTTTCAAATAAATATTATTCAATGTGCATTCTAGTGCATTTTTTTATGGTGAGGGCCATAATTTCATTAACTCCCACTACTGATGATGTACCCAACCTCAAAAAAATTACCAAAAATAGTAGAGGCCCATTTTTTTCTAATGATCATCATTGAGAATTTGAGCCATTATCAAAGATAAGGAACCCGGATGAGGTTGGCTTATATTCCCTAAATTCGTTAAGTGACAGCATTGAAAGAGATCTTTCTAGTCGTGGTGCTCTGAGCAATAATGCGTTAAAAAATTAATTTTAAGATGGGTTTTGCTAATAAGATGTAGTTTTTGCCAAAGAATTTTTCACGTTGAACACGAATCTGAGGTCAAAAACTTCCCATCACGTCACGTTTGGGGAAAAAATGGGGTTCAAGAGGGTCTTATTTTACAAGGATCCGATAATTTTTTCTATTTCTATTAATTTTTAAACTTTTCAAACTAATTCTGGACGAAATCTTAAATCAAAAACAGTTACTGACACAGAAAAACTATGTAGGCAGGAGTGCTCAGTATCACCTTCTCTTTTTGAATCTGTAGTCAAACCTCATGTCGAAGAAAACAAATCGGATTTGATCGCATAGTGTAACCAAGATTTCAAATTTATTTTTTGTATTTGACTTTTTAGAAAAAAAAACCGATGGAAGTAAAAAATATCGTTAAATAGATTTTATTTTGACTTTTTTTCCATCCATTGGCAATTAATCTCAAAAATTAGAAAAATTTTTCCACATTTCGCGGGGGGGCGGGAGTGTCAGAACCCCCAAAACACGCCGCCCCCCCCCCCTAAATACGGCCTTGTAGTGTGCGGCTAGCAGTAGTGTGTAGCAAGAGTGTGAGTTAGTTAGTTTCCGTCCGAATATTCGATTTCGGTTTCGACTATTCGGCCTAAAAGAGCATCTTTGGCTTCATCAAAAAATGGCTAAAATTTTTTTTACCGAAGCCGAAGATTATAAGCACTTAATTTTATTATAAATTTTACTACAGATTGGCAGTGAAAACTTCTTATTTAGAATTAAATAAAATATACACCCTGCAGTTTCTGTGTTATATTTTCTTCGTTTGCTTGTTCATTTTTACGTTTGAAGTAGCTCGCAAATGTACAACCTAATTGTTAGAGAAGGCGATATTTTTCATTACTGGGACACCATTTCTTTTTGTTTTGAAAAGAAACGTCTGGTGCGATGTGTCGAAAAAATCTAAAATTTCGATTTAATTGCATACTTTAAGGCGAACAAATTTTTAATTATTCTCGAGTTGTTAATAAATATATGTCAAAAATAAAGAGCTAGTAAATTCACAAAAAATTTGCAAAAAAATTTGCAACGGTTACTTAGTGCTACTGGTCAGCTTTATGTTTGTTGTTTAGTTCCTTTCATCCCTTGTGAGGCATAGGGCGCCAATCACGACTGCTCGCTATCTGGTATGATTTTCTGCAGTTCGCTTCAGCTCACTTCCCATTCCGATTGAGTTAGCTTTGGATTCGCCAGTTCTGCGCCATATCAGCTTGGGATGGCATATCTTCTGCCTGTCTGTAGTTTACACTACATGGCGTATTTTGCGGTGTTGTTGTCGTCCCGCCTTAAAGTGTGGGTGATAAGCTGCGATTTTCTGCGAAGACAGTGATAAAAGTCTGAAACCTGCGAGTACCAATGACTGTCACCCGCTATGTACAGCAACCGTAAATCAGGACAGATTCGACGTTCGATCGAAAAATTCGGAATTTTGGTGCTGATGATAATACATTGCTGTTCCTGCTGCTACCTTCACTTTACTACCTAAGTAGAAGCTATCAACCTGCTTTACTGATTTGTTCGTGATACTAAGGTAGCACTACTACTGCTACTATTGCATGCTACACTCAGTAACTACTTTGGTTTTGTTTAGGTCCACTTTGTTTGTCTCTGCTTCCGTTTTGTGTGCCGTCTGCTTCCCTTTTGTGTGCCGTCTGCTATAGATCCAAAACCCGGTGCACTAGTAAGCATACATCATCGGCGTAGTGGAGATGACACAGCTGCTGTATAGCACGTGGCACTTTTTGCCTCATACTCCGCCTTTATTATAGCTATTTGCTTCGATGGGATACCCCTGTTATTCAAAATGCGCCAGATGAAGTCGCGACTTTGACCTAAAAATTGCCTTCATTCAGTCACAAGTGTGAGCTCCTTATAATAACGTCAACGAGGAAGAAACTTCTGCTTACTAGACTCATACTTCTTTATCTATTTGCTATGCTATGAATTTTTGGTCCACATCGAATTCAACCCGAAATTCATTTAAAAAAACTATGAAATCACGATCGAATCTTTCACATATTCGAAATGATAAGAAAATTTAAGGAGATTGCGCGAAACCGAGCTTAAGTTCTTAGTGTTGGAACCCCATTTCTTGTTACAGTTTTTCATGACTTTTTTGCTTCTAAGGGCCTGAACTTTCATGGCCATTGGAGATCCTGTAGCTCTCAACAGTTGAAGTATTTAAGTATTAACTCTTCACTTAACCCTTTCTGGACCGTAAAGAAACCTGAGGCGATAAAATAAAATCGAGTTCGGATTCATATTTTCTGAGCCCAACTTCGTTGTAGAAAATTCTTACAAACTTTGTTTTCATTGAGGGCTATAAAGACACCCCTGACCCATAACACAACTTAAATTTCCTTAGAAAATGAATACAAAGTAACCAGCTACGCTGTCCGGCTACAAAATGTTAAGTTCGGGGGTGGCTGAACTTGTTATACAGTAGGCACAGTCTAAAAAAGACATATGTTTGCATTTAATGGTAGGTGAGCGTAGTTACGGCCATGAAGTCTTTAATTTCTCATGATAATACTATACCAAAACTTGTTGATTTGCACCAATATTTCCATTTTTATTATTCGTTAAATTAATCTAGACCATAGATTTCTCTAGGAGGAAGTTTTAAATATTCTTCTAACGTACAAAATGTATGAAATTGTCATCAGGAGCGGTGCTTAACCCCAAAGAAGAAGACTTCAGATTGAAGATTTCCCTTGTATGGGAGATAAGCGTGACTATTCCTTAAAATTGATAATTTTACCAAGAGTTCTTCTTAATGTTATATCAAAAGTGGTACCGAATTTGAAATATTATATGAAATGAAGGCATCGAAAGGGTTAATTTTTTAAATTTAGGTTAGGTTAGGTTGGAGTGGCTGTCGAGAGACACACTTAGGCCTGAACGGCCCATTGTGATACCACATACCGAATTTGAAATATTATATGAAATGAAGGCATCGAAAGGGTTAATTTTTTAAATTTAACTTCCTAAAAATTTTATGAGAAGGTATTTAACCCATAAAGGGCGAGCTGGAACCAAAATAGATAGATCAAGAAAGTAATTCGAGAAAAAATTTGTTTTGAACCTCGCTCAGGAACGGTTCAGCGACAAGGCGCCATATGGAACCGCTACGCATTAATGGGTTAATGAATTAAAATTATTTATAGGTACAAAAATTTACTCAAAATGATAACGAGTATTCACAAACTAGAGCGTTAAGTCTGATGGCAAACATATTTACGATTACATTTCTATTTTAATATCATGCAATACTTTTTAAAATATAATTTTATATTTGTTTCGAAGCAATTTTTAATTGCAATATCGGAAATTCTTATTGGAAATTGTACACTCAGACACTTGCTGCTACTTTGCTGTTACTTTTTTCTTCATCTATTAGTGTGTACTTATAAAAAAGTTTAATTGTAAAATGTGGCGACACTATAGCTTAAGGACAATACATTCATTCACACATACATACAGTTCAAATAATCACCATCACTTTACCAACGCCCTAATGCTGCCGACCACTTCACCATCGTATAAGATGTAAGGAGGTATGTATGTATGTATGTGTGTGTGTGTTATTGCAATGCAACCAACCTACATAGCATTCGCTCTCCGTACGTACAGCTCAAAATGGAACGTGATGCTGCAAATGTTTGCCAAGCTTAACTCAAGTGTTAAATACCAGCAGCAGATGGCGTTCCCATTCTACTGCTTCTTCACATCTTGGTTTACTTTATACATATACACACACACATATACAAATATGCACATACACTACGAAGGACACTAAAGTGAAGTAGTCCTTTTAATAGCGGTATGAGCTACATACATACATTTTCTAATGGCCAGTTCGATTTGTTGTTATTGTTGGAGCTTTTGCTGTTGCTGTTATACTTTGATATCTTTTCGTTTTCATTGAGCTTGTTGCTGTTGTTTTATATTGGTTTTAGTGTTTGCTGTTGTTGTAAGCGTTACGATACCAAAGTTTACTTAAAAGCAATTTGAGTTATAGAGCCCCGTGCTGTCCAATGTTTATGGAATTTGGTTTCCGTTTTTTTTTTGTGTTTTGCTCTCCTTAATTTAGCTTCATTTTGCATTTTGTTGTTGTTGCAAGTATTTGTTTGCTTTTTTTTGGCATTGCCACAGTTTGCGTTCAATCCAGTCGTCGCTTCTCAAATACACGATTTAAACCAGTGCCAGTCATCCTACTGCACGAATGTGCGTATGTATGCGTGCATCCTCAATTCGTACCCCAAACCAAATTCTTTCATTCTCACTTTTAAATATTTGATAAAATTTATATTTGCTTTTAAAATTTTCTCTGCAGATGAAAACGAATTGCCTTGTAAAAATTTGTAAAATTGTAATATTGAAAATTTACTGATTTATTATTAATGCAAATTTAATTTTTATTTATTCACCGATTTGTGAACTCATGTTGAAACATTTTTACGTTCTTGTGTTTTGAGGTATTTGTATGCAAGTGAAATTCAATGGAAATGTAAAGAAAATTTTAAATGTTAATTTCTTTTTGCTTTTTCAATATTTTCACTTATCAAGTTAGCATACAGGAAATTTTAATGTATTTTGAACAGGTGTAACCTTTACAGTATAGCCTCGATATTATTTACTATCATGTATACAGAGCATGTTTTTCTTTCCTGAACAATTCATATTTAAAAATGTACCGATACCCTCTGAATGGACAACGACTGAAGCCCCCGTTGGGTTCCAGCTTCTTGGCATCTCCGAAAGTTGTGAAGTTATCAAACTCTACTCTGAGAAAAGTACGGCCCACGAATTTCCCGACTTAAAATCATGCTCAATCAAAAGGGAAATGCATTTAAATTAGGGGAAATTATCCGAAAACTACTGTGTATTTACTCACTTTGTAAGAAATTTTAGGATGTTTGATGAAAATGGAGACGGAAAATGTAAATTTTACTTACCGGAAGAAATTCCACCGCCAATACAGCAAGAAATATTTAATTTTCTACAGATTTTGACGTTAACTGAAACCAGCGGAATTTTTTATGAATGCCAAAATGTATATGGAGTGACTATTTCTAAGTGATTTCAAAAATTCCAGCCCGAATTTGTTTGTATGGAGAACGACCCTAATGAAGGCCACCCGAAATTTTCGTCCGACAATACGATGGGCTAACAAAAGTTCGCTTAGGCAACACTGAATAAATAAATTTGACAAATCAAAAAATATCAGACGATTTGGCATATTTTAACTTTCATTGCAAACAGTTAACATGGAGACCAGAAAACACAAAGCTACTGACAAAGAGTCGGTAGTAAGTCCACCGCCATCACAGCAAGAGATTTCGGCGTAATGTCAAGCATGTGGAAATATTTAATGAGCCCTAAATAGCATATGGAGAGAATGCACTATCACTAATGACCTTCTCGAAGTAGTTTCGGTTGGAGATTCCAAACCCGACATTTTTCTAGGGAGGACAAGTCTCGTGAAGGTCGCCCAAAATCTTCCACTGTTGAGGTAAAACTGACTCTGGTGAAGTCCAAAATTTACGAAGAACCAATATTGACCCAGGAAATGATTGCTGAAGAACCGGGCTTGAATGCCATGGTTGTATAGTGAATATTTAGGGATCATATTGTATACACGAAGAAATCAGTACGATGGGTTGCTCGAATTTTAGCTAATGCTTAAAAAGATACGCGTGTGCGTTTTTTACAATATTTTCTTGAAAAGTTTAGAGTCCAGCACATTCAATAAATTAAAATCGAGACTTTCAATAAAATTAAAATAGGTGATGAAGCTTAGTTCTTCAAGTATAACTCAGAAACCAAGCAACAGTCAATGATATGAAGCCCAGAAGGTGCTAATCCACCCAGTAAAACCAAACAGCAGAAGTCTTAGGCAGACGTAATGATGCCAATTTTTATCACCCTAGAAAAAATTGTAGCTACTATTCCTCTGAAAACTGAACAGGCGGTAACTGCTAGATGGTATACCTAAATCTGCTTATCACAAGTTTTCAAAAACTTGTTGGAAAACCCGAAAAAGCTACTTTTTGCAACACAATAATGCCTTAGCTCACACTGATAAAAAAAAAACAAATAACTTTATTGCTCTCTAAGGGATTGAAGAAATTCGTCCAACACCATTTCCAAACATAAAAAAATTTTTTGGAGGAAATGCTTTTTCAATAAGGAGATAATTAATGCAGTTAATGTCGAAATTGCAAACCTAAAAAAAAAAACGAATGGAGGGACTGTTTTTCGAAGTGAATCTATCTGTTTCAAAAATGTGTATAAATTAATGGCGATTATGTCAAAAAATTTAAAAACGATGAAGATTAAAGTTATGAAATTAAAATTGTTTTTAGCTTTTTCCTTGGAGCCACCTAAGCGAGCTTTTGTTAGTCCCTCCGTACACATGAAGACATGGTGAAAGCTAAAACTGACGAAGATACAATATGGGACGTTGCGAAAGTGCGGATTGCGGAAGTTTGACACCTTTCTACCTTTAAATTCGTAGGAAGAATCCAAAATATTTTCATTATTTTTCAATGAGATTGTAATATTTTGACAGTTAAACTATTTCGCATCTCCAATATTTGCATTGAATGCTCACATCTTAGTGCCTTAAGTCGCACTTTCGCACTTTTGCATCAACGCGTGAATACCCATAATATTGACCTAGAAAATGCCAGCTTATAAACTGCATTGAAAAACTATTGCTATGCTTCGAAAATTAGAAAATCGTCTGGGATGCACGAAGAAATTTGCTCAATTGGCCCCACAAATTTTGAATGACGGTCAAAAAGGAACATGTGTTCGTTTCGCTCAATATTTCCAATAATTTGTGATGACAATCTGTAATAACATCGTAACTAATGATGAAGCTTAGCTGTACATATACATAAGGCCAGCGAACCAAACAGTTCACTATGGTATGAAATCTAAAAATCCACATCCCCCCATTAAAGGAAGACAACAAAAATAATGATTCACCAGGACACAAATTTTAGCTTTTTTCCTTCTGGTCTTCACCGCAGCGTAGTGGCAAGTGTGTTGGATTCTGCTACTTAGGGTGCCCGGTTTCGATGCTGGGTATGGTAAAAAATAGGCTAGCAATATAGCAATGATAGGCTGCTCCGAATCACTGTTATAAACAATAGCAGCTAAACTGCAGGAGATTTTAACAAGATCACTTACACTTTGGTTAGGTTAGAGTGGCTGTCGAAAGACACACTTGGGTTTTTTTTTTTTTTTTTTTGCTTTTGTACGTTGACAGGTGGAAACCTTAATAGGTACCGCAGAACTCCTGTTCGTGTCCGGTTATGCCGGATTCCTACCGACTAAAACCACCTACTTTCTCTTCTACCATTCTCCCCGCGGGACTACCATAAAGTACTACTTCGCGCGGTATTACTTAGGTCTGAACGGCCCATTGTGATACCACATAGTTGGATCTACAGTTTAATGATGATTCCGAACGGCGAGTGGCAATTTTTTATCGGCTTGTTGGTTTTGCCATAACCAACCAATGTGTGTACTTGTACACTATCTTATAATTCTCATACACTTCATATTGAAAGTGAATATAAGAAAGTAATGAAAATTAACCACCAGACGAAGACGGGAATCAAACCCGACCCTGCCAGATGAAAGTCTAGTGCACTATCCACTAGAGTGTCGAAGTCGTCCACTTACACTTTACACTTAAACAATTGAAAGCGTGTACTTGCCGTGCTGTCCGGTTTCATTTGCTCTGGCTGTTCAGAGGTCCAAGATCAGACAGTGGACCATTTTTTTATATTCTTACACAACTATATCTCGAATCAGGTATGGAACTGGCCTACTGAGAGACCAGAAATTGTTCTCTTTGACACCCGATAATCTAGGTTCTAGATAGGTTTATGAGTAATGCAAATTTGGTTAATTTAAAGAATATTAAAGAGAACACAGATTGTATTAAAATAGATGTTTTGTTGATCTCTTGTCCAAGTAGTCCATAAAACCAAAAAATTTTGATTTTTTAAAACCTTGAGTTCGATGAATATGGCCTGGAAACCCAGACGTTCAGGATTTAAATCGCCAAAAGTGCGAAGCTTGAACAGTACGGTGTTATTAAAATCCTATATATGGGAGCTGAAGATGCGCCTTACTCTATAGCACCCTACAAACGATCAATTTATTTTCTTAGAACTCAATGCAAAAGGAAGTAGTTATTTTTATAAGATTATTCCTGCTTTTTTGGAATCATATCCCACAAAAGTAGTTGGTTACAATGGGGAAGCAATTCGTTAGTTTTGAAGTACTTTTTTAATTCCTTTGAGTAATTGCATATTTTAAATTAAATATTATAATTCAGTAACGGGACTGAGCAATCCTTCAATTCCATTACTGATAAATTGGAAATGATGATTAATATTCTCAAGAATGGTACTGACCAAAAAAATTATTTCCTTTCAATTAAATTCCAAGCAAATGGAATTGAGGAGGAATTTAATTCCTAAACTAATCATTACTTCCCAGCTCTAAGCATCACAACTCATCTGCATATGAAGGCAGAATTAATATTATTTAAATTTCAAGTATAAAGAACATTATTTTAAATCATTAATATAATTAAAAAAATCATGAAAACCAATAAAGTAATATGCAACTATATTCCACACATTGATTCATAAATATTAATGCGTGTATTTATTAGCGTTAAATTTTTTGGTTACAAAATAAATCAAGAGATACAGATAAATAAATTAGAATAATATGGACAAGAAGACAAATCCCAAAAAGCAAAAATCACTTTTATAACTTTACATTGCAGAGTGCGAAAGGAAAGAGTGCGGAAAATATGTAGGGTAAAGTTAATCTTATACAATATTTATGTGAAACTTTTTCTAATTATCGAAGTGCGAGTAAGCGGCAACGATTTCAAGTAAACGAAAAGTGTATACAAGTATCCACTTTCACTTCTACTTTCCAAGAAGACACCAAAGCGATAAATACAAAAACTTGTGGCCAATAATAAATGTCGATTTTTCATTTCGATTTGTAAGTATGTTATTTTGGGGGCAAAAGTAAAAACGACAAACTTAAATTTTTTGTCACTAATACATACACAGGAGAGAAACATGCATACATATGAAAGAGAAGCCTAAATAAAGAAAATATATGATGGCAAGCAACAGGATAACGAAGGACAAGACAAAATATTAGCACAAACAAAAAGCATTTCTTATTCTTACGACCAGCCACGCGACAAAGACAGGCCGACAGATGGTTGGACGGACTTAGAAAAATAACGCACATAATGATACGCACGTATTTTTAGCAAAAGCGAATAATGAGCCCAAAATGCGTGTGTTGTAATTTAAGGAGGCTCATTTTTACTTATTGCTGCTAGAGTAAATAGTAGCCAGAATATGATATGGCGAAGGTGGAGGTAGAGTTGGAGAACAAGCAGGCAGGCAGGCAGTTAGGCAACGGCAATCATCCTGTACGACTGTTTGTGTGTGTGTGTGTGTGTGTATGTGAATATGAAACCACTACGACAAGGACACTCGCACAATTTATGAGCAGTCACAAGCAGCAGCTTTTGTGGCATAACAAACTAAACAAAATAAAAAAAAAAAAAACATACAACGAAGTAAAAAAACTTAAAGAAAAAAAAGAAATACCAAGAAAATGAAGAAGAAATAAAACAAACACTGAGAACGAAGAAAACGGAGACAGGGAATGACAATATCAACGTTGATGTTAGATAATCTCCTTGAAGCATACTTTAAGGCGCATCTAATGGTCTTTTTAGTGTTTAAACACTGGCCCTTCTCCATTCCCTTTTTCTGTTTTCTCTCTCTTGCTTTTCTTCTTTTGTTACTTAATGTTGGTTTTCTTCTCTTTTGTTTACTTTATCATAATAAATCCATATTTTTACTCTTATGAATTTATAATTTGAGCGCGTGATATATTTTTTTAGCGATGGCTGGCTGGCTCCCTCCCTCTCGAACACACACACATTCGCAACATACGAGTGTTTAAACAGCACACACTCATACAACGTACTCATCGGTCGCTCGCTTGTGGTTGCTTTGCAAGCGGAAGTGGAACTGGAAGTGGTTCTAGGAAGCGATTACAAACTAAGCCTCCTATGAAGTTTATATATATTTTTTTTCTTTTATGTTCTTTTTTCCCAACTTGATGTTTTATTTTATTCTTAATAATTGTGAATTTATCTTATATTTTCCGTTGTCGTTGTTGCTTTTGTTCTCTTCTCGTTGAGCACATTTTTTAAGTATTGTTTGCGTATGCTAGCAATGTTTGTTTTTTTTTTTTTTTTGCCATATCACATTAAACTAATCCTAAATGGTTTTTTAACGGCACATTTAATCCATAAAGACATTTGCAAATATGTGAAGTTTTTCCCTCCGTGCTCCGCTCCACGGTGTATGTGCATGTATGCGTGTACTTCTTGACTTTGCTTTGAAAGTCTCCTGGTTAGGGTTAAGAATGAAGGCTCATTTAAAATTGCTCGTTCTACTTGTACATACTTTTATGTGTGTTATTCTTCTTTATTCTTTGCAAAGTTTATTTGTAATGGGTTTTAAATGCTCCCATAAAAAAAAACACTTCTAAATGTTATACAAACTTGTGTTATTATCGAAGTGCATGTGCATGTCTTTTCTAGTTGAATTCAGTTGTGCTCAAAAGCTTCGATAATAAAAGTTGCAAATAAGTAAATATCGTTTTTAAAATTCATTGTTATTAGAACAAAATCTAAGATCTAGGCCTGATTGAGTGATGATGATTGAAACTTCAAAGCTCGAAGCAGTTCACATCTCTTTCACATGGAATCTATAAGCTCAAAGCTTCTTTTTTTTGTGAGCATTTGGCGATTGATCAGTTTTGGGCGATTTGTCTACGTGATATATATATTTTGCATAGTTTAGTAACGTGTAGACAGCTTAAACACCCGCGTAAGCGTAAACAACTTGAATTTATTTATCCCTAATTCTATACAGGATATTTCAGTGGTAATGTGCTAATATCCTAGGGTGGGTTTGTATTTTGGAAAAATAGTATCCATTCATAGAAGACGGTGGTCTCAGTTTGTCTTCCTAAGAACTGCAAAATGCTTTGTGTGGCAACTCGACAGGGAAATGGCAAATTTTCTTCTGAAATTGAGAAGGAATAACCTGAGAGTACTAGTAGGCAGTAGCGTATCCAGAGTGGGGGCTATAGGGACTGAAGCCCTCCCCCCAGAACCCAACAATTTTAAAATAAACAGTAATTTTTGAGAAATCACAAATATTTAGATTTTTCCAAAAAAAAGTCATCAGCAGTGAAAAGCATATACTTTTAACAAACGAAAAACTTTAGGATTAAAAATATTATTTTATATTATATTTTATTTTAATAATAATAATTTAATATAAATATTATATATGATATATATATGAGGTCGGATATTTGAATCAATTCTGATTAGCCGCTATGCTGGGCGGGATGCACGTTACAGTGCAACTATAATTAACGGCAGCTTATAAATGTCTTACTTTTAGAAAGCTTGATAATGGTCAAGTTTTTGGATTGAATACAGATACTGAATTTTAGTCTGACATCGGTTTAACTTTTCCGTTTTTGCCCTCTTTTTATCTGAATTCTGGTTTGGTTGTAAGTCAGAATTTTGTTTTATTTTAGTTTGAATTTTTATCGGAGTTTGGTTTGAGTTTTAATCCATGTTTGGTCCAAATTTTGATTTGCTTTCCAGCGTTTGCTGACCAGCGTTTGATCTGATTTCTGGTCTTAAATCTGGTTTACTTTTAATTTGTAATTGGCGTTTTTTTAGCCTCAGTTTTAATCTAACTCTTAGTTTGAGTTGTGGTCAATATTTTATTTTATTTTGGTCTGAATTTCGGTCCGAAATCGCTATGAATTTTGTTTTAAGATTTGTTCTGAATTCATCTGGAATTTTGTTGTAGTTTTTGTTTAATTTAAGTTAAAAATTTTTGATGTTAATATTTGTCAGATATTTCCACTAGTTTTTGGTCTGAAATTTAGATTGCTTTCGTTCGGTATTTGATGTCCTTTTGGCCTGAAGTTTTGTCTAACTATTGGTCTGAGTTGTGGTCCAAATTTTTTTTTGAATTTTGGAATGAATTTTAAAACTGATTTTGGTTTTGATTGAATTTGGGGTTTTTAGTCTGAGTTTTGACTGAATTTGATCTCATTTTGGTCGATTTTTGTTGGAATTTTAGTCCGATTCGTGGTCTGATTATTATTTTTTTTTTAACCTGTTATTGCCCGGTACCCGAAAGCGTGTACAGATCTCGTTGAAATTTAAAATGTATTGGTTTAAAGTACTATCCAAATCAACTGTTATCTTAATTTAATTTGTTTTGAGTTTTTGCTTTGACCAAAAATGACTCAAAAAATGGAGATATATCAAATCGTTTCATCAAAATTTTTTCTCAAAGGAAATTAAAATTTCCTTCAAATTGTTTTCTCAAAATAGATCCAAATCTAGCAGAAAAGTCATAATCAAGATTTTGAATTGAATTTGGTTTCATTTTGATCTTGATTTTTTATCTGAATTTGGTTCTTTTCTTGGTTTGAACTTCAATCTGCAAAAAGTATTTGAATTTTAGTTTGAAATTCGGTAGAAATTTCCGCCTTAATTTCTATCAGATTTTAGTTTGAGTTTTGGTCTCAGTTTTGTTCCAGTTATGATTTAATTTTTGACCTATATTTAATAAAATTTTTGCACTAGTTTTTGGTCTAGTGTGTCTGATAATTATATTTTAATTTAGTAAAATCAGCCCCGCCCCCCCCCAAACCCAAATCCTAGAATCGCCACTGCTAGTAGGTGTCATCATTGGGCATAACACATGTGGTTAGCCTATGACCAATATGAGCGTCATTACCGATCCGACCTGCCTATTTTGTAGTAAAGATGGCTATACTACTGAGCATTATCTCTGTAGATGTTCGGCGTTCACAAGAACCAGATTAAGGCTGTTTTGTAGTGATGAAATTTGGGTAGAGTATGAATAATATTCACACTCTTCCTGAGCTTTTAAGGTTCAGCAGTGAAACAAAGATTTTCGAAGTTGAGAGGCTCTTCTTTTTCCCATTTCTCCCTTCAGAATTCTCTCCTGCCTTTCTATTCTCATATACTGACTCTATCCCGGATAAAGTACAAAGTCCTTTGAAACTGAGGGCTACGCTCAAATCTCAACTCTAGTCCTGCAAAAAATTATTCTAATTTTGTGTAAACAATAAGAGCAAAAATTTATTTCTACGATGCATGCAACCGAATCTACCCCGTATTTTACTCTCATATTCTCCTAAGCGAATGATGACATTACTGAAGTATACTCCAGGCATTCAAATATTACTGAGTAATTAGATTAATTAAAACAGGTGGCATTAAATCGCGCATCTCCACAATGAAAATAAACCTGGAAATTTGTTACACGTTGTTGCACATGGTTCATAAGGTCAAGTTGAGTTCATGAAGCTCCAGCCCTTAAAAAAAAACGACGTTTTTTATATATAGAACTCATATGCACATAACTGATTTCTGCCATTTTTGATATATATAAGATGTCTAGATTGTCTACGTAGCCTGAAAATTGTCTACGCAGTTGACACTATTTACGCATTGTCTGCTTCAAGATATAAACATTCGAAAAAATACTATTTTGCAGTACTCTGAAATTGGCATCATTATCATAAACTGCTTCTAAGCAGTCAGGTCTATTTTTCTATTTTGGGGATAAAAACCCTTGCTTGCCAAAACCCTCCATTTGTCGTGAATCAAAAAATAGTTTTAAAGGAACGAATAAATTAAACCTCCCCCTCTTTTCAGAATTGCATGGATCAGTTAAAACTCTGGCTAATAAATATATAAGCTATCATTATTCTTATTCATGAGTTAAATAACTTTTTAATAGAAGAACTTTCTTAATCTCTGGCAGATCCAAAGAGAGGATTATCAAAAAAATCAGTGTTTTTGACATATTAATCGGGATTCTCAGAACAAGCAGCATATATTTTGTGAAAAACAAATAGTTTTAATTCATATACCAGGTTACAGTATATTAAGTCATTAGCAGAACCAAGAAGGCATTTGGTTTAATACCAAGTTGAAATTCTTGACATCCATGAGTTCCTGTAAAAAAACCAAATCAGGGAGACACTTCCTATTTTGGTAAACACAGGGCAATTGCAGGAGTACCCTACATTCAAAATGTGCTTTTCGTCTGTAATTTTTCTTAGTTTTTTATCGTTTAAAGAGAGTAATGCCTTTTTTTCGACCTAGCCTTAAAAATAACTTTCCCTACTATTTTTTGGTTCTATATATGTTATTAGGCATCCAGTTTGCTTGCCTAAGACCACCATATCTGCTTTAAATTTATGTGACGTGGGATAGAAATTGCACCATTGAAATGAATGTGAAATTTTCTATAAGATTCCGTCAAACCGCATTTAGCAAAATTGGAAGGTTTTCACCGTGTTTTAGTGGCTATGAACTGTACTACTACGCATACGACTGGGCTCGATATTCGACTCGGTCGAAAAATCAGAAAAGGAAAATACAAACTTTTCGATACAGCGCCATATCTTGGCTGGGAATAGCAAACCTCTAGGTATAAAAAAGGCTTAGGAGAAGCATTTAACTTCGCCGTTCAGATTCAGCATAAAATTGTAGGTCCCATTTATTCATCAACTCCCATTATCCAGAGACTGAACGTGCAAGTCCAATAACCATCACAATTGTTGTACAAATCGACCAACAGTGAAGGACTTTCAGAGAGAAATCTACAGTAACTGAACGAAATAAATAATAAATAATGAAATAAATAAGTAGGGCGACAACTAATATGACTTTGTCATATTGTATGCCAAGGTTCCTTGCCATAGAGCTCTTAATTAGTGTTGATTCGATACCCACATAGTATCGATACTTTTACTCATTACTTGTATCGAATAAAGGTATCGATGTCACCGAAAATATCGGAAAAAAGTATCGTGTATGTACTTGTATCGAATACTCGTTTGGAGGGAAAAATTACACTACTCAAAACGAAATTGGCATCAGGCGTACTAAGTTTTTCGCTTATATGCCATGTTTTAGAGATATTTTTACTGGAAACAAGTGAATCATATAGAAAAGTTTTCAATATACATACATTATATTCTACATACATGGGCGGCCATATTGGAATATGGCAATATGAACTGAAATATTTTGAATATGCATATTGAATAATTCTTCAGTAGCATTTTGAAATATATTATTAATAGCTGTAAAATATTGCAATACGATTCATAATCTTAAATATTGTATAGCAATATTTCAATTTTATAAATCAATGTTTTCCAAAAGTATCGAGTATCCGATACTGACCATTTTTTTTGATACCAAGTAAAATACTTACGGCATGGCATCGAGTAAAAAAATTACTTGAATCGAATAAAAAGTATCGAGTATTTACTCGTATTTACTTGTATCGAATCATCACTGCTCTTAATGCTGTGAGCTACTTCGCTTCGGTCCTTACTCCTTAATGCATAATTTCTTGTCTTATGTTGTATTTTTCTCTTATTGTCTGCCATCAATATTTTATATATAAAAAATGTATTCTGAATTTAACTCTTTCATACCCATTGTTGCAAATATGCAACATTCACTTTAATGTGGCATAAAATAGGTGTTTAACAAATTTCAATAATAATAATATATGCATTCGGTTCTGTTAGGTGTTCTACACGTTTGCTGATTGCCGAACATTTGAAATTTCTTGCTTATGTAATCTTTTTTTAATGCTTTGTCTTTGAAGTCCAGCAAAAAAACTAAGTGTAAAATTTTGTAGTAAAATCGTTTGGTTGCATACAGCTTCATAGGTATGTTTTTTAACCTTTAATGAAGGACAAAGAAATCAGTGTAGAAGCAAGAAATTAGCTTTCTATGGTTTCTATCAAGCCCCATTAAAATTCGGCCGTCAAAGGGTTAAGATAACGCTTTTGGTATTAAATCTGGAAATTTCATTCACTATAGCATTCCTCAGGTAAACACAGCCTCATGCTTGATTTACGTGTTGAGAAGTCATATGAAAATTCCAATTTCTAGCGGTTTCGCCGAAGTCGCAAATATGCATTTTTATATAAATCCATAGATCTGCTTGCTCGACCACCTATAGTTGTCAGTATTCTAAATTAGACTCCAGCTATACACAAGGATTCCTATACAAAAGATTAATCTAACCGAAATTTAAATATAAGTAATAGAATATTACAGATAAGAAGATAAAATGTTTGTATTTAATAGAACATTTTTAAATTTCAAAAACATAAAATCTAAGATGAAATAATTCTTGCCTGTGTGCCTTTTATCCATGACCTTTTGAACTGTACATGTTTTTAGAATCAATTAATAAGGAGGAGGAGAAGGTAAAAGTAAAAAACTTGAAATGTCTGCAATATACATATATAACTTCTTCAAACTACACTTATAAATCAATTAAAAACTCTAGAAAACAGCAAACAATGTATGCGTATACATATTTACAAGTACATACCCAACAGCAAAACGAGTTGAGCTTATATTTAGCTGCGCATCTAAATATGTAGCACCGAAATATTGAGCAAATAGGAAGCAATTTGAGCTTTCTTTATATCAACGCGTAATCGAAATTGAGTCTCGTTTTTTTTTTATGTGGAAAATAGACTTACAGTTGTATGTCGAATCCAAACGGGAATGGAAAAGCTTTTCTTTGACAATTTTTACTCTAGGAGGTTTGGCATTGTCAGCCAAGTAGTGGTGCCGTATAGAAATATTTTTATTTTCTATTTCTGATTTTTGACAGTGCCGTGCCGTGAACCTGGGCACCTTACGTAGCAGTCCAGATCTCTAGCCACTAATTATTTTTCATCTTCCAAAGAACAGATGCACATAGGAATCAGTTCTGTGAAGCAACTCTCAGCCGCTGGGTATACACATCATTGTTTCTATATTTATGCAAGCTAAATAAAAGTGAATAGTGTAGACTTCACCTGCATCGGTAAGCAGCAAGAAAATTTACCTGAATGCTTTTAGCAAAATTTTTAATCTAAAGAATTCCTAAATGTATGTACGAGTATATAATAAATAAATTTAATTTCACATACAATTAATTCAATTTCAACACCATTAAGTAAAAGTAAAAGAAATTTGCTGCCAGCAAACAAAACAAATAAAAAACAAAGAATGAGAACACCTTCTACTTCTTCTTCTTCAATATATCGAATAACGAAACGAGTTAATATAATTACAAGAATAAAGTTTGGAATTTTAATTAAAAGACAACTTCATTTAGAGCCACACATTCATAGTAAAAAATGTAAGCAAAGAATAAAAACGAATAAAAAAAAAAATATTTAAAAAGATACATACATACATACATACATAGAACACTCCATACTTTAGTGTTGTAAAAAGAAATAATAAGTACTAAAAGTATTGTATGTATGTAAGTATGTAGTAATAATAAAAAAAGTGTAAATGAAATTAAGTTCGCATACACCTACAAACCAAGAGGAAGAATACACAGCGCGGCAGCAGGCTCCAATATATACACACAGATACGACAATAAGCACATTCGAACACAGAACAATAGCGCAAATATTGAATTGAAAGTCCCAATAGACAAACAAGCAATAGATAGATATATAGATGGATAGACAGTTAGGAGTAGTATGTAGGCACTCGTTTGTATTAGCGTTGTGTTGCCAAAGAGAACAACTTAAGTGTTTAAATGTAAGCACAATATTGACAGAGTTGCCAATTGTATAAAATACCCAAGCTATATTAATACTAAGTTAAAAATTTTGTCAATAATAAGTGTCATGGATTTCCAGTTTCAATTCCATTGAAGTCCATGGCTCAGATGTCATAATTCCTTTGCTTCGGAAACTAAATGATACATTAGTTACGTGGTTAGAGATGTTCTTCACATTCTGTACAGTATATTTCAAAGATAGTTCTACAGAAAACAATTTGCTTGAGGTAGTCAGAACAATAGACAAAAATATTAATAACAGATACATAAAGTTGTTATAATCAAGTTTGGCATTGTTTTTATCCTTTAACTCTAGGACGGAAATGGGGAAACAAAGTACATTGATTACTTTCCTTTTCTTTTCTTTTATGGTACTACAGTCTATGAAGGTATTGAATCAAGCATTTCCCATCTATCAAATTGTATCAAATATATTTCTACTCCAATCAAAGGGACCTACAGTTTAATGCCAAATTCGAACGGCGAAGTAAAAACTTTTCTTTTGTATTTCTGATTTTCGATCATGCAGAACATGGGGCCCGGGCAGGGTACCCAGTACTCTAAACACTACGATACGGCAACCACATTTACATTGATTACTTTCAGATTTATTAATTTTGAGCAGGTGGCTGCTATATTATCCGGCTAATGAAGAAAGCTTTGAGTATTTGGTTTTTCATGACATTACTGCCTGATGTCACTGTTTTGTTTTTCTGTATTGATCCATTTTTTTGTCAGACTTTCTTCGGCGAAGTTAATCAGGATCGAAAATACAATTTTTCTGCACTTTACAAAAAAAAAAAAAAAAAACAAGTTCGTACGCCTTATTAGCCATTAATCAAAAATAAATTTTAAAGAATGAACTTTTCCCAAGAAAAGCTAACTTTGACCTTGCAAACGCCAAGTACGTGGGATTTATAGAAGATACTAAACTCCTATAAGGTTTAGGCGAGCTATTAGATTACTATCTACATATACCTGTTTAAGGACTCTCATTCAGAAATTTCGTCTCCAATTTAGAATGGTGTTCTAAAAACTAGTCTGGTAACATGCCACAAATAAGAAATGCAATAAGATAAAACACAGCGGGATAGAGAGATCAGCAATTGGTTGGGAGAGACTTTGAAATGGAAGTTTTTACCGCTAAATCCAAAAACAATTGCAGAATTGCTCCTTAGATTATCATAAAATTTTAAAATGTCCATGCCAAATTGTGCTGAATTTCAGGTTGAACTAAGGTTTGCGAACTAGTGCATAAATAAACTCAAATTACTTTTGAACTAGTTAACATATTATTGGGAGTATGAATGTATAAACTCGTAATTGTGACTAACTTCATATCTATCAAACGCGCCATTTTTTTGAAATTGACAGCTATTCTATCTCTAAGAGCGCCAAAAATACTATAAGAATTGATCTGTCAAATAATTTTCATAATTTTACAAAAGTGTTTTACTATAGCTGAAAATGTCGAATTTCGTGCCAACAAAACAACATTTGCGGGAAGTTTTAATTTGCTTTTTCCATTTAAAGAAAAACGCAACTGAAGCACATCGTTTACTCACTGAAGCTCATCCTGACTGTGCTATAGACGGTAGAATGTGTCAGGTGTGGTATGCCCGTTTCAAAAGTGGTGATTTTGATGTTGAAGACAGGGAACGTTCAGGCGGCCCGAAAAAGTTCGAAGATGAAGAATTGAAGGCATTACTCGAAGAAGATTCATGTCAAACGCAACAAGAACTTGCAGAATCTTTAGGAGTTGACCAATCAATCATTTCTAAACGATTAAAAGCATTGGAAATGATTCAAAAGCAAGGAAATTGGGTGCCGTACGAATTGAAGCCGAGAGACGTCGAACGACAATTTTTCACATGTGAACTGCTGATTGAACGACAGAAAAGAAAGGGTTTTCTGCATCGTATTGTGACTGGCGATGAAAAGTGGATACGTTACGATAACCCAAAGCGTAAACAATCATGGGGACCGCCCGGACATGCATCAACATCAACGGCAAAGCCGAACATCCATGGATCCAAGCTCATGCTGTGTATTTGGTGGGATATGAAAGGTTTCGTATATTATGAGCTGTTGAATGAAACGTTCACTGGCGACCGCTACCGACTACAATTGATGCGTTTGAGCCGAGCATTAAAGGATAAGAGGCCAGAATATGAGAATATACACGACGAAGTTATTCTTCAGCACGATAATGCTCGGCCGCATGTTGCAAGGCAAGTAAAAACATACTTGGAAACGCAGAAATGGGAAGTGCTACCCCACCCGCCGTATTCTCCAGACATTGCTCCTTCTGATTACCGCTTGTTCCGATCGATGACACAGGGCTTGGCTGAACAGCACTTCCGTTCTTTCGAAGAACTCAAAAAATGGGTCGATTCGTGGATAGCCTCAAAAGATGAGCAGTTCTTTCGACGCGGAATCCGTATGCTACCAGAAAAATGGGAAAAGGTTGTGGCTAACGATAAACAATACTTTAAAGAATAAATTTATAATCACTTTTTCACAATAAATGTCCAAATTACGAAAAAAATACGAGTTTATACATTCATACTCCTCATTCATACTAATAAAAAGAAACAAAAGTTTTATTAAAAGAAATTTCATTTATGGTTTTATTCATCGACAAAATATTTTTTTTTTGGAAAAACTGACAACGGTTTCACCAACCTGTTTTGTGCCCTTCATGATCGTTTTTACCAAAGCCCAATATCTTTCTATTGGTCTGAGCTTTGGGTAGTTAGGTGGATTCGCATATCTGGGTACAAGTGTTACATTATTTTTTTCGTACCATTCAACTGCTGCTTTACTGTAATGGCACGCAACCAAATCAGGCCAAAAGAAAGCAGAAACTGCGTGCTGCTTTAAGAATGGCAAAAGTTTTTTTTGCAGACAATCCCGGATATCTATATCCATGTTGATTGTCCCAATGGTTACAAATGAACTGCTTCCTCTACCACAGCTACAGATTATCTGCCACACCAAAAACTTCTTGGGGAATTTAGATTTCTTATGGGTCTTATACTGTTTCTGGACATTTCCTCTACAATCTACAACATAAAAATCCACACCTGGAAGCTGTGAAAAGTCCCTCAGTACATAGGTCTCATCGTTCATAATGCAGCAATCAAAATTCTTTATGAAATCACTGTGCAATATTTTGACTCACTCTTTTGCCTCGCTGTTCTTCTTCGAATTTCTATCTGGAACTTTTTGGACCTTATATAACTTCAGCCTTTCCTTCTTCTTAACTTTTCTAACAAAAGTTTCAAAGCATACTAGTTTTTCAGCCACTTTCCTGCCTGATGAATTAGGATTTTTTTCTTGGCCATAGCATGGTCAGGAGATTATTGTATACTTTAATAACACACGAAACGATGTTTCGCAAATCCCGTGCTTTTCGAGCAATTGCTGTAAAAGTCAAATTCGGATTTTCATTGCGCAGTGTTATAATTTTTTTACGCACTTCTATTTCGCTGCTCATTTTGGAGCCAAGAACTATCAAATGATCTCAAAATTTGACATGGAAGCTTAGACGTGTTTACAAAACTACTTTGGTGTGAAAAAAAAATTTTAAATTTGAGCTAGGAAAACACTATGAGTAAAAACGTATGCACTAGTTTCATACGGAGTTAGGGTTAGACCGGATCTATTCTCTCTACATTCTAAGCAGGAACAAACAGACTATTCATTTGTTCCACAAATATGAAATATTATAACCTTACCAAAATCGAAAAAATAGCATTTCTAGGGTTTCTTTCCAGGACGTTTTTTTTTAAAACTGCTTTAAAAGAAAAAAACTGAAAGAATTCAAACAGAATTTTTTTTATAAAGTGGCAACTCTTATAATTACATATACATAGATGGATAGACAGATGGATAGATAGATGTAGACAATTGTAGGTAAACAAAACTAGACGACGATGATGACGACGACGACACCGCATTTAGATTTGCCAAATGTCCTTTCGATATGCGTGTGTGTAAGTATTCTGTATGAGTGTGTAAGTGTATGTATGTGAACACAAGGAGGCCAGCAGTCAACCGGAATATCTATTAACTAATTCCATTCATTCTCAACTCCCATAGCGAACTCCAGATGAGAAAGAAAGAGCGAGGACTATTGTTTTCACGTTTTTTTCTGTTTTTGTTGTTTTGAATAGCCATGCGACTTTCAGCGCGGCTACCGTTCGTTATGTGTTTTTCAAATACTTCTGGGTGTTATTCGCTTAGGTTTCTTTTTAATTAAAAAGCAAAATCCACAAGCAATAACGATTTTTGCGGTGATGTTTAACAAAAAAAAAAAAAAAAAAAAAAACTAAGCACATTGAGAAACAACAACAAAAGAAAAGAAAAAAATAGTCCACCAAAAAAATAAAAACAATCAGCATTAGAATCCCAAAGGCCCAGGGTTCGAGTCCGCGGCAACGTCACCGTCACAACCGCTGATATTCAATGGTGAAGTGTGTGTGTGTGTGTGTTTGGTATGTGCAACAATAAAAGGTCTATAAACGTAGTAGTAGTACTACTAGTAGTAGTAGTAAGGTAGATTTCTCTTTTTTGTTGTAAATTTCGCGCATTTGGCACTGCCATGTGCAAATACCAGAAATTCTGGCAAAAATTGTTCTTCTTCCTTTTGTTTTCTAGGTTTTTTCTCTGTGTTGCATATAGCAGCACAAACACAAATTCAATGAAAACATTTTCCACAATTGACAATATTTGCGTCTGGAATTTGTTGAGCAAAAAACCAAAACAAAATCAAAAAACGTAAACCACAATGAAATTAACAAAATCATAACTTTGAATCAAAAGAGTTTGAGTCTCATACACACACACACACATTGTTGAAATAATCGTTGTAGAAAAAATGATAAATTGTTAAATGCACCGCCTTCAATTTTTGCAAATTTAACGTAGAACGAGCGTGTTGAAATTTTAAATACTAATTGGTGTAAATTATGAAGATAAAAAATTAATATTGTTTCGATGTGAAGACCATTGTAAAGTTAAATATTTCTGTGTTGAAAAGGAAGATTATCAAAGGATTCACCACTAAATCTATAGCAAATGTGTGCAACACATTAATCTATTCTTAATATAAAAATCCCTCACTCTTGCCTGTGTACACAAGAGCATATAATATATCACACGTACAGGACTCATTTCCTAAGAAGGAGAGCTCAATCAATCTTTGTCTCATGCATAGGTGATCATCACTGCTTTAGAGTAAAGTACTGGGTAATGTTTAAAAGTGTTTAAAAAATAAAATTACTTTACAATAACAAAATATACGGCAATTATTTTTAACCTCACTTTACATTTTTACTCTGGTTCGACCCTTGACTAAAATATTTGTTACACTATTTTACTGAGAAAAAGATTATGGCCTGCCTGATTGGTTATTGATTTAAAAAAAAGTTAATTTTTTGCTAGAATGTTACATTAATTCCAGGGAAAAACCGTTAATTGATGTTTAGCCTAAAGTGTAATATTGCAGTTGAAGATGTGCACACTCTCTGAGGTAAAACATTATTTTTTAACCCATTATCCAGCACTTGGCTTTAAAGCGTGAATAATACTGTTTTCTTTGACAAACAAATTAAAAATAATTTTATTCAACTGAGTTGATATTTCCTACTGCACATTTTTACTCTCACTTAATTGAAACCAACTACTATGATTGAGAGGCTGAGAGGAAAAGTGGTATAACTTCTACGTTCAGAAAAAAGTGGAATAATTTTACTTAAGAGCAAAAGCAAAACGAAATTTGTTCAGAGCAAAAGTGAAACGAAATATGTTCAGAGCGAAAACGGAATAAAAAACTATGCTGTTCTTGCTCTGAAAGAATTGTTATACCATTTTTGCTCTTACTTTTAAGGCGTTTCATTTTCACTCCAAACCGTATTACTTATACCATTCTTGCACTGACACTCTAAATTATTTCACTTTTGCTCTTATATAAAGTTTAGCGCGCTTTTCCTTTCAGCCTGTCAATTGGTCAATGAAAAAAATTGCGTGAGATATTAACCTCTCTGCAAATGCCTGTAAATATCAGAGCTAAGTGCATGTACAACTACGACAAACGTAATATGAATATCTTCCCAGAACGACATCTGATTACAATTGTTTTGAAACAAAAATGACTAGGCTTGGGCCAATGCAGGTACGGAAATGCCCCCTCTGCCCACGAGTTCTTAAAAACCTTGTAAAACTCTTATACTCAATACAAATATTAGTAAGCAACCATTCAACAAATTGGGTGTGTCCCTTGGCAGAGATCATAGGTATATTCATGAGCATACAGAGATATAATACATTTTGTCTGATGTCATGCATATATTTCAGCTACATTTATTTAGACTAGGCTTACCATATTTTGTAAGCAGCAAAAAATTATAAAAATTTTGAAAAATTTTCATTAAATAATAAAGTCCTTCAAAATTTTGCATAGTGTTGGGTCATCCCACAAGTAATGAGGTTTTTTTCTATTGAACAAAACAAATGTGATACTTGACCGTTATGGCAAACCGTTACATATAGTAAATATAAAATAATAATATAGTAAATAGTAAATATGTCAATGCATTTTATAAAATGTTATTATTGAATGATCATCAGTGAAATATTTCGAAAGTGATTTTTGAACTGAAAAGTTAAATGAAATTATGAAAGTGAAAGGATCTTTTAAGGGCGAAGTTTCACCAAGGAAAATCCGCAACAGAATCAAGAAGAAAAATATACACAGTTTATGGTGAAGGTGTAATTAGTGTGAGCCAGGGTCAAAGATGGTTCCAGTGATTTCGTTTCGGGATCTATAAGCTCGAAGATGCACCAAGGTCTGCAAGCTCTCAAGAGTTCGATGAAGACCAGCGCTAGTGGAGCAAAATCCAACTTTAACGGTTAGGGAGTTAAGTGGGCAATTCAACTCCACTCATTTCACCGTTCACCGTCATTTAAAAACTATTGGGAAGTGTTAAAACTGAGCCAGCTGTGGAATGGAATGGAAATTTGTTTTGTGTAGGGGATAACCCAATAAGTTATTCAGAAATATTCTATTATGTTTCATTTTGAATACATATCAAGGCGATAGTAATTTTTCTCCAAAAATCGCTTTTGTTTAACTATTTGCACAATGTCATCTGATCAGATTTTTTTCGTCAAAAAAATCTCTGTGGTTAGATTTCAAATTAGAAATATGTAATTTGTTTCATGGAGTGTCAGGAGTGTGCAAAATTAGTTTTATGACATGCAATGCATAAATTTATAATCCACTATAATCTTCAAGAATAGGAGGAGGACTATTACCCTAGAGTGCCTAGAGTATTTTCTTTTAAAGTCTGCCTTTAAACCATATCTAATCAGGATCAGAATACAAAATTTAAAAAGGTATTTCCAAATTTACAACATAGGAATGTAATAAAAAGAGTTTTTTGTTGGATCTTGAATTTGGAAAGAGATTACACAAAAGAGAAGAAATGAGAAAGAACTAATTTGTCAAATAAATTTTTATTAGAACTAAGTATTGTATAAGTATTAGGGACCGCAATTCAAGAGCACTTAGGCCCAAAACTCCATTGAACTCTGTACCGAGTTCATCGCAATTTAAGCCTATCTGAAGTAGGCTAAAATTGCATACATAGATTTAAATCTACCTAGTGCTTTACAAACTTGCTTAGTCTACGTTCGCCAAATCTTCTTTTGTTAAAAATGTTTTCCTAGGATCGCACATCTCGTTCGAGAAAAATCAGAATATTTATTGTGAAAAAGTGATTGCAAATTTATTCTTTAAAGTATTGCCCATCGTTAGCCACAACCTTTTCCCATCTTTCTGGTAGCATATGGATTCCGCGTCGAAAGAACTCCTCATCTTTTGAGGCTATTCGATTCGTGAACCCTTTTTTTGAGTTCTTCGAAAGAACGGAAGTGCTGTTCAGCCAGGCCATGTGTCACCGATCGGAACAAGTGGTAATCAGAAGGAGCAATGTCTGGAGAGTACAGCGGGTGGGGTAGCACTTCCCATTTCAGCGTTTCCAAGTATGTTTTTACTTGCCTTTCAACATGCGGCCGAGCATTGTCGTGCTGAAGAATAACTTCGTCGTGTCTATTCTCATATTCTGGCCTCTTATCCTTTAATGCTCGGCTCAAACGCATCAATCGTAGTCGGTAGCGGTCGCTAGTGATCGTTTCAATCGGTTTCAACAGCTCATAATACACGACACCTTTCATATCCCACCAAATATTCGACATTTTCAGCTATAGTAAAACACTTTTGTAAAATTATGAAAATTATTTGACAGATCAATTTTTATAGTATTTTTGGCGATCTTCGAGATAAAATAGCTGTTAATGTCAAAAAAATGGCGCGTATCATAGATATGAAGTTAGTCACAATTACGAGTTTATACATTCATACTCCTAATAAAAAGATAAAAAAAAGCTAGTGTTGGAAAGTGTAGGAAATAGATAAGCTAACGAGCTCCAAAATATTCATGTATTCGGATTTAAAATCCGAACTATCTGCATATCACTGGATCCCTAAATAGACGAATTATGCATTACAGCTATCCATTTTTATCAACAAACAATATTTTATAAATTAATGCTACTAACGGTGCAACTTAAAAAGAAAATAATTATTTCGATTAAAATCAAAATATAAAAATTTTTTAATCTTCAAAAATAGTTTTATCATGTTGAAAAACCAAATTTTTGAGCGATTTTTATTTACTTTGGATAAAACTAAAAGGTTTACTTTCTATTACTTTCTTTGAGCTATTTGGATATCCCGACAGTATTTTAAGCTTTAATCCTTCGGAAGGCGCGCTCTGAAAAGTTACACGAGAGGGCGCGCCGCGGCAATTTAGCCGCAAGGTGAATTTTATAGTATCGACTGCAATTTTTCTTAGTTATAGCAAAAAAATCATTAATATAAAAAAACTGATTGCTTTTTAGTGATATTGAAATATATTTTAAGCACTTAGTTTTAAATATTTATTTGTCATCGTTTTGACTTTGGAAAAATTTCATCAAGCTACCCTTGAATTTTTTTGTTACAAGAGAGGGTGCGCCGCTGGAAATTAGCCGCAAAAGCGAGATACCAATTTTCAAGCACAAATAGCAGCTAATCTATATAACCAACGGCTAACGGTAAACCACTCTGCATCTCAAAACTTACAAAGTCACTTGAGTGGCAGCGGTCGGCTACTATGATTTGTATTTTAAAAACACAAAATAAACAATTTGCGCCTAATTTGCCGCTGTGGGCCGAAGGGTTAATATGAGGAATTTGACAACCAAATAGGTTTGAAATTTGGACCATTTCCTATCAAGAAGTAATGGCTTAGTAGGTTTGGTATTTTGCCAGTCCAACATCTCTTACCAAAGATTACTTCCCATCCAAGCAAATTTCCAATTCGGTATGCAGATTTTAGGGCTTCATTTTCGACGAATAGATGCAGTGATGCTAGGTGCCAGAAAGTTTTCAACCCCGGACTGAAATGATCGCGAAATCGAATATTTTGGACATTAAGTAAGTTCTGAGATTTCGAAACAAATAAAAATCCGAAGGAACTCAGTTCAGAAAATGAGGTGGCGAAGCTATTTTCTCTGACTCAAATTGCTGTAACTGCTAGCAAATGATTCTTGCTCAATGATGCCAAACGTTTCCTTAGTGTAATAAAACTATTCTCCGATTGACTATATTGAACAGTGTTTGCTTCAAAACTATCTTTAACCTTAGCAGATGTCGGCTGTAGGTTTCAGCAGTAGGTTTCTGGCTATATAGCAAAAGATGAAAATGGACTTACCCCTTAGCAGCTCATCATACACACAGTAACAATTTATGGTGGTGAAGTCGATCTCTAGGATTCTGTTCTGCTATGTAATTTGGGATAGTTACTGTTTTACAGTTATGTTTTTTTTTTAGAATTTTTAAGAGATGACTCTAGGCATTACGAGTTGATCATAAACATTCAGGTCTTCAGGCCTTCCCGAACGAAAACCGAAATTGTACTGCAAAATAGCGTCTACACTTCGATCCACTAATAACGTCTCTACCGTGCATATATCGAAGAACTTTAGACAGTGGGTTTATGAGTGAATCAGACAGTGCGTCTAAGCGGCTGTAGAATATGTAAATTGAAATACTAAAATGAAAATATGAAAATAAATGAATGCATTCAAAATGTGGAAGAGTGTTACATAAGAATATAAATTAATGAAAAAATTCATCAATAATCAAATAATTTTAAGTTTATTTATATGTATCTATGTGTGTACGATTGTTTATTTATAAATGAATGAATTTCGCGAAATGTATGAATGTAATATTTATTCGTTTGTGTGTGTGCGTGAAAGCATGTGGTCGTTGTCACGTGATGCACTAAATTTATAAAAAATAGAAAAAATAAAATAAATAAATAAATAAAACGTGGTGGTTTAAGCGGTTCATGCGGGTCATTTGCAAAAATCATCAATTCAGCCGCGGCTGATAACTCGATTTTATATTACACTACTACAATTAGATAGAAAAGTTGCCCATGGCAGCAACAACAATATCAGCGGCATACCAGCAACAATCATCATGCAGCACTTCAGCACAACTGGGAATTTATTGCTGCTGCTGTTTGAGTCTAATGTGAAATATTTGTAAAATCCTGCAAAATTATTATTGTTAATTAAAATGATTAGTTTTTATTGTAACGTATCGAATCGAGTTCAATTCAAAATCAGAGCTATTGAAATTGCTAGCAGGCGGCAGCAGCAGCAGCAGCAGGCGCTGCGTATAAATACAAGTTAGGTACGTGAATGCATAATTTTGATTACTGATAATTATTTACGCTATTTTGAAGCTTTGTGTGTTGTTGTTGCAACTGTTTTTGTTGTGCTTATTAAAATGCATTGAATGAATTTGCAATTTGAAGCTGCATTGTTTATTGCTAATAAACACACAAAAATTACATGTTTACCACCAATACTTGAAAAACGGATGAAAGAAAAAAAAAATTAAATCGACATTGTTTAGTTTCAATTTTTAATTTGCGGTTTTCAACCTAAAATTTAAATACATTATACATTCATTTGTTGTTAAATGATTTTTTTTTTGGTCGTTACTCTTTAATCTGACAGGTGACATTTGTGTGCATACTGCAAGCTACCCTGCGTATCTGTGCAACATTGATTGCAAATTTTTAGTTGATAGTAAAAAATTGCAAAATCTCGCCCTTAACAGTTATGGGCAGCTAAGCTTCACGAACTCATATGGAGCTACTATTATGGCACAACAGCCTCTGGAGGGCCAAAGCCGAGCATTTTCGCATTCATTCATGTTGTGTGAGTTATATTTATACACAAATGCAAGGGACCTATCACTCAACTCGGCCATCACAACCTCAAATCTTGTAAACCAGTGTAGAGAATGCCTCATTGAACTAGCTCGTCAACATAGGGTCTCCCTGATCTTGGTCCCGGGACACCGGAACATTAAGGGTAACGTTATGGCTGACGAACTGTCACGAAGGGATCTGCGCTGAGTGAATCACAAGCCGAACCAGTACTAACACCATTAGCTACAGTCAAAAGTGGAGTCGCAGCATCATACCTCCAAAAAGCCAATTGTAGGTGGAATCGGCTAGCGGAATGCAGGACCAGCAGAGCGCTATGGCCGTGCTACGATTGGAGAAGAACGGAGCAATTAATCAACAAAACCCGAAGGGATACTTCAAGACTGACGGCGGTCATCACAGGCTTCTGGGATATCGGAGTGCAAGCAGCCAGAATGGGTATCCCTCACAACACCTTCTGCCGTAGCTGCAAACAACCAGAGGAAAAGAAACGGTAATCCACTTCCTCTGCGAATGCCCAACCCTGTGGAAGTACAGGCTAAACACTCTGGGCAAACCACTCTTCAACAGCCTCGGTGAGCTATCAAAAATTAACATCAACAACCTACTCAAGTTCCTAAACCAAACGAAATGGCTATAACAAATCGTTTGAACCTACCAGGAAATAACTGAGGATGTGGCAACAAAACGGCGCGTTAGCGCTAATTGGTGGTGCCGCGTAGAAAATTTTTTTATTTTTGATTTTTGAGCGCGCCGAGATATGAACCTGGGCACCTCTGCGTAGCAGTCCAACACACTAACCACTAGACTACGGCGGTCATATTAAGCTGTGAGTGATAAAAATGAGAAGGCCCTAGGATATCCAATTTTTTTGAATTATTTCATGCCTAAATTTATTCGCATTGTTCCTCGGAGATGGTTTGTGAAAATATACCAATTGTTGTTATTCCTCTTCCACCAAAGCATTACAAAAGAGAAGCGGAACTCACCACGTTGGAACTATATTCCAATACAATCGTTCATAAATACTTTTCTATCTTTTCTCGCTACTAACTACATATGGCCAATTTTTTGGTCGACTGTAACGTTAAAGACCAAAAAATTGGCCATATATATCTTCCTTTCTTATCAACTGAATGTCTTATACTCGTAGGTATACTAACAGATTCCAGGCCGAGGGGGAGGAGAGGGAAGAGGTTTGAAGCTTATCCCCTCCTTCCCCCCTTAGGAAATCTCTTAATCCGCTAGTGTATAGGTATATCGCATTAGTGATAATTGACCATAACAAAGTAAATGGATTGAGATTTATCGACATCGTCGTTGCATAAAACATCGCTGTTTGTGGTACAGAATTTCGTTATTCAGAATACGAATTAACTTAACGTTAGCAAAATCAGGAAAGCCAATATTGGCTATTATCACTTTTGCAATCAAGATATAAAATCGTTTATTTTTTAGTAATCTTTATAGACACCATCTAATTCCGATTCTACGGTAATGTCGGATTTTTTCGGATAGAAACAATCTACTTCCTCTTCTACTGCTCTCCCTGTGGGATTACCATTTGGTAATACTTTGTTGGGCTCGTTCAGCATTGAGCTATTACTCGATAATTTATAATTGCATTATAAACTTCAGCTCTGTTGTTCTGAACTATTTATTCTGCGCGACCAGTTGTTTCGATTGCTGAGCTAGCGTCCTCTTCATTTGTGGAATGCTTGCACGCTTATTTTACATTCCTCATCGTAGTCAAAGTATTAGTAGCTACCTCGTAGTATGCGTTTTCCTTCTACACCGAGGTGCATATCAACGTTTTCAAGTTTGCCAAATGCTCTTTCCCGCTCCTCTTTGCCATTGTTGAAACGTGGGATAAACAATGTGTTGTCGAATTTGTCCAGGAAATTCGGGCAAAACGGGCGTTCAGTACGTTTGAATCTGTGTTTAAATGCTCACGGGTGACGGGGAGCATTTGGGTGACGTAAAAATCTACTTTTTCGTATTTGCCTCTAATTCACATTCCTGAAGCTGATTCTGTGTTTAAATTAGGGCCTTCGTTTTTGCAAGTATTTCGATACGCACGTGTAAACGAATGATCGAATTTTGTAAAGTTTTTACTAACTACACGCATAGTTAGCACATTTCGTTAAAAGATCGAGCAATCACATAAACCTTAATCTAGAGCTAAAATAGTGATATTAAAACATTCGTGTGCCTATTTGAAAAACTATATTTGTTACTTCTAGCTACAATGTTTTAGAAATACGTCTAGTTTGGATTCATATTTTTAGGGAATATTCCTAACTACATGCGCAATCGTGTTACAAGTGTGCACGTACATTGTAAATCTTTAGTTTAAATACTTTTAAGGCTGCCAAGCATTGGGCTAAGGTAGGAGTCCACTTCTCTGTGTTTGGGTCAAAATTGCGGCGGTCTATTTCGATTCTCCGACACTCCATAGTACTTAATACGCTGCTTTTCTTCCTTTTCCGAAAGGAATGATACAGGAATATGTATCAGGATTTCGAAATAAATAAGAATAGATTCCCCCTCGGTTTCGCTAGTAGTCTACTGTATGGGCACCGGTTGTTATAGTGTTGGTATAGTATGAAAAAGCAAAGGCGCCAAGTTCATTACCAGCCAAGTTCATTTTTAGCCAAAGAAGTCAGCTTTTTCATTTTGCTCTATGCCTGAATGTCCTCTCACCCATATCAGTGTGAGCTCGTTTACACGAGCGTACTCAGTGAGTTTATGAACATACTCTATAACCTCTAATATATTTGTCCGCCGCATTCCCTCAATCACTGACTGATTGTCAAGGGCAATGACAATTCTCTTGCCATTGACCTTATTCTCAATAAGGTGGTTTAGTGCATGCACTAAGCCTAGCATCTCTGCCTGGTAAACGGATACATATTTTTTCAACCGTAGAATACAGGACAAATTTAACTCATCTGAGAAAATACCTGCCCCAGCTCCATCTTCCAGCAGAGAACCATCAGTGAAAATGCTGATATCGCTATCCGCAACTTCCACGTCGACGTCCATCTGCTATCCGTTATCCGAGTCTTGTTACTTTTCTTAGTTATTTTAACTTTTTTCATGCCATCCATAGGCATACGCTTCTCTTGAATATCTTCGTATAAGATATCCGGGATTCGCATGAGTCCATGTAGGACCGTCACGTTATGCCATGTGGCATTCCTCAACATCCTAAGGGCTGTAGATGCCGCCATTTTCTTTATTGCCAAATCCAGCGGCAGCAAGCCTATCGGCACCTCCTTCGCGCTTGTTGGTGTTGTGTGCATTGCATCAGTTATACCAATACCATTGGACTCTATCTAGCATCCTTTTAATGGTTATCTGGTTTACTTTCGACCACCAGATCACCGAGGCATAGGTAATCATAGTGTAGATCCATTTTCAGGCCCCAGAGGATATACCATATTTGAGGCCACAAACGCGTCTACACTGAAGCAAATCCCTCTTAGCCTTCTGAATCTTGATCGTTCCAAGTTAATTTACTATCTAAGGTTACCCCAAGATATTTGACCTTCCTTCAGATCCAAGTAGTCTAAGTGGTTTCCTACTCATGTCAACTCTCTTACGAGTGAAGAGTATGTTGTCTTACTTCCCAGCGTTGATGCTGAGGCCTTATTCCCTGCGCCATTCCTCCACCATTTTGAGTGCCTCTCGCATGATATCGGATATGGTGTCAATGAATTTAACACAGACAAAAACCGTAATATCGTCGGCATACCCAATACTGTGTATGCATGACTGGTCCAGTCTAGAGATGGCATTGTCTTGCTCAGAGCTGGGTAAATTCAATTACATTATAATCCCAATTCCAAATACAAGGAATTGTAATTGGTACTTTAATGTTTTCAATTCCTTGGTAATGGAATTGAGTTTTAATTCCATTGCAAGGAATTGTAATCGGTAATTAAAATTTTTAAATTCCTAGGTAATGGAATTGAAAAAATTTTCGATTCCATTACAGGGAATTGTATTTTGTAATTAAAAATATATCAATTCCTTAAAGGAAGTGACCCTCATTTTATACTGGTTCGCTCGTAACGGCTTATTAGAAGCACTTAAATATTAAATTCCTTCAATTACATTTTCGATTCCCTTGAGGAATTGATATATTTTTTATTACAAAATACAATTCCTTGTAATGGAATGGACATTTTTTTCAATTCCATTATCTAAGAACTCAAAAATTTTAATTACCGATTACAATTCCTTGTAATGGAATTGAAACTATTATCGATTCCATTACTAAGGAATTGTAAACATTAAACTACCAATTACAATTCCTTGTGTTTGGAATGGAGATGGAATTTAATTCCTAAAGGAATCATTACTACCCAGCTCTGGTCTTGCCTCGGTTGGTTTTTGTGCAAACTAATTGCATCTTATTTATTTATTGATTGAACAAGACTCCGGGTTTTATGTCATCCGAGGAACGTCTCCTTCTGGCGTGGTTAAGAATAAAAACACCGCCTTCTCGATAAATATCTCCTACTTTATTAGGAAAAATGAGAAAATTACTTCTGTTTCACAACTTCTGGATCCTCTAAACCATTAAGGTCAAGCGGTAACCAAAGTAGATAGATCAAGAAAGCAACTTGAGAAAAGAATTGTTTTTGAACCTGGCTCAGGAACGGCTCAGCGACAAGGTGCCATACGTGCTTCTACGGTCACTAGCTCATTGGAAATCAAATGAATTATAAATAGTTTCTAAAGCATAGAATAAACAAAAGTATTGTAGCCAATATCCCGAATAAGCAATAAAAGATTTGTTTACATTTGCATGACTTGAATAGCAGTAGCAACAGCAGTAGCAGTAGCAAACAATAACACTAGTTCGAAGCAAGCAAGCAAGCAGCGACATTATCATATCAGCAAGCATTGGAAAGTAAGAGCTGCAGCAAGCAGTATTGCCAATGCGTCACGTAGTTATTTATTTTAATGGCATATCGAAATATATGTTGCCAATAGCCAGACAGACGGACAAAATAGACAAGCAAATAAGCAAACACACAGACAGACAGGATGGCAGGCAGGCATGGCATGGCATATGGAGAAAAAAAAACCGACGCACATTATGCTTTAAATGGTAAATAAATAATTTTAAAATTCACTCGATAATAACATTAATTACTGAGCGTGCCGCAGATAAATTTCATAATAAAGCCTTATCAATATACAAATATATAACAACAACAAAAACAACTATAATAATAGCAGCAGCAACAAACACCAGCAATTCATTGGTAATATTGCTGCTTTCATTTGCGTTTTATTTTTGCCAAGCTGTAACTATGTATACAATGCTGAGTGAGAAGAGGAGAGGGAGGAGGCGAGTACTGAAAAACCAAAAATTAAATGAATCGTTGCAATTATAGCAGCAGCAACAACAAATAATTATTCATGCGAATTCATAAGTTGCATGCGATTTGACTTTTAATTTAATGCTGTTGTTGTTATTGTTGCTGTTTTTACTATTCTATTCTATGCGCTCCAACACACACACACACATATGCATGCTCAGTCATATACGCATACACACACAAATCATGCCAAATAACTTTAACTTAAATATACAATAAATATAAAATATTTCGTTTGTTTTTTTTTTTATGAAATGCGTTGTATCTATGAGATACAAATCTACATATACACAATATAAAAAAATATAAATTTATGTAAATTTATATGTGTATGCGTGGATTTATGTGTGAATTTGCAACTGTTATAAAAAAAAATCGAAACTTTTAATATTTATATTTTTATTTATTTATTAAAAAAATATGTCGGTATTTAAAATATTTAATATTTTTTTAATGAAATTATTGCCTTTAATCCATTGACGTAAATCCATCAAAAATCAAACACAAATACACTTTCATACATATATATATATATATAAATCACATATATTTATTATTATATGTGGTTGTGCCAATGAACATAAAACAAACAAAAATGTATGAATGGAAAAAATTACAATATTTTTAAAATACCGATTTCAATTATATTTTCGTTTAGTTTTAATTAAAAAATCCTTATGTAAATAAATAGGATCAAACAGACAAATAAATAAACAAAAACAAACACACAGACAATTGCAGTGATCAACTCACTCATACATCAATACTTTTGTACTCACACATGAACATATATAGAGTCTTACATATTTACATTAATTTCAGTGTACCGTTAAAATGAAAAAGCAATTTTTAATTAAATCACGAAATCGATTAAACATTTTTTTCATCTTTGTTTTTAAATATAAAAATATATATGTATACATATATATAATTTATATTTTTTTGGTGGCGTTTGCATTTATAATAAAAGCATAAAAATATAAATAATAATAATAATATCACATAAACGCCAACACCACCAGAAAACAGTAGAAAAGTGAAAAAAATACTACCAAAAATGAGACAATCACACTTCTCTTTTACAACGCATTACAATAACAAAAATAATAATAGCAATAATATCTTTTAATTAAATTAAAAAATTTTATCACATTAAATTTTTTATTTCTTTTTTTTTTGTTTTGTTTTAGTTTTTACATATTTTTGTGAATTTTCAACCTTTTATGCGGGCGCAATTAAATTTACAATAATTTTTATGATTTATTTTATTTATTTATTATTGTTTATTTTAGCTACTGATACTGATGTACTGATGATCATACTTCAAAGTACATACTTTAGACAAACCGAAAAAGGAAAGGTAGGACACAGATTAAGGGAAATTATGGAGAAACTTACTAGAAGTTTATAAGACTATTTCAAGTTTTTCTGGGTTGGCCTGCAGTTTAATGTATTGAGGGTGCCTGAAAAGTAGATAGACCTGAAATAAACTACCGGTGTTAATGAAGCGGTAAAAAATTCGTACTACATATAATGCTCAATTAAAATATGTACTTGCCCAATTTATTCAAATCTCGTATTTTTGAGTTAAGTAAGGGAATGCCGTATAAGTTGGGACGGGTTTTGAAATTTGTTCATCAAATTTCTCATAATAAAAGTTTTCAAAATCCGACTATACCGTGGCAAAGCTATTCCGCCTAGTGAGTTTTCATAGAAGAAAAAAAAAATCAATGCTAAATTAATCTTGATTAAGATTCGTCATAAGAAATATCTGAATCGCGTTTCTTGCAAATGAAAAAAACTTTCAATAATTTTGGCGGAGTTTAAGTGAACTATCGTGCAACATGAATAACATAAAACAGAATTTGAGTGATTCAATTTGGCGCGCACATTTTCCCAGACAAATTACATATAAATCTACTTCTTTCGATGGTGATAGAGGCAATGAGTCAATCCCGCCAACAATTATAAAAGCTCATCAGCATTAATACGAAATTTATCCCATTTTACCCTGCCTAGGATTTACTAAAGCGCGTTTCACGCCAAATTGGCCCGCTTTGTTGTGGTCACCACGTCGCCCCTAGTCATAAGAACAACAAATTTTTTACTGTGTTTTGTTTTACAATACCGTTACCGTTAGTTGATAAATTTTTCATATTAATTGATCGCAAGTTGGTGATTGTGTGCACAATGGAAGCTGCAAATAGAAAATTGATTGTGAACAAATTTATTGAAAATCCGTCGTGGTCTGGTTCAAAGAATGCGAAAGTGTTAAATATCTCCAAAAGAATGGTATGTAGAGTTATAAAACGATATAAAGAAACTCTTAGTGTTAAAAGAGAGCTAAAAAAGTTGTGAACAAAACGGGAACCACCAACCTAAAATTATAGGCAAAGATCTTGAGGTCCATCAAAAGCAATCCCGGACTATCGGATAGCGATCGTGCCAAAAAATTCAATACCAGCAAAAGTACTGCTAGACGAATACGCATAAAAGCTGGGCTAAAGTGCTATCGTGCTATAAAATATCCAAATAGAACAGACAAACAGAATTTGCTGGCCAAAAAACGTGCTCATCTTCTTTATAATAATGTTTTGACCAAATTCAATGGATGCATTATTGTGGATGACGAATCATACGTAAAATTTGATCTTAAACAGCTTCCAGGTCAAAAATTTTATATGGCAACGAATCGTGGTAATGTACCCTCAAAACTCAAGTACATAAAAATGGATAAATTTGCAAAGAAGGCAATGGTGTGGCAGGCTATTTGCAGCTGTGGTCTCCAGGGCATTTGGGACATCCTCTTTTATGACGTCTGATATTTACATCAAAGAGTGCCTTTCGAAACGACTATTGCCATTTGTTCCTCACCACCATTCGCCAGTGAAGTTTTGGCCTGATTTAACCAGTTGCCACTACTCTAAGAAAACCATGGATTGGTATCAGACAAATAAAGTAGATGTAGTGCCCAAATATTTGAATCCACCCAATTGCCCCCAGCTTCTACCGATCGAAAAATACTGGGCTATTACAAAATATAAGTTGAAGAAAAATGCAGTTATTGTCAAAAATGTGAATTCAATGTTACTAAAATGGAACCAAATAGCCACAAAAGTATCCAAAGTGGATGTTCAAAGGTTGATGGGGTCCATTAAAAGGGATACCCGGAACTTTTTGCACAACAAAGAAATTTAAATCTTTTAATATTATAGTATTAAAACACATTATTAAACTTATCATTTAATGCATTATTTGTTATTCTGAGTGTTCTGGTTAAAAAGATACAGCAACTTTCCTGCGTGCCAATTTTGCGTGAACCGCGCTTTAGTGGTCTGAAGTATACTTTTTTGTTGGCCGCAGAAATCTTGTACAGATACCGCAGAACGGTTATGTAGGGTTCCTACCGACTAAAACTATCCACTTTCCCTTCTACCACTCTACCCGGCGGACTACCATTTGGTGTTATTCACCGTTCTGCTGTTATCTGCTTCTGTAGTTCGGAACTTTTTTTTCTGCGCCTCTAGTTATCGATTGCTGATCACAAATTTTCGACGTCTTCTGTATTTGCGAAATTTCATTTAACGTGCGTATCGCGCATATCTCGGCAATATCATAATATTTTTTTTTGCATTTAGTATGCATGTTGGATGCTGGTTTCCTCGGCTCTACAGTTTGCACATCTGTAATATTAGATTGGCTGCCGTGACGGGTTCCCCAATGGACAATGGAAAATAATGTGAGTCCTCTGATTTCTTCGGGCAGGACGGATGTTCCTTAAGTTTGAATCTGTATAGTTACTGTTTAAAACCGCTGAACATTTGAGTGATGTACTAATCTATTTTTCTGTTTTTGAGCTCTATATAATTTTCTATGTTCCTTCTTCGTTTCGTTCGTTAGCCTTTTTTCAGTTTTTCTATAAAGTCGCTTCGTCTCAATTGGCGTCCGTGGCTACCCTCATGGGAATGAGCTTGTAAGCCGAACGAATTTCTTTCAGATGTGTTTTCTTTACATCTGCCCAGTACCTGTCTGGGCAGACGATTACTGAGCTGATCACCATTGAAAGAAGCTGACGCCTGCCCTTCCGCGGGCCATAGTGGTTTGACTCCATACTAAAGGTGGAAAAAATAGATAGAGTTGTCCCAGTGACTTGAAATTAAATACACGTTTTTATTTTAAGACATTTATAGGAAAAATACAAAAAATTTTGAAATTAGGCCTTTATTTGGGGGTGTTGCCATACAACGTCATAAAAAGCCATAAATTAAAAAATTCGTAAAATATTTCAAATCAAGTCAAAGAAAAATTTTAAGAGAAATATTTTTCTGGAACACATTAACCCTCTGCAACCCTTATTTATAGGTCTTTTTGACCTATGTAGCAAAAAAAAAACCATAATTAAGATAGATAGAGGTTTAATATATTTAAAAAAATATTTCTTATAAAATTCTACAATATATTTTAAAAAAATATTTCTTATAAAATTCTACAAGTTGTTAAATTAATAATATAGCCAAAAATATATATTTGTAACTGAGTAGAAGATTTTAATTTTTTTTATTATTGTATATATTTTTAGTAGACTATGAAAACTTAACCTAAGCGTTAATTTTCAAAGTCTTGACTACTCTGTTCATGTCTAGTCTTTATTTCAAGTAATGTATAACAGGCTAAATTAACGTATGTATCACAACAACAGTTTATATAAAGACGGGCAAAATAGACGGCCGTTTCAGAATCAGCCACGATTTCTTATCAGTGATCTTAGTGATAGTTATTAGTCTTTCAAAATCCTATATAAGATACTAATTTTAATTTTTTAAATTGGTACAATCTTTATTTATGTTCAGCAGCCCCCATTAAAAATTAAACATTAGCAATATTAGTTTTTAGTATATTAATCCAAACTCCTTTTTAAAGGAAAAATGAAAGTAGCAGCTAGTAGCAGCCAGACTAAATGAATGTGTAGTTTTGCTGGCCCAGGTTAGATAGGAAGAAGACCAATGTCTTCTTAGGGCACAACAAATCTGCAGTACGTCTGCTAACAGGAGTAACAACTGGACATTGTGGTATTGAACCAATGCTCCCAACGGTGGCGTATTCCAACGAGCGGACTGTGCAGAAGTTGCCATGTTGAAGAAAAGACAAAATCGCTTCTTCACTTTCTATATCAATATCCAAGGCAGCAGATAAGTAGACTCCAATGCTTGGGGTCGCGCTTTTTAAATAATCTAACAGAGATGACTAAAGTGGAACTATCGGATCTTTTTACCTTTATCTGGAGAACCAAATGGTTCAATAGAGACATTACCAGGACGTCTAATTTATTTTTATAATGGTTACAAAAATCGTTTATGTATAAAAACACTGTAGAATGGAATTGACCAAAAAGGAAAGCTCAAGAGATTTGAAAGTGGATTGTACAGGGTGACAATTGTAAAGTGACGCAAGTTTAATACTCAGCAGAAAGCTTTGCCATTTACCGTTACTTTAATTTAAAAAGCAAATTCATTCATCATTGGCTTTGCTTTTAATTTCATTTGAATTTTTGTTATTACATTTTGAAATTTCCATAAAAATGGACAAGGAAAATATTCGTCGTGAAATTATGAAATTTCATTTGGCAAATTATAGTAGCCGTCAAATTGCAAAGGCTTTAAATACGCTGAACATAATGGCGTTTTTCTCTATATCGTCTCATTATTTTATAACGGGTTGAAAAAAAAATCGTACATAAAATATATTTTTTTATAAACGTTTCTTTTTTAACCCATTATAAAAAAACTAGGCGATATACAAAAAAACTGAAAACGCCATTATGTTCAGCGTACTTGAATTATATAAGATCCACTTTCAAAACTATTAATAAAAAACAGCAACAAAACCAAAAACAACAATTTTTATTTTTTTTATATTTACTAATAAAGGAAATTTTATTTCCGGTTAAAAAATTTGTAATTGCAACAATTTGTTCAAAATAATTGAGGTTGAAATAAGTTGAACATTTTATACCGCGTTTAACCGATTTTGAAAGCTTGTAGAAAATAGTTTCCACTCTCAAACCACTGTGTGGGACTCCAACATTCCGCATAATGCTAAGTGCTCCTTGAATCAATGAGTATTCCTAGGTATTTTTCATATCAGCATTCTTAAATGTTATTTAATGAAGTATCTATATCATAAAGGACAACTGAATGCAGGATGAGTGACATAATTAAGTCCTGCCTAATTCTAGATATTGAATAAAATGTGGAGTTGTATGAGCTCATTGCGCGCGAATCAGTCGTAAGATGAAAAAGTTAGGGGAAAAAGTTCTTCATTAGGCTTATGGTCTTCTCTTTGTTGAAGTTCTAAGTATATTGATTTAAAGACACAGATATAGCATTAAAAATTAATGGTTTGGTTAATGAGCCAGGTCGAGCTTATGATCAAAACTTTTTTAAAGTGATATGTTTTTCGGTTCAAGTATTGGAAAATTAGACAGCACTTAGCATTTCTAGTTGCAGTCTGTGTGCACAATAGAGCAGTTCAAAATCGTATGAAAAAATTAAACATGCGTCAAATTCAAAAAAATCCGGCAGATTATGTTGACCCATCCGCTAAGTAGTCATTGACTAAAATTTCATCGAAATCGGTGGATGCTATATGCTGTCACACTTCGAAACAAAAGGAAGATAAATTGAGAAGAATTGCATGGATGTGCAAACTTCTTAGAGATACTATTGCAGGCTCTTAGATGGCAAGTTAAACCTGTGTTGTAAGAAATGTTTTGTTTTTGTATAAATATATAGTACAACAACACAAAGTTGCATTAGCAGTGCAAACATCACGGCACCAATGAATTTGTTAGATATAAAATATTGGAAAAAATAAGAGAAACTGAAAACTTTTTTTTTTTTTAATACACTCGAATAAAAACATTTAAATTCAATAACATGTCATCATTTATGCTTCCTTCTCCATCTTCACCTCCTTCCCTTCCATTACAAATTTGCACATGTTTGAAAATACTACAGCAACAACTTTACAACACTAAAGCTATTATGCTCCCATCAACGCCATCACCAACACCATCGCCAATGTCAAATATGTACTAACCAACTCCAATACCAACCAACTTCTTCATCATCAAACTCCACCATCATCACCGCCACTACCACCACTATATACTTGAATGCAGCACCAACCAATTCATCACTCCACAACAACCACTTGAATGCAATTATTTTGTCATCGTACGTTTCCTAATTGAATATTCCATGCCGTATGCGAAGGGTACGCATCCGGTTTGCAACGAATATGTCACATTCCAAAATATCAGCAGAGCCCACCATACCAAAATACACATACTCTCACACTCATGCATACACACAATAATACACATATCTACACATACGCACTGAAAGAAGGAAGGAGTAGAAAAAGTTAGGAGTTGAAATTGAAAAGTAGTGAAAGAAGAAGGCACGCAAGCAAGCACAAGCAAGCAAACACAGATAGACAGACATACTGTCATATAGACATAGAACCGGGAGACCGAAAAACACACACATGAACATCAACTCACGCATACAAAGTAGTAATCGCACACACGCACACACACACTCGCATACATTTGTTTGAAACAGACATTCCGTATGACAATAGATCATCAAATTCGTTACGTTACATTTCGTTTAACTCACAGACATGGATGGGAGATTCTTCGCTCATTCGTTGTTGTGGTGGTCGACGTCATCGTCATCGTCATCATCGTTTCTATCGCTGTCTGCTTTGGACATTGGATTGGCCTCAATTGAGCTGAGCTGAACTGGACACTTTGGCAGCGGCATCTCTAATACAAACTTATCTACGCTGCCCTCATGTTTCAGTCGCAGTTGAATTTGTATAGTCCCTTTCTTTTGGTTTTTTGTTTTTTTTTTGTTCGCTGTACTTGGAATTCAACTTCTTCGTTTTGAAATGCGTTGCGTTCTGTTGCCGTTACCGTTACCAAGTCGTGGCATTTTATACGTTTTCCACAATCCAATACGTCAGAAAGTGATTGTGCTGACCATTTTTGTTGTTGCTGTTATTATTGCTGGCAAGTGAAGTCAAAAGCAAATTCCACGCATTCGCATATTTGTGAAGTTCTTTCGTTCGTTCATTCGTTTGGTTGCTCCTTTCCATTGTGCCATATGTTTGTGTGTGTGTGTGTGTGTATGCGCCTAGATATCTGCTACAACTATGTACTATATCGGCTAACATAACACACACAGTTCAAAGATCGCATTGGTCTTACTTGGTTTACGAAGGACATACATACTGGTATTCGTATCTACATGTTTATACATATGAGAATATGTGCGTTTGTGTGCATTAACATTGCGTGTGTATGCACTAAACGTAAGATGTCACAGTCAAATGGTTGGCCAATGATATGTGCCAACAACATCACCGTTCGCATACATTGCGTATTGAGGAAATTAACGTAGCGTACTACAGTGGTCGATGACTTCATGACTGTACACATAATTTGAGATCTATGAACTATTCGACGGGGTGGGTATGTTAGTCAGACATATAAATATACGTAGAAAAGTTTAAGAAGGTATAAGCTTGGAAAACATTTTCGTAATTTCTTAATCTTCAAAGATCTGAGGTTCAGAATACTAGACCTCATTTCAGGCAGAATCCTTGACCAGCTATGCCATTATTGATAATTTGTATAGTAGACCATTTAAGCTTTATGCAGATTGGTTTCCTTTTAAGCTATAGCCTAAGGCAATTGCCTCGACAGCGAAATTTACTTAAGCTTGTAAGAAGTGGTTTATTCTAGAATCCATTTTGTTGGCTAAAATGGTTGGTTTGATTTTGGGGGAAAAGGAATGGTGAGATATTGCCAATATATGAATATAACTATTTGGGACATAAGTTTTTCAAAGAAGAATAGGAAAGATAACTCATTTAATTAAGTTTTTATATGACGGATCTCAGCTATGTTTTCGAACTGAAAAAATTCTACCTGCAATAACCGGCGTTATAGGCAGAAGAGCTTATAACGAATATTTATTGAATAGATACTTTTAAATTGTCTAGTACAATGGCAACAAAAATAAAAAAAAATTCTGAAAAACTTTATGGGATATAATTTTATACATAATTTTATTTTAGACTAGACCAGACTAGAATAACAAAATCAGCCCAATAACCGGACGAAAATTAAGACTAAATCCAGACCAAAACTTCAGACTTAATTTGGCTCAAAATTTTACCAAAACTCAGACCTACATTCAGACCAAAAATCTGACCAAAAGTCAGACTAAAATCAAACCTCCAAAACTATACTAAACTAGAGACTAAATCAGAAATCAGATTATAAACCAGACCAATAAGCAAACTAAACAAAACTCAGACCAATAGTCAGATTAAAATTTAGAACAAAATTCAGACCAAAATTAGTCGTAAATTCATACCAAAACTTCAGACTTAATTCAGCTCAAAATTTGACCAAAATTCAGTCCGACATTCAGATCAAGAATAGAACCAAAAATCAGACTGAAAGCCAGGTAAAATCAAACCACCAAAACTCAGCAGAAAATTAAAACCAAAAATAAAACCAAAAATCAAATCGCACCTATGGACAAGAGCTTCACGAACCCAACTGAAGCTCTTGGACCGTATGCAATATCTAGAGATAAAGCTTATAGGAGACATTCGGGTTTCTAGCTCTATTCAATCCTTGGAATATCGTACGTGGCCTGCATGGTGGACATTCTGCGGAAATGCGCGATTTGATGTCACCAGTTAATGAGTTCTCTAGAGCTACACGAATCGCAAGTGAAACTCACGCATTCCACGTGGACACGGTATTCCAACTCACCAAGCATTACAGAGATCGTTCTTTCCTCTGCCGCACCGCGCGAATATGGAACAGGCTTCCTGTAAATAGTTTTCCTGATTGTTAAGACCTTTCCAAATTTAAAACACAATGATCTGCATTTATAGGGGTAATATCTCTATGTGAATCATAAAATCTTTGTCATAAAAAAATTCTGAACAGAATACCAATACTAACACCAAAAAGTCAGACCGAATTCGACCAAAAATCTGGCCAAACCTCAGACTGGTATTTAAAATAAGAATTCAAACTCAAATTAAGACTAAAACTCAAATTATAAATCAAGTTAAAATTTTGACCAAAATAGAACCCAAAATTTAAGGCAAAGGCAGAATGAGATCGAAAATCAGAACAAAACCCAAAAATCCTATTCTAGATTTAAAATATAACTAAAAACCCGACATAAGTATAATTAGTCCTAAAAACAGATAAAAAACCGGACTTAACAGCAGATCAAAAACCAAACCAAAACTTGATAATGATCTCCAAAAATTAAACAAATACATATAAACTGAACCTAAAATATCAGGTTTATTTTAATAGAAGTGGTAGAGTGCTAGGCTGGAGTCCTAGCTGCTTCAGGTGTATTCATATGAGAAATAGTTGCCCTGTAGAAAGTTTTTAAAAGTTTTTTTTTTTTTGGAGTTTGCGATGTTTTTCAGTAGCCAAAAAAGCGAAGATATAAGAGTTTCGTCTAAAAAAATTATTGACCAAAATAATAATTTTTTTTCAACACTGGACAGAGGTGGAGATCGATACTGAACTTTCTCAAAAATCATTAAAAAATAAATTTCGTCTCCTTCGATGATCCCATTCAAACAATACCTTATAAACCTGTAAACCTATCATAATCCACCTATATGATATCTATCTAAGGAGAGTACAACCAGATTTGTTTAGTATGCTTATAGCTGGTCATTTCAAACCAAATTTTGTGGTCTCAGAAAGTTGCTTTAGTATTCACTATATTAACCATTCCACATTATTCTACTACTATTTGAATCAATAGTTTGGTTCTGATATGGAATAGAATTGGTTCTGATAATTTTTGCCAGCTCGTCAGTACCTTTCAGTTCACGGTGGCCGAGAACCATTCAGTATGTGGACTTACTTGGTCATCTCTTCAAGAGATTAACGTTAGCTTAAAAAATTCCTTAGAAAGTTTTTATTGGAACGGCATCGTAAAGACGGTTCATTTAACCACCACTAATATTTTAAGATTTCTGTGGTTATTTTGCAAACAAAATATATCTATTAGAGCCAAATTGAGAAGAATATATTTTGTTCCGTTGAGAATAGTTCTCAAAGCACCTTTAATCTTTATTGATCTTTGAATTTATTTTACGTGCATAAATTTTATAAGTTGACTCGCCAATCCTTTATTCTAAATGAATGCTTAAGATTCAGAAAATATTCTCACACAAATAACTAATAAAATATATCTGATACATATATCGATTTTCTCGTCCCATTGTTTATGGACAATGTACGGGTATGTACATGTACACTTAAGCAATAATGTCCGACACTGACAGTTGACATTTCGGTTATATTTCACTCATTGTGACATCAGTACAATATTCATCTATACATACACACACAAACACATACGCAAACAATGAAACAAATACAAGTACATTGTATTATTCATTCAGGTCAATAGGAAATTTAACCAATAACTTTAGTTGCCTAACGAAAATTTTTGATGTACCGCGAAGAAGAAATGCCTCCCTCACTTAGAAATCGATTCAGGTTTATTAACTTATCTGTGATTAAGAGGAGGAATTAATCATTTTTCAAAGAAATCGTTTTCGATAGGAATTTATTTCAAGAACAAAAGAGGAATTAGATTTCTACAGAAATAAATTTGAGAGATATCAGTTTCTGCTGAAATTGGTAACAAAAAAAAAAAAAATATATTCGAGTTGTAAATGAAATCGACTCTGGCTGAAATCGATTCCACAAGAAATCGTTGCCAGCTGAAATCGGTTCCGATTGTAATTGGTTTGCTGAGAAAATGTTTTAATGTTTTTGTAATGTTTAATCAGTTTTGCTTGAAATTATTTTATTAGAATTTCAACACAAACGGATTTGGAATTGAAGCAATTTTCGGCTTACGGAGCAGAGGTAAGTACTTCTTCCATCGAAATCTGTTTCGATACTAATTGATTGTGTCAAAATTATTTGGAAATTATTTTTAAGATTCCGGAAATATATATGAATAAATTTTGATAGGAATAGATTTCGATAGATATCGATTTTGGTAGATAAAAGTTTAGACTGAAATCTGTGCCATCGAGAACGTGAATTATATTCGATGAGAATCCATTTTAACGGGAGCTGGGTTTTGACAGAAATTCAATTTATTTAATCGATTTCAAAAATGGAATATTTTTCAGGCCTTTGGCCAAATTTTTTCAATAGGAGCCTGTTTCAGTACAGATACCGATACAGATATGAATTTGATAACAACAACAACATTTTCAACGGAAATCGGGTTCAATAGTGATCGAAATCGATAAAAATTCATTTCGTTGTTTTAATAGAACTTTCAGTTTACTTAATCGGTATCTTTAGAAATCATTTTCGAAAGGAGTCATTTTCCAGAACTAAATACATACATTAACTTTTTCGGCAGAAATCTGTTCCTAGAGAAATCTTTCATAACGAAAATCTGTTTTGAAATTGAAATAAATCAGTTTTGATTGCAATTGTTTTTGACAAGTATCAATTTTGAAAAATATCGATTCTGCAAGAAATCAGTTCGACACCCATCGAGATAAATTTCTTTCGAAAGAAGTCGGTTTCGACTGGATTTGGTTTCGATGGGAATTAATTTATATAAAATGTAAAATATTCCTAATGGGATATTGTTAAATGCAGTCACATAGACATAAACCGTACATAGTCGCGAGCTATAGGCATTTGTCAACGACGAGGTAAATGTGTATGAGTGTGTGTGTGAGAGATAGTAGGTATGCGGTGGCGGCGTTCCCTTACATAAAACGAATGAGTTTAAGCAAAACCAGAGGGAAATTTAAAAGCCTTACGTACGTTCTACATGCATTGAGGATAAATTATCTTTCACATTTCCGCACAACATTTTGAGCTTTCAGCTTTTCATTTTCCCTTTTCTTTTCATTTTACTTTTTTTTGTTTTCTTTCTTTGGAAGAGCGATACCAAGTTTTTGAACTGGCAGCGTGAAAAGAGAGGCAATCGGTCAAGCAAGTGTTTTAAAGTATGTGTGTGTGCATGCATGTGTTTTTGTTAGTAGACGAAAAGGACTTTCGTATTTTGTATCCTTTCAGTGTGATTTGAGATTATGACTAGTGTGTTTGTGTGTGGATGTGAATGTATCTGTTTTTGTTTGAAAAGGAAAATATCAACGATGTTTAAGTTGATGTTGTTGTTGTTGGTATTAAGGGCACACACAATGCCCATCGTCATATTCTCAATAAAAGAAATTGCACAAAATGTTTTTCCTACGACAACTGACACAAAGTGCGGATTTCGCAATCATTTTTGGTCAAGCGTTTTCTTTTTTTTTTCGTTTTTATTTCTCTTCTCTGTTGCGAGTTTCCGTTTCCGCTTTAACAGACGTGATCGAAAGATAATTGAAAACAAAAAAAATTTATACATAAGTTGAAATGAGAATTCAAGGTTTTATTTTTTTGGATGATACTTTAATGTGAGTTTATGTCATGTTTAACTGCAATTTTAAGTTTTTAAGCTTGAAAATTTAAGCTGTGGTTAATTTGTGATGTTTTAAATACTATTTATCAATAAAGCTTTAAACTAAATATTAAATTGGAAATCTATCAATTGAGATTTAACGGACTAACCATTAAATTGAACTACCAAATTGCAAATGAAATTAATCGTTTGGAAATTGGGGTACAAATTTTCTCTGGTGTGTATATTGGTTTAAAAAGTTAATATATGAACGCTGACAACTTCAATTATTGTACAATCCGATTTATTTGGGAGAAGGACTCCATTTGAGACGGAATACAACAGGTTACTTCGTCAACTTGATTTTCGTCTTGCGAACACTTATATCTACATTATAATATCCTTTTTCAGGACTATCTACTTTCATACCTTATCGTGAGGTAGATTCAGGACTAGATTATAGATTCACGGATTCTGATTTGCTACCGCTGTTTCTGACCCTGTACTCAGATTTCCTATATCAGACTTGGAATTACCGCTATAGAAGCCCAAAACCTTATAAAATCAAATCCTGAATTAATTATGATTTAATAGTAATTCGGAGTCGTTGTTACTGACCCTGTACTCAAATTTTCTTCACCACTAAGAACAAGTTCTTTATCAAGAGAATAAGATTGCGAAAATTGACCATAACCTTAACTAACTCATTGCCATAGTATACATACATGATCATACTGGACAAACGGTGGCGATATCTGTTGTAGAGTCTTAGTAAGAAATCTTCCCAATCAAAGAGTAGTTGCCTTCACTGAAGGCACTAATACGTTAGTCCAACTTTTTTAAAGAAATTAATCCTTGAAAGAGAAATATGTTGTTTTATTTTACAAAAATCTCTTTTCATTGGTTTAACCGATATAAAGAACATCAAAAAATCCTTGGAGTCACTGAAAACCATACATCGAGATGGAGATTTTATTTGCTAAAAATCATACGCAATTATGAGTTGGCCTTCTTATTTTTCAAAAATTTAATATCAGATTCGTAATAAGCAACTTACAGAACATGTTCATGCTGAATTTCATGAAAATCGGGCAACAGCTTCTATTTATGAAATAGTTTTTTGAAATCGGGCCTAGTACCACACTAGCGGAGTTTTTTTTTCGAGTTTTTTTTTCGAGTTTTTTGGGTCGTAGGAGTTAAAATAAAAAATTTCAATGTTGGTTCCTCGTATGTATACCAAAATTATGGATTTAGCATTCACTAATAAGCCTTAAGAAGTGGATGTAAAACAAAATATTTAACTATCCGAAACCATAATGAGAATGTTGCATCAAAATGTATCATAACATTTACTAGACTTTGCTACCTATTTTTTTAACAAATTCTTTAGTCTCTGAATAATCAGAACGTTGGACTTCACCGATACTCTCGTCTCAGTTTCAACCAAAAAAAATTTCAGAAACTGTTTGGAATCAACTGTTTTTGAATCGACGCAAGATATCGAAATTTCATAGCAGTTGCTTGTGAGCTAGATTCTAGCAAATGTTATAGTACATTTCATGAAATATACTTCGTCGCCTTTGAGCGTAATGTAAATATTTTGGTTTGCCATAGACTCTTCGATCTCCTTCCTTATAACCAGATCACGTGTTAGAACTAAAATTTTTAAGAGCGATGTCAAATACATATAATTGATCACTGTGGTGTAAGTCATATATGCTATGGATTCAACTCTACAAAAACGCTCTTTCAGTATTGTTTTCCTTTATCTGCAAGATGTCAGCTCATTACATATATTTAGAATTTCAAAGTTTAGCCAGCTTGTGACCAAAGCCTTCACCATTCTATTGAAAATAGTTGCTTTTGATTCAAGGACACTGAAGTCATTTCTGGGTTAGCCAAGGTATTTTCCATATCGTACGTTTTTCTACCTCGGTGTTCTCTGACCCATATTAATCTCTCCACATTGTTTCGGGCACACTTGAATTTTTAATCACATTAGTAGGTATGTAAAATTTACGTTATACTATGTTCCCACTGAGTCGAAATTGCAAGGTTTCGATCACTTCCGTAGTTTCGGCTGAAACTGCATTGAAATGCTCAATTTCAACATATAAAAATATGTAAAACGAAACCAAGGAAATGGGGTGGTTTCATTGAAACCACATTCAAAACCGAGCAAAAATTGAATGCTTTCACTGAAATAAATAGTGAAATGAATTTGCTCTGACATTTCTTTACAGACATTTGTATTTTGCTTTGCGTACAACTTGAATGGAGAAACGAAAATATAAAAAAAGAAATTTGAGGAGTGCGCGGGAAAAGAAGCTCAAAAGAGCAGAAATGGTGAAGGAGCTACGTAAGGCAAAAAAAAAAAACAAAACATATGAATAAATGGCGGAGGAGCTGCGGCAGCAAGACTGCATAGTAGCTGCTGCAGCTAAAGTAAAACAAAATACATAAAAATAAAAATACATAACAATTGATGCTTTCTCCTATACACTTTTATTTCGTTGCTAAATATTTCGTTTATCATGTTGATTCTCTTTGTATTCAAATGGTTAAGACCGAAATATTAAGCAATAATTATTTTAACTGCCGGCATTCTACAATAGGAAATGAACTGTCCTTAATAGTGAAACCTTAATCGAAACCAGCTTCACAATGTAAACGATTGCAGTTTCGTTTGAAACCATTTGCCGAACTACGCAATTTCGGCTCAGTGGGAACATGGTATTAATCTGTTTCACATATTTTGCATAGTTCGTCTGCAAAACGAAATGTGGTTTGTTGCTCAAGAATGAAAGAGCATGGTTAGATGAACCTGAAATGTGCTGGCGACAGAACGCGTAATTGAACAAAGACTATCAAAAATGAAATTTCGGCCAGGAATGACATGATATCCCCCTATTGGTACACAACTAGCAGAAAAATTTCTTTCGGATTTTGATCTCACATCCAGCAATCTAGTGGTGACCAAGACCGATTGAGGTGGCCGAAACCGATCGTTAGTTGCAGTGCCAATCAGATATGGGCTTCTTTTCCACTAAAATTTATTTAGTGGCACTGTACTGGAACTTCTTTCCACTTAGTTTTCTGATAGTACTATTTTTTTACTATCAGTGATAGTATTTATTTATTTAGTGGGTAGTTGGAATTTCTCAACTATCACTAATATTTTTCAACTGAAAAATACTAACATATATGTACAGACTTTTTTCTCATGGTGAATACTCCATGGAGAACTAATCTCACTGATGACAACTTCGAAAGACTTGGAATTTTTTAAATTGATTTTCCCTATTATTTAGTTTGACATTAAAAACTCTTTAAGAAAATTTTGATAGCGGTTTATTTAGTAATAGTGAATGTAGTGGGTAAATGCACTATAATTTCACTACCTCTAAAAAACAATGTAGTGTGAACAATGTAGTGTGAAGAAACAAAAACAGCAACCGCTAAATAATATTTAGTGATATTGGAAAAGGACCACTATTTTTTAACTTTACTGCCACTAATCATAGTGGTTGCGGTAAATTTTTTCCACTATCACTACATTTATTTAGTGGTAGTAAAAGCATATTGCACTGTAAATTTAGTAAAAATCGCCCATGTCTGATGCCAGCTAAATAAGTAAATTAGATCTAGTGGTAGCGTTCTAAACTTTCATCTCTGGAAGACAAGGTCGATTTCCGGCAAGAGCATGACCGTACAGTTTTCTGAAAAACTACGCAAGCTCAAAATGCCTGTGTTTATCAAACACAAGAACCAAAGTAGTAATTCCCCATGTAATTTTAGACCTGAATTTAGTTGAAAATTTTTTTTTCTGAATTTCACAATATTTTAACCTAAAAATTTAAAAATTTTCAATTGTAGCCATTTTCAATCATTTCCGATCAGATTCAGCACCAACAATTTCATGAGAGAAGGCTACTTTGGGTTTTAGGTCTGATATAATTCAAAATTTTGCAAGAAAAAATATAAAATTCTTTCTACTTTGCTCCTCCATCTACATCAGAGATGGAGGTAAATCTCTGCTATGCAGAGAAAACTCGAATGTTCAAATGTTATAGATAATTTTTCAGCTTTACCCTTATTCAATTTTGAATACTGGATTTATGTGCAGGTTAGCATCAAAGCATCACTAATCGCCAAGGTAAGTTTTATATTTTAAAATTCCATACTTTTAGAATACATCGAAATATTAAATTCACCCATTGACAATTGATTTACAATAAAAAGCTGAAGTTCTTCTTCTCATTTAAAATTGATGATATGTTAAAAGCTTACATTAAAAAGTACTTAACTATTACAATAACTCAATGTGGATTCGTTTGTATGCAAATGACTGCATAAAATCATAAATGTATAATTGTAATGAAATGCTAAACTTTATACCTGTCTGCTATCAAAAATGTACACTATGCATCTACAACTAAAACATTTCATGTGATGTGGTAAATAAAGAAAAAAAAAAAAAACAGAAACTGCGTCACATCATTTGTGATGGGTCTATAGGCCCCTTGTCGATTTAAAACACACATTGTATATATATAGATTCTCTCAACAGATTGCATTGTAATTTATCTAAGTTTAAATATTACATGACATTTCATATTGCGCATACATATTTTGACATTTTGTCTAAAAATTACATGTATTTATGAACTATAGAACTAGAGTATCTATGAATATATGTATGGGATGTATATATATGTGTGTGTGTGTGTGTATGTTTGTATGTATAGATGTGAGTCTGTCTATGTCATATCAAACTGATTTCAGTTTGTGAATGGTCAAAGTGCAACAAAACCTTTTTCAATATTTGTGGAAAATTTGACAAAATTTTGATGCGGGTTCACGTAATTTTGAAAACTTTAACATGACAAAAGTTTACAATGACAGTAGCAGAAGCATAAGCAACAACAACAGCAACAGTAGTAGCAGTAGAAATTGCATGCAATGCTGCGTTTCATATTACAATATGTATACATATCTACATACTTCTTTCCATACCAGCACAAGTAACAATAATAATAACAACAACAATGATAATAACAAAAACAACAATAGCAGCAGCATTAGCAACACCAACAACAACAGCAACAATAAAAGCAACAGAAATTGACTTAATAGCTCATCAATGATTCAAACGGAAATCCGGTATGTCCGAGTACATCCGGTTTACTGAGCAGCGGAAGAGTATTATCGTGTGCAAAAGTGTTTGCATGTGTGTGTGTGTGTGTGTGTGTGTGAAAGGACATATACATGTGTTCGTATTGTTGTATGTGCATATAATATATGTATGTGTGTTTGTATATATGCAATGAAATTTGAATTTTGTTTTGAACAATTATTGTGGTCTTGTGTGACTTTATACTTATACAATACATACACACATATACATACATACAGTTACGGACAACCAAATAGATTTAATTTTTCAGTTTTATTTTTACCTTACAAAAAAACTAAGGGCTAGTAAAAATTCAATCCACTAATAAAGTATATTTTAGTCTGACGTCGTACAATTAAATTTAATGAAATTATTTGTACAGTAATCCCCGATAATTGCGGCAAAAATTTAACAAGTTTAGCTTACACTCAAACTGTTCTGTTGATTGCAGTCACCGGTTAATTGAACCCAAAATTGCTCTGAAGGTTAGGTTACATGATAGAGATGTAGAATACACATTCAATGACTATACTTTCAAGTTGTATATCAAGAACTTAGGATAGAAATATTTAGCCCGAAAACAATATACGGGAAAAAATAACCAAATGGAAAAATATTCCAAAATTTAATCGAGCAATTTAATCCAAAATTGCCAGAAATGCAAAAGACGCAATATTTTTGTCGTCTGGGTTGACTAGTAGCAACTACTATCATCTCTGGGGTCTTAGCTTCGATTCTCAACAAGAACCGGGCGGGGACCGGACATATCGCCTACGGCCATATCGCTCATGGACATTAAGACAACCATAGAAAATAGCTAGCCATTAGCGCCTAATGGCCAGCCTGAAAAATGCCACAGCAGGTCCTAAGTACTATGTCCTCTAGTAAAGTATTCTATTCGAAAATGTTATTGAAATCGAATCCTATTTGAAAATACCAGGCATAAGAGGACCTGACTACACTTGGCCTTAATAACTGACGTCAGTATCAGCATTGTAGAATCAGCCGGTGAAAGCTTGCGCCTAGATCAATTATCAGCTGGTTTTTTGATTGCTTGAATTAAATTTATTCTTTATGTATTTTATTATGTTTAGTTGAAATCCAGAGATTGCCAGAGCAGGCCAAGTTGATCACTTCAGTGTTCACGCCATATCTTGTAGTTTTAATATAAGAGTACATTATGTACTGCTATCTTTGCAACGGAACAGCTTGGCTACAAACTTTGTGTCAGAACTTCTTTTTTAAAGACTTAACAAATATTTTCTGTAAATATTTTCGTACAACTTTTGTGAAAGGTTAACCAAAAAACTCAAAAATATTTTAATTTTTTTTTTCTAATTAGTGATCCTATTTTATTTTCCATAGCTGTATCCACACATTTACAACTGGGATGTATATGTGTCTGAATGAAGGTGGTATGTGTACGCACATGCACAGTTATATAAGAGTGCGATGAACAATAATGTGCAGTAGTAATACAGTATTGTATGTGTAATTTTGGCTTTTGTCTCATTTATTATGCAAATGTTAAGAACATAGAGCGAACATGCAAGAGAATGAGTGAGAGTGAGAGTGAAAGAGCTAGTGGAAGAAAGAAGGAGAAAGCATAGAGAGTGACCCCATAGATTTAATACTCTGCTACAATTAGGGCCGGACTTAGAATTTTGGGGCATTAGGACCAATATTTTGTGGGGGCGCCCAAAATTTTTAAATCTAGGCAAAGTAAAACCCAATACTAATTTATTTTTTTTATTCCAAAATTAATTTCTAAAATCATGAAGAATATCACTCTCCAAACTAAGGAGTATCAAATTGGACAAGCGATTTTTTTTCATAACAGTGTTGATATTTTAAGTAAAACTGCATCTTTTACCGACTTTTTTGACCTGGAAGGTACTTTAGCCACTATCTAAACATTTTAGGTACCTGGAGAGAAAAAATTTGCAAAATCATCAATTTATGAATTTTGGCGATAAAATGAGTCAAATCAAAATCACACTCAATGAGTACACGTTTCGAAACATTTGTCGAATTTCTCAGGGAGTTTCTTTGTCGCACTCCTCAGGACCAAATTTTTTTTCTTTTTTTTGTTTTTGGTGCAAACAATATGCCGAAACAGCTGCTTCAACACAAACTAGGGAATAATAAAAACCGAAAATGTTAATTTAACAAACAAAGGCATGGAGAATAATCATTTGACCCCGCTGGCCCCATACTAAATCCGGCTCTGACTACAATAAACACACCTACATATATATAACATACATATGCATGTATGTACAATATGTATTTGAGTTAGTAAAGGTGTCTATAAGGTTCTCATTATTGCAACAACTACAACAACAACAACTACAACAACAACAACAAAAACAACATCAACAACATTGTTAAGGAAATGAAGGGAATCATTTTGAATATTGTTATTGTTGTAGTATGTAGTAGTCCCTAAAATGGTACGAATTGCTATTGTTTTTGTTGTTATTGTACACATAAAAGATAATCTAAAACGTAATTCATGTTTAATGCTGACATAAGTTTAATACATAAAAGCATAAGGTAATCAATTGAATAAAAATACTATCACGTTCTTTAATAATGCTGTATCGATATGGATATACATATGTATGCAATGACAAGTATTCAAATGAATGCATGTAGCTACAAGAGTTAGAACTTAGTAATCAAAATAATATTTTATACAAATATACATAGGAGTATCTATTGACAAAATTGAATTGCATTGATGAATTCTTACATCAAAAGTACATCATCATGCAGGAGTGGTATCTATGTATGTACGAGCACATTGAACTTTTTAATCAAATATTTGAATAAACAAAAATTGTAGATAGGAAGATAATAGCATAGATATGTCATCTTTTCTGCAATACACAATCTAATTGCGATTTAAGAAGCTTTACAATTCGCATTAAGGTTGGTTCACATTAATCATGCACAGAACGATAAGATCGGAAATACATTGAACACTAAAATAGAAAAGATCTATAGTTCTGTAACGAATTCGGGCGGAATTAAATGACTAATTTTATGTTATTGTTTCATTCGAAGAAAATATTCATAAATAATTTTTATCAAACTGATTTTTAAATATAATAAATTAAATCAATGATACATTTGATGGACCCTATAAAATTAAAATTTTAGGAAAATTTTCCGATTTTTTTTAATCTTAACCTCAGAAAATGGCCAAAAGTGACAAAAAATTCCCAGAATAATCAAATTAAATTTTTTCCAATAAATATTATTCAATGTGCATTCTAATGCATTTTTTATTATCGTGAGGGATATAATTTCATTAGCTCATTGACTTCCCACTTCTGATGATGTACCCAACCTCAAAAAAATTACCAAAAATAGTAGAGGCTCATTTTTTCAAATGATTATCAATGATAAGGAACCCCGATGAGGTTGGCTTATATACCCTAAATTCGTGAAGTCACAGGATTGAAAGAGATCTTTCAAGTCGTGGTGCTCTGAGCAATAATGCGTTATAAAATTTATTTTAAGATGGGTTTTGCTAATAAGATGGAGTTTTTGCGAAAGAATTTTTCATGTTGAACACGAATCTGAGGTTAAAAACTTCCCATCACGAAACGTTTTAGGAAAAAATGGAGTTCAAGCAAGTCTTTTTTTACAAGGATCCGATAATTTTTTCTATTTTTATTAATTTTTAAACTTTTCAAACTGATTCAGGACGAAACCTTAAATCAAAAACAGTTACTGACCCAGAAAAACTATGAATGCAGGAGTGTTCAGTATCACCTTCTCTTTTTGAATCCGTAGTCAAACCTCATGTAGAAGAAAATAAATCGGATTTGATCGCTTAGTGTAACTAAGATTTCAAATCTATTTTTTATATTTCACATTTTAGATAAAAAACCGATGGAAGTAAAAAATATCGTTAAATAGATTTTATTTTGACTTTTTTTCCATCCATTGGCAATTAATCTAAAACATTAGAGTAAAGTTTCCACATTTCGGGGGGGGGTTGGGGGGGTCAGAACCCACAAACCCCCCGCTCCCCCACCCCCCATAAATACGGCCTTGATCTGCGATTTTCAATCATTGAAATCACATTTAATGAAAGTATTTTGTGATTCCATTCATTGAATAATTTTTTGATTCCAAAATTTAAATTATGAATTTGTTTTCTATCACTGACTAAGCAATCAACCTTTAGAAGGCCGGCAATTTTCCACAGATATTTAAAAATTTTTCTTGTAAAAATTTTTATTATATAAAATCTATTCGGTAAATACAAACATCAATATATATAGTGGCCGCCCCGCCGGCAACACTATGTTAAAATACTTTCTGAAAAAATGTTCTAATTCATCTGAAACTTGTTACATGGGTTTTTTTCGGATTGAGCGACCCCAAAAACCTCCGAGTAACAAGTTTCAAATGAATTAGATCAATTTTTATTGGATCTGTCATACTGAATTTTGAAATTCTGTTTGCAAATTCGGATTCAGCGACCCCAAAAACACCCGAGAACCAAGTTTCATAATTTTTTTTAAAAACTTAATATTGTTGGCCACCCCAGTACTCTAAAGGTTAAAGCAAGAAATCACCACCGTTGCGTTAATGATATGTGCTGGACTACTATGCTTGGATTCGATACTCGGCGCAAACGAAATTAAAAAAAAATGAAAAATAAAATAAAAGTATTTCTATGCACGGCACTACTTCTTGACTGACACTCCCTTCGATAAACAAGTGTGGGTCTGCATAAATCCTGTGCAAATATAGCTCTCACAACATTAAAGGATACAAAATGGTCAGCCTAGGCTCCCAATAATTTTTTTTAGAGGGGGAATCAAAGAGCTCAAAAAGTAAAACTGATCAGCTTACTTTCAGCGGCAGAAGTTTCTCAAAATCGTTCTCTGAAACTGATTCAACAATACAGAAAATGATTCCAATCACTTGTTAATAAAACCAAATGATTAGTAATCGCTTATGATTACATTCTTTACAGCTCTAGCCATCAACAAACAAAACGCAACGGATGACAATATGCAACTGCTATTCTTTCGATGCAGTTAAGAATTTCGTTTATCTGCGATTGAGAATTAAAATGTGTAGAAATGTTAGGCTAAAGATAAATGGTGAAAAACGACAATTTTTAAGAATTTTTTTTTAAGTTATTCTTATACATATTAAAGTCGGGTTTTTTGTTAGTTTATTTAGGCCTTTTTCTTAATATTAATTTTACATTTAGTGTTTAGCGAATAAGATCATATAGAGATCGGCTACATACAATCATACAGAGAGTCGACTTCTTGCAGTTTTATCTGATGTGCTTTAGTGAGAGAGCTTGATTCCATATAGCTACCTCTCATGTGTTATACACCTAAGTGTATTACGTCGTTTTTGTGCCGATAAGTGTAGGAAGTATCAACAGAAAAAAAGCTTCAGAAAATAGAAAGAGGATGAGTGCAAAGGCTTAAACAACAAAGGTCACGTGAAAAATCGCGTTTTTGTTGTACTCATATGAAACCAGTAAGAAACGAGGTTATGCCGTCGGCTACATACAATCAACCAGAGAGTCTACCTCTCGCAGTTTTACCTCATGTGCTTTAGTGAAAGAGCCAACCTAGTTACCTCTGTTTGATGGCATATAGCGGAACTTTCCTCTCTTGTGTTATTTAAGTATACTACGTCGTGTTTGTGCTGATAAATGAAGAGAGTATCAACAACAGAAAAGCAACAATAAAATAGAGAGAAGAAGACTCCAAAAACTTCAACAGAATTTGTTATAATTGTTTTCTAATTATTTTCAAATAAAGAACAAAGTCTTGTTTCTACTGTGAGGGCCTGCAGACACATGTTTTTTTTTTTTGGAATAGCGAAGTAAGTGTTTAACAACACAGCACTCAGACATGATTTACGACCATTATACTATAACCTGTGTTCCCTGTGTTGCTATTCTTAAGAGGTAACTGGCGAGGCTTTCTGAAGGCGGGCAAACCCAATTGTCGTATTATCCCATTAACAGTTGGCGAATTATCAGATCTACCTAGCTCAAGTGTAAACTTTTAACAATACACAAAGTAGTGTCTGAACTCAGATTAAACGATGAACGAAGTATTTGCTGTCTATGTAAAGGACAGCCTCTATAACAGTGAATCTGAGCCTTTCAAACCGATCTGGTCAAACCTTGACCATTTAACTTACTGCTGATATTTTTGTGAAAACATGAGTTTAAACAAGGTGTGAAATCAACCTCCAAGTGTTGTATTTAGCCTGATTAGAGTTTTGGGTTGAGAGTGGGCTGGACTAAACCAAAGCACTCAGTCTCAAGGACCAGAATAGAGCTAATATAAGCCTGAATAAGAACTGGACAGATTAAGATTAATGACAGAACTTTTTGAGAAGAGAGGGGTTAAATACTGGATGTCTGACAAATTTTTTTTTTTAATGCACCCCCCGCATTTTTAGTTTTATAACATTTTGGAAAATTTTTCAGATCAAAATAAATGTCAAAAAAAAGGTTCCTGGGCTAGAAAAACTCAACAAAATCGGTTGGTCCATGAATTGTGCTCCAATACAAGGGAAAAATTCCACTTTTCCTTGATTTTTGGAAAATATTTTAGATCAAGAAAGAAGCCTAAAGTGAGTTTCTGGCCCGGAAACCCCCTGGTGTACAAAACATTAACGTAATCTGTCGGTCCACATATAGTGCTCCAGTACAAGGAAAAATAAAGTATTTTCCTCAATATTTCCAATCTTTCCTACAGAGCCCCCACTGGAAAATTTTTTATTTTAAATAAAAATAAATGGCAAAATCGATTTCTTGGTACAGAAAACCCTGGTATACAAAATTTCAATTAAGCCGTTTCCCTGATTTTGCACATTAGTCCGTGTATGTGATCAAGTTATAAATACATTCAAAATGCATTATAAATGCTTTGTTATTGATTTGAAATTTTATTTGCTAGGGATTCTCGGGTCGAGGAATAATTTTTGGTTTTTATTTTGATCTAAACAATTTTTATATAAAAAATATTCCAAAGGGGACTCCGGAACAAAGATAAAAAAAAGAAGAAAAATGGAAGAAAATTTGGATTTTATCTTGACTGAAGCGCCATCTATCGACCTACCGATTATGCTGAATTTTTGCTCACCAGGCCAGAAAAACTATTTGTGACCTCTACTTTGATCTAAAATATATTTTAAAGAAAGCTCCGCAGCAAAAATCAGCACCAGAGTTTGTTTTGGCCAGGGAATCAATTTTTGGTCCCTATTTTGATACAAAAAATATTTCAGACATGTTCAACTTGAATGTTTTCGCATTCAATTTATATTCTACTGCGAATTTATTTAAATTTAATATTTTCGGCATTCTGTTTTAATTATTGCGTTGCGTGAAACAAATTAAATTGATTAAAATTTGAATAACGACCTAGCATAATGCTAATTGTCATGACATGCCAATATAAAGGTAAAACTGTGGAAAAATTCCATTCCCAAGGTTAAGAAAAATCTTAACCCTTTCCTGCTTTTTATTGCAGTAATTTCTTAGCATTCTTCAACTTGTATGAATGAAAGAATTTTTCAAGAATTTTATTTATGTTAAGAAAGAAATAACAAATCTGATTACAAATTATTATGAAGTAGAAAATATAAGCAAAATAAGCAGAGAGCAGTGGCATTTCATGAATCACTCAGCAAACAAAAAAATAAAATAAATAAAAAATATATCAAAAACAGCAACAAGAATAAACAAAAACAACAACAACAAATTTAATAAAAACAGAAAAAAAAATTGAAGAAAAACTAAATAAAATTATCTGCCAACTCACCCAAACTACTGAATGATGCATTCAAACACAAACTTTTCTTTTACGTATGAACACATACATTAAAAAGAAAGAAAAAGGGAGAAACAAGGATAGAGAAAGAAAAAGAGCAAAAATAGAAACTCATCTCATCTTCCAAGTCATATGCTTTAGAGCAACACAAGAGGTCCTTAGACTCACTTTAGTTTGAAAACGATGCACGGCGCGCGTAAAGATGAAAGAAAACCGAATCAAAATATATATTTGTTTGTATGTATATATGTATGAGTGAGTATATGAATATATATATATATTTATATATTTGTAAAGAAAAAACGTTCTTAGCTGAAAATTAACTTATAAAAAATTATGTGAAAAAAATCCCAGCACGTCAGCTGGCTTGATACGCAGACAGAATTCATTACAACGCGAAAACTGACAAATATTCCACCAACCAACCAACCAAACACAGCAGCCAACAAGAATAAAAAAACATGCAGCAAGAGTTGGTAGAAACTGAAAGGAGATGGCAGCGTACACATACAAACCAATTCAAAATGTTCGCAATTCAACATGAATTCACTTATTATTCCAATTTGTTGTACTATTCATGCTGAATTTAGTTGTTAGTGTTACTACACACATACTATACTGTACACACACACACACACACAGACAGTTGCAACTTTTTGTTATATTTGTGTGTATGTACATATGTATGTGTTGATGCTTTTGTGTTGCTGATACTACTTGCAATACTTTCCCATTAGTTCGCAATTCATACGCTTGGTGTATACAGACACACATACATACATACATACATACGCATAAGGTGTGCTTTCAGTATCACCTAGCTCTAGTTTTCTTTTTATATAGAAATAGTTAGAATGGGAGGAAGAAAAAGTAAAAGAGAGAAAAAGTTGATATGATGCTTTGAATTCTCATCAAAATCTTCTAAGTATTTGCACGCTTGTAATTTCATTCAGCGCCGCGCTTACCTTCTACCTACATGCATATGCATACACTTGCATCGTCTCTACATAGACACACATACATATACCACAAATACACACTTACACAGAGGTTCTGCGTCTTGTTCTTGTGTTCGTTGGTGGTGAAAGTGTCATTGCACGTCGTTTTCACTGGGATTTTCTAATGATAGAACGTGTTTTTGACATTAAATTTTGGTGTTTAAAATCACACATCACACATACAGAAACACGCTCACACACACACACACTTACACACAAAATGAATGAGGTTTGAATGAATGGAATAGAATGGAATGAAGCCATGAAACTTGTTTTCTTTTCATTGCTAATATTTTGGAGAGTGTATGTGTGTGTGTGTGTGTGTGTGTATGTATGTGGTTGATAAGGATATTCGCCACTTGCTTCTGAGTGTATGTTCATTCGTTTACTTTTATGCAAAAAGTTTTCAAGGTCTTTTACTAAATTGGTATACGTATCCATACATATATATTTATATGCGAAATTATTATATTGAAAGTCCTTGATTGTAATAAAGTAATATTGTTCTTGATGAATGATGATGTGATATTATAAACGAATATTGAATGCAATATCAATGAGTAGCGAAAAGAAAAAGTTTATAAATCTGAGCACATGTACTTATGAATGTGTGTATCTGAAGTAGGATTCAGTTATCCGTAGGTACTTCTATCAACTCAAGATATCTCGTCTTTTAATTTTATGTAATATCTTTTAGCTTAAAATTCGGATGGGCGGTAGGCGTTATAAGCAGGTAGCGGGTTTTGTGGACCTAAAAACTAAGAAAGAGGCAAAATGCAAAAATTTGCAAAAAGGCATAAATAAAAACACGTTAAAAAGCAGAAAAAAGTTAAAATTCAAAATTTTTTTATTTTATTCAAAAATGTGTTTTATAGTGTGGACACATGAGAGTTCATTTCAGCCAAATTTAAAATTTCATTGAAATGCGTCTGAAATGAAGAAATTAACTAGCAACCATCAAACGCAAGGTTGTAAAAAACAGGAAAAAGATCTAATACATTTTTTTTAAGACATTTTGGATTTTGTTTTCATAACAGCTGCTCTTGTAATATTTATTAAGCGAAAAAATCAAATAATGGAGTCGGAGAGTAACTCATTGATATTCCTTCAATTTTCCATAATTGTTATATAAATTCCTGGAGTCCTAATCTAATTGAAAGGCAACATTTTTACTTATTTTTCTTTGCTCGAAGCACACACAAAAATTCTTCTTCTTCTCCAAACTTATAATCTGTCAAAAAACGAATTTGAAATTAATTTTTTGTCGTGTGTCCATCCAAATGAAATGCAGAATTTCAACTCGTGTGTCCGCACTATTAGAACAAAGTTTTAGCTCTATCAATATCAGAAAATTATATTTTAGTACTTATTTAAAGAAAATTTTAGTTCATATAGAAAAAAGGCAATAAAGTACTTATAAAAGAGAGTTAAATTTTAAACCAAAGTAATTGAGTTTGAGTAGGGCAAATCGAAGTTACGTTGTTTCGAGTAACGGCGTCAGTTACAAAAAGCTAAGAAAAAAAAAAACGTTAGGATTCGTCAATTAAAGTTGCAGCTGCGTTTGTCATTTCCAAAACTTCTACAGCGAAAACATGACGTCCAGCTTTGTCCGGGAATGGGAATTGGTCAACTTTTTTTCTTACTCTGGACTCATCAGAAGCTTTTTTCTTTATGTATTTCTCAAACAGCTTTTGAATTTTGGGCTGTGAAGCTTTTTTAACGGTATGTCATTCGTCAGAATAATTTTGGCTGTAAAATTCCAGTGTTCTGCCGCAACATGAAAGGTCATCAATTGCGCCTTCTATTTTAGATTTATCACCTCAATATGTTTCTCTTGCTTTAAGTCCTGCTTTTCATAATATTTCTCTTTTTTTGTGACATACTTCAGCCATGCAAAACAAACTGTTTCCATTTGTTCTAAAGATTTCATTCCCAAAATTTCACCCATTAAAATTAGTAAAAGATTTAAAAGACACAACGTGGACAAAACTCCAAAAAAGGCACGAAAAGGTCAAAAAACGACTGGAAACGCGTATATATTTTATCAGCCATCATAAAGGAAAATTCCTCATAATTCGCTCTCTGGTTATAAAAAGTTGAAATTGAAAGAAAGGTTTAATTTTTCTGAAAGAAGATCCAGAGTAGTTATTTGCGTTAGAATTTTCTTCGCTGAATTGGAATAGGGTAACAGAATTTCTCTACGACGTTTGGTTATCCTTATCTGTGGCACAACAACTTATGGAGGGCTTAAGACGAGCTTTCTGCTACGCTGGATCTGAATGGAGAAATGAAATGCTCTTCTTAAGCAAACTTTCACGCAATAGGCAGCTCTTGTAAATTTCTTCTTTTTGCCAACAATCTCTTGAGTGTTATCCACCCATTGAAATAAGCAGTTCTTCTGACGAAGTCAGATGCGGCGGCTAGGAAGAATGCACAAGCGATATGGTATCACAATGGGCTATTCTGGCCTGAGCCTGAGATAAAATTTCAAATACAAGCCGAATTTACTTCATTGTTTTTCGTGCAAAGAAAAGAAAAAAAATACGGGAATCTGGTATTGGATATCCAGGGTATGATTACGCTATTAAGGGAACAATTCACCTGACCGGAGAAGCTGTTCCAAAACCCCCAATCACTAATGACATTTTTGTATCCTCACCCGACTATGACGAGGTTTTTTTTTTAACAGCCATCGCTCGGCTGAAGAATAAGAAGACTGAGGACGTAGATGGCCTACCTGCTGAGTTCTTTAACACCCCAGGTGAAGAGCCTAACAAATGGATGTACAAGCTCTTATGCAGAATATGGCCAGATGACAGCAAACTCAGCGATTAAAACTTCATTGTACTCTGCCTAAACTAAGAGAAAAGCGATCCCGCGTTCTGTGTCAGTGATCATAGGATAAGTTTTCTTAACCTCTTCGGTAACCTTAGACACGTTGTTATTTTTTACAAGTTTTTGCGTATTTTTTTAATTTTTGAATTTATTTTAGTTACTTTTCTTAAATTCTAATGGAATCAACATAAACATAATTCTTATTTAGTTTCCTAATTTTACTAGAACTCTAGAAAATAATCATAATAAATTAAAAAAATTAAATAATACGCAAAAACCAGAGTACACATATGTGAACTTTTTCAGCGAACCTTGTAATAACGCATACAAGGTTCTATCGAGAGTATCATTTGAAAAACTGATCCCCATCGTCGAAGTCAAAATTGCAACCGAACTCTCCGCGTTAACGACGCTTCTGATAAGGTGATTAAGAAAAACATTCAATCTGCAAACATCAACATATCCAACATTATCTTCTACAAAAGTGTAAGGTTGCTACAAACGCTGATGATATTTGTCTCAACGTGCTTTCGTCTTTCACTTAGAATTGAAGTCTCGTCAAGTGGGTTTTTCAGTGATCGAAAATTAACTGTCAACAAACTAAGAGTAACGCTGTCTTGGACAAAATGGTACTGTTTAAAATTATACAATCGAAGTCTTTACGGATTTCGCATTTCAGGAATTCAGCATTAACAACAACATTAATATCAGCCTTGAGATCAAACGAAGAATTATTATAACTCTTACCAACTTACCAACTCTTATTATACGCTCATTCGGCAATTGAGAAGCATAGCTATCTCACAACGGACGAAAATAACGTTTAATAAGTCCCTTATATTGATCGTTATGATGACCAATGATGAGAGTATATAATGGAGAAAGATGGGTTCTTTTTTTGCTCCTGCACTCAAGACTAAAACAACACAAGAGTGGCTAAGGTGCAACATTCCCGCATTTATTGCAGCTGAAGATTTTCTTTCGGGAAAAGCAGACCTGAATACATTGGATTATTGTTAGAATTGGAAGGCATGGCCTGCAAAACAACTCATCGAAATTTGGAAAGCCTCAAGAAAGCATTGACGCAAGCAGCGTCAGCGATATCGATAGAAACCGTACGTGTTTCTACAGCCAAATGGCCGGACAGTTTAGCCCTCTCAGGAGAATGTGTACTTCCCGTAGTAGGCAAAAATCGAGATGTTGATTTTCGTATTTAGTAGCCCCCAAATAGTAAAAAAATACTATTCAAGAATTTTTAGATTTCCAGGTTTAGCCGTAAGCGATGTACACATATTTTTACAAAAAAAAGTTCATGGAGCTTTAAAATACTTCGACTTACACAAAATGTGTCTCTATCGATTGAGGAAAATTCTAACTACAAGAGAAATTGGTTTTTTACACATCTTTTTATTATTAAGTATTTTTAATAATTTTTTGAAATTGACGACACAAAAAAAAAAAAAGAGATCACAAAAAAAAAGTGAGATTGTCCCATAAAAGTCACAATAGTTTCGACGGTTATGCTTCGATTGTAACAAAATAAATTCCAAACAATATAGGAAAAAACAGCAAAGACGTCAATATCAAAATTGGTTGGTTGGCATTTAAATCAAAATCATGTACACATATGTGTACGAAAATCCTGAGGGGGTTAAAGGCTTGTACAAAAGTAAAAGGCGATCATTTCGAATGAACTTTTTTTTGTCGTATTTACAATTAAATTAAAAACAAATTAAAAATTGTTTAAGTACAAAAAGTTTCTACATTTAACTTTGACAGCGTTTTAAACTTGTAACAGAACTTATGGCAGGACTAAGTATATGCACTTATTGCTAAACATTTTGACGGTTTTATGAATAGGGCTATTGGCATCCAGTACCAGTTCCCTCTTTGCCACCACTCCCAAATAGGGTCGACTCTAAAGATAAATATCTGTACGAACTATCAGAACCGTTTTAAATTTCTTTGCTAATTTTTAAACAAATCGGCAATTGTTAGAAAAGTGATGTAGAAAAGTAATATAATGTTCAAATGCAGATTAGCATGGAATGACCCTCAGGATATGCATAAATACAAAAACAAATTTAATGCTATAGCAGTATTTTAAAATAAATTTAAATATTTGATTTCAAAATTCGATCAATATCAAAGAATTGTATATATGAGCATTTCCCACTGGAGAATACTCTCAAAAGAACCTACCTACTTCTATGCTCATGTTTCAAGTTGAAAAATGCAGTAGCATGAAAAACAACAACAGTAACAACAACTAGAACAACAATCGCAAAAACGAACGAATGAATGAATTTTTGCATTTGAAACCTATTATAAAATCCCACAAGCGGATGTAACAATTTCACAAAGTACGAAAATCACAAATTCATATAATTGTGTGCGACAATAAAATGTGATTTTCTCTATTCTAGTGCAGAGCAGAGTAAGTGTAAGAGCTGAAGCAAAGCAAGAGTTGCCAGAGTACCACCAACTGCACTGTTACATTAATACTACCAGTACTGCAACTAGTGCTATGCATATAGATGCTGCATGCCTGTCATGGTGTTTGGGGTTGACATTTCGCACGACAAAATGACACTTGACGGCGTGACAGGGACGCAATAAAGTGGTGCTCAGGCAGCATTCCCATGTGCACAAAAGATGACACAAGAGGCAAGGGAGAAAAAAAAACAAAAACTACGAATAGTAAGTGCTTGTAGTATAATAGTAGTAGTAGTAGTAGTAGTGTGGTGTATATGTGTGTGTTAAAATCCCACAGCGGAAACAAAATGCAAACGCGTGCAATACAACAACAACCGTATTGTAAGTGGATCAAAATGGTCAAGGAAGAAGCAGCAGGCAAAGTGCTACTGCCCTGTTCTAATGCTAATGCTGCTGCTTCTGTCTGTTGCCTACCAAACTGGGCAAGCGGGCAACCCAAAGCGGGTGGTATAAAGTTTGCAAAAATGCGATTTTCTAGTTGCAAATGCTGCTGTTGCTATTGCAGCAGCTAGTAATGTTAGTTTTGCTGCTGTTGCCTCTGCCTTTATGCTGAACGTGTTTCTGCATTTAATTTGATTTTTGTACGCGATTTTGTTACACTTTTAGATGCGCGCCGCCATTGCCGCTCCTTTTATGAAATGTAAATTTAAATTCTTTTTTCTTTTTTTTTTTTTTTTGCATATTTTACGTGATTTTGTTTTTTTTCCATTTCATTTGAATTTTAAATCAAATATTTTTAAAATTTGCTTTTAGCTCTTGTGCATATTTTAGTTAAAACTCTATTATTTATTTTAGTAAAATTTATTATCATCTTAAAAAAGAAAAAAAAAAAAATAGATGATTCTAAAAATTAAAAAATAAATAAATAAAAAAGTAACGTATTTTTCAATTATGTCTTCAAATATTTAACATAAAAAAAAACATTTTCCTCCATTTCCCTTAGCGTAATCTAACGCTTGGTCTATGCCAGCACAAATATAATGAAAGAGAGAGAGAGAAAGAAACAGAAAGAGGGAGAACCATTTTGTCCATAACATTTAATTAAGCAAATTAAATTTGTTCGCTAACATTATTATACGCTAAAATGTTCTAAAAGTAAAATATTGCGCCCCCATCCTCCACACTTTTTATCAGCGCAACCAGCCACAGCAATACAACCCCACTTCAATAAACCATCACCACCAGCACCCACATTTACACTCTCACCTCCTTTTCCATTCGTAAAATTCAAACCACTAGCGTTGTAGTGTGTGTGCGTGTGTATGAGTGTGCTCGCCCCACCAAATCAGTATACCCCATTATCTCGCCTTTCGTCGCCAATTTCTTCGTATTTCTTTGTTTTCTCTTTAAAATAATGTGCACGTGACCTCCCACCCAATTCTCATATTATAAGTTTCTTTCCTTACCAGTCAGTTCAGTTGCTCTTCACTCTACTACTTCCTGTTGGCCACCGATAGCGTGTCGACTTTTAATTTATTTTTAATAGAAATTTATTCTCCTCTTTCGCTACTTACGCCGGAAAATATTATTTAACTTTGGGCTTTTTATTTCAACTTGTAATATGTAACGGGTAGTGGTGGTCTGTTAAGGGTGTACACTGTACAGTCTTCATTTTTTCCCTTGACGCCCTTTTCTCTTAACGTATTGTATATATGAAGAAAATATGTACGTCTAGTGTTATATAGAATGCAACAAGCGCGACATTTCTTACTCTATTTTTCTTGATTTTTTTCTTTTAATAAATATGTATGTATTTTTGTATGTACATATGTAATCTAACTACATAAGAGTGCTTCCGTTGCTTTACGCTTAGGTCTACAAATTAGTTAATGACACAGGTGAATATTTTAATAAAGTTAAAACAGTGGAATGATATTTATTTATTCAGTGGTTTGAATTTTAAGGTATAGTGGATCGTCGTACAGGAAATATTATAGCCCCGGAATTCAAATTTTAAACAAAATCAATCTCTCTAGATTCATAAACAATCGATGAATTTGTCGAAATCTCCTAAGTTTGAAAAAACGAAAAAGGTGCACATTAAATAAAAAAAAAAAATAGGATGTCAAAGTTCTTGTGTTTCACCTCTTTTCTCAAAGATCGATGTACGAAATGAGCTTTTAAAATTAATATCTTCTAATACATAAACCGTAAGTGTAGGTAATTCGGATCGATTTTTGCAAGGTAAATTTTGAGCGCTAAAAATAAGGATTACAGATTTATGAAAAAAAATGTTTTAATACAGAATTAAAGCATATTTCTTCCTCTTTTAAAGTTGTTAACTACCGAAAACAAAGAAAACATAACTTTTTTTTAATAGTTACTTATGTAACATCACTTCGAAAAAAATGGATTGCATATAATTCGGATCAAAAAACTAAGTGTGCATGTAATTCGGATCGATGATGTATGTAATTCGGATTTAAAATTTATAGTAAATTATCTTCAATTTGAGGTTTATTTAGATGCAAAAGATACATTTGGTGTTTAAGGAAAATATATATATAAAAGAAATTGTTTGTATGTATGCGTAAATACATACACACACATATAGTACACACAAATTGTTGTCCAAATCTGTGTTTTCCTTATCTAAATATATACCGTTTGTCCGATCTTAGTGAAATTTGGTGTACAGATGCATTTTTGTGTGTATGTCAAGTTCGACCGTATCTCAAAGTTGGCCTGGCATTTTTGCAAAAATCTAATATCTTCGAATATCATACCGAACTAAATTAATAAAATTTGATATGGAGACTTACTTGTTCCACACCGGACTAATTCTCAATTATGGGCCTACTCATGGGCGTATCAAAATCAGGAGAAGAGGCTGTGGCTGGGCGATAGATGCGAATATATTAAAAACAAAAGTATGGGACTGTGCAATCTTACATTTATTTATTTATTTATTTATTTATTTATTACGGCTCTTATAGCCTAATTCAAATGCAGTTATATATATTTAATTTTTAAATTATAAAAAGAAAAAAATGACAATAAAAACTTAAAATTAAGAATCTATAATTATCTTATTTCTAGGGTTTTACTATAATTATACAATTTTTGTTTAAACAACTTTATATCACAATTTTTTACATCTTCAGGCATCTCATTATAACATTTTAATCCTTTATAAAAAAGGCTGTTTTTGTCTGACTCAGTTTTAAATAAAGGCAAATTAAAATCATTTTTATTTCTTGTATTTATCTTATGAACATCTCTGTTAAATTTTAAATTCGTTCTTAGATATTCTGGCATATGTCCCGACTGAATGTTATTAATAAATTTCATGGTATGGTAAAAAATCTGTTGTTTAACACTAAGCCAATTTAGAGTACTTAACATTTCTATAATGGGTGTGTCATAGCTTTTCTTCAATATAAATCTCATACTTTTATTTTGCATTTTTTGTAGTTTTTCAATTTGTGCATCTTTCATGATGAAAAAGATTGTAGAACAATATATAAAATGTGGTTCTATTATTGATCTGTAAATCATTATCTTATAGCGTTTACTTAACAGTTTACTTGTTCTTTTTAGGAACCAGATTTTCTTCGATATTTTGCTAATAGTGTAGTCGACATGATCATTTAACTTTAATTTATTATCGATTTGAATCCCCAGATACTTTATTTTATCGACCATTTCAATTTCCATACTATTTATTGTAAGATTTACAACATTAATATTTTTATTTCTTGATATAGTCATATATTTGGTTTTGTCAATATTAATTTTTAATCTATTTGCACACAACCATTTATATAGAGCGTCTAAGTCCGATTGTAAACTGTTCCTCATTTCGTCAAAATTTTTTCCACTTATCATTAATAGAGCATCGTCAGCAAACAGTTTTACTTCACTAAATTTAAGTACTAAGTCAATGTCATTTAAGTATATATTAAATAAAATTGGAGCCAAAACTGAACCTTGAGGTAGTCCAATTTTAACACCAATTTCTTCAGATATCGAAGATCCAATTGAAGTGCGTTGTCTACGGTTCTTTATAAAACTTCTGAACCATTTCAGTTCGGTACCCTTTAAGCCAATTTTAACTAATTTTTGTAGTAATATGTCCTGATCTATAGTTTCAAACGCTCTCTTTAAGTCAATAAACACAGCTATAATGGATTTTTGATTACTTAAATCTTCTTTCCAACTGGCTATAATAAGATTCAATGCTGTTTCACACGAATGCTTTCGTCTAAATCCTGACTGTTGTGGTATTATTACTTAATTATCTTCTAAATATGAACAAAGTTGATTTTTGACTACCGTTTCAAGTATCTTTTCGTCACAAGGCAAAGCATTAATTGGTCTTAATTCTTCAGCTTTTATAGTATTTTTAATTTTTTCTACCGGGACAATAATTGAGGATTTCCATTTCTTCGGTACAATACCTTTAGTTAAGCTTTCATTTATAATTTGGGCATAAAAATAACCACAATACGACATAGCGCCCCTAGGTACCCCTTCCGACAATAGCATTTTCCCTCCTTTTTTATTTTTAAATTTATGAACTATATCTTCTATATCACTCGTTGTAACTTGGTTAAAAGAAAAACTAGTATTAGATTGAGCTGATGTGCTAACTACTCCATTTACTTTTTCTATATTACTACTGACATCTACAATGCTATCTACAAAAAATCTGTTTAGGCTATTAGCTATATCTAGTTCATTCTCATATAATTGGCCATTAATTACGATCTTTGTTATTGTTGATCGCACGTTTGTCAAACTTACAGATTGCTTCAGGTGTTTCCACATTGCTTTGCTGTCATGACTATGACTATTAATTTTAAATTCCATATATTTTATTTTCTTAGTTTTAACTAATTTTTTATATTTGTTTTTAATAAAATTGTATTCATCCCATACCCCCGATATCTGTGCTGATTTATATAGTTGATATTTGTGTTTATTTAACGTGGCATATGAGCAATAGCGGATATAAGGGGCGTAGGAAAGAGGAAAGGACTTGGGGTTAAATACCCCTGACCTACCTCCCAACTTCCCCCTAACCTCCCCCCAACTCCACTCTAACCTCCCCCTCCCAACTGCCTCCCCCAACGCCTCCCTATCTCACCCCCTTCCTTACTGATAAGACTTTCATATATTTGATCGTTGGCCACAAATAAAAAAAATTGAAAGTGATGAACAAATGTTAACCCCCTTAAGGTAAATCTCTGAACCCGCTAGTCGGTGGCCACGCCCGTGTGCTGATGAACAATGAAAAAATCATTTTTTCGAAAAATTTATAAGTATATTGACATAGTCAAAAATTAGAATTTAGTTGGGAATAAAAAAAATTTCATTTAACACAAATATTAACAAAACAAAAATATTTCATATTGAATTTGACTAAAAATTACTAGTTAGTTTCAAATTTGGTATAACTCTAAGAAACGCTATTAATTTCAATTAATATTTCAATAAAAAAAAAAATTTTTTGATTTTAAAATGCAAAATTTTTGACTAAAATTCAAAATATTTTTCAAGTTTATCTAAACTTTGAGCTCAAATTCCACAAAAACTCTCTAAACAAAAGGTCGATCCGAATTATCTCCAAACATCACCTATTATATCTAACTTACAGTTCAAAACTTTCATTATTTAAAACTTTACAGTTTTTCTAAATTTTGTAATAATGCAAACACCTCATTTTCTGGTAATTCGGATCATCGATCCGAATTATATGCAAATAGAAAAACACATGCTGGTAATTCGGATCGATTTTAAAAGTCAATGTTTTTCTTAGTACCTTTTCTAAAATGGTGCTTATTTTACCAAACTATAACGGAATGTTTAGTGAACAAAACCCTATATATTATATTACTAGCACAAAAGTTATTATTGTTATAAATGTTGTGGGTTTTTTCATTTTATTTGCTAAGGCTTTGTATGAAAATACGCTCACCCCTTGTTTCTTCGCTCGCAACTGATTAATTTTAAATAATTGAAATAAGTGTTGCATACCATTAGAAAGGAGAAATAATTCTCTTTCGTTTCGAAAAAAGTTATTAGCAAAACAAAATCGATCCGAATTATATACATCGATCCAAATTACCCTCATTTACGTTACAAATCTTTCGAAAATCTAAAAAGCAACTCTGAAAGTCATGTTGCTACACACTTTCGGTGGAACTCAAAAAGGAACCGGTTTAAAGCCACCTGATGCCATGCTCTCAACAATGATAGAAAACAAAAACTCTACGATTGATTTAGTTGTCAAAGAAGAAATAAAAACTAGGAGGAAACTAAAGACTTTCTATATTTTAATAGCAGAAAGTCAAGTATTAGTTCAACCCTTTCGGGACCGCAAAAAACCTCAAAACCGAATACGGGTTCGCATTCTCTAACTACTGATTATTTTTACAAATTTTTCATCAAAATAGAAATTTTTCGTCTGTAGAGGCTTGAATTTTCATAGGCCCTCAATGCAAATGTTTTTGACGAACTTTTTCGAATACATTTTTATTATATATTTTTTAAAAATAGACAAAGTTTCTTAGTACTAATTTTCCATTTAACCCTTTCCTGACCATAAAGAAACTTGAAGCAATAGAGTTCAGTGCAAATTCGCATTCGCTGACCCTCATTTCATTGCAAAAAGTTTTAAAAAGTTTCCATTAAAGATGTTAGCGTCACCATTGACCCATACCAAAACTTAAATTTCCAAAACAAGTAAACAGAAATTTTAAAATATGGGAAATTATGTTTGAGTAAATAGTTTTTCCTACAACAAATTCAAAATTTTGCGCATTTGGACAAATATTGTAGGAATTGTGAGCGGAAAAACATTTTATTTTAATTTATTCTGATGCCATCAATTTTTTTTTAATCATAACTAAAGGGCAATTAATTTTCTTTTAACCGTGTGACGACCAAAATAGTGAAAAGGCTATCAACATGCACACAAAACCTAACGGCATTATCGCAGTATGCTACGATCGAAATTTAAAATTTGATATCACGCGACTGAAATGACCAATCGCAGGAGAGTAACAAAATACAACATCATATTTTCAAGTCGCGACCTGCGGCAAAACTGAAAAAGAAAAGGAAGAAGAAGAACTACCTATAAAGCAGCGAACATCGCGTCGACAGCTCTCGTAGTGGATAGAAGACAACTAAAGGTTCAGCTGCCTAAAAGCAACTCGTGCGGGTGGGTAATCTTAGTGTACCAACAACCCAGTAGGGAAAATCCCAAATTCCGTGACGGATATTTCCCACTGACCCAGAGACGAACCAAGATAAGAAAACGCCAGGTCTCACCTCCGTGTACAGCTCCGTGTTACAGCAGGCTGATTTATCGACGTACATGGTAGTGAGCCGACTTGGTCCACCGAAGGCACAGCGCCCCAGCATTGTTTTTCATACGACGCATTGCAGAGCTACAGACAGCGCCCCAGCATTGTTTCTTATATGACGCACAGTAGCGCACTAGCACCGTTCCTTACACTGTGCGCAGCAGTTAAGTTAAGTTAAAATTTGTAATGCTGTGTTGTAATTTTATTTAAATAAATTTAAAAAAAAAAAAATTGTGAACTAGCGATATGGTGTCTTTGTGCCAAAAATAAAAGTGAGGGTTCCCTGCAAAATATAAATGTTGTAACAAAAAGAACCTCTGGAGGCCGATGAGTCTACCCCAGCCTAAGAAGGTTTCGTTATAACCGAATATAAATTTATTAAAATCAGTGAAAAAACATAAAAACATATTTTGGGTCACCAGTGATAAATCGTTACAAAAGGGTTAAGTTAGGCTAATAGTAATAAAAGTGAGAAAAAACTGTAGTAAAGAACTGTGTCGCAATTAACAATTTGCAATTAAACCGTTTCGTACACTTGTTTAACCCTTTACTCTGTAGAGTTGCATATCTTCAACTAATCATAACTTTGGCTATTAAATTTTTTCAAAATTCAGTTTTAGAACAATGCTTTAAATCTGAATAGTTCTTTAATAAATAATGCCAAATAGTTCTTGCTGCTGGTTGGCTTTCTAGAGCATATCCATTTTTGTTTAGCTGGCTTCAGGCGAAATATTTCGTGAATCATTATAAAATAAACCTAGGTTAAGATTTAGAAGGGTACCACAAATCCTTTTTTTTTTTGTATGGGGCTTGATGCGATTTAACGTATATATTCTGCCATTATTTTTTCGACGACTTAAGTAAACTTCTGGTGTAAAATTTGTTTGGATTGGAGTTCCTGAAACCATTCCTCTACGCCTCTCTAACTATCACTTTAAACCAATGTTAGCCATCGCAATAACATCTGTCGCATACATGTGAAAGATCTGCACACATTGCTATGGAATGCCTAACACTGCTCTAAATCAATCAACTAATTTTTGTATAAAACAAAAGGGACCAAGCCTGAAGTGATAAGTTTTGAAATTCTCTAACCTAAAAAAATTACCTATCTTATGAAGAAATATGAGAAATACCTAAATTTTTAATTTCAGTTAAAAAAAAAAATTATAGAAATTTTTTCCCACAAAATCATCCATCCCAATCCACTGTACACAATACTCTATTTGTAACTTTTCCTGCTTTAGTCACATAGTTAACTGTAATCAATGGACTTTTGCGTGTCCATTAAGCAAGGTGCGTGTACTAGTCGACAAAGATAGAGAAAGAATTGAAAGCAGCGGTAGAGGTAGAAGCAAAGAGAGAGGAAAAAGAAAATATAATAGAGTAAGTAATAGTATGTGAGCAGAACGCGACTGACTACACAGTAAACAAAAAGACATTTGCAAGAAAATAATAGAGTAAGATGCCGAGACCACCACATACACCAACACCAGCATAGCAAAAGGAACAAAGGACCCAAACCCAAACGTGGCGCTGGCGCTAACGCAGAACAAATAGACCCGCAAATATTCCAAAGTAAAAATTCAATTATGTGACACAAGCGTGGAAATAACTTTATTCGCTGCTATTTCGCAAGATAGACAGAGCGATGCCAAAGCAGTTTGGGAGAGGGTGAGATGAGGAGAAAGGAGAAATAGTGGAAGAAAATTCTTAAGACATGACGGTGAAGTTTGCACGTAGAATATAGTTAAAAGCCTAAAAAGGACAAAAGTAATTTCAGAATGAAAAAAAAAAAAACAACCAGAAAGCAGGTAAAAAATTCAGAATGTGAGAGAGAAAGGGACTTGATGGAACAATAGGGGAAGATAGCTATTCTCAATTCTAGGAAATTAAAACTATTTCATACTATATATAGTATCTACAGGTTGGTTTTGAAAAAATAGCATTGAAAAATTTCCCTGCGCCTAAAATTATGTTAAACAAAATATATGAGAGTGTATTTTTAGTGCCTGCAAATTTCACATTATTCCATTTTTAGGGATGGAAGCAAAGTAGGCAATTATTTAATTATGCTATGCAAATTAAATAACAAAAAGAAAAAGCAAATAGAAAGTAAAGGTTGAAATTAAAATTTAAAGCATTTTAAAAAGCATGCAACAAATTTATTACTGAAAAAAAAAAAAAACATCGAAGAAAAACAACCACAAGTGAGTAATTGAAATTTATACATTTTCAGCGTTTAAGAATTTTTTATACTTTGCCTCTTTCTGCATAACTTTAACTTACACACGATGAGTTGTTAGTAGAAGCAGATAAGTACATGTAAAAATGTCCTTTGCGCTCCTCGCTGTAGTACATTGCCGCAATCTTATGTAACATGCTCAATATGTTTATGCCTGAACAAAAGTTTCCGAAACAAGTTTTATTTGGCTCAGCTTCCTGCTTCTTTTATTAGTGTGCGATGATGCTAATGTTGCTGTGAGCTGAAATTGCTGCTGCTGCTGCTGCTGCTGCTGCTGCTGCTGCATACATGTTTTTGAAATTCTTTAGTAATAGCTAGTGAGAGGAGTGAGCCTGCTAGAAGGAAAAGCTTTGTATCTTTTTCAGATTTCTCATATATCTGCTTTGTCATATCACCACCACCACTTCTATACGAACACGCCAACACACATCCACACAAACATATACATATACAAAATTTATCCTTTGTTTCATTTGTTCCTTGGGATATATGCATTGTTTTCTTGAAGACGTTTAGAGAGTTGCATACAATCCAACTACTCTTCCTTTCCCCCTGTATCCTCATCACTTCGCTCTTTTGCTTGCCATTTCAAAAATTCTTTGAAATTTATGACAAAATTCTTGTATAACATATATTTTTTTGTAGTTATTGTTTTTGTTGTTGTAAAGAATATAATAACAAAAACGGCAATAACAACAACAAAAACATGTTGCCAACACAAAAGCAAACATCAGCAACAATAGTTGTCGTCGAGAGGTCCAAAGGAAGTATGAATATGGAAAGAAGAACAAAAAAAAAGAAAGCCGAACAACAACAACGAAATACATGTCAACTATATTTTTGCCGCAGACTAGTTTTTGTTGCTGTTGCTGCTACTATTGTGTTTGTTGCATACAGCACAAAAATATTTATTGTTCTAAAATATGTTCTATTTTCCAAAAGGATGAGATTTTCTGGCGTCTTTACAAGCAACCACCAACCACTAAGGCTGACTTTTATTTTTTTGTTTGCGTTTAAAAACGACGCGTCGTTACTTTAAAATTTTGCTTCTTATAATTTTAAATTATCTTTATAAAAAAACAAATTGCTCCAGTGGTATTTAATTTTACATTTTGCTTAAAGTATAATTGAAGGGGTGTAAGTCTAAATGGTCTAAGTACCAAAAACATTGAACGAGAATATAACAAAAAATGTGAATGAAACGACTGTAATTAGCACTATACGTAGACCGTCAGCAAACATCCTCGTATTTTTTTAATAGATAAGACATAAAATCCTCTAAAATCATATTAGGTTTGAAGAAAAAATTTTTCTTTTCAAAAAGAAAAAATCTGGCACTTAGACCCTTTAGACTTACACCCCTTCAATTGTAAATTGCTTTCTCAACAACTTTTCAATTTAAAAACCAATAAGCGTCATTGTTTCATTTTGCGTATGGCCACTCTACCATTCGTCGTTGCGCGCACAAGAATGCTCTTGGATAGCTAAATACGGTCTTTCATGCGCACGTGATTTCCAAAAATTTAGAATTCCGCTGACAGTGGATTGGTCTCTTTAGACGTAAACTTCTGCTTTCTTCTGCTACTCTGTTATACCGAAAAGTGCCTCTCTCGCAGCAATTCTTGCAAAGGTTACCCACCTTAATTTTCTCGTTATACTCGACTCGACTCCCAACCTCACACTATTACCTTGACATAGCAGCCGGTGCACTATGGTCCAAAAGCCATAAAGTCAAATTTTTATGGTTTTATATTTTGAAACTGAATCGATTTTCTGAATCTGGTCACATTGGATTGAATTATATGGACAACACTTTATTTTTGGCATACGATCAAAGTCAGCTGATTGAGTAGCAAGTTGACTTGTCAAAAATTTGGGAAAAACATTGGCTGCCTTTTTTTCAAATTTAAAACAAGGATAAAGTGTAAATATGGAAGACGTTAGTTAAGATGTGTTAAATAAATGGTTAATACTGCTTTTTTCATAATTGTGTGTTGTTGCCCAATTGTGCAATGATTTGTTCATGTGTAATTTTATATAAAACCTAACAATTCTGTTTGTGTTTAATGAAATATAACTTTTTTTATGCAAGCGCTTGCAAAAAGTTGCAAATGACAAGTTATCAACAAAAGTATTCACAATAATGTGTTATTAAAATCTTTTGCCCGTTTTTGCCCGATTTAAAGATATTTGGAATTTCTAGAAAAATTTGAATTGCTACACGAAGAAATACTTAGAGTTTGATAAGAGAGTAGTCGTAAAACTGATGTTGTTTTCGATTGGGTTCTCAAAAAAAAAAAAAAAAAATAACAACAATGAACTGAGTTTGGGAGAAAAAGGTGAAATAAAAAAAATTTGCTTGGTTTTGTTAACAAAAAAAGTCTGGGTTGTAACAGAATGTTGAATTGGTTTAAAGAAAAATACCCAAAGTGGGTTTCTGCATTCATTATTATTGCAATTAATAATAAATATTATGAAAACCCATGTTCATGTAAAATGGGATGAACTCAGAACAGTTATGCAGAAGCAAAGAACCGATTGAAGAAAAAGCTGGTAACTGATCTTTTTTGGAGCAAAATTACAATATTGATATAATGGTTCTTGCTATTACAATTGCGGCTAAAATATCAGAGACTAAAGATTTGGCATTTGTTGTAAAAGAGAGTAATACGGCCAAGCATGATATGAAAGCCGCTTTCTTCAGAGCAAAGCAAGTTAGTTCCGATTCCTCCTGAAGAATTCTTTGCTTTTTTTGTTTGAAGAAGTCTTAAGTAAAAGGCGAATAAGTTAATATGGTATGAGGTTACTTAGAAAAGAAAGAAATTGTGATATATATTCGAGCTATAACGAAATAATTAAATTCAAGCAATAACAACAATAGATTAGGTACGAGAATTATGGATAATATAACAATGAATTGATATGCCGTATTAAAATATTTTTAATTTGAGACGGGAAACAGCGGAGGGGTCGGGGGTTGTGACCCCTAAAATCTCGCCCCCAGAATCTGCTGTGAGGTTAGATATTCAATTCCAGATTTATATCTGCGAAGCTTGTAGATATGTACATTTGTATGTACATATACATATATCCAAATTAATTATGTGTGAAGAGTGGGCGTGGAAGTTGACCGATTTCCTCTGTTTTCGAGGTAGTTAAATTTATCAAGTAAATATACAGTGCCGGTCATATTATTTGCAACTAAAATCACTTGTACTTTAAATGACTTCTTAAATTCACTAAAATCATTTTTATCAAAAAGCTTTTTTATTCCAAACAAAGTGTATTTATTGCCATTTTTTACAAAAAATTAGAAGTACAAAATTACGTTGCAAATAAAAAAAGAAAGACGTAATATTAAATTAAAGTCTGAATTGAAGAGGTCAAAACATTTGCAACTAGAAAAAGTTAATGTTAAAATTGAAGAAAAATCGAAAAAGCTTTCAAAATTTTGTCGCATATCACTTATTTGCGATCACTGTTGCACGTCTACGTGGCATTGGCTCTACTAAATGTTTCGTCTGACCGATTCCAACTCGCTTCCATTGCTTTTGAACATCCTCATTCAGATTCTCCTAAGGCGTAGTTCACATCTACAAGAAAATTGCTTCAACTTCTCGCAGGAAATCTTTTAGTGATCAAATTTGCTATGCATGACAACACTCAAGTTTCATTTTTTTATTCACATCAGCTATTTACTCTAAAAAAGACTCTTTGAGAGCAACTTGAAGAAATTTTCTTGCAAATGTAAACTCAGTCCTGTGAAATTTAGATTTTTAAAAGATGATTGAGAACAAGTGTATTGAAATTGAAAACGCAGTTTTACCACATTTAGGTTCCAGTTTTGCGGGTATCTACCTATACATTTACACTAAAATTTTATTCCAGAAGATCCAGAAGTGCTACGATATCATATTATATATCAATTTAAAGAGCTTGACGAGTAGGTTAGCTAAAAATTTAAAACCGATTTAAAATCGGTTAAGCCAATCTCAAAATATTAGCGTCGGAAGTTTTTTAGAATTCGCTCATTGAACAAAGCATTGCATTCATCGTTGAAAAAAATCATTGCTTAAGCGGTAGTAAATAATAAATAAGAAAAAGAGAGAAGACATGGGTAACGACATCTCTCAGAATTATCTAACGAGTTATCTGCATACACAAATAACAAAACAAACGCCAGCGAGTAGTTTGGTTCTCTTTTGTTAATTGTTTTCATTAAGAGATTTCTTCCGCAAAAAAATTGCCCCTGTTACTGGGGCCTTACCGACTAGTAACGATTTATTGGTGGGTGAAACGAAAACTAGATTTTTGTCGCACGGTGTTATGAGCACTTTTAGGTAACCTTCGAAAAGGTATCATAGAAAACCAAAGGTCTTATGACTGTTTTGCCTGAAGATATTAAAACGATTCGTTGGGAATGGAAGTTAACTCATTTTAATTCAGGATCAACGTACATAACGGCTGATATATTTATCGAGAGGGAGAGAGTGCTGTGGTGTCCACATACCTTTGTACCTCCCATTGATTTATACTACGATTTATATTTACTTAAAATTTTTAAATCATACTTCACTACTCTACGAATTCCTTGTTTTTTTTTCCAAACCATCTGCGAACAATATTCAATTAATAAAATAATCTGCTTATTTTTTGAAATTTTTAAAAGCATTTTATATACGTAATTTTGTTAATTGATTGTCCGGCACTCCTTTACATAGAATTTCCTGTGCATTGAATTTACATTATATTGAAACTAACTTGCACTTTCATTGTCTTCCAATTGAATGAAATTTCCCATTCTCCCTTTCGCTCTCTTTTTCTCTCTCTCTCACTCTTTGCATGACTTTATTTACCAGGAACTTTCAAATTTTATAATATTACCAATTAATTATGCATATTTTATTAAATTACTAACCGATCCCAAATACATACATATTTTCCTGAACAAAAACCGAAAGGGTTTCTTCTTTATTCATATGGTTTGCTGTGCCTGTTTCTCTGTCATAACTTTAGAATACGATAAAACCCTTAAATAAAAAATAAAAAAATATACATTGAACATATGCACGAGCATTTGCTTGCAAAAATTTATGCACCCTTATTCTAAAATATTCGAATTATTCGCATTTTGACAAGTGGAAAAACTGTATTGAAAATCACTTTGCAAAATACGACGACGACGACTAAGGCGACAAAAAAAAAGAAGTAATAAATTCAAGTAAACGCCCAACACTTAACACTATAACCACCCACTTGAGCACACCCATTTTTATCCATCCATCTATTTATACTTATGAATGTAGTATGTACTACATATACATTCATTCATTCATCCATCCACTTACTGCCTACAAATCGAATTTACTAAAAGTTCCAATTTCTTTCTTTTTTTTTTCTCAATTTCTTTCTTTTTTTTTTGTTTTCTATATGATTATGATTAAATATCCTGCAGCAATTTTATGATTTATGACTTTGAAAGCAACATTTTGAATATGCCAAATGGCGAAATTCAGAGTAAGCTAGTGGTAGCAACAGAAGGAGCAGAAAACAGCAATTGGATAAAAAAAAATAATAAAATTCACTACTACCATTCCGGGCTTCTTCTCACTTTGCAGCAATAACAGTGGCTAAAACAAACGATTTTGCGTTGGTCGTCGTCGTAGTCATCGTTTTGTAGTCATCTTCATTGAAGTTGTCTTCTTCTACCATATTTATAGATATCGCAATGGGGTCGCAGGAGGGAAGGGGCACGCTATGATCTGTGCGCATAATTCGCATTATTATTGAATTTTGCAGCAATACAAAAACTTTCAAAGTTCTTGTTGTTGTTCATTGCTATTGCTTCATTGTTGTTGTTATTGTCTATTCGCATTCATAGGAAATCTTTGCTTTTTATAACATTGGCGACTCACTGACTAACTTCCTTTTCCCTTATCCTGAGTGTATACTTCTATTCTAGCATATATATAAATACTTGTGTATATGGAAATGCACTCTTAAGTAGGTGTGTCAGTCGATCATCCCCACCCACACAGCGACGACTACGACGACTATCATCTGCTGCCCATCATGCCAATTCGTTTCTGGGTATTTATCAGCGAGCGCGCAATACTAGTCGTAATCAATTTCCTAGAGAAAGCGAACTGCTCGCGTTTAATGCTTTACATACATACATATAACAGACCAGTGTTTCTCAAACAGTGAGTTGGTTTTAATTTGAAAGATTTTTGTCTGAGAATATAGTAAAGCAGAGGTATTAAAACATACTAAAGGTAAGGTATTATAACCTAAAATAGTATTTGCCAAAAAACACAACGAGGTTAAACATTACAAACTGAATAAGACCCAAGAAAGATAAAGACATGTTCTCGGCCTAGAAATTGATTGTTTCCTTTTTACTGAAGTTCGAGATTCATTCTCACTCACTTACTACTTAAATCTAATTCTATTGGATCTAGGAAGGCATTGTCGTTGAATAAAGAAGACGCTAATAGTCAGGGGCGGACCAAAAGGAATGCTGTAGCCTTCGTACCTTGACTACTTTTTGGTCTCTCTTAAGATCTGAATTTTGGACCGATTTTTTCTTGTTTTTTTTGGTATTGTTTAAGTATTATGAGCCCGAATTTGGTCTGGTTTTTAACCGGTTATTTCCCGGTACCCTAAATCGTGTACTGATTTATTGAAATTTGAAATAAAATTGTTTTTTTTTTGTCCCAATTAAGATATATCGTCGCCTGAGAATTTATTTGGCGTATAGGTATACGAATATGTATACACATACGCCAAATCAATTCTCAGGCGACGATATTTCAATTTTCATAAAAATGGAATATGCGGTTCTCGAGTTGAGAGATGCCGATATTAATAGTTACATCGATGCTAAGAATGATATAAGCATATATTTTGAAAATTCGTTTGAACTACTACCCAAATCAACTGTTATCTTTATTAAATTTTTTTTTTTTTGGTTTTTGTATCGATCAAAAATGGCCGAAAATATAGGGGTTCACGAAAACGAGTCTTATATATGCACACATGTATCAAAAGGTTTTATCAAAATTTTTTCCCAAAGGATATCAAAATTTCCTTCAAATTGTTTTCACAAAATAGATCATTTAACAATATAAAACTGTCAGAAAAGTCATAGGTCACATGCAAGAAGCTATGTGCTTGAGTAAAGTGCTGATAAGCGAACTTGCCGGTTGGGCAATAATGACTTAAAACCGAATATAATAAAAATATGAATGAGAATGAAGAGAAAAATTTAATTTTTACTTTTATTTAGAAAAGAGAGAGAAAAATATGAAAGATGACATAATATTGGCGAAGTGAAGAGGAGGATGATTAGGCGATTCAACTCACCTTTCTCGTCCTCCGGGATAAAAATCGTTGCTCTTAAATCAAAAAACTTTAGACCGACTAGTGATCCAACCTTTGTGCTTATTCTAGGCCTTCTTGGAAGCGTTCTTTTCGAACTCCATTTCATATAACTCCCTGACTGCGCTCTCCTCGAATAGCATGCACATAATATAAAGAAAGTCCTTCACGTAGAAATCGCTTACTGCTACACTGAAAAAGCTTTTAGAAAGCATATTTTCCCATTAGATAACAGCTGTAGAATACGACTGTATGAGTCCTAATTGCTTATAGTACTGTTATGTAAATAAATCACATAAACGACCTTCTAAAAATATTTCATAAGTGATAAATAAAATTTCATTGGGAATCTCTGGAATTCATACAGCTCATTCCAGAGGCGTATTGCCTTTGAATTTTGTGGGTGTTGCCATACATATTACTAAAGTCTAATTTCAATGTAGACTCATTTACTTTGAAGATGTGCGTTTTTTTTCCTATTCATTTTTTGCTTTTAGTTTTTGGTTATTTTGATTTTATTAATGTTGATTTTATTGAATTTTGACTTTTGATCATTTTTTATAGATGACGATGATGGGGGATGAAATATCAAACTGAATGCAATGAATGCGAAGACTAAATGCGCGCACCATCATTTTCATGCATATTGAAAATCGCCATGGCATGAAAATTGAAATTAACTGAATTATGATTCATGCGCCTATAATTCAATGGATTTACTGCTTTGTACGGATAGGAAAGCATGATGATGATGATGATGAAAAGGAGGAGGAGAGTACTAACAAAAGAAGGTGGAGTAGCATACATAACGGTAGTATCGGTGTTTTTGCAGTTTTTTTTTTTCTGGGTAGAATTTTGATTGATTTTGTTGAAAAGTGAAAACGCGCACTCAATGTGCGCACATAAGTTCATTAGGTTGAGTGATTTATGATAGAAAGCACACGGCTAATAAAAGTAAAGAGCCGGAGAAAGAGAAAACAAAACAAAAAAACCAAAAACGAAAGTTTCAGAAAGGGAAAATTTTTGCCAAAGAAAAGTTTGCACAAAACTCAATGAATTCTATAGAAAACCATATTTTCAAGTGATTCTTTTTTTTGCTTTTGTTATTGATGCAGGTATTCTGTATTTAAGTTTTTATTGATTAAAGGAATTAAACTGTATGGCCTGTAAAACAAAATTTCCTTCAAGCATTTAGATCAATCTTAAAAAACTAAAATTTGTATGAATGCTTTAGAACAATTTTATGTAGGAAATAAACCGACATCGTGTGTGTATTTATTTTTTAAACTTGTATTTATTTTTCAAATTTATAGACCAAAGAGAACATGATGACATGTAGGTAAAAAATTTTCTGAATTCAAGAACTATAGACATCAAACTTATAATTATAGTTTTGAACAATTTTTTCCTCGAATATGTAATAAAAAATTGAGTATGATTAGCGAGCCAAAATCGGTGGCAGATCTACAATTTGGAAATACACGGGAAATTTTAAACCGTGCATTCGATACAGTCAATTTCGGAGACTTGGTTCGCTCTGGCAACTCCGGTGAAAACCGTATCGGAATTTTTTTGTATACCTTTTTGTTGGGTTTGGTCTAAAATAAAACCATAGACAAAGTTTGAAGCAAATCTAAAATCATTAGGCCGAGATTTGGTTTTTTTTGTTACCTTTAATCTGGAATGGCTGAGCTTTAGAATTAAAAATGTTTTCTGGGAAGGAGCCGATGTAAAAACTAATATTTAAATTAATATCATTTGATTTGAAAAAATCATGAAAATGTGTTGGGATATTTTTATGAATACATAAAATGGTTAGGTATGTTCCCGAACAGATTAGAGTCCATACCAGAGTTAAAAATAAAAAAAAAACCGTAGTAAAAATCAGACCAAAAACTTAACCAAAAACGAATCCAAACAACAAACCAAAAACCAGAACAAAACCAAGACCAGAAATAGAAATATTAAACAGACCAAAACCCAGACTAAAATTTAGGAAAAACTCTGACAATAATCAGATCAAAAATCAGACAAAAACCCAGACAAAAATTAGATCAAAACCAAACCAAAATTAGGTCGAAAAATAAATCCTGAGCAAAACAAACCAAAACAAATACAAATTAAACAAAACTCAGACCGAAATTGAGATTAAAAATCAAACAAAAATTTATATAAAAAAAACCAATCTAAACATTAAGGACCAACATTCAAACTAAAAGATAAATCAGTCAAGAAATCAGACCAAAATGCAGATCAAAAATCAAATCAAAATTCGGACCAAAATAAAAAAAAAAGAAAAACAATGAAAGAAAAAACATACTGAGGTACAGATCCAACTAAAACCGAGACCAAAAATCAGAATAAAATTCAGGTAAAAAATCAAAACAATATTAGGTACAAAATTCAGACCAATATTCAGAACAAAAATCATACTAAAATCAAATCAAAATTCAGAGTAAAACTTAAACCAATATTTAGTAAAAATCAGGTAAAATTGAATCCAAAAAACCAATAAAAACCAGATTGAAATCGATACCAGACCTGAACTATTATTAAAACAGACAAAAATTCACGCAAAAACTCCAACAATAATAAAATACATAATTAGAGCAAAACCCACACAAATATCAGATCAAAACGAAACCGAAAATTGAGAATAAAAATCAGATGAAAAATCAAACTAAAATACAGACCAAAGGTCAAAATAAAAATCAATAGGAAATATTAAACCAAACATTAAAGACTAAGATTCCAACCAAAAGACAAATCAGTATTCAGTCGAAAAACCAAATCAAAAATGAAACTAAAACTTAGACCAAAACTTAAAACAAAAGCCATATAAAAAGAAACCCATTCTAAAACACAGGTTCAACTAAATCTCAGACTAAAAATCAGACTGGAATTCATTCAAAAAATGAGATTAATATTAATTCTAAAAATCAGACCAAAACTCAGAACAGGGGGGTTACTCTGTAGTAAGGGTTACTCTCAGTAGTTCAAAAGGCAGTTCTATTCGAATGTCAAATTCGATTCGAAAAGGCACAAAATTAAATCTGAACATTGAACAAATATTATTCGAATATGTTTTCCAGAGTACCAACCGTTCGAATTCGAGAAAATTTTCATTCAAATCGAACTACAATGTAACCCCCCAGAATCCAGATTAAAATCATATAAAAATTCAATGCAAAAATCAAAGCGATATCTAGTCCAAAACTCAAATCAAACCCAGCCAAAATTTAGACTCAAAATCAGATCACTCTAATGATCAAATCAAAAACGAAACCAAACAACAAACCAAAAACCAGATCCAAAAACAGACCAAAAATTTCAACAATAATCGTATCAAAAGTTAAACCATAACCCGAACAAAAATCAGATCACAACAAAACCAAAACTGAGTTCAGAAACCAAAATTCAGAACAAAAATTGGATTAAAAATTAAACCAAAAGACAGATTAAAGACCTGACTAAAATTCAAACCAAAATCCAATTAAAAATCAAACCAAAATTCAGACCAAAACTCAGAACAAATGTCAGATGAAAAGAAAACCAAAAATCATACTAAAATATAGACCCAACTCAAATTTAACCAAAAATCAAATCAATAAATCCCAAAATCAGACCAAAATTCAGATAAAAATCAAATCAAAACTCGGACCAAAAAATTAAATTAAATCGATATAAAAATTTGGAACAAAGCTTTGAATGAAATTGGAATCAAAATCGGATCATAGACCACACCAAAAATCAAATCCAAAACTACTATTACAACAAAATATTTTTATATTGAACTTTGAGGAGCAGACTTACGGTATTGTACGAGTAGATGGAAGGTTCAGATCGAGCGTTTGCCAAAATTTGAATACTCAAATGAACTGTAGTTATTATTTCCCTTTTTGAATAGAATATTTTATATATCAACTTAAATAAATTATAGATACCTAACTATCAAATCTCACAGCAATTATTCCAGAGACTACTTCTACGAAGTGTGCCTCTAAAATGGTTTAATGTGTTTCCTTTGAAACCGAAAAAAAAAATATACCTACTTATTTGAAAATAGTTCTTTTATAGAAATAGTTTTCTTCACAATTTTCACTAGCACATATTTCCATTTTAATGTGGTTGGAACAGAAAGAAAAAAAAATCAAAGGAAACCACTGCAATTGCCTCTTAGGCATTAGAGTGGAGCAGATTCCTGAATGCTTCATTGCTGCTACTGCAGCATCCACCACTACAAACCGACCACTCACATCACTTAATGTCAACATAATTGCATTGTTCTCACCACAAATTGCAAAATGAATTTGCAAAAGGTGAATGTATAAAGGACTGAAGGATGGTGAATGGTGAGTGGTAAAGAGTTAGGCCAAAATGTTGGTATGCTTATGTTAGGAGTGGTGGTGTTGGGAGAGGAAGGGAATGAAGATGAATTGTTCCTATTTTATATCTCTCTCTCTCTTTCTGCATAGAGAAAAGAATCAATTGTGTGTGACCAAATTAAGTTCATTCGAATTCACATTGTCAAGTTGAAAATGAATGGGAGCCATTAGAAAATAGACGCACATACAAATAAAATTATATGAGTATATGTATGTATGTACAAACATATGTACATCTAAATGCAACCCAGCAACATTATCACTGTAACTGTTGATAGTTCTGGCTGCTTTTCATATTATTGCTACTATTGCTATGTGAGTACAGCATTAATGTGTTGGCAACTAAATTGGAAAAGGTGGGGTATAAGTTGCTGCTGTCGTCATTGCCAACGAAATGCAGCACAATAATAAAGGTATGTGCCTTCAGTATGGTAGATTGAAGTTAAGTCATTCTAAAATTAAAATAATTTGTATGCACTCATGCGGTTTTACGGAAGGAAAGTAATGAGACAAAAGTGTTGAAGTTGAAAAGGCAAACTTTTATTTGTTGTGATATTAAAGAGGAGTAAGCATATATACAATTTTCCACCCTCTTTTTTATGAAAAGCCCATCACAATTTTTTTCCTATTTAGTATTTTTTTTTTTTTAAGTACAAATTTGATTGTTGTTGTTGTAGCAGTTTGAAGACTCATTGAATCACGGAGTTATGCACTCAGACAAGTTTTACGTCCATTGTACTATGTTCTGTGTTCTTTAAATCTAACAAATTTATTAATAAATCTTAGCAGATTCTGCGGTTTTAAAGAGCTCAGGTGTTCGTCTCCCAACACTCCAGTACCAAATATGCTTACTCTGATCTGACAGAAAGCGGAGCAGACACTAAGAAACGGGTCTGCCTCCCTTCATATTTTTCCTCCAAACCACAGAAAGCACAGAAGGCACTAACTCCTAGGCCAATCATATTCAAATGTTTGGCCCAAGAGAAGCGACCTGTGCATAATCCCACCAGCTGTCTACAGCTCTTTTTATTAAGTGATAACAGATAGTTTGTTAGACGCTTTGAGATAACAGGTAATATGGTCTTTGTCTGTCTTAAGCTCCTCAGTTCTCTCATTTATGATTGTGGGTCAAATCTCAGTGTACAGGAATCCATACCAACAGCAAAACAATCAAGCCTGCATTAACAATGCATAACCAGTTTAGATGTGGTTAGAGGATTAAGCAAGTATTTAAGCAAAACCAAATTATCACTAAATACACAGATGCTCTCTTCTCTCCAACCATTATCAGTGACATGGTCCATTGCCTTGATGACTGCAAAAATGTTTGTTTGAAAAACAGAAGCATACAACCCAAAAGAGAAGTGAAGGTGCACTCCATCATTTTCACGGTTTTGGAGCTCTCAGTAAAAAAATGCGCTTACAATCAACTCCCTGCCCAGTGCCCGGCAAAAACCAAGTTTTGGGCTCTGGAATTTATGTTGCGTAGCGCTGTTTTAAAACTGGAATTGCTGGCATTGTATCGGATGGCATTGATAGAACTGTTAGGTCCAACTCAGTAACTTCAATAATGTCATCAATATCCCAGCAAGTGTCATACCAATACCCATTGCGTTTAAGCCTACAGATGTCTTTGACAGCCTCTCCTTTAGCAAAAATATCAAGGGATAGTAAGTTGAGTAATGGATCTAAGGAAGCTCACATGCGAATTTTAAACTTTCCAAAAAAAAGTCAGTCTTTATGTCAGCAGTCGGTAGCTATTCCAATTTTGAACCATCTACTTTAAAAGTGTTAAAATTTAATAAAAAATTTTTCTTTTCATTCTTTTTCAAATAGAAAAAACACATGCCTAGTAACTATATTACCAAGAAAAATTTGTGATGAACCTTTTACAGGAATATTTTACATTAAATTTCTAGACTATGTCAAAAGTTAAATATACAAAAACAATTTTGCAAATACATACATACATATGTCATTTACATTTATATATGTATAAAATATCTGCATATATGTGAATATGTTAATTTAATAAAATACAAAAAGTTTCTACTGTAGTAGCAGCAAGCAAAAGAAAATATAAAATCACCTTCAAGTTAAGACACATGCACATAGACATTTACCTACATATGAACATATACGAAAGTATAATCATATACATACACATCTAGGAATGCATATTCATACATACATACACGCATACATACATATGTTCATACAATGCTGTAAATCCCACATAATAAAAAGTATTCAAAGTATAACCCAAGGATATCAACTGACAATAAACTTTCATCTTTTGTCATTTTGTTTATTGTTTTTGAGCGAGAGCAGACGAGGAACACATGAGCGTAGGGCAGAGCAGGGCAGCGCAGAGCAGAACTAAGTTGAGGCAATGTTTAGAATGAACGAACAAACAAACAAAACTTCCACATATTTGTGAGAATTCTTCTTCTTTAATTAATAACTGAGCAAATAACCATCAAAAGATTAAGGATTAAATATGGGGATGGATACCCATGGGTATATGTATGCTTTAAATACATACAAGTGAGTTTGTATGTGAGTGTGTATGTGTACACATGGGTGACAATGAAGTCTCAAGAAAAAGTTGATGAGTTTAATTATTTCTATGCTTGGAATTCTTTGCTTTACCACACGCTTTTTTCCTGCTTTGTTTTTGGCTTGAAACGCCCTTATTGTGTTCTAAACAACAACAGGAGCAGCAGCTGTTGTTGTCACATATGAAAGGGCGTCAGCAATGGTGGTTATGTGAGCAAAACCCAACGCTCTTCTTACCTTCTTGAGGTAATAATCATATATATCTGTGTGTATGTGTGTATGTGCAAGTTCTTGTGAATGCTTGGAATGTATGGAACGTGCATTAGTGGCAGCGGCGGCCGAGTAATGTGACCCTATTACTGGCCGATTTGTCTCCTTACGTAGCAGTAGCACATTTACAGTTCGTTCACAAAGTGACAAAACAAACATGAGTAGCATATTTTCAAAAGAGCAGTAGTTCTTCTCTATGGTCATTACAGTGGGCAATAGTGTGATAATTGGAGGGGGTGACCATGATTGTTTGTGTGTATTGTGGTTGCTCTTTCTTTTTTTTTTTTTTGGTGAAGATGAGTTTTTTTCTGTAGTTTTAGGCTTATAGGTTCATTATTATTGTTTTTGCAAACACACTATGACAATGCAGAATGTATGAATGTAACTCTGGCTGACATTTATTGAGTTTACTTAATTTTTAAAAGGGTATAAGCTCAGTTTTTTGTGTTTCCTTCCTTTTTGTCATATGTTGTTGACAGTTTTTAGCTAGGTACAACCTCAATATTATATTTTATTTAATTGTTATTGATATTTTAAGTGTTGTTGTTTTAAAGGTAGGGATAGCGACCCATGTCTTTCAAACAGGTTTAGCTATGAGACAGCAATATTACGCATATGATTAGGATTTTTAGAACATAGTTAGTCATTACTTTTAATAAACTATACTATAAGCTAGTAGGCTTAGAACGCAATTCATTACTCACAAAGCTCATAAAGTTTAACGAATTTGTGGTGAACTTTGGTATTTTGATATTTTACGGATGCTTAGAGAGCTTGGTTACAAAGTCTTCGATTACGCCAACGGCCCAAAAATGAAAGAGGTAATAAAACCATTTTTCTAACATGTTTTAGTTTGGCAAATCATAAAGAATTTATTGATAAATCCGAAAAAAATACTTTTTGTTCTACTCACTAGAAGGTACTAGAAAGACTTTGGTCCTTTTCTTTTCAAGAGACGGTTACCTTGTTTCTCTATCTGTTCAAGTTACGATTGTTGAGGTTTCAGTGGCAGATATAAGAATGGATTTGGGAGATAGGCTGAGTTTTCTAGACAAAGACGAAAATTAGACCCAAAATTTTAATAAAATCTTAGTCATAAATCAGATCAAAACCCAATCTAAAAATATAAAAAAAAGACTAAAATACAGAAGAAGACTATTAAAGTTTGTAAAATATCAGGTTACCTAAATTCCTGCAGGGCTCAATAAAAACAAGCCAGAAAAGAAAGTACAGAGGTTTCCTATATTTCCGTCACAAAAGCTAAGCTAACCTGTCCACTCTCTGCCATTGAAGTGTTGAACTTGCACCATATCTTCAAAAACAAAGCAACTGCAATTTCATCTCTGAGGCCTTAATTACAGTAATTAATTCCAGACCGATGTGAATCTCTAATAACTCAGCTTTGGTCTCTGGTCTGCCAATTTTGAATCCTAACTTAAGAATCTCAACCCTAGTGTTCGATTGTCCCAGTATTTTTCAGATGAACCAAGAATCGAGCACGGAATTGTGAAGGAGTATTTGAACCAAGAACTGAAATACTTTGAGCCGCTATCCTAGTATTTTTAAAGCTGAGATTCATGGAATCAATAGATATCTGCAATTTAGTCTAGAGAAGAAGAACAAAAGATACATTGCTATTATCGTCGCCTGAGAATTGATTTAGCGTATGTGTGTACAAATTCATATACCTATACACCAAATCAATTCTCAGGCGACGTTATGTTGGGGAGTCAAATAATCATTCGAGCTTTACAATCAATCGAAATCATGTCCAAATTAGAGTGGGATTATTTGAGCAAGCTAATTAACTGGGCAAGTATAATAAAATCGCTCTATGTTGGGTCCCTGGGCATGTAGGAATAGAAAGGAATGAACAAGCAGGCGAACTTGCTAAAAAGGAGCAGCGATCGCATACATGGGGCCTGAACCTTTTCGTGGAATAAGAGACAGCGTAATCAGGGAAGTGCTCAGACAAGAAGGGATAAACATTTTACCAATTTTCCGGGACTGAGGCAATTCAAAGCATTTTTAACTTAACATATATATGCATTCTGTATTATTCTTAACAAAAATAGTTTGCGTACATTATATTCTGACTAGGAACTGTAGCATCAGAAAACACCTTTGTAAAATAAGTATTGAGGGTAGCTCATTATGTTGGTTCTGCAATGAGGAAGAGAAATCATCAGAACACATTTTAGCTCATTGTGGAGCATTGATATACAAAAAAAGGAAATGTCTGAACAGCACTGAACTAGCACCCATAGATCTTGGCGCAGTACTTAAATTCTTAAGGAAGACTGGCTTGGACGAGTACTCTTGGCAGATTAGACTGGACAGAGAAGAGGGACATAACAAATCTTCAGGTCTCGATCGTCAATAAAGTATCAAAGGGGGGGGACCAATTTTAACCAAAACTCGAATTTTATTACAAAACAAAAATTTAAACCAGAAATCAGACCAAAAACCAGACAAAATTTATAGCAAAAATTGAGACTAAAAATTCGTAGAACTGATGAAATATCAGACTAAATCTTAGACAAAGCTAGGCCGTTATTCAGACGCAAAATCGAATAAAAAGTAAGACAAACATTTAGAGTGCATTTTGATCAAAACCTATAACGAAACTCAGACCAAGTTAGTCCAAAAGAAAACCAAGTTCAGGTCAAAAAGGAGACTAAATTTCGGACTGGAAATCAAGTTAAAACTCTGATCAAAACTTAGACAGAAATTCAGATACAAAATTAGACCTTAAATAATATTAAGAATCATAATATAAAATCAGAAGCTCTTCAAAAGTAAGACATCTATAAACTTATTCAAAAATTTCAGATTTATTGTAACCGAAGGATACTCCCTTTGTTCGATTTTCAAGATTTTTTTTAGAATTCAGTCTTTTTTTTTTTTGTCCTTTTATAGTCCTTTTTTCGACAAGACAAAAAATTACACCAACGAAGCAACCGTTTCTAATGATTCCATTCATACGAAACAACTCCAACCGTTCATAATGTCCACATTAGACGCATCTAATCACTAAGAACAGCGACTTTGGTTCTACATTCGCATCATATTTCGTTTGGCGCTGTATAAATACTGAAGAAAAAGCTCTCTCAGTGAGAAGTTAAGGCGAAGTTGATGAACGTTGGGTGGAAATCTTTCAATATATGCGCGCTCAGCAAGTTTCTTACATTGATTTTCGCTGAGTTTGCAATTTGCTGTAGAGTTCTACTCTTTAAGTTTCGGCATTTTGACTGTTAAAATCGATTCGATTGTGCATCGACTCTAATAACTTTCCCAGAACTCAACCGGAAAAGTACTTTAAGGGGGTATTCTACCCGAGATGGTCTTAAAAATCGATAAAAAATGTAATATTTTTGATGTAGACAACGAGTTTTATGAGAAAGAAGAGGGGGCAATGTATGGTCCCGGAATCGCTGATTAATCGTAAGTTACATCATTTGTAAGTACCATGTTTGTAAATCTTTAAACTCGTTTTTGTCAAAACCATTTTTTCGGGACGGTGGACGCGATTCACAAAAAAACACTTGTCCAATTGACTTGAAATTGTACAAGGCTACTAAGCAAATGTATAGGTATGGCTTTATCTAGGATTATGGCGAAAGCATTTGTTTACCATTTGTTTAATGCAAAATATAAACAAAAGTAGGGCAAAAAATCGTCATTTTTTTCAAACGTCTGATTTAAATTGAAGAAAAATTTTTTTTCTTATTCCCTAGATGAGGCGATAGCAGAAAGTCTCACGATTACAAAATGGGTTACATTTTGTGTTTCAGAATATTTAAACCGGAGATATCATGTCCACCATGGAGCAACTATTTTCGGCAGGCTCAAGTTCGAGGCGTCGAATGAACCATTATTAACAAAGATATTTTTAACATTAAAAACAGAAATTATTGTTCAAAATCTGTGGAAAAACTTGCAAAAAACCTCGAATAAAAAGATTGAAAAGCTTTTCATTTACAACGATTTGAAAACATCGATATTTCGCATCATCTCGGGTAGAATACCTTCTTAAGTATTTTAAATGACTAGCGCGCCGAATAAATCCGGGTGCAATGTCAATTGACATGCTCTACACTCGTAGATTAATAACAATTAAAATTGATTTTATATTCATTTTTAACTCAAATTAATACTTAATAATGTTAACAATATTGTCGGCAAAAATACTTGTAACCTTTTTTTTTTCTTTTTCTGATAATGAAATATCCTTTAATCCAAAATTTTAAGTTGATAGCAATAATGATAACCAATTAAGCTATTGAAAGATTTAAAAAGAGGATTATTGGTTTAATAAGTTGTCTCCTTCAGGGAATGCAGTCAGAAATGGATTCGCCAGATTCGTGAGCATACTACACTACACATAATTCACAACAAAAGTATATTTACGTTACATTACGAGCTGTACGTTAACGGATCAGATATTTCGGCTCCTGATCTCCTTGAACGTCTTTTTTGAATTTTTGGAATCTGGCATAAAATATCTTTCAGACTACAGTCCTTGACTTCTCCCATAAATAAATAACAGTAAGTCACGATTTATTCATATTTCGTAACTACAGTTTAAAAATATACCGTAAAATTCCAAATTACTTTTTTTGTGCGCCTAAATGTATGCAACGAAATACTTTAGAACATAGACAGAAAAGCAAATTTACTCCGACTAAGTAAGATTTGTAAGTAAATTATTAAACAACAATATTTATTTAGTATTTTGATAAATTTAATACCGAAAAAAGCATGCAAATTTTCTAATTTCCTCAAACGCATACATATATGCAGGCAGTATACGCATGAGTGAGTATATATAAATATGTGAGTGTATTTGTTTAAATATTTGCATTATTCATCAAAATTTATTCATAAACATGCATTGACTAATGCTTTCTTAAATGCGATTTTTTTTTTCTGCATTGTTGCCGTTTTCAAACATATTTACATACAACTTTTTATATGTATTTACTACCCACTTTTAAGTACGTGTTGTTAGTGTTGTGTTTGTTGTTATATTAACACTATGTTGTCGTCTACCGCAATGTGAAAACCGCTAATGAATATTTTATATCAGTTCGAAGAGCGTAGAGTAACAAAAAACAAAGCAGAAAAAAAAAAAATTAATTAAATTAAAACCACCAAAACCAAACCGCAAAAATCCACACAAAATGTAATCACGAATTATGCTGACTCCGTTATTTACATTTCGTACCGCATACGTACACACACTTACATATTATCAACACATACTCAGAAATATACACATGCATTCTACTCATGCATTTTATGTAGGTACACACACTTACATACATACATACATAGATATAACTCTACCTCAACAAAATAGTAATTTTCCTATGTATTTTGCATATTTTGCAAAAATTTTTAGAAAATATTGGATATGCAAATTATAAAATAAATTCAGGTGCTATAGCTGCACAAACAACAACACCAACAATAGCAAGGCGATACAAATTTGTTATGTTGTTGCCAAACACTATTTTTGTTAAACTGCACTAGTTACATGGAAAATCAGTATTGAAATTGCTTCACTAGCTGCTATTGTTCCTAGAACTGAATTATTCATCTACCACTAGATTTACTAATTAAAGTTAAGTGTATTTCCTGGAAATTTAAACATAAACTTGAGTAAATATATATGTATGTAAGTAGGCATAATTATTCATACAAATTTTAGCAGCGTTAGCCGATGTTCGTCGTTCTCCACCCATTTGGAGAAGTGAAGAATTTATTTTTGTATTGAATTACTTTTCTAGTTTTCATTAGGTAGATTAATTTTATAATATATTTAAATAAATGAAAGTCAGAGAAATGTCATGTAAAATGACGCATAAAAAAAAATTTAAAGATCATGAGGCGAAAATGCGCCCGTCTCTTTCACGCGCTCACTTAGTTCAGCTGAATACGCGTAAAAACCCCGTAAATGACAGAATTTAGTAACTTGATCTTTCGGCTACACGTCTTGCATTTTCCCAGATTTTTGTTTAAATTTTGACTATTTCTTCTTTATTTTATAAAGAAAGTCTTTTTTTTTAGCTCTAAGAGATCGAAGATAAAGAGAGGGCAAAGATCACTGGATATAGCGGAGATAGATCACGGGATATACACATGATCGAAAAAGAAGTCACTGATTCGGCAAACATTCCAAATTAAGTAAGAGAATTTGTGTCACGTGGACCATATTGGGTTGATAACGATGGCAGCTACTGCAAAATAGATGAATTTCTGCAAAGCGATGTCTTTAGAAAAAAAAAAGTTTACTGCTTGAGGTGCCTATTCTTGGAAACATTAGTTCAACTGCCACCCTCGCCCCTTTCTGCAGAAAATACAAATTAGACTTCGGTCCCCTTTCCATAATGGAACAATTGAAGTCCTGAAAAGCTCGACTAGTACTAAACTAAAAAAGATGCAAAGGTTTGCCTGCCTTTTCAACAAAAGAGTAATGTAGATCTGTTCTGCCTCTGCCATTGTGTACTCCCTAGAAATTATAGAGAATTTTAAACCACAACCAGCGATGCCAACTTGCGGGGAATTCCCCGATTTGCGGGGAATTTTACTTAGTGCGGGGAATGAGCTATTTTTTGCGGGGAATTTGAAACTGTTCAGCTTTCAATATTAAAATACCCCAAACAGTCTGTAGAATATTTTTTGCCAAGTTTTATATTATTATTATTTAGGGGAGCCCCACCAGGCAGGCACTGCGACCTAAAAGATCTTTTGTGCCATTCCCCATTTTATGACAAAAGACGTTCAGCTGACCTAATAAAAGTCAAGACATCTTTTGTAGAAGAAGATTTTATGCGATTAGCCGTCAGAAAAGGAATACCACAAATTCTTCCTCTGAGCCGAGCCAAGGCCGGACACTCACACAGAATGTAAGGTTTCGACTCGTCATCTTCCAGACATAGACGACACTCTGTCTCATTGGACAGACTATATATAGTTTTATATTCCTAAATACAATTCTAGCACATTCGCAACCAACACCATAAAAACATTGCTTTATGCAACACAGTTTATATTAGTATTCCAACGCGATCGCGCAGTGCTTCGGCTTTTCTTTCAGCCGTCCAGAAAGGCTTAGCTGTGCCTTTGTTCAGCACCTTCTAATTAATAACTGTTAGTTCTTGGTTACTGTATCCTATAAACCTGCAAATTATGCTCAGCTATTATAAAAAAGAAGAAGTTTATTTTATATGTTTAAAACCGATAGTTAAAACTTCAAACCAGTTTTTCTCAAAACAAGGTTTTTGCCATTGGCGTGCACGATAACTGAAATTTAAATATGTTCTTCTAAACAACAATGGCCCAAGGATGTAAGTTTGTTAATTCTTTCCTCAATTTGGAACTTTGTTTTTTCGAAAAAAGTCCAATTTTTGAGAAAACTAATTTTTGCTGTCTGCCATTTTATGAATTGTTGGTCAAACAAAATAATCTTAGTATGTACTGAGAGTACAGTTATAATTTTTCTAATGGTATTTTTTTAGATGTTCCAGTGAGCCGATGCGCCATTGCGTTTGACGATTTTCAAAACGTTCTTTATGAAGCTGCAAAAAAAACCTTTATATAATTTTGTTTTAATTATTACACAATCTTTTTTTTTGTACTTAAGGTCTTTAAGTAGATGTCAGAAAACATTTTTTTATCAATTTACCAATACAAAAAAAATTGATAAAAAAATTTTAACCAAGAAGTGCAGAGTCCCTTAAAAAAAATTCTGACCGAGAGTAACTCTAAACCTACGTAAAGGGTATTTTTCGTTTATATAAAATGTTTATATGAAAAGTGCGTATCGTTCTGTTATAATATGAAATTATACTGGTGCGGGGAATTTCGCGAGAGTTATCGGTGAGAAAGAAAAAATGAGTTGGCATCCCTGACCACAACCTTTTTTTTTGCTGAATTAATTTTCAAAGAATCTCTTAATATATGATGGCTGACCCAGACTGAATCGTTCCAACAGTTTGATAAATCGCATGGAATGGTTGAAATTTTTAAAATATGTTTTTTTCTGAAAAAAATTTTGAATTTTTTTGAATTTGAAGTTTTTGCATTGGTTGAAACGTTTTTGAATTAAGCACAGAAGCGGAATTTAAGTTTCATCGAAAATTCGTTGAGTTTGAGTTTCGTCTACAATTTCGTCGAATTTGAGTTTCATAACCAACGCTTTTTCGCCAAATATCTTCAAATTTGCCGAAAAACATTAATAACTGCTTCTGTATTTCCATATTACTTGATGGCACATAAATTCGACTTATACAGTTCTTTGTTCAACCCAATCCGAGGTGGAATTTTTCCCAGTCGGAATGTCTTGCCATCTGTCGGTCTAACTAAATTTCAGTCTTTTGTCAGAGATTTCGGTCCAACTTCAGGAGGGTCGTCTTCCACAGAAAAATTTTCAGTCTGGAATCTTTGAAGTTGCTTAGAAATAATAGCAAAGAATGACGTTTTCACTTCATATCTTTCTCGGTATACGTGGAAAATTTTCAATGGCTTGAGTTGCCGTCGAAATCTGAGAAGTGAATGGCAAACCCGGTAATGGTAATTCATTGCTTACATCAGTAATTTTACTTTTTCTTACTGTAACATAATTAAAATCGTCTAACAACTTTTGCCCACCAGCTTAGTGAACTGTTCTAATAAGATATCAGCCAAAGTTATCTTAGAGTCATCATCTTCATGGCCTTAATTAAAGAAAAAAGTTGATTTCTGACATAAAAGCTTTTGACTAGCTCAATTTTTGGAATTTCATCACATCTTTCAGAAAGGCTGTGCTTAAAGAACGACGTCACTCTTTAGCCAGAGCTGAACAGATGCAAAGGATGTAAGCAAGTGTTTCTTTCACGTTCGAGTATTTGCAGCTGAGGTATTGTGGTGGATACAAAGCCTGGCCATCTGTACATCCACCGTTAGCCAAGTTTTTCTTGCTATACCACATGAAGAGAGCCTGTGTAATTTTGTGTTTTTGGACTCCAAGTACTTAGTAAGAAAATATAAATCCATGTTAACCTTGCCCAGGGAAATTTGGGTCTATTTGCGCTTGAATAATATCTGGAGTAGATCTAAGTTTAGCCTACCTTCAATAATCCTATGACCGGGAATTTAACCCAGATAAGCGCAATCTATATCCTATAAGCCTTTATCTGGTACACTTAAAAGAGTTTTTATTTTTATTCTCATTAAATCAAAATCAAACATTTCTGAAGTGACCTACATATAGGACAATGGGCGTATCTGGGATAAACGAAATGCTACGCCTGATGCTTGAAAATGGAAGTTTTTCGTACATTGATCGACCAATTAGAACGATTTTTCTGTTGAGGGTAAAACGCTGATACCAGCTCAACTGCCAAATGTTTCTGATAGGTTTCAGGCTCTTTTTCCACCAATATTTCTAGTGCTGTTGTTATAATCGGTGTCGCTGTCATTGGCATACTTAGAATACTTCCTAATTTTAAGCAATCTTTAGTAGATTTCAACACCAATTAATTCCAAATTTTTATAGTTATTAACATGCAAGTAGAACACTCTATCATTAGTTATGATTAGGGAGAAGAAAATGTAGTACTTTGGCCATAGTTCAATGCTATTTCTCTATTTCTGCATCTTTTTTCAATCCTTCTTAAATTACGAATTCTCAAAAGATTTCCCTAAAAAGTTGAAATTTCTGTGTCGTCAAAATTTTCAATATAAATTGACAATATTTTAAATCCCTCCAAGAAAACTCATAAGCTTAGACTTTACACAGTCTCCCACATGCCTTGAATGTTATTCTAAGATATCCATACGAAAATCTCAAATGTTAATATACAAAATAATAGGAAAAACAAAACGCATGAAACAACACCAAAAAAATCACATTAAAATTCAATAGAAAATCATCAAAAATTATATTTTCCACCTTTTAATGTTAATCAGTCATTTTTGACATAAGCAGCAACAGCAGAGTCGACAGGCAGGCAGGCAACATCAGCAGAATAACTCAAATGTAACAAGAGCAACAGCATCCACGCATACACACTCATGCTCACGCATATACATACATATGTATGTATATAAGTATCTTTGTACATTTACGCATATTATATAATAATTTTTTTTTTTTTTTATATTTTCCCTACGATATTTTTGCTGCTAGGCAAATTTGTTTGCATATGAAAATATGTGGTAGCACCGCTACTCTCCATACAAACAGAATAGAAATATATTCACGTATGCATGCGTATATGTGTGTGTTTGCCTATATGTATATACATAATGCTATACAAATCAATGAAGGATGTGGTAGAGCATTGGGAACACAAATTTCTATCAAATTAATACAAGCGGAAATAGGAACTGTGTGATGTTAGCTGCTGTACACATACTAGGATACATAAACATATATGCATATATGTAGTATGTATGCATTTGTGCTACGAGTAGGTATCTCGTGTGTGGCTGTGTGTGTGTGAATGTGAGTGGCGTCTGTAGCAGCAGCAGCATCAGCAGCAGCAGCTAAAAGCAATTTGCTATCGGGAATGGGCGTAATATGTTGAAAATGAGTTGAAAATTTGCATTTAAATTAAAATTTATATTTGCAACACTAACACGCAGGCAAAAAAAAACATACGCTTGCACACACGCACACACTCATATATATATATGCGCATGCATACGTTTATGTATGTATAGAAAAATGCAAATGTAACGATTAGTTGTGTTAGTGATGGTAAGTTATGAATGTATGTAAGTAGTGAGTAGATGTGAAGGACTAAAAGAGGCAAATGCTACAACTACTGCTGCTGCTGCTGCTATTACTGATGCTGATGATGATTATAATCATTATTATGATGATGATGCAATTGATGATAATAATGTTGATGCTGATGGTGATGTTGATGCGACTATCATCGCTTAATGTTTTTACTTCAGTCTTCTTCAATTAATAATTGCATTCATTCATTGCAGTGCAGTGCAGTTGAGTGCATTGCAGTAATGCATTTTTGCAATGCTGCAGCAACGATGCATAAAATGCTATTAAATTTTAGAAACACATTTAGTTCATATGCTGCTACTGATGTTACTACCCAAAACTCCAAACTCTTTCATCACAGTAGTAATGATGTCACGTTTGCTTTTGCAGTTTGTGTGTGTGTGTATGTGTGTGTGTTTTTTTTTGAAGTATCATCGTCATTTGGAGTTTTTTTTGGTGTGTTTTGTGGTGTATCTTTGTCTCTAAACGTGACTGTTGCTGTTGTTGCTTCTGCTGGTGATGCGTGCACATTTGATAGGCTTTGATGCGTAGAAACAACAACTACAACAACAAGAGCAGGTCACCGCAATATTTGCTATCATTATTTTTACATTTTGCGTAATTTGCAATTAATTGTTTGTTGTGAGGTTTTTATCATTTCAATTTTATACACGCCTTGATGCATATATCGACAAAATTTGTTGTCATTGATATCAGTTTTTTCGTATTTTATTTCATTTTTTTTTTTTTTTGGTACGTATATAAATTGTAAATGCCAACGAAAATAGATAGAAAGTAATACAAGTTTACTATTAAATTGATGTAGGTAATAATATATATATATTCTGCATATTTCGTGGAAGCGTATAAAGTTTTTTCATTATTCACATTTTTTTTAGACAGTTGTTTAGGACCTCATAATTTTACTTACTTACAGGCATTATTTGATCAAGCACTCCCAAGAATCCATAAAAAAAATTACAGTTTAACAGTGTTTTTGTACCGTTATGCAATACTGAAAAGTGTGTTGAAGAAAGTTATAAATAGTCCAACAAGGCCAAAGCAATTTCTATGTAGCATTTCAAAACCAGAAGACTATGGCAATGCTCATAGTCAGGGCCGTAGCCAGACATTTTTTTCGGGGGGGGCGGGGGGGGGGGAGGGGGGCGGGTGTTTTCATTCGAAGAAAATATTCATAAACAATTTTTATCAAACTGATTTTTAAATACAATAAATTGAATCAATGATACATTTGATGGACCCTACAAAATTAAAATTTTAAGAAAAATTTTCCGATTTTTGTTAATCTTAACCTCAAAAAAATGGCCAAAGTGACAAAAAATTCCCAAAATAATCAAATTAAATTTTTTCAAATAAATATTATTCAATGTGCATTCTAATGCATTTTTTTTTTTATCGTGAGGGACATAATCTCATTAACTCATTGACTTCCCACCTCAAAAAAATACCAAAAATAGTAGAGGCTCATTTTTTTCAAATGATCATCATTGGGAATTTGAGCCATTATCAATGATAAGGAACCCGGATGAGGTTGGCTTATATACCCTAAATTCGTGAAGTCACAGGATTGAAAGAGATCTTTCTAGTCGTGGTTCTCTGAGCAATAATGCGTTAAAAAATTAATTATACTCTAAGATTGCCACCCAAAACTGCATGGGTTTTGCTAATAAGATGGAGTTTTTGCGAAAGAATTTTTTACGTTGAACACGAATCTGAGGTCAAAAACTTCCCATCACGAAACGTTTTAGGAAAAAATGGGGTTCAAGCAAGTCTAATTTTCCAAGGATCCGATAATTTTTTCTATTTTTATTAATTTTTAAACTTTTCAAACTAATTCAGGACGAAACCTTAAATCAAAAACAGTTACTGACCTAGAAAAACTATGAATGCAGGAGCGCTCAGTATCACCTTCTCTTTTTGAATCCATAGTCAAACCTCATGTCGAAGAAAACAAATCGGATTTGATCGCATAACTAAGATTTCAAATTTATTTTTTATATTTGACTTTTTAGAAAAAAAAACCGATGGAAGTAAAAAATATCGTTAAATAGATTTTATTTTGACTTTTTTTCCATTCATTGGCAATTAATCTCAAAAATTAGAATAAAGTATCCACATTTCGGGGGGGGGGGGGGTGGGTAAGAACCTCCAAAACCACCCCCTAAATACGGCCTTGCTCATAGTAGCTTCGGTACGTCTATAGTTTAAGCCGGAACTAGGATTATTGTGATAACTGTCATAGTTTTTTACAAGTTGAAATAGTAAAAAAATTACAGAAATTAGAACGCTTTAAAAAATTTTATTTTTAACCCTTCGGAGGGCGCGCCGCGGCAAATTAGCCGCAAATTGTTTAATTTGTGTTTTTAAAATACAAATCTTAGTAGCCGATCGCTGCCACTCAAGTGACTTTGAAAGTTGTGAGATGCAGCGTGGTTTACCGTTAGCTGTTGGATTCTGCATTACATCGTTTAGCTACTATTTGTGTTTGAAAATTGGAATCTCGCTTTTGCGGCTAATTTGCCGCGGCGCGCTCCCTCGTGGCGGATTCTGAAACGGCCGTCCGATTTGCCCGTCTCTATATACACCGTTATTGTGATGACTACACATATAGTTCCTTTAGCCTGCAACACATTATTTAATGAAGCACATATATGGAACAGTAGTCAAGACTTTGAAAATTAATTTTCATAGTCTACAAAAAACACATGATAATAATTCAAGTGTGGCTTGAAGAAATTTTTCTAAGTTAAAACGATGACCAATAAACATTTAAAAATGAAAGCTTAAAAAATATTTCAATATCACTAGAAAGCAATCAGTTGTTTTATTTTAATGATTTTTTTGCTACAAATAAGAAAAATTGTAGTCGATACTATGAAATTCACCTTGCGGCTAAAGTGCCGCGGCGCGCCTTCTCGTGTAACTTTTCAGAGCGCGCCCTCCGAAGGGTTAATATATCAGGTTCTGGCTGTAGCCACAGGTCATATAAAATTTTCGAAGTTTTTGAACTTTGAATTTTTGTATCTATCTATCTAAACTACAGAAAGTAAATAAAAAAATGTTCCAAAATATTTCAGAACCAACAATTTTATTTGAAAATAATCTTAGTTTATGAAATGAATATGGAAATTTTTTTTTTACATTTCGCCTATAACTTCTAAACTAGAGCTGATGGAAAAAAACATTCAGTTTTGAAATAAGTCTCTGAGGTATATGTTTTCAGGGTCACTTATTACATATCAGGAACAAAAAAGTATTGATCAATTGAAAATGAGGAGCGAAAACACAGGTCTGGAAAAGCAATAAATTCTTCACTAACTTTGGTGATTTTTTATGTAATGACTAACTTTGTTATATATAAACTAAACAAAGAGATAAATATTTTCCTAACTGCAACCTAGAGAAAGAAACACAGAATTACATCTCAAATTGACGAAAGAGAACGCTTAAGGGTTGCTAACATAAACAACAACAACAATTAGGAAAAAAAAGAACAAATTTATGGTTTTTTCATACATAAATAAAAAGCAACATAGGTTAGTAAAAGAAACAACAACAAACATGACAATAATAATAAAAACAACAACAATAACAACTCACGTGAATGAAAATAACAACGAAACTTCTTATGTAGTAAAACAATTTAATTTAAAAGTTTTGCGACAATTACATACATACAATTACGCACGCATACAAACAAACAGACACATTTTATCACCACTACATACATATATATTTATTGCGAACATATACAGGTGTGTAAGTGTTTAGGTACATGTATTTTATACTCGTATTGCGTGTGCATTTCCCTGAAGTATTTTTACATAGATACCACAGAACACACAAATACAAACATACTAGTGTCTGTGTCTGCGTCTGTTTTTTTCATATGAGAAATGCAGTTGCATATTTTTGTCACAAATGAAAAAGTTTTTCGATCTCGTCGCCAACGATGCGTTGTTGTCGTTGTCTCGTGTCATAGTTGTTGTTGTTTGCTTTGCTGTTGTCCTTATCGTTGTTTTTTTTTTTTCTTTTTTAATTTGTTGCAACTCATCATTTGGAGACAGCTCGAGAGTGGGACAGAGTGTGTGAGAGAGAGGCAGAGAATTGTTGCATGAAAGCGTGTCAATGTCCTCAAGTGGGATTTTCACCTTAGCATTATGCCAGCAGCACAATGATTTAAAAAAAAAATCAGGGTAACATGGAGCAATTTGGAAAAATTTGCTTTTACATTATTGTTGTTTGGGTTTGAGTGATTGTGATTGGCCAACGATTTTTTTCTGTTAGAGTCCCATGTAGGAACAGTCAAATTAAGGTAAGTTAAGGCTGCCATATATCTTCGACTGTAGGCCTGGACATTTTTCCGATTAAACTCACAATACTCCCTCGCTCCCAAAAACAAAAGTATTTTATTATGCAATTTAGTTTATTACTTTTTATCAATTTAAATAAGCATTAACGAAGGTATATAAGATTCACAAACTCACAATTCACACTGTACAACAAAATTAAACTTTTAAATAGTATTTGAAGTATGGTTCAATTTTTTTGCAATACTTTTGCCTACTAATCACAAACCTGTAAAAAAAATTTTATTTTTGCTTTTCTACACGAATTATGCAAATTTAGGAGTTTTGTATGAAACAAATTTTCATAAAATTTAAAAAACTTTGAATGAACAGTGATGCCAGAAGAATATCAACAAGTTCATAGAACTAGCAGATCAGACGATCGTTTCGCAACCAGCTACGATTCCTCATCAGTGATCTTTGTGATAGTTCCCTAATTTCAGCAATCTATATAAGTGAATATACTGTAAAGTAAATGAGAATTACAAAGACAGGTATTTTCACGGAATAGTATCATTGAAAGGAACTACCGTTCTATGTACTTTTTGCCATTCTTCTTTGACACTTGTATTACATACTGATCAGATATGAACCGTGTCTGTTTATCGTATGAACAAAATTTTTATTGAAAAATTTGTATATACTTAGGTTAGGTTAGGTTGGAAAGCTTGAAAGCACACTTAAGCACATAATTAGGCTCATTGTGATACCACAGTACGGCGCGACTCCCCCATTTACGGAGTGGAGAACCATGAGGATTCCATAATGAATCTGGCTATGTCCTTAATATTTATGGATGATAGCTCGGACAGACTAGTGAAGAAAGGTGAACCCAGGAGTTTTAGTCTCCTCCTGGCCAGGGATGGGCATTCGCACATGAAATGAAGGACTGTTTCTTCCTCCTCCTCAGAGCCGCAGCCCCGACAGAAGTCATTGAATGGCAGTCCAAGTCTTGCAGCATGTCTCCCCATTATGCAGTGTCCCGTGAGCACCGAAGTCGTTATGCTGATGGAGCTTCTGCTTAGGTTGAGTAGCTGTCTAGTACGTTTATTGTCCATAGTGGTCCATGTTAGCCTGGTAATACCACAGGTATGCTCCGCTACCCAGGATCTTTTTGCTTCCTCAAGGTAGTTTTGCTTAATGGCTAATTTAATAGACGTAAGAGGGACACCAATGGTGCAGGTAGGTGATATATCTGTAAGTTGCGAGCCCTGTTTTGCTAACTCGTCGGCATTGCAGTTACCTGAAATATTCATATGTCCAGGCACCCAATATAGGTGGACCTGAGAGTGACTCGACAAAATGTTGAGTGAAGATCGGCAGTCGAGAACAAGCTTTGATGTAGTGAAAACACCGGCAAGGGACTTGATTGCTGCTTGGCTGTCCGTGTAGATGCGGATATTCGTATCGAATGAATCGTTGCGAATAAGCCATGTATATACTTAGAAGAAAGCCTTCTTCTTCTTTTTTAATATTTTTAATTTGGAAAAATTTTTTGCAAATTTTTTCCAAATTTGGCAGTTCACATTGCTAATTACATAATTATTAAAATTATTGCTTTGTGTTGAAAAGCAAAAAAAAGAAAAGATAAATAAGAAAAACAAAAATTTCTTCCGTGAACCCCGACCTCATCAAATTTAAGGATGGAGTTTGGTGCTCCCGGCCTAATTTTCAAAGTTAATTTGGGAATTTTTTATTATAAAAAAAAAAAATATATATAATAACTTCAAATTTTTATTGACATATTTAACTGTAAAAAAAATGTTTGGAGTTTATTTTACGATATTTTTTCAGTGTTTTTTACGTCCAAAGTGGACACCTAAAAAAAAGGTGTGTGGCTGGCCCGGGTGATTACGGCACTTGAAGTCATCTGTGACAAAAAACTTAAATAGAATATATTTCTGTAGACTTGTCATTCTGGCAGGTAGTAGATTCCAAAATTTTTATTAAAAAATAATAAAACGGCAGACTTCTAAAACAAAATTTTCAAAAATCGGGACAAAAAAACAGGAAATAATAATTACAAATAAATAATTTTACTACCTGCGAGAACCATTGGCATGTAAAATAACGTATGAAAATCTCAGCCTAATCGGATTGGTAGAATTTTTTCAGATCCCTGATATTGACTATTCAGACCGATCGGATATTGACTTTAAGTGATCCCAACATTTTCCAATGGAAAATTTTGTAATATTTTTAATTTGGAAAATATTTATAAATATCTTCCAAATTTGGCAGTTTACATATTCAAATTAATTACTTAAAATTAAGGGGTTATATACAAAACAACCAAAATATTTTTTATTGCATTTTCTCAAGGTACATCCTCTTGAGAAAATATTCTCCATTTCATTTCGTAGAGATCTGAGCTCTAGAGCCAAAGTTACAGCTGTCAACAGTGCGCTATTTCCGGCTACCTATATATGGTGGGAAAAATTTAAACGCGATTATCTCGAAATGTTGTCTTTCAAAAAGTTTCATTGCGGTGAGAAAGGTTTCTAAAAAACAATTTTACCCATCAATCTGAATTTTTTCTGCCTAATTTATAACTATAGTAGCCTCTTAGTGACCAAATTTTCAGACTCTCAAAAACCAAAAATTTTAAAAAAATCACCATCATTTTTTTTAAATGTAAATTTCACAAAATCCTTCATTCACTAAGAATGACGATGAGAACCAAAACATGTTCTATTTTTTTCGGATATACCGATCTTTAGTTATCGTTCTGATCGCAAGGGGCTATGAAAAAAAGTGTTTTGGCGCAACGGCCGTATCGTCCTCAGTTGGTAAAATTTTTTGTTGGAAAGATTCATGAAATGCCTTGAAACAAATAAATATACGATGACTTATTCTGAAAAACATGTACCGCCTTAGCAAAAATAATGAATGAATATACCATTTTTCCGACAAGTGTAAATAACCAATTAATAGGCTTTGAATGAACAATAATGGCAGAAGAATGTCAAAAAGTTTGTAGAACTAGCAGATCAGACGATCGTTTCGGAACCCGCTACGGTTTCTCATTAGTGATTTTCGTTATAATTCCATCGTTTCAACAATCGATATAAGTACAAATATTGTAAAGTAAATGACATGTTCAAGAAAATCTGAGCAAAGGGTCGAAATCATCAAGCGCAATCTGGTTAAACAGGAATTATTTTACTAAAGATACAAATTTTATAAAAATAGATATTTTTGGGAGGGGTATACCCCGGCATTTTGTGAGGTGACAGTTCAGCCAATCTTATCGTTAAAATTAAAACAAAGCATATGTTTGAAAAAAAAAAACACATAATTTCATTCACCGGGAACGTTTAACCGGGAAATTTTAGATGTGCATGGAAATACCAGAACCAGGTAAGTACAACATATTGAAGTCTACTTGATAATGATTAGGTATGCTCTTTAATTTAATTCGATTCTTAAGAATTGTTTTACCAGCTGAACACACATAAATTTCTAGCCCATAAAATATACTTAGTCTAATTACTACATAAATTTTTGTTACCAACTATAACTAATTATAATTTGTTTCCTTCCAACTGTACCCCATTTTACCCTACTAACTCATGAGTTAGAGCCAGAAACAAAAAGAAAATACAAGCAAACAAAGTAACGCGCAAAACAAAATAAAGAAAGAAAAGGGAAGAAAAAAATTAAATAAAAGTGTTGCAAAAGAATTATGGAAGTAGAATTACAATTTATGCACATTTTTGACGACAATTAGCGTTTCAAATACATAAAGAACAATAACAAAAAACAGAAAAACAACAAAAGCAGAAGGGGAAAAAAAACAATGAAATAAAGTGAATTGAATGACTGTGAATGGATTGCAATTACGGTAATGGAAAGGTAAAAAATGATAAATACTAATGTCATCATTGAAACGAGGTGAGGTTGTTGTTGACTCATACCTTAAGAAAATATTGTATGCAAATGTTCATATATATATGTCAAAATTGAATTTAAAAATGTTGTTAATCGGATATTTATATCGAAGAGTTTATAAATATTCGGGACTTTGGCTAATACACTAATACACATTCTTCTAACCGCTACTACATAAGTATTTGGAAATCATCATTACTTTGGATAAATTTAATAGTGGATTCAATTCTCTACCTGAGAACCTTGAACTGGTTAACAGTTAAGCATTTAAGTACCGAAGTTACATATTTTATTATAACAATCTGTACGAAAATTTCTAAAATTAAAGTAATTACTACTCCTCTGGGAATCTAACCTGAAGCAAATTGGGATTCCAGTTTAGCACTCATTCACACCAACCATCAGTCTGCCGCTCAATCTATTGAGTTTAAGCAGAAAGGCCGCAGTGTTTATAGACAATTCAAGAACAATCAGTCAAGTCCAATTAATCGTTGATGATTTTTTTCTTACAATAGGCACTGATAAACCAACTGGAATTTCGGAGACAATAAAGCCCATTTTAGCAAGTTGACTTCATTGCCAAGCACACCAGTATGACCTGACACCAAACTTAAGCCAATCAAATTTATCATTTCCTTAAACTAATGCACGAGTATTAATATACAGTAAGGACTAAATAAGGCCTTGTCTTTCCACTTACTTTTGACTGCATAGTAGACTGGATCGACATTCAAGGGACTTTTGTAACTCCCATCTTGACAGCGTTTTGTGGCAAGAGAGGTGGAAATACCTGCTTTCAGCATCTTCTTTGGCTCCTCCATTGGTTGAAACTATGCTGCCGAGGTAACAGAAGCTATCTATGTATTGTACTCTGTGTCAGAAGGCAAATGCCGTCAGCGTAGTTGAGATCGTGCAGTTTTCGAGAGAGTGTTCACTTAATCCCACTACTCTTCGGTTTCACATCGAGCAACACTTCATCGAGTAGTATTGAAAATAAGAGTGGGGAGAGTGGACACTCCTGATGTAGTTTTGAACGAGGCGCTGATGTTGTAGTTTTGAAGGACTCCCCTTTTTAGTTGTGTCCAATTTCTATTAGTTTTTGTACAGTTTTTTTAGATATAAAAATGTGTTCCTTGACCCAAATGACACTAGTGCACAAAATGTTAACAAAATCGTCCGTAAAATTGCACCATCTTAAACTCACTGGCTCTGCTGATAAGTTATGTCATTCACCGACTTTCGGATATTAATGAGCAGTGTTACTTAAGCCATGGCATTAGAAGGCATATTCAAAGCATTACATCAAACCCTTAGGGAAGAGTTTTATAGATCGGTATTAAATAAAAAACGGCAAGGTTCGAATGACGGTCAAAAACCTAAAGCTAAATAGCTTTAAGCACCCTTCACACATAGCCGATTCATCACTTTTAGTGAAGCATAATAAAGATTGTTAATATATTAAGTGTCTAGGCTGCTTACTTTGTACTCAGATATTATTTTTAGATTTAGATTAGATTTAGATTTAGATTTTATTAATATTATTAAACAATTGACAATACATTGGTGCTTAAATAATAACATGGAACGTGATGAATAAAAAGGAAATTGTTTAACAATATGTATCTGCATTCTATAATTCAAAATGAACTAGAGTCGAATACAGATTTCTTAAGACTATGAGCATAGAAACAATTTTTAAGTTTTTAAGTGGGGTCAGTAACAGTTTACAATTTAATATTTTTAGAATTTGAGATCTTATCTTAAGTCAACATGTTTATATAATTATACGAAGCAGTGAGTCGATTTGAAGGTAGTTAAGTTTGAAGAGCCATGGTTTCACCTTGTTAAGAAAAACATGTTTTTTACGAATAGTGTTGGTTGTGCGGTGGTACCAATGCTATGTTAAGGTCGTTTATTCTTAAGTTATAATTTTTCGAATTCCTGTTTAATGAGTAACCACAATTGCTAAAAAATATTTTTAATACTTTGTAAAAATAGAAATGTTTAAGTGGAAGGATTTCAAGATTTTTGAAGAGCTCAAAACTATGGCTTAGACGTCCTTTATTACAGATAAGACGAATAATGTGCTTCTGTGAAGATATCAGTGGGTACATTTTGTTGTTGTGCATACCGCAACAACAAACCAATCCATATTCTTATTTCGAGTGGAAGATTCCGTAATAAATACAAGTTAATAATTTAATCGAGCAAAATTTCTTGAGAAGGTACATTTGTCTTGTGACTGTCATAGATATTATTTAAACAAGTTAGGACTGTCTGATGAAACGAAATATCGTACATATATTATTTTTGAAAACCATGACAGTGGGTGTTGAAAGCACTAAGAAAAAACTGACATAATTTAACTCCAACTGCATTAAAAACTTAAAAACGTTTGCCTCCAATTCACAAAAAAATTAAAATTAAAATCACAAAAAAAGTAAATTGTAAATGCTTAACTGCTATTGAGGCTTCGAACCTCGGCATAGTCGATAAATCCAAAATACAAAGTTTTTCACATGGAACCACCTCTTGTCAATAGCAAGCTTTCAAGAATGGAAATTGCATACGAAAATATTTTCATATTGCAGGTCCAATTTTGCATTCTATAAAACAATATTGAAAGGAACTATAACAAAATAAACTGGCTAGAATGGGAGCATCCGTAGGTCCTAAAAATTAACTGATGTCAACAAAAACATCCACAGGAATAGTAAAATCAAGTTTGGGCTTGAAAGCAAATGAAACAATCAGCAGACCTTGGCAAACTATAAACGACTGTGTGATTGTCCAGAGTTAAGGGCTTTTCTTGATAAGTAAAGTGCACAAAGCTTTATTTCTTTTCTTAAGAAGATACAATCTCGATCTGTAAAAGATTTTGTGCCTCATGGATTCAAATTAGGGCACCTTACTACTGTAAAGCGTCTAAGACTGAAGAATGAATTGAAATCAATCCACTTTCTCCGTGAATGCCCAAACCTTCAAATCTGTGACTCTATTTCTTAGAAGACATCCTGGTGAAAAAACACTTTTTATAACTTATAACGTTATAAAATGTTGATAAAACGCGCGTGTGTTTGACGTTATGACCTTCAAACGAGGACGTATTCGAATAAAAATAGTGTATTCTTAACATGATTTAGATTTCTAATCTGCAAAAGAAAATCGATTTTATAAACCGTGTCGACGTATAAAAGTATAGACCCCCTTAATAGGTTTATCAGAAGTACAGTATGTTTTAAAGGGGGAAATAGCGTTAGACAGTTCAAAAATTTTTTTTTTTTTATTTCATAAATTGTTAGTAAAACTATTGAAAAATATGTTCTATTGTTGTAAGCGATAAAAGTGAGTAGCTCTCCTTTAGGCTCGGGGCCGCGTTTTTCTCGAAACGACTATAATAAAAGCAGAGTTGGGTTGTAATGATTCCTTTAGGAATTAAATTCCATCTCCATTCCAATTACAAGGAATTATAATTGGTGCTTTAATGTTTTCAATTCCTTGATAAAACTTTCAATTCCATTACAAGGAATTGTAATCGGTAATTAAAATTTCTAAATTCCTAGGTATTGGAATTGAAAAATTTTCGATTCCATTACAAGGAATTGTATTTTGTAATTAAAAATATATCAATTCCTGTTAAGGAATTTAATATTTAAGTGTAATGAATTACGTACTTGGAATTAAATTCCAATTTAGTTGGAATGATTCCTAAAAACTTATTCTTCATTTCTTAACTTTGCTGTAACATACATTTAGCGTTACCCAGAAATAACGACGTGAACTCAGTAGGTCTTTGTTTCCTTTGCGATGCTTTATTATAGTTAAAACAAAATTAATAATGAAGACTTAATATTTTGGGAAGTTTTCTGGTGATTTGGGACACATGAGAGACGAAAAAAAGTTTTTTGGAATTTTTTATTTTTTGAGGTTAGGGACGACATGTAACATTTCCCTTAAAATATAATATTAGATTCATGTTAATCAGCTGAAACTACACAAAAATAAGCTTTTCCTGTTGTTTTAAGATGTCTTTGGTAAGCGTAAGACCCGAAAAACAGCCTTTTTGGACCTTTTTTGAGGTTAGGGACAACACGTGACATTTCCCATGGAAATTAATATTAGATTTATATTCAGCGAAAAAAATATACGAAAAAAGGCGTTATCTGTTTTTTTACGATGACTTGGGTAAACGTACGCTTGATAAAGCTATTATTTTAAGGTGAGGTGGTAGATTTTCAGCCGCCATATTGGTCCGCCATCATGCAAAATCAAAAAAAGCCTTATTGCATTCGAAACTAGAGGTAATAAGCTTTCGTTTGAGCCCAACCATGCCCAAACATGTCATATATATATAGCCGTACATAAAGAACAAAAATAAATTAAGAATTTTGAATGAAAAAAATGTTAAACTCGATAATTTATTGACCTCGTTTATTTTTATTTGGCTCAAAAATGTGATTTTGAATGCTCTGTATCAGGGTTGTTCGAAGTTTAACCTGAGCAATAAATTCCCATGTCGCAATGACAGCGTTTTTCAACTCAGAAACATTTTGGCATTGCTTGCTTTCATCGTATATTCGTTAAGCAATGCCACAATTCTCAGATCCGGAGAACTTGCTGGCTATTTTAAAACTTTCACAGTCACACTAAAACCAGGACCTTGTCCTTTGGCTGCTATAAACTGTAGCGTTTTCATGCCAAAAAATTCAGAGTCGTCCTCAATATTGTTACATTTTCTGTAGAATTTATTCGACTACTTGGTAAAACTATTTCCAGGATTCCATTGCAGCACAAAGATCCCTAAATCATTAAGGTACCTCAAACTAAATTTCATTTGGAAGAATGTCGAGATTCTTTTCGGTTAAAACATTTTCTCTTCGGAAAAAATTACCGAAACTCGAACAAATTTTCATAACGGCAAAGAAAATTTTGAAAAAATAATGTATTTTTTTTCTAATCCGTTTTCCATATTTCTGTGGCCACAAGGCGTAACAGCATAAGTCAGGTTTTTGAATTTTACTGGAGAGCACTTCAAAGATTCAAATGCAAATAGAAATCAATTTGAGTTATGTTACTTTTCTTTTAATATCTCGTAAACCACTGAACAGATATTCCTAAAATTTTGACACAATATGAAATCGGATATGAAGATTTCAATTATAATATTAACTCGATTTCGATAAAACTCGAGTTGTGCTGTTATGCCTTGTGACCACAAATTTCTTGTGTACAAGTTCGGAAAGTTTTAATTTTGGTTCATTCTTTTTATTTTTGCTATAATTACTTCGTTAAATTGAATTAACTTATTCTAACTTCTCTTTCGTAAAAACTTATTAAATTTATTCTATAGTCTCTTAGAACTAGTGTTAGAAATGTGTTGAAGCATAGATGCGGCTATAGTTATGCACCATAGTGTAGAATAGATTTTAGCCTCCGAGGACACTCAGATTTTTTGAGAACTTCACTTTAACCGAATTTAACCTTCATTGTCATTTCGATAGTTCCATTTCACCCTTCAATGACCAAAGCATCCCGATTTATCTCTCACTGTAAAGATTTTCTCCATTCACATATTTATTAATCACTATGCGCTTTTCTTATTTGCATTTAATTAATAATTAATTCATAGGAGGAAAGATTCAAAAACATTCATGCTAGTTATTTTGTTATTGCCTTAGCAAGAAATGAACTCTGAACACTTATTGCAACTTACTACACGTACATAAGTAGTAGTTAATGTGACAAACAAATCCGCTTCATTTGCAGACCTAACAATCGAACATTCGAACACACTCACATACACTCCCCCAAAGACACCCGCAACACTAGCCGATGTCTGCCAGGATATTTGTAAATACAGCTTCTTTAAATGAGTATTGGGTCCTTGCAATACTTGCTCGCATACGATTGCAGGCATTTTGTCATTGCAGCAACTGTTAATTACTTTCATTAAATAATGCTCGACGTCGAAGTTGTTGCTGTTGTTGTTGTCGTCGTCGTCGTTGACGGTCGACGACTGCAGTGCAAAAATTGAAATTGAATTTAGTTTTAATTAAAAATTCACTGAAGATGTTTTTCTTGGCAGAGTAGTGGTGGCGAGTGGTAGGGGGTAAAAAAGCTACACACGTTAACTCCATTCAGTAACTACTTCATCCTTCAGGAGCAACAGAAGAAGCGGCAGTAGCAGTTATTTTTTCTTCATGGCGTTTTTCCTTTTCTTATTATTTTTTTGTTGTTTATGCTGTTTTTGTAAAGTTTGGACCTTTTCGTGCGAAATTGCGTGGCAATGGCATTGGCAATTAGACAATAGCAACTTTAGTACTTTTCTACTTCAACAACAACAACAACAGCAACAACAAGAAAAGCGTCATCATCATCAACAGCAATAGCAACTGCTGCAACAACAAGTTGGCAGGCAGGCAGGCAGGCAGCACTTACGTTGGGCGATGGCGGTAACATATAGAACAACGACACTCAACATAGGTTACCTACCCATTACCGGTTTTGCAGGGTTGCCGCACTGATTGGTGCCGCATTGGCGGCAAAGTTTTTGTTCAAGTAGTTCTTATTTTTCTTCTTCTTTTAAGCTGAAGTTGTCACTTGAACGACGCCAACGACGGTGAGGATGACTGCGACTAGTAAAAACTGAAGATTCTCAAGTGTATTTGCGAATTTGAATTTGACTTTAGTAGTGAAATTCACAAATGAAAAAAATAAAATTAAAATCGAGCAACAAACAAAAAATTCTAAGAGAAAATCAGCGTTCAAAAAGAAAAAAAAAAACTATGCACCAACGATTTTCGCAGGCGGATGTAAATATGTTTGTAATTAGTTTTGTTTTGTAGCCATGTCTGATGAGAAGGGCTAGAAAAAATAAAGGCTTCATTTTTGCGCTTCATTGTAAAGTGAAAACAATTTACATAATTAGTATTTTGAAAGAATGTCGCTCTAATGGAGTGCACAACAAATTTATTTTTTATTTCTTCGGAAAAGCAGCTGCAGATAGATGAAGTAGAAGAAGAGGAGCATGAGAAGATTGCTGCAATTGTAGTGAGACTACATAAATTACATTAAAATGTATAGCGTTGTATTTTTATCTCTTGAAGTCTGCAATTCACTCGAGCAGACTTTTCTTTTTATAAAGATTTTTTTTTCTTCAATTTTTTATAAATTATTTAATTTGTTTTCTATTAAGGTGCAACAATTAATGATATTAGTCCTATTCACGATATGGTGCAAATGGTCTTGAATCATACATCAAATATATGCGATATGCAATAAAAATTTTGCATTTGCAATGATGAAAGACCATTTGGTGTAGGCTTCCAAAACTTTTCGGTACATATGTAAGTGGGCACACATATACGTTCTTTAAGCCTATTGCACATTATTTAATGGAGCACATACATGGAACAGTAGTCAAGACTTTGAAAAATTAACAACTAGATTTAATTTTCATAGTCTACAAGAAACATAATAAATTTATTGAATGGGGCCTGATTCAGAAAAATGACATCCATAATCATTTTTCTAAAAGCACACACACTCTCATGTACTAGACTTTGAAATAACGAACTGTTTTGCAGACTAGTAGTAATGAGAAAAACACAACAACAAATAAGTATACAGAACGGTAGTGGTAGTTTTCTTTCAATATCTCTATTCAGTGAAGATATTTGGAATCAAATCTGGAATTCTTGGTTATGATTTCAAATATTAGTAGCTTATATAGGATATTGAAAGATTAAGAACTATCACTAAGATCACTGATGAGGAATCGTGGCGGATTCCGAAAAGGCCGTCTAATTTTCCCATCACTGTATACACTGTTGTTGTGATGACTTATTTAAAAAGTGGGCACACTTTATTTTAGTCCAACGATTTTGAAAAATATTTTGTTAGTACTTTGCAAAACATTATTACTCTCAAGTAGGGTAGTCAGACGTACTGATTTGATCAGTACATGTCCTGATTATTTTTTTAAATACTGATTTTTTGCAATCATGAATTTAGTACGAAATTGTACTGATTTTTGTTTATTGTACTGATTTTTTCAAATTAATATTTTAGGAATTTTTGTGGTTACCCTTAATGGTCTTAAAATCGTTTTTGCAGACGTCTCACCCTGTTTGTTTCTTTTTCTGATCGTTCATAAAATACATACGCATTGCTGCTACCGAGAGGAGAAAAGCAATATTTGCTTGAAGAGAAGTAGGTTAACTTTAGTTTTTAAATGAGTGAAAGAATTTGTTATTAATTGAATTTGATTATTGTCTTCGGTTCTCACAATTCTCTTAATAAAAAATTGTCAACAAACGAAGAAAAAAAATGTAAAAGGAACACACAAAATCGGAGAATAAGTTTCAGGTTGTTTATATCACTATTTATATTACATTGAAATTATTAGGTAATAAAAGCATTAATAACTGTACGGATTCTACTGATTTTTACTGATTTCAAACGTCTAATGTCCTGATTTCGCGGTTCAAAAATCTGGTTACCCTACTCTCAAACCACTTGGATAGTAAACTTCACCCTTCAACGTGTCGCATCATACAGAGCAGTCCGGACTGTATCTGTTTCGGGCACCGATCCGTTCGTTATGCGGATGCGCCCCTCGTGCGGCTGGGCGGGTAAGTGGGTCCTTTGGGATTCGTCGAAAAAGTTGTAGCAATTTATAATTACGTGTCCAGAATCTACCCTGTTAAAAAAATGATAGAGCTTACCCATTATAATGTCCCTTTCTGTAGTACCTTGAACCATTTTATTCACTCCGCTCATTGGCGACTATAAAGTCATAATTCAAAATGTTGATTTTTAGAAGCAGCTTTCTAAGAATGTTTGATTCTTCGTGGGAATTTTCGGTATCAAATTTCTCTAAAAGTTTGTAGACTGGGCAAATGGCTTCGAATAATTGTATACTATCAAAGGTAAAATTTTCCTCATATAGAAGTCAAGGCGGACCAAACTGATACTTTAAAAGTCAAAGTTGTAGAATCTCAATTATTAGAAACCGATTTCAATCAACTCAGCACAAACGAATATTACAATGTACATGTGCTTTTGAATGAATTCATCAGGGCACTTGCCGTTCCAAGGAGGGTACAAATGAAAATCTCGTACATTTTGATAGTTAACCATGAATTCAAAAAAAGTTTTAAAGTGAGAAAAAATTAAAAGTCCACTTAGAAAATCTCTGTATCCGCTAGTAAATCAGTCCGCTTTCAAAAAAAAAAAATAAAATAAACTTTAGAATCTAACGTCACAACCCAAATTTATTTTTCCCCTTAGAAAATCCATTGAATATCTAACACAAAATGCTAAAAACAAACAATCGGCATATGAAGCTCAATGACTTTTACTTTTCGATGTCGATTTTCAACTGTAATGCAATTAATTTTCATCCTACCTTCCTGGCGTTGTATATTGTATGCAGCATGCAACGTAATTGAAATCTATTAAAAGTGTCATTATGACACACACATGTACGGAAGCAAATTACTTCTAATTTACTGAAAATTAGTTTTACGAATTTGAAATGAAATGTTTGACAAAACAAAAAAAACAGAAAAAGTAATAATAGTGAAACAAAAGGAAATCGCATGCAAATGATTAAAGTGTTGGGGCAACGCTGCTGGCGGCCGGCAACTAATAGCAGTGGCATATGGCGGAAACATATATATGTACATATATGTAACCACATATACTTACATACACATACTAGCGGTTCCAAAGAGGTGTTTTCGGGTTAAGCCCCTCTACCCCCTTTCTCTCTTAGCGATTAATATCTCATGCATTTTGATCATTGGCCAAGATTAAAAAAAAAAAAAAATTATTTTAGACAAAAAATTAAAATCCCCCCTTAGAAAATCTTTGGATACGCTAGTGCTCGCATGTAAATGTACAGTGAGTATAGTTTAAAGTCGATGACTAAATCCGCAAATACTGTGTGGAAAATAATGCAGGACATTGCAAACAGTATGAGTGTCAATTTAGTAAAAAAAAAAACGAAAAAAATTTCATCAATTCAGCCACAAGCAGAGCTTCGAGCAGACAATCCAGCGAAATCGGCGCATCACGGAAATGAAGGGTTAAAACTGGAAGTATGTAGAAGTAGAGTTATGTGCGGTAATGGAAATAAATTAAATGGAATTGGAAACAACGATGTTAACAAATTGTCATCTTCATTTACGAATCCAAAACGAAACGGTATCGTTTATGATGTACCAAAACGAATCGTATCGAATCGATTTGTTTCGACTCGATTCATTTGGAATTGAATCAATTCGAATTGAGTTTTTAATTTGATGATTGCACGAATACACGAGAAATGCATGAAATTGTATATTTTTGCACTCATATAAAACAGCAATATTGCTGCACTCTGCGGCCGCCCTGCCAGCCTGCTTGCCCCAACTGACCGAGCGATGAAAATGCTTAATTGAAATTGTAAATTTTTGCTGTTGCCACATCAAAGATGATGATGATGGCATGAGCAAAATTTATGCATGTGTTCATGTATATGTGTATCTGTGTATCCACGTGAGCCAACGACCCATGCACGATGGACAATTAATTTGACCCGTAACCGATGGATTGCTGTATTTTTTTGTTTGTTTTTTAATTCTCTCTTTTTTCGCTTTTGATTTTCGCTTAATGGCAAATTCAATGCAACATTTTAACTGCAACATATAACAAAATGTAGCAACATTCGTGGCATATGCATGTATGATTGTTGTTTTTTTCTCGCTGTCGTTATATTGGCTCTTATTTTACCTTTCACTTTGTAAATATTTAAAAAAATATTTTTTATATACACACTCGTGCATATGCATGCAATTTTGTTTTTATGAACTCTGAACTTTTGCATTTGTACTTGCATCGTTATTGCTGTCATTTTATTGAATTAAGTTTTAAATTTTGCATACGAACCAGTAATAACGTTCATTTATACGTTGACTTAATTGGTCAAAATGCGTCAAGTTAACTGAAAATGTTGCAAGCAAATGGATTTTAGGCAAATTCATTTAGTAAGTAATATTAACTACGGCAATAGTAAGAGCAAAAGTCGAAATTGCAACTGCTGTGGCATAAAGCAAAATATCGCTTTAAATTGCACTGATAAATCATTCGATTCAGCATCGTCCTGCGCCGTTGACTTACTGATGCATGCAAATTATGAAATGCTTGTGCTTTTTGCTGCTGGCAAATGATAAGTTTAAATAATTCATGTATTGGCATATGCAAATGTGGCTTAGTTAAGATTTTAAATGCACAAAAAACTATGGGCATGCAAATCCAAATGGATTCGGATTGCATGACTTACATTAAAAATATAGACTAAAGTAAAGTCATTTATTCCTGTAGGTAAAATTTGTGCGAAAGTCGCTTCCTTTCTAATCTGGGACTCGAGTCTTAGAATTATATACAGAATTTATTTCCCTGAACCTGAATTATTATTCGGTTGGTTGCTTCTGCTCTAACATAGGAGCGTCAAAGGAAAAAACCGTTGACACCAAGACTAATGCCTTGTTTTCATTATGTCAAATTCAATCAAATTTGCCAGCATGTTGGCGAATTTCATATAGGAAATTTTCTCCTTCTCTCTCTTTGACAGGGAATATGACATAATGAAAACCATGCATAAGTTTGTATCCAGAATAAGGGAAACTTATCTCCCTTGTCTATCTGAACTACTTTCCGAGAAGCTTTTAAGCGATTCATTAGATAAATTCCAGATAAAAATGTTGTTTGTCATTAGGTTCTTACCCTTCATTTAATCAGTTAGACCTGTAAAGTAGTTGAGTGCTTTCAAGTACCAGTATAAGTGCCAGTACTTATAATTTACTGGAACTCAGCGTTTTGCTACTGGTACTTGAACTGATTAAAGTTCAAGTTCCTTTTCTAGTACCGGTACTCAGCATTTCAATTTCAAGTACTTTCAAGTATTTCCAAATATTTCAATTAGATTCAAGTATTTTATATATCTCTTATCGAGAATGCGATATTACTGTGCCCCTAAACATTTTTAAACTGATTAAAGAGTCGGAATGTCATATTAGACCAGGAATGACTACCAAAAATATTTTCGGGCCCAGCAGTTGATTATGCGTTGCATTACTTGTATTGCTACTTGAAATTTTAGATCTCTGGAGAGAAAGAATGAAAATGAGGTAGATAGAGTGAGGTGTAAAAGAAAGAAAGGGGAAAGATATAACAAGGCGGAAAGATAGGGGAGAATAAAATTTACATACATAGTTAATCCACGAAAAATGTGCATTCATCTTGTGAGGACGCAAGTCGGCCCACCTCCTCGTTTACGTCCCGATGAGCAATATATTATTATATTCTAAGTTTCATTTCTTTATTTTCTATTGTTGACACTATCATTAATTGTTTATTTTTTATTACTTTATTATTTTCGTTTAATTGCTAAATTGCTTTTTACTTGCCCAGGAAGGGACCCTTTATTTTATTAAATAACCAACAATTGCAAAGTCTAAGGAAATTACATTAAAAAGAAAAATGCAACCCTGCAGCTGCATGAACCAGTAGTCGAGTGGTGAACACACTCATCCAGCTGAATGACGCCATGTTAAGAACTAAACGAAAGAAAGACAACGAAACAACAAGCAGATGGCGGCGGACGAAAAAAAATTAATCCCCTTTCGTCGATCAACAGCAGCAGCAAGCAGATGTGTAACTAGGTAAGTGTCTAAGTGGAGTCAATAATCAAATTGACTGGGAAAGCTATTCGCCAGACATCTACATCGACGCTCCTCTGTGCCACGCACTAGAAGGATATCAGGGATAGGCCACGCCGTCCGCCCGGCAGTATTACGCGAGTGAAATAAAAAGAATAAATTAAATTTAAATAAAATAATATTATTTGAATAAAATTAAATACATAAGAGTGAAAAAAAGAAAGTGAATTTTTTTTTGTGTGCTTCAACTGATCAAACTATCTTCAGCAACCACAATTATACCGAAAAATCAATCTTGTCATAAAATCTAATGCCAGCTAGCTGTTTAAAGGAACAAATATCGATGACGGCATGCTCTCATTTGGCATATTGTAACGAACCTTCCTGGTTCCTTTTCTTTTCGTCAGGGTATACTCAGCGAGTAACCAGGGTGCGTAAATAATAACTCACGATAGTTCGTTTCGGTTTTCTTTGTTCACTTGTTTATTTATTTTCTTCACTGTTGGTTTTAAATACACTTGATTATTTTTATTCTTGGTACCTCGTACAGTCTTCTTTTGTTCCTTGTAGCCCCTCAATCGTCCTTCTCGGACGTTTGTTTGCTTTCATTGGCGCTCGTTTGCCTTCGTTTGCCTTCCTTGACGCTCGGTTTGCGTTCGTATGTTTCCTTTGTGTGTGTTCGTGATACAATGGTTAGGTCATTGTCGTTTGTTGTATGGTCCGTGGCAACTACGTGTGTTCACTACACCAGGGTACGTGGATACGACCCCCTGATGCGGATTAATACCTCAGTGGAAACTTAATCTTGACGTAAGGACTTACGCCAAGATCCAATTAATACCTCACGAATGAAGAATAATGTCTTATAAAGAACCTAGCATGCATCCTAGGACGCTCTGCTGATATAAACTAACGACTCTTTTGTACTAGTCTACCGTGCGGACGCATCGGTTGGTTTATTATATATAATCTAGCGAATAGAGGACAATAGAACCACCTTAAACCACGATCTAAGTCTGAGTGTCTTCTTCTGTGCGATGCATGTCCTTTTATATCAATTTCTTCTTGTTGTACCGTATTATTTCCGTTCTGTGAAATATATATATTATAATTAATTAAATATAAATGTTAATATATATTTTAACGGCATATATGTGCTAGTGGTTTAGGGTTGTGCGATTAAAATTATTGATAATTTTATGTCGTCACAATATATGTATTAATGGAACTGAAATTAATTTATATGCCTAGTTTTAGTATTATCCTCTCTAGAGGAACTAAGGGAGGAATTCCGTCAAGATGAATGGATGATTTTTGGATAGCGGATCAATTCCTCTAAAAACTTATACAGTACTGTTGAATATTATAGCGCACTTAGTACTCAAAGCTTAGTACTTCAAAGCTGAATAACTTTGGCATAAATCTAGAGAAATTTATCTGTTTTTTTTTTATTGTGGAACTCTATTCTATGTCTATATTAGTTATGAGAAGTTTAGCATTTTGGTTTTTGAATCAATTTTCCTAATCATAAAAACCAGGATAAGAAGTGAGAGAGATTAGAGAAAAACTTATATTTAGACCTTAAAGTTTTAGGACTTCAAAATTATCGATTTACTTACCGATTTCCGTCAGCACACCACCTTGATCCTTAACTCCCAGTAATAAAAAGTTATGACATAGAAAGCAGTCTACATACGTATATTAAAGCATATTGCAATTGATCAGGGCAGTGTTCTCTTTCAAGAAATCGTTCATTCATTGTAGCGGAGAAGTGGTGACGTACTGTGTTGTCAGCAATGCTAAAAGCTTATGGTACGCAGTACCCATTAGCAATGTTGGGTCCTGTCTGCTCGCGTTGATATATATTTTTATAAACAAATTAGAAATTCGCTATGCATAAACTATTGAATAAATAATAACTTCATTTACAAGTAACTAAATACTAATTGCGAAATTATACACAAATACATGAACAGTAAATGTGAGTGAGTCTGATGCCTAATTTCTCAATAACAACTAATCCACAGACAAGAAATTCTTTCTACTTATATATTTACATTCGATGATGCTACATGCAAGTACTTTTTGGAGAGAAGAAATCCCAAACAAAGCAATTAGGAGACAAAAAAACACCCCCACGTGACCCTCGTTACCCTCACGTCCACCAACACCATTGAGCCGCCGAGATGATATTATTGCGCTACATAAATATTTTCCATTACAATTATTTTGCTTCAGCGGAAACATTGCGGGCGCGCAATTTTCTGTCATATTCTTTCATTTTCGTTTTGATCGTTTCATTTTGCGCCATTTTCATTTTCATTTACAGTTTTTCTTTTTCATTTTCTTCATTGTATTTGTGTATTTCTTTTTTTTCTTTTTTTTTTTTGCCTTATGAAATATTTTAATCTATATTTTAATTAAAAATCTAGCAAAGATTAAGCGAATATCCTTCAAGTATTCGAGTGTTGTTTTCATAACAACAGCAGCAGCAGCAGCATTGTCGTTAACTGTTTCCATCACCGTTTATAGCCAACACTGGCACTACTGTCATGACCGCCACCCCCACCAACAACATCATCATCGGCATCTCAGTATCATACTGACAGCAATCCAATCAACAATATCCTGCTTAAGGATAACTGGCAGGCAGGCGGGCAGGCAGCAACTGCTGCTGCTGCTGCTGCTTATCATCGAAGGGTCTTTAATTTTATTCATTCATACATTTTTGCATTTGTATTTGTGTACATATTTGAATGACATTGAAACTAAAAGAATGAAAGAAAGAAACACCGAAACAAATTAAACGAGGGAGGCGTGGAAGGACATGAAAATTTTGCTGGCTGCTGATTGTTGTTGCTATTCGTTGTTGTTGTTATCAGGCAGTTTCGTTTATTGTAAAGATATTTTTGGATGCCATTGTCTTTCTTTATACATACATACATACAAGTATATGTGTGTATGTGCGCGTGTATTTGTGTTGATGCTGCATGAGGAGTTGGAGGAGTGTCATTACGCTTTTGTGGACATTGAAATTGAAAAGCAATATCCGAAGGGTTAAATAAACAAGTAAACACAAATTCAAATAAATATTAAAATAAAATAAAAGTTTGCAGTAGCATCTTACATCCATCCCCACAAGTAAAGAAAGGAGCACAAGAGGACCAGGAAGCCTTAGTAGCATTTACATGCTCCTCATATGATTCCATGAAGAATATTTTTCTACTTTTCCACATCCATTCATATTGATTTTCATTGTTTTCATATAATTTGGATAAAATATTTCACAAAGAATTTTTTTTTTGGGGTATTATAAATTTTAAATTTTCTGTTACTTTGAATATTTCATCGAATAATTTTAATTACTTATAGGAGTTTGATTAAAAATTCTAAATCTCTTTATTCAATGTATGTACGAGTATAATGTACTCATGGTTAGGTAATAGGTTTCGATTACTTTAAAAGTAACTTTTGACTTTTTGTATATTTTACAAGGAATATTAACTTTTTGCTTGTTAAAACAGCATGAGATTAAAAATTTCCGAAACCCATACCATAATTAGTTATGAGACCAAACAGAAATCAGTCTTTTATATTTATTAGAGCTATGTGAAATAAATTTCTTGCAAGCCTGAGGAGTCAGAAACTTATCATTATATGTCACAGAAGATGATATTTTTGGGAGCAAGTGCAACCTTTTATCTCTCGTTTTCCTAGGTCTTGGCGTATGACCGAGGAGCAAAAAATGAATTAAGTTTTGGCACTTTTATATTGCCCTCTTCAAAAAAAAAAATATCGGAGGACACTATGGTAAAAAAGGGGACTGTCTTTTTTAACCCTAGCCTTATTTTTTATACACTAAGGTCCATCTTCGTCGAATCGACGACGCCTTTTTTAACTCAATGTCAATTGCTCCCTATATAAAAAAATTCTGGCTTTATTACAGAATTTATTAAACAATTTATTCATAATTATTAAGGGGGAAGGCCACTGTGACAGCTAGAAAAATTAGTGATTTAAAAAATTTGATTTGAGCTTAAAAAATAGTAAAAATCAAAAATTTGAAAATCGGCTGCGCTTAACGATACACTACAAAGACGAAATTTTAAATCGGTTAATATTTCATCGAGTTATCGACGCGGCCAGTTCGAAAAAAGTCGTTTTCAATCCATTAAGTTTTCAGTCTACTTACTATCACTAAAATGGCCGTAACTCAGGCAATTTTTGGAATTTTGATTTAAAATTGTACACATATTTTTGAATATATATAAACTTTAATTTAAGTTGAAATTTTTTGAGCCGTCACAGTGGCCTTCCCTCTTAATTGTTTCATTTTTTCAGTGCTTTTTGTTATGCGAAAACAAAAAAATTAATTAATGTCTTGTTTTTCTGTTAACAACAAAATTCGCGTTGTCTATTCGGCGAAGGAGTGCTGTCTAGGGTTAAAAAGGGCGTGGGCCACCGTGGCCATAGAACTTCAATGATGTCTGCGCGCTATCTGGTACGATTTCTAGCAGTTATTATAAGCTCTCTTTGTATTTTGTAAAGTTGATTAGTCTCTTGCCAGGTAACCTGCTTTTAGGTCGAAAAAGTTCCTCTCCTTAGCTTTTCGTGCTACCATTGTCTTAACAGAGAGTATAGCTTATGTACTTACGCGTTTATCATCTGATCTGAATGTCTAGCGGATTTATATGTGCTCTGCAAAACATATCCACATTTGACCAATTAAGTCGATCTTTAAGATTGATGCTCAATTTGGTGTTCCATCTTTGGTATGCCAAATAATGCTGCTGTGGCTTTCTTGAACACACTCAGAATTTTCTCTTTATTTCCACCACTAGCGGTCGCTAGTTGTGTAAAACAATCCACTGATTTGAGGGGATTAACAGGTACCTTAACTGTATCGCTGCCACCGCTTGCCAGACCTCAAACTTTCTTTAACGTCTTGAAGTCCAGTAGACTTTCACGTTCAACGAATTCTGCAAAAATATCGCCATCATTCACATCAAATCCTATCAAGTAATAAGTAATGCAGCTAGAAACTATATGCTGCATTAAGAATACCATCTATGGATTTCAAAGTAATCAAGTAATGGGCCCTTATGTACACTCAACACTTTGCATATTCACATATTGCTCTACTTATAGTGTTAATCTTTTCCAAAAGCCTTCTCTGTCGTGTAACGATTTATAGGCGGCCCCAAAATACGCTGTCAACAGACTTCTTGAACATCTTGTACAAATCGGATCTGAAGCCCGAACTCTGATCTATGATAATACGGCCCATATCAGCTACTTTCAACTTTAGTCTTTATAATTATACCGCCTGTCCACTCATCTGACAAACTTTAACAATTTTCGTTATACATAAATAGGTTTAATGAACAAATGTAGTCAAGACAACAACAATGTATATAGAGACGGGCAAATCAGACGACCGTTTCGGAATCCGCAGCAATTCATTTTAGTCTAGGTAATGATGAACCTATGACAAAAGCACATTCTTCAGACTTGAGCCAACTAAACGCAAGATTGATGAAAGGTCCACAATCCAAGAATAAATAAACTGTGTTGTCGATAATTCACTCCCTGAAGGTCACTATTAGTCAACTCATTTGTGATCTGAACTTAGATCTCCTAAGAGTTCATCAATGGTAAAATAGTCAATGTTTCAGAAGTCCGAGTAAAAATGCCAATTTATAATTATAATCGGCATTTTGATGTAATTTTTTTGCTTTCAGTATGAGGTCATAGTTCAGTATGTCGGCAGGCAGCCACAGCATATTCTACATTAGGAGCAATAAAAGTGACTACAGCGCGATATCAGAGTTTTGGGGTCGATAACGTTTCCAGTTGAAATGTAAGGCAATACCAAACTATAATGCGAGTGTATGAAGGCCAAAGGCGCTTACCTTGTACAGCTCAAAATTGTGTATAAACATGAGAATAAAGAGGTTTTGGGCGTTCAGTCTTGAAGTGATTAGCTGATAACAAATTTTTCAAAAGGTAGAGCTCGTAGTTCGTAACTATGGGGCGTTCCACAATGGCTGAACTGTAGATAAACTCACGCTAATAACTCCATAATTCACGGACTAATAACTTAAAAAAAAATATTTTCGTATTTCCTCTTTTTTTTTATAAAAAAAATCTGATGGGGATTGAAAAATTGTTTAAAATTAATATTGTGCCGCTGGTCACCAGAGCTGTAAAAGAATGCATTCATTTTAATTTCATTCATTAAAGCCAAATATATTTATGTTGGATATAAATTTGTTATTGCAATTAATGAATCACTTATTAGAAGTCTTTTTTTTGGAGTCACCGCTTTATTACTCATTTAGTAAAGTGTCCTTTGGAGTCTTGGGAATGCAATCTTTTTTTGTGGTAATGAGATTGCAAATCTTACAACTTCTAAACCAGGACCGCTTTAAAGTCAGTTGAAGTGTCTTGGAATCAGTCAAAGTCACTTGGAATATACTTTGAGTCTTTTGAGGTCACATGAAGTCATTTGAGATCAATTGAAACTTGAATTTGAATACACTTGGTAGAACGATTCCAACCCAATCATTTTGTAGTTAACGACACCAAAATCAATAATTTTCTCAAGATAAATATATTTAATGCAAAATTAGTTAAAACCACATTTTGAATTCCCACCTGGTTTTTACCTGTTGCATGTTAATATTCCTGTTTTTCGTCAAGTTATTAAAAATGTTGGAAAAATTTAAATGTGAAGCTACATTAGTTGTTAAACTTATTAGACATTTTAATTCGATTTCCCAAATATGAGAAAATTGTGTATGTATCTAATTAATTTTTACTGAATGGTAGAGGTAGATATCGTAACTTTTAAATTGATACTACTTGTTACTAAAAAGTTCTTATTTTCTAATGTTTGCCAATAAAATGCAACAAATTTCTACTTTACACTTCAACTGAAAAAAAACTAAGTTAAACTTTCAAACTTTCGATAGCAAAATCACCATAACAACTTTTCGGTTTTTGTTGCAAACAGGAGCAGCAGTAGCAGCAGCAACAACGACGACAGCAACAGTAGGTAGCATACAGCAGTAGTATGCTTAATTACGTAACGCATGCATGACAGGACGAAAATATCCTTTTACGATACAATAAGGCAATTTTTGGGGCGTAGGTGTTGCCAATATAATTAAAGTGCAGTGACTTTGCAACATGCGAAACGAACAACAACATCAACAAAACAAAAAAAGAATTTTTGCTTCAATGCAATATGCTGCTGCTGCTGCTGCCGTTGCTCTGTTGCACAGTTACCACGGTAATAATTCGAAACTGGCAGGAAATTTAAGGCATGCTCGAAAGGGACAATGAATGCAAACATACAAACAAACATAAAGTTTCATACGAGAGAGTGCTGGAGCAGCGCTCTATAATTAACAACAAACAAGTAACGTCGTACCTACATTTTTTTTTTTGTTTCTTTTCATTTTTGTCATACGATTGTGTTGCAAATTGAAGGGTTGCAGAAACGGACACACACACACACACGCACACACATATTCAATACATATGTATGCACTTATCTACACATTGTTCACATGTAATTCGATATGAAATTGAAGGCAGAATGCTAAGAATTTGAAAAAGAAATGTTTGTTATCAACAAAGTTGAGATTCAATATTAGGAAATCATTTTGTATATGTGTGTGTGTGTGTGTGTGTGTATGTATGTAGGTAGCACATAATAAATGAGTAGATATACAAAAATACACACATATACACACACATGTTGCATGCATCCATACAAGTATCGGGCCATTGAATTGCAGCATTGCTAGCTGATTGAAGGGTTCATCTCGATAGGCATCTGTTTGATGACATTTGACATGTTGTTGCTGACTTCTCAACTGCTGCTATTGCTGATATAACTACTACTGATGCTGTTGCTGCTCCTTTTAACGTACAATTCTATCACAATTTCAACTAAAATTTCTTCTTTGTCCTTTCAAATATAATTTTTGTGCAATTGTTCTATTTTACTTTCAATCTAAATATGTATGTTTGTGGAAGGGGAGTGGCAGTAGATGTGCTCTGTTGTGGGTTGATACAAGTCATGTGCCATGCGTACATACATACAAACTCTTTATTAGCAGTTACTTTGTCAAAGTGTTTGTTCGAAAATTAAATTACAATGTTGAGCAGCAGCAGTTGGAAAAAAATAGAAAATTCTTTTGTGAAAAATTTCAAATGACTTCTTTTTTTTCGATTTTATTTACGAACTAAGAACATGAATTGAATGTGTGGAAGAAAATTATTCTTTAGAGTTACTAACTTTTATTACAGACTATGTAATGAATAACTGTGTTCAGCATAAACCACTGAATTTTTGAATTTTCTGAGTTTAACCGATTTAAAATAGTAATTTCAAACTTCAAAGAACATATCTCCTTACTACTTCAAGAGATTTTTCAAATTACAGTTTAAGATCTAATACTATTAAAGGCAGTGGCGGATCTCCGATTTAAGTTTAGTGTTGGTTGTGTTTGCTAAATATGTGTAGGTTAAATATCAAGTTAATAACTGTATCAAAATTCAGACCCAGACCAGCAACCAATGCAAATCAGATCAAAATTCAAGCAAAAATTCAAATCAAACTCGGATCAAAATTCTTATAAAATTCCAAAAAAACAAAATTCAGACCAAAAATCAGATTAAAATTCAGACATAACTCTGATCAAAGTTCCGTCCAAAATTCAAGCCAAAACTCAGACCAAAATTCAAACCAAATGGGGAACAAAATTATTGTAAAATATTAACACCAAAGTTGCAATCCTAACTCAAACCAAATTGGGGTCAAAGTTATGAGCTAAGTTCAAACCAGAAAATAAATATACATAAATTAAATCGAAATTTTGAAAAAATATCAGATTATATTTAGGCCAAAGCTCAAATCAAAACTCAGACTAAATTCAAACTAGAATTGAGATAGCAGTTTAGACCCAATTCAGACCGAAATTCAGTTCCAACTTCAAAAACAAACTTCAGTTAAACTCCACACAAATAACCAAACCAAAAATCTAATATTATTTCAAAGAAAAATTAAAGCAAGATTCAGGCCAAATATTAAACTATTATTATTATTGCGACCTAAAAGATCTATTGTACCAAAGCCCCAAGAAAGAAAGAAAGGCAGAGAGAAAGAAAGATAGAAAAGAAACATACCCAAGCCGAGGATAGAACTCAGGTCTCCAGAGATAAGAGTCTGGCACTCTGCCACTAGACCACAGTGGCGATGGTAGGACCTACAGTTTAACGCCGATTCCGAACGGCTGTGTGGCAATTTTTTATCGGCTCGGTGGTTTTGCCATTACCAACCAAGGTGTGTACTTGTAAACATTCTTATAGTTCTCATCCACTTCATATCGATAGTGAATATAAGAAGTTTATGAGAATTAACCACCAGACCAAGACGAATCGAACCCGCAACCTTCTGAATGAAAGTCTAGTGGACTATCCACTAGACAATCGAGATCGTCAAATATTAAACTAAGCTTCAGAAAAGCAATCAAAACAAACTTCTGTCCAAAAATCAAACTGAAAGTTTGACGAAAACAGCAATTCACACTTTGACCAAAACTTAGATAAAAATTCAGACGGAAAGGAAACCAAAAATCAAACTAAAATTCAGTCCAAAATTTAGATCTAAAATTAAACTGTACACCTGGCGATAAAATCAGACTTAAAAACAGATAAAAACTAGACCAAAAACCAGTTTATAATTAAAAGTAGAAGCTTAACCTAAAATTTCAGACCTAATGTAGTTCATGTGTATATTGTAATAGTAATCACATATATAAGGGATGCTACTGCCACCAAATTCCCATCTAAATCCGCTCAGATGCATTCTTCCGAAGCGAATTTCTCATAAGATTTCTCTACATTAGTCTTTGACCATGAGGACATCCAGTTGTTCAACTTAACTTCGTTTCGTTTATAATCGACCCAGCGAGGGGATCGAGTATGTATTTGCCAGTTCTAAAGAGAGATTTTATTGCTGTTTGGTTTCAATGTAGATTTTTTGGCAGTACCTGGTGATTCGGGACATGTGTCGAAATTAAAGACTTGTACCCGAAAAACGCTTACAAATTATTGTATTTTATTTTAAAATCTTCATACTTTGTGGGAAAAGTTTTTCGCGCACTTCAGCCATTTTATGGTCGTCATAATCTACCTACTGAGCAAGACATTTAAACTGTAGTAATAAAATTCGGTACCAATTTTATGCTTCCGGATATTAGTCCACCTACCCGTGTGCATAGAATGCATACGGAGGAAAATATTGCTCCTGTAGCTGCTAGCGTTGATGAAGATCGTTATTTACCCATCCGTCGCCATTCGCAGCAATTGATAATTCGATAATTCAAGCTCTTTCTGTCCAAAATGCACGAGTTGAATCTGGTCAACATGTGGTTTGAACTAAATGCCACACAGCGCCTGAAACAATTGGCGTATTGTGAGATATGTTCAGTAGTATTTCACGTTTTCGGGCCAGTGAGTTGGCCCTCTAAATCGTGCGATTTGGAGCCTTTAGATTATTTTTTGTGGGGATACGTGAAGTCACTCGTCTGTGCGGATAAACCAGAGTCAATTGCAGCTTTTGAATCCAGCAATATACGCTATGCTATGCTCGAATAAGTACTTCGAAATTGGTATTCTTGCCCTCACAATGTAGGCGTGGTCAATATTTACATGAAATAACCTTTGAAAAGTAAATGACAAGCATTGATTTATCGACTCAAATAAAAGTTTCACACACTTTTGAACTTTTACTGTTTTTCTTTTTGCAAATTAAAAACCACACGCTTAACAAATCACACTTTATTTCTCAAAGAGAGAATAACGCTCTTTTAGATGTTTCCGGTACCGAGGCTTGAATTTGATTTTTTAACATTCTTGAACTTTTCGTGCATTTACAAAAAAGTTCTATAGTCAAAGAGAAAAAGAATTATTCTACTTGCACAATTTTTTTATTTTTAATTTATTTTTTATAAGCTTCAGCGGTCCTGGTAATATACATAATAAATACGATATTATTAAAATAAGATTTTCGTATTGCGTACCTACATTTAAAATTCTTTCCTGCATTTTTTATTCAAAAGAAATTGATTTGTTTGATGAAGGTGAGTAAGTAAATATCTAATGAGTTTTTAAATAAATTTGCTAGCAAACAAATTCAGTGCATAATTTAGTAATGCTAAATCCATGCAATAAAATTCACTCCCTACTTTCAGCACTCTACATAGCGCAACATAAAGAACAACAAGCCCCACTCCCCAACCCACACTCCCAAAAAACAAAAAAAAAAAAAAAAAAAAACAGCAACCATCAATCTTTTAAGCTGTCAATTTAATTCTATTAAATTGCACAATAAAAAAATGAAAAATAAATATTTTATTTATTGTACGCATTGAAAGAGGTAGTGAGTGGATAGGTAAATGAGGGTGAGCGGCGCCAGGTTGCCGTGGTGCTGCTTCTAAATATATTACATCAAATATGCGTAGTATGCATACGTGAATGTATGTATATGTTGCAACTGTATGTATCTGAATGTGTTGCTGTGTGTAGGTGAAAATTTACTTGAGAGTGTATTTTAATCTCAACAATAGCGTAGACAAGTCACTGAGGGGAGTGATTGAAAAAGTATGCAACAAACAACAAAATGAGAAAAAAAAAATAAAGAAGAATGAATAAATAAATTTTTGAAATCTACTTAAGGTCTGTTTACACTTGCTGCAAAGCTAAACTGCGTGAAATCCTTTACAGTTAATGCATAATTTCTTTCTTTATAGTATATTCTATACATCCAGCCTCACATACATACATATGCATGTAAATTTGCATACGTATGTATATGTATGTTTTTATAGAGAGTACCAAAGCGACAAAAGCAAATATGAGTATTATTGCCACCTAGTGGTATTTTCTTATTTTTAAACTAGTATATTTTTCTTTTGAGGTTTTCAAAAATAAGCACTTTATACTTTCTAAAACTTGATAATACAACACAAAGAGTAATTATAAATAGTACAAGCATTTTTCTGAAGCATGTTTTTATGGAAGCCATGCTAGACGGTAGGATGATCAACTCAACGATGGGAGCAACAACCATCCGAAGAAGAACCACAGTAGGGGACACCTCCTACTGGTATTTGACGAAATCTTTTAAGTCTTTCAAAGTAGACGCACTGGGATAGTTGCCTATGCGGACGATACTGTCATTATGATTCAAGGTAAATACTTACCAACAATCAGTGAACTGATCGAATTCATTTCGAAGTGGGCAAGGCGCAATGATCTAGGACTGAATCCTACAAAGACTGAACTAGTCTTGTTCACCAAGAAAACAAAGATTCAGCAGATCACACTCTGAACCTATCAAAAGAAACCAAATATTTAGGCATAATTCTGGACTCAAAGCTCTCGGGGAATCGGAAGACAGAAGAAAGAATGAGAAAAGGCCTTAATGCCCTATATGCTTGCAAGAGGATCTTCGGGAAGAGATGGGGCTTAAAGCCATGTACAATCTATTGGATGTAAATGGCGATAATCAGGCCAATCATCACCTACGATTCTCTAGTTTGGTGGCAGGCAATGACCAATAAGAGCAACCTATGCAAGCTAGAGAAGGTGCAAAGATTCGAGCATTGCAGGAGCTGTGAGAAGCGCTCCAACGATATATGCAAATGCTGTGAAGACGAGGATGCTGTGGAATCTGTCGAGCATCTACTATGCCATTGTCCTTCATTTCAGGAACGACTGCTTCGAACTCTCGAGACAAGGTCTAGTATTTTTGTTTTCGGGCATTCCCATATCTCTATATAATATAGCTACTCTGAAAATATAGCAATCGATTGTTTAAAATGTTCTTTGCTTTTATATGGCAACTCTGTTAATTCGGTATGAGTAATTTCTTCTAAGCGTACAAATCCCCTCTTCATTCCATCACACACAAAAAATGACGCTTTTTCATGTGTGGGTAAAAGTATTTTTCAATGTTATTTCATTAGTATATTTAAAATATGAGAAATAAAAGCGATGAGTAACACAAGCATACACTAGCATAACATACACGTGCATGTATCATGGGTGTATGTACCCAACGGGAAAGTAAGTAATGCACGATAAAGTTTATCTTCCTACAAATAATATGAAAAACAAATTAACTTTATGAATAAAAAATTTAATTTAAAGTAAATGAAAAACTGTTTTCCATTCGTTTTTTTTTTTTGTTTTTTCATTACAATGAAATCAAAAAGGTACAATTCTTCCAAACTTTACTACTTTTACCCGAAGTACGTTCGCTAATAACAATATCTAGTAAATAAGAGCCAAACTGAGAGAGTAAGTGACTCTCTCTCTCACTCTCTCACTCTCTCACTTTTACTAGATTTTACTTGACAAATTTGGCCGAGTAAATAGTAGTAAATACGCACATGTGAATACAAGCAGCTGTGAAAAAGCTGAATTATTAGCAAATTTTTTTAATTTTTTCTTGTACTTTTTGAGTTTGTGGAATATGGTATAGCCTAGAATCAAGCGAGTTAATTTATATAAAAAAATTTAAATGAATTAAATGTAATTATCCGCATTTCGTTTGTGAACAGTTCATTTGTTAGTATTTCTCAATTTTTCTATAAATTTACTTGGAAAACATTTTGAGTTTATAATAGCTCTTTTCTTGTTCATTTATTTTTTCGAATTATTCTTTCCTTTTGGTAGTGATTGTTCTTTTTTACCTTTATGTTAACAATTTCCCAATGGGCATAGGTGCGTATGAGAGTGTGTGTGTTAGAGTAAAATACAAGCCATCTGTAATATTTTATTGCAATAAAAAATGAAGAAAACAAAGAAAATAAAACATAGTTCCAATAACAAGAACAGTTACTGCGTTTATATTATTGTATTTTTCATTTCTGTTTTCCATTTTTTTTTTTTTTATTATTTATATATTTTTTGGTTTTAATATTTCAACACTTGCATTTGAGCACAAAAATTCCCATGTGTAGACAACACTTATGTATGAACATATAGTAAGAACGAGTATTATCGTTTATTCCACATACACTTGCTCTGCCTCCACATCTGCCTCTTTTTCTATGTAGCTGATGTGCCAAACTTCTTCCTTTTCAATATTCGTTAGTGGAATTTTCTTTTGTCATTCAAAAATTTGACTGTGGTAGTAAAACAATGCACACACACACACACACACACACACACATACGCACCCACATACTCTTTCATTTGGTAAAAAGGCGTGAATTAAATATTTATCAATTTATTCATCAACATTTTTGTAGAGATCTGTTTCGACACCGATTCCGAAAATGCAAGTGGCCTGCGTGAAATTTTTTGTGCTTCCAATTTGTTGCGCTTCTAAATGCGCTTCTTTTTTGAAGTAAATTGCATGAGTTTAGTTCACGTTATTGTTTACAGTTCGGCTGTATTGTAAAAAAATATCTAAGTATGTATATTTGTATTGTATATTGTATACTAAAAACAATAAAATTGGGTGCCGATCCGATAACGTTTGATAGACCAGAAAACGGCCCAAAGTTGTTAAATATAGTTATATGAGGAAAAATGAGAACTTTTTGGTTTTTTTCACCTACATTCAAAGTGCCAACACAACGTGCGTAAAACCGAAAAAATTTTTAACCGATCGATGATAGAAATGATATAATTAAATACGCAACGAAGTCTGATATTAATACGATGGATCTTGATATTGAAACCAGCTCAAAATCAGCTTCAATTAAAAAAAAAAGAAGTCGGAAACAATTTTTAACAACTCGCTTAATAGCGGCGTAAGACAATGCGAAATAGAATAGCCGTACATAAGGAGTGAGATTGAAAAAATCTTAATACACGTTTTACCTAACAATTTTTTTTTTGGGTGTAAAATTTAAAAATTTTTTTGATCTAGATATCTTTGAAAAATATGTCAGTTGTCATTTTTAATGACAAACATGTTGATTTATTGTGAGTTTTATTAAAATGAGTGAAGAAAAGGAAGTACGTCTTAAAAGTATTAAAAATTTTCAAAAAAATCCAAATTGGTCCTACAAAAAATTGGCCAAAGAATTGAAGGTCTGTCGTCAAATTGTTTCCAATGTTATTAAACAGTTTCAGGAGAATTTGACCATCGATAGGAAACCTGGTACGGGAAGAAAACAAGAAAATAGAAAGCATAGTGAAAAGATCTCCAAACACATCTGGTTGAAAAGCTGCCCGGTTAGCCCAGTGCTCTGACTATTTGGTGCGAAAAGTTAAAGCCAATGTAGGTTTGAAAACATACAAAGTCCAAAAAGCTCCAGACAGGAATGCTGCAAAAAATTTAGACGCCAAAAGTAGGGCACGGAAATTAAAATCGAATTTCATACAAAAATATTCATGTTGTATAATGGACGACGAAACGTATGTACTGGCAGATTTTACACAGCTTCCGGGTCAAAATTTTTATGTTGCTGATGCTCGAGGAAATGCCGAAGAACAATTTAGAATCCAAAAGTAGACAAAATTTCCAAAAGAATTCTTGGTATGGCAAGCTATATGCAGTTGCGACAAAAGAAACAAGTCATTTGTGACAGTGGGCTCTATAAATACCGAAATATACCTTAAAGAATGTTTGAAAAACAGACTTCTTCCTTTCATAAGAGAGCACAATGTGTCCACATATTTTTGGCCCGATTTAGCATCATGTCACTACGGCAAGAAAGCTCTGGAGTGGTACCAAAATAATAACATAGTTTTTGTGCCAAGAGAGGCCAATCCTCCAAATTGTCCGGAGCTAAGACCAGTGGAGAGATATTGGGCTCTTGTGAAAAGAAACTTAAAGAGCACAAAAAAGGTGTCCCAAAATATCGAAGATTTTAAAAGGAGATGGACAAACTGTTCCAAAAAGGTGTCTGAAACAACTATCAAATCTCTAATGGAAGGCTCACCAAAAAAGGTCCACGAGTTCATAAATATAAAAGTTATATTTTTCTGTAATTTGTAAAATATTATCAATTAAAAAAAAAAAATCAAAACTCTAAGATCAACCGTTAAAATTATTGAATTTTATATATGTTAAGATTTTTTCGATCTCACTCCTTATTCTTATATCTGCTGTTGAAGCATTAGGTCAACATATTGAGGAATTAGTCTTTACCACTTAACTATTCATCAGTTGCGTCAGGAAAACCTTTTTGAGGAAATGATTCAGTTTGCATTGATTTTTCTTGGTGAAAGGCGTTTTAACTTTAAAACACCCGGCACAACAACTATTGTTTAAAAGTTTTCCTCTCTTGAGCCAAATTCATACTCACCAAAAAAGAATAAAATTGCTTAAGAGATATTTGTATTTTTTTAGTCAAAATTTATAATGCAATAACCTCTCTTCTTCAAAACCTGAATTTTTTTAAAGATACTGTATGGTTATCGCAAACGGACTCAGCAATCTCAGGACTCAGATACGGCCTTTTTTGACACGAAAGTTTTTTTTTTGGAGAGGCGTTGTTGAAAAAGTTGAAAAATTAACAATACCGTTCAAAGTTTTTGGATTTCCAAAACTTTACTCTAGCTGAGTTTGGAAACAATGTTTCAGTAGGTTTGGATTATCTTCAGCTTTTTTAAAGCTTGTTCCGCCGATGTGGGAAATTGCTTTAGATTTTGGAGAAGGATGGAGCTTCGGTCGGGATCTATTCATCGTAAACGATATCGGTGAAAGAGTAGACAAATTCATACAGGATTTGAATCGAATTTCGACAAACGATGAAGATGAAATACAATTGGTACTAGAAATGATTGAGGCTTATCGAAAAAAATACCCATTCAAAAAGTTAGCTTTAATGCAAAAAAATTTTTGATTTTAAAAAATTATAATGGCAAATTTGAATACAATTATGACTGTTCCTGATCATTTTCAAAGCGAATTATATCGGTTACTAAAAAAAATAAACTAGCTAATAAAATATGTTGATGGCAATTTATAAGTGAAAAACCTCCCAAAAAAATCAAGCATCATTGAACCGTTTCCGGGTCTATCAAACATCATCGGATCGGCAACAAACTTTAAACTTTTTAGAAGTGCAACAGGAATATATTCGGATGCGCATCTTTCCACCAACAACTGCACAATGTTGTGTATTAATATTTATTGTGACATTTTATTTAATAATGCGCGCTATTCCGTATGTATGTGTAAAGCCAAGTATTTATTTATATTTTGTTCTCCTGCGCAAGTAGTTATAAAGCAAATATATTACAACGATTAAGGCAGAAGTATGCAACATATGGATATAGTTAAACATTGATTTTATTAATTTTTTACAATTTAATTTCATATATTTATTTGAAGAGGGTTTTTCTTGTCGTAATATTCTCGAGGATTTAATTTAATGCTGGTGTAACGAGTTCGTTCTTTCACGTACATACAATGACCTGTTAAAAATTCAAAAATAAATTGGAGCATCGAAGAATTTGGAAATCTTAGAGCCATGGAAAGATTGAATTACAAAGGACAATGGAAAACTAAAACTTAAATCGTAAAACATGAATAAGAGACATGACAGCGTTAGTTAGTGGTGGGAACAGAGCTACTCAAAAAATAATTCACATGAATATTCTAAAACTTTTTCGGCGCATCGACCCTTGGGAGAGAATGTAATAAATTTTCAGTAGCTTAGATACTACCATACATATATGTAGAATTTAGTACAGCTTCAGTATTATGTACTTCAAAATTTTAAGAATCTAAAAAAATGTTCTTATAGCTGATTCATGTATTATTGAAATTTTCATATCTTCACCTATGCATATGTAGTTACTATTCGCTTCATGCAGTGAGAAATTTTTTAATTCAAAAATTTCAAACTCATGAACAAACGCCATGCAATGTAAATACCATACATACAAACTTTCATATGTATACAGATGTATGCAGAAATTCCTTAACATATTTTGAGCACATGAGTACACAATACATATATAGTAGCAATGGGTCCCGCCGGATATGATTTTGTACAGCGGAATAAAATAAAAATAAAATTAAACTAACAACGCGCATTGCTTTCGCTGCTCTCTACTTTATACTTTTTTTTTCTCCCGCTGCTGTTATGTTGTGGCGCCCGCCAACATATATGAAGGATGCTCAAGTGCATTCAAAATAGACGAATGAATGTTGTGGAAAAGTTGGTCGTAGCCGACTTGTTAAAATCTCACTAGCCTGAAACTATCAAACTAACTGTGAATTACTTTATCCGGTGTTTTTGCAATTTTCAATCTTTGTAAAACTAAAAGAATCGACTACTTAGGGCACACTGAGCTACTGTCAGTTCTAGTTCTAAATCCGTTGGTCACTTCGTATTTCAAAACGGTAATCGAATTTTTTGTTTGAAATTATTGGAAGGAATTCACTGGCAAGAATAGCTATCAGATTGGAGCCTTAGGTTAGGTTAGGTTAAAATGGCTGCCAGCGAGCGCCAGCACACTTAGACCAGACAGGCCCATTGCGATACCATACAAAAGGAGCGAAGTCCCTATCCCTCTAATTCAGGCCATTTGAACCATTGAGTACCTTTCAGGAAGTTAAGTAGGTGTCTGATTTGGATGTTAGTCAAGTCTTTAAGGTCATCGAAGACAAAATTGTCCAGATGTTTCTTTCGTACGTGAATCAAAGCTGGGCATTCGCATAAAAGATGAGTTACAGTTTCCTGTTCTTCCTCGTTGCCACAGCTCCTGCAATGATTTCTATATGGAAGACCCAGTCTTTCTGCATGTTCTTCAATGGGGCAGTGTCCAGTAATCACCCAAGTCACAGTACTGATGAAGTGCCTGTTGGTATGTATCAGGTCATTTGTCCGGCGACTATCCAGCTTAGGCCAAATGAGTCTAGTAGTTTTGCAGGTGTTTTCCAGTGACCACCTTTCGTTAGTAAGTTTTATTGCATTCGTGGCTAGCCTTAGTTTACACGTTGCCATAGGGACGCCTATATGCTCCTTGTCAGGAGTGATTTGCAACAGTGTTCCTTTTCTAGCTAACCCGTCAGCAGTTTCGTTCCCCGGTATACCTATATGCCCCGGCACCCAAATTAGGTGCAGATTGAACTGATCGGACATCTCGTTAAGAGACGCTCTACAGTTAAGAGCTTTTAGCTTTTAGAAGTAAGGTAGACAGATTCAAGGGATTTTATAGCTGCCTGACTATCGGTAAAAATACATATATCCCTCTTGAATATCACGTTATACCTCAGCCAGTACGTGACTTCCTTGATTGCCGTGACCTCTGCCTGAAATACACTGCAGTGATCAGGCAGCCTGAAGGATAAATTTAAATCCAGCTCTTCACAAAAGATGCCAGCTCCAACTCTGCCATCCAGTTTAGAGCCGTCAGTATAGAAGTGGATAGAATCCTTTTGAAACCGCTCTCCATAATCCCATTCCTGTCTATCAGGAATAAGAGTGTCGAACTTGTCGTTGAAGATTGGTTTCGCAAGGGTGTAATCAATTGTCTTAGGTACGAAACTAAAATTATTTAGGATCGTGGAGTATCCTGATCTGCCTGTTGACCATTCCGAAATGGAATTTAGTCTCAGGGCAGTACTGGCTGCACAATGTTTGCCATAAATGTCAAGAGGAAGGAAGTGAAGCATGATATCCAAGGACTTGGTGGCCGATTGGAGCCTTACATACCTATCAAGCAATACGGTTTCGCGTTAAAATAGAAATTATCTACTTAAAATTTGAAAAGAGAAACACGATTTATGTTTTTTGCAATAAACAGGAAAGATAGAGGCAGTACAAAACAAAAAATTTCATATTTTCTTTGGGAATCAAAAACTATCCATCGAATATGTGGAGCAAAAACGTGATTGGATATATTATATGGGTATTCACGGGTTGATGCAACATGCCCTTGCGACGTTGCGAAAGTCCGGATTGCAGAAGTTTGACACCTTTCTACCTTTAAATTCGTAAGAAGAATCCAAAATATTTTCATTATTTTTCAATAAGATGGTAACATTTTGACAGTTAAACTATTTCGCATCTCCAATATTTGCATTGAACGCTCACATCTTAATGCTTTAAGTTGCATTTTCGCACTTTTGCACCGACGCGTGAATACCGATTATGATCTTCTAAAATTTTAGTTTATAAGAGAATGATATAAGAAGGCGGAATTTTCTTCGAAGCGTCACATTTCAAAATATAATTGTGTTTACCGTCGGAAAGTAAAAATTATTCGTTGGAAATTTGCGAGGCCATATACTTTCTATTATGGGGGAGATGAGAGTAATTAAAGATCGGCTCGATTGATCGGTCCGGTTAATCGGCTCAGAGCTCTTACGATGGAAGAGGTATCAAGATTCCGTCGGAAAGTAGAAATTTTCTGTTGAGTTTCCAACGAGAAATTGAGATTTGGAAAATGAAAATTAAACATCAGGAGCCCGCGATGGGAAACGTGATTGGATTCATCATGTCGATTTTTTATAATTTTTATTTTATAAAGGAGGACCGCTAATAATGCAAGATGACCGAATTTTTTTCGAAAAATTTCCAAAAATTTTGAGTTTTTCGTTAGAAAGAAAAAATTATCCATTATTTTTTACAATAACACTTCCAATTCTATAGAATTATTTGCTTTACTAGTGTACGAAAGTGCCAGGAAATTCATCAAAAGCCTTGTATGCCAAGAAAAACGAACCGAGTATCTGTTTAAGGTAGAAAATGTCTGTCGAAACAATCCGAAGAGAAACTGATTGATCAAATTACTTTCAAAATGAAATTTGCAATTTGGGATTGATCGCTGTAGCCAGGCGGTTAGTGTTTTGGAGTGATACTTAGAGGTGCAAAGCTCGGAACGCATTAAAATCAAAAATAGAAAATTCAAATTTTTTTTAAAGTCACTAGCTTTTGGCTGGTAATGGAAACCCTCCAAATGTAATAGTTACCTAAGAAAGCTCTTTTCTTCGCCGTTCAGATACGGTATTAAACTGTAGATCCCTTTCATTTGTGTTTAAATAAAACTCACACTACACGAATGAGTGCGAAAAGCTCGGCCTAGGCTCTCCATGGGCTGTTGCGCCATAATATTAGTAGTATTTGGGAGTTTGGTATGATAAACATCATTCGACTTATCATAACGCTTTTCTATAAATTTTCTCTATAGAGAAAACACGGCAATAATGGAAATATGTAGACGGAAGTATGGAAACTTCACCTATAAAAAAAACGTCGGAAAGTAGAAATTGTCCAACAAAAATTTTCAAAAACTCTTGCGGTTGGATTCGTAATTATGCTTTATTGAAGTTTTTACTTTATAGAGAAAATAAGACAGTACGGAGAAAGCTGTTCAAAATCTTTCACTTTGAAAAAGGAATCGAGATAGGAGAAAATAATTATCAGAAATTATCAGAAATGAGAAATGTGAAAATTATTCTTTATGAGTTTTCGGACAGAACGTGGTTCAATTTATTACTACTCTCTTCTAAATTTTTACTTCATAAGAGAAACGGTAATAAAGGAAATCTACGAAAATTTCTTTTATTGATAATTTTTAAGGACACTTGCTACTAGAATTTTTATTTTATAGGGGAGGAAAGACAGAAATGAGTGTTAGGAAAAAACTTTCAAGCTCTCTCGCACTGAAAAGGAATCAATATTCAGTCAGTAAGTAGAAATTTCCGTCAGGAATTTTAACCGAAAATGGTTATTGAATTGATTAAGATGTTTTTCTGAAATTTTACTTTGGAGGTGAGGAATACTGAACTGTAGGATTAGGTTAATTTACTATCTCCCATTTCTGCCTTGGAGTTAAAAATCGCATCAACTTCTACATCTCAAGTTCTTTAGCAGTTAGCTTACTATGAATTTAACACTTGTTGGTGTTTTTGATAATTTAGTGGCGTTAAATATCTCTACAATAAAGAATATTTTTTTAAATTCTTTGAAAAAAATTACTTATATTAGGTGATTTTAACTATCAGGGAACTCAAGAATTTTTCTGTGTGATATTTTTCTTATAAGGTTTTTACTCTGTATAAGTATATACCTAATTTTTCCCCTTTTTGGGTATACAGTGCACGCTCGGAATTCTTTATTTCGGAAATCTTAATTGTCCAGAAAACTTAAGGAATTTTTGACTTGTATGTAACTTCCTTTTACCTAATGAAATGATATTATGTACAAGCGTACATAAAGTAAATGTGTGTTACATATGTATGTATGTCTTTCTAAAATATTTTACGCCCCTATAAATATTTAAAACGACTGTGAAGTTTAAAAAAATAACTAATAAATGCAACGGCTATGTAGGTACTTTTCTTGACAAAAAGTTGATTTTAAAAATCGTCCAGACATCTTAAAAATTCAGAATTCTTAAGTAGCCTAAGAATAAATTACTTAAGAATTTCGAGCGCTCACTGTAAATGATTCTTAAGAAAATATTGAACACATAAAAAACTGAACCAATTTCAAAGTTGTAATCGAAATTTTGGAAGAACTCAAGTCAGTATTTTCTTCATACTCATTTCACCAAAGTTGATCAGCATCAAATATAATATCTTTCTAGAGGTAGCTGATGTCTCAAAAATTCGATCGCTTCTAATTAGGGCAGCCAGATATGAATCGCGAAATCAGTACATTAGACGTTAGAAAGCAGTGAAAATCAGTACAATTTCAATTTCGATGTAATATACATAGTGATATAAACGTCCTGAAACTTTTTCTCTGGTTTTGTGTATTCATTTTACATTTTTTCCTCGTCAATAGACAATTTTGATTACGTATCAGTTTCCATATTTAGAGAATTGTGAGAGCTGAATACAAAAACCAAATTTAATTAATAATAAATTCCTTTCACTCATTTAAAAACTTACGTTAATCGACTTTTCTTCAAGCAAATATTGCTTTTCTTCTCTCGATAGCGTATGCATTTTATTTTGTGAACAATCAGAAAAAGAAAGAAACAGGGCGAGACTGTCTGCAAAACCGATTTTAAGACCAGTAAGGTTAAGAATTTGAAAAAAATCGGTACAAATCAGTACAAAATACAAAAATAAGTATTTAAGAAAATAATCAGGACATGTACTGATCAATTCAGTACGTTCGGCTACCCAACTTCTAATATACATATTTATTGGTCCCGCATATAATGAATTGTTGGGGTTTGGGCCTCTATAGCGGAAGCTGCAGGGTCGGAATCACCGAATTATCGTAAGATTGCTATTCAATCGCCTTTGGAAATTGCCTTTTGCACTGTGTTATAAGTAGAGTTAGAACATTGATCTTCAAATAAGATATTCAAAATTTGAAATGTCTGCTATAAGAAAGAAAGAACAAACCGAAAGATATTGATATTGAAATTAGTAATTTTAAATTTAAAAATAAAGGACAGAAAGGCTTCAAGCCTTTGAAAATTAATGGTATCTAAAGGATACAAAAATTTAATCGTGCTTGAAATTTTTCTTTCTAGTTTTATTTATATAGTTATAAAGGTTTCACACCTGACTATACAAGCAACAACTCCTATTCAATCCACAGTGAATGAGCTCTAACAACAGAATGCAGGGCACCACAAACTGAAGAAGAAATATAAGTGAAAAATTTGGGGTTGTTGAGTGTGCGAGCCAGCGAGTTGACGCTGCAAACTCTAACTATGAAGCTACCATCATGCCACGGTAGGTTCCAGTATTTGTTGGAGCTGGGTGAATATGCAGAAAGGCATTTTTTCATATTTATTTTTTTTTATACATACATATATATATATTTTTATTTTAAACACCATTGAGTGAAATTGAAAATACAATTTTAATATGATGATATTGTATGAAAGTGTAAGCAGCAGCAGCATTTACCAGTTTCACTTCAACACTATTGCACAGCGTATGTAAGGGAATCAATTTCAAATTCTCTGTTCAAACATTTTTTTTCTATTATTTTTTTTTCCAGAAGAGAAATTTAATTAAATTACAAATACACGAAAAGCAAAATGGCAAATCCTTTTCAATTGTTAAAATCTTTGAATTATAAGAATTTAATAAATTCTAGTTTAATAATATAAAAGAAATAGTGGATGAAAGAAACAAATAGAATACCGATGAAAATTTACCGGAACGCAAATTTTGTGTTACGAGTTACAACTTTAACAACTGGGTCTTGAGCCGCTATTATTAGTTAGTCGCTTAAAAAATTTGTATACTAGGCAGGTCATAAGTTGAAGCATTGGACAATTAAGTTAACTCATTTTCACCCAAAAGTGAACTTAACCATCGATATCACCTTTGCCAAAAGAACTTAAATTTCCATTGTATATACGTTAGGCGTTTCAGCTGCAATGTTCATTAGTTATATTTTGTAACATAAACATACACACAAACACATAGACACTTACACCCAAAAATCGTTATACAATTTTTAGGGATATTAATGATGTGACAAACTTGTTAACTTCTTTCTCCATTAAATCTACACTTCCCTTTCCGCTCGTCTCGCTTATCTCTGTCGCTATCATGTTTTTTGTTGTTTTATTGTTGTATTCCTGTTTTACGATTAGTACATAACAGCGTCATGCAACATTTACGTTTATACGCACACACATACACACATACATACATACATACATACGTATGTACAAATACTTATACAAAATTGTGCAAAATAAGTGAACAGCAAGCAAGCAACATTGCAAAATTGATGATATGCTTCTGGTTTGTTGTTTTTTGTTCTTTTTTTTTGCAATTTTTTGTTATGCGCATTATTTTTTCAAAAATATAAACATCCTTATTCGTCGTTTTCTTCTTCCTTTTCATCAGTTCTTGTATCTTGTCATTCTCATTTCGTCTTTTTCTTCTTCTTGATTTTACTCTGATTATTTGGTCGTCATCAGTGTGTTCGGTGTCAGTGTCGATGTCGGTAGGAACATCTTTGTTTTAGCCAATCAACCTAATTAATTGTTAACAAATTTTCACACAAATTCGATCATTAATAAAACGATGAGAAAATTAATGATGAGAATTGGGCGTAAAACAGTCAGAGCAATTGCTTTCAGAAAAATTCCTAAATATATTGAATTGAAAATATTCTCTGCTTATATTTTTCATGGTTAGCTCTAAGTAAATTACTGAATTCTGATCTTCATTTGAAATGCCATTTTTTTTTTAAATATTTGGAACTTGAACTACTTTTTATTCTAGGTTTGGCCAAGCCAGTTTGCAAAATCTTCGGGTTGATGTTAGGCTATGAACGAATTGATATTTTAACTATTTTAATGTCCCTCTTCGGAACGAATATAATACAATGATGTTTCGGTCTTGAGGACTCTGCTAGATGGATTATTTCGATAGTGGATTTTTCTTTCAGTCTGCTTTCAGTATCTACATGTGACTGTTTTTATTGTTTTGTATCGCTTTTGGCCATCGGAGCCTCAATATATAGCGCTAACGTAGGACTGCATCTTCCTTGTGATGACAATAATACCTTTTCATATTTTTTCAAAGGCACATAAGAAATTAAAGCTAATAGCTAAATTTGATGAATCTCAGTTTGGAGCCAAGGATGTTTGGGTTTGTTGCTACTGCTTTCGGCTGATGTCTTCGTATTTAGTCTCAGACCTCACGATTGAGAAGAGAGCTCCACTACATTTCGTATCAATAATGAAAATGTTTATTTTCTACTGTGCTGGCCGTAATATTCACAGATTTCTGAGGAAGTTTGGCCAATTGTTTAGTAGTGGATAATTTTACAGCTTATATTGCTTTCGTCATAGTTCAATTTTTGCGAAATGTTTCTCTTTGTAGACAATTTGATTGAGCGAAAAACTATCCTCTTCGGTAATTGATATAAGCAGAATTAAGAATTGAGCACAAATCGACATAAGTATCGAAAAAAATAAAAAACGAAACAAACACTCAATTGAAGACGAACGAACCAATATGGTCATGGTCTCAGGAGAAACCCTACACGGAGAGAAATAATTTTCTAAAATCAAGTCAAAAATTGGTTTGAATTGAAAATAGTAAAAAATCAACTGATTCAAGTTAAAATTACTTAATTCTACTCAATGTCAGTGTTTTCGTTTGCTTGATTTCAAGTAATTAATTTTCTTGAAAATAAATGAGTGAACCTTTTCTTAAGTTAAGCGAATTTTGCCTTGGCGAGTCAGTACAATCAAATTTTGGACAGGGTTGAGAAAATGTTTTCTAATTTTCCCAATTACCAAGTAAATCTAGTCTAAATTGAAGTAATAACATTCTTGTTTTTTTTTTTGATAATTAGGAAACCGATTTACTTGATATGAGTAAATGTTGTCTTAGTTATTTAAAATTGTCAAGTAAATGATCGTTAGAATTGATCCAAAATTCACTAAAAATCTGTCATCGCTATTGGCAATAAGAATAAATAAAATAAAAGAGAAAACTTTTTTTGTAAGTCATGGCTTGCTGTTTTTTGTATGCACAAACTTTTTAGTTTTATGATGCTTTGCATCTTTTTTTTGATAAATAAGAAGATAATAGCTTGATTCAAAGTAAGTTTTTCTTGTTTATTAGAAATGGTAGCGAAAATATTGACTAGGATTGAGCCAAAGTTTACTAAAAATCTGGCATCGCTAAAAAATCAAAAGAAAGAAAGAGAAAAAATTAACGACTTATTTTTTTTTTTTTTTTTGATGGGCTTTCTGTTTTGTCAGTATTGCCAACTTACAAGATCGAGCCTTAAGCAATTGTAAAATGTTTTGAAAATAATAAAGCAGAAATATGATATGCCGCAAAAAAAAGAATGTGGCTTATCATCTTATTGCATAAAGTTTATTAACGCAGTTCTTCTTGTTAAGAAAAAGAAAGCAATAAAATCATATTTTATCAAGTTACTTATTAGAAGGAATGGTAAATTTGTGGGGTATTTTATTCGTCGCCATTTTAATGTATTCTGTGTACTTTATTTTAGCTTTCACTTTTTCGAAACATTTTCCTTAATTACAATATCATAAATTTTCATCCTCATATTTTTGTGCAAAAAAATCATACTTCACTGCTTTCTGAAATTACTTCCTTATCCGTTGGCAAAAACTCTTTGTCTAACACACCGTCACCAGTACTTTCTCAAAAATCGTAACTTTTGCTATTATTTACCTCAGAATTAATTTTTTTGATCACAGACGTAGGTAATTGATGTGGCGTATTGAGATTTTGGTTAAAATGATTACATAGAAAAATCGAACTATAAAAAGTAACCGAAATTTATAAAAAAAAAAACTAAAATCTTCTTCAATGTATATTACTATGGTATTAGGTAATAGAATGAGCCACATGAAATCATGTGGCTTATAATGTTTTTGCAATAAGCCTTTCAGTTGCATATTTCTTACAAAAATAATAAACAATATTAAAAATTATAAATGAGCAAAGTTTTGTCAATAAGTATTATAATAATGTTAGACTTAACACATTCAGTAATAATAATATTACCATAAATTCTGACAGAAATAATCAGAAAATTCTTGATTCCATCAATGTTTCCCTCATTTCAAGTAATGATGTGATATTTTGCCTTACACCATCATTAATACTGTCAGTACTTGAAAATACTGTCATTATTACTGACCTAATGAAAAAGTTGGCAACCTTTTTTTCTCAAATGTGCCTATGAAAAAAGTTGTTTGCTTTGTAGTTAAAAAAAAACATTTAACGGTTCTTTCATTTCATTTGTGTCGTCCGCGTGTGCGCGTGTTCAACATTTTTGTGTTCATCGTTGTTCTGTGCGCGGAAAAAATAAACAGGAAAATCTGCGAAATGGAGTTTGATCCAAAAATTAAAAGGTATGCTATTTAATCAAGGTCACGGCGACAGAAAGGGTAAATTCCATAAGCGCAGTACTGCGGCAGCGACGCGTTACTGGCAATGCAATGTTTTTACTTTCTTTCATAAGGCTTCGCGCATAAAATAAGTTGTAGTACTGCGGCAGCGACGCGTTGCGTTGCTGGCAATGCAATGTTCTTACTTTATTACATAAGGCTCCGCGCATAAAATAAGTTGTCTTCGCCGTTTTCTTGGTAGCATTCGATCGGATAAATATTTGCTAATGTTAACCCCTACGTCAAAAAATATTTTATCTACTCGTAAAGTTTTATAATACATACAATATGGATAATAGGGACAGTGTAAAAAAAATATATTTTCATAATTAATGAAAAGAAAAAGAAGCAAACAATGGCCAACAACTTTTTCTTATTATTGTTGAATTATTTTCGTAAAAATAAAAAATGCATTTATGTAAGTATTCTATTATCCATCCGAATTCCTATAACTAATTGGAAAATTGACAATTGAGTGAGACACTCTTCACAACCCAAATCATTAACAAAGAAAAGCATTGAGAGTATGCCTTGATGTGTTCGATGTGTTGTTAATTTTTTATATTTTTTAAGAAAACTAAATATAATACTTACATATATGCATTTTTTTATTCTCATTAAAACAATTCACCAAATAAATAATATGACAAATTTATTGGTCATTACTTATTTATTTTTCTCTAGATTAAGTATGAAAAATGTTTTTTTTTTACACTGTCCCTAATAATTTTGCAACCCACTATATCTTTTATTGTGTTTTTTTTCGAAGATTTTTTGGACACATCTTCTAGAATCGAAAGCAAGCTGGATAAAGTTTATGATTTACTACTAAATTTGAACTCCAAGGAACCTTATATCATCGAGCATGAAGAAATTGAATATCGTTGGGTAGATATACAAGTGCTAGAATGAAAAACTATTTTCTTAAATAAATCTACTTTCAGAGCTTAGAAGCATTTATAACAAAACGCACTGCAGTAAAAAACGTTCTGGTTTCGGAATGCGACCCTTTTTTATTGTCTAAGAAAGGCAGAACAAATATTTTGGCAAATGCTGTGGAGTTTTACGTCTCCAAAAATCAGTTTATGACTGAAAAAGAATTCTTGCATATTGCAAACCAAATCTGTGCCAAATTTACAAACGAAAAGCTGGTACGTTTATCAACCATGTTCTCCAATTCAATTTCAATCGAAATTTAAATCTACACCACGCAATTTTTCATGTTTTGATCGAAAATGAATTAATAATGAATTATTAGAAATTATAGATATTATCCAAGTCTCAAATGAGCATATTTTCTTTGTATTAATGTTATACGAAATATCATTATTTGACACCCATTTTATGGGTTTTTTTTTAAATAAAAAAACTGATAATTTTAAGAGAATTTCTATTAAAGAAATAAATTGTAAGCCTCTTAATAAACATTTATTATCTAATGGTAAATATATATTCAAATCAAATATTTTATAAAATAAAATGGAAATAAAAAACATGTTAACGTCGAGTTTTATTTGTTATACAAATCAAGTGAATTTCACCTTGATTTAAGTATTTTTTTTCTAGGTTTATCAAAACATATCGAGCGAAATTTCACTTAAATGAAGAAATTTTTTTCTAGTTCGACAAAAAGTATCAAGTGAAATCTTACTTAAATTAAGAAATTTTGTTCTAGTTCATCAAAAATTAACGAGTCAAGTTTAACTTAAATCAAGAAATTTTTTTCTGGATTATCCAAAAATATCGAATGAAATTTCACTTGAAGCTAGAAATTTTTTCTATATCGTCAAAAAATAACAAGTGAAATCTTACTTAAATTAAGAAATTTTTTCTAGTTTATCAAAAACTATCGAGTGAAGTCTCACTTAAACCAAGAAATTTTTTTCTAGTTTATCAAAAAATATCAAGTAAACTCTAGCTCGATTTAAGCAATTTTTTTATTGTTTATTTTTTTGATAAACTAGAAAATTGTTGACTTGATATCAAGGCAATGTTGGCTGTACGCCAAATCAGTCCTACATTGCATTGATATTCACTTAAATTTAGTAAATTTTCCTCTCCGTGTAACAATAGCGAACACTGTGGTGTGCGGATAAAACTCTAGTAAGTCGCATTGAACATTATGGCAACTCTACGACGCATTGATCGTGCGCAAGAAAGGCAGTACCAATACCAGAAATCCCACCACTTCGAGAACAGAAACCGACGTAAGCTGACGATTAAGAAGCAGAGCTCTGGCGGCCTTCCGAAGAAATACCTAGCGCTGGTCCCAGACACATTACAAGTCCGGACGAGAGAAGATTGGCGTTGTAAAAGTCTTGAATTAACTTAAGCTTTTGATACTTTTCCTGCAATGGGAGCCTCAAAAACTGATAACTCAGAAAAATTGCATTTGACACAAGTGCTGTCAGGTAGTTGACCTCAGGGGTCATCATTCAATGAGATTTGATTACTAGTCATTTACCAGTAGCGGGTTTTAAAAGATGTTTTTTAAATATTTTTTAATGCGATTTTTTGGTAATAAAAAATATTTTAAAAATATGCCCACTGCATACAGGAAAAGAGTTGTCTTCAAAAATACATGAGCCTTTGGTGACCACGATATCTTCAGTTTTGAAACATTTCTGAAACAGAATAATGCTTGCTAATATTAGTCTGTAGAGCTCTGGTAATTCGGTGAACTAAAACGGGGTTTTTCCTAAAATAGATTCTCAGACGCAAACATCGAGAAATTCACAGTTATAAACCAAATCGACAGAAAACGCCAGCTCATGAGCACCAAAAACCGACCGACTTCAACGGGCTGTACGGAACGCCCAACCAAGACTTTTGGAAAAATCCTCTACATGATTTTATTATTAGGTCAAGTACTTTTTAGCTATCATAGTTGTTACGCTGGATCTGAACAAGACCCCTACGGGGTTAAATACATTATGTTTGGGTTAAGAACATGATAAGTTCATATAAGTTTTTGTAAGAGGCGGTCACTTACAAATTAGGTGTTCGACAATCTCCTTTTCACTGCTTTCGTTGCAGTTGGGGCCAGAAGACGATGCCTATTTTGTATGCAGGGACGCCTATTGGCCAGTGATCCGGACTGACAGCAGTTAATCTTACTACATCAGTTTGGGTTCTGGTGAGTAGGTTCTCAATTCTTGTAATACTGTAACAAGGCCAGAATTTTTTTGTTATTTTTTATGTCTGTATGCCATTCTATCTGAGGTTGGCATGGTTTAAAAAGTATTCTTGTATCTCCCTCTTATCCTCTTTCAGCGGAATAAGAACTTGTTCCACTTGGGACGATTTCTGAGAAGAACCTTGCTTAGCAAGTGCATCAGCTCTAAGCTTTACCCCAATATTCCTATTATCTTGAACCCATATGAGGGATGTGTTGACTATATTTCGGAGTTAAGTAAGGGGCTTCTTGTACTAGCAGTCAAGTTTGGATTTAGTAAAAAGAGAATTTAAGGCTTTGATCGACTCTTGGCTATCAGAGAATAATATGATATTTTTGCCTGTTAAATCAAACGATTCTATGATATGACACGCCTCCCTTCCTATAACATCTGCCTGGAAGATGCTAGCAGTATTTGGCATTAGAAAGGAATGAGATATACTGTAATCCCATTTGGACCTGTCGGTTTAGATAGTTATTTGTGATACTTACCGTTTTTCAGTCTAGCGATAGTAGAAAAGGATGCCTTGAATACTTTTTCAAGGTTGATTTCCGATGCTAGGTAAGTGCTGTGTTAAAGATGTTGCTGTGATCGTAGGTCTTACTTGTCCAGCATCCAGTATCTGTTAGTCTTATCGCGTCATTTGATGCTGTACATTTAATAAAAACGTGTGTGCATTTGTATATTGGATGATTTTAGGTTTCAGACCCTATCTTTTACCAACAAATTTCTAACAGGCATAAAAAGCGATGTATGCCTTTTTGACCCATTGTTCGATATTTAGTTATCGGTTAAGGTATTTTCCCATTGGTGCAAGGGATAGTTTTTGGCCATTTAGATGGGGAATATTGAAAGCAGATAACTTGGTCTTTGAAGTAAATAGCATCATTTCTTTTTTCCCTGGATTTACAAAGCAAACCCAGAGCTCCCTCCTTGATTTTGCTGATCACGTTGGGAAAGAGGCCTGACATCAATAAGAGTGTTTGAGTTGAGGGTGGACTGAACTAAACCAAAGCACTCAGTCTCAAGGACCATTGTGCTATATCAAGAACAACAGAGACCCGTTTTGGTTTTATCCTACCATATTAAATAGTTTTCTATGCATGCTGAATTATAATACTATCCGTTTACTATACCTAGTCTCCTTTTATTGAATAAGTTGAAGTTCTTTAATTCATGATTTCATAATTCCAATAATGTAAGATTTACCAAAAATGGAATTTCATTGTTTTACACAAATCTGCTATTTTTATTATTTACTTAAAGCATTAAATAAACATTTCTCTAATGCAGTTTAGTGTTTTAGAAATGCAGTTTAGTGTAATCCCTCCGTCGATTGCATACGAGGAGCACTTGACCATAAACATTGGAACAAGAGCAGAAGCAGCAGAAGGAATTGAAAATCCACTTTACCAAGGCGAAAAAGGTTTATATTTAAATTTAACCCGTTCCACTTTCATTTCACAATGCCACCCATCACAGTTGTTTGTTGTTTGTAACAGAGTTGCATTTGTAGAGTACAGTAAAATAATGAGATGCGTATGCGCGCATTTTAAGGACATTCGCACGATTGCACTTTGTGCGGTGGGCTTATGTATGGTATGTGGTAGTAAGAAGGTAGCATCAAGTTTTCGCTGCTGCTGCTGCTGTAAGAAGATTGTATATCATAGATTCAACATCATTATCATAGTCATCATGCTCCATTCTTTTATGCTTGCAACTCTTGATTTATAATGCACAACAACGTAATTTGCATGTAGTGGCGTACTATTAAAGTACGAGTATGTATGTGTGAGTATGGATGTGTGTGCTGATATTTAAATGAGTTAATGTTGATGCAGCAAACACATACTCATCAACATATATATTCACTTGTAATCAAAATGTCCTTGCTGCATCTTACTGCTGCTGCTACAGTTTCAGTCTTTAATGATATGTTAAGTAAGTTGCACAAGTCAATCTTTTCAAGGAAAATCGCCTTTGGCTTTTACATTATGCGGCAGCAATGAGATGGTAGTAGCACGATGAATAAAGAACAGTGTGAGCGTCAGATAGCATAGGAATGTATGTAGTAGTAGTAACTGTGGAACTGTAGAGAAATTAAAATACTGAGAAAGGAAGAATGAGAAAGTTGACTGAAGCAGCAGCAGCAGCACTGATGCCAGTGATGAATTAAACATAGTATTTTATGCTTTTGAGAATATGTTGTTCGTTATATTGTATTTGTAGTTGCTGTTACAGTTTGTTTGTTGTTTTTCACTGAAAACCAGAAAAACAAAAAAAAAAACAAAAAATTGCAAGCAGTATACGTACCGAATTCTTTTCACATGTCGAAACTGTCATTTAAAATGCAACACTGCAACTCTGATGACTTGTTTTCTGTTGTATGTAATATTGTTGCTGTTGCTTTTTGCATTTGTGTGAAGGATAATGCTGGCAATGTGTGTGTGTGTGTGTATGAATGCGTTACATAAAAGAATTTATTTACGCCGAAAGCAAAAATTCTTCTTCTTCTTTTTTTCTCTTTCTATCTTTTCACTCTTATCTACATTTTGCATATGTGTTTGTAAGTAGGAAGAAGCTTTTAGGTTAATTTTCTCTTACTTTGGACATTTTTCCATATCAATATGTCAAAAGAAAATCTTCTTATGTCCATCTTTAGTGTGTACTTTAGTCTTACATATTCCCACATTACCTGAGGTGTTTCACAGCATATTATGCAGAGTTTCTTTATATTTTGCTTGCAGTTACTTTGTGTAGGTACAAAAGTGCGTTGAGATAACACGTGAATGTGAATGAGATAAATGCACTCACTAATGGCATTTTTACTTTTAGCGTAAGCTGCTTAAAAATGGCAAATTTTTATAAGCATGTGTGCGGTCAATAAGATGCGAATTACTTTATACAAGACTATCGAATAAAGAATGTTTAGACCGAGATTAACAGTCTTAATACTTTTATACTGAGTATAATATTTAGCTGACATTACATCCGATGCTCTTTTTTTCATCGCCTCGAAAAAGTTTCTTCAGTCTCCTCTGCTATACAGTAGCAGACATATGACCCATTTTGATGGCCAAAACTCTTAAATTTATACTCACGACAAATAACAATTACGGCATTAAAAATTATCACCATTGGATAATTGCCATGCCTACAAAATAAAGCACAAAATGAGTATAACTAGGGTAATGTCGCCTAGGTTGGAATACCTTTGGATTATTATTATTTGAAGGAAGGACGACTCGAAAGTCAGGCACTGCGACCTATGAGATCTATTGTACCAAAGCCCGAAGAAAGAAAGAAAGGAAGAGAGAAAGAAAGATAGATAAGAAACATACCCAAGCCGAGAATCGAAATCGGGTCTCCAGAAACAAGAGTCTGGCACTCTGCCACTAGTCCACAGCGGCGATGGTAGGACCTACAGTTTAACGCCGATTCCGAATGGCTGTGTGGCAATTTTTTTATCAGCTCGGTGGTTTTGCCATTACCAACCAAGGTAATAATTCTCATCCACTTCATATCGATAGTGAATATAAGAAGTTTATGAGAATTAACCACCAGACTAAGACGGGAATCGAACCCGCAACCTTCTGGATGAAAGTCTAGTGCACTATCCACTAGACTATCGAGGTCGTCTGAAGTTTGGATTCTATTTACAACTTCCGTTGAATTTTGCGTGATTTCGCATATGGTTGGAAAGATATCGCGAAATGCAATGTTTTTGCATTTGAAAAAAAAAAATTGTTTCCAGGTTCAGAATACCGTAGAAAATTTGCAGTTCTTGACATATTTTTAGCATAATTGTTTTCAATGCCCTTGAGAAAAATCAGGAAAGTCTTTTTTTTCTACTTGACGTCCTCATCTATGGATAGAAGCTTACGGCCATGTATTTATCATCTTTGAGTCTGCTTTTATACCCAAACTTCAAGAAGTGGATATAGACAAGCCACAAAATAACAAGCCAGAAAATAAAAAATATAAATTAAGTGCCCCGAATACCATACACAAAAAAATTGGTCTTGTTATGTCACTCTGAAAAAAAATCTCTGAACCTATGAGGTTCTTACTTCTGTCCGCTTATGAGAGATGTTTTGAATACAATTTTTTTTTTTAAGTGTAGAGGCTGCGTTCAGTTATTAGAGCGTCCGGTTGGCGTCATTTCGTATCAAAAAAATTAAGAAAAGCTTGCGTCAACGAAATTTGTCTGGTTATGGGAGTTGTCCGGTTGTGGGAGCTTTCACTGTATAAGAAAAGCTCCATATAAAATCTGGCCTTCAAAAAGAAGTAAAAAACCTAACAAACAAGGTAATCATTATTCAAATACTGTCCGATAAAAATCAAATCAACTTTTTCAAACACTCCATTCTCTACACCTTGGCCAAATGGCCGCAGTGGACATTCTTTTCAAAAGATGTTCACCAAACTATAACACCATAAAGCAGTATAGGTCTGACTACAGCTCTGTAAAGCCAGAGAACTGCTTTAGGTTGCAAGTCCCACCTTCTCACAATGGCTCTTTTGGAAGAATAATGCGCAATTCAGGCTTTTTTTTCACCCTGTCTTGTATGATTTGTTTCCAATTTAATTCTTTGTCTAGTGTAAGGCCTAAGTATTTGGCTTGCTTTACAAGTAATAGTGGGACCTCCTTAAGTGTAGGTGGGTCAAATGAGGGAATTTTATGTTTCCTTGTAAATTCCGTTTTACTCCGGTTGATGCTCAGGACACATCTGCTGCACCAGTAAGTTAAAATTGAGAGACTTCCCTGAATTAGCTCTGTTAACGTGCTTACATATTTACCTAAGATTGATAAGGCAACATCAAAATCTTGCATCGTGTTTCTTCCAGAGATATGAGCAATTCGTTTTCGATGAGTCCTCTCACCGCGTCTCTGGAACCTAGTCGTAAACGAATATAGCGGAAGATTTCTTAAAAATCTGTCGGATTCGACTAAAACTTGTTGGTCGAGAGTTTCTGAGTTTTTGAGACTCAGAAAATAATTTTCAAAAAACGTGACGTACTACGTAGGGTCTTTTCCTTTCAAAGTCTGCATTTTCAAGTATTTATTATCTATTACACTTATTTTATCATGAAGTTTCTTACATTTTTAAAATTTTAATCCGCTATATTAGATTCGCTATTTGTAATATTAAAGTATGATGTCAGATTCCGAGTCAGAATCTGGGTGTCTTTTTCAAGAACCTTGTTCAGTGTTAATCGTTCCTTTTATGATGAAGAGCTTATAAACAGTAGCTTCACAGAATTTTATATCCTTTTTTTCTCAACACATTTCGCAGCATTGATTTACAGATGATTAATATTTTAACTAAATTAACGTTGAGAAATCAAGCATAGACCAAAAAGCGGAGGAAACAATCAATAAATCCTGGCAAACCTGGAGTGACTGTAAGATAGTCCAAAGCTTATGGCCTTCTCTTGATAAGAAAATAACTCAGAATTTTCTTTGTTTAAAAAGAAAACGTACTCGAGTTCTAGCTGGAATACACACATGTTTTTGAGCTATTGGCGCTTTGATAATTGGAGTCGCAGCTCCAAACTAGTGTAGAATCTGTGAAGATGAAGAAGAACATGAGACCATCCACCACTTTCTCTGTAAATGCCCCAATATCCACATCCGTCGACTTCGTTTTCTACGAGACAGACTATTTGAAGAACTGGAGGACTTGACGGAGATTCCGCCAACTGACCTTATAAGGTTCATTAATAGTACTAAGTGGTTTCAGGATGAGTAAAGTCCTTTGAGATCTGGTTCGTAGGTGGAGGATCCCAAATGCATAGGGACGTCACAAAGGAACAATTTTTGCCCACGTGGACGCTCAGTATTTCTGAGCACACCTCTCTAAACCTAACCTAACGTTGAGAAATACTCGAATTTTTTAAGTATTTGCTTCCAATTTTCATTAATTTACAACCGACAAACTCTAAATTATGAGCTGATCATGCAAACGAAGCGTTTTGAAGCTTTTCTCCAGAGAAAGTGTTTACATACATATTTATTCGTACATTGCTCATATGACATAAGTGCTTAAGAATTTCAAATGATTGTTCATTTTCATCAAATGAACACAATCGATGGTGGAAAAAAAACACAACTTCCGCTGAATTTACAGAGGTAGTCAAGCAAAAGTAAGCTTTTTTCAGTATTATTGTGCTAAACAACATAAGAACAACAATCAGAAATGCTTTTTCTTTTTTTCGATTATGACGGATTTTGTGTTCGTTCTACACATTATGCTTGCTCTTAAAATATGTTTTTGTGTGTATGTGTGAAATGAGTGGCGAACATGAGATGGGGGCACATCAAGCAAAATGTCATAAAAATGCCTTCAATGAGCTAATAAAACTGTGGTTTTATATATGCTACATGTTAATACATATATAAAAGTATATATGTAAAGACATGCACTCACATATTTCAACTGTTTCCTCTCAAAATGTGATATTTGATAAATGTGTGTATGTGTTTAGCATATGGTGGCAGCACATAAGTGCTTAAAATGTGTCAATACCAAAGTGACATTTTATGACTTAAAATGCAGAATAAAAGAAAATGAAAAACGAGGAAAACGAGTTTAGCTAATGGATTTCGACAGATTTTTTTTTTTTTTTAAATGAAGCGTTAATTTGAAGGGATTCCAATATTTTTTAAGCAACTAAACGAAAATGATGAAGTATTAAGTAAGAGCACATGAAATATGCAAAATTTATAATATATTCAGATTTGGAGTTTGTGAAATCGCTGTGTTACCAAATTCCGCTTATCGCTCTAAAGTCTAATGATGTCTACTGACATGCCCATGAGCCATAAGCTTAAAGCTTACATAAGTTTACTTACAAGTTTAGCATGCATACATTTAAAATAATTTAAGCTTTAAAAAAGTGCAACAGATTTCACTAATAAGATTCCAAAGCTGGCAAATGAAAAGCTTTAAGTTTTAAAATTTAAAGTTTAAATTATGAATTATTTTTATTTTGAGTTTTTCATATTCCTTTGTGTTGCTTTCACGGTTTTTTAAAGCAGTGATGGACGGCTACTCTACTTCATTGAAAAACCGCATAAATAGTAAGTAATGCTTTAAAAAGTTTAGCACTGAAATTCGTTAGAAAAGAGACAGTAGCAACTCAATAGCATTTTGAACTAAAGTTATCGTTGGCCGTCACTGCTGAAAAGTGTCATCAAAATTCTAATCCAAAAAATGTTAAGGAAATTGAATCCCAGGGAGAAAAAATGGAACTGGCGCTTTTTCTGCATTTTATTTCATCACCAGTGAAACTAAAGAAAACAAAATTTAACATACAACGAAAACAAAAAAAGAATATAAATAAATAATTACATATAATTTTGGCTAATGTCTGACGGTGAAAAGTCACAACAATCAGTTGACATATTTGCCTCATAATGACAAACAGACAGACGCTATATGGCAATGGGATAAAAAGCATTGCGCGACAAACGATTATTAAAATAGCAAAAATTACAAAACACAGTCCCAAGCGTCATTCATCAGATGGGGAACTGATGAAAATGAAGGCGCAGCAGTCGCACTAAGCTACAAAAAAAGGAAAATTCTACCTAAGAGAGAAAGAGAGAGAGAAAAAAAGTTAAATTATACGATGTATGTGTATATGTGTCGTATGTATTACCATTGGCAAACGAAATATTAGAGTTCTAAGCGAAAATATTTTCATTACCGCCGCGGCATTTTAAACGCCATTGCAAAGTCTGTGTGTGTGTGTGTGTGCCAATGTTTATGTGTATGAATGTAATGAATAGAAAGAATGGACTCAGAGGCGATAGATACACCTCCTGACTGTCGTATAAACGCCGCCACACTAATGACTTCAGGTGTTGACAGTTTTGTTGTTTGTGACATTTTTCAACTGTGGATAGGTTAATAGCAATGCCAACACTAACAACACAAACAACGACAACAGCAGCAGTACTAGCAATAGTAAAACTGTTGCTGCTTATTTTTGTTGTTGTGCGTGTATTAACGCAATCAGCATTTATTTCTCACTAATAAACTTTCGCACACTTTTACGTTGTTGATTTTTCTGCTATACATACGCTTGCTCTAAGTATACTTATAGCTCAAACTGCCAGTATAGTTGAGCTGTTTACTTACAACACTTTCATAATTTCGGTAAATTAATTTTTGGCGCCAAAAATTAAATTGCTTTAGATTACACAAAATAACTATCAAGGGAAATGATTTGCAAATGTTAATGTTTCATTTTCTCATTTTTCTTTGCGTAAGTTTTGCAAACTTTATTATAAATCAATATTTCTTAATAATTTGTTGATATAATTAATATGCGTGATAAATAAAATTAAAGTTGTTAAAATATTCTAATGTGACTATTTCCGACGCGATAAAATTAGCTCATGTTTACTGCATGCTTTCAGTGAATTTCGTGCAGCATACTTTTAGGCTGTGCTTGGTAAATGCATGCATGCTGAGTAAACACAAAGCTGATTGCTCTGGAAACCTACACAAACTTATTTGCCTTCCCTTTATTTTTTGTTGATTTTTTTTACTTTGGTTTATGAAAACCGGTTTAAAACAGTCCTTGGTTTTTCAAACGAATATTTTCTAATATAATTTGGTCTGAGTTGATTTTTACTAAGAATAAATCATTGCTAAAATTATTTCTGCTGATTTTATTTGGTGTTGTTGTGCAAGTTATAAACGCTGAAATTTCACCATATTTGATTCTCCCTTTTAGACTATTGGTAGTGGTATGCTAATCTAGATCACTAGCAAATCGAAGAACAATTTTATATCGAAAAAGTGTATTTCAACACATAGATCGCGATTCTTAGAACAAACATGCATTCTATGAAATCTTGTTTTTATGATTCGTGCAGTCAAATTTTTGGCCTCCGCCATATCCAGAGGTTACAGAAGTCTTGTCGGTGTTTGATATCGGGTTTCTGTCAAAAATCGGGGACTATAAAAGAAGTTTGTGACGAGTTCAATTAGATTGTCGTCAAATTATAGTCTTTTGCTATTCATTCAGGTTACTTTGTGGAACCAGGTCTTTATGTTGCAGGTTACCATTATATCTCTTCTTGAATAGAAAAAAATGTGTTGAGCTTGCACCTGGGCAAGTTTGAGGCTCAGTTTACCGACCACAAAGTTTATTATTAAACTTGATTTCCTAGTACAACATGATTTTCAATTGAATTATATATAAGTATATGAATGAAAACGTAAACGTAACGTAGTAAAACATTTTTATTATATATCAATTTCAATAAACGGCTAGTTAACCTAAAGGGGTTTTGGAGGAATAAATAATACATCTAGTACGTCATGTGGTTATACGCATGAAGCAAATAAGTGGAGAAGAATCTGAAAATAGTCCGGGGAAAGTTTGAAACACATAAATTCGGATAAATTTTACCACAAATGAAAACACTTTGAAAATGCTTTAAATTAAATGATTTTAAACAATAAATTATTCTGTCCAATAAGTCCTACTTAGAGCTAAGTAGGTGAACAAGGTGCAACAGCTTTTCTCGGCAATCGAATGTCCGTAATAGTTAGGTTAGGTTATTGTAGCAGTCGATCTAGATGACTAACTCACTTAGAGCCTACGGGTGTATTATGATGCAACAGTGTGACAGGAAACCTCAACTGCTTACTACTCATGAAACCATTTCGAATGCCAGACACTTCCGTAAAAGAACTTAAAGCGCACTGCTTCTAGCTAGAACTGAGCAGCTACAGAAGAAGTTTTTAACTGTTTCTTCTCCCTCTTCTTCCTCTTGGTTCCTTTCCTTATACCCGGATCCCATATTAACCGCACTCTGAAAACGGTGCTCATATCATTTAGTTCTGAGCATCCTTTGATTTTAGTGCTATTGAGTTCATTTACTTGATGTTCACCTGGCTATGTGAGTTTATAAATATTATTTTTTACAGCAGCGTGCCTACTTAAATAAACGGCTCCCTTTTTTATGGGTAGGACTTCTGTTACTTGGTAAACACTGCAGTGGCCGCGAAGACGAACAGACAGTTCCTTCCCGAGTTTGTTTGAAAAAACTCCAAACCATTCTTGTCGTCAAGCTCGAATCCGTCAGTATAAAAATTAAGTTCTCTTCTCACTGTCGGTAATAATATCCATAAACACGAACTTTGTAGAAATTCAATTAGGTGAATCTTGGAACTTTCTAGAGAAAAATTCTTCATAAAACTTATAACTCTGTCGTCCGAGAAAACTATATTTAGTTAAGGGCACTAGCGAATCCAAGAAGGTTGGGAAGAAGTGAATTTGTTTTAAATAAATAGATAAATCCTCTTCTTCTTGAGATCATTGCTCTCGAACAATTATTTTTTTCAGGATCTCCGCTGGTTAGGCCACGCCATGCTTAAAAAAACAAGTAGATGGAGCGGGTCCTAATTTTGACAACACCACTTCAACGCAGCGGCGTTTTAAGTGGAAGCATGTGGCTATATATATACTATAACTTTTCACGGCACAGCCAGATCAACTAATGACATACCGCGTTAGAAGCGTCAGTAGTCCAAGGAAATTTATACCATGGAACAATAAACTCCGAAAGAACGCGCAGAAATTTTTCAATTCTACATATAAAATAACTTCTAAATTTTTCCGTAGAGAAGTTATTTTGATGTCTCGAAGTCGATTGTTTATGAATATGGTATGGAGCATTTCTGGTTTCAACCATACGACGCACCACCGCACTTAGTTCGTGCCACAATCAATTTTTTGAAGCCATTGTTCCCCGGTCGGTTGATATCAAAAATGAGTGATTTTGACTTGCCATCGCGTTCGCCAGATTTTATACTGCCGGACTTTTTCCTCTGGGGATACTTGAAATCAAAGGTTTATATTAACAAGCCGAGGACCCTAGACGAACTTAAGGCCAACATCCGCCAGGAAATAGCCGCCATATCCGCCGAATCATTGCCTAAAACGATGGGAAATGCTAAAAAAGCACATTTGGCCGTCAAGGCCAAAGCTGGGAATTTGAGTGATATAATTTTCTAAAAAGTAGCTGGAACAAATCTCCTTGAACTAAAATAAAATATTATCTAAATGAACGGCTAAAAAAATTGTTTTTTTTTAGAAGCAAATGCTTCCTCTTTAAATAGCCTACCCTGTATGTGTCAGTTGTCGGAAAATCTAGCGTAAGACATTGAGGCAATAGCTCTATATAATTATAAAGTTTGGTTTGAATTATTCTTGGGTCAAGACAAAAAAAAATTTCCAGAAATGAACTTGGTCGGCTAGCTGCCAAGCCTATGGGAAACATTTGTGGTTCCAAGGGGGCGGGTTTTAGAGTTTAGAGTTGTGGGTGTGCTGAACTTAACCAAAGCACTGAGTCATCGAGGACAATTGTGTTATACCCAAGGATAGAACCAGTAGAAGAGAGTAGAAAAACAGGAAAGTTATGTGAGGATAAATGGGAAAAAGAAAGGTCTAGGGTCTCTCAACCTCGAATTTCTTTGTTTAACTGATGAAGCTTAGAAGCTCAGGAAGAGGGAGTGTATGGACATTATTCATACTCAAGACATAACTACCCAATAGCTTTAATATGATTCTCGCGAACGCGGGTGCTAAGCCATATAATTCCATGCTTCCCATTAAATGTATTAGCAATTATGACCATTATTTCAGAAACAATGATAAACAAAAAGGCATAACTCACTATTCCTCCCTTGCCTAGCAGTAATGAAATGCAGATACCAATTTTTTGTATCGCTTAAAGTAGGGGCTTCAATTTGTGGTTGGTAAGTCTCAAAAGTACTGAGCTTCAGCTGAGTTTCGAGTGTTTATTAAGAAATGTCGCTGAAAAGTAAAAAAGGGTACATTCATAATTTTCTGATGCGATTTGACGATCACCAGCCATCGGATTCTTTGCACGATAATTTCCTTAAATTGTTAGTTAATTGGCATTGGAAAGCCTCATGCGTCCAACGCAATATTCTGTTGTTGTTGTGTGATCTTGGTAGATGAAGTTTGCAGGGTGATATAACGGCAATAAAGCATTTTAATGTAGAACTACAGTTCCTCATGTGAAAGAAACATCAATTTTTAAGAATTTTTTCTTCTAAGGTATTCTATTACCTATATATTAAAGTCAGTAATTTTACCTCACAAACAAAAAAAAATTTTCAAAGGCAATATCAAAAGAAAAATCTACAGAAACTCAACAAATTCTGTATGCTCCTAAATAACATATTTAATCTTAATTTCTCAAAATTAAATAATAACATATCTTATCTAACATATGTACATAGGGAAATAGTAGCTGCGTTTTATTCGCCACTTGCTTCTAGTTATGTTTAACTAGCAGCGATAATTGTATGAGAAACAACAACAAAAAGGCAGAGATAACACGTTTAATTATAGCTGTTATGTATACTTAACAAGTGGTTTAGCTACATAAAATTCTATTGTGAACTGCTAATAGTGATAGGTTGCAAACAAAAAAAAACAAAAAATGAAAAGATTCGGAATGGCTGCCGGTGAAAATAAGTTAAAATTATCGTTAAATATTCTTATAAAGGGTAAGAACTAAAAGCAATGCCCACGATTAAGCGCAATGACTGGGATCCATTAAAATATTTCACCTCTAGCTGCTGAGCAGTTTTATTGTGAATAACAATATAACGAAGAAGAGACTTAACAACTTGGTTATTATTCGCACAAGTTAAACTAGCTGGCGAATAAAACACAGCTAGTGTTATTAGTAATAAGAGTGAAAGGTCTTACGTATGCCTTTCACTCTCGCCCGTATTAAATTTTTCGTTTTATTTTACTTTATTTATGGTTTGAGGATTTCAGAATTTCAGATAATCTAACAAAAAACTGAGTTAGCAGCTTTGAGCTGATAAAAATAAAAGAAAACATATTTCAAGTTGACAAAATAGAAAAAAAATAAAATAAAAATACTTTTCAACATCACGATTAACCCATTTCAAAAGAATATGCCTTGGTCTATGATTCAAAAGAGAAGGACTTGTCACAGTGTGAACATAAATTGTACACGTTCACTCAATTATTTCATTTATATTTTAGACACTACTCTACGCATTTTCATACACAAAAAAAAAAACAAAAATAACAAAGAAAAAAAAAAAATTAAGTAAAACAAAGGATAAACAAAGCTACTACCAACAACAAAAAATAAAAATAGCTAAGGACCCACTTCATCATGCATTTCACCCATCAAAGTATATACACGTATATGGGACAAAGAATACAACAGAACCAACAACAAAATAGCAACAACAAAAAAGGGGGCATAAATGTCGCAGCTATGAAGAAAATGTCAGCAAGAATGAAATAAAGTAAAGAATTTAAACATTCAACACTTTGAAAGAAATACATACTCTATATGTATGTATGTATGTATGTGTGTGTGTGTGTGTGTTCGAATAAAAATATGTTGCATACATAGTAGAGTCAAACAAGAAAAAGTGAGGTTAGCTAAGCACAGTAAATGTCACCAAAAAGAAAAATACTTAAATAAAAAAAACTAACACAACAAAAATTAAAGAGTAAACCAACAATAAAAAAAAGCAAAAAACGTGGACCACTTTTCACTCGTTGAAGTCAAAAGGCTGAGCTAAGCTGAATGTGAATGGTACATAGTAAGTACGATGTATGTATGTGACCTGAAATGATGAAATTGTTTCATGTTGCTGTTTATTTTTTTTTTTTTTTTAGAAAAGTTGTACATTTTTTGCGCTTGTGAAGAGTTTCACAAATAAAAAACTTTTAATTAATGTTTAAGAAAAAAAAAAAATTTTAAATAAAGTGCGACAAATGACAAAAGAAAAAAACTTCAGGCAGAGACAGACAAACAGATAGACTAAAATACTCATAGAAGTGTATAAGTAATATGAACTTTTGTTGTTGGTTAGAAATAATATAACGTTGAAAAGAAAAAAAACCGACCATAGAAAGGTTTCTAGCTTCTTTTTCTTTACCCCCCAAAAAAGTATAAAAAAAAAACAAAGAAGTTAAAGAAAAGTTTTAAGCAAATAAAGACACTTGAAATGTCAAAAAGAGAAGAAAAAGGATGCTCTAAAAAATTAAGCACTGTTGAGGGCATATATCTTTGCTTCTATCTTTTTTTTTTCTTCTAGGACTTTAGCACTTGAATAGAGTATTAGAGAAGAAAAGAAACAAAAAAATTACAAAAGCTGAAACTGAAAGTTAAGCGAAATTTGTGCTTCTTCTTTTTCTAGAAGTAAATGTTGCTCAATTAAATATAATTATCGGTAGAAAATGAAATAATAATAACAAGGCATATTCGTCTCTTTGACTTGACTTTGGTTTTGTTTTCGGGTTTCACCTTTAAATTTCAACTCAATTTTTTTTTTTTTAATTTTTTCTTTACATTTTGTATAGCAATTCAGCAAGAACAGTTAATTTTTTCTTATAAATTATTTAGGTTTCGAATTTTACTTTGACTTTTTTTTTGAGCGGTCGTATAGGTAGGCAACCTTTTTCGTTTACAACAACAACCAGATCTTTCTCTCTTTCCTTTGAAGATTGATGGCATTTTAAATGATTTATCATTTAACTTTTATTTAATTAAAGGAAAATGTACCTACTGCATGCGCACATACCAACACTAAAGCCGATTGAAAAAATAAGCCTTTTTTGTTGCTGTTGCTGTTGAGTGTAGGTATGTATTAAGTTATATAATTTAAAACGCGTTTCGTAGAAATTTTTATTGTCCCATTGTTAGTTTACTTCAAAGAATTTTTTGCAATTAATAATTATAATTTGCTGGAAATGGTATCAATAATAATCACATTGCCACAAAAAAAAAGAAAAAAAGAAGAAAACGATGAAAAGATCTATTAGGTAAGTAGTTAACTGTCTTGTTTTCAAAGTAGAGAAGTCTAATGGTTAGTGAAAATAAGGGTAGGTATTTAATTTCAACATTTGGAATAGTAATCCTTTAATGGCATTATTGTAAATGTGAATTAAACCTTTTAACCTCGTAATTATGAACTGAATTACTACCCACCGGGAAAAAAGCACTCCAAAAGGCCTTTCGGAGTGCTGACAAGTCAGCTGTAGGCGCTTCCTCTCCGTATGACACACTATTAAGTTTTTAACATTGCATGTCATTGGAAAAAAGCCCTCCGTGTTGGCGTGCTTCGAAATACCTCTCATGAGATCTTTGCATCAGCAGTTAGTTCACTATTTTCCACTGCCCTGCTCTACAATATTCTTCATCTTCTTTTCGAAATGCTTCAAAAGACCTCTCACGAAATCTTTGCGTCAGCAGTTTTGTTATTTTAAATTACGATGATCTTGTCGTCATTTGATTCGGAAACGATTGCTTTTCGGCAGCAAGTGTTCGTTAATAAAACAAAAAAAAACAAGTGCTGACCTTATACTCCTCATGCGAGCTGCTGACGATCGGGCCCGTTGGGAGGCTTGAGGCATACGTGCGTAGATGGAGTTAATATCTGAGCATGATAGCAAAGTTGATCTAGAGAGTTGTTTGAAAAATATTAAGCTTCCATTTTTTTAAATTTTGAACTTAGTTACAATTTAAATTCGAGCATAGTCTTAGTTCTTAAAAATTTGATTATACGATAATGGATAGTTCGATAGAATAACACACGAGGTTGGCTTACCCTTTTGGGTCTGAAAGTTTATTCAGTTTTACTTAGATATGTATCAGCAAAGGTATATCAATAAATTGAAAATAAAAACCCCACGCCCCCCAGAAGGGATAACGATATGGCTAATGATATGATATGGACAGTTTTTTAAAAGCATTTACATCGTAGAGAATCTGATAATATGGATAGAGCAGTTTTGCTACTAATAACAGGAACCATCAGCACAACACCATCTAAAATTTTATAATCTTATATTTTATAATCTTATTATAAAATTTATAATCTTTGTTTTTCATTCTACTTATAAATTATATAAGTAGTTGCTTTTCCTTTGCTAAGTTTCTTTTGTATGCTCATGATTTAAAAGTTTATTGTATAATCAAAAATGCATTCGATTCACAGTTACTCCAAGTAGATCTAAACAATCTTCATTTGTGGTGTGGGAAAAATCGTTTATCCTTAAACATCAGTAAATGCTTTCATGTAACATACCTTAAGCGTTTTACTGTCCTACAAACATCCTACCATTTTTCCCATGTATACCTGAAGTCGGTTAATGAAATCAAAGATTTGAGAGTCATTTTTGATTCAGTTTAGTTAAGTTCAGTTTCTCTAGCCAAATTAATACAATCATTTCCAAGTCTTATGCTATGTTAGCATTTGTCAGACGTAATAGTTCTAATTTCTCAAATCCATATACCTTAAAGTTGCTCTACACTGCTTTTGTCCATTCTAAGTTAGAAAATGCATCGTTTATTTGGAGACCACATCATTCCTGTTATATAACCCGCTGGGAACGAATCCAAAACTTTTTCATCCGGTATGCCCTTCATTCTCTTCATTTCAATGAACCAATTCCGTCATACGCTTCACATTGTATGCTCATAAATTTCAAATTATTAAGTAATAGGAGAACTATCCTTTCCTTGTGCTTCGTTTTTGATATAATTTGTGATAATGTGGATTGCTCCTCTCTTCTTGAGCGTATTCATTTCAATACTTTAATTAGAGTTCTTCGTAGCTTTGATACATTTAATATTGGCTTCATTAAAACTGTATATACCTATTGCAAGAGCTCTTACTGAATTGAATCGAATAAAAAATTTAGTGGAGATTGATTTTTCATCTAACAAAACTGTTTTTTTAAATTTGTTAAAAACTTCTTATGATTAATTTCTTATTTTTCTTTAAGTTTCCTATTAGTCTGTAAGAATATTAAATTTGTTCATAGACTAAAATTATATAAATAAATAAATATGTTTCCCACTGACTAAACTGTTAGCGAAAACTGCCTCCATAAGACTATGAGTATAACGAGTCACACCAGTGGACTCATTGCATCAGGTTGTTACATTATTAATACGCGTGCAAGTTATTCAATCATTCATCGTCACTTTCAGAATTTAGGAAAAGTCATAATACAAGGAAAATTGGTAATCTTCAGCAAAGAATTGATACCTACACTGCATTTTGGTTTAGCCACCGTTGAAAGCTATTTTTGAACAGGGTGTGATGACCAAATTTTGGTGACAAAAATTATGATCGCACAATACTTCGCTATGCCCCTGCATACCAGCATCATGCATACAAAAGAAGAAACATGAGAAACAGCAACAACAACAAATACTACGACTCATGTTGCCAACAGCGCACATACACACAACGTTATTGCCACGTCGAAAGAAAGAAGAGAAAACAAGCAAACAAGACAACCTACTGCGACAAGAATTCGAAATTTCGTGAAAAAACACAGCGTGCGATCAAGTCAGCCGATTACAGCATGACAACGAGTCAGCAACACCACAATTCCAGTAGCGACAGCGTCGACTGGAAATAAAAGCAAGAAGAAGAATCGCACGCGAAAAACAGACAGACGCAACATCGAGTGGTGAGTTGTGATCGAGCGATTAGAGGAGACGGTTGTCTCCAATATAGCAAAAATGATACTAGAGTTATCAGTATCAGCTAAGTAACCACTATTTCAGCAGAAGCAGAGGCAGAGCACGAGTAACAGGAGGATACAGGCAAGTAGCTTCATGACATTACGTAACGATCGGACTGAAAGTATGTATTAGGCGGAAGCGACAAGTGACGTTTCGAAGCGGTATACCCAGCCACTCGCCATTTGACGCTACCTGACTGGTGAGCACACGACGGAACGAATAGAGACGTTTTAGATCGATTGATCCGGCCGACGCCCCTCACGCAACCGTGACTTTAAAACCCGGAAGCCCGCGACACATCAAGTTGCACTGTGCACGCTCGCCCTACCAGGTGCATCTCAGACATCGTAGTCAGTGCTTTGCACATCTGCCTCGCCCAACGCTTGCCCAGAAGACAAATGCAGCACCAAAGTTTAGTGAAGTGAAATTGTGAATCATTTATTGTGTTATTATTAATTAAAACTGAATTGTAACCTATAAAATTTTATTGTAGTTAACTAAAAAATTGTGAAATAAACAAATGTGTTCCCTGCAATCAATAAATGTTGTGACGAAAGGACCACTGGACCCCGCTGAGTTCTACACCAGCCTAAGAAAGAAAGTTACGTTACAAGGGTCATGACAGAAAATCAAAAATTGGTTCTATAAAATGACATTAAGAATTACTACAAACGACAGAGCAGAATTTCACCTCCTTAAAGTGTTACTGTGCATATAGTGGAAGGCTAGTTGTATAGGAAAGTTATATTCCACCATGTATCCTCTAGAAACTTTGAAATGGTTATAAGTGACCATCAAATATCAAAGAATAAAAATTTTACCATCAAACCTGATGCACAAGTTTGTTACGCTGAAGGGGTCTTAATAAAAACTGCACTCCGAGGTTCATGGTATAGATATATGTGGCCGAGAATGTATACGTAAGCACCAGGTCGTGGAGAAAAAAACCGGCCCCGGGGATTGTAATTACTTTTATAATTCATGTTTTATTAGAAAATAAATATGGTAGTAATTATTTTCTTTCTCTAGGTCTCATACGAAATTTCGCCTAAATATCGCTTGATAATAAAATTATAAGGAATTCACCGCTTTTAAATTAATAAATGACTTTCATTACATTTTTTCGTTCCAGAAAAAATAATTTTTGGACTTTTTTATAAAGTTTTTCTAGCTGAAATGAAATCCTTTTCATTACATTCACTGGTTCCAGAGTTCATTCCCTCAAAAATGTTTTTTTTTTAAGTTTTTCTTACAAGACCTAAAAAACCTAAGAAGACCCGAGGGAATCACCGTCCAGGTGTGTTTATGTCTAGGGGTGCAGGCAATAAATTTACACAGAACGGATTTAATCTTACTTACACCCATGGCCAATCCAAATGAAAAGTGCATCGGTCCGACGTATTTTAAGGTTCGCTGGTTACAAATCTGACTGCATATTCATAATCAGCGACCTGAAAACACCCGACTAACAAGTTTCAAATAAATACGTTGAATTTTTAAAAATACCATTTTGAATTTTTACAATGTGACTGCAGATTTCTAACCTGCAAACACTTCGGAACATTTTTTTTTTTTTTTGAAAACGTGACGTCTTGAAAGTTTTTGCCCCTGATTTTTGTTCAGCATTAAAAATTTATTCGGAAACATTTGCATTTCATATAGATTATTGGTTCAACTCTACAATTTTAGGGGGCAAAATAAAACCCTCCTCCCCCTCTTGGACCCCCCGTGATATTTAATTTCTCGTATTTAAAAATCAGTTTCATAAAAATTAATTATGTATATTCCTCCCCATGATAACCTCTCCCGAAAAAAAATCCGGGTTACAGCCCTAGCATAACACAATAATTTCACTTATATAAATAACAATTGGTCAATTCACAAGCTGTCTTATTTGGTGTCGTATCCTCTCATTTGTCATAAATTCTCTCATTTTTCAAACAAAATTATACGACAGTATATGACAGCTTGCGAGTTGGCCAAATAAGTTATATTTCTTTTGCGATATACGAATATTTAAACTTTTCGGTTTTAGTAAAATTTTATTCCTATTTAAAATATTGTATTATATTTAAGTGAAATAATAACAAAATCATAAGACAATAAACTAAGAAATTTTCATTCATTGAAAATAAAAGGAAGTAAAGATTAAGAATTTACTATCATATTTTACACTCTGAATAATGCAAATTTTCAATCTCACAAGGAAGCTAAAAATTTTCTACTGCGTCCGACCGTCCGTCCATCTTTGTTAATACATACATAATTTAAAAATAAACCATTTGAACCATTTTTATTTTTAATGCCATTTTTATTCGAACTAAAAGGCAAAACTTAGTCAAAAAATTAATGACCACACATAAACAAATTCATTATAATAAAATTTACATTATCCAATAAAAATTCATAACAATTCCATTATGGCTGACACGGCGGCGGCAAGCAGAAGCAGCAAGCAACTGCCAACATTGTTTATATATATATTCACACACGCACATACATACTTATTTATTCACACTCTACTCATTCCACAATACAATATATGCAAGTATAGCTTGACCAGTGGGGAAGTTAGTGGTTCTTTAAAAGTCAACCAAGTGGTAAGTTTAATTTAGCTGATGCACTTACCCAGTAATCAATATTCTGTTGGCTCATAATTTTGACTTCCAAAAAGCTATTTTTCAAGAGTGTTTTTGAGCACCCTTATAAAGCTGTGTGTTTCCTGATAGTTTTTGCTCTTTCGAAAATATGACTCATAATATTGCCTTTCTTCGAAGCATTTTCGAAGGGTCAACACCAAGAGAGAGCTCTTGGTTTTGAGTAATGCTAAATTTTATTTAGACTATTTGCAATTTTTAAATTCGATGGTTAAGTGAAAAATGATTAGCGTATGTGTAAGCGATTCGTAACATTAAAAAATAATAAATAGGTAAGTATACGGAAGTGTCGTCATGGTCGGAGTGCTGTCAGGTTCGGGACAGTATCGTTTTCTCCGTTATATCTTACTAGCGTTCGTCAAGTTAATATACAGTATTGTTTGCTATGACGAAAACAAACTTTTCATGTCATTTCGAGTTCACAGCGTGAACTGTATACAGGGTGACAATTGTAAAGTGACGCAAGTTTAATACTCTGCAGCAAGCTTTGCCATTTACCGTTACTTTAATTTAAAAAGCAAATCAATTCATCATTGGCTTTGCTTTTAATTTCATTTGAATTTTTGTTATTACATTTTGAAATTTCCATAAAAATGGACAAGGAAAATATTCGTCGTGAAATTATGAAATTTCATTTGGCAAATTATAGTAGCCGTCAAATTGCAAAGGCTTTAAATTTGTCAAGTCGTACGGTAGACCAAGCTATTATTCGATATAATGAAACTGGGGGTTTTGGAGATAGAGACCGGGGAAAATTTTTAACAGTTGCCACTACTGGTTTAACAGAAAAAATTCGTAAACGAATCAAGCGAAATCCAAGGCGCTCAATGAGAAAAATCGCTAAAGAAGTGGGAGTACACCGTGAAACAGTGTGAATCATTGCAAAATCAAAGCTTAATCTTAAGCCGTACAAGCTCCGAAAAGCTCAAGATCTGACACAAAAAAAGAAAGATTTGCGACTGCAAAGATGCAAGGCGTTGCTACGCTCCTCCGTGTTAAAAAATGTTGAAAATATCTTGTTTACAGATGAAAAAATTTTCACGGTTGAACAACATTTCAATGCGCAAAATGACCGAATGTGGCTAACATCATCATCGCAACCAAATAGGACTGTTGGCCGAGTTCAAAAGCCAGCTTCCGTTATGGTATGGGCTGGAGTTTCCGCTAAAGCCAGAAACCCTCTAATATTCGTTGAAGAGGGTGTTAAAATTGACCAAGTTGTTTATCGGAGCATTTTAAATGAACATGTTCTTCCCTGGGCCCAAGATACATTTGGAAATGAAAACTGGACTTTCCAGCAAGATTCTGCACCTTCCCACATGGCAAAATTAACGCAAACATGGATAAAAGACAATTTTTCTGGATTCATAACATCTCAAGAATGGCCACCATACTCCCCAGACTTGAATCCAATGGACTACTCTTTTTGGAGTATTTAAGAGAGTAAGGCTTGTGCATCTCAACACCACAGTCTGGAGTCGCTGACAAATTCATTAGAGAAAGCCTGGACTGAAATTGATCAGGAAGTCCTGCGGCGAACAGTCCTACGATTTCCGGATCGATTGAAGGCATGTGTGCAGGCTAAAGGAGGTTATATTGAATGAGGTGGGGTTCAAATGAATGCTTATATATTCAGCAATGTTAACACGTATTTGTGCTTAATGGAAGTACGTCCTTTTGAAAATAACTGCTGAAATGTGTGCGTCACTTTACGATTGTCACCCTGTATAAGTGTTACGTGACCGAATTGAATAATTTCACCCTAGTTTGTGTGAAATGGTGCAAACGCAAAGGCTTACGAAAACTAAATGACCACTTTTCGCTTTCAATTCAATTTTTACACTAATTTTATTATAAGCTAGAAGAGCATAACTTAGCATATTAGATCCAGAAATACAATAAAAAGAATTTAACAGTTAGCGTATTATAGTTTACAATATGCAGATAAAAGAGAAAAGTACAAGAAACTAAAATAATAATTCAATTCACAATAATATTAAATAAAATTTATGAGCAATGCAGGTTTGGCCGCGCCACGAATGTTAGTAGAAGAATAAAAAAACTTTTTTGAAGTGCCAGAAAAAGTGCATTCATTTAAAAATAACATGTAAACATCAAAGTAAGTTAACTAACTAAGTTCAATAAGGTTTAAGAAGTGGAAATATGTAGCATTTCATGGTGTTTGCATCACGAGAATATGCTGTAAATGATGCGTTGCTAAATGACGTGTGTTGTCAGGATCGGAGCAGTGCTTGTAATCAGGGTCGGAACACCGAAAATTTTGTTGTTGCATTTTGACTCAGAAAATACATTTTTTTTTACACCCGTCCGTGTTTTTCGTGTCATTTTATCGTATCGTATCGTGTGTGTATAAAAAAACGGATTTTCCTTAAAATTCACAAACAGAGATTTTTATTTTCATTTCAGGTTCTATTCCCGGTTTTCAAGTAAGAAATTGCTTAAACACAAAAAGAAACATCAACCAATATAGTGTTAAATCATGATAGCTGATGTTGTTACGATATTGACAGACGATGCTAATGTCGTTCACGTGTCGGACCAACATAATATGGATTCAATTCCAATAGCGGTCCAACCACGACGAAACCAAAAGTTTATATTGCTATTGGGCTGAGGTTAGATGTCATTACCGAGACAGAGTTTGAAATTGGTTTGTCATTCTGGACCTCAATTATTAAGCTATAGTCGGATATGGAGATACATCCTCCGGTACTGGGACGAGAGGTAAATTTCTTATGGAGAAAACCATAAATATGTTTATTTTTGCCCTAGAGTTACTAGGAGCCGCTAAGTGATTTTATTTTCATTAGCTTTGTATAAAAAATAGGTCTGGAGGCCGCTACTGGAATGAGTTTCACAAAATTTCATAAATTTATTATTTTTAGTCTTAGTTCCACTATGACACTGATTTTTAAATTTCTTTCCTGCTTCGCTCTCTGTTATTATTTCTTTTTTTGGAAGCACAACTTTTGACCATTAAATTATATGCTTTTAATAAAATTTACGATTTTATTTTTTATCGCTCCGATTTCTACTTCATCACACTTTCTTCGCTATTCATCATATTAACGGACAATTGTCGATTGTTATTCTAGTACCGGATAATCATAATCTAGAAACAGTTCCAGTTACACAATCCTTTACCAATACTGAACAACCTAGAATTAGTCTAAGTTGAATGCTATTATTTGGCCAGAGTTAATTTAGTGCTGCCATCCCGAACCTCAGTCAGTTGCCGAATCCTGGGATACATACCCAATCCGATACTAAGACGATAGTAAATTTCTATTAGGAAGAACCCCAAATACGTAATTGAATTTGCCCATGTATTTCGCATTTTCGAAAACATTTCCATTTGTACGATCAAAATAATACAATTCTTAATTCTCTTTCGAGACTTTAAATGAATCGCTTCCTTCGCTCTCATTTGAGATGTAAATCAAATCTTTCCCATTGGGTATGCAGTAACTATCTCGTACGTATATATATATTTATGTGTGTGATGGCAGTATATATAACTTATTGTTGGTATATGTACATATGTATGCATTGGTGTTGGTGTTTTTGTTGTTGTTGTTGCTTTGTGTCTTGGCGTTGGTGCTAAAATAACCATAAAATCTTTTCAGCTTTTACATAAATTAAATGACCAAAAAATTATATCTAACGACTTCAAATTTCTTGGAATACTTGGACTGCGCCAAAAATAAAGTAACGCAAAAATTCATATTTTTCTATTGTGTGTATAAACATAAGTGTGTGTGTGTTTGAGCGTGAATACACACATTTATATATTTATGTGTGATTTTATGAGCTAAATAGAGTTTGTATATACAAGTAGATATATACATACTTAGATGACAATTGCGAACGCACTTTACTACAGTCCAAACCCACTGCAGGCTTCTTTTGCTCCCTCATGAAATACAACAAAGAGAGAGAAAAAGAGAACGAGCATAGTTTATGATGTCGTAAATCCACTTGACGCATTAAATTATTGTTGCAACATATTTTCTTAATGAAATTTTTACGATTTAATTCTCTTTTTTTTTTTTTTTTGCTCCGTCACACTCTAACTGAAAACTTATTTGCCCCTATTCATCCCCTACTCTACAAACATTCAACCACCTTGTCCTTTTGCCCGTCATTCCAGGACATTCCATTGATGTTTGTATATTGTTGTGATTTCTGTCGCCACAAAATGTTTGCGTTTTGTTTGCTTGCATTTGTGTTGTTGTTGGCGTTTTTATTTATTTTATGTTTATTTTATTTACACAATATCAAAAAGAAATTATTGTTGCATTATTATTTTTGTCTATGTTCAAATAAAGACTGATTAAATTTGAGACATACAGCAAAAACATTTGATGTGCATGATATTTTAATAGTACATATTGTGAATTTTCATTAAGTTCGTCATAAAAGTGCCGCTATTTTTTTTTTTATTATTAAAGTGTAATAAAATAGAAAGCAAACAAAATTAAGCATTGTATTTAATTGAATTTTACTAGCTATAATTTCTTGTATAACGAATATCATTCATTGGATTAGTCATCATCTCTGGGGGGTGCCATGAGGGGCTTAAATTGTTTTGATGATGATAGTCCGTTATTGCTTTGTGTTTTATTAGGGGTTACGAAAATTTTTATAAGTTGAATTGAATAATAGATTAAAAAAAAAAACCATATTAAGAAACATTATTACATAACCATATCGCTGCACTAATTTGCTGAAGCCCTAACTCGAAGTTTTCAAATTTTACAGAAGGAGCAAAACCAAAAAAAATATTTTGATATTTAGATCATTGTTTCCACATAGTTTTGACTCAAAGAACAGATCGTAAGATTTGGGTGTAGGTCTCAAAAATTATCGTACAGATGAAAGTAGGCACGTTTTTATCAAATTCCATCATTTGATGTTAGAGCTTTGGCAAATTAAAGTAACATGTAAGAATTCGTGTCATTTTGGCACCAAATTTTAATTAAACTACTTAGGTTAGGTTGGAATGGCTCCCGAGAGACACACCTGAGGCCTGAACGGCCCAGTGTGATACCACATAGTTGGATTTACAGTTTAACGCCGATTCCGAACGGCGGTGTGACCATTTTTTATCTGCTTGGTGGTTTTGCCATTACCAACAAAGGTGTGTGCTTGTACACTTTCTTACCAGCTACTTAAAGCCATACACAATGCTAATGCCAATCACAGACTATACCCAGGCAACAGTAGATACCATATATTTAAACAACACTTTTTTCAAACGATTTTAATGGACAAAGGAAAATATTTGTGCAACTCTAAGAAGAGTACCGATTGAAGAGTTTAATTGGTCACTTTTAACTGAAAAATATTTGTCAATATTGGCAGTCAAAAATTGGCAAAACTACAGAAAACTGGCACAGGTCTGACATCCGGGAGGGGAGCGCTGATTGGAAGAGTAAAATAGGAATGAGAGATGAGGATATAAGGGAAGTTTAGGCGGGCTTCACTTTGAATTTAGTAAGACCATAAATGCCAGAAAAAACTTTTGTAATGAGCTTAGTCTATAAACGCGTGGAATAACAAAGAAAATAACTATTTTGGTAGTGCGTTGGAATATCTGGGGAACATAAAACTGATGGCAAAAGCTGAACGCGCATCTCTGCAGAGTATCTACCATAGGAATAACGGTAGAATAGAGAGTAAAGCAGACAACGTTTCTACAGTGCTTAGAGAAGTTAATAGAGCTGGAAACCTTACCGACTCCTATGAGCATTATCACTCGATGTTAAGTACGGTATAAGAGATTTAGTAGCGTTCGTGAAGCTCCCTGTCCTTAGAGGCGAATCAAAACCCACTTTGAGACGAAGCTTAAGTGAAAATTAAAGATTTTTTACATCACCTTAGCAAGTCAAGTTGCTACTTTCGGCACTCCAAGTATGTAATTAAATATTCCAATTTTAATTGAGGAGGAATTTAATTCCTAAAGTTATAATCTATACCACCCAGCTCTGATGATGGTCATATGTATGTACTTATAAAAGAAAATTTTTTAAACTTATATTTTAGAGCTATAAAATATGTTGTAGTTCAACATGCCAACAAGCGAACATTTGAGGAGTTAGTAATAGAAAACAAATGTTAATCTGTTAGTGGACTAACCATGTTATTCTTGCGTTGTTATTAAAAGTTATTTGTCTTGGAAATTAAAATGTTTTCGTGTCACTGGTTCGTATTCTTGTACAAAGATAACACGAGAAAAGCGTTAGCAATTACCACAACCGAGGTGAAAGGTTTTTGATTTTAAAATCGCGGTCAGTTCTTGTTCTTCTTCAAAAGAATAAACAAAATGGAAAGGGTAAAGCAAAAAAGTAAGTATTTCTGCTAAATTTAATATATTTATGATTATTTATTGTATTAATTATTCTATTTTATTTACATCCTTAGAGACACCAAATTTGAGCGGACTACACATGCATTAATGCAAATCATTAGTGAGTGTTACTGCGGAATCGTTGGGAAACTGCGCAGCTCTGCTGTAGTGCAAAGTAACAACACAATTGCGCAAAGCAATCAATTTATTCAGAAACGGTGCAGTAGTAAATTACACTGATACTTTCATTATTGCATTTTGAAAGTCAGCCATATTTATCATGTGGCTCCAGTTGCTGAATGAGATCTAGGCAAAGAGATTTTTGAAATCGAAATTGCTGTACAAAAATTGTTTCTTGCATGCTGAAGGGATCATTTTTGTCCCACAAGTTTCTCAGAAGTCTCTTCTCTCCACAATTCCTTGTTTCCTTGCCAGAACGGAACATGGAATATGACATAGTGAAAACCAGGCATAACGAAAAACAAAGTTATGCTTTTGTTAATGTTTAGCGAACGAGGTCATATAAGGATCGGCTAAATACAATCATGCAGACAGTCGAATTCTCGCAGTTTTATCTCTTGTGATTAAGTGAGAGCGCTTGGTTCTATGCAGCTGCTTTCCTCTCATATGTTATATACATGTACTGCGTCGTGTTTGTGCCGATAAATGTAGAGAGTATTAAAAGAAAAAAAGCTTCAGAAAATAGAAAAAGGAAGAGTGCAAAATCAACAACAACGGTCATGTGAGAAATCGAGTTTTTGAGCTCAACAAAAACGTGATTTTTCACGTGACCATGCGAAACCAGTAAGAAACGAAGTTATGCAGTTGTTAGTGTTTAACGAACAAGATCATATGGGGATAGGCTACATACAATCAACCAGAGAGCCTTCTTCTCGCAGTTTTATCTCATGTATTTTAGTGAGAGAGTCGACCTAGTTGCCTCTGCTTTGCTTGATTGCATATAGCGGAATTTCCTCTCTTGTGTTATATACATACAATGTATGTGCCGATAAGTATGGAGACTATCAACAGAAAAACAATGGATGTGTGCAAGGCACGCAAGATATTTGATGTGTAAACAGTTAAGCTAACTGAATGTCATATACATAAGCTCACATATGTATAGCCATATATAGGGATTTAATGTATAATTTATATGCTTAGGTAATTCAAATTAAAATAATTATTTTATAAACTTAAAAACTTATTAGATATCATTATCTTTTATATATATATAATAACCCAATTCACCATAAATTGCAAATGGTCTTACATCATTGCAAATGCAAATTTTAATTCCATATCACATATATTTGTTGTTGTGATAGCAAAAATATTTTGCAATTGCACCAAATCGTGAATAGAGCTGATATGTTGTAGTTGCATTATTTTTCTTTTACTCAATGCATCGAGATCTATATGCTCGCATATACGCAGCTGCAATCGCATTCTTTTTTTCGCGCTTTAAGTTTTTCTTCCTGTCGATTTGAAATTTTATTAGATGTGAAAATTTTACATAACGTCGCCTGAGAATTGATTTGGCGTATAGGTATATGAATTTGTACACACATACGTCCAATCAATCCTCAGGCGACGATAAGTGCTTTCCACATTTAATCTTAGGAAGGCAACAGGGATGACTAGTCACCCCACTACTTTTTAAAAGCACCACAAAGAGAGTTGTCTTAACTGCATTTAATAAAAATAAAAAAGAATGTATTTTTATTGAAGTAAATAAGTGATTTTATAATAAGTTTGATTTTTTCTGTTTAACATATTTGCTATTTACATAGATAAAAAAAAGTGTTGTTTTTTATAATGCCGTGATTTGCTATCATTATCACTACGTTTTGTTTATACATTTATTGAAACCTAGATTCCTTATTACTTATCATTTTGTATTGTTTTTGTATTTTAATCTAACTAAGCGAATGCAAAACCTATCAAACGCCTGTGTTTGCTACGGCGACTTCTCTGTTTGTATGGTATAGTCGATCTCCATACGTTTAACACCAACAAATAATTCTGCCACGAATAAATGTATACACACATTTTGTTTTCGTATGTTTCGTTTGTATGTGTGAGTAAATTGATCGAAACATAAACAAACAAACTCCGCTCGTATTTTAATTTTTCCCTCTCTTCTTCTCTTTGTTGTTTAGAGTAGCACAGTCATGCCGCGCAGTAGTGTGAGCGAGAAGGGAACTGGACGTTACAGTTATCTTACATCTTACGATGCAGTTATTGTTACATTTTACACATTTGAAATTTTGCCCATACCGTGAGCTAAAATGTTTACACATCAAAAAAGTAACAACATGCAATAGAGAGAAGAAGATTGCAAAAAATTCAACCGAATTTGTTATAAATATGTTCTAATAAATTTAAAATAAACAACAAACTTTCACTTTTACTGCAGACACATAATTTTTGAAGTGAAACTTCTTTTCTCTTGTCCTAGAGTAAAACCAACCGGATGTGACGTTGCGCGTAAGTTTGCAAAGCGACATAATTTTGTCGAGCAATGTGCATGAGGGGCTAAATATCAATATTCCGTAACTGAATTCACGAGCAAACTATATATAGTAAACGATTCATAAATAGTTTTAATTCAAATAACATATTAATCATACACACACACACGCGCCTTTGGCAGAAAGAACAATGTGTAGCGTCGCCATCTTAAAGTTTATGACAGTTATACATTTCACATACAGATAGTGCAAATGTCCAAGGAATTACATGATGCAATTGTCATCGACATTACCGGTGCAGAGTTGCAATTTTTGTTCTAGCATTAATCCCAAAAAAAAAAAAAATTGATTGTGTATTATCGAACACAAGACAGCATTGAAACTTCTTATGAACAAAACGAAACAGAAGCAAATAAAATTAAAAAACACAAGCCAATGAAGTACAAAATTTAGCAATTGAAAAATTTAATTTGCTTGTTATTTGCCTGTGTTTCGTTTAGTTCACAAGAAGTTTCGCTTCTGCCTTGTGTTCGTTAATACACAATTTAGTTTTTTTTTATATTTATTGTTTTTTGTTGCGTGGAAAAATCTTTTTTCACTGTCCAGATGAAAACTGAAAAATACCGATATTTTATCTCAATGTCCAGATGAAGCCCGATTTGCATCTGGCAACCCTAGTTTACACTCACTAATTTCATAAGAGCAAGAGCGAATAATTGGATTGCTGTACGAACTCTAGTTTAAAAGGAGTTGGTCTACGAGCCAATCAGTTATAACCGCCTGTATGGAAAGTAAAAATGGTTAGACTATCCTTATATCGACTAATTCGCTATTAGATAATTTCTCACCCTCAGCATAGAAAATCCTTCAGACTGAAGTACCATATCACAAATTGGAAAAATCAAAAGAGGAAAAATAAGCGCCTGTTTCTCTGAATACAACTATGAAAAAGCAACGGCAGCCTCACCTATTGTTTTGATGAAGGACATCCTCATGCCTCTGGAATACGAGTTTCATCTCATTTTCCCAAAAAGAAAGACATATTATAGTGTGTTTAGTAACTCAGGTGTGATGTTACTATTCACAATTGTATTTTAGAGAGGAAGGAGGTTCGGAAACAAATTCATAAATACCACAGTCTTTTGATAATTGCTCTTAAATTGAAAAACTGTTTGAAGGAGTATAATTTTTTCTTCCGCGACCTCTAGATCATATCTATGTCAATGATGCCAACAATACTCTTGAAGTTAGAGTGAATTTCATATCAGCTTCCTGTATGTTTTAGCCTTTAGATTGCTTTATAGCAATGAATCTTTTTTTGTATAAAGACTTTAAGAAATGTACCCAGACAAGAATAGTAAAAGATTCCGTAAAAGTAATGGCTATTGTGCTTTGATGTCTTTCATGCAATTAACGATGGAGTAATCATATAATAAGTGGAAACATCTGCATATACCATTTGTCACGGGTCGATTTTACTATGTTTTTAAAGTCAATCTGGGTAATAAGAAGAAAAATTCATGTTGGTTGATTATTTTTGTGACGTTGTAGTCGAATACAGAAACAATTTTATGCAATTCAGATTTTGGTATTTTACACTTTCTTGATTTATCCGTATGACTGACTATTTATTACTACTACTAAGTCCCATAGCTTATGCAATGCGAGAGTAATTTCTAGCAATGGATCTGATTATTTTCTTGTCAAGTTAGAGTTTCGCCTCCTGCTGCATTAAGGATTCCACTTTAAAATCTATCGTCATAGCTCGATGTGTGGCTTTCTGAATTCATCCACGTTCATTTTTGTTACCGATGGTATTTTGAAAGTAGATTTTAAGATCTGCTTTATGAATTCGTTGACGGATAATTGAAGTTGATTTATTAAAGCGTTCTTAAGCCATGTTTCGCAACCATATATCATTGAGCTGTGCAAAAACTCCATTCGCTTTGAAGAATCTATTTAGTATGTTTTCCTTAGCAATTAAAGTGTTAGGAAAATTCTGACTGTGAAATTATACGAATTTCTGTAATTTAAAATTTAATCTGTTCGAAAACCATTTTTTTGTTCTTAAATTATGTTTTTATTGCCAATTTAAGGCACAAGTTAGAGTAAACCAGGTACAGTTGCCTAGAAAAGCTTGGCTTGAGCCTTTCGACTTTTCTTTCCGATATACCCAGAATATCTTCTCGTTTTTCAAAAAGCTCCACTTAAGATATGTTAACATTCTTCTGGAGTGGATTGTATTCAATATTTAAGTTCTGTCTTCTTCCTTCAACCTTTTTAATGTTGCTGAATCCATCTTCATCTCAATTATTCAATCAAATTTCACTATTTCTTCGTTTGTGCAAATAAAAACAACAATATTTTTCCACATTTTTTATTTTATTCATTTTATTTATTTACGTTTATAGACCCTTGATATCCTCAGTATTTTTTTTTTTTTTGTTATTCTTTTGCTTAAATTGTTTTTCAATACAATAATTTTAATTTAATTTATTTTGTTTTATTTATTTGTTTTTGGTTTTTGCAATGTATGCGCAGAATTTTTTTATTATGTTTTTATTTTTTATTGTTCACAATTTGTTTTTTTTTTCTCTTTGTTTTTCAAGTCATTACAAACAATAATTTTTTTTTTTTTTGACTGCTATTTTTGCTTTTGGGAATGAAATTGGATTTGTTTTGTGTATTTATTTGTTGTTTTGTTTTTTTACAAATTAATGATTAACTTAATTGTTATTAATCATATACTATATGCATACATCATAATCATAATAATAATATTAGTAATAATAATTATAATAATCTACATTATTTTTTCTAATAAATATATATTTATATTTATTTATATCTTATTTATTTTTATTTTTTGTTTGTTTTTATTTCATAAATTCTTTGCTGTTGCTAATTTTTTTGTTGTCATATTTCTTAACTTATTTCTTTCTTTTTTATTATTATTTGTATTTTGTTTTTAATTTAGTGCATGTGTTTTTATGAATTTTCAGTTGTTTCCCTGTTTCTTTTTAAATAGTTTTTATATGAATATTTTATAATTTGTTTTGGTTTTTTTGGTTTTCTTAAATGTTCTAACATGCAATTTTTTGTTTTTTAATTTTTTGTTTTTATTTACATTTATTTCATTTTTCGGTTTTGGTTTTTCAATAGATATTTATGAATTTTAATTTAATTGTTTTGTTTTTGCAAGTTCAGTACACTTAATTTTTAAGCAGAGTTTTTCTCAGTTTTTCAGTTTCATCATTTTTAATTTGTTTCAATTATTTTTTTATAATTTTCTTTTTTTGGTTCCACTAGTTGTAATGTTTTTTGTTTTTTCTGTGTGTTTATGCTTCAGAAGCAATTTTTTTTTTTTTTTTATTATTATTTTTTCATATTTTTTTCTTTTTTTGTTCAAGTGCTAAATAGGTAACTGACTCCTGCTCTTTCAAATATTTGGGGTATTGCCAATTATTCAATGAAAAGGAATAAATCAATTGAAAGTACATAAATTAATTCTTATGTATATTCACTACTTGGTGAATGTTTTGCCAATTATATTATTTGGTTTCAGTTATTGCAATTACTTTCATAATACACGTAATTGTTTTATATATGTTTGTATATATATTTTTTTTATATTTCTATACAGTTATGTAAGTATGTAAGTTATGTATGTTTGTTGTATGGTATATGTATTTACATTATTACTATATTCTAAATTTAAGTAAGTATCAAACTAAATTTAATAGTTTTCTTATTGTTAAGACAGGAATTTATATTACATGAATTTTCTATTGTAGAATATATGTATATATATGTATGTATATATAATTATATAATTTTTTTATTTTTTATATATACTTATTTCAAGATAATAAAATTTTAATTGCTGGCTCAATGTAATTGCATTATTCTGGCATTTTTTCTTGTATTTCTATTAGCAGAACTTTTTATTTTACAATATTTTCTTTTTTAATAAATATTTTAATTAATATTTACATTTGAGTGTGTGTTTTGTTTTAGAAAAATTTAATTTTTTATAAAAGAAAGCGTTAATTTTTATTGAAAAATATTGTAATCGTTTAGGCGGAAATTTTAAATAGATTTTTATTAATTTTCTATTTAGGGAACTAAAAAGTTTTGCTGGTGAGTTGTAGTGATTGATCGAAAATATTGTGAAATTGTAGTCTGATTGGTGAGAACGATTCGGTTGATTGTAAAGTTATATCAGGTGGAACAGCTATTAATGGATATCGACTAGAATTAATATTTCATCCCACTCAGTACTGTCTTTCCATGCCAAATATTACCTAGAGAAGTCAGGTAAGCGAGTGCAAATTAGTTCAGATCTCAACTGGAAAAACTTGCGAAAAAATGTCAGAGCTAATGAAATATCAATAGAACAATTCACAAGATAAGGGCTAGAAATAGTAGAGTCAAAAGGGATACAAATTTATGCAGGTCAGTTTTCCAAGCCGAGCTGAATGCCCTTGAAGTCTGCCTAAGAGCGTAAGAAAACAGATTTGTGGACAACAAGAACATTTACATTCATGCACCATACACATTGACGACGGCAGCTACACAACTACATCTGTCAAATTATGAAAAACAACATGTTCTTATGGAGACGATTATTTTGGCGACGACACGACCACATGACCACCGACCACAATTGTGGCTGTAGCCATTTTTAAATTTATTTCTAATTTAACAAGCGACAGAGAGAGAGAGAGAAGAGAGTTTGCTTTTGTTGTTTTGGTTGTGTTTGCTGCAGGTGGTGCCGCTTTCATTGTGTTTAGTCGCTGACTACACGGCGACAGTTGTAGCAAACAGAATTTCCGTAGTCGTGTGTTCGTGTAGCTGGTGTTGTCAATGTGTATGGACCATCACTTTGAAAGCAGACAGGCTCTTCTTGTACTTATTGGGACTGCCTACTGCTTCTAATCAGTGTAACTTCTCACAACATTTGGATGCCAGGGCATAAGGGACATGCAGGCAACGAAATGGCAGACGAACTTGCTAGAAAAGGCTCATCCAGTGAATTCACTGGACCACAACCATTCTGCTGCTTCTCGGAAAAACGCATGCTAAACCATTAATGCCAAAGATCTGTCAATGCAGAACTTAACAATTGCTTAATTTAAGCAACAATCAAATCCGAATTGCCACAGAGTTTTACACAGGGCATTGTAGGCTCAATAAACACTTATCGACCTTGGGTCCAGCACAAGACGATATGTAACGAGGAGGAAGAAACGGTAGAACATACTCTATGCCACTGTGAAGGTCTAATGAGGACTCGACTTCGTTACTTAGGAAACTCTATCCTACAACCGAAAGACATGGACGAATAGTTCTCCTAAAAAGATAATAAATTTTCTCAAGGAAAAAATTAAACTCATAGTACAAACAATAAAATGCATTAATTCCTCGGGGGATATCACAATAGGCCCTAGTTGACCGAATTGTTCTTAGAACTTAATGCCCATCCCCTTAACAATCAAATCTTATCAAATGTGCCATCCGAGCTGCTTGAAGTTCTTTCATCTTTTAACCTTTCTCGACCGGCCATAAGATTTGTATTTAGCAACGTAATTTTTATAAATTGGTCGATTTTTAGCCTTAAACATTAAAAAGCCCCCTTAACACCTCGCCTCCACAAGCAATAACTTATTGCATGAAATTTAAATTTGTTGTTTTTTCCCATATAAAATGAACACGGGAAACAACAACAAATTTTAAATTTCATATAATGAATTATTGCACGTGGGGACGAGGGTAAAGGCCAGCGTAAAATATGTAGCTAAAATGATAGTAAAGGGTGTTTTTTTTAGAAGTGTGGTTTTCAATTTGGCAATACTTTTTTCGGAGTTGGTCTTTTTGACAGCTGTAACTTGATTTATGCTCAGTTTGGTTTGCCATTTCATAATGAATAGACTTACTCCTGAACAACGTTTGCAAATCGTGCAAATTTATTATCCAAATAATGGTTCGACTAGCGCGACGCATCGCGCGCTGCGTCCAATATTCGGTTGACATAATCGCCCAGCAGAGTCGGTAATTTGAGCAGCCATGGATCGGTTTCGCACCACGTTTACTCTAGTGAATAATGCACATCCTCAGAGACGCCGTACAGTGCGCACCGAAGACGCTATTGCTACTGTGGAGCAGAGTATCGAAGAAGACTCGAATGAGTCCATCCGCCATCGCGCGCAACAATTGGTGCTGTGCCCCACTTTATTTTGCAGAAGGATCTTAGTTTTTGGACTTACAAAATCCAACCCGTGCAAGAATTGAAGCCGAACGACCATCAAGCGCGTCGCACGTTCGGTGAATGGGCCCAAAACGAAATGGCCACCGATCTCGATTTTCACAAGAACATTTTGTTCAGCGATGAAGCTCACTTTTAGTTGAATGGGTACGTTAGTAAGCAAAATTGTCGCATTTGGAGTGATGATAATTCACAAGCCATTGTTCAGACGCCGTTACATCCTCGAAAACTCACTGTTTGGTGTGCTCCATGGGCAGAGGGAATCATTGGTCCATATTTCTTCAAAGATGAAGTCTCCAATTATGTTACAGTCAATGGGGAACGCTATAGAGCTATGATTAATGACTTTTTTGTGCCTGAATTGGAGGATGTTGATGTGGACTACCTTTGGTTCCAACAAGACGGTGCTACATGCCATACATCCATCGACAAAACCAATTTATTGAAGGAAACTTTTGGTGAGCGTATTATCTCGCGTCGTGGGTCTGTGGCGTGGCCTACAAGATAGTGCGATTTAACACCGCTGGGCTATTTTTTGTGGGGTTATGTGAAGTCGCTTGTCTACGCAGATAAGCCCGAGACGATTGACGACTTGGAAGAGAATATTCGGCGCGTTATAACTGACAATTGCTGCAAAAAGTGGTCGAAAATCGAGCCACTCGGCTGGAATTTATTCAAGCCAGCCGCGGCGGCCACTTGCCCGAAATCATTTTTAAAACACAATGGCAAATCCTTATCTTTATAATAAAACTAAATTCTTGGACATAACATTAAATTATATGCGTTTTATTTCTTTTTGAAAACCACACTTCTAAAAAAAACACCCTTTAGTACTCCATATCAGTCTCCGCTTGCTAAAGAAAGGGGAAAAAAACACAAAAAGCCGGATTTCGAGATCCTGTGATGCAGTTGTATTTTTGCAACTAACCATGAAATTTCGAGTGCTTTTTACTAAAAATTTATCAAGCCGCACTTTGACGAAATCCGATGAAACGATTCTAGAATGGTGTGCCGATTATAATTTCTAAACTCAAAGCCTTTCACAGGAAGCCACATAAGTCAATTTAGTAAGTACAGGAGATTTTTAATCGCGAGCATAGAAAACAGCTTTACTTATCTTGAAACTATAGAGAATATAAATTTTCGTCTGCGACCCTATTTAATGAAATATATCGCGACTAAATGAGATAAATGTACGCTAATGTAGTGTTTCGGGCTTCATTTCAGAGTTTCAATGAAAATTGTTTTCCACATTGAACACTTCCTGCTAAAGAGTAAAAGGAGAAAAAAATCTGGTGATTAGGTTTTGACCTGAACATGAAACTTGACGCCCTCAAGTAGCAAAATTTATTCCCTACTAATCCTTTAATATGTATGACTTTGACAAACCCCTTTAAGAGATGAATCTAGAGCCGATACCGATTATTTTTTTTAAGCAGTTTCGCTTTAAAGCATTTAAAGTGAGTAAGTATAAACAATTTTTACTTGCAAGATTAAGGATCGGTCTAAATTCACCGTGTTTGCTTAGCTACACCTTTTCCAAGTGGATAGCTAAAACCTAAACATAACTTCCAAGGAGAGCTTATGCCAGTACACCAGATGTAGCCTAGTCCAAAATATGTATTATTATGGACTGAGTTCTCAATTAACATATTTCTCTTTACTAATTTCATATCATGTCAAACTTGACGGTGTCTGATAAAATGGTGACGATTAGAGCTTCTAAGCTCAATTATCTTCGCTGACAAGAATTCAAATCAAACATGGGAAATTTTGGAACGTGACTATCAGAGTTGGCCTCACTGATCTAGAAATTTCCGCGTCGAAAAGTTTTATCAAATCTGTGGCACTGTACGATGAAATATTTTGGAACTTAACGTATTACTCGTCGAAAAAGTTTAAAGATTCTAGATTCAGTAATTTCGCATAAAGTGCGTGGGTAAAATAACTGAGATGAGAAGGATTCTCCACATTAGACATTTTGAAGGTGAAGAGCAGAACGACAAAAGAACGATTGTGACTTACAGCTAAGAAGAAAATGATTTTTCATTTGGCATCACCTGCAATCAAAAAAAAAAAAAAATAATAAAAAATCGATGGAAAGAAATATATGAAAGAACTTGATGGGACTTCGTGTTATCTGGGCAATCTCAGTAAGCTGACGAATGAATGATAGATTGGATCGATTCCCAGACGCGGAGTGTTGCTGGTGTTATAACTCATACCATATATAAAAAAGATTTACAATTTTTCAATCAGGTCATCGGTCATCAACTTGACGTATGAATACAAAATATTTTTTAATTTTTATAGTAAATTGAAAGCAAGCTTGCTTGGGAACTTAACATGTGTATGTGTGTGTGTATGAGTGTGTGTCACTGTAATTATGCTAGTTCTAAAATGGTTTTTTTCTTTTATAGAACTATGGTTTATTTAACTATTACATGTAACTACGATTTCTATTTTGTTTTTAATATTCACATAATTTTTGTTTTTTTTTTTTATATATATATTTTTGCAATTAGCTAAAATTAATAGGAGAGACTTGCGTGCTGTTGTTGTTGGTGTTTGATTTTGGTTTTTCTGTTATTTTACGTTTTTTTTTAATATATATATTAAATAATTAAATTTATTGGAACTTATTACTTTTTTTTACTATGTATTTCTGTTTTACTAACTTTTTTTTTTGTTTATTTGTTTATATAGTTAGATTTATTTGCTTTTATCTACACACTTAAACTGCTCAGTTTTGCTTCATTTTTCATTTTTTCTTGTAGATATTAATCTTCTATTTAATGTATTTATATTTATGGATATTTCTTTTTTGGACTGGATAATACACAGTACACAGTGTTTTGATGTCAAGTTAGTTTGCTATTTTATTTATTAATTAATTGCTTATTCATTTAGTTTATTATTTTACCCTCTTTTTTTTTTTTTTTTTGCTAGCTTGCTGACATTTATAGTGTGTGTTTTTTTATTTGGTTTTTGAATTTTTAGCTAATTTTATAAGAAAACAAAAATTATTTTGGCAACAGTTGTAGTATTAAGTAATATATATATTTATTTTTGTTTTTTAGTCAAAGAAATATTTTTTTTTTTTTTTAACTTTTGTTAATAAAAAATATATATATGTTTTTTCCGCATGACTGACTTTATACAAAAATTTAGCTTAATTTTCTTTTTTTGTTTTGTTTTTTTAAAGAGACTTATTTATATGTAAAAGCAAATTTTTTGTTTTTTTTCACAAAACTAATTCAGCAATTATAATTTTTTAGTTTTTTTAATTTTTTTAAAATTATTTTTCCTTAAGTATTTTGTTTTATTTTCATTTTTTTATTATTAATTTTTTTTTTTTTTTATTTATAAAAAATCTAATCTTTACTTATTCTTTTTTTTATGCAATAAATTCGATAAGCACCAATTTTGAAAATGTTAATAAGAAAAAAATATATAATTTTTTGGGAAAATTTATTATTATTAATTAATGAATTATAATTATATGCTTTTAAGATTTTTAATAATGATGGAGTCAAAATTTTTTTACTGGAATCACATGACACTTTTAACCGAAGAAACAAAAATATTTCTAAATTTCCTAAGTTTTTATTGAAATATATAAAAAAGTTGTTAAATTTAAAAAATGCTTTTATGAAAAGTGTGGGGTGATTCCGATTTGATAAGAGTTTTGTGGCATTCGAATCTTTAATTGAAAAGAAATTTTTATAACTAGGTTGTTTTTTTTTTTTGTTTTTTTTGTTTTTGCTGTGTATGTTAGAAATCTGGTCTTGGAGTTCCTGTAAATAAAGTGTCAAAAACAGTGAACTGTGTTCAAAATCAATAAAAAAAAAGAAAAAAAAAAATGGCATACAAAAATATAAAAATCTCGATATGAGTGGATGCGAGTAGCTTGGTCTATGTGTTGAATGGACTGTTGTGCCTTAACTTAAAAATAATTAAAAACCTGATCTTTTTTAATATATTAATTTGGAGAAAAATTTTTAAATTTCCTCCACTTATCCTTTTCGTTTTTGAGATCAAGAAAATTTTTTCTTTACTGATCGCTTGACTAATTTCCGGAAATATTTTCCCTTTAGGTTTCATTCTGATCAATAGCTTCAATCTGATCTATGCCTGTGTTATATTAAACAATTGAATGAACTATTTGATCGAGGTTTTTTCTAATAATTTAGATTCGAACTTGTTCATTTCATATGTTATTCAGACATAGGCTATATCGATCTGTGAGATTTAAGGCTTTAAAGTAAAATACATTATGGCTAATCTCATATTGTACACTTTTGTCAGAACAGCTTACGTTTGTTTCAACACATAAAACAACTTGAACTGAGTACTTTCATTAGAATGACAATCCTTCAGTAATCCTTTATGTTATTTTCAACTGAACTGATTAGAAAGCAGTTTCTTCTAGTAATTTTAATTCATAATCATACCCAAGATATCCTTCGATGTTATATACTTATGCGCTCAGAAGTCTCCGCCACAGGTGGTTCCCTGTGGTTCTCTGGTTCTAGGAACTGCTGCTAATTTCTCAATTTTCTAGTTTAGATCTAGTTGATTTTTCAAAACTATTTCGCTGCAAAATTAAACAAAAATTGCCGAAAACTGAATAGCTTCTTCACTTTAATCACTTCTTTGGTTTTACTTTTTGGTTATCAAGAGGTGGCAAAAAAATTTAAGCTTTTGCCTCACATTTTCAAGAAAACTTGCCACATTTTTTACTGAAACTTGGATTTTGACTACTTTTGGTATACCACTACTTTCAGATAATTTATTGGTCTTGTTGAGTATGATTTTTCAACTTATAGATTTCTCAAGTGTACAGTGGAGGTTTTTGAATGTGGTTCAATTTTATGCATTCAATACGATTTGAAATTGTAAGTTTTTTAGTAGTTTATATTTGGAACGATTTTCTTAATAACTAAAAAATGAAAAAGAGGCCAGTGGTTTTAAATCTCATCCTAACTTTTCTCTCTCAAACTCCCTTACTAAAGCATTTTTTTCCTGGAATGAATATTAAGTAAAATGTGATTTTCCGAAAATATCGTACAAACTCGTTTTGGAACCAAGCTTTTGATCAGATCACACTTCACCCAGACATATTATTTTATTCATTGATGTGATACTTTAATTTTTAAATGTTTAAAACAAAAAAAACAAATTGTGATGTATGTAGCTGAAGTTTCACCAAGTATTCCTGAGAGTTCTGACGAAGCGGGAAACGATGAGTGAAGATGAGAATTTCTCAAATTTTATTTGACCATTTAAAATGAAACTGCTTTCGTGTATAAAGAAAAGAATCTTTTTATATTTATATTGAACACAATCAAGTAAATAAAATATTTAAAATATTAAAAATGCAAAAAACAGTTAACTTTTTTTTTCTGCAAAATTGTTGGACGGAAATTTTGCTTTTTTCTGTTATTTTCTCCTTCAGAACTTCTTTGCAAGAAAAGCACCCTCGAACTCGCTAAGAGTTGGAATAAAAAATAATAAAACTAATTTTTTTGTTAGGATTTTAAAATATATACTAAAAAATAGTGTCAATAAAATGAAAAAAAAATAGTTTGTTTTTTGTTTTTGTAATACTGTTTAATTTTTTTTATTTTTTATTTCAATTTGTTGCAAGCTTAAAAATAATAACAAAAAATTTTTATCAATTAAAATAATTATATATGTTTTTTACTTGTTTAAGGTTTTATATAAATATCGGCGATAAACATCAACTTTCTAACTAAATACAATAAAATGCACTAAGTAAAAATTTGATTTCATATTTTTCTCAAGTAGATATTTTCATTTAATTTTAAACTTATCTTATTTGACCCAGGAATTTATGCTTATCACTTCCTAGTGTATAGAGAGTAATTTTGATTTCCACAACTCTCACTTTTGAAGTTTTCAGTTTTGTATCAGTTTCAAGTATCTCCAATATTAATTAAAGAGTTTTCTTTTTTCTGTTTTTTTTTTCACAAATTTAAAAGCAACGACGAGATTATTATTCTATCTGTATTTAGTTCAGTTCAATCCAAAATATAAATCTGTTTCATTCCCCATTATAAAAAAACATTTTTTTTCTAGAGTTTCTAAATATAATCTCGGATATTTAAAATGTAGCGAATCAAATGTGATTAGTACTTAATGACGAAAATTCAGTTTTTAAATTCAAATCGACCAGAAACCTATAGAGATTGCGGAAGGGAGGGCGAGGGGAAAAGATTAAGTAGTTTGTTTCTTATAAAAACAGTTTTTCGGTACTACGTTGAGATATTTGGATTGCAATGGACTTTAACCCTCTAGTTCGCACATTTTTGATTGATAAAAAATAGGAATTGATTAATATTGGCGTATAAATCATAAACTGATTTAAAAACACAAAAAAAAAAAAAACTAATGGACGTGGTTTTATGAAGTGGGAAAGTTTGAACGCCTAAAATTGTTTGTTCTTGAATGAGCTTTTTATCAATTTATTTTAAGTAATTAAATATTTTATATAAAAATTCTTAGCTATCCACAGTTAGTTTTTTTTATCTGAATACTATGACGGGAAGTATTTTTATTTTTTAAAATTTTTTTTTACTTTTATCTCAAATACAATCAAAATAACTAATTTTCCAATTTTTCACAAAGTTTTGACTTTGACTGTCGCTAACTTCTGTAATACGCAACACAGCTCATAACTGATGCATTTTTTTAAAAGCTTGGAAAATTTCCTAAACGATATGATAAAATGTAGCATCAAAAAACTGTTAAGGTGGCAACTTTTGGTGAAGGCCGTCTAGAAGCGGGCTTTGGAACTAGAGGGTTAAGATCTATGCGAGTCTTTTGCTGCCACTTTAATTTACAAGTGAAGTCCCGAAGAATTAAAAAAAAAAAAAAAAAAATTTGAGAATGGAAAAAATTTCCTTGATATTTGGCATTTATTTCGAGCATTCCTTAGTTTTTTTAGAGCGATTATTTAGGTCTTTGTTCCTTCAATTCAATCAAAACTTTTTCAGAATTCCAAATTCTTAGTAGAAGATGGTTCAGTAAGATCTATCGTAAGTCGGTAAACATAATGCATGAGTCAAGTTATTATTAAGAAAATGAGCACTTGGAACTAATTTTCATAGTCTCCATAAATATTACTGTTAAGCGTATTTATATAAAAAAGGAGCGCAAACTTTTCAGATGAAGTACTCAAAAATATACCATAAAACTATTTCTCATATCACAAATAACACTGTGCAACAGCCAAAATCGGACTGGCGATTTGACTTATAATTTTGAGTAATTAGGAGTAGCTGAGCTCAAATCTGAAAACTATTTTCTTTCAACACGTTCAAAGCTGTACTTAAAAAACTCCCGAAATTCGGGCCATGGACCTTAGATGGAGGATTCTTGTGTTTAAAAAAAAATGTGCTTCTTTTTCTATCAAACAACTTTTCTGTAGACACCAAAAACGATAAGACATAAATTAAGAATGTCCTGGAAAAGTCTTAATAAAGCCATTTTCATTAGTTCAAGTACCGTTATCTCGAAAACCTGACGTGATGGAGCAAAATGGTCTTCAGATTCAAACTCAGCGACCGCAAATTCCTCAAAACTATATGTCAAATCGCCAGTCCGACGGAAAAAACTCAATTTTGTGGCACAGTGTAATCATAGATTAACCCAAATATGCCTAATTTGCTATAAATAGTACGAGTCGGAAATGTTTGATTTTGATTATTGAGAATTTATTTAATTGAAATCAAAACTTTCTGAAGTGTACTAAATATCGTTTGCTGCAAGACTTGCATAATCAAAAAAAATAATAGTTAAGTATGCAGAACTAACTGGTATTTAATGCTTTACCTTGTGTAAGAAAATCATAACGGTATCTTATAAACTCTTCTATTGAAAAGATTTTTTATCGTTATAGCATTTTACGGAGTGGTAGATTGGTTTAAATGATATTTTCTTCAAAAAAAGAAAAGTTTCGAATTATGTATACAAAAATAATTGCTATTTAATTCTTTATCTTGTATAAAAAAATCATAAAAATTCCCCCCATGAGAAGAAAATGTATTGTTATTGAGTGAAATCTTTAAATGCGATTTTCTTGAATACTGAGTTATTTGAGTTATGTTGCATGACAGCAAACGAGCGATAAATATAGGTCATTGAGCGTATCTGGGTTAAAAATCTTTTGATTTATATTCTGGTAATCACTCAATGTAGTTGTGATCTTCCTGGGGTACAGAAGATCTTTAGGTATATTGATCTAAGCCGTCCATTATTTTGCTCTTTTTTCTTTCAACAAAACTTTGTAGTTTTTAAAGCAATTGATCTCTGTCTGCGAATCGTACCTAAGACAGCTGGAACATTAGTCTAGCACTTATTCGTATGGCCACCGACATTTGACATTCATCTTGTGTAAGTCTGTGACATTTTTAGCTAAGTATAATCAATGAATTCTAGAGTCTGAAATGCCTTAAGTGCAGTTGTGTTCTGTGATTTATTTAAGTTCTTAGTTAGTTGGTTTATTCTTGTAGTTTTTGGAAATTTCGTTTAATTTAGGAATTTATTAGATTCTCTGGTCCTGACTAATGTCTAATTAAAAAGCGGAAAAACTCACAAGTTTCTGATAAAATACTTGAGGAATGGCATTACGTCCTTTAATAATTACTTTTTTTTTTGCTATCGACCATTTATTTCTAGATTGCATGAACTTGAAATCAAAATTCCATAAATTAAAATTTTTAATTTAAATAAATATGAAAAAGAAACTGATTTAGTGCACATTTATATAGAATATTCAAAAAGAGAATTTATAAATTATCTTTGTGCCACATACTATCATGGATTTATACTATTTTGATTCACACACTCAACTCTCGTTTATTTTCACTCACTGTAGTTCAAATCGCCCTGGGTAGCAACCGGATTCATAAAATTGTTTGAAAGCATATCACTTGAGAAGAAAACATCAATTTACGATTTACTTAGCGCCAAAGTTTTTTAACATTATAAATTTAAATTCATAATTTCTTTTTATATTTTTAATCATTATTCATATTTATAAACATGAACCACATTAATGCATTTTAATATATTTTACAAATTGGTCTCTTAAACTGCCAAAAAATAATAAAAAAAATAAAAATAATTACATATTTAAAAATACAAAAGAAAATTAAATTTATAATGTACTCACTAGTTTTATAATTTTTTTTTATATATATATATATTTATTCATATATTGTAATTGTATATTTGTAGTTTGCATATAATAGCACTATGACTATGACATCATCAGTGTCATTTGTAATTAGTTAGTAAGTATTTATGTATTTTTTTGTTGTTGTTGATTTGTTGGCCTATTTTTTAAGCGACTACTGTGTGATGAGTTTTTGCTTTGTATAATTTTACTAATAAAATTACAAATATTCAAGTATTTTGCTTCTGTTTGTTTTTTTGTTTTTTGTTTTTGTGTACATATGTGTATTTGGGCAGGGATGTTTGTGGTGTATGTATGTGTGTGTGTTTGTTTATAGGTTTTATTAATTTTTATTATTTTGTTAAAAACTATGCCAGTCTCAAAAAGCTCGAGTACCACAAAACGTCTTCCTCAGTTTCAAAACGTTTTTTTTTATTTTTTATTTTAAACATCATTATCATTTTTTGTTGTCTCTTTTCTTTTGTTTTTTTTTTATTTTTCTTACATTTATATTTTTTTGGGATTATTTTTCATTCATATATATATTTATATATATTTATTTAAATATATCCACTTAATTATTAATAATAATTTATTATATTATTTTTGATGTTTTTTTATTATTATTATTATTTATTCACTACTGTACACATACAAAACATACTTTTTTAATATTATATTTAATTTTTGAGTATACCACATACGCTCATTGTTTATTAATTAATTGTTGGAGTTCAATTTCTATTTGTTGGAGTTTAATTTCTACTTGAAGAATTTTTACTTTGTTATTAGTAATATAATGTTTTCTACATGAATATTTTCTTTGTCAATTGTGTAGAAAATAAAACTTTCACTTTCAAATATTTTCTCACAGAATACACAACATATTTTCACTTAATAAATTAATCACTGCGCCAATAGGTTATGGGCCCAGAGTACGAAATGAACCACCATGATATGAAATCTGTTTTTGCTAAACTTAATCGACAAAATTATTTAATCTGGAAAAAGAAAGCAGAATGCGTCTTAATCAAAGAAGATACATGGTGTGTAATTCGTGACGAACAACCAGCTCAGCCAGACGAAAAGTGGAAGCGGAAGGACGAAGGAGCAAGAGCATCGATTTATCTAATGATTGATGATGACCTATTTTATATAATTGAAGAAGCGGTAACAGCAAAACAAGCATGGGTCAGCATTCAAGATCACTTCGAAAAACATTCGTTCAATGAGTGCATTTTTATCATGAAAAAAATCTGCAAAATGCAATTGAGTGAGGACGGTGATATGGAAACCCATATCAATGAAATGCAGTTGAATCTCAAGAAACTTATGTCAATGGGAGAAAAATTGAGTGAGAAATGGGAAGTCGCAATGATTCTGAGAAGTTTGCCGGAGTCCTATGATGTGTTGGTAACTACTTTGGAAGCAAGAAGTGACGGCGTTCCATCGTTGAAGGTAGTAAAGGCTAAATTACTAGAAGAACACAGAAAACGGATCCAAAAAGCAGCAGAATCAAATGCAGAAGCGTCGGCATTCAAGGTCAATAATTACAATTTCAAGCAAAAGGAAAAAGGTCAAGTTCCTGTGAAAAAGGTATGTTTTTATTGCCAAAAACCAGGGCATATTCGAAAGGATTGCAGATTGTATCTAAAGAATAAACAAAAATCGAATATGGTGGTAGTCAAAAAGAATGAAGAAAGATGTTTCTGGTCAGGTATGCTAAACGAAAGCAATAATTGGTATGTGGACTCAGGTGCTACAAGACACATATGCAATCACAAGGATTTTTTCATTTCCTTAGATGAAAATTACCAGGATTCGGTATTCGTTGCGAACGGATATGAGTTAAAAGTGCAGGGTAATGGTAACGGAAAACTGCAAGTAATAAATGATTCTGGTAAGGTCGAGACAATTTTGGTCCAAGATGTATTTTACGTTCCTAATATTAAAAGCAATTTGTTGTCGGTGCAGAAAATGACCGAGAAGGGGCTAAAAGTATTGTTTAAAAACAAATATTGCGAAATTGTAGACAAAAATGAAGTTGTTGCAATTGCTGAATTGCATAACAATCTGTATAAATTAAAGTTACAGAGAAGTTGTAATGGTACAGAGGCAGCGAAAATCGTCATGCAGTTGAGATGTGTTCATGATTGGCACAGACGTTTTGGACATCGTGATATAGATGTTGTTAAAAAGATAGTGCAAGAAGATGATATTAAGAAGCGTATTATTCAAAGTTGTAGTTGTGATAATATATGCGAAGTATGTGTAAAAGGCAAATTGGCTCGAAAATCTTTCCCAAAAATGTCATTTCAACAATCGAAAGAAAGACTTGATTTAATACACAGCGACATTTGCGGTCCTATGGATGTTACTACACCCTCTGGAAATCGGTATTTTTTGACATTCATAGATGATTTCAGTAAATACGTCAAAGTTTATTTGTTAAAGAAAAAGTCTGATGTCTTTGAGAAACTTGAAGATTTTGTAGAAATGGTACATACAAAATTTGATAAATACCCAAAAATTTTGAGATCAGATAGGGGTAGCGAGTATATGAGTCAAGATGTTATAAAGTATTTAAAAGAGCGCGGTATTCAACAGCAATTTACTACAACATATACACCACAGCAAAACGGTGTAGCTGAAAGACGAAACAGATATCTAGTTGAAATGATACGATGTATGTTATTTGATGCTGATATGGAAAAGCGTTTCTGGGGTGAGGCAGTTATGACTGCAGCATTCATTCAAAACCATTTACCACCAAAATCTACTGGAAAGATTCCTTTAGAATTGTGGGATGGTGTAAAGCCAAAGATTTGTGATTTTGAAATATTTGGCACAGAAGCTTTGGTGCATATTCCTAAACAAAAAAGGAAAAAGTTAGATGCAAAAGCACAACGTTTAATTTTTGTTGGCTATTCAGAAGAGTCAAAAGCTTTACGATTTTTAAATTTGAAAACGAAAAATGTTGTTATAAGCAGAGATTATAAGTTTTTAAACAACCGAAATAATGTCTCTGAAAATATTCTTATAAATAAAAATAATAAGATTTACATAGATTTGTTTGGTCCGAAAGAAGATTTCGATGTAATCGAAAAAAAGAGTAATGAGGAAGATAAAGATAATCATGAAATTGTTCATATTGAAGACGACAAAGATGAATTTTATGATTCAGTGTGTGAACCTATCGAGCATATGGACGTACATGTTGAATCAGATGAAGTAATAATTCAACCCCTAAGAAGGTCACAACGGTCTAACAAGGGAATTCATCCGGAAAGATATCAAGCAAATATGATATCAGAAACAGCTGAACCAAAATCCTATTGCGAAGTTTTAAAACGTTTAGATAAGCAATTATGGTTAACCGCAATAGATGACGAATTAAGTTCATTGAATAAAAATGATACTTGGGAATTGGTAAAGTTGCCTGATGGTCGTAAACCCATAGGTTGTAAATGGGTGTTTAAATTAAAAACTAATGCAAATGGTGAAATATCACGATATAAAGCACGGCTTGTAGCTCAAGGTTTTAGTCAAAAATTTGGAATAGATTACGATGCGATATTTGCACCAGTTGTACGACAAGCAACTCTACGAATGTTATTGACAGTTGCTGGTGAAAGAAAGATGCAGGTTAAACATTTTGATGTTAAGACTGCGTTTCTATATGGTGATTTAAAAGAAGTAATTTATATGAAACAACCTCCTGGTTTTCAATTTGATAATGGAATGGTATGTAAATTGAAGAAAAGTATATATGGGTTAAAGCAATCGGCGAGGTGCTGGAATGACAAATTATTTTCGGTTTTTAATGCAGAGGGTTTTACGAGAGGAGTTGCAGATAAATGTCTTCTGAAAATGAAAAGAAATGGTGAGTGGATTTATGTACTAGTATATGTAGATGATATACTGGTAGCAGCTACAGTTGAGGAAAATCATATTTTTGTCGAACGATTATTACGGAAAAATTTTGAAATATCTAATCTTGGTGACGTCAATATTTATTTGGGAATAAAAATTGAGAAGGGAAATGATGGTTTTTTCACAATGAGTCAAGAAAAATATATTTCACAAATTGTTAAAGATGCTGGTTTACAAGATGCTAAATATTCCAAAATACCACTCGATATTGGTTATTTTAAAAATTGTGTGGATTCAAATGAATTTATGCCTGATAATTTTAAATATCATCATTTAATTGGTAGCTTATTATATTTGAGTATAAATACCAGACCTGATATTGCAGCATCTGTTTCAATATTGAGTAGAAAAGTAAGTAAACCAACATGCCATGATTGGGCTGAATTGAAGAGGCTGATAAAGTATCTAAATGGAACAAAATCATTACGATTAATTTTAAAGACTTGTAATTTAAAAGGATTATATGGATATGCAGATGCAGATTGGGCTCAGTGTCACGCAGATAGAAAATCTAACAGCGGTTATGTATTTAAATACAATGGTTCGTGTATTAATTGGAGCTGCAAGAAGCAAGACTGTGTATCTCTTTCATCTACAGAAGCTGAATATATTGCACTTTCAGAAGCATCACAAGAACTTGTTTGGCTTCGTCATCTGGTGGAGGATTTCGAAATAAAAATTAAGGATTCGACTACTTTATATGAAGATAATCAAAGCTGTATAAAATTGGTCCTGTCCGATAAATTTAGTAGAAAAACAAAACACATAGAAACAAAATATCATTTTATTAAAGACCTGAAAGACAAAGATATTTTGCAACTTAAATATTGTCCAACCGAAATTATGGAAGCTGATATTTTAACGAAACCACTTCAAGCTTCCAGAATTATACGAATCCGAGAATTACTTGGTTTAAGAAATTAAGAAGGGGTGTTGGAGTTCAATTTCTATTTGTTGGAGTTTAATTTCTACTTGAAGAATTTTTACTTTGTTATTAGTAATATAATGTTTTCTACATGAATATTTTCTTTGTCAATTGTGTAGAAAATAAAACTTTCACTTTCAAATATTTTCTCACAGAATACACAACATATTTTCACTTAATAAATTAATCACTGCGCCAATATTAATTAGTAATAATAATAATAGTTTTCTTCCTTTTTTTTACATATACATATTTAGTGTTTTTGTTTTTCATTTATCTGCATATGTTTACTATATTTTCATACAAATATTTTTATTTTGTTTTGTTTTTTTTTTTTTTAAATTTACTTAAATAATATCGCTAAACTAATTAGTTTTTAATTTTATTTATTTATCAAATTAACACAATTTCAATCATTTCTTTTTTATATTATTTAGTTTTTTAGTTTATTCATTTGAAGCTAACAAGCATTATTCGCTAAACAATCTGTACTAACATTTTTTAGCGGCAGTAGTTGCTTCTTTTCTTTTGTATTCTTAAGTGTTATACTCTCCTTAGCTTGTTCTTGCTTCTTCTCTGCACTACTACTCACTTGCTCTTGCTCACTTGTCTCTTCTGCTGTAACATTTCTTCTTCGTCGTTTTCGCGCATTCGCCGCCACTCCCGCAGCACCTCCCGTTGCTCCCTTTTTCTTAACAAACTTTATATTGTAAGGATCCTCCGCCAGCTCGGGATAGAGCACTACATCGTGTATGTATTCTCCTTCATAGTTATTCGCATAACTTTGTTTGATTATTTCATCGGTCTCTTGCTGATTCCATTCGATTACCGTAGTCAAACCATTCCTCAGCGCTTCCTTCTCACGATGCCACGCCTTGCGTACTGCTGTGAGTTTGGCATGATGCATTAAACGCTGTTTCTCCTTCTCAACCGTAGTACCATATCTTAAATTGATAATAGCATGGGCGCCATGTATTTTGACATCTAGATAATTATTTCCGCTACCATTTTCACGCGTGATTTCATGGAAAGTCGTATTCACCTGACCCTGCAAACGTTTTAGCTGCTGCCGATCTTCACTGGCGCGCCATGATTCTTCCTTTACGAAGAAGAATGAGTCTTGCTGAGCATTATGCACCACAAAAGTAAAGGGAAGCAACTTCGAGCGATTGAAAACCGAAGTGTAGACATCCCGGTAGATGGCGTTGGCTGCTGGAACGCTCGATACTATTGCCTGACCGTCACTGGTGCGTGAAACGACAATACCCTTACCGAAGGGTGGTTCGGTATCCGAGCCGATATTTCTCGGACTTGGGTTCATCACATCGAATTTCAACGCTGATTTGGGAGGCGCTGAAAGCTCTTCAAAGTTGGACATTCGTCGGACGTTTAAGTGTGACAGGAAACCGCTTTCCACTGACATTGTCGGTATATTATCAATCGGTCGTTTCATATCTAAAGCAATCGGGTTATGTGCCGGTCGTCCCCAGAGCGATGGTTGTTCCCAGAGATTTCGTGTGAGTTGTGGTACCAAGTTTTTGATGTTATAGCCCAGTGTCTTCATCCACGCTGAGAAATCAGCAGGATAGTGACGATCGTGGCCGACATTTATGGGATCATTACCATTGAAACGATAGAGATGCATTTTTGTTGGAGTGATTATACGTTTGGCGACATGTTCCCAGTTCGGTGACATCCATTGCCCAATGAGCGGATCGTAGACACGTCCATCACCCATGTGCACTAGTGTGGTAACCGGATCCAAGATACCGCCACAGAAATCGATTGGTAGATACAAATATGGATTGGAGTCGTAGACAATGTGACCGAATGGTGAGCGCATTATTTCACGTATACCTTCGCCATATTGATTGAAGAGCATTACCGGTGTGCCACTTTGATCAGTGGCTACGTAGTATTTGTGTCGATAGGCCTGCGCATAGATCAAATGACCGACATCGTCGTATGTCAGCGATATGAGTCTACCATCACGAGGCGAGTAAATCTGCGAGACTTCAGTGGGTCTTTGCTGATTTGTATAGAAGAATTGTGTGACATTGCCGAAGTTATCTTTGCGCGTGGTCAAACGTTTCAAGTGATCATAGTAGTAGCGTACATCGAAGCGTCCTCGCTTGGTAGCACGGACCAGTAGCCCTTGCGTATTATAGTGGAAACGCTCTTCGCGCGCATTTTGAGCCACTAGGCCACGAGCATCGTACTTGTACTGACCTTCACCAAATTTAACAATGCGGTCTTGCGTATTATATTCCATGGGTATGGTATTGCCACGATATGTTAAGGAAAGCAAGTTGCCATTGTCATCATAACGGAAGCCCCATGGCTCTTGCGCTTCCACGCCTATCAGCTGCCCGTCACAATCCCAGGTGTAGTTCTTTACATTGGTGTAAGTATTGACTGCCATATTTCGGGTATAAGTGCGTGTCTGCGAAATGCGTCCATGAACGCCGAATGAAAACTCCATGCGGAACACTTCCAAACGATGTATAGCAAGTGCGACCTTTTGCGTCATGAAACGTCCATCAACTGTGCGCGTGAAACTGGCAGTTCCATCGTATATCTGGGTTTGATTAAGCAACGGATGCATTAACTTAAATTGACCGACAAGGTTCGGTTGTCCTGTGCGTATATCGTAGGCGAAGTTCTGTGTAGGCAAATTTTGTCCACCTATCCGTCCTTGTATTGAAATTACACGGAAGTCAGTGTCGTACTCGTAGGTGAACTTGGCATTACTTAGACCTGTTTTGGCAATAAAATCGATGCGTTCTTCGCTCAGCAGACCACCGGTGTACTCAAAGTCCCAACGGTATTCCAACTCACGTTCGGTATGCGAAACAGTGCTTGGCATGCCAGTGCCATCGTTATAGATGAATTCACTCCTGCCATCGCCATGAACAATCTCAGTTAGTTGTCCTCCTGAATTGTAACGGTAAACAATACGCGCTCCATCGCCTGGTAAAATAGTCTGCAGCAAGGCTCCCGAGTGGCTGTAGTGCTGCAAGTAAGAGCGAGTGCTACCCGGTGGCATGTAAGTGCAACGTATAAAACCTATCGATGTCTGCATGCTGAATGAATGCTTAGTGCCCGAAGGTAGCACTACATGTCTAAGACCGCCTGATTCATCATATTGCAGCACAAATTTCCGTTGACTTGCCAAACCAATCTCGGAAACGAGATTCCAATCATTGTACACAAATGATATGATGCCATCTTGTTGTGAAGTGATTTCGGACAGCAGCCCATGACGATCGTATGAGTATTTCAGCTCTGCGGGACCCCATGCCCAACCCTCAACACGATTAAAGCGATCGTAGGTGATATTAACCGGATAACCATTGGTGGGATAGTATGATTTCGGTAAGCCTGACTGATCATATGCAACAATCAGTATAGGTGTGCGATTCATGTCGTAGAATGTTTCACGATTCGTAAACTGATCGTACTCAACACCAATGACACGTGACTGATTCACCCATATCTCACGGTTCAAAGTCTGCTGTGGATTGCGTACATCGCCTACCAAATTAAACACCGAATACATATTATTGGTCAAACTTTCGCCCATGACAACGCTCTGATGTGACCACATTGCCAACATTTCCGCTTCAACAGGTAGCGCTGCTTCCAACAATGGATGTCTAGAAACCGCTGATGATTCGACCACCACACCATTGGCACCATGTATTACGAGTGTATTGTTTGGTTTGATTTCTGCATCAGCATTCTCGCGTCCTTTCTTCATGAATGTCGAACGTACACCACCCAGTACGAGTAGCTCATTAGTCTCACCACGTTCACGTGAGAATAGTGACTCCACTGATGCGTGTACATAAACTGTTAAACCTTTATTGTCCGCCAATTGAGATGTAATGCGCACTATTTCACCGCTGGGTAATATCATGCCGGTGACACGCCCGAATTCATCATATTGATAGATATACGTCTCACCGCCCGATGAACGCGACATCAGCAAGCCTGTATTGCTATCATAGTCCAGCTCAATTTCTTGTCGTCCTTTCTCGCTCAGTTTAGTCATGATGCCAATGCCATTTATTTGTATCTCAGATTTGTGATCCTGCGTATTTTCAATCGAACTAACCACATTGCTATAGTCACGCAAAAATTGTATCTTATTCCCAGATGCATCGGTCACCGTGGATAAACGTCCGAATGAGGTATTCTTTGAGTAAAGGAAACTGTAACGTGTCTTGCCAGAGGTTAAGTCTTTGGTGGCAACGTGTTGGCCATAACGATTGAATACATAAATCTCACTCGATGGCGGGAAAGGTATATGGAATTCACCGTTTTCGTCGTGCGATGGTAGATAGTGCTCAAGAGCGAGCACATGGAGGGAACCTGTGAATGAAATGGAAAAAAAAGACGAATTTTTAGTTAAATCTTTACAACAACGATAGTGGTGTTCATAAGGGGTAAAGTAATAAAGAATAATGGGAATAAAACTTAAAACAGAGTCAGAATAGTGTAAAAATCAATTTGAGAGCAAATTTAAGTTAATAAAATGATCTCTAGTTTGAGAACCAAGTTGAAGGCAACTCAAAGCGAACTCAAATTGAGAATCAAATGAGAGCTGAGTTCAGAACCAAGGCGGAACAAGCTCGAAATTTAATTTAAGGTAACCTAGCTTAGAACCATTTTGAAGGGGTGAAAACCAGTTGAAGTCAACTTAGTGCCAGGCAAAACCATCCCGGGATAAAGTCAAAACCAAGCTGAAAATCAGTTTATGAAAAGAATCTGACAACTATGCTAACATGTAGATCAAAGCTAAAAGCCATGATGACAATATGGAGATCACGTCAGAAGCGATAAGCTTAAATTTAAGCTTCCCGTTCCATATTTTCGCTTAATAAATGAACCTGGTTTGAAATACATACTATTTATACCTATCATTATGCAAACTGCAAACTCTATACTCAGGGCAATTGGATATACTAAATAATCTAAGCACACATGATGTATGAGTATGGGTATTTGTATGTATGTATGAGTAAATAACATACATAAATAAATCCTTTTAGAGACAGTAAATACTTTTCATATCTCTGCTGTGACACATTTATTTATGCACGCATACATACGACAGATCAATGCTGGCAGCAGCCACAAAGCGACACACACAACGTAACGAAACAGCAACAGCAACGTTCCATAAAGAAAAAATTTCATGAATGAATAAACATACATAAAGGTTGATTTATGTTGTAACATTATTTTAGAAAAAACAAAGCAAAAAAAGAACAACAACAAAAATATTTAGGTTATGCAAAAATTTAAATAATTTTTCTATATTACTGGAGGGAGATTGAAACTCCTGTAGCGGGGAAAAGGAATCAATTTGTTAGAGAGAAAACTCTGCTCATAAACTGAACAAGAAAGTTCTGATTTGTACATATTAAATTTATGATGAAAGTATTACTGAATTTTGGAAAAGGGTCTACAAATCCTCAGCAGTAGGAGTTAGATATGAGCAGCATTACAAGTATATTCTCGAGAATTTAGAAAACAAAGATATGACCAGACCAGACCAGGGATCAGACAAGGGATCAGACCAGAGACCAGACCAGAGACCAGACCAGACTAGAGACCAGACCAGAGACCAGACCAGAGACCCGACCAGACCCGAGACCAGACCAGAGACCAGACCAGAGACCAGACCAGAGACCAGACCAGACCAGAGACCAGACCAGAGACCAGACCAGAGACCAGACCAGACCAGAGACCAAACCAGAGGCCCGACCAGACCAAAGACCAGACCAGAGACCAGACCAGACCAGAAAAGAGACCAGAGACCAGACCAGAGACCAGACCAGAGACCAGACCAGAGATCAGACCAGAGACCAGAGACCAGACCAGAGACCAGACCAGAGACTAGACCAGACCAGAGACCAGACCAGACCAGACCAGACCAGACCAGAGACCAGACCAGAGACCAGACCAGAGACCAGACCAGAGACCAGACCAGAGACCAGACCAGAGACCAGACCAGAGACCAGACCAGAGACCAGACCAGAGACCAGACCAGAGACCAGACCAGAGACCAGACCAGAGACCAGACCAGAGACCAGACCAGAGACCAGACCAGAGACCAGACCAGAGACCAGACCAGAGACCAGACCAGACCAGATCAGAGATCAGACCAGAGACGAGAAAAGAGACTAGACCAGAAACCAGACCAGAGACCAGACCTGAGACCCTACCAGAGACCCGACCAGAGACCAGACCAGAGACCAGACCAGAGACCGGACCAGAGACCAGACCAGAAACCAGACCAAAGACCAGATCCGAGATTAGAACGGGCCAGACCAAACACTAGATTAGACAAGCAGTAAGTAAGCAGTAAGTTGGAAAGACTTGAGTTGAAGCTGCTTCAACTCAAATATAATAGAAGTGAATTTGGTTGTTTAGGCAAATGACTAATGAACCTTTTGGCATCTGGAACGGGAATATAAGAAAATGAGAGAGTTGTGCATAATTGCAATTAAGATCCAAGGTAAACAAGATGGGCTATGATAGCACAAAAAATCAAAAAAACTTTTTTCGAAAATGTACACTATAAAGCGCAATCATTGTGGCTTTCATTATACTGCCACACTACTGTAATTATGTACAATAAATATTAGAGTTTTGCAACTAGTTACAGCATAATACACTTAAAATTAAGCGATTCTAAAAATTAGTTTATTAAAATATTAAAGTTTACATATTTGAAATTTAACAATAAGACTGAAAGTTTTGTTGTTTTGAAAGAACTTGTCATACCTACCTATATTTTCTTTGAGCTTTACAAAAAAAAAAAAAAAACACTTGACTTTAAAACTTATCATTCCACCACAGTATTTCATGACATTTTAACCAATATTGTAAGAAAGAATAGAAAAAAACTAAAAACTAAAAATAATTCCATATCTACATATGTACTACACATATGTATGTATGTATATACCCCATAGTAAGTACTTTGTACTCAAAGTTTTGACCTAAATTAGTAAAACGTCATCAAAAAAGTTGTGTAAAATTTTATATTCCATTTAAAAATATGTTCAAAGTTTATTTTTCTTCTAGTTGTAGTTGTCACAAGTAACAGACATGCATATGCAATATTACATTGAACTTTTTGTTGAATTTTCCAAGCATTAGCAGCAATAGTTGTTGCTTGCTCTATCTTTGCCTCTTTCTAATACCGATGTTCATGTATACATGTGTATGTATGATCCAGTATATATATACCTATAGTGAAGTCCTTTGGCATATAACACGCAAACACAGTTTCATCAAAACTTTCTAAATAGAAAAGCTCTATGCATTGACTTGTTTGTTTTGAATAGTGTTTCAACTCACACATAGACAACAATATACACACATATATATATTTATGAGTTTTTACGAAAAATATGAATTTTAACATGTTCGATATTGTTGTTGTCGTTGATGTTGTCGCTTTCTCTTCCTTTATCATGACAACGTAATATGAAATTTTTTTACTTTCTTCCGATTTTCTCCCAAAAACGGGGAGAAAAATAACTACTTGAACGTTACATATTGCATTTTGTACATATGAGATAGAGTGTGTGTGTGTGAGAGAGAGATAGAGAGTGAGGGAGAAAGAAAGGACAGAAAGACTGAGTGAACTTGTTGTTAGAGAATTTCATGGTATATGTTGCAGGTTTGAATTTTATGTGCATATGTACATAATCAAGTTTTCGTTATATTTGTGTCAAAAAGAAAAAATAGCAAAACTCAAGTGATCTAAATCTTTATATATAATCGTAGAGTTTTGTGTGTATGTCATCGTGTAACTTCTGAACGACTGGACCGATTGAAGTCATATTTCCAGAATATATTTTCTTAGGCGGGAGGATAAATCATAGCTATTCATAATGGCTTTTAGTAAAGTGGGCGTGGCACCTCCCATACAATCCTGATAGTTTTTCGGGTATATCTCAAGAACCATTTACAGCACAGTACAGAAATTTGGTACAATAACGAGAATTGACAATACCATGCTACAACAAAAATATGGGTGGGATTGACAAAGGAGGTGTGGCACCTTCCATATAACCTGAATTTCCATTATGAGATATCTTAGGAGCCATTTATGGTACGGTACTAAAATTTAAATTCATTCAGTTTGTTGGATTAGTAGGTGTGGCTCTATGCTTCACTTTTATTTTCTGCTACTATTTTTACTACTAATTCTACTAATATATCTACTACTATTTTCTACTACTTTTTCAACCAATATTTTCTACTACTATATTAGTACTTTTTTCTACTACTTTTTTAATACATTTTTTCTTATTTTCTCTACTGCTTTCTACTATTTTTCACTACTTTTTTAAAGTTTTTTCTACTATTTATTTTTTACTATTATTTCTACCACTCTTTCTACTCCATTTTTACTATTTTTGTCCTACTATGTTTAACTATTTTTCTACTACTTTTTCTGCTACCTTTTTACTACTTCTTTACAACAATTTGTAGTACTATTTTCTATTCTTTTTCCTACTACTTTTTCTACTACTATTTCTACTACTATTTTTTCTACTTTTTTGCTGATATTTTCTACTACTTTTCCATTCTTTTTCTACTATTATTTCTACTAATTTATGAAATATCTTAATACAAAAATACAAAAAAAAAATATTATTCTAAGCTTAGACTAATTCATCAACACAAACGAAACTTTGGCACTCATACAAATGCAATTTTTTACACGGAGCGTTACTCACAGAATGCGACATTTTTGCCATTTTTTTTGCACAAGAAAATATTTCTGATAAATATACCAAAGAAGTCAAAAAAGAAAGTCACAAAGCAACAATTTATAATTAAACTTAAACATTCAAGTTTTAACTAATTTTAAGTTCAAATAAGCTTAGGTGAATGGTCTCTTCGACACCTCATTTCGCTTTACAAATTCCGTGAAGACTTCACAATGACGATTGCCGAAATATCTCTTTGGGAGTATACAAACTTGTACGAATGTATTGTAGAAATTAAAAGATGATGAGCGTGTACAATATTTAATTCCGTTCATTTACTCAAACACACATAAAATCAAGCATCAAAAGCCAAATTCCAAAGCATACACCATTTAAGTTTTTCTTTTTCTTTCATTTGGGTAACCAACAAAATCTTAATCTTAACTAAATCCACTTGAAATCGAATGCTAAAGAAAAGACCAAAGACCGTTTCGACTTGAGAGTTTTAAGAGTGCCACTTACTTTGGAGTTAACAACAACCAAAACTATACACTTATGCGCAAATACCTTTTTTCTGCTTGTTCTCATTCATTCTTGCTTTGATTCTGTGGTCATACTTTAGTCGCGGCGGTGGCAACGGCAGCGGCTACAGTCAACACACTGAACAAAACGTAATCCCCCAAAAATACCGCAATTTATAGTAAAGTATTAAGACTGCTTAATGAAAACAGTCGATGAAAACAACATGATAAGCAGGCAATAGCAAAAGCAACAAACAGCAGCAATAGGAGCAGCAAACAACATGAATAGCAACAGCAACAGCGGCATCATTTTTGTTATTGCCTTAAGGAAACAGGGGGGAAAAAACTAACCACAAATAAAAGAAAGCAGCCAGCCAGATCCAGCAAGCAGCATACATTCAAAATAAAAAAGGCAACAGCCAAGCAAGAAAATTAAGCTATAAGCCTTCTTAAACTAAACTAAAACTCAAAATAAAAATACAACAGGAAAAAAAGGCGAAAAACTTCAAAGAAAGTCGAAAAAGGCATATAAAAGAAAAAGTAAAAAAAAAAAACAAAGCAGCGAGTATTATGAGGCGAGAGAGATGAAAAAATGGCGGTGACGTCTAAAGAGATCAGCTTAAAGATAGTTGCTTAAGCGCAAAAAACGCAAACAATTCGCCAAATATAAAAATAAAACATATATAGAAAATGAGTAAAATGAGAGGATATGAAAGAGAGTGAGAGCGCCACGACTACGTTTCCACAACATGCTATGCTAAAGTTAATTCCTAACTGGTTGTATACCGTCGTAGAGAGCGACGCGGAAAAATAGAAGGAAGCTTTTAGGCGCGATACAACTATTTTTGCGGTCTACATACATATACACGAAGTTAGTTGCATTTGATTGTGTGTGTGTGTGTGTGAGAGTACACTGTAGTGCATTGCTGTGTTCTGTTTGTGTGCGTGTATTTGTTACACTGCTTCCTTTTGTTTTAGTGTTTTGCAGGCTATTTAGGTAAATATTAAAAAAAAAGACAAACAAAAAAAATGTTGCGCTACAGCAACAACAAAAGCAGAAATTTATTTTCCATAGAAAAGTTTCAAATAGAAGAAACGAAAATTAAAAATATTACATTTTAAACTAAAAAAAAGTGAAACTTTTTTTTTTTTTTAGCAAATTTCATCTTTCATCTTTCTCATTGGTTTTTTTTTTTTTTTGGCACAATTTCATTCAGTTTTTTATTAATTTTTTTTTTTATTTTTCTGTTGCCAACTTGCTGTAGAAAATTCATCTGCAAAACAAAAAACTATTAAAGGCAGTTAAATGCAAAATAAAATATTTAAGCGAAGAAGCAGCTCTATGGCAAAAGCAAAATATTAGCATCGAAAACTTAAAAGAAAGGTAAAATTTTTTTCTTTCTGTTTTAAGCGTTTTTTTTTCAGTTAGCTGCTATTTCTTATTCATTCTCTAGTTATTTTGTTTTTCTATTTGTTTGGCTTTGGCTTTTTGAATTTTTTAAGATTATAAAAGCAATAAAATGACTTGAAGTTTTAGCGTTTTAGTTTTGATGGCAAGAATTTTCGAGTGTACTCATTTAATATGCTGAGAAGTGAGAAGAGGTGATGAAAGTAGGCAGCAGTTGGAAGTTATAAATTTAGTATTTGCATGAAGTTAAGAAAAGCTATTTGATGAAAATCAACTCAATAAAACTTCGACCCCTTAAATAACAATTAAATTGAAGATGTGTTAGAAAATATGAGATTTTTAAGAATCTTTTGCAGTAAAAAATATTTTTTTTTTCTTACTAATTTTATACTTCAATAGTCAATCTGCAGTAAAACCAACTTATACTTCCATAACCATTGCAGTGACACAACTTTTGAAATTTTAAATGTATATCCGGACAAATGGGAACATTTGAGTGTACCACCGATGTTTAAAAAAGGCGCTGGATCGAAAATTGAAAATTGTAGATGCATTGCAAAACTACAAATTGTGGCTAAATTTTTCGATCATTTGATGGACGTCGAACTTTTATCGTTGGTACAGCACAAAATAACCAAAAAAGTAGCACGGATTTATGAAGTCAAGTTCAACTCCACCTGATCTTACTGAATTTGTCTACTATGCCCAAAGAGACTTGAATTCGGGAGCGCAACTGGATGTTTTGAACACTAACTTCAACAAGAATTTCCACAGAGTAAAACACAAGAGATTGATTCGAAATCACAGATTATTCTACCTATCAGAAAATTTACTAGTATAGTTACAATCATATCTGTCAAACAGATCACAGTTTGTGAAATACGAGAATAACGAATCATCGAATAACTTTAACGTGTCATCTGGTGTACAATATGGATGATGTGTTCATTTGTTTTTTCGATAATGATGTCAAAATTACCAAAGCTATCAAATTGACGGGGGATGGATGAAAAGGCATTTCAAGAGCCCATCAACAAACTAAAGACCTGATGCGATTTTAATTTCTTTATCAATCTTGATAAAGTGCCGTCCTAATAATTAACAAAAACAGATCAATCATCTAACATCGCACCTATGGGCAGGAGCTTCACGAAGGCAACTAGAGTTCCTGGACCGTATTCAACATCAGGCGATAAAGCTAATAGGAGACAGTAGAGTTTCCAGCTCTATTGACTCCTTGGAACATCGTAGAAACGTGGCTTGTGTGACTCTGTTCTACCGGTATTTTCATGGTAAATGTTCCGCTGAGATACGGAATTTGATTCCACCAGTTCATGTGTTCACCAGAACTACTCGAACTGCAAGCGGTAGTCACGCATTCCACGTGGATATGGTACCCCAACGCATTACGCATTACAGAGATAGTTCTTTTCTCTGCCGTACCGCGCGTATATGGAATAAGATCCCTGCAACAGTTTTTCCTGACTTTTACGACATTTCCAAATGTAAAACAAACGTTCACAACTTTTTCTCCCTCTTTCCTCCTATCACTAATCTATCTTCATTCCTCAATCAACGCAATGCTTTGCATTCATAGAGGTACCCCCGGAGTGTTGATTAATTAAATAAAAAAAATAAAAAAAATTGCCAAAGTTTACAATTATGGTGATTATGTCTTCAAGCGTGCTTCGGAACACAAAGATGTAGTCGTTGTTATTGACAATAACCTTGCTTTTGCCGAACATATTGGCGCTATCTCATCAAAAGCGAAAGCAGCACTTGAATTCATCAAAAGATTTTGTTATGACATAACACCACAGCAGTGGAAAGAGTACGCCCCTTTGGGGTCATCCTCTATTCCCGCAAGGCACAGATTGACCACAATCAGCTTGAACCATCATAAGTCTATGTGACAGCATTGAGCGAATCCAGTTAACAAGAACCGGATCCACTCTATGCTGATCTTACTTCTTATAAGTTAAAAATTGTACATTGGAAAAAAAATCAAATTTTTTCCTGAATTCCTTGAGTTTGTGGAGAAAATTCAAAACTTAGGTATTGTAATTAACTCCACGCTAACTTGTTCTAGCCACATTAATAATGTGGTGAGTAGAGTTTATTATGTACTTCGAAATCTACGCATGTCTGCAAATTTCACTCCCATGGCAACAAAGAAGTTACTTGTAAAACAATTAATTATCCCTCTTATTACTTACTCTGAGCACGTTTATTGCAAACTTGACTCTCAACCACTTCATAAATTGGAGATCGCTTTTAATTATACGACCAGATATGTATTTGGCCTTAAAAAAATTTGACCACATTACCAGCTGGACGACCTCGATAGTCTAGTGGATAGTGCACTAGACTTTCATCTGGGAGGTTCGGGTTCGATTCCCGTCTTCGTCTGGTGGTTAATTTTCATAACTTTCTTATATTCACTATCAATATGAAGTGTATGAGAACTATAAGATAGTGTACAAGTACACACATTGGTTGGTAATGGCAAAACCACCAAGCCGATAAAAAATTGCCACACCGCCGTTCGGAATCGGCGTTAAACTGTAGGTCCAACTATGTGGTATCACAATGGGACATTCAGGCCTAAGTGTGTCTCTCGACAGCCACTCCAACCTAACCTAACCTACCAGCTGGTCAAAAGAAATACTTGGCTGTAACTTGGTCGATTACCTTAGTATGAGGAGTTGTATTTTTCTGCATAAACTGATAACTACGAAAACTCCAAATAATCTACATTGTAAATTAAAATTTGCCCAATCCAGTCGCACTAAGCAGTTTATACTACCATGCTCTAAGTATCTAACCACTAGCCGTCTATTTTTCTTTAACACCATCAGAAACTGGAATTCCCTGCCTGTTCAGATTAGATCAATAAATAGCATAGCAAAATTTAAACATTATATATATGATTACTTTTGTGCAAACTCCCACTAGTTTTTTCTTTTTTTTCTCTTGCAACTTCTTTCTTTTCTTTTCTTTTTAAGTTTAAATTTATTTTTAAGTTCTAATGCCCAAATACCAAAATTATTATACTTATTGTTGTACTAAAAAAGAATATATTCTTAATGTACTAACGTTTTCTTTTTAAATAAATAAATAAATCCAAAGGGATTAATATTTTCTTGCGAAAATTGTTCAGCTAACGCTTGGCGGTGTTAGTAAATAAATAAAATGAAGAAATATGGTTAATGGGCTTATCCGGATTAAAATCGGTTTCTAACTGAATTTTCTCTAACACAATTCATATACCAAAAGTCTTTAAATATTTATTAAAGCTATTAAGGAAATAAAATAAAAAAAAACATTTCAAGTGCTGTCATATAGAAGAAAAGGCTTGAGTTGATGAAATGAAGATGCATGTCTAAAATAAACTTACATACACAGAACAATTTAACTACTATCCATGACCTTTAATTTCGTGACGACATGAAGAGTTTCATAATGAAACACACATACATACAGACGTTTGTATATGAATATGCTTGCATATAATAACAACTTGTATTTATACTTGCACTTGTGTGCTTAAATGCAGGATAAGTGTTGGTTGACGTGTACTATGAGTTTGTATATGTAATTGACAAGGATTTAAACACTAAAGTGAATACATATCAAATATGTATGTGTATATAGTGTGTATGAACGCGAGTATGACAGAATAGGGGTCAAGTAGTTTATATTAAGTATAATGTTTATACATACGAAGGAGGTGTGATTAAACAAGCTTTTAATAACACTTTAGTTATACTTGAACCAGACATGTAGTCATACAAAATTACTCATAAAAATACCCATAGAGAATAAATAATTTAAATTGAAATAAAAGCAAAACAAAGAAAAAACAATTGCCGCTAACGATTCAAACAAACTGCAACAACAACAACAACGACTGCCATAATTATTGTTTTCATGACGACAATTGTTGCTCTCAACAATTACCAACTAAACACAGAGCAAAACTGTGAAATAAATTAAAAACAAAATTAAAGTAACAATAAAAACGGAGAAAGGGAAAGAGAAAGAGACAGAGAGAGAAAGAGAAAGAGAGAAAAAGGAAACAGTTCATTCACAATAGTTACAATCACACAATTGGCGCGCAATTACAATACCGGAAATCCGCCATTAAAAATGAGCAACAGCAGTAGCTAGAAAAAAGAACAGACCAGATCAAAAGCTGAAGCAACAACAACAGTATGGACAACGACAGCAACATCAACAAGAGTCAACGTACGCGTTGCCAGGATATTATAATTTCAGAGACAGAGATAGACAGACAGACTGACGGACAGACAAGCAGGCAGGCAAGTAGAGGCAGGAGTATGAAAAGGACTTACTGACTGACTGCCAGACTTCGGACGCGGTATATAAATAATAGTAGTAGTAGTAGCAGGGACAAAAGCAACAACAATCAACAATAGTAAGCAAACAGTAACTGCAGCAACAACAAATATCACTAGTACTCCTATATTCACAAGTAGAAAAAAGTTAAAAAAAAAAAAACAATTGCGCACAAAAAAAAAAATAAAAAATTATAAACTTTTGCTATTGTTCCATTTAGGTAGTTGTTGCTGGTTTTTGTTGTTGTTGTTGTTGGTCGCTTGCTTGCTTGCTTTTTATTGTATCATAAAACAGTATAATAGAAATAATAACAGATAGCAGAAATAACTAAAAAAAACCAACATAAATTATGGCAAAATTATGCACAACAAAAGCAACAACAAAAAAAAAAAAATTATCCAGAGCCAACAAAGCTAAAGGTAACTTGGCAGCACTGGCTAAAATTGATAGTATAAGCCAACAGTACAACAACAATAGAGTAAATAAAAAGTAAACACCAAAGTGAAAGAGAAGAAGAAAAAGGGGAACCAGCGGGAAAGAAGGAGAGGAAGAGAAAGAGCGAAAAAACACAAAGGTCGCAACCTCAGTTTAGTACAGATGCTGCCGCCGTTGTTATTGCTGTAATTGTTGTTTGTTTTTGTTACTGTTGTTGCCTTTTAGTTTTTGTGTATTAATAATAAAAGAAAAGTAGAAAAGTAAAAGAAAGAAGCACAAAAGTCCACCACAACCAAACGTAGACTATAAAAGGAATAAAAAAAAATAATAAAAAATGAAAATATTTAATAAAAAGTAAAAAACGGAAAATTGTGCACAGTAAACCACAACAGCATACATATTTCGCCATCTTTCTCTCTCTCTCTTTCATCATCAACTTTAGATTTTTTCTCCCTACTCATTCTTTCATTAAATTGTATATAAGTTAAACCAGAAATACTTTCGCAATTGTATAAAAAAAAAAACCAAGAAGGATTTCCTTAAAACTTTCTATTGCATTTTTGCTTTGCAAAATTTTTGCTTCTGTTTTATTTTCCCCAACGCAAAAGTCACAAGGCAATAGTAGCAGCAGCATCAGCAATTGCAACAAATTTTAAACTCAAATAAATAAATAAACAAATGGAAAGCAGTTAGCAGCCGTTTTTTTTTTTTTTATAAAAATAAAATTCTATAAAGCTCAGTTTTTTTTCGGGATAAATGCCATTTTACATTTTTGTTTTGAAGACGCGCAGATTTACTATTTTACAAACTACATTTAAGTAATTTATTTTAAATTTTAGGAAAATATGCAAAGCTTTTGTTTAAAGTAGAAATATTGTTGACTATTTTAGCATATGCAGAGAAGGCAGAGGCATCAAGAGGCTTGTTATTTTGAAAATATTTTACACCTTTCCTCCTCCATGCTATTCAGTTAACGATAACAAATTAACGGAGGCTCTCTTCATTTAATTGTTTTGAATGATTTAAGCTCATTTCTTTCTCTTCAATACATGTCTCTAACCGAGTGAGCCCTTAGAAATTTGCGATTCTCTTTTGTAAGTCTGCTCCTAATTCATGCAACTTGAAAAAATGTACGGAAGAGGAACCATTTTCATGGTTCAATGTTTTTCCATAGCGACGAAAAAAGGAATGACAAAAACCTCATGCAACTAATCTCACTGTGTAAGAGTTAAATGAAATTTCTAATGGGAATGTAAAAAAATCTCATTAGACTAATCTCACCGTCTAAGAGCAGACTAATGCACCATACACATTGACGACGTCAGCTACATAACTACATCTCTCAAATTATAAAAACAACATGTTCTTCTGGAGACTATTATTTTGGCAACGACACGACCGCATGACAACCGAGCACAATTGTGGATGTAGCCAATTTTAAAGCTATTTCTAAATTGTCAAGCGACAGAGAGAGAGAAGAGAGTTTGCTTTTGTTGTTTTGACTGCGTTTGCTGCAGATGGTGCCGCTTCCATTGTGTTTAGTAGCTGACTACACGGCGACAGTTGTAGCCGACAGAATTTCGTAGTCGTGTGTTCGTGTAGCTGCTGTCGTCAATGTGTATTGGCCATAACACTGTTCTATTGCCGGTAGCTTTTACACACAACGTGGTTTTACATGAGTTCAAGAGAAATGCAAAAGGTAAACGTCAAAAAGTCGTAGCAAAATCGCTGGTTCGCGCGATTGGGACTCGTTTCCTTTCGTTCCCCTTCCCTTGCCCACAAAAAGCAAATCGCAAAAACTTATGTGAAGAGTAGCTAGGAATTTTTTTTTAGACCACCTTAAAAATAGCTAAAATGTTTTTTTTATCATAACTTTGGTATTTTTTATGAGGCTTGAAATGAACGTCAATATTCATAACGAGGGTTGGAGAAGTGGGCGTGGTACCTCCCATACAAACCTGAATTTTCATCTCAGGAACTATTTGTTGTACGGTACTAACTAAAATTTGGTACGAAAGTAATATTTGTTCTCAGCATTCAGTAGGCAAAATTTTGGGTGGGCTTGGAAAATTGGGCGTGATACCTCCCATATAAATCATATCGTTATTTGTGTATATCTCTGGTACTATGCACAATAAAGTACTTAAATTTCATACAACGACGTTATACATACACAGAAAAGATTTGAGTGGGGTTGGAAAGGGGGTGTGGCAACTCCCATGTGATCTCAATATTCATTATGAGATATCTCAGAAATCATTTATAGTAGTACGGTACTACGATTTGCTATGCACGTATTATTTATCAATACCGAGGTTATAGTGAATGCCAGGTTGGCGCGGCACCTCCCATACAACCTGAGTACTCATGACGATATCACAGGAACTATTCGCAGTACGGTATATCTCTAGAACCTACTTTTTATTACTATCTTTTTTACTGGCTCAAGGTGTTTTTGTTTTATGATACAACAAAAAATTCTTACTTAAATTTATAAAATTAGAATTGCACCAAAAAATCAAGCAGCAATAACTTGTTTGTTTATGAACTTAAGTAATTGAAAACTTTTCGGGTAAGAATTTAATGATTTCTTAAAGGTTTTAATTTTGGGAGACGAAAACTTTAAATCAGGGTGGCACAAAATCGAATAACAGGCTTCACTAACGAAATATGACTTCAGAGTGGAATAATAAAAAGTAGCACTTGTCGAGCCCTTTACAATTTATAAAAATCAAAAATTAAATAAAAAAGTTATGAAAAAAAAACATTTTGGCTGTTTTTAGACTAGTCCAAAACAAAAAATATTTTTTTCCAGGTTAGAGAGTACGTAAGTAAGTAAGTTTTGAAATAAGGGATGTATTTTCCAAATTTTTATTTTTTTGTACAGTGACCGACTTGGTCTAATGCACACCCACTAGCCAATCAAAATATTTTCTAAGTAGGAAATTTTAATCGTTTCATCACATTAAATTTATTATTGATTCATGATCAAAGATCAAAATGTTTGAGATTTTCATTGGGAAGAGTTTTATCCCCATTCTAGGGAAGGAATTTACTAGTACACATTCTTTTTGAATCTGCCCCGCTTAAAAAAACAAATAGGTATTTCAGATTTTTTCAGATTGCCAATTATCTTCATCAAAAATAAGTCAATAAATTGCTGAGTCCACAGGCTTAAACTTTCTTACTTAACTTTTTTATAGGAGTCTTTAATTTATAAACCACATACATATATCAACAATAGAAAAATCAAAAATTTTTTCTTTATCTTGAATATTATTTTAATTTTTCATATTTTTTGTTGTTGCTCACTTGCACTTACACTTTATTTACTTCCAATTGAACCAACAAATCCCTTAAGGATTTGTCTGGGCATGTTCATTTCGCCGCACACAAATATATATATATATATAAATTCATATGAATTTGAAACACACAAGCATTCATATCTAACATACACATTTATTCATACACACACACACACATAGAAATAGAGAAACCCAAGTAAATGAAGCGAAAAGCGATTATTACTAAGAAGTAGAAGAGTAGCTAAAGAAGAAGAAGAACAAAACGAAGAAACACCAAACTCATGGTTCACATCATTAAATCGATGAAATTGATGAGAAGAACTTTGATGATGTTGCTCAAGTTGCTGGTTGTTGTTGGTGCTATTGGTATTGGTGCTTCAACTGCTTTTCCTGTTACTGCTGCATTAAAAAAAAAAGGATTCTAAGACTTTGACTTTGGTGTTATGTGTTGATGCTGATATTAATGGCGTTGAAATGCCGGTAACCTTTTTTTTTTTTTTTTTGCAAAACCGAGACAGATAGACAGACTGACAAAAAATAACTAGCTTCTTTTTTAAAAAAAAAAAATAATAATACTTGAATAAAAAAAGGGTAAAGAAAAAGTGATAAGGTTTAAAAATGGCTGGAAATTATGAATGTCTGTATGCATTCAGAACCAATGGTAGACATAGCATTTAAGAAAGGTAAATTTTTTTGGCAGACAAATAATAATACAGGGAGGGGGGAACTACAAGAACTAAAAGTTCTTGATGAAATTTAACAAATTTTAAATTAATTTAAATTATTTTACACTTGAATATTTTTCTTTTGTTCATTTTAGATTAAAGTTAAATTTATTAGTGGAAATTTACACTGGAGGAAAGAGGAAAGTTTTACTTTTTATCTGTCGCACTGGAAATGAGAAAAATCTATTAACATATTCAGAATTAGAGAATTTTGCTCCGAGAAATATGTAAATTCTGGATGATAATGCGGCTCTTTAAAGTGTAAATTACTGGCGATTCCTATAATTTTTTTCTTTTTACTATTCTTCACCTGAGAATTGATTTGGCGTATGTGTGTACAAATTCGTATACCTATACGCCAAATCAATTCTCAGGCGACGTATTATCGATTCACAATCGGATTCGTAGGTATTCAGAATAGACTGCGAAGTCTCCTACTCTTAAATGCCCCCAACAACTTTTCTTCATATCTAAGCATCATTAGGGACTAGTAAAACGTTTTTTCGTCTATCAAAAGAAAACTTTAATTCTCAATTTTTCAATCTTGTTGTAAGTATTAAAGTAGCTATCATATTGCAAGAGCTATTCTCTAGGCTGGCATTGTTATGGATATTAATGTTGAATTCGAGATATAAAAAACCCTCGAAAGTCTTGAAGACATAATTGTAATGAAACAGTAATATTTGGTTCTCCACCGCCTTGAGTTGCATAATTTCATTTTTTCAAGCAGTAATTTTGGCAATCATTCAAGCAATACACCATGTTATTGACAGCGGTTGGAAAGAAATGAGCACTACATATAAACTGGTTCCGAATTGTAAGTCCAAGCTTAATTGTGTTGGGAAACAAAATAGTCTGATGCTGATATAGGTTCCTGGACACTCAGAAATCTCAGGTAATGAATCCGGTGACCTACTACTAACCAGAAAGGGTTCGGAAATTGGTTTCTTGGGCCCAGATTCCTTATTGTCTTTGTCGTCTACAGCCATCAACATCATTAATCATTAATGTAATTAATAATTGCAAGTCGGCTTGATCCACAAATGAAAGTAAATGAAAGAACTGAGAGCCTTTAAACAGACTTTCAGTTATCTCTTAACAGAAAGAGCTGTAGTCTGCTGGTGGGATTATACACAGGTCACTTCTCTTGGACCAAACATTTCAATATGATTCCTGTGGTTCGGAGAAAGAATCTAAAGAGACAGCTGTCCACTTTCTTAGTGTCTGCTCTACTGTCTGCCAAACCAAAGCTAGCATAAGTATTTGGAACTGAAGTTTTGGGAACACGAACACCTGAGGTATTTGACACAGCAAGACCTACTCAAGTTTAATAATAGATATGGTAGATTTAAAAATTATCAAATGGACATAAAAGTGACCGGATGCTGGGTTTTTGAATTCTTCATTTGCTGTTCCAAAAAAGTAAATAAATTCATAGTAAATCGAATCAAATTTGAAGAAAGTTAATTTTCAGATTTTTTTTTTTCCAAAATCTAAGGGAGATCTTACACCAATCTCATTCCTTCTCCACCCTCGCATAATTTCAAGAATACAAAATTTACACTTCACCAGCAATCAACAATGTTATCCAACATTTAAGGTACGTATTTCGCCTTCTTCATTGTTTCGTAGATTCTCTAATCTCCACTAAGACAGTTTGATGTTTACATTGAAGACTGCAATTGGCTCATTGAGTGTTTTCCGAAGACTAAATAGTTCTTTAGGTTAAAGAACTTCGTGACACGCTCGAATTTCTTTAAACATTTTCTCTAAGGAAATATTTTCAACTTTATAAAAGGAAAACTAAATATTTTTCTATTTCAAAGGTAGTTTAGGTTGGAGTGGCTGTCGAGAGACACACTTAGGCCTGAACGGCCCATTGTAATACTACAAAGTCAAAGGTACATTTCAAAAGTAGCACAGCCTTGAACTCAGGACTGAGTAAGAGTGGTCAGCTCGATTTTTCTATTGTGACTTTTATAAATACATATATTGTTGATATCAATTTGCAAAATAATTACTCTGAAAATATTTAGCTTTAAGCATAATTCTCTTTTACATTGGCATTACTTCAACTTACTTTTTCTTCTATTGTAAAAATATTTGATTTCATTTTTTTTCTCATATTTTCTCTATTATTCTTGTTGCAATTTACCCTTTTTATGCTTGTATGCATCTACATACACATTATATTTCTGCAGGACATCTTTATTTATTTCAATGATTATTAAGAATTTTTCAAGCAAACATTGTTGTTGTTTTTATTTGTCTAGTACAAGTATTAGTTTCATATATGTGTGTGTATATGCTTAATACACAAAAAGAAACAAAAAAAACAAAACAAAAACCAAAAAGAAACAAAAATAAAACAATACAGTAAAGAAAAGAAAAATCGCCTCAAGTGGTGAAATAAATATTTTTTCCGCATTATTACAATTCTTACGATTACGATTATTATTTTCATTTACAGTTGAATGAGCACAAACACACATATATACTTTATACACACACACATGTAAATCACACATACCCACACATATTCCTATAACTATATCGATATGAAAGTATATTATTTTTTGATACATTGGAGTTGATTGCATTACAGTTCATTTGCCCATTCTACATAGTAGTGTAGTAAAATATAAAGAAAATGAATGCTCTATCAAGTAAATTGTTGTAAAAAAAAAAAAATACTGTATGAGAAATGAAAGCAGCCAGCCAGACACAAATGAGTATGTGTGTGTGCGTTAATATAGAAAGGCATGTGAAATATTGTTTACAAGTTAAATTTGAATAAAACTTATGAATGCAATCAATTGGAAAAAGATTGGAAAATATTACATTTTAGTTAACTAACTTTTCAAGCAGAAAAGTAAAATCAAACAAACAAATCAGAGCAAATAAGTTGAAAAAAAAGTTCAACATTTAAATAGAGAGAGAACAATATGTCAACATATCCGGTTTTAAAGGTGCACTTCCTGTACTTGACATGCTTTTTTTGCAAATGCTTTATATTACACTCTACTTATCACACACACACACACACACACTGCAAATGAAAGCAAATCAGCACTTCCTTTTTAGCTTTTATATAACAAAAAAAAAAACACAAAGGAGTATATGTGAGTATGCGTTCGTGTGAATATGTATGTGTGCGTCCACCTACACTTCCGTTCGCTATTCATATTTTTTTTGCTTATTTTCTCTCTATTTTTAGCACACACAAAAAAGTACAATAGTCAAAACATCAAATAAATTTGAATTGATTTTTGTTAACGTATGCAATCTTACATTAGACACAAAAACATACACACACATATACATATATATCTATATATTTACTAACATACACATTCATTAGCTTCACAAATTGCCAATTCACACATATAAATATATACTATTATATATAGAGGCAGAGTTTGAAAATGTAGTAGTAGCTGTAATTGTGAGAACGAACGCTTGCTTTTTCTGTTACTATTGCTACTTCTTTTGCTGCTGACAAAATGCTAACGGAAGTCTGTTGACTTCCTATTTTCGCCTACAAATACAAATTGTATATGTATAGAAGAGAAATATACATAGATGTAGATGTGTAGAAAAGTAGCAGCAGCAGCAGCAGCAATTTACAATATGTCGTTCATTGCAAATGAGTGTTTATATGTACACAAGTGTGAGTATGCATTATTTGTGTGCTTGTGTGCGGGTGTGAAAAAGTTTTTCTCCTTTTATTTTTTTTTTAACGAAATATTTTATTACTTTCTTTTGTACACTCGTTTTATGTACTACATACATACATATTACCAATTGAATACTCATTCACTCACACTATTATAATTTAACATTGAATAAAGTAAATAGTGTCAAAAGCCAACACTTGAGTACAATACATATAAAAATGTATATATGTGTGTGTGTGTGTGTGTGTGTATAAGTGCTTTCTATTGAAAGGAAGTTACATTATTGCTGGGTGTGCCACAAATGTTAGTATAAATTTGAACTGTTGCAGTTTAAGCGTATATATACAATAATGTCAAATGTGGAAGTTTTTTGTGGTAATCGAGTCCTTAAGAGATGTTATAGCAGTTTCAAGAAGCAGGTGTAGGCTAATAGCTGAATCTGTTGAATGACAGATTGATTGTTTGTTGCGACCTACACTAAAGATTTTACTTTCTTTTTTTTGTTTTTGTTAGAACTTCAAAAGAAGTATTCAAAAATACAGCATTTAGACATGTTTTATGTCCATTATACAATATCCTATATCCCCTTTTGCTATTTTATGAATCAACCTGATTAATCAATAAATCTGAGTAGATCCCGCAATGGCAAAGAGCTCAGGTTTTCGTCTCTCAACCCTCCACTGCCAAAATGTTAATTCTGGTCCAACAAAAAGTTGAGCAGACAATAAGAACGTTGTCAGTCTTCTCTTTACATTCTTCCTCCTAACTACAACCAGCATACAAACCGATGATATTCAAATATTTGCCCCAAGAGAAGTGACCTGAATATAATCTCACCATCTGCCTACAGCTCTTTCTGTTAAGTGATAATCACGAGTGAGAAGTAACGAGTGAGGAGTAACTACGAGAGAAGTAACCACTCGATCATTTTCAATAAAGACCCCAGAACCCGAACCGTATTTTGTTTTAGAGCTGTCAGTGAAAATGCACTTATAATCAACTTAAGGCCCAGGCCTTGGCAAAAACAGCTAGACAGCTACTTCTTTAACAAAAATATCAGGGCGTGGTAATGTATCCAAGGATGGGTCAAGTGTTGTCGGAAAAATGTTATTATATTTATAATTGTACTAAGCTTTGAATTTCTTGCCAGCATAATATTCTTTAAAATTAGTAAAAATGGAGATTCTTCAGTATTTCCAATTTACTTTTGTCGAATCTCATATAAGTTTCACATACTAAATAAAGAATATTTTTATGGAACAATAATTTGGAAAAATAATATGAAATTCGACTTTTTTATTCAAAAAAAAAATAATTATAATAAAACAACCAAAGGCAGGCTTGCTGTATTCATTCATACTGTTTTGTTTATACTTGTACGGTTCTTTACCGACTCCAAATAGAGAAATGTAAAGCTTTTTGCCGTGTAGATAAATTTCGGTTTTCTATTTTTAATTGCCGAGCATCGAACCAAGCAGCCAGCACACTAGCAACTTTGCTAAAGCGAGCATGAACTTATGGCATATTTTTTTGAAAATTATTTCGGCTATATATCCATCGCAGCTGCTCTTAATAAAGCACATTTTGCCCGTCCAGTATTGAGTGACTTTTTCAGGCAATAGAGTTGTAGATCACAAACAAATTGAACAATGTTAGCGTCAATTGTTGCTGATTTACCATTCTGAACCAGTGACTTTACGTAGACGCACAAGAAGTACGGATAATCGCTAGATGTCAAATCACACGATTGACCATTCTAATTCTTGAAATCAACTAATCGCCAAATTGTGATTTCAACAAGTCGTTAGTGTCGGTTGTCGTATAGAACATAAACTCATCCAATTGAAATCATTCCTCAATTTAATAAAATTTAATAAAAATGATAACATAGTGCAACACATATTTTCGGGACAAAACAAAACCAATCTCAAACGATAGTATTTGATCTCAGTAACAAAAGCCCCAATCGCTTTTTGCTCCACTACGACACAATTTTTTTTTTTTTACAGTGGTTTGAAATTTTTATTTTTTTGCTAAAAACCGAATCAAACAATGAGAAAAATCATATAAAATTTTTATTTATGGTGGTTCTTGTCTTCGGCGACCTATAGTTAAATTTTTCGAGGAATATTTCCTTAGAACATTTTAATCCTCTAACTCCCACAAAAATGGGTCATTTTGGGCCCTTTTCTATAAAACTCTTTAAAAGCTAGGTATTAGGGGAGGTGAAGGGTTAAAACATTCCACAAAAATATTCTCCAGAAAATTTCACTAAGGGCCACCCAAGACAAGTAGTCTCTAGGAGTTAAAGGTAACACATAAAAAACAAAATTAAGTGTTAAGAAATTTATTTGTAAACATATGGTCTGACCTCCAGACTCGAAAAAACATTTTTACATATATGGTAGAAAATCTATCCTGGGCGGTTACTCTGCAGTTTGATTCGAAAGAAAACTTACTCGAATTCAAACGATTGGTAAATACTCTAGAAAACATTTTCAAATAATATTTGTTCGATGTTCAGATTTCATTTTGTGCCTTTCGGATCGAATTTGGCATTTGAATAGAACTGCCATTCGAATCGAACTACAGAGTAACGCCCCCAAACTTTGACAGATAGTTTGCTCAGATAAACGATTTTATAGGTGCGCAATAAAAACCATGAAGTCGTTTATAAATTTCTTGAAATGACAACAGATTTTAAATTTTATCGAGCATAACGATATATTATTCTATCCCTATCCGAAGTTTTGTCCAAAAGCTAATAAAACCACCATCTGCTTACACTTTTCAAACTAAACTAAAGGGGTCAAGCTGAAATTCACTCAATCGATATATGAGTGCAATTCAACCTGGATAGGAAGTACAAACGGCAAGATATCGCTATCATGTCGGATAGTCAGGCAGCCATTCGAGCATTATGCTCCCCTGAGATCACCTCTAAACTGGTGTGGGACTGTTTGAACAAGCTCAATCAACTGGGCAAGGACAATAAAGTCGGTCTATGTTGGGTCCCGGGACACTTAGTAATAGAGGGCAATGAGCAGGCAGACGAGCTTGCTAGAAAGGGAGCATCGACCACTTTCGTGGGACCTGAACCCATCTGTGGAATAGGAAATAGCGTAATCAGGGAAGTACTCAGGCAGGAAGAGAAGAACAAGAGGCAAGAACTCTTTACTAATCTTCCGGGACTGAGGCAATCCAAAACGCTTCTAGGTAACTATACGCATATAGATACGCATTCTGCATTGGTCTCAACAAAAACAGTCTGCGTATATTAGCTGGTATTCTGACTGGGCATTGCGGGCTCAGAGAACACCTTTGCAAAATAGGAGTTGAGGAAAGCTCAATATGTAGGTTTTGTAATGAGGAAGTTGAATCATCAGAACATATTTTAGCTCAGTGTGAAGCACTGATCCACAAAAGAATGAAATATCTGGGTATGTACCAAGTGCCCAGCACAGAACTAGCATCCATAGATCCGGGCGCAATACTCAAATTCTTGAGAGAGACTGGACTGGATGACGCACTCTAGGCAAATCAAACTAGATAGAGAAACGAACAATAGATCTTATAGGTCACCGTACAAATACATAACCCTCTCTGATACAATACATACATACAATGAGTAAACTCCTGTTCCCAATAGTATATTATAAAACCCACACAATTTTTTTTCGGAATTTTTCAGAAGAAAGTTTTTTCTATTGTTAGGTCCTTTTCTCTCTTTTGACCTCACCCTTAATTCGAAGGTTTATTCTAAAAGTTTTTTAAGTACGATTTCCTGGTCTCTAATGAATTTTTATATTGAAACTTATGTGTATTTTTTTTTTATTAAAACAAAATTTACAATAAGTTAAAAATCACCAAAATTTTGTAGTATGGACTCATATTCCAGTTTTATATACGTGGTTACAGGACCAACTCTTCATTAAAGTAAAATTTCTATACAGTAAATTTCTTATCTTGTTTGGAAAAGTCATTCAGAATTTTTTTTTGAATAAGTTCTTTATGTAAACATGATAAACAACTTACGTCTGAAAAATACTCGAACCATCACTCTGAAATTCTCCTCATAAGCTCTCTGTCTATTTCTGCTAAGAAATTTATTCCGAAAATTGATTTCGGCTCGAATCCAGTTTTCCTGTCCGATTTTTTTTAATAGCTACAGAGTACAGAATAAATAACTTTGTGGGCAAGACAAGAAATTGAAGATCAAAATCCTGCTTGTCAAGCTTTGTATTTAAAGAAAGAGATATCATGAGGCGACATAGGCTGCCTATGAAGGAGCTTTCACTTAAGTTGGTTGGAAATGAAAAAAACTTAAGCCTGGTCAACATTGAACCTGAGAACTGGATTCTAATAAATCTTTTATTAAAACTATGACCGAAAATTCTAGATTCTGTACCATTTCAATTATGTTCCAGTAACTAATTTCAATCTTAAAAATTTGTAAGTTTAAAGAATCTTTTGGCTTAAATTCTTTAAATAATGTCCATGGATTCATTTAAATTTGTTGACCAATCAAAACTAAAGTTAATAACAATATTATTTCAATAAGCATTTTTCATTGGCTTATAGTACAAAAGCTTTGCTTTCTTTAATTATAACTATATGCATATCTGAAAATAAACTTATAGTACGCAACTACCATATTTGTAATCAAATTTCAGAGATGCAGGTATAATTATAAAATATATGTGTTCAAATTTTATACACTATGTACATTTCAAAACTATAAATCAAAATTTCTCCATACCAAAACAAAAACTGTACATACAGATCTCAAAAAAAAAAAAACTTTTGATTAATTGTTAGAGCATCATCTTTAATGTATTTTTGGTAAAAATGTTTTCAAGGTATAAATTTGTGCGCATTACCCAGGCTTAATTAGATAAGAGCCAATGTAATTAATAAATGTCTATAGTGGAAGTTACAAACAGCAACAAAAACAACAGCAAAAAAAAAAAAAAAAAAATGGAAACAGAATTATAGGAATTAACAACAAAAAGAGCAAAAAAGAAGTATACAGAAACTATACGAACGACCGCCAGAGCACATCAGGCAATGAGCCAATAACGTTTGGAAAGGTAATAGAGGTAGGTACCTAACTAACTACCCTAAGTATGGCTAAAAATACAAAAAAATCAATAGCTGTAATTAATCAAGTTACAGCACAAGCAGAAAAATATATACGCTAAGACACCTAAAAGTATGCAGCAGTAAAAATAATATCCGTACATAGATTTACTTACTGGTTGGTATGTATGTATGCGCAAAAAGCAAGCACAAAAAACAACAAAACAAAATGTGCGAAAAGGCAAAAAAGTGAAAATCAATCTTATTAGCTAAAGTTGATGGCAACGGTATTAATCACCATTGAGTGCACGGATGAGCGCAGGAGAGTAGCAATAACAACAAAAACAATGACGACGGCGACAACGATAACGTCGTCATTGAAATACAAGTACGCGTATGTATGTATGTAAAGGCAAAATTTTATTTATGGCAATGAACTATAGAAACGACGAGATAGGTAGTTAGGTTAGGTTGTTGGTAAATGACGGAAATTGTTGAAAGCGATTTTCAGCAAAAATCCTAAAAGTATGCAGGCAAAGATTTTCACTGTCACGGCATTAAAGTATCAACAGCATATATTTTGACAGCTTTTCGTTGTTCTTTTTTTTTTTTTTGTATATTTGTTGGTATAAAAAGTGCCTACATGTGAAGGTTTGTAAGTAAAATAGAATTCACTACAACTTGCTTAAATAATATAGCATAATTTTAGGCATTTATACTGCACAACGTTGAATTGAATTTTTTGTTGTTTTTTTGTGCGCAACACCTGTCAGTGGTGTAAATGTTAATATACTTCTAGAGCGGTGGGAGAATGAGATCAAGTTTTTTCTTTTTTTCCTTGAGCTCTTTTAATAGCATACCTTTAGGCGCAAACATTTAATATTAGCTACAACCGAATGCGAGTTTTTTTCTCATTTTTTATTTGTTTTGTCTGTTTCATTTTCACTTACCTTGATCTGCAACATTAATGACACCATCCTGTGCAACGGCAATTGCCGAAATCGCCTGGAAACGCGCATTAGATGATAGCAATGTCTCAGCATTGCTTAAAGTACCATCATCATTCATGATACCCATACCGCCGGCCATGCCATTTGCTGCAGCTGTTGTTTTCGCGCCAAGCAATATTGTTGTTGTCGTTGTTGGTCCAGTTGACATTAAATTACCACCGGGCACGATGCCTGCCAATCCACTAGGACCACCACCAGTACCAGTCGATGTGGAAGATACTAAAAATCCGGTAGCACCACCATTGCATATGCAAGCACCATTGCCAGCGATACCGCCGCCATTTCCGTTTCCGTTGCCGCCGCCACCGCCAGATGGCGTAGTTGGTGTAGTGCCACCATTATTACGCTTAGGATTCATGGTCGTTGAATAGGCGCCGCCGCCATTGCCATTTGTGCCTGTTGAAGCAAGTGCAGCATTTATGCCGGATGTTGAACCATTGATGATGCCAGTATTCGAGCAATCGCAGGTTAGTGAACTGTGTAGAAAAATAGAAAAGAGAAAATAGGGAATTAGAAATTGTTTGAAAATATGCACAAAAGCAAAAAGTAATGAGTGCAGTTTTGGTTAGAGGGTTAGAGTGGTTGGCATGAAGTGTCGTAGGAGGGAGCGCATAAATTCTAAATTCAAAATTGATGATTTCATTTTGAAGTTGTGAATTAAAAATTGATGATGATGAAAGATGTCGATGTTGGAACTGATGATGAAAATTTATTTACTTTTTAAAACAAAGTCATCACATATACGAGTTAAACTAAAATATTTAAAATTCCCATCACACCTAAAACTATGCCACAAAAAATAAAAGCTACAAAAGTTCAAAAAACTTAAATTGCTTTGCTTCCCACCCGCTCACAAAAAATAGGGAATAAAAATGTTGCAAAAACAAAACGCTGTGATAAAAGTTGTTAATGACAAATAGTGTGACACTACAGGAAAAAACTATATAGCAAAAATGCAGAAAAGAACCTCACATGAAATTAAAAAAGAGAGAACAACAGAGAAAAAATATCAGCACTAAAGTATGCTATAGCAAAGCAAAAACAAAAAAAAAAAAACAAAAAAAGCATTAACAACTTGACAACACAGTTAGGCAGAAGCAAACAGCGACAGATTAAAAACATGAAGGCAAAATGGGGCGAGTTAGCTGCCAGGCAAACAGTTAAGCAGGCAGGCAGAAAGAGAGATGGAGAGAGAGGGGGAGCTAACAGAGCCACAGCGGAGACTCAAGCAACATGACAATGTACCCAACTGATAATGATGGTGAGAACGACAATGATGATGATGATGATGACGGTGATGGAGATGAAAATTGCTGCTGTTCTATTGAGTGCGCGAAAAAATATGCACAGTAAATAAAAAAGTATGATAATGTTGCTTGCTGCAGGTCATTGGCATACAAAAATATGAAAAATTGTATAGTTGCTTTTTGCGGTAGTAGAATCTAGTTACAGCCTCTTAAATTATCATTAATGTTATACACATATGTATGTATGTGTATGTAGTAGATTCTATTATTGGTAGTTGCATGTACACTTCATCAATTACAAATTGTTTAAATTTACAAAATTTTCATATTTCGAAATCTGATTATTTGCAAAACATAATTCCTCTGTTTATTTTTTAGTTATTTTTCCTTGCTTTTAAGTGCATTAAGTTAAAATTTTTGAAATATGCAACATCAACATAGCATAAAACATAGCAACAAAAGGCAAATATTTCATCATAAACATCAAAACATCATAATCTTCCTCAAGCTCTTCTTCCCCGGTTTCGCCTTTTCTCTTTATCTCCATTTCACCGAATGAATATTACCATTAAAAATATTTCATCAATAAACTTCAAAAATTCCAAAACGTAAATTTTCGCAAATAAACAAACAATTTTGCCTATGAGAAAATAGTAACAAAATACTAAACATAACTTTGTATTAGAGCTATAAACATAAACCTATACACACACATATGAGAGATATTTTAGTTGTGTCCATGTGTTGCGTGTAGGTGTGTGTGTGTGTAGAAAAGCTGGAAAAGCGTAAAATTCAGATATGTTTAAGTATCAAGTATAGAAAATTGTGGAAAAACTAAACAAAAATTAGCACTCTATCACTTGGGCGTACGCAGGATGTTAGGACAGGGGTAGGCAGACCCAATTTGTTGAGTGGATTCTGCACATTGTTCGTATTGACTAGTAAAATTTGTTGAGTTTGTAGCGTGTATTTCAAATTTCTGGGAACAGTTGCCTTCTGTTTGATTTTTTCTGGCAAATCAAAGCCCTTGACTTAAAACACGTTTTTGAGATTTCTGAGATTCTGCTAATTGTGTTTAAACAAACTAATATTTTACTCCCACTTTTGGTTTAGATCTATTGGCTTAGTTAGTCGGTTTGCTAGCCAAGGATCAAAAATTTCAAAATTTAGTTTACGTCGAATCGGATAAAAATTTGTCGCTTCAAATACTTGTAGAAATTTTCGCAAAGCCGAGAGTAAGAACGAGCCTACATTTTTTTGTCATTGTTAATAGCTCCAAAAAGTTTTCGGTCCTCATAGTTAATATCGAAGAACACAAGGCCTACCTAGTATGCCCTTCTTATTCATGAGGTTTCGGCTGCAACATTGGCTAATTTTTCTGGTTCTTACTCTCAGCTTTGTCATTGATCATAGAGATTATTGATTGATTTGTTGAAGGATTAATTACACTACGTCCGTAACATTTAGATTTTTGGGCGTGATTTCACATATGAATCCTAGCTCTTTCTAAAATTGTTCTCCTTTATATGCTTCAGGCTTCATACTAAACCCATCTTTAAACCAACTTTAGTTCATTTTAATTTTATCTGTTTTTCGACCTTTTGTAAATTTTGAAACCTAATACGTTGACTGAATTCTCTGGTTTTCGTCTCCGGAAACATCAGATCCTCCCAGACGATTTCGAACAAAAGAATATTTTAAGGCTCCCCAAACCTCTATTTCAACTCATAGCGCTATTCAATTTCATTTCTACATAAATCCAGGCTCTCTAAAGAAAGATGACCTAATCTATTATGAATTTTATGTCTCACATTAGTTCATCAATTTTGTTCGGTCTTATTTCAACTTTTATTCTACTTTTCGGGTGTTTTAAAGCCTGATACGCTGAGTTTTGAGATTTTTCGTCGTTAATGCCACTGGGCAATAATACAATACTTTGATACTTTACAAAATCAAATGGCAATGGATAACTTTTTAAGCGTAATTCGAAGTTGTTGATTCCGATCAATAAAAAAGTTGTTGGGGTCACTTTCTTTACTCATTTTGGTTAAATTACATTTTATGATTAAATTCACAAGTGAAGCCGAGCTTAAACTTTATTTAATAGTTGGTTTTGCAGATAACGGTAAATTGTTGATACGAATATATTAAAACAAAATAAAACGATGAATTACCATATTGCAAAAATAAACAAATGTGTTGTCTTTAAAAGCCTAATGTCTAAGAAAAAGGAGGGATTAAAGTGGTTTGGACCTTCAAGGACCCTTACAATTTTTTTTTTATTAAGAATATTTTCTTTGCAAATTGTTTATTATTTTTTTTAATGGTAACCCAGTATAAAGAGATAATTAACAACAAAAAAACAAATTTTTAAATTCCAAGGGGTAATTTCTTAAGAAAAGTTGGACCTAGGTAATTTTGGCCTTCGGTGGCTTTTTGATTGGAAATATTTTGTATTTTTTTTTCAACTGTGAATTCAGTATAAAAGCATTGTATCAAACAAGAAAAAAAATTGTAGTCTTTAAAAGATTAATTTCTGGGAAAAAGTTGGACTTAGGTGGTTTTGACCTACAATGACTTCAACTATTTTTGATAAATATTTTCTCCAAAGAATATTTATTATTTTTTCCAACAATCAGTCCAGTGTTACAAACAAATTGAATTTAAAAAAGGTAATTTTGACCTTCGCTGACCCCAACTACTTTTGGATAAGTTTCGCTTTCGTTACCCGATATAGTCATATATTGAATAGTGGCTTCTTATAGCACCCAAAAGGGTACGTAAGAGTGGAGTGTTGGTGGAGTGTTCCTGTCTGAATAAGTTTTTCCTCCCTTCCATTATAAACAATGTAATAAAAACAATGCATAAAAAAATGTAAGAGTGTACCCTGATGCCGTTCATTGTTAGACGCCCTCAATTTATAACACAGTGTTACTTAAATTTTATAGAAATTTCTGTACTCGTTCTTACTTGTTCTTATTATTTGTTTTTGATATTATATTGCATGCAGAATAAATATGGTATGAAAATTCATTGAATCGCAAAGATTTACACCAGTATTTATGTATGTAAATGAAAATCTGTTGTCTTGGGGAATCGATGAGCTCCTCAGAATTTCCAAACGAATAGAATATTTGATACTTACCCTGAACCTTCTTGTTTGCCCGCAAAGTAACGCATATTTCCAGCAGTATCAACTACACGTATCGAATTCACACGTCTCGAATCACTATCAGCAATATAGAGTTCTCCAAACGGTGAGAAAGCCATAGCCAAAACAGTGCCCAAAACATTATCCGAAGTCTTATTTGATTTGTCTTGACCATTATTATTACAATGTAGTGGAGTACCAGCAACAACGCGTATCTTCATATCCGAAGTCAAACGAAGAACCAAACGATCATCTATGAAATGCAATGAACCATCCAAAGGACTCAAAGCCAAACCAGTTGGCCATTGTAGCTGTGCTTGATTGGCCATTAGGGTGCCCGAGCAAGGTGCCGGACTCCAATGATTATGATGGCCATGATGACCGATTAGTGTGTGTATGACACCTTTAGAATCGACAGCGCGTATATTTGTGCCATCAGCAATGTACATCGTACGATCAGCGGCAATTGCCAAACCTTTTGGATGCGAGAGACGAGCTTGCAACGCTGGACCACCATCACCGCAATTACCCTCATCGCCGGGTATACAACGTTGTCCCGAACCGACAATTGGTTCGCTATTAATGCTCGGATCTGAAATAATCTCAAGCCGTAATAGGCGCAATATTTGATGACGCTCTGGATCAGATATGTACAAGTGACCGTCAGCGGGTGAAACAGCTAAATAGTATTGATATGATACTTGAGTGGCGCTCAACTGTAGTATCGTCTCGACATTGCCTTTCGGGTGTATGCGTCGCACTAAATTGAAGTCACCAACATACAAACTACCATCGGGACCAGAAGCTAATGCTATCGGTGTAAGTAATTTAGCATCTTTTGCCATGCCATCACAATGATCCGGGCAATTTAGAGGACGTTGTAATCCAGTGCCCATTACCACTTTCACTGTACGTGGGTATTCCTTCATATGTAAAGTGCTGCCGTCACCTTTCTGTAGAATGCCTTCATGGAAGTTATAATGATGATGTATATCAAGACCCCAGCCTCCTATATCTGAGATATCTACATCGTAGCCCTGTAACTTGGCGGTTTGCGTAATCCATACGGGAGTTTTACATGTTGAGTGCTGATAACCGACAGAAATTCGTCCCATTGTAACACCGTATACCTTCTGACGATAAACGTTGCGTTTATTCCATGCAAAAGTGTGTATTAGATTTGGATCGGCTTCGTAGGTTTTTATATGAAGTGCACCTTCAATTTCGACACCCACATGCACGTGTGTCAGTGTCTTCGGTATGTTTTCGGCTGTAAGGCGCATACGAACAATACTTAGGTAGCCGGAGGCTTGTGATGATTGATATGTTAGGTGTAGATCTGAGCCGGGAATTTGTATGGATTCTTGTACGATCTATGGAGGTGGAAGAGAAGAAAGCAAGATAAATATTAGTTATTTGCATAATAAAAGTATTTTTTTTTAAGTAAATAAGCATGGTTTGGCACCTAAAGTAATATATATGATTATATAAAAGAATTCCGGACGAACACATTTAGTTACTTTTCTTAATCGCTTTGGTACTCAAATGACACGCCGATTTCAGTTGTTATTCCTAATTGAGCGTTTTCTTTTTACAAAAAATAAAATAAATAAAAAATCGACCCGAACTAAAGATTCGTATTTGAAAACCTCAATAAAATAAAAAAATGTTGGTTTTTTTTTTTACAAAAACAAAAAAAAATTGTGCCACATGCCCGTCCTGAGACAATTCGTACAATGAATTCTACTAAGTATGGAAATCTCAGGCAATCTGATGCTGAAGATGAGAGAGAAGAAAACATGAGACGGAAATTAACTATGCATGGTTGGTATTAACCATCGACGAACTTGAAAAGGTATATCGATTCGAACCGTTAAAATCCGAAACTGCAGAAATATTGTAACAATAATGTGGATCTAGAGAGTTTTAGACCTTCAGTTATTTTAAGATGAGAAATATTTTCTTCAAATGCAGTTCGTTATTCCTTCCAACAGTTAACCTTATATAAAGATAAAATCCCAAAAATATGTATTTTTACCTTTTAAGGATACATTTCTTTAAAAAAAAAAATTGAAAATAGTCCCTAAGTACGATAATCTTTTTCGAAGATTGCTTTTGTCTCATGGCTAGTGGAGTATAAAAAGACTATAGTTCTTTAAAAAGTTGAAGATAGGTGGGTTATAATGGGACCGCAATTATACCATATTTAGATGGGGAATATTTTTCTTCCACATTATATGACTGCCTTACCAACCGTTTACCCAGTATGCTCATATATGATAATGGCTTCGTATATTTAGTATAATATCTCAAAATTATAATGAAGTGTTGTTGTCTAAGCATTTTTTTTCCTTTCCACTTTGCCCACTTTGTAGAAGCTAAAGAAATATATATATGTTGGCAAAATAATGGGTTTGGGAACCTTTAGTGGGAATTCTAGAAATGACAGAGAAAATCTGAATATAAGAACAGAATCAGCTACCCTGAGTTAGCCTTAAAATGTTATTCATTTGCCAAATTTACTTTTGCACTACGAAACTGCAACAGCAGCGAATCGAGATAGGAAGGAAGAAAAATAATAAAATAATGAAGAATAATAATTGCCAAAAATCCAGCGACAACAAATGATAAGTACGAACATAATCCTGGTGATATATTTAGCAATTGGCGTTTCTCAAATTTACCTAAAATGATCGATTCGATCGAGCGATTTCAAGATAAAAGCTTCTGCAAAAGCCAAATGGTACGGATGACAGAATATGACATTCTTTTTTCACGTATGAATCTAAAATTGATTGTGAGGTGGGTGCAGGGGCAAAATATTTAAATTGATCTATAAGTATGTCTACCCATTAGCGGATCCAGCGATTTCCTAAGGGGAGGAAGAGTGATTAATTTTTGTAGTCCCCTTAAAGATTTTTTCTTAAATCGTCAACGATCACTATAAATGCAAGTTTTATCGGTAAGGATCTGCTAGTACGTTTTTCTGATAATCCCTCATTTTTCAGGTTGAAGTTCTGACGATTAGAGAAGCTAATTGATTATTGCTATGAGTGATTTATCAGAAAAAGATGTTAGGTTGCTATTTTTATTGACAGTCATACAGCAAAAAAAGCTCTTCAATCCACCATTATCATGGCATAACAAGGTAAAGAATGCAGTGCATTGCTTTCATCTGGGTCCTACGTTTAGCTTTTGAAGGAAATGTGAAAACTGTTAAATTGTCTTGCTCGGGGTATTCCTTTAATACTCACTGCAGTGGAAACTTGGGAGAAAAAGAAACACTTACTAATTTACTGTACGAATGCCCAGGTTTGGCAAGCAGAAGATATATTTCTATGGGCAGGTATTTCCTTGATAACTTGTCTGATTACTCTTAAATCTGATAGAATTCCTAAACATTACGGGATGGGATTTCTCTCCATAACTTCAGTGTTCGGTGAGAAAGTGATTTTGAAACAGTGCCACAGGACTAATTATCTCTCACAGTAGGGTTGCTATAACTATCCCACCAACTATTGTAAGAAAGACAAATAAGTGATGTGATTTGCCATTACTGTTAGTAACTATAGTAGCTAAGGACAAACGTGAGTAGAATCGAAATAGGAAGTCAACGGTGCGATAGAGTTGTATCGGCAAAATTTCGAAAGATAGTAAAGTTTTATTTAGATTCTAAACGAGAACAAAACTATGTTGCTGAATCTCACAGTTGCCGTTTCGGTTATGCTGTGACGGGAAATTTATTCAGAGTGATCAAAAATGTAATCAAAACTGTGCAAAAGTTGAAATTTTCCTTGTACTTATTTTTCGCACTGTTTGAATAAGCTATTTAAATAAAAAGTTCAATATGAGTTAAAATACTATCAGAAAGACCAAAGTAGCGCTTACTTAACTCTTTGAAACTCTAACCGTTTCAATTTAACCTCGTTTCAGTTCATTTAAATTTAGTAAGCATTTTAAGACTACAGTTATATCATCTATTTAAATTATAACTTTGTATTAAAAAAAAAGAATGTTGCTAATTGCATTTAAAGGAAAAATGCCAAAAGTAAGAAACTTAAGCAGCAACATCTTAAACACAACAATAACAAGCAGAAGAAGAAGAAGGAAAAAGTAAGTAGAAGTAGTAGAACTTTAATGTCCTTAAGGTAAATTTTAATTTAATTAAAAAGCTGGCACAGTACACACAGCTGATGTCTGTTGCTACAGTTACAGCGAGCGAGCAGTAGCAACTAAAGGCCAACTATGAAAAACAAAACCCAGCAGCAAAAAAAAAAAAAAAGCATAATGTAGGTAAGTATGTACGAAGAAGAAGAAAAAGAAAACGAAAAGACGAAGAAGAAGTATAAGAATAAGGAGAAAGTTCACTATAAATAATGCAAAAAGAATAAAAGAAAACTATAAGGTTTATATAGTTTAACGTGTAGGAAGGTAGCTAGTAGGTAGATAGCTACTCACACTAAGTAAAGGTATATTAAGTAAAAGCTTTTTCAGTTGGCGGTTATAATAATTTTTATATGCAGCGTTAGTTTTTGCTTCTCACAAGTTAAGGAGAGAGGTAGAGAGAACAGGCCAAGGAGCAGAAAAAATAAAAATAGAAAAATCTTAAAAATAATCAAGGGGGTATTATAAGTACAAGATAAAAAAGCATCTTAAATAAAAAATAACGAGCGTAGAGGGCAGTGAGCTGAGCGTTATGAAGGATTAAATTGCAAGGTAATGAATGCAATGCGAGGTTTTCTTTTAAAATACGAATAAGAAAAATTTATTTAATGTAACCTCCCCAGCTATTCTCCCTGAGTATCTACGCTAGTGCTTTCTTCTCACTACAAAATACTACGTGACTATATTTCCAAGTATGTAAGCTCGAATAAGGAAGTAACTAATTAAGCAAAGAAAATGAAAACAGCAGTGAATATTTACTCATTTAAAATGAGTAGTTACAAAAAAAAAAAAGGATTCGGAGATACGCATTAAAATCTTTGAGTTTGAAAAATGCGAGTTTGCAAAACCAATTGAATATAGAGCGACGAGACGATGGCATCTATTGCCTAGTTGATTAACTACTACTCCTACTCACCTGCGTTTCAGCAAATATTACACGCTTCCCGGGCATAGCACCAACACCATTTGGCATCCATGTGCTTATAAATTGCGGTTTCAATTCTTCGTGATCATGTTCCACGCATACCTTACTCACGTCCACTTGCTCATCGGCGAAATGATACAATATTGAATTGAGGAAGGTCAAGGCGGGATTTAATGGTGCCACTCTAATAAAAGGAAGAAAAATTACAGAAATAATCAGAATTGAACTTTAAAATTTAATTATAAGTTGGGAATAATTTTTTTTTTTTACAACTAACTTTTCTTTTTGTTGTTTTCTTTTACTTACTTAATATTTTTGCTAGCACTTTCATCATCATCACTCAATTGCATTTGCACTGGTGGTAGTACAACAATACGATTCCATTGTACAAATACAGTGCGAGTTAGCGGTCGGAAGGGTGAACGTTGAAATTGTAAGGTGACAGCCCCACCGCCATTAACGAGCACATCGAACCTGTGGGAAAAATTAAGTTTATTAATTAGAATTTCGTTTTTGTATAAAATTGTATTGAAAAAGTTATTTGCTACTAGCGGTAAGGTTGATTAAATGAAATTTATGCAAATGTTACGTATACGCAGTGTGGTACTTGTACACTTGGTATATGTAGTAGATAAAACAATAGAGTTTATGAATTGGTTTGTTTTTCGTGGTAAATATTTATAATTTAAAATTTTTAAATTGAAAATTAGAGAAACGTTATTTTGTGATTTATAAAACTTTTCACGAGTACGAAATTTTGGATGGCGCCTGATGCACAAACCAAAGTAGGTATTTGTTATGAAATTTTGTATGCTGAAATATCGATGAAAAGAAGTTGGATTAGCATAAAATAAAAAATAAAATGAGTCTCTTCTGCACTCGTCACATGATGTGATAGCGTACTTTACTCATTGTTGTTTACTTTATTATAAAAGTTTTCGTTTTTATGTTCCAAAAAGTGCAAACAAGGGCTTTTTAAATTTTTCATTTTTTCTTTTTAAAAATTTCAATTAGGAAAGAATGAAGTGTAAACTAAAATAAACTATGCAATAAACAGTACAATTAATAAAAACAATTTTTGATATGTCCTACTATTCCATTGATATGTAAGTATATTCCCCCAACCGTTTTTGATGTAGAAATGATGAGCTGCATACTTCTGGGCTTAAAGTAAAATATATTATAATAAAGTACACTCTTATAAACTCACTTATACTGTGAAACCTTACAAGACACCGATTCGCACAGTGATTCGTCCCATAGACAAAATTCAAAAAAATTCATAATATCAAAACCAAACAAATTTTGTGTAATTTTAAGGGCAATACTCGTATTAAGAAAACCCGGCGAAAAAATAATTAGTGTGGGTGCAAGAGCAGCTCCAAGTCGACAAAATTTTTCACTAAAATATGGGATCATTCGATTTTAGTTCGATGAGTAAAATACATCTGAAAAATAAACTTTTGACAATATCCTGTCGAAAGTTCTAATTTTGTATTCGCAATTTATCTATGGAATTTTTGGTGCTATTTTTTAATGAAGATTTGAAAAGCTAAAAATTTTGCACTGTTTCAAACGTCAAGAATTTTCGAAAATATAAAAACTGAAAATTGACGAATTTTGGCAAAGAAAATCTAGAAAATATGTGAAAATATGTTCCTAGATTTTTTCCCAGTTTTAGAAGGCACATTTCGGAATATGCTAAAATATTCTCCGCTTTCTTCTGTTTTTGGAAATTTATTCAATTTAAAAATAGGTCTGAACATGATTTTTTAAACTAAAATTTAACCTTTTTTTAACCCTAAAAGTATGCAATCATGCTGAAAAATGACTAAAAGTGTAAAAATTCAGAAGTTGCATTAATTAGTAAAGTGTTTTCCATTAAGGACATAACAATTTTGTCTATTGATAAAACACAGAATTTTTTGAGATATTGAGTTTAAATTTATTGTGGGTGTAGTGCAAGCATTACATTTTATGATCGATTTCGGTCATATGACCACCACGAGCCCGTTTACAGCGATCGATTCTTTGGACCCAATTTTCCACTACTCTCGCACACTTTTCGACCGAAACGTTGGCAATTTCGCGTTTGATATTGTCTTTGAGCTCGTCCAAAGTTTATGGCTTGTTGACATAGACCAGTGATTTGATATAGCCCCATAAAAAGAAATCCAATGGCGTTAGATCATATGAACATGTCATTCCACCGGACCATTTCTCGAGATAACACGTTCACCGAATTTGCCTTTCAACAAACCGATTGTGAAGCATGCTGTGTGGCTAGTGGCACCGTCATGTTGAAACCACATATCGTTGATGTCAAGCTCATCCAATTCTGGCCACAAATAATCTTCCAACATAACACGGTAGCGCTCTCCATTGACGGTAACATGACGGTCGTTTTCCTGATTAAAACTGACCTCAGATTTGAGTTTAATACCACAAAACTCAAAATTTAATACCACATGAAATTTCATCAAAATCAGAGTGAGCCTTCTAATTTTGTTCCGTCGTTGTATGCGATCAAATCACTGTATGACGTGGCATTTGATTTTTAAATTAAATTTCTATCAATTTACTTCACTATAAATTTTCCTTCAGCCCCGAGTAAAGATGTTACCACATCAAACAAAAAAATATATTTTCAAAAGGTGAGGGAATATCAATGGAAAGAAGTCGGATTGGATAAAACCCCGAACCCAAGTCTATATCAATAGTCAATTGGTCAAATTCGAAAATCTTGCACTTTGAAGTTATATTACTTCCTTTTATCTCTCTCTCGCGCTCTTTCTCTTTTTCAACATCATATCACTTCATTTGTAAATATTACAACAACCAAAATACATACAATTTAATGGACCACACGAGTGAAAGTTTATTTTCAGACTCATCTCAAGAGAGAGAGTGAGAGAAGGAGGGATTAAAAAACTTAATGCTTGGTTTTCAATCAAATTTGTCCAATTCAATCAAATTTGCCAACATGTTGGCAAATTTTATATGGGAAATTCTCTCTTTGTCTCTTTTTGACAGGGAATATGACATAGTGAAAACCAAGCATAAGCCGTTGCATGAAAACATTTCTAAAAATTACAACAACAAATTAACAAGCCATAGATGAAAAATAAGAAGAGTTTTTGACAGCGTTTCTCTTTTGAAAATTGCAAAATACACTCTCACACTCACATTTGCATTTCAGAGTTACCATATAGTATCGTGAAATTTACAGTTACTGTCAAAACTATCCGTAATAGAAAGATTAGGTACTACTTATTCACTTATAAGTTTCAAATATGTATAGGAAGCCCAATTCAACCTTGAAAATTTGGCTTAATATTAGTAACTACAATAATAATTTCCAACTGCTTTGAACAGATATGAGTAGTCGCTATCATAAGTCTTTATTAAACTCAATTGTTTGCTGTTAAATTGAAAAACTTCTAGCATGATTTTTGAGCTGCTAGAACTTTCTTCTCCTACTGCAGCCACAATTGAAAAGTTCTCTATGAAAAATTAAAAATAATGATGATGATATCCTTTTGCGTAGCTCAGTTCAATTCAGAACAGAAGGAAACACTTGAAGATGAAATGAAAAGAAATGACTTTTGTTTCAAAAGTTTAATATTGAAAGGAGAGAAAAAAAAATTGAAGGCTTAGTCAAGAAGGAAAAGAAAGGTTAAATAATGCAATTATTAATTGCATGAAGTGGTATAGAAATAAAGTTATTTTTTTTTTTTAAAGAATTTTTAATTAAAAAATATTTTATTTTTTTGTTTTATTACTTTCTACATCACAAAGTATTATTATTTTTATTATTGATTCCATTGAAGCGGCAGCAAAATAAAGTTTTTTAATTATTGATAACTTTGTTTATTTATTTGTATGCCTTTAGGAGAATACTGCAGAGTTCATTCAGTTTTCTTCTTATACATGGGTAAGTAAAAAATTAACACAAGTGCTTGAAATTCTTCAAATTTGTGAAGTTTTTACCTTTTTTGTGCATAGTTATATACAGTAAATTTTCATAATTTAATAGTTTATTAGTAAAAATGTCAAATTTTTTGTATAAAAACTGACAACAGCTTAGAGAGTATGTCAAAGCAGTTGGGGATGTTATAGCATTGGGCGATATCTTGCTCCCTGTACGTTTAGAGTTTATTACGAAACTTCAAGTTCAAAATATTTTATAATATTTAACTAAAAGCATCTTGATATTAAAATTATACAGTAATGTCCACAATTCAGGCTGAACCTATACAATAATAAAGAAGAAAAATCTCATTTATAAAGAAAATCGATTTATAATCGTTTGCCGGAAGTTGCTGCCTTATTGCATAAATTTCCCCCTTTTTTTCTTTCTATTTTCTTCATATCTATTTCTGATGCTCAAATATAAATTGAAACAATTTTTTTTTTCAAAAAGATACAAACACACACACACAAACAGAGATGGATAAAAAATAAAGTAGAAAACCTTGATGTTGTCTGTGTATGGTATGTCCTGTTTGAAGGACATTTTTCATTGTTGAGCAATGAACACATTATGTTATGTTATTTCCTAGCCACAACAACATGCTTAGATGAGATTTCTACCATGAATGTATGTATGTATGTATATGCTTCCGAAAAAAATCCAATTTTGTTGTGACATTTTTCTCTTTTTCTTTCTTCATCATCCTACCCACAAAATAGCTTGCAAGCAAAAAATTTATAAAGAAATATGTATATGAGAATATGCCATGCGGTTATGTCCTTAGTTTGACCGTGTCCTTTTTTCTTTGCTTCTTCTTCATTAATATGGGTGCGTTTGCGATTTACTTATATGTCAAATAGATTTAGCTACATTTTTCTGTTTTTGGCGAATGGTCAACATTCACTTTTCTGTTACACATGGATACAATAACAAAAAAGAAAGAGTATAATAAAGAAAATGTTAGCGGAAATTGAGCAATTTCCAAACGTAGAATAACAATTTCAAATGAAAAACTATATACGAGTTTATATTCTTTATGTAATCAAGATGATGATCTATCTATCTAAGCTATATATCCCAGTGTTGTGGGTGTATGAAAAAAAAAAAAATAACCTTAAAAGTTCAAGCATAAAGTTCAAACAAATGTGAGAAATATAAATTTAATAAATGCAAAAGAATTATTTATAAAGTAAGAAATAGGTGGTTTACACCAATCAGATGATAGATAAGCCCATTAGTTTGAAGTTGTGGATTTAAAAAGAAATGTTTCGTAGTCTTGTGACCGCCAGGTGGAGGTTGGTGAATCGCACCCGGAGAGTATGTTTTCTTATTGTTGGTATAAACAGAAAGGTGAATTTTTAATATTAAAAATAGGATCCTGAAAGTATACCGCAATTTTATTATTTTGTAAGTAAATATAGTGATGGTTATGATATACTTTACAACCGCTAGGTGGAGATTGGTGAATCACACCTCGTAAGTATGCTGTCTTATTATAAGACTAAGGTGAACTTTTTAATATTAAAAATGGCACTCAAAAAGTGTATCAAATTTTTATCATTTAGTATGTTAATATTGTATGACGACCTCGATAGTCTAGTGGATAGTGCACTAGACTTTCATCCAGAAGTTTGCGGGTTCGATTCCCGTCTTGGTCTGGTGGTTAATTCTCATAAACTTCTTATATTCACTATCGATATGAAGCGGATGAGAATTATAAGAATGTGTACAAGTACACACCTTGGTTGGTAATGGCAAAACCACCGAGCTGATAAAAAATTGCCACACAGTCGTTCGGAATCGGCGTTAAACTGTAGGTCCTACCATCACCACTGTAGTCTAGTGGCAGAGTGCCAGACTTTTGTTTCTGGAGACCCGAGTTCGATTCTCGGCTTGGGTATGTTTCTTATCTATCTTTCTTCCCTCTTCCTTTCTTTCTTTCTTGGGGCTTTGGTACAATAGATCTCATAGGTCACAGTGCCTGACTTTCGAGTCGTCCTTCCTTCATATAATAATGTAAATATTGTGGTTGCCAAGTTAAGCTTTCGCATTGCCCGGTGAAGGTTGATGAATTGCATTGATTGAGAAAGATGAATTTTGAATATTAAAAATAGGACACAAAACCCCCAAAAGTATGCAACACATAATTTATATATCAAAAATGTTTGTGGAATATACTTATATATGGAATTAGTGGAATATATCAAAAACTGTTGTTTATTTATTATATTTTTTTATTGTATAGTTTATTTTAGTTTATAGTTTATTCTATCCTAATTAGAATTGTAGACGTATAAAAAGCGTAAAAATTAAAGAAAAACACATGGACTTTGCCCTTTTTGGAATACAAAAATGATAATTTTTATAATGAAGTAAACAACAATATGTAAAGTATCTTATCATATCATGTGACGAGTGCAGAAGGGACTCATTTTAGTTTTCGTTTATGAAATTTAAACTACATTTAGTGTTAGTAAAACACCTTTTAAATTTTTTGTTTTGCTTAACCCTCAACGAGCTGATAAGGAACCCGGGTACCTAAATTGTTTCTAAACTGTGTTATTTCTCGAAATACGGGTTTTACGTGACTGAGTCCTCGTAACATCTCTAAAGACTTTATTTGGAGTCCAAAATTATAATTTCCTTGATTATTTTATAATAATTTCCTAACAAAAATAGCAAAAACTAAAACCTAGCCCTTAAAAGGCTGATAAGCTACCCGGGTACCTAATTTTTTTTTTTTTAATATTTATATCGCAGAAAAACATGAAAATGTGGTAAATTAACACATTAAAAAAGTGTCAAATATTGTATAATACAAATATATTTAAGTTTGGGCGCAAGTGTTGCACACGGGATTGCTGCTTGAATGTTCGTCTTAAACTCTATTTGAACAAATATTGCAGGATTTTCTGGTTTTTCTTCTTTACGTTTATAAGGACTTACAAATGAAGCTGCTTTTTTGTTGTGAGGGTTCAACGTTGCTTAGAGTTTGGGGTTTCTCAACGACAAGCTCAATAGAATTTCGAATCAACGCAACCTTTAATTTTATTGTTATATAAAATATTCTTTGGTTTTCCCGTAACATTGTTTTCAATACCAAGAATACTATGCACAGAAGGCAGAAGGATCTCATTTTTATTTTTCTATGGCACATAAGAACAACTGTGGCTTCTTCGTTGAAAGCAGAGTTTTTACAATACTACAATGACAATAACTGGAACTTTAAATTGAATTGCTTATTTTTCAAAACAGTTTTTGGCTACTGGTGCGAAAAATATGTAGGTAAAATTGCTATGAAACTGACTATGTCGATTTCAAAATAAATATTCCCTTAACTTCTCAAAGTAAAATTAGATAGAATTGTAGGTGGATATTGTATATTAGGTATCCGGGTACCTTATCAGCTTACAGAAGGTGTTTTTTTTTTATCAACCACATAACGGTTAACCTGGAAAACAACAAGCTGAAAGACGTCCTGGCCGAGGACAAAGCCCAGGCGTAATACATTATGAAAATATACCTACCGAATAAAATTTGTAACGAAATAAAACAATAGCGTTTTAAAATATTTAACTTAATACTTCGCTTAATATAAAAGCTTAAAGAGATGATTTTGGCCAGTAAAATCGGAAAACCCCCTAAATTCGAATTGCAATTTTTAAAAATTTGAAACTCTTCAACCAATTTCTTCCATTTAAAATGCCTTCATACACATACACCATATCGGAAGTGATGCATGCTACTCTAAAATCCTTTTAAGATTTTTTAAGAATTATATATATTTAATATTCACAAAATATGTGGATAAACTTTCTCTAAGAATTATGTATCAATTAAAAATGCATCTTCTAGATGAAGAAAAATCTAAATTCTTATACTTGATAGATAAAATTACATTGGCTTTAAGCGCCAACAAATTTTTAAACTTTCTATAGCTATTAGTAAAAAAAAAACAAATCGGATGGAGAAGAAGAATCACGATGAACACAAACCAAATAACCACCACCAAATGTCAAAAAAAAAAACAACAACAACAGCATTAAATAATTCATTTCGGCATAAATGTGATACATGAACAAAGCGCAGAAGCAGCATCGAACACACACACATATATACATAATACACCTGAGTTGGTATTGTATTTGAGTGTATGTTATGTTATCAGGAAAAGAAATGTTATCTCATTTTTCGGTTGTTACTGTTGTTTTTGTTGTTGCGTCTAATTAAATAGCTTTTAGCGGAAAATTAATTCAGCCATTTCCGCTACAGTAAAGCGCGCAACAACCAACAGCAAGCAGCAGCTAGCAGCCAGTAACAAAGCTAAAGCTGCAACATAATATTTTCCTTTTTTTTCACCATACATACATACATACACACATATTTATTTTTGAAAAATTGTCTACGTTGCTAGCGTTGAGGAGGGAGAGAGTGTGGGAGAGTGAGGGAGAGTGAGCAAAATCACCTACTTACCTTCTATGTTTTTTTTTTTTGTTTTGTTGTTTGTTTTGCGCTTTTAAATGTGTGCGTTCAAGTAATCGAAAATGAAAAATATTGGTTTCACGTAACATATTTTACGGCGCGGAATATGTAATTTACTACCTGGATATTTTTTTAATTTTTTCCTTTTTTTTACGTTTATTTTTATTTTTTTTTTTTTGTGGAGAAATATATTGGATTTCAATTAAGCTTGTATGCTTTTCGTTGTTGTTTTTAGTTTATTGTTGTTTTTTCTTTGCTGTTTGTATGTATATTGCTTGTGTGTGTGTTTTGCGAAAAGTTATAAAGTAATTGAATTACAATACATTAGTAATAAAAAATTTTACATTATTTTTTTTTTGTTCGTTTTTTCTTTTTTTTTCGTTTGGATTTAATGTTATTTATATACATAAGATTTGATGTATACACATTTATGTTTGTTTAATGGTTAGATTGTGCATATGTAATGGAATATCTGCATAATGATTTCAAAATATTAAAGGAGAGTAATTATTTATGGCATGATTGCACAATGAAACGTTACGAGAAATCATGATTTATCAAGTTTCTGTTGAGCCCACATAAAGAAAATATATTCTAAAAATGTTACTAACAAAATTTTACGATAGGTTACGGAATATTATTGTAGAAACATGTAAACTTGATTTTAGAATAGTAAAAAACATGCAAGCGAATTAAAAATCCAAAATATTAAAAAAAAAAAAAATAGTGTAAAATTTTATGCATTGAATTTTTTATTTGTTAATTTCTATTACATTTTCTTTCTTCTTACATATTTCTTTCCCATCTCACTTGTTTAGGTTTTCTCGTGGTAATTGTAAAACCAAGTTAACACGTTTTTGATATTGAGTAACCTATAATACAATTTTATAAGTAACATTTTTTGGAATACAGTAACTTTTTGTTGACTCTGTTAATGGGATAGAAATGCAACTTTTCTTAACAAAAACAAAAAATACCCTTAAGGGCAGGAGATAATGGGTTAACGTGTTCGAAAAATACGTTTATCGGAAGAGTTTACTATAAGGTGCCGAACTCAGTAGGACTTTAACTATCCCAAAAGTGTACTCTGATCCCGATCACTTTCTGTTGCCCACAATTTGTCGCACAGTGTAATTTTAAGCAGTCTGATGAAATTCTCCTAGGTGATTTTAATTTATGCAATATTTTGTGGTTATATAACTAATAACAAATTTGATTTCGATCTATTAGTTGTAAGTATTTTATTTTCTAATGGCTCCAATCAATTTAACATAATTTTAAACAGCAACTGAAAGCACGGTTGCCACTTTGGTACAATTATACCAAAAGTGGTAAATTTTTTTCTATTTTTCTGCTTTTGGTACATTGGTACATGTTTTAAAATTTGGTACATTCTGTGGGCACAGTTAGTGTTGATTCGTTACCCACATAGTATCGATACTTTTACTCATTACTTGTATCGTATAAAAGTATCGATGCTACCAAAAATATCGGAAAAAAGTATCGAATATGTACTTGTATCAAATACTCGTTTAAAGAGACAAATTACACCTTTTTTTTAAGTGGCTGTCGAGGAGAACAATCAGACCAGAACGGCCCATTGTGTTATCACATGGTTGAGCCTACAGTTTACACTACTCAGCATGAGTTTTTCGCTTATACATCATGGTTTTGAGATATTTCCACTGGAAATACGTGAATCAGATAGAAATGACGTTAACTTAATGATATTAGCAAATCGCTAAAAAATTTATAATAGAAGGAAAACTAATCAACAGATTAAAGTTTGTTAAAAATATTTTATTTTAATGAAAAGGTTTCAATAAACATTATGTTTTACATGCATTGCCAGCAATATTTTCTAGAACTTCAATACTGTACTGCAATATTTTCATACATTAGAATATTGCAATCGGGACAGAAATATTTTGAATATGGATATTGAATAATTCTGGAGTAGCATTTTGAAATTTATTATTGATTGCTATAAAATATTGTAAAACGATCCTCAATTCCAAGTAGTGTATTGTAATATTTCAGTTTTTAAATAAATATTTTCCAAAGGTATCGAGTATCCGATACTGACCCTTTTCCCCGATACCAAGTAAAATACTGATGGCATAGCATCGAGTAAAAAAAGTACTTGAATCGAATGAAAAGTATCGAGTATTTACTTGTATCGAATCATCACTAGGCACAGTTAGCTTTTATAATAATTAAGAATTGTAAACTTATGTTCAAAATATTTTTTGTTAAAAAAGGTAAAATTTAAATATATGTACATATATAATGCTTTCAAAAAAATTGTGTGTCGGACGTTAAGAGTCTCATTATGTCTAGTCGGCCAAAAACTATTTTTAAAATACAAAATATATTTTAATTAGTGTGTTACTTTTTATAAAGGATGTAGTCTATTATAGTAGCAATTTTTTGATTTCCCAGACATTTTTATCAAAATTACCATATCTCTCCAAAAAGGCAATTAAATTATCTCTAATTTAAGAGTTTATTTGAATCTCTATTTAATTTTAGTCAAAAGTTATAGAGATTCGAAGTTGAAATTCTGACCAAAAAAAAACCCTTTTTTTCGAATCTTCTATTTTTTGGTCTTTATTACGTGCTGAAAACGAAATATCCTATCGCTGAATTATATATGAATTGATAGCGTGAACTCTTGCGCTCAGCGATGGGTTTCTGAACTCTAGTTTCGGAGCTAGAAACAAAAAACAACGATTTCATTAATTTTAATTCATAGCATTACTTTTAATTAAATAAATAATTCGGCTAGCATTTCCTCATTCCATAATCCTTGATACCGAAATTCCATTGATTTTAGGTTTGATGGGACCGTTCACCCTGTTCATCACTCACTTCACCCAAGTTTCATGCATACAGAGTTCAGAAACCCATATGGAAAGTGACGACAGAAATCATTTGTTTTCACACATACACCAAACTGATTACACTGTTGAAAACTAGAAGAAAAATTTATTTAAAACCAGTTACTAACATTGGGAAAATGTTGAAAAACGGTCACTTCACAAACTTTTAAAAACTTAAAGTACTTTGATTTGATTGATTTTATTTTAAAATACGTTTTTAAGAGCAGCTATAAGAAAGGCGTGTGATTGCATTGAACTCTCATAGAAATAAAGGGCATCAATAACAGTAACTTTGAAACCTGTCTGATTTGATTTATCGCAACAGTATCTTAGTAAAAAAGCCGAACACCAACTTACCCCGTGTGCCAACTTCCCCCACAGTCCCCTATATGTTCCAGATCGAATCCATACCATAACAGAATTTTTAATCTTTTTGACACCATATTAATTCAAAAAAAAAAAAAAACAAATGTTTAACCCACAAGTCTACGAATATGAAGGTGTAATGCCTGTGGTCAAAAGCAGTAATCGCTTAAGTCTGAAAATCTCATTTCGAGTAAACACGGTTTGCAGTTAATATGATTGGTTGCCACTCTATGTAAGCGAATACGTTTTTTTTTTCTACAACTTTTGTTTTCAAAAACATAGAATTTCGGAGATTTTACGTACATGTGCACTGGAATAAGAAGAATACGATAGCAATTATAATTACATTCTGTTAAAAGTCGACTTAAGCTATTATTGCTTCCAACCACAGATATGTTTACAAATTTTTACCAAAAAGTCTATGCAAGACATAATCCCATATCAACTTTTAATCATAGTTTTTCACTTTTAAATACTCTATCTCTAAATGTAATAATTTTTTTTCGATATTTCTACAGAAAGGGTAACGTCAGCTGAATCGAATCCTGATACAGAAAAGTTTTTTCTACTATTTTTTTTAAATGTTTTCAAATACAATAGCTTATCCAGTTGCGATGCTTTTTCAAGTTTACATAACGCAAGGTCCTTTCTTGATCCCTGGAAGTTATTATCTATTGTACCGATATTTATATCTGGTGATCGTAACTACATTTGCGACTATAAACCTATTTTTAAACAAACTACGATGACAAAGTTATTTAATCATATATATATATTTAATTCTTAATTACACAGTCCAACGAATTAAGACTTTTTGGCTGCAACAGAATAGCCACCCTATAATCCTGAAAGGGAATGTTGTATATACCATTTTTGTAAAACAAACGTATAGTCCAGCACGTCTCAGTTTTTTTACAGTGTTCAAAGTTTTGTTATTTTAGTCGAATAGAGTTGAATACTAAGTGCAAAAAGTGTTATAAATTGATATCTGAGGAAAATCTTATTGACAAAGTTGTATGGGTCACCAAAGACATAAAAGTCATATATATAACGGTTAACGGCTGATAAAAGGAAATAGTTTTTTACTTCGATCAAAATTGTAATTTACGCAGAACTAGCACGCGCTTGGTATGTGATCTGCTGGTTCAATTCAAGTCATGGACGTAGAAAATGCCAGTGCCCTGTCACCGCCTTTATATCAAGTCAATATCCCATTTTCTCAAGTTGTACATATAACTTTTGGTATGAACATTTTAGACAAAAATCATTGTTCCAAAATAATAAAAATATGGTTTTTCAATTACGTACGTATTTTTCTTCAGTTTTGATGATGCGATAAATATCAATTTTTATTTTTAATTTTCATTAACTGATTGTTTAATGTTTGCGGGCGACGTCTAACCTTTCTTAAAAGTCCGAAACATGTGTGATTTCGTAAATTTATAATACGATCTTATGGCTTTTTTGCTTGATATCTCACTTGTGAAAAGTCGCTGTTTGATTTGGAATCCAATAAAATTTAAATGGTTCACAAAATTTCTACATTTGTAGACTTAAATGGCTGGGTCGTCAGTCCAAGTATGAGAAAAGAATTTTACATCCTTAATATTTGTTTATAATATCATTAATGGGAATATAAATTGTGTGGATGAGTTTTTCGGACCATTTTTTATTATTATTTTACTAGAAACTTTAAAGTCGATTTCCCAAAACTCAATTTTCGAGCTATACAGCAGTATAATTCTAGGGCGAAGAATTGCTGCTGAGCTACTATCAAACCAGCATGAATAAATTCTGTATTAAAGTCTTTAACATTACCAAACGCACTGTTTTATAGTTAAAATTAATAAAGTATGGATTAAATTTTATTACAAAATATACACACATATTTGTACATACATATGGTCTCACACATACTTATACTTGTAAAAATTTTAGAAGTAAATTCAAAGAATACTATATGTACTTATTGATTTTGCCTTCAAAAAAGTAATCCACCTTTAATTTATTAACTATATTAAAAGATACTAAGATACTTTTTATATATGTGTGTGAGTCTCACACACACACACACACATATATAAAAATTTAGAGGTAATAACTCATGAAGAATCAGCTGAATGAATGGGAATGAAAAAGAGATTTCTGTGTTTTGGTTAGAAATAAATTAAAAGTAAATTGTGAACGTATAAATATGTATCTAAACAACATTCCAATTCAAAATATTGCAGTATTTTAGTCCTAAAAATAAACTTTAATTCAGAAATTTCATTGGAATATGTGTGAGCAAGTTTATATCTGCAACTACCCTAGCTATTTATAAGAATACTATATTGGCATACAGAACAACACTATCAGCAACCGGCAACCAGCAACAATCTCTGCCTACTACAATATATACCTATAGGTATATGTTGACATATTTTATGTTGCTATTTTTGCAGCTTCTACTCTCGCTTATGCTTCTCGCTGTGATATCCTTATTGTGCTATAATTCTTCATTAGCCTAGTGCCTTAATTCCGCACGTCCATTGTACTTCCGTATTATTTATTTCTATATATGTATGTATGTGTGAGTATGTATATTTATTTGCTTTTTTGCGTTAAGTTTTTACCTTTACAGTAAAACATTCACAATAACAACAACAAGGACAACAAAAACAGGAGTAGCTATAACGATAACAAAAGCAACAATATGGCAATTTCCGTTATAATGTATCCCGCATACATATACACATGCTAGTGTATTGTAATGTGAGTGAGAAAGCAAAACGGTACAGAAACTTTTTTTTTATTATTATTTTGTTGTTGCAACATATTGTTGTTGTATGTTTTTTATGATCACAGCTAGCTACTCTTCTGCTGTTTCCTCTTTCCGCTGTTATTTTTTATTAAAATGCCATTGTGTGTTTTTATTTGTATGTGTGTGTGTGTGTGAGAGAGAATGAGTGCTTTTGTATTTGTATATGTAATTTTATGCTTTTATTATTAGCCAACAAACTACAAAACAACCATAACAACAGTAGGCACATCACATATCCTACATATTATGCACATGCATGTATGTATGTATGTGTGTGTGTTATAATTTTGTTGTTGTTGGTCTCCTGCTGACTGCATATAATTTTATTTTATTTTACTTAATTTTTTTTTTTTTTTGTGTAATAAAATGTTACAATAATGTGCTGCAGGAGATTGTTGCTTGGCTTTTAGTTTCGGATTCTCTACTGTGTGCATACTTGTGTGTGTGTGTTTTTTGTTTGTTTTTGATTGAATTTATTATTAGTTAGCTTCAAATTTCAGCTTATTATTAATGCTTATTTGTGAAAATAAATAAAATAAACTATAAGAGAAAATATATGCATACAATGCATTTTGTTGTCATAACAAATTATTAAACCTTTAAATTAAAGTCCATGCTAGTCAGCCATGAACTGATAAATTATCATAAATTAAGCTAGCTAGCAATAAAATATATTTATGTGCACTAGTGGATTTAAGGGGGGAAGGGAGTTGGGGTTAAAATCTCCCAGCTTACCGATGAAAATCTCATATGTTTTATTCGTTGGCTATATTCGAAAAAAAAAAATTTAAAATGACGACAAAAATTCAAATCCCCCTCCTTAGGAAATTTCTGAACCCGCTAGTGCTCATGCACATATATAAGAAATAATATGCAAAATTTTAGCAAACACTTATAACTAAAATATCAAAATTAATGGACAAAATTCTGAGCCATTCAAAATTCATTAATGAATAACTGATTCATTTTATTTTTATTTTTCTTATTTTTGGATAGATTTTGCAGACAGGCTGCTAATGTAACTAAAAAAAGGTCTATTGTATTCCAATTCCTTGAACCGTAGTTATATAACTTTTTATGTTAGCCTGAATCACTAGGAAATCTTAGTATGAGCTGAGGTTCTAAGGATTTAATATATTTACTCTCTGGCTATTAATGTTTTAGAAAATTTTTGCTATTTACAAACGATTCCTTCATACTTTAGGTGGCTGGTCTCCGATGCTACAGTGTTTTTTAGAACCGAACAAATTGAACCAACGGCATACTCTAATTTTGCATACATCGCTCATTTACTAGAAGACTGCCATGAGTCAAAAAACCCGATTTTTGTGTTAATGATGCAGAATTATTCATTATGTCACGCTTCATATTGTGTAAAAATTTCTTATTAATATCTTGTATACTCTGCGCGTGAGAATTATAACATTTCATATTTTTTCTGCAAAGTGGGAGTCAATTGGAAACGCGTTTTCTGCAAAATCGCGTTTTTTGAGTTATGACAGTCTTTTAGTAAATGAGTGATATGTGCCACAGTGGCATCAAGCGGCAGTGCTATGAAACAGCGAAGACTCCAACTTTTTCTACTCACTATAAACCGATACGTCTCCCACTTTCCTCATCCCATTTATATAACTTAATTTCTTAAGCGAAACAAGGTGTTGATTGCTTTTAAAACAAAGGAAATGCATTCATCCCAGATTGAACATGTAAAAACGTTTAAAATTTTGTCTTGAGCATTTTAGATTTGCCTCAATCTTTGAGCGTGGTTTTATTGGAGAGCAAATTTAAGAAAATCCAACAAAAAAGTCAAAAAAAAAAAAAAATTGGTATGGTTTTTCCCGCACTAGAACTAGAGCAAAGAAAATCGTCGAAATCAACGATATAGATTTACAGAACCCCCGGTAGTGCCTCAGAGTAGATCCATAATATTATTTAGGTTTTTTTACGCAGTCTAAGAAGTGCCAAATCAACAGCTCAGACTGCTTCAGTCCTTCCACTGTTCCTTACTTCTGTTCTCATTAATAGTGTGTGTTCCCATTTGTGTTTCTTGGTCAATGCCTTGTGTGTCAAATTGTAAGCAATTTCATTACCAGTAATTTCTTTGTCCAGAGGGACCTAGAATACGGTAGTCTTATTTACCTTGCCTGGTACTAACCGTAAGGAGTTGACTGCTTGATTGTTTGAAATTATTACAATGTGATCTATTGTGGCATAGTCGTTCAGGTATATGGAAATATGTGCGAAATCCAAGTCTTTATTATTCCCTGAAACAATCGCATAATCTGTTGTTTTAAATTCTTCTACCCAGAGTTGGCATTTTTTCACTGTACGTAGCTCTGATTATAGCGGTTCGACAGAAAACCTAGAAATTGTTGAATTTCATCCTTGCATAGGTTATAAATTCTCACTTTATATTGAAGAGGTTTGAGCAATCTCTTAAACGCATGTACAAAGGCCCGGAGTTAGAATACTATCTCAAACCCTTTAATAATATTTTTCATGTCCCTTTGTTCTTCTTAATTTGTTGTCTTTTTTTCTCTATGGGACCTAGGACATCTTTCGATCACCTTAATCTCCTTGAGATGTACTAATTTCTATGTTGCTAATTAGCTAGTACACTTTTGAGCACCAATTTATCCCACATCAAGATGCAAGGATCAAGGACCTGGTATTGGAGTCTACTCTGGCTGCCTCGTCGTCTACTATAACTTCAAATATAGTGAAAAGTAGCTTTACTGCGGAAGATAAGTGCTAGGAGAGAGATCGGAACACTGAATGCTAATCGCATTTAATGACAAAGCCTTAAGAAAATTGGTAATTATTTATATATGTGTAATTAAATGATTTTTAAAAAAAATTTGTAAGTATTTATCGAACTCAAGAACTATGTAAAACTCTTATTTTTCAAAAAACTCAAAAAATTTTCTTTAGATTTGATAAGTGATTAAAAATGGCAAATAACGAAAGTTTTTCGCCTTTATTTAAAATAACTCTGATTCCAGATTTGCAATCATTAAAAAATTCAATGGTATTTCGCAGTCCCATTTTGACTTGTAGAGTAGAGCTCTGCAAAACTCAGTGGCACTTGAGATTCGAAGAAGGAAATTGAGTTTTATCGGCCTCGTTTTAAGCAAACAACATGATAACATTTCATGAACTGCTATTGACTGGAATCCGCAAGAAAATTGAAGAAAAGGAAGACGAATTTTAAATGCTTAAGCTTATTCTACGATTCTAAGTTTGAGCAAAGTCAAGACACTGGAACTGTAACCCGCTGGAAAGTAGCTGTGACTTTGTTTTTCTCACTGGAACTTTTGCAGTTTATGTATTACAAATTTTCATTCATACACATTTAATGAATTATTTTTTTACAAAAAAATAAACTCATTAATGATTCATTGATTTTTCCACATTTTTCGTTAATTATTCGGTGCATTATGAAAAAGCCAATGAAAACTCAAGAATTATTTTAATGCATTTCTTCATTAGTGCATTTCTAAGTGCATGTTTTCATTCATTTAATGCATGTTGTTAATTCTGTGAACATGATATTATAAAATTTCATACTACTTCAACTTTTGCAATTATTCATAAAAAAGTTTTTGAGCAAATTAGCAAACATAAAACATTTCCTTTGTATTTCCATTGGACCTAACCAGTCTAAAGTTTAAAAATATTAAAAAAGTTCATATTTAATTTGCACGCAATTTAAAACAAATTTAATGTGTAAATTATGTTGATTCATTGCTAGCCATTGTTACCATTTTGGCCAAAACGCAACCAATTTAGGTCAATTTCATATTAAAAATTTTATACACATGAATAAGTTTTAGTGCATGTAAATGTTTTGCATTTTTTGTTGTTGTAAATTTTATGTTAAAAATATATATATGCACCAATATAAATAAAGATACCTACATAATTGATTGGCATCATTGTTGTCAATAAAATTGATGATGCATTAATGCGTGTACGTGAATTGGGCGCAAACACGCACAGACAAACACACACATACATGAAATACGCACGTTAAATTAAATAAAGTCATCTTTGACAACAATGAATAATTAATTTAAAAAAAAAAATGGTTGTCTTTTTGTGGTTATTGGCATTAAAGGTACATAGAGTTTATTAATTTAAGCACAGAAATTGTAGGCATATTCACTTTTTGTATATTCCAGTGTGAAATGTGGGAAATAATGAAAACTTTGAAGCGTTCTTGAAATAGGTTTGATTAATAGTGCCAAGATGAACATATTTTTTTTTTTAAATGTACAAAAAAAAAAGAAGAAAAGTGTTAGCTAAGCTAATTTGAGTATATACGATGGAAAAATGTGAGAAAAAAAAATATTGGGGGCAAAAGCGGTTTAAAATTTTTGTAAGAGCAAAAATTAAATAAATTTATATCTCAGCGTAAGAGTGAACTCTGAAAATGAAACAACTTAAATTAAGAGCAAAAATATTATTAGAATTCTTTCAGAACAAAAACAGCACAATGAATCAACCCGTTTTTGCTTTGAAAACATTTTTTGTTTCACTTTTGCTCTGAATGACTTTCGTGTCATTTTTGTTCTTAAGTAAAATTATATCACCATTTTTCTGAACTTTTAAGTTTTTGAGTTATTTGATTGTTGTAAAATTTAATTTTAAAATTTATTCATGCGGTTTAGACTGAAAAAATATGAAGCCATTAGATTTTACTCTCACTCTGGTTCAGCAAAGTTAACCAATTGAATGTTTAGGTATGACGGAATATTTTAAATGGATTTAAGCCAACATCAATAGTTCAATAGTTCTTCATTAACTCCAATATGAAGAATTTCCCCAATTGTTCTTCATTAACTCCGCTTCTCGTCATGCGTTTCTTTGTACTGCTGAAGCATCATTTCTCTGGCAGAAATTGTTCTGCCTTATTTCTTTCGTACTGTATCTTCTGTGCGAATGAAAAAAAAAGCCTTTTCAAATAATACTAACTAAAATTTTCAGCAAACCTTCACCATACTTTAGAGCGTATTTTGATCTCATCCGATCCAGTAATCACTTTAAACAGGAAAAGCGTCATTGGTACTGAGCAATACAGTCAGTAGATATGGGAAACATATCTCTAAAGAGTATTGATTCTTCTATTCGAGTAGAAGAAGGATATGTTAACATTTTAAACTATCCCTTTCCACCTCTTTACTCAATCTCTGGATTCGCAAACTGTTGTAAGTTAAGCTTAATCCTTAATGAATCGTGGCTTGATGAACTATATTCAGCTTACAAAATATTCTTTAAAGCTTATAAAGTAAAAGTGCGAAAACTGTTTCCTTAACAAACTTTATAAATACACACGCCTATATAAAAGCATATTTATATATAAACGAGTATTTATCTTCTTATTTCAAGTTTTTCTCTTTTATGCCTTCTCGCTCTAACACTTTAGTGCTTCCCTCTACCAAGTCTTATACATATGTATTCCAGTTATAATGGTTTGCTTCATTTGTATGTATTGGTGGTGGTTAGTAAGCGTTTGTGTGTATATTTGTGTATGTGCGTTCGCTAGTGTTAGTGCAGTTACTACTATGTCCTTTCACTCGTAAAAATTATCAGAATTAAAAATTGTTCAAGCGTTGCAAATTTAATTTAATTAGTTTTCGGAAAAAACCCAAAGAAAAAATAAAATCTATATATATAAAATAAAATGAAACTGTAACGCAGAAAGTTTCAGGCGATGTAAAGAGCGAAAACGACAAGGACTTTTGCTTCCTTTCGTCTTTGCGTTTATTGTTTTTACTAGCTCTAACATTTTTTTGCTCTCTGCTTTCTTTTTTTGGTTTATATTGCACATTGTTGTATTTTTGTATTTGCTGTTGTCGCTTGCTTCATTGTTTTTTTTTTTTTTTTGCTTTTTTGGTAAAAGATAAAAATGTTTGCTGTTTTTTTTTTTTATTTTAGCTTTTGTTTGTTTCCTTAGCATAAATGGAATTAAATTGAAATTATTTTCTTTGTTTTTTCTTATTCTTTTTCGACTGCTACTACTACCACTACTACTCAATCTCTTTTGCTTTCTTTCTATTGGTTTATGTGTGTGTTTGCGTTGCTGTTTGTTGTCGAGGAAACATTTTCATTTGTTGTGGCATAAGCGGATTTTCATTTGAATATTTATATGCATTTCGTATTTGGTTTTGGGTCTCTGCTGCTTTTTCTTCGCATCAGCAGTCAGTTCCAAGTCTTCTTCATAAGATGAATATTAATATTTAATAAATTTTTAAGAAAATATTGGGATCGGTAGGATGGTTGCCATTATTCTATTATATATAGAGATATTTTTATATATTTGTTCTGAGAAATTGCGGAAGAAACTTTCATTTTTCAACTTTTAATTTCATTTGAATTTATCCTTATGTAAAGTTTTATGCGTAGTTGTAAAGAAATAATGAGCTTTTTGAGATTTGCTACTTAGGAATATTTATTTGTGTGCATAGATATGAGTGCGTCTCAATTAAAATTTTATTTCTGTTTGTTTTTTAAGTACTTGATGTGTATTTTTGTAGTACAGATTGATGAAATATTGAGCATTTATATTTGTATAATTAAATTTTCAAGTTGAACCAACAAGTGACTGTGAAATATAACAGTTGGTCAATTATACAGCAGAAATTGATTTAGAAAGAAAAGCTAGAGCTTAAGCTCTCACAATTTAATTATTAATTAACATGAAACTTAAACTTATTTTATGTAGAAATAATCTTCTCATAAAATCAAGTACCACAGTGCGTATACGTAACATTCAACTTTGTCTTTTGTCATATAATTAAAAAGATATGCCACTTACCATCCTCCCTGCCTTGTCAATGTAAAACCAAATCTCGAATCACGATCCACCGATACTCGTATACCAACAATGCCCAAACCTTGCGGTGTTATCACTTGACCACGCATCACCGATACACGGCTAAATTTTTAGAAAAACAAAAACATAATATGGAAATTTGTGAGAAATTATGTATGCCATAAAGTTAAATATAGAAAAATAAATTTAAAAAAATAATAATAATAACACATTAAAATATATGTATATGTGAAAATTTTGTATGAAAAGTGTTTAAGAAAAAATATTATAAATGTATACTAGTTATAAATGCATAAATAAAATGAACTTAATAAATACGAGTATGAAATATATTCAAAATTATTTAAGAAATTTAGTGCTAGATGCTAAATATTTATGCATGTATATTATGTAAATATGTAGGTAGTACTTAAATATTAAATGTAAAATTATAATATAATTATATAAATTGATTTCTAATGATGCACAACAATTGGTATGGTTTGAATTATGATTATGCGATTTAATGATTATTTATTTAATTAAATATTTGTATGTCGTTGAAAATGTATGTATGTAGAAGAAGAAAATTTTACAAAAATAAATTTTGATATCTTTATTTAATTAGAATTGAATTTGTACTAATATAAAAATTTTTATCATACACTTTTATTAATTTTTTTGATATGAATTTTATGAAACTATTAAATAGTTAAGTATATACAGGAAAGAAAAGAAATTTTTAAAATAAAAATATTAAACAGAATTGATTATTTACTATTTTTATAGTAAGGTTTCTTTTTTTTTAATACAACTCCATACTAGTCAAACTATTTTTTAAAAGCTTCGAAAATAGTAAAGAACTTGCTCTAACATTCCTCAGTTTTTTCTTAGATTTAAATATTGCCAAGCACTTATTTCAAATGTACATACTTGTTTGAAATCGTTTAACAGACACTATAAATTTCTTATGCAATTTAAGAAGAGACTAAATTCTAATTTTTTTATTTTTCAGTGAGGTGCTTGTCAAAATAACTGAATAATTTATAGTTTGAATAAAACAAACTAATTGGTCTTGGGTTCACACAGAACCATAGTAGTTTTTAATGACGAATATTTTCTTTTGCTATTTCTAACGATTAATTTTGTATAAAGATAATCTTGCAAAAACATATAATTTTTTTTGGGCATATTTTTTTTTAAAAAGCAAATATTTGATTTTCAAATATGGTTTATCAATTTTTCTAATTAAAATTTTTGAATTTCAATGGTTATTTTTGTCCTTCGGTAACCTTAGATGACTTTACCTTATGAAGCCATTTAACAAGTTTGATCATATATACGACCTCGGTGGTCTAGTGGATAGTGCACTAGACTTTTATCCAGAAGATTGCGGGTTCGATTCCCTTCTTGGTCTGGTGGTTAATTCTCATAAACTTCTTATATTTACTATCGATATGAAGTGGATGAGAATTATAAGAATGTGTACAAGTACACACCTTGGTTGGTAATGGCAAAACCACCGAGCTGATAAAAAATTGCCACTGCCGTTCGGAATCGGTCCTGTAGGTCCCCTACCATCGCCACTGTGGTCGAGTGGCAGAGTGCCAGACTATTGTATCTGGAGACCCGAGTTTGATTCTCGGCTTGGGTATGTTTCTTATCTATCTTTCTTTCTCTCTTCCTTTCTTTCTTTCTTGGGGCTTTGGTACAATAGATCTTATAGGTCGCAGTGCCTAACTTTCGAATCGCCCTTCCCTCAAATAATAATATATAGGAAACCATTACCATATAATATCATATAATAATGAATGCAATTTTTTGCGCTTTCTTTCATGAAGATAAAGAAAATTCCCTTTGCCTTCATGGCATAAAATTTGAAATAAAAACAATTGGTTTCTCATATATGGAAACTATGGACCTTAGTTTAGTGGGAGTTTTAGTCCACAAAAAATCTGAGGATCAAAGTAGCGACCCCGAAATTCTCATCAAATTTTATTCATTCACAATTTGACGTGCACAGTATTTTTATAGTAGGTAATCAATGTCTTGACTTATTACAGTGGGCAGCTCGGTCCTACTGCGATGATCCCCGATCAAAAGAAGGAAAGTTTATAGGCTCTTTATGAGACCATTCCTTGTGAGAAATATTCGCTATATTCTATATATCTAGAAGCAAAGTTTTGTTATAGTAATGTGATACTTAATCCTGCCACTATCTAAATAATCACTATTTCAGGGCTTTGATAATTCATATACCTATTTTCAAGCTATGGACATCTACCTCAACTCAAAAAACTAATTTTACAAACAAAATTTCAATTTCAATCAATAAAAATTTCTAATTTCAAAATTAACTATTCTTTATTCTAAAATGACTTTTTATAATTTTGGAATAGTATCATAAATCTCACTACTGTGATCCATTTGGGAATGCCAAACGATATTTAGTAATATGGTAAAGTTATTAACACATCCGCTAGTGAAGTTGAGAGCTTCTCAGCTGTGCCACTTAACCTTAAAAATAATTTCTTTTATATGTAACTGTGGTCACTAGCGGATCTGGAAGCTGCAGAAGAGTAGGGAGATAACGAAAGATGGTAAGCTATATCTCCAAATTTTCGTCTTCCTTGCATCTGCTAAAGAATTAGATCATTTACTAATTTCGACATTGACAGGAAACTAATTTTAATCTCATCGAAGATATTGAAATTCGCTACGTTAGTGGGTCAGGCCTTAGGGCAAGAGAAGGTAGAATATTATGGGAGGGTAGAAAGAGGAGTGAGGGTAAAGAGGTATGTGACAGTAGAGGGACATATGAGCGTAGTAGGGGATGTGAGGGTAAAGGGACATGAGAGGGCAAAGTGAGAGGTGAGGGTAGAGAGATATGTAGGGGTACGAACCATAAGAGATTAAGGCAATATCTAGAAGAGAGAAAGGCATGTGAGGCGAGAAAGAGATGTAAACGTAAAGGTATATGAGAAGACAGTAGGATATGTGAAGGTAGAGGGACATGTAGGGGTAAAGGGACATGTGAGGGTAGAGGGAAATGTGAAGTTAAAGGGGGATGTGAGAGAAGAGTATAATGTACGATTTGAGGAGCATGCACGGGTTGAGAAACATGTCAAAGTTGAGGCAATATGACATTAAAGGGACAAGTGAGAGTAAAAAAAATGTTAGGGTAGAGATGCATGTGAGTGTAGAGTAGTGCCAGCCAAAGCAAACACAATCAAAGTTTGCGCCTGTGTGAAAGCTAAGAGAACTCGCTACGAAAGAGAATTTTCTGCTTGGCGAAAATTGTCACGAAAAGAATTAGTTTTCTTTGTGATATAAATAAAAGTTTTTCTTCCCAATTTATATTAAGCCTTCTCCCAGCGCATTCAACATCGCTTTTCCCCTGAACGATCGCTAGTTTCGGTATGAAAACCCGACAGCTATTGTGGTATACATGCAAAAAACTAGAGAAAATTGTGCAAATATGCTTATGAGATGACTAGCACTGGTGTAGAGGAACATGCGATAGCCAGCCACTAATCAGGAAAGACAAATACAAACACTTCCTTCATGAACACAAAACAAATGAGGAACATGAAAAAACAAAACTTTGTGTGTGCAGGCACCCACGGTAGAAGTGAAACTTTGTTGTTTATTTGAAGATTATTAGCAAATATTTACTGAAATCTCTTGTTCTGTGTTTTCAGTTTCTATAAACAACACGAGTGGCTAATTTACTACATCTTTTATATCGAATTTATATTCCTTTTTCAATACTTTTTGTAGCGCGCGAAATAACATAGTACACGTATATAACTATATAACACATGAGAGGAAAGTTCAGTTATATGCAAAAAAAAAAAGCAGAGACGTCGGCTCTCTCACTAAGGCACATGAGATAAAACTGCGAGAGTCGACTCTTGTGACTGCTTGATAGTATGTAGTCGACGAACAACTGTATAACTTCGTTTCGTGCAACAACAACGCGATTTCCGTTGCTAAATTTTCGATTCACCCTCGCTAAAGAAGTTTCACTACAAAAATGTTGGAAGATATCAGCTAAGGGCCTACTAAAAAAATAAAACCTCAAAAGAAATAACAAGCTCTAAGGACTGCAGACAAAAAGCAGTTTGTAAACATATGTAAATATTAAAAACAGAAAATATTAAAATAAAAAACAAACACTTAAACCCAGTTACTGACCTCTTTGCTCCCCCTCCTTTTCCTCTCCCACCCTCACAACAAAAATATTGATATTTTCTTCCTTGTATGTATGTCTGTCATAAAAGACAACAGCTTGTATGAGAAACAAAACATACATATACAAAGAAGAAAAACTAAAATTACGAAGCTAAACTTTTGGTTTTTGTACCAATTTAAAAAAAAAAATATATACATATATTCACACAACTACAGTGAATTTTTCTCTTTTATGATACTATATTGGAAATGGCTCAATAAAATTGTGTATTTCTTATATCTTTCGCATAGCTTCTGCTAGACTTTGTATAAGAAAAATAATTTTGATATGATTCCATGCCATTTGAATTTTTTATGATTTCGTTTTCTTTTAAATAGTCTGTCTGCACACGCCTTCGCGTTGGATTATTTAATGGGCGTTAAAAAAGAACAGCGAAAAAAATTGTATTACAATTTACTACTTACTTAGACATACATACATACAAAGGAAGAAAGAAAGCTGGACAAAGTTTTCTTACTAAAGTGCGATTTATTTTTTATTAATTCAGTGCTGTACTCAGTCCGGACTTTTATTATTTTCTTTCTTTTTTTTATTTTCCATTATCTGGAATTTTAAATGGTAGTGTAGCAAATAGTTTTACTCGCTCATTATAACGCATTATTAAATTTTTTTTTCGTTTTTGTTTTCTCTGAGTTTAATGTTTCATGAAAAATAAATGTTTATATGAATATAAAAATTATATTCATACAATGTAACAGACTTTGCGAAATATGCACATTTGCAGATGTGAAGGTATATGAAAAAGAAAAGCTTTCATTGTTTGGTTTTAAAGTAATGATGCTGAAAAATGCATTAAAGTTCAAATATAATTAAAAGGTTATCACTTGCGTGTATCGGAATCGATTGGACTGTTTCAGAGGATTTTTTAACTTTTCTTCTTTTGAGCTAAGGAATTTAGGGGTCCTGCGGCCAACTCATAACTTTGAGTGAATTGCTGGATTTCAGATTTAGAAAACATGGCAAAACCTTAAACTGGGAAGCTCACTCACTATCATTTTCATAATCTTTTTCTAGACTTTTACAAATACTAAATAGCTACTAAATAGATTGACCCTAGTAAAAGAAGCTCTTAAAAATAGTAATTTTGAATTAAAGGAAAGAAAAAAAATATTTGCTAATCATGCACTTATATAAAAAAAGTTATTTTATAATACTTATATATTTTTTACATTATATATAAATGTATTTTAATTTTGAAAAAAAAAATATTTTTTTATTTTATCATAGAATTCATGAAAAATTAAGAAATATTTGTGATATTTTTCATTTTATAGACGATTTCATAGAGGATCAGATCTGACAAACATATTGACCAAATTCAAATCGAAATGATTTAGTTTTTAGTTTAGTTTATTCTATAATATTGTAGTTTATATTTTTAAAACAAATTCAGATTAGAAATTAATTCTAAATAAAACATTTTTATTTTATTCATCTTTGCGATGGTCGAGCACTTGGGGCCGTTTAACCTTGGTGAGAGGGATCGTCTGAAACTGAAATTTGCGAGTCTTGTCCAACTAATTTTCAGAACAAGAAATCAATTAAGAAACATAATTGAAACTAATGAAGTATTCTAAAGCCTCAGTTTTTGTAGATACTTATTATTACTTACTTACTTATTATTAAAAAAATCTTGAAATTGTTACCTAGTTGACGGCACCAGATTGACCTAAACTAAAAAAAAAAAAAAAAATAAAATGAGTCTCTTCTGCACTCGTCACATGATGTGATAACATACTTTATGCATTGCTTACTTCATTATAAAAGTTTATTTTTTATATTCCAAAAAGTGTAACCATGAGTTTTTTAATGTTGATATTATTTTACAATTTCAATTAGGAAATGATAAACTATACCATAAAACAATACAATAATTAAAAACAAATTTTTGATGTGTTCCACTATACCATTTATATGTAAGTATATTCTATAATCGGTTTTGATATATAAATTATTTGTTGCATACTTTTGGGCTTACAGTATAATATCCCAGTTGCACAAATATTGAGTACTCGTCAAATGATTAATGATTTCATTACTCCAAAATGAGGAATAAACGAGCAACTCCCATACAGTAACAAAATTATTGGATTTCACTATTATAATTTCATAATTTTATATTTAAAATACAAATCATACTAGCCGACCGCTGCCACTCAAGTGACTTTGTAAGTTTTGAGCGTGGTTTACCGTTAGTCGTTGGTTTCTTGGTTGGTTACTATTTGTGTTTGAAAATTTGTATCTCGCTTTTGCGGCTAATTTGCCGCGGAGCGCCCTCTCGTGTACCAAAAAAAATTCAAAGGTAGCTTGATAAAAACTTTTAAAAGTCAAAATGATGACAAAGAAACATTTTTTTTAATGATTTTTTTTGCTATAAATAAGAAAAATTGCAGTTGATACTATGAAATTTACCTTGCGACTGAATTGCCGCTGCGCGCCCTCTTTTCAGAGCGCGCCCTCCGAAGGGTTAACCTACCTCGAAAAGTTGAAATTACTTACAGTCACACAGTATAATATTTTATTCTTATTCGGCTGGCAATGATATAAACTGGTGTTTTTCGTGTGCATGAAAGAGTTAAGTGCATGAAAGAGTTAAACAGTAACTAGTACTGGAAACATTGCAAGAGTAAAAAAAAACAAAATTCAACGAAAATAAAAATGCTTGTGTGGCTCAGTTGATAAGCGCGTCGTTTACTATTTGCGATGCGAATTTTTCGGTCACAGGTTCGAGCCTGGAAAAAGGCAACTCAAGAAAATAATAAAATTATAAAACGATAATAGTAAATAAATAAAAAAAAAAATAAAGAAGAATGAATCAAAATTAATAAAACATAATAATTAAAAAAAATGGATGTGTGCAAGGCACGCAAGATATTTGATGTGTAAACGGTTAAGCTAACTGAATGCCATATACATAAGCTCACATATGTATAGCCATATATAGGGATTTAATGTATAATCTATATGCTTAGGTAATTAATTCGAGCACGCTCGGTACCCAGGCAACTGTGCCGGGTGCGGGTGGTGCTCCTCTTCAGGCTCGCTTGTCTGGTACCGGTAAGGCCTCAGCAACTAAGCTGGCCTCTTCCTTCACCAGCAAAAGCGCCAGCACATCTAGCGTTCGGTCGCTATCTTCGAACAACCCTACCACTTCGGCAACTGTGCCAGGTGCTAGGGTTGTTCCACCGCCCGTTCGCCGGTCTGGTGTAGCCAGGGATTCGGCAACTAAGCCGGCCTTAGCCTCCACCAGTACAGGCCCCAGCACCGCTTCCACCTCTGGTGCTCGCGCGCACATTACTGCGTCAACACGGGCGTACAGGACCAGAAGGTCAGCCTTCAGGATCCTGAATAGGCTGGAGCCCCTTGATCCCTCTTCGCTCTCCGAAAGGGATAAGGCAGCTCTTCAATGGGCCCAGCAGAATGCTGGTGCTCGCCCTCCTCCTCCTCCACTAATACCTCCTCATACAGCTAGTCAGAAACGACAAAGGTCGACTGATAAGGCTGTCCAACCTGTCCGTCAGGACACCAAAAGGCCAAGACTGGCAACCCCAAAGCCGAAACTTAATCGGCCTTTTAATGAGGTTGCGAAAGATGGTCTTATCTGGGCCATTGTTGACTCCAGTAACAGCGACGGTACCATATCCCCAGACAACTGGAGGTTGGTACAGGCGGCGCTTCGCAATGTCTACAAAGATGTTGTTACGGCGAATCCAGGCCCGTCGCCCAAATGCCGAGATGCCGGTTGGTATCAAGGCCACATAAAGTTGGTAGCTTGTGCAGATCAACGCTCTGCGGACCTTTACAAGCTGGCCATTGCTAAGTTGGGAGAGGTATGGCCAGGTGCAAAGCTTTCTGCTGTATCTAAAGACCAGATCCCCAACCGACCACGTTCCAAGGCATGGATTCCGGCTGAGCCCTCCTCGCCGGATGAAATCCTCGAGCTCATAAAGTTAAGCAACCTTGAGCTACCCACCCATGATTGGAGAGTAGCCAAGGTCAGCGAACCCAAGGGCAACTTCCGTGAGGCACTCATCATCCTTAATGAGGAGTCGCTCTCACCGCTTAACACCACTAAGGGGGAGATCAACTACGGGTTCGACTCGATCTCCCTCAGGGTTTACAGATGTGACAAGTTGGGTACTGGGCAAGAAACCGTCACAGAGCCTTCGGCAGAAGCCGTGGACTTCCTGGCGACCTTGTCCCAGTCCCAGACAGACACTGATCTCTCTGATGAAGGGAGTACCCTGTCCTCCTCCGAACTAGTTGGCGACTTTTTCGGTAAAATGGAGCTTGCCGCTGAGAACGTCGAGGCCCCTCCTTTGTCTGATGAGGAGGACCCCGACGTCACCATGATTGCCATCCCAAAAAATGGTGAAGGTTATTCAAATTAATCTTCACCACTCCATTACTGCCTCGGCAGCCCTGCTCCTCCGCCTGACTCAAAAAGGAGAGGAGCTCATACTAGTCCAAGAACCATGGGTCGTCAATGACCGGGTTTGCGGACTCAATATTAATGGATACCGCACAGTGTATGTGGAGGGTCAAGGTAAACCCAGATCCTGTATCCTTATCAAAAATAGCATTAACGCTCTTTTACTCTCCAAGTTCAGCGATAGAGACAACGTGGCCATGGTTATTGTGATCAACGCCATGGCCACCTGGATCGTCTCCAGCTACATGGCACATGACCACGGTACATCACCGCCGCACGATACATTGAAGCTTCTGGTTGCAGAGGCTAACCGTAAACGGACCCCGGTTATCATCGGTGCCGACGCTAATGCCCATCACGAGATGTGGGGCAGCACGGACACAAATGAACGAGGTGAGTCCCTCTTTGATTTTATCCTTACTCATGACTTAGTTATTGCTAATAGGGGGAACGAGCCAACCTTCATTACTTCAAATAGAAGGGAGGTTCTCGATATCACTCTAGTAAGTGAAAACTCGTCACATCTACTGAAAGACTGGAGTGTCTCGCACGAGTGCTCCTTTTCTGATCATAATTACATTAACTTCACCATTGATAAACTAGATCCTACAGACTCTGCAGGTGCTACTAGCCTCATCAATAGGAAGCATACTGACTGGACAAAGTTCCATGCCATTATCGAGTCTGGCATACAGCCTGCTCCAGCCACTATAAATAACCATTGCGATATTGATCGAGAGGTAAACTCCATTACAGCTCTTTTTAACACTGCTGCTAAATCGACATGCAATTCCTCCAAACCTAGAGGTAAGACTAAACCTTTATGGTGGACCCCGGAGATTGCAGAGCTACGAAAAGTATGCAGAAGACTCTTTAATAGAGCCAAGGCTTTCAATGACTGGTTTCTCTTTAAATCTAAACAAAGGGAACTTAAGTACGCTATAAGGAAAGCTAAAAGGGCGTCTTGGAGGAACTTCTGTGGTAGCATAGAAAGCTTCTCCGAGACTAGCCGACTTCGAAAACTCTTGAATACGACCCCTAGGGCTCTCGACTGTATCCAGAAATCCGATGGTCACTGGACTGATTCTGGGATCGAGACCTTAGAGGTCCTCCTGTATACTCATTTTCCAGGGAGTAAAACCTTCGTTGATCATAGTCCTCCTGTGACCGATCATCTTTTAAGTAACACCTCCCCTTTTCAATTGACCGACACTCTTCTAAAGTGGGCCATCAAATCCTTCAGCCCCTACAAATCTCCAGGGCCAGATGGCATCATTCCCGCGGATATTCAGCAAGGGGCTGAACACGTAACATCATGGCTATTGCAAATTTATAATGCTTGCCTAAAATTTTCGTACATTCCCAAAAGCTGGAGAGAGGCTCGTGTAGTCTTCATACCCAAAGCAGGGAAGGCGTCCCATATCAACCCAAAGGACTTCAGACCGATCAGTCTGTCCTCCTTTCTCTTAAAAATATTAGAAAGGGTTCTTGATTTTCATATCAGGAACTCTATCAATCCCACTCTTTTATCCAAATCACAGCATGCCTATACTAAAGGGAAGTCTGTGGAAACAGCGCTACATGTACTCATTGAGGAAGTTGAGAAATCACTTTCCAACAAGGAGTACACACTTGCAGTGTTTCTCGATATCGAGGGGGCATTCAACAATGTCTGCCCCGACGCTGTCGTTAATGCCTTAATAAATCTTAATCTTGATGTTAATCTGGTTAAATTTATAGGACAACTACTTAAAACACGTATTATCAGCTCCTCTATCGGAAATGATAAAGTCAAAAAGGTTGTCAATAGGGGCACACCACAAGGAGGTGTATTATCGCCTCTTATTTGGAATCTGGCGGTGAACACACTGCTAAACAGATTAGATCAAACCGGCTGCAAAATAATAGCTTATGCAGATGACATTGCTATTGCAGTATCCGGCAAATACGTTGCTACTCTTTCAGAACGGCTAAATCACTCACTTAGCATTCTGTCTCACTGGTGCCGTGAATTCGGTCTTAATGTTAATCCTGCCAAAACAGAGGTTATGCTTTTCACTAGAAAGTATAAAATACCAACTTTTGCCCTACCCAAAATTAATGGTATCTCGCTTTGTCTTAGTAAGCGCGTCAAATATTTAGGACTTGTTCTTGATCCTAAACTTCAATGGAAAGCTAACATAGCAGAGAGAGTACGGAAAGCCTCTTGCGCTCTCTACTGCTGTAAGAGGGCTTTAGGAACAAGATGGGGTCTTCAACCTCGAGTCACTTCCTGGCTCTATTCAGCAGTGGTCGAGCCTAATCTTCTTTATGGATCCGTCTTCTGGTGGCCAGCTACTTCAAAGGCGGTCAACCTTAAACCACTGGATAAGGTTAGAAGAACGGCAGCCATATTGATTACTGGGGCCCTCCGTACTACCTCCACGAAAGCTCTCTTCGCAATCCTTCATTGGTTGCCAACCTCACTTCTGGTCAAGCAACAAGCTAAGTGCTCTGCTGTCAGACTCAGTGCCCTAACTCGCTGGACCCGGTCAAACCTGGGCCATGCCAAGATTTTAATCCACGATACGTCCGTACCAACTAACGTAGACTACATTTGCTCTACCCCTAATTTAAACCACACGTTCTTCACCCATATCCCCAGTAGAGAGGAATGGGTTAATGACGAGGTGGTCACTGACAATTTAATTGACATCTATACAGATGGATCCAAATCGGAGGAAAGAGTCGGCTGTGGCATCTTCTCTAGTAAGCTAGATCTCAGACTCTCTTTCCGACTTCCTGACCATTGCAGCGTCTTTCAGGCGGAAGTAATGGCTATCTATCAAGCGTCCAAGTGGCTTATTCGCAACGATTCATTCGATACGAGTATCCGCATCTACACGGACAGCCAAGCAGCAATCAAGTCCCTTGCCGGTGTTTTCACTACATCAAAGCTTGTTCTCGACTGCCGATCTTCACTCAACATTTTGTCGAGTCACTCTCAGGTCCACCTATATTGGGTGCCTGGACATATGGATATTTCAGGTAACTGCAATGCCGACGAGTTAGCAAAACAGGGCTCGCAACTTACAGATATATCACCTACCTGCACCATTGGTGTCCCTCTTACGTCTATTAAATTAGCCATTAAGCAAAACTACCTTGAGGAAGCAAAAAGGTCCTGGGTAGCGGAGCATACCTGTGGTATTACCAGGCTAACATGGACCACTATGGACAATAAACGTACTAGACAGCTACTCAACCTAAGCAGAAGCTCCATCAGCATAACGACTTCGGTGCTCACGGGACACTGCATAATGGGGAGACATGCTGCAAGACTTGGACTGCCATTCAATGACTTCTGTCGGGGCTGCGGCTCTGAGGAGGAGGAAGAAACAGTCCTTCATTTCATGTGCGAATGCCCATCCCTGGCCAGGAGGAGACTAAAACTCCTGGGTTCACCTTTCTTCACTAGTCTGTCCGAGCTATCATCCGTAAATATTAAGGACATAGCCAGATTCATTATGGAATCCTCATGGTTCTCCACTCCGTAAATGGGGGAGTCGCGCCGTACTGTGGTATCACAATGAGCCTAATTTGTGCTTAAGTGTGCTTTCAAGCAGAAGGCTGCCACTCCAACCTAACCTAACCTTAGGTAATTAATTCAAATTAAAACAATTCTTTTATAAACTTAAAAACTTATTAGATATCATTATTTTTTATATAAATAGCCCAATTCACCATAAATTGCAAATGGTCTTGCATCATTGCAAATGCAAATTTTTATTTCATATCACATATATTTGTTGTTGTGATAGCATAAATATTTTGGAATTGCACCAAATCGTGAATAGGGCTGATATGTTGTAGTTGCATTATTTTTCTTTTACTCAATGCATCGGGATCTATATGCTAGCATATACGCAGCTGCAATTGCATCCTTTTTTTTCGCGCTTTAAGTTTTTCTTCCTGTCGATTTGAAATTTTATTAGATTTGAAAATTTTACATAACGTCGCCTGAGAAATGATTTGGCGTATAGGTATATGAATTTGTACACACATACGTCAAATCAATCCTCAGGCGACGATAAGTGCTTTCCGCATTTAACCTTAGAAAGGCAACAGGGATGACTAGTCACCCCACTACTTTTTAAAAGCACCGCAAAGAGAGTTGTCTTAACTGCATTTAATAAAAATAAAAAAGAATGTATTTTTATTGAAGTAAATAAGTGATTTTATAATACATAAGTTTGATTTTTTCTGTTTAACATTTTTGCTATTTACATAGATAAAAAAAATGTTGCCTTTCTAATGTTAATGTACAGAGCAAAATTTTTATAATGCCGTGATTTGCTATCATTATCACTACATTTTGTTTATACATTTATTGAAACCTAGATTCCTTATTACTTATCATTTTGTATTGTTTTTATATTTTAAAGAATATTTAATTTTAATGCAATCTAACAAACCGAATGTAAAACCTATCGAACGCCTGTGTTCGCTACGGCGACTTCTCTGCTTGTACAGTCGATCTTCATACTTTTAATACCAACAAATAATTCTGCCACGATTAAATGTACACACACATTTTGTTTTCGTATGTACATATATGTGTGAGTAAATTTATCGAAACATAAACAAACAAACTCCGCTAGTATTTTAATTTCTCCCTCTCTTCTTCTCTTTGTTGTTTAGAGTAGCACAGTCATGCCGCGCAGTAGTGTGAGCGAGAGGGGAACTGGACGTTACAGTTATCTTACATCTTACGATACAGTTATTCTTACATTTTACACATTTGAAATTTTGCCCATACCGTGAGCTAAAATGTTTACACATCAAAAAAACCAAAATGTTGTGGGATTTGAACTTTGGCACACAAGTGCTTACTGACGTTTTAGATGACTAGTCTATGGCGTCATGGATTTTGAGAGAAACTATTTCGAAGTTTTGTTGAGATGCAAGTGAAGTCATGCTCGTAATCGTGTCCTCCTTTATTACTCCTTTTGGAGGCTAAAACGAGTACAACTTGCCCTTTTTGCCCAAATACACCCAATTTCTAATCTATATTATGGGAAATCTTATTTACTCAAACATGATTTCCCATTTTTTTAAGCTCTTGTTTACTTTCTTTGGAAATCACTGGTAACATTAAGATCTCCAATGGAAACATTTGAAACTCTTTTACAAACTCTTATACAATGAAATGGGCGATAGCGAAGGCGAGCCTGGATTTGGTTGTGCTCTATCGTTTTTGGTTTCTTAGGTTTCAGTGAAGAATTTATAGAAAAAGGTTCGATATAATAAGTGCTAGAGATGGGAATTCGCACAATATTTATCCATATTATGGACAATCAACGATATCTTTAACTATCGACAATTCAAACAGCTTAACAATAATTGTCGATAATCTTAAAACTTTTTCAGTTCATTTTTTTTTTAGGCAAAGTCACATACGAAAAGTTCCATATTGACAGTACCAAGTTTTGTCAACTATATTTTTTTCGTTCTTTGCGCTTAAATTTAAAGTGGAAAAAGAGGTACAATCATATACTTATAATTTCCATCAGTTAGATTGTTTTATACAACATAACTACACAGTGCTTCATGGATGGGAACTTTCCAAGCTAAAAATATAGGGGATGATATAAATAAAAAACCATTTAGTTTTTGGAATTTTTTTAAAATCATCTCAATTTTTAATTTGCTTTTTTGTATTCTGGTATGCTTTAAGTAAACCACCCCGATTTTTTTTTTTTTTTTTTTTTGATATTGATTAGGAAGGTTAGATAGGAATAAGAGAGTAGAATATAAGGAAAATTATTCGTGAACATTCACTTTGAATTTGGTAAGATCGTAAACGCTAGAAAAAAGTTTTGTATGGAGCTTATTTCATAGACGAGCAGTACGACAGGGAAAACAACTATCTCGGTAATGAGTAGTGGGTTATAGTATCGTTTCCATTTGGAATACGTTAGTTCCCCATGTAATTTGCGTAGTTTGGGGAGAACATGCTAGCGATGGCATTATACCGCTCATTTCGGCAGAACATCTGCCATGGAAAAAACGGTAGAATAGAGCAATGCAGCCCGTGTTCCCTCAACATTCCAAGTACTGCAAACCCTACTCTCTCCTATTAGAGTTATCGCTTAATGTTGAATAAGGTCCAAAAGCTTAAGTTGCGTTCATGAACCTCCTGCCCATAGACGAGTATGAGACCCTATTTTGGTTCGAATAAAAATGGTATAGATTAGTTAGATTGAAAAAGTTCTTACACCGTCTTCGAAAGTAGAGACACTTGGCTGCTTCTTTCGACACCCCAATAACCCATTGTGATTGCATCTACAGTTTAACGCCAGTTTCGAATGGCGGTGTGGCAAATTTATCTTAACTTTGTTATCAAGGTCATCATGTTGAAAAGTTATTTGGTTAAAGGTTTCTCGAAATCTTGAAGTGATAGAAAATTGCCAGATTTGTTCAGATTTCGCAGGAATTCACTACCTGTTCTCATTTATGTGAAACCTCTTAGGCCACAGTTATATGTACGGTATATTTGCTTAGATATCTACTTGTTAAATTATAGTTCCAGATTACTATTTCCTACCTACAGTAGCACGTGGTATTGTGGGCAATAAAAACTAGAGAATATAGCATACAGAAGTAAGAAGAATTTGTTGAATTATTGAACTTAAGTAGTAAAATGTGGCAAAGGAAATAGTAAAGATAAAAAAATAATAGAAGTGGAAATGAAAAAGCAATAGCTTCGTGTGAAATATATTTACTTTTGAATTAAAAGCGCATTGTAAATACACGTTTATAATGTTTGTATTTCATTGAAAAAGCATTTTTCAGTTTGATAAATTTATGCGAATTTTGATTTTATGTATTTATTATTACTACATAATCACAAAATGTAATATTTTATGCATTTTGTAGAAGAAAAACTTATAAGTTGAAATGCGCCAAAGCACACACATATACCCAGTAGTAAATAGATAGATCTCCTGTAAAGAGATTTAGAGATGAAGTTTTTAAAAACTAGAGGAGTAACAGGTTAGGAGGAATAGAAGAGAAAGAGAGGTTGGATTAGTTATTTGCATAAATTGATATAAAGAGTCCCAGAACAAACGATCCGAAACTTTTTTTTTTTGGGAAGAAGAGTTATTTTCAAAACCTCGTTGTCAATCCACTAGAGTCTGAGGCATGATTTTTTTTAGCAAATACAGATATTTTAGAGTTTTATATAAGCAGGTTGTTTTTTTAAAACTTACTGAAAAAACTTTTTTTCTTTTTTGTTCACTTTCCCCAAATCAAATATATTACGAAAGTTAAAAGGATTTTAATCAATTCTGGAATATCAAAAGATTCCAAGAAGTAATAAAAATTTCTTGTTTGAAGACAAACATCAGAAACAAGAAATGCTGAATAAAATGAAAAACAACAGTTCCTAATCGTTCTGGTAGTGTTTCGTCCTAACCGAAACGAAAAAAAAATGGAACTGGATATTTGATATTGTAATGATATTTTTGGTTTCAAATTTGACATTCATATATCTATTTGAAGCAACACAGACTCGCTAGCATTTTCTTCTCTAAATCAGGCTTAATTTGCAGAACCTAAAATTCTGAATCATCGAGGCCTGTTTCAGTTCCGAACTAGATCGAATTTTGTAATCCTTATCATGACAAATTTTTTTTGAGAAGAGAAAAGTAAACTTGAGATGCTTGATACGATTTTTTATGGCTTATAAGCCCTGGTAAGCAAAATTTCAACAAAATTGACCGGTCCTTGGCTGACGATCCAGTAAAAAGAATATTAAAATTTTCCTAATATTTTTAACTTTTGGTCCGAAGCTCTTTAAAATATTTTTTAGATAAAAATAGATACTGAAAATGTGTTCATTGCTGAAAATGAAATTGGTGTAACATTTTTTAACAAAAACTATCGTTCTGCATATAGCGCTCCTTGAAGATTATAACGAAATTTTGAGCAACAGGTTTTTTTGGGGCCAAAACATATTTCATTCTAAAAAATAATCTAAAGGCGATAAAAATGCGTGGGTACAATTAAAAAGAAAAAAAAAATCATTGTGTCTTCTTAAAAACCGATGTCGTGATGTGGGTTACAATTTATTTCCCACTGGGTATGAATAGCAGCACGAGTTCATTCAACAGCAGCATAACATTTTGCGATACTGTCGAGTTGTGGTAATAAAATAAAAATATTACTACTCACTCACGTGCACACACACACATACATAAAACCTCTCATACTACACCATATAATCGTATTAGTAGACATGTCCTTGCATCGAAATAGAAATGTGTATGTGTGTGTATAAAATCTAAACTGTTGTAGTAGTAGTGGTAGTAATTTTTTATATCAAAAAGCGTATACGTAAATATGAAAACATAAGTGTTTGTTTGTGTGTTGTGTGCTTGCTCACTGTTATTGTTGTTGTTGTTGTAAATATGAAGCGTCTCAAGCGTGTATACAACGAGCGTTTCCATACACATCTATACACAATTTCTTCTCGCTTTGATCGAATCACATTTTGTGCGCACTCAAGCTTAATCATGTCGTCCTTTAAGGACAATTTCATTTAACGTGTTTTTTGGGTTACATATATATATATATTTTTTTTTTATTATTCTCTTCTACACTCACACACATTTCTTCCTCTTATACTAGTTATATGTGTGTGTGTGTGTTTGTGTATCTGTATTTGCGTAATAAAAGTTTTTCTTATTTTCATGCACTAATACACTTAAATAGTTTTTCCACCGCTAACGCTTGACTGCATTAAGTATACAGATATAAATATGAGTGTGTATGTGTGTGTGTGCGCCTCAACATATGCTACATTTTATAATAAGAAAAACAAACAAGCAAACGGTTTGTACATTTTTATTGTGGCTTTTCTTGTTACATCGGTTTTATACATAAATGCACACACACACACACACATATTTCCTTATTCCATATTTTCTTCATTCTCTTCTTTTTTCTCTCTTGTGTTTAGTATACTTTTTGTCGTTTATGTCATAAAAATAAGATTTTTGTTTAGCCGCAGAATATGTTTGAACATTTTTGTTTATCTATATATGTATGTGTGTGTGTGTGTGAGTGTAAAACATATTTGTTTTTGTATTTTGTTGCTCTTGTTTATTTATTTATTTTCTTTTTATGGTATTTTGTGCTAAACTGTTGAAATAAAAATGTCATTGCTTTGGAGACATTGAAATCATACTCGTTCTGGTTCTTGTATTCCTTATATGTTTTTCTTAGCAAAAAAAGGCTTACACGCACAAAAAATTTTTGGCACAAATATTATATGAAATATAAATATTTTTCATAATACGATTTTGAACACATAATATGTATATCCTTATATGTTTGTATTTTAAAATTGCTAGTGTTTCAGTTTGCCGGAAAGGAAAAACGTAATAGGATAGACTAATCAAATATGTGGACATGTAGTTGTGGCAGCAAACACACACACACATAATATGAGATAAGCTCTAAATAAAGGATTATTAAGTGGAATTTTTAGAATTGGATTAGCTAAGCATAATCACAAAACTATGGTAAAAATACAACAATTATAAGAAGTTGATTCGTTTAGTTCTGGATTTATTTTTCCAATGAGCACATTGAATTGAGTATTATTGGCATTAGTGCAAGTGGGCGAAGGTTTTAATAGCAGGTAAGGAAATCTACTTTGGCAGAAACAGCAATATAGAATTACCCTGTGGCTCAAGCTACAACACTTAGCTTGCAGATTGAAGGAAATAGAAAAGAGTTTTTCATTGCCTTATCTTCTGCAAAGCTTAAAAAACATAATGTTGAATGAGAAGAAGGAAAACTTTGTTCTCTTTTGAATTGATTGGCTTAACGCTTCTTCAACTTGGAATTTCATAAATTTTTATGAGTATTTAACCTACTTTTGAAAATGTTTAAGCAAAAAAAATCGACTCTAGCTGAATCTTAAAGAGAAATTTATGATTAAATTGCATGGACATGAAGGGGGAAGAAGAGCTAATACGAGGGAATAAGTAAAATTCGTTTTGCATTTAAGAGAGCGAAGAAGAGAGAATCAGCACTCTAAACCACAATCAAGGCCGTATTTATGAGGGAGGTTTTAGAGGTCCTGACCCCCCCCCCCCCCCCCAAAATGTGGAAACTTTCTTCTAATTTTTAATATTAATAGCCAGTGGATGGGGAAAAAAGTGAAAATAAAATCTATTGAATGATTTTTGAATTTTTTTGTACTTCCATTGGTTTCTTTCTAAAAATTTAAATACAAAAAAATTAATTTGAAGTCTTAGTTACACAATGCCACCAAATCCGATTTGTTTGCTTTGACATGTGGTTTGACTTCGGATTCAAGAAAAGAAGGTGATGCGTGACGTTATGGGAAGTTTTTGGCCCCAGATTCGTGCTTAGCATGAAAAATTCATTCACAAATACTAGCAACCATTTTATTCGCAAAACGCATGCAGCTCCAAAGTTTTAGGAGACAATGCCGCACGGCAGAATTTTTCTTAGATTAAATTTTTGTTTTACTGTGTAATTTATTCATCTTGAAATCCTGCAATTGAAAGGTTGTTTTATTGTTTTATTGAGTGGTCAGTTCCAATTAACACAGAGTTCTCAGTTTAGATACTGAACATTTTCGATCAAATTATCATGAATCGTATGATTGTTTCGATTTCAGGAATAATCAGTCCAGGTGAGTGTGATTCTGGTGACATCTTTGCGCCTGAAACCTGTGGTACCTGTGAAGCCATTAACGACAGTTTCGATACCAGCCTGAGGTTTGGTTATCAGTGTCTCAGCAAAATATTAACCGGATTTCGAAACGGTCTTCTTAGCTGCCTGTTCTACATACTTGATAATGTCATTTATTTGGTCAAATAAAAAACAATTTTCACGAAAATAATAATAAGTATTAATTTACTCTGTCTGCTGTAATGAAATTACGATCAGTCGAAAAATATCAATCAAGATAAAATGGAAAGTGGAAATTTTATATATTAGGAAGAAAAAGTCAGAAAGACATATAGAATTTGATAATCATTGCTAACCTATGGTTATAAAATTTGATTGTCCTCGAAAGTTTGTTCTCTAAAAATTGGCATGTTGACACTGGCTAGACACACATAATGGTTAACTTAGTCTAAAGAATAAATATAAGTATACAAAAGGCAAAGGGATGTAAGTATTCAAAATATAATGTTTGTAGGAACCATAGTGAAATTAATAAAGTGAAATAAATGGAAGTGACGCCCTCTTTTTTGTTCACTGACGTCTGCCAAATTTGAAAATTATCCTCTTACTTCCCCAAAACAATTGAATTTCAGAAGTAAATATAAAAAAATATTAACCCATTGGTAGCAGCACAATATATAAATAAAATAGAAAAATTTGAAAAGCCACAAAAATGATTAGACATTGATAAACGAGATCTTCGGGCGTTTGTAACACCCATGTGGAGAATGTGCACCAAGGACTTAACCCAAAACTTAAAGTTTTTTTTGTTATGTATGCCATTCAAGTAAGAAATCTGCCTCTCCGAAATTTAAATACATTTTTTTTGAAATAGGTAAAACTCTTTAGAATATAAAGAAGACATTTTCGAAGAAGATCATTTTAAAAGTATTGTGTTTTGTTTATTTAAATACTTTATAGAACCACACTCTACAAAATATTTTGAGAGCTTTTATTTCAAAAAAAAAAAAAAACATTTATTTAATTTATTTATTTGTGTGCAGCTGACGAAAATGGGTTAAAAGAGTTTTCTCTCATAAACAAAATTATTTGTCAAAATTTATTGAGCGAATACTTGTCATAATTGTCAAATCTCAGAAGACCTGAGAATATTTCAGATTACTTTCTGCTATCTGGCATACTGTATACTGTGGTAGGAACATTATAAAATAAATGCAACACACATATAGCTACAGTAAAGTATCCATAACCATATAAGCTTATAACTATCACATATACGCAATTACACATGTATAGCTAAAGTAAATATGTGGGTCAGTTTTACTTACATTTTCTTTAACATTCACGTCATATCAGTATCGTAAGCGTAACGCAATGATACATATATATATATATACACACACTAGCGTATCCAAATATTTCCTAAGGAGGGATTTTAATTTTTTTCGTCCCTTTACAGTTTGTTTTTGATATTCACGACCAACGATTGAATTTTATAAAATTTTCATCGGTAAAGGAAGAGAGTTTCGCTCTCCCTTCCCCTACCCTAGAATCCGCAATTGCATACATGCATCTATATGTATCTACATATATATACTCGTAACTTTATATGTGGTGAATCTTATATAAACCGTCGACACTGCACTACGCGTATACATGCACATTTAATTTTATGGGTATGTATTTATTTTGCTTTGTATATATGTATATTTTTTTGTGTACCATATAAAAAACAACAAAACATACTATAAGATAAAAACACATTGCATACTTTTAGTGAAATTGTAGAAAACTCATGTTCGCGTTATTTTTCATTTGTTTTGTGTACTTGTTTCCCCCTCTCCCTTCCACAATCTGATAGATACATATGTGCAAGTGTAACTATATGTATGCATGTACAGTGAAGGACAAAAGTCAGCATACACTGACACCGAATTTTCAGTTTCTGTAACGAATCTGAAAGAAAGATAAGGTTTGTAGTTTTATAAACAACCTGCTGGGCTTCGCCGGGCTCCACTGCCCGGTCCGCTGACAAAGTTTGGGTAATGCGTAATTTTATCACAAAAAAAAAAAAAAACATCTCGAGCCAGTAGAAAATGGTAAGAAACGGGTAGTAAAAAATAGTAAACAAGAGTAAAAAAAAGTAGTGAAAAAGTAGTAAAAAAGTAGTAAAAAAAAGTAGTAAAAAAGTAGTAAAAATGTAGTAACAAAAAGTAGTAAAAAAGTCATTGTACAAAATTTCAGTACTGGACTGTGCACATATGGCTTCAGAGATTTACCGTTCTTCAAATAGTTCCTGAGACATGTCGTCATGAATATTCAGGTTGCATGGGAGGTGCCACACCCACTTGACATTAAGAACTCACACTTAGTGTTGATTCGGTACCCACATAGTATCGATACTTTTACTCATTACTTGTATCGAATAAAAGTATCGATGCTACCGAAAATATCGGTAAAAAGTATCGAATATGTAGTTGATATGTAGTTGAATACTCGTTTAAAGAGACAAATTACTCTTTTTTTAAGTGGTTGTCAAGGAAAACATTCAGGCAGGAACGGCCCATTGTGATGCCGCATGGATGAGCCAACAGTCTACACTACTCAACAAAGTTTTTCGTCAATAAATCATGGTTTTGAGATATTTTCACTGGAAACACGTGAATCATATAGAAATGGCGTTAATTAAATTTAGCAAATTGCTAGAAAATTTATAATAGAAGGAAAACTAATCAACAGATTAAAACTTGTTAAAAATATTTTATTTTAATGAAAAGGTTTCAATAAACATTATGTTCTACATGCATGGCCGGAAATATCTTCTAGAATTTCAATACTGTACTGCAATATTGTCATACATTGAAATATTGCAATATGGATTGAAATATTTTGAATAATTCTGCAGTAGCATTTTGAAATATATTATTGATTGCTGTAAAATATTGTAAAATGATCCACAATTTTAAATATTATATAGTAATATTTCAGATTTTAAATACATATTTTTCAAAAGTATCGAGTATCCGATACTGACCCTTTTTTCCGATACCAAGTAAAATACTTATGTTATAACATCGAGTAATAAAAGTACTTGAATCGAATGAAAAGTATCGAGTTTTTACTTGTATTTACTTGTATCGAATCATCACTACTCACACTCCACTATAACGTTGGTTCTGATTAATAATACTTTCATGTGATATTATAATAAATGTTGAGGTCATATGATAGGTGCCACACCCCCCTTTTCAATCCTACTCAAATCTTTTCTGTAGTATTGCATTGTTAAACGTCATTGTACGAAATTTCATTACAAAATTATTCATGGTTCCAGAGTTATACTCAAATAAAGATGTGATTTGTATGGGAAGTACCACGCCCACTTTTCCAAGCATAGCAAAAGTCTTCATACAGTATGAATCTATCTACGGACAAACTAAGTATTTAGCATGAGCAATAACATTTCATGCCACTTTCAATATTTAATGGGTCCTCTTTGGGCGTCAATAGTTGCTGGCAGACGTCCTGGCATTGAGGCAACTACAATAAGTTTATGGTCGCTTCAAGAGCTATTATGCTATTGAAGTAAATTTTTAAATTTTTTTTTTTTATGAATAAATAATCATCCTTTGTAAAACTGCAATAATGAGTTTTCGTTTAGATTCTTAGATTTAGACAAACTGAAAATTCGATGATGTATGTTGACTTTTGTCCTTTACTGTAAGTATAGATATGTGTGTGTGTACTTGTTACATCTACGCTTCGTCAGTTTTCACTACCTTTTACCATGTTGCGTTTTCATTTGTCTTCAAAACTACTATTATTTGTTGCAATTTTCTTTTTCTCTTCTGGTGCTATTGTTGCTGCTGTACTTTTTCTCTATTCATTTTTTTTTTATTTTTTTTGTTCTTTCTTCTGCTCCACTACTAATTTTCAATTTAAGGTTCCGCTTCTTTTTTTCTCTCTATTTTCCTGTAGTTGTTTTTGTTTTTATTCGCTCTCTTGGGTCACATGAAATATTATCCATTTCAAGGATTAGACATTACGCCATAAATTGACTCACTCGCATTTATGAGTTTTTCATATGAGCTAGTATATGGTACTGTTGTTTTGGGTGTATAAAATCATACATACACTCACATGTATAAAATTAGAAAGAGAGGGAAAAAGAGAGAGAAATGCCATTTGAAAAATAACAAAGTTGTGGTATGCTGCTGTTATTTTTTGTTTGCTTCATTCCATTGCTTAATTAATGCGCTCTCATGTAAAAGGTGATTACTATGTATTTTTTGCTTTTTTTTTCTCTCTAAAGAGCGAACGCGCGTTAAGTGAAAAGTTTTACTAAAAGTTTAGAAAAGAGATTGTTATGCATGTGAGTATTTATGATTATGTATGTATATGAATGTATGTAATATGTGTTCTAAGATTCTTAACTCTGTTGACGTGTATTAATGTTTTAACCTAATTAAAGAATGCGGTTCTTAATGCATTGATTCTCAAAAGCTTAACTTTTCTATTGTAATATTAAACAGCTTTAAATTAAGGTGCTTTAATCTTAAGATGCGCAGGAAGAAAGAAAGTGTATGACATACTAAAAAGATTAATCGAAGCACAAGTGTTAGAAACTTTGAAGTTGTTAAAGAATGTCGAGTAAAATGCAAAACAAAAACTAAAAAAAAAAATAAATGGGACTACATTTTTTCAGATTTTCTTCAAACTTAGCACACGGGTTAGTATTTTTTCAAGTTAGCTTCTAGCCACTGTCTATCAAATATCTTCCACATTTCGATATTAATCGGATATAAAGTTTTCATATTCTGTATTTCATTCCAAATCAATTGATTTCCAATTTAATATCGTTTTGAAATCTTTTGTCGACTGTAGAACCTGAAAATATAAATTTCTTTATGGGAGCGAGAAACTCGCTCTTAAACATAATAAAAGAAAAATATTATGCAATGTCTGCATTCACTGTCTGCTAAGTAGGTAAATATTTATTCAAATATTTTTCTATCAGACCGATATTGACACAACAATTTTCGTTGTTGATTGTTTATTTTTCATTGGTTATAACAAATTTTACATGAGCACTTCATTGGCTTTGCGATAATTTTGTCTGCAATTGTTTTTCTTTTTACAAACTTTGTTATTGTGGCCATGAAATTTCCATATTTTTATAAAAAAAAAAATTCATACTCCACAAATAGCACCGGTAATTAACAAAAAAAATTTTGAGCTAAATAAAAAGTCTGCTATACAGCATAATTGAGATAGGAGTAATGATAGCATTCATAAAGGTTAGAAGAAATTACTAGATCATAATTACATAGACTATCCTGCAGTAGAGTTGTTTATTCTGGTTAACATTTTTATTTAATTTCATTCAATATTTATTTCACTGCTAAAGTCCTTGCTAAAAAACATGTAAAAACTGAATATTTTTGTCGCACAATCTGAAATCCGAAAGAGTTTTAATGAAAGCATCAACCTACTAATCTTTATCCTTGTACTTAGTATCATTATAGCTTCTGTCTATTCTGAACTTATGGAGCTCATATTCAAATTTATTCATTGAATTCAAATTCGTTATGAAGTTTATTACTTTATGCACCAGTATGGTGTCATTTCATGCTTTGGGGTCTACGTGGGAAAAAAAAATTAAATAGAATTAAAGGTACATCTTAGTCAGTACATCTTTCTAATCGAGCTCAATAGAAACAATAGGTGTTCATTTTATGATTACTTAGGATTTCTACAACAAATATACCAAAATTTCACACATCGGCATATGCTTGTTTATCGTACGGCAACCGTTTTATTCCAGATTAACCTTTAGAGTACCGGGGCGGGCACTATAGTGGCCAACAATATACAGTTTATACAAAAATCTTGAAACTTGATACTCGGAAGTTTTTGGGGGCGCTCAATCCAAATCTGTAAACAGAATCAAAAAAATTCAGAATAGCGGTTTCAATATGGCGGACAAATTTTTTTCCAAATTTTTCTAATTCATTTGAATCCAATATGGTGGGCAAATTTTTGCAAAATTTTTTTAAAAAAGTCGTCCGCCATATAGCATACGCCATTTTGAATTTTGAAATTCAATTTACAGATTCAGATTCAGCGACTCCAAAAACCCCCGAAAAACAAGTTTCAGACAAACTAGAACATTTTTTCAAAAAATCGTCCGCCATTTTGGATACACTATTTTGAATTTCGAAATTCTATTTACAGATTCGGATTCAGCGAGACCAAAAATCTCAGACGAATTATGAATTTTGAGATTTTATTTACAGATTCAGATTCCAAGCGACACCAAAATTCTCCGAAAAACAAGTTTCAAACGAATTAAAATAATTTTGCAAAAATTTGTTCGCCATATTGGATACGCTATTTTGAATTTTGAAATTCCATTTAGAGATTTGGATTCAGCGACCCCGAAAACCCTCGAAAAATAAGTTTTAAATGAATTAGAACATTTTTTCAAAAAGTCGTCCACCATTTTGGATACGGTATTTTGAATTTTGAAAGTGTATTTACAGATTCAAATTCAGCGACATCAAAAACCTCCGAAAATCAAGTTTCAGACGAATTAGAAAATCATTTGTTTTACTGCAGCCGGCCGGGGTGCTCACTATATATATTGACGTTTATATTTACCGAATAGACTTCATATTAATCAAAAGTTTCACGTTTCAGAAAATTGCCGGCCCTCTAAAGGTTAAAGGGCTGCAGTATAGTATCAAATTACTGAAAGGGATAAAGGGACACTTTGCGTGTTAGAATCTCAAACTGGGACCGAATTAAAGGTTTCGATTCTCTGCCGGTAGTGACGAACGTCCCAATTCTCATAAATTTTTGGTGGACTACAGTTGGCTACTAATGCTAGCCCATTTTGACAACTTTCACAGTATCGGTTAGCTGTGATTATATAAAGTAATTCTACCGGATTAGAGTAAACTAGACGGTAAGGCCCCAGTAACTGGGGCTAGTTTTTTGCGGAAGAAATCTCTTTATGAAAAAACAAATATCAAAAGATAACCAAACTACTCGTTGGTGTTTGTTTTGTTATTTGTGTATGCAGATAATTCCTTAGATAATTCTGAGAGATGCCGTTACACATGTCTTCTCCCTCTCTCTTATTTATTATTTACTCCCGCTTAAGCAATGATTTTTTCAATGATGAATGCAATGCTTTGTTCAATGAGCGGATTTTAAAAAACTTCCGACGCTATATCTGATGACTAACCTACTCGTCAAGCTGCTTAAATTGATATATAATATGATAGTGTAGCACTTCTGGATCTTCTGGAATAAAGTTGTAGTTACACTAATAAATGTATAGATTATTTTTATAACTCAGACTAACAAACGACTGCTGGCAAACAAGTCTGGCCCAATACTCAGCCAATGTTTTACTACTTGAGAGAAAAATGTCAAGCACAAATTTTGTATCCATAGTTAGCATTGATTTTCAAATAGTTTGAGTCTTTCTGTCTTTTTCTTTCTCATAGCAGGAATTTGCAATTAATTAATGAAATTATGAATAAAAAATTTTGTCAAAGTTGAAAATTTCCTCTATCCTTTCCAACTATGTGTATTGAAAATTGGGTGTTTCACCTAACATAAATTTTACTCGGAACTTTTAATACTATTTAAGTTGTAAATCGGTTGAAGGAAGTCATTTTGATATCGTCAAATAAAGCGATTTTAGGTTTAAAAATTAAAAAATAGTTTAGGTTTTAAGAAGATTCTCTGTAAGAAAAATTTTAAATCCAGCGAGTATGGCATACATTTTTTGTTTCTCTCTCATTCTTTCGCTTAGAGAGTGGCCACAGTTTAATACAGCGATGGTGCTCGGATTACTTCTTGATTTGGAAACCTGTGGAGACTATCAACTTAAGTGAAGATAAGTTGAAAGTGCAAGTTTAAACAATGAAAAATCGCATGGAAAAGTTGCTCGTTTGCTGCAAGTCTATCAACAATAAAAAAAAAACCAATATTCGAGAAAATCGCATTTAAAGATTTCAGTGAGTTTACACTCAGTAGAACACGATAAATTGTCTTCTCACGAGGATAGTTCATAAGATACCGGTTTAATTTGCTTAGACAAGATAAAGGATTAAATAAAAGATATTCCTGTATACATAATTCGAAACTTTTCTTCTCATTGTTTTTGGAGAAAATTGCATTTAAAGCTTTCAATGATATACCACTCACGAGAAGAATTTTTATGAAATCAAAGACCGCTGGTATAGAGAATTCTATTTTGGTCGTTGTTCGCTCACCGTCCAATTCCAAGGTCGTCCAAAATCAGCTGTTGTGCCAAAAAACATCGCTGCTGTGCAAAAACTGATAAAACAAGATCGTCATTGTGACATTCTAGAAGATTGAGACAACTTTAATCATTAATTCCACCAGCATACATAAGATATTGCATAATCATTTAGCTGTGAAAAAGATTTGTTCTTGTTGAATCCCACAAAAATTGAGTGATGTCCAAAAAAAAAGCTCATGTTTACTGGTGCAAGCAAATGATTAAAAAATACAATAGCGGTGGGCCAAAAGATGTGTATAAAATCGTGACAGGTGACGAATCAAGAATCTATGAGTATGAGCCTAAAAGAAACTGCAGCTAGCAGACTGTATGGCTGTTTCAAAATGAGCCAAATCCAATAAAAGTTGTTCGCGCTCGAAGTTCTGCGAAGCAAATGACCGCTTGTTTCTTTATAGAAACATAAAAACTGGTCATGAGGCCATAGTACCGGTAACGTAGAATGGTCACTTCCGAATGGTACACAATCATTTGTTTGTCAGAAGTATTTGGTGAATCGAAGGGAAAAAGGCAAACGACTTTGAATAATTATTCATCACGACAATGCGAGCTCTCACACGTCTCGTCAAACAACCGAATTCCTGACCACTCAAAACGTCAAATTGATGGATCATCTCCGGTACAGTCTTGATTTGGTACTCAGTGACTACTTTTTGTTCCCAGACATCAAAAATAAACTGCGTGGACAATGATTTGCGATTTGCGGCTCCCGAAGAAACTGAAGATGCATTAAAAAATTACGTTTTGAAAGTGTCTTAAGAGGAACGGAAAAACTGTTTTGACAATTGGTTTAAACGGATTCAAAAATGTATAAATCTTCATAGAAAATATTTTGAAAAACAATAAAGCCGTTTTCAGTTTTTTCATCGCTACAGTTGAATTTTAGGTAGTGCCCCTCGTATTATCATTTATAATCATCTATATTCTACAAAGTCTCTCATACTGCCCATTCTAAGTTATGAGACAAGGACGAAGACGACCAATGATGAGGGGCTATTGGAAACATTCGACGGCAAGATTTTTCAAATCGAGCTCCGCATATGCAAAACGTTTTTAAGCTGTCATTCTTTGCTCATATCCAAAGGAGTCCAAAATGCCCTAAAGAGCCGCTGCAAATACCTTAAGAAGTTGAAGGCATTCGTAAAGAAATGGAACCTGCTTTTTTTAAGACACCAGAATGTTTATGACTTACCCAATCATTGTGCTTCTAGAGGAACATCAAGGCAGCAGGATTCGGTGATAGTATGAGTTTTTGAAACCAATTCTACCATTATACTTGAAGCAGCCCAACGAAAACTGTCATTCAAGGTCACTATTATATCCCTTAGTAATAAGTGGGCGGTCGAACATATGGACAAGATTGAAGCGATGTGGGCTTTACAGACGAAGCTTTTTTATAGACGGCAGGTACTATAAAATGTGCCTTGTCCATTAAGGACAGTAAGATGGTTCTGAGATTAGTTAAGCATTCAGAAAAAGCTCATGTTTGGGGATACTTTTCAAGACAGAGTTTCGACAGGATAATCATGATTACGAGAAATTTTGATATCCCGTATATAATCCATTTATAGTAGCATAGATTTTTATCTTCTGTCAATAACTGGTTTGAGAAAGAAAATCGAAATGGAATGCTTTAAGAGGGCAGGACCCTTAGCACAAAAGTCACTTGTGCAGTAAGTGAAAAGAAGAAAATAGGACAAGAATTTTGGACTGCGCCTCTCAATCTCCAGATGCTAACCACATTGAAAATGGGCAATTATTAAGCTTAAGATGAGCAGAAAAAACGAAGAAATTGAAACGACAGCTTAAGTCAAAATGTGCAGAGTTTGCCGTAATCATACGCCGAAAAGCTAGAGATAGTATGACCTCGCGTTACCATTAAATTACTTAAAATTATGGGAACTAGACACCACAATTTTGAGTATTTGACATAAAAATGTTTAAAAATAATGTGGGATACTTTTTTTTTTTTTTGATTGGCGCATTTTTTGAAGGACTTAGGCCGTACACTCTGTTGTTGAAAAGACTGTTATTCTGTTTATGAAACTTATATAATTTATTGTTCCATTATTCTTTTTATCGCCAAAACTTGAGGCTCAGTCTAATTTCCAGTCTAAAACCTACTAGCAAAGAGCTCATCATTATCCCTTCTCTTCTGAGTGCTCCCTTGATTACACTGACTCTGATCGATTGAGTTTAATCAAACAATACCAAACTAGTTTGGAAGTAATTGCAAATGAACATAATTATCGGATAGCTTGACTGTGCAATTAAAATAGCAATGTTGCGTCTTTCATACTTCCTAGGTTGATGAAGCAATTAATCAGCTCACTATTTCGAAACGCAATTGGCATTTTCAATGAAGGCAAATGAAATTATACATTTTTTTTCAATCGGCGCACTTCTGTGACACATAGGTTCATTATCTTTTTTGTTTTTCAATTTCTTTTTAAAGTTTTTTATATAGGTTGTAATACTGAAAACTCACATTCATACGTATGTAATTGCATTAATTTATTTCGTACTGTATTTCGAATATGTATATAATTTAGTGAGATTTTATTCAATTTCACTACTACTCGAACACAATAATTTGTTTAACCAATTATTTTCAGAGCGAAAAGGTTTATTTGGGTTACATTGAAAATGGAAGTAGATCGATGAAAAAAATAGAAAAAGTTCATTGAAAAAAGGGGGAAAAAAAACTAAACTATTACTGACTACTGATTGTAATAAAAAGCATTGGCTTTGTCGCACAAAACTGGCGCAAGTAAGTGGCTTGAAAATTGAATAACTTTCAGAGTGAAATAAGTTCATTCTCCTAGCGACACAAATGTATGCATATGATATGTGCATGCACTTGGGCAAATATGTAATGCACGTATAGTATGTCATACATGCAAATATAAAATACACACACACACAGTGTAAATAATAAAAATAAATTGAAATTGTGCTTTATTCATTCAGCACATATACATACACACTCACACGTGTGTTTTCGTGTATATATGTACAAATATGCGAGGTTGGATTTCAGCAACAGCAGGTGAAACAACTCAGCTATGAAACTTTTTCGCTATGCAGTAGAAATGCAAACACACACACACAAACACACATATATATATATATGTAAATATTTAATTGTAGAAATGTATGTGTGCTTGTGTGTTATGTATTTGAAAAAGTTTTGAAGAATTTAGCAGATAAGCTTCCATGGCTTTGCATGGCATCCAACAACAACTAAACGGTCGGTAGTGGCAGCAGCGGTGGGCATGTCGCGTTGCGGTTTTTGTCGACTCTTTTCTTTCAAACATTTCTCATTTGTTATAGTGAAAAAGAAATAATTTAAATACTTTCTTTTTCTTTATTTTATATAAATACATATACGAATATGTATACATATGTGAATACGTGTGTGTGTGTGTTTCTTTACAAAAGGGTGCTGAGCTTTAAATGCAGTTAGCCCTTAAGCTTTTTTTTTTCTAGTTATTCCCCTATTCGTACTGCTCGTACTTTGTTCTTTTTATTTTATTCATCTTCATTCTATGCATTCACCTTTTCAATCTACACACACACACACATACACACATATCTATTCAGCATGCATTTGTCTACGCGCGTGAATGTGCTTTATGTTGCACACAACCGCATGCAACATACTTCTGGCTAAATGGGCGTTCTACTACAACCACACATTCATACACGAAAAGCACACCCGTATACATATATAAATGATGTGTGTATATGTGCATGCAGCCCTTGATGAAGTGCTTCCTGTGTGTGTGTGTTCTCTCTCTCTCTTGCTGCTGCTCTCTCTCCCTCCCCTCTCTGTTTCTTATCATTATTTCACTTTTTTTTTTCATTTCACTCTGGTTTTTTCTCTCGTTTATTTTTTTTTATGTTGTTGCATTCATTCCTTTTCATTGAAACAAAATTTTAAATAGAATTTTTAAGTTTGCATGCGCACAAAAGTATGTAACGCTTTGTAGCGCATAATTTGCACTTTGTAAATTTACATAAAAGCAAGTTTAAGTGTCCTTTGAAAGGTTTTGCACTAAATTAGCGTACAAAATATTAAAGTATGCATGCATTTCAAGTAAAGTTTTTTTCACTTTGTTTGCAGGTGAAGTGAAGTTGGCATAATTTATTATCGCATGTGTTTTAATTTTTCATACCACTACAATGAGAAATTTATAAAGTTTTCAAATGAATTGTTTCAAAAAATATTTAATTTTCTCATATTGACTATTGATGATACTTTCACTGATGTTAAAGTTTTAAGTTGTAGAATTGTTGAAATTGGAAGCAGAGAATTCAATGTTTGGAGAGCTAGGGGTTTAGGTATTTTCGCTTCTTTAAAAACATTTCAATTCAGTGGCAACTTAATTATAATGACTGATTTATTTTTCAGAAAGAAGAAAAAGAGCTAGCTTGAAAACAACCTCTGGTTAAGGTAATAGCTGAGGAAATTAATATAAAAATTTTGTTCTCATATATTTTAAATTTGTCTAATTAGCAGAGCTGTAAAAGAATGCAATCAATTGAGGATATAAGTCACAAATGAATAATAATTTTTGATTGCAGTTATTGAATAACATATTTGACTCCAGAATAAAAAATGCAGTCGAAAGTCTTTTTTGGAGTCGCCGATTGGTTATTCATTTAGAAAAGTCTTTGTTAGAGTCAAGGGAATACAATGTTTTTTTTTGAAATCATGAGACTGCAAATCTTATGATTCCAAAATCATGACTGCTTTGAAGTCACTTTGAGTCATTTGAAGTCACTTGGAGTCACTTAAATACCCTTGAACTCAAATGCAGTCATTTGGAGTCAATTGCAATTTGCAGTCAATTGGAGCCACTTGAAGTCTTTTGGAGTCAATTGGGATTTTGAAGTCAATTGGAGTCAGTTGAAGTCATTTGGAGTCAATTGTGGATTTGAAGGCAATTGGAGTCATTTGGAGTCAATTGGAATCAAATACAATGTGAAGTTAATTTCATGTGCTAAAAAAGATATGAAGTGGGATAAGGAGAGGAAGGCTTCCACGCAGTTTCAGAAGCCTTCTGGAGCTGCTCTGGAAGCATTTCATTTTCTTGAAGGATATTATAGAAATCATAGCACTGTTCCAAAAGACTATGCTTAAACCAAAGACTATTTTTGAAACGATATATGATTTTAAAAAAATTATTTAAAATTCACACCAGTTTAATATTTATAATCAAAAATATTTTTCATCTTAAGTTGAGCTAGGCTGTTTTTTCTTTTTACTACAGATATATGTATATATCAGAACGATAGAAATAAACTTCTCCTCTCTCTATAAAAGTGTGCGAGTTATGTGTTTCGGGTTGTACTATCTTATTATTCTCTCTGCCTAAGCTCTGGTTGAGCTCTCATTTCTTATTCTCTACCTAAGCTCTCATTGAGCTTCGAACATACTAAGGTAGAACTTCGAGTTTTGACTACGTGCAATTGCAATTGAATACGCTTGCAAGCTTGAGATTCGAGGCCTCTATTTTAATTTAGTAAAAATTAAAATAACAAATGTTAAAGTTTATGTTAAACAATTTTAACTGTCCTGCAAATTTCAACTTTTTCATGCTGAACAATAAATCAAAAACTTCCCACCACGTCATGTTTTCGAAAAAAAAGGAGTGAAACCCCCAAAAATAGTGTTTTAGGCCATTTTTTAAAAACCTTGACGTACTACAAACTTCGCCACTTATTTAGGCTGAAATTGAAATCACAGATCATGAATCATGGACGACTTCAAATTCACCGCAAAAAACAGCTCATTCCCCGATTCCACGCTCTAAGTCAAATTACCCGCAAGTTGGCATCGCTGGTATAAACACATAGAGAACTAAAAGCTTGCGACTGCATAATTAAAACTACAAACTCGATCAATTGGCGTCGGTAGTCGGAAGAATGGAATTAATAAACGACTGCAACAGCAAGCGGCATCTGTTGAATTCGCACGCCCGTCGCCCTCTATGTGATTAAACCATGATGTTAACGATTATAGCAACAACAACAACAACATGGGCAACAGCACGTATATACTAGTACAAGAGCAAGAACCAGTGATGAGAAGCACTTAAGAGCATATGAGAGAATCGTGAGCAGTAAGGGACTCTAATATAGCCAGGGAAAAAATCACTCTTCTTAAGTGGAGTTCATATCTTCAAGAGAATTACTGCAAGTTGCTTTCAGAAAATCTTTTCGAGAGTAAATTTCTGATGTAAACAAAAATAAAAAAATCTTCCGGTTTCTCGTTCAATGAAATTTACTCTCAAAAATGTTTTCTGAAGAAAATTGCGGCAATTTTCTTGCATATGCAAACTTCGCGTGAGAAATTAATTCTATTTGAACCACCAGATCTACCTCTTTTGGAAAACTAAAGGGACAAGGTAAATTGAATTGATTTAAGGCGGATTCATAGGCCGCGTGTCGCTCTCTCTTTTTTCGTTTTTTTTTTTTTTTTCTATAAAGTTTTCACGTTCTCAATTTATGAGAGCGAAAAACTTCATATTAAAAACCAAAGAGACTGCGGTACTTGGTTGGTGAATCCGCCTTTAGTCTTACCAATTTACACTATCCCGTAATTTCCACAGGCAAGTGATAAAGCTTTTTAAAGGGTGTGAAATCCGATTATTGATGGTAGCGACAGCCAAGTAATTAAATATGTAAATAAATTAATAAAAGAATATGGATTAAAAGCTGCTCACGTTTATTATAATTCATTACTTCAAATATTACCCTCAAGTAATCACTAAAAACATATGTATTTATATCAATCGCATATATTGAAAATAATTATGTATTTATTTAACAACTTATGAAAAAAAAAAAAAAATTGTAAGCCTGTGGTGTATTTCAATTAAATCTATTTATACGTAAATATGGATTGTTGAAGCTTCGTTATCTGTGTCCCCTGAGGCACTCAGATACTGTCAATGAAGCATTGATGCACTGTCGAGAAGTTATTAAAAAATAAAATTAGCAAAGTTATTGATACATATACATATCTACAAAAAGCAAAAAAAAACAAAAATGTGAGTACCTAGCCCGAGGCAAGGCATACACATGCATATTTATTGTATTGTGGTATATTTTGTTCAATTGAAAGTAAAAGACTGCAATTGCCAATACATGCAAACAGAGAGAGACCCTCGCATGCATGTATTCGTATTCATACACGCATATGGGAAGTATGAATTACATGTTGCTACATATACTTGAACATAAATACAATTGAGTTTTTTCCTTTCATTTATTGTTGTTAACTTTTCAGTAACTACCATTTTTCCCACCTCTATCCTTTTCCTCTTTACTTGTGTTCCACCTACTGCCACTTTGCTGTCACATTGTGTCGAAAATAATGACAGTAATTTTTATGACATTTGCGTGTTCATGTATTGTTTTACTTAATGTTTTATAACTGTGTGTGTGTGTGTGTGTGTATGTGTGCATGGATGTATGTACATTTGTCTCTGCAGTTGTTGTACTTTTTACTTTTTATATTGTAGTTAATTATAAATGGTTCCTTTTTACTGTGTTTTTGCTGTTGTTGTTGTTGTTATTGTTGCTGCCATTACATGTAACACTATTTTTAAATGTTTTAACAAAACAAGGACAGCGTGAGCCAGAGAGAAGGAGTAAAAAAAAAAAGAAGAAAATTAATTGTTGCGCAATTCTTTTCTTTCCAACAATATAATACAATAACTGCATACACATGTAAAATTATTAAAAACAATATGTAGTAACAAGAGCAGTAGCAACAACAACAACTGCAAATGCATTTTCTTTGATTTTTGTAGTGGGCAGTTTTTAACAAAAAGAATACAATAAAAAAATAGTTAATTATTAAAAGCTTTTTGTAGCATTTAAAGTTAATTATCGTAAATGGTAGTTGCACATTCATACATACATACATACACATGTGTGTGTGTGCCTGTAATAATATATTTAGCAATAAATATAACACAAAAAATATAAAGGAAACATAGAGTGTTTTGTGCTTTTAGTAAAAGGTCATATAGAAATTTAATGAAGCATAGAATTAAAATTTTTGTTTTGTTCTGTTATTTATTTCTTTCTTTTTATATTTTTGCAAAAATTTTAATTGACGTCATTTTATTTCTAAGTATTCCGTTGATTTCAATTATATTCTCATACTCCCTTTTTAAAGTTTCAGCGGTTTTGTTCGTATCAAAAGAGTTGATTTTTATAAGCATGCAGCAGAGAAAGAGAATACCACACGCTTTGCTTTCTAAAATAATCAAGAAAAAAATTCTCTCAAGAGCACAGTTGAACAGTGTTGCCAGACATTTATTATTTATATATTATTTATTTTGAATTTCATTTATATATAAAGTTGTTATTACAATATTTTTATAACAAAACCAGAAAACATCATAATTCGATATTATTTTTGAGTCACTGAAAAAAAATTTTTTTTTTCAATCGGAAAATTTGACGAAAAAATATATCACTACATCGCCTTAGTCAAAAAATGGCATCAGACTGTTTTGACTTACTTTGTAATATGATATTAGTCGCGTTATTTGCTTTTACAAATAATAATTCTAGTTGAGGTGAATTATTCATTGGATTCAAATTAATAAGATATTCTTAACCCTCGTGGTGTTGAAAAACCTCGCTGCTTCCACAACTAGAGCGAACTTTAAAAGCAATGCAAAATGATTTTGTATGTTCTAGGGACGAGCGGGAACCAAAGTAGATAGATCAAGAAAGTAGGTTTTTTTTTTTTTTTTTGGAACAGACAAAAAAAATATTTAAGAATACAGCACTCAGACAAGTTTACGTCCATTGTACTATATCCTGTGTTCCCTTTTGCTATTCTTTAAACCTACCAGATCCTGCGGTGTTAGAGAGCTCAGGTGTTCGTCTCCCAACACTCCAGTACCAAATATGCTTACTCTGATCCGGCAGAAAGCGGGGCAGACACTAAGAAAGTGGTCCGCCGTCTCTTTACATTCTTCCTCCAAACCACAGGAAGCACAGAAGGCACTAGCTCCCAGGCCAATCATATGCAAATGTTTGGCCCAAGAGATATTACCTGTATATAATCCCACCAGCTGCCTACAGCTCTTTCTGTTAAGTGATAACAGAAAGTCTGTTAGACTTCGCTTCGAGATAACAGGTAACATGGTCTTTGTCTATCTAAAGCCCCTCAGGTCCTCCCATTAACGATTGTGGGTCAAGCCGACCCTTTCATTAATGGTGGTCTTGATGGCTGTAGACGACAAAGAGAGTACAGGTTCTGGGCCCAGGAAACCAGTTTCCGAACCCTTTCTGGCCAGAAGGTCAGCTGATTCATTTCCTGAAATTCCTGAGTGTCCAGGAACTCATATCAACAGCAGGCTATTGTGTTTTCCAACACAATCAAGCCACAAGTAGGTTAGGTTAGGTTTGAGTGGCTGTCGAGAGACACACTTAGGCCTGAACGGCCCATTATGATACCAACCAAGAAAGTAACTTGAGAAAAAAAATTGTTTTTGAACCTGGCTCAGGAACGACTCAGCAACAAGATGCCGTATGGCACCACTAGGCATTACTGAGTTAAGCCATTTCTCCGAAAATACTTTTTTATTAGCCATAATTTTCTTTAATGGGGAAAAAACCCTTTTGAGCCAAATTTCTTAACATCTGCTTACCTCTATCAAAGAAAAGCATTTTTTTTAATTATTCTGCTCTTCCATAATAATCACACAAATTTTGGACAGAATTTATGAAAAGTATAAACCGTTATTCATTAAAAATGTGGAATAATTCTAATAAATCGATACATTTAAGTTAAGGAATAATTTTTTGTGCAAATTTTATCACTTTTGGGTTAAAAATTACCCTTTTTGGTAAATTTTCCCTAATCTGGCAACAGCGCAGTTAACGCAAACTATACTGAGCATTGCCATATCAAAATAACCGCCTGCTTTTAGTAAGTTTTTTATTTTGTAAATCGCACCTCTAATTGAGAGTCTGAGAGGAAAAGTGGTGTAACTTATACGTTCTGAAGAAAGTGTAATAATTTTACTTAAGAGCAAAAATGAAACGGAATATGTTCAGAGCAAAAATGAAACGAAATATGTTCAGAGCAAAAACGGAATATATCACTATGCTATTTTTGCTCTGACCGAATTGTTATACCATTTTTGCTATTACTCTTAAGTCGTTTTAGTTTCACTCTAAGCCGTATTACTTGTGCCGTACTTGCACTGAGATATTAGATTATTTCACTTTTGCTCTCATATAAATTTTGGCCCGCTTTTCCTCTTAGCTTGTCATTTAACATTTGAAAGTGAAATAAAGCCAAATCGCTCTCACTTTACACTGGATAATAAAAAATAAATTTCCAATCAGGAAATAGTTTTATTTGTTTATCTTTGTGAGAGTCAAATTACTATTTGAATTTAGTTTTGATACCGTATACGCGTATATATATATATCTAGAAAGATTTCATGACAATAAATTAACTATAATTTAAAAAGAAATGAACATTGTTCTCTTTTTATGCGACAAATAAATGTATGGAGTGAAATATTATTGAGAATTTTGATATCGCTGAGTTTGTGATTAATTTTCGTTTCTTCCCTTTGCATTTGCTTTCCGCTTTATTACTAAACCATATAAAAGAAGCTGAGACGAAAAGTGGTAAAATTTCTCATTTCAGAAAAATGTGGAACAATTTCACTGAAGAGCAAAAGCGACACGAAAATTGTTCAGAGCAAAAGCGATTTAAAATATGCTCGGGGCCAAAGTGAAACGAAATATATTCAGTGCAAAAATGGAGTAAATCACTATGCTGTTTTTGCGCTGAAATAATTGTTACACCATTTTTGCTCTTACTTTTAAGTCGTTTCATTTTCACTCTAACCCATATTGCTGATGCCGTTCTTGCACTGAAATTTTCAATTATTTCACTTTTGCTCTCACATAATTTTTAACCCGCTTTTCTTCTGAGCCTGTAAATTGTAAGTCTTCAAGAGTACGAAAAGTAGGTGTTTAGGGTATGACGAGTCCGATCTGAATAATATTCTTGCTTATTCGAGTTGGTTCCTGAAAAACTTCCAATAAATAAAGAAGATTTTTTAGCTCTGATCGCAAAGTTAACCTAAACGTTATGCCCCATTTTACGAGCGATTTTCAGTGTACGTATACGATAGATGTAAAGTAATCACTCGGATTTGATTAGTTAACACGGGCCCTCGAAGTACCTAAGTTCCTTTTTTCAAAGTAGGCGCCCATTAGAGGAAATGAAATAATAAATTTATTATTTATTTCAAGGCAGATCTCCTTCAAATTGTCTGTGATAGATTTCTTACTGGACTAGGTGGCACATAACTTTTCCCATACACTATAATAAATGTATACACTTTAACTCATTTTGCGATTGAGCAACAGAATTCAGGAAGTCCATGGAAGGAAAATATAATAAATGTATATACCTTAACTCATTTTGAGATTGAGCAAGGAAATTCTAGAAGTCCAAGGAAGGAAAAACTAAAAACTGTCAGAAGTACCTGACATCCTAATGTACATTTTAAAAGTCAAGTTTACTGCCACTGCTGCTTACGTTACAAAAACACGGTATTAATTTGGCCAAGATTACATAATGCTGAATTATAATTGGGGTATGGAAGTCTTCTAGCTAATGTTTCTGAGCTCCCCTGCTAATGGTCATAAATCATTTTTGAAACAGTGTCCAAGTGTAGCTTTAATCTAACCTTAAATTCGACTAAGTTTAAGTATTTTCAACTTTGCCAACAACATATTAAAGTCACATTCAGAAAAACTGAAGAATTTCCACTACTGGCATTTAAGATTGCCACAAAGTGTGCACTCTCCCTATGATAAAATACAAATGAATTGAAATTATTCCGAAAAATATGTACTACAAATATGCCTGTCTACAGTTTTTTTGTTTCGTTACTTCCGGGAAAAATTTGTGTTGCATTTTTCTTTCATATATACAAACAAACAAGTACACATACATACATGCCTGCATAGACTATTTTCTAAGTTAAACGCGCTTCAAAAAACTGAAAAAACTATAGCAAAAAAAAGAAGTATGGAAAATTGTTTGTGTGCCAAGAATTACATGGTACAAATTCCACGAAAAATCATGATAAACGAACATAAGTTCTGGAAAAAAACCAACGACAAAAAGGATAGCAACAACAAAAACATAGAATAAGCCTGCCTACAGTTATTTTGGACAGTTTTTGCTGGAATTTTCTTCGAAGTTGGCAGCACTGTCTCACTGACTTGTAGTATAAAAAATGAAATGAAGAAATGCAAGCAAAAGTAGGTAGATGTGCAATTTTAAGCGCGTTCTCTCTTTTTCCCCCTCTCTCTCACTCTTATTCGCTTTGTGTCAGTGAATGTGTGTGAGTGTGTGTTCGTGTATGAGTGGAAAACTATTTGCGGCATGTAGACACATTTTTGCCGCATTTGACATAATATATTTAATAAAAAAAATAAAAGCAAAAAAAAAAAACACAAAAAGTTGAGTTAGTAAAACTGTGAAAAAACGTTTTCGTTTATTTTTTTTTTTTATTTATGTAGAAAACTGAAAACTAGTTATATTGTAAAAAATGCAATTTACACAAATTTATGCAATTTTAACATGCACCATTTTTTAATTTAAGTTTAATAGATTTCAATTTCGTTTCATGTAGGTATGTTTTTCCTTTGTTTGAAAATTTTAACTATTTATATATGTAAATAATATAAGAAATTTTCGTTTCAAATTTTAGAAAATTAAAATTAAATGCAAAATTTATGTGCCACGAGCAAATTATATTTACATTTACTGGAATTTCTTCTTTTTTTTTTTTGTTTTTATTTGTTTAAAAATCCTTCTGCATGTACACAATTTTCCATACGCTTAAACGCATTTATTAGCGCCATACCAGGCGACAACTAAGGCAGCAGAGCAGCAGCATTTGCTGCTATAGCTCCTGGCAGCGAAGTCATCGAAGCAGAACTCATACAAAATTTTGTTACGCATCCAGGGTTGCGCTATGTAATTTATAGCACACTTCATTAATTAATGTGATTAAATGAAGTTGAACTAATTTGATTGCACAAAAGAATCAGATTGCACAAAAAAAAGAAGAAAAACGAGAGCGAAAACAAAAAACGCAATAGAAAATTATGTAGAAAATTAATGCTTATGTGTGGGACAGATGCGAGGGAGAGTGTAGTAATACACTGCAACAAAAAAATGTTAGTGAGATTACAAAAACTAATGAGAGCCAAAGATAGCAGTTAAGATAATTAGAAAAGAGAGGCGCTTGTTATAGAGCTCTCTCTCACAATAAATAATAAAATACTAGAGAGTGAGAGAGCATTACTGTAAATCACATCTTAGTACAATATATAAGTTTTGATCAATTTAACAGGAGAAGTGAAACTCACACAGCTTCTTAGAAATTTTTACAGTACTCACCAGGGATGCCAACTCATTTTTTCTGTCTCCCCGATAGCCCTCGAGAGATTCCCCGATTTTCGATTAAATTCCCCGTACCGGTATAATTTTATATTACAACAGCACGATACGCACTTTCCATATAAACATTTTATAAAAACGAAAAATACCTTTCTGTTAAAAAAGGCTTAAAATTGATCTTGGAGACTGTTATTTTAAAGCGGCCCTGCTCTATCTCGGTACAAAACTTCACCATTTTTTATAGGATTGGTAGTTTAATTGAAATGTTCTTTCTGACTTCGGAGTTCTTTTGACACATGAGTGATTTCATCTCAAGGGAACCCACTCTCAAAATCTATCAAGCTCAAACTTGGACAAAGTTTAGTTCCATTAGGTAGTAGTTACCACACCAAATTTGAACGAGATGGGGTGTTTCGAGTTACTAGACATCAAAGTTCTCAAAAGAAAAAACATGGACTTTCGTTTGGCTCAAATAAAAAACGGCAAAAACCTTGTTTTGAGAAAAACGGGTTCAAAGTTTTGACATTTAAAATATACTGCATCTTCTTTATGATGGCTGCTGACAGTAATTTGAAGGTTTACAGATTAGTCAGCAAGGATTAAGAGAAATTAATCACGAGCTGCTAGACCAAGCCATAGCTAAACCTTTCTGAACGGCCGAAAAGGAAGGCAACTGTTTTGCCTGACTAACACTCGACGTTATAATTGTCTATATCTACGAAAGCACTCTGAGTTTCTCTTTGAAATTTTTACAAAATACTTTTGAAATGAAAGATTTTCAAATTACACACTATTTTAAAAATCGATTTCTTCAAACCGAAAAATTACAGGGCTCACTTAAGAAAATATGAAGATTTTAAGACTTAAAATATGAAATATTGCAGAAGTTAAACGATTTCCATTTCATAAAATTTGACAAAAAATAATCTACTGACTTTAATAACTAAAAGCTGAGCGATTTCGAATTCCCCGCAAAAAAAAAGGCTCATTCCCCGATTCCCCGTACTATGTAAAATTACCCGCAAATTGGCATCGCCGATACTCACGTTCTTCACTCTCTCTCTCTCAATACAAACACAGTCTAAAAATAAAACAACATGAAGATGTTTTATAGATACTTCAGCGGGAGTAACAGAAGTTTATGAGAGTTGGCAACTCTCCTTGAAAAACTGATTGTGTATATGTATGTGTGTATTTCTCTCAAATATTAGCAACCAAATATTTCTCTAGAAGTATCCATAGATATACATCAGCGGTGGCCACCTATACATACGCAATGCTCGATTGTGCAATCTTTCTATGAAAATGAGCTCTGTACGTGTGAAATTTCTAACGCTCATTTGCCTGCGTGCAAGGCTTTGGCCTACGCTGATATACATAAATACTTAGAGCGTTTTTATTTACATAATCAGCCGACCTGTTTCAACTGTCTCTCTTCTCACATTTTCAAGTGCATCTCTTTAAGGTAACCTTCAACCAACATTTCACAGTTTCAAAAAGAAACAAAAAAAACAATCAAAAAATGTCCTTACCCTTTTCATTAACCTATTAAATGAAAAAAAAAAATAAATACAAAATGCAAACTAAATAACTAGTACATAAATATAGTACTATAATTTATCTTCAAGTGTACATAATATGTGTAAGAGAATTTAAATTACAAAATTAAAGAAAAGAGAAGATACCAAATTAAGACGAAAAAATTGTGTCAAGGATAATTGAGCCATTGCAGCTGCAGCAAACTGAAACATTTCTTAAACGCACACCATACAGAAGAAGAACGAAAGAAAGAGAAAGAAGAAGAGAAAGCATGAGCCAAGCAGAAAAATGCTTGAAGGCCTACCTACTACAAAATACAAAAATATCATAAAATGTGAAATGGTATTTGAAGCAATTTCTTAAATACTTTACGTAACTGCAAGGAAAAATATGTTTTTTTTTTTGCTCTCTCTTAAATACTAGAAATTATTATGTAAAACTAAGTGTAAAATTTATGTCAAGATAGAGAAAAAAATTCCTTCTTCTTTTTCCTTTGTATCGTTTAAAGTGAAAATCGCACATAAATGTCCTTGCTCAAAGAGATAAATAAATAATTTGTAATGGGGAGGATAAGAAGAAAACGAGAAAATAGAAGTGCGTTTTACTTGCAGTAATTTAGAATATTTTCCTGCTCTATTATAAATAAATATAGTCAGTAAAACTATTTAGAATGTTGTGCTATGCCTTCGTAACATAAATACATAATTTATATATTGGATTTGTGTGTTACAACATTTAATGTAGCACAAGAAGAAGGAAGCATATTTGCATAGCTCTAAGTCCACAAGCTGCAAGCAGCAATAAAGTATGCAAAGAATATTTTTTCTAGTAACTTGCAATGATAGCAGGAATTCAGTCAATTCAGAATTGAGAACATTAGCCTGCCGTAATAAAATATGAATATAAACAAAATGGTTTACATAAGCACTTACTTGCATAGTAGTGAAAGTTTGGGTGAAATACTGAGGAAAATTGAATGTAAGATATGCAAATTATGCAGGAGAATAACAATTGACGACACAAAATCTGGTTCTTAACTTTCACGTCAGAGAAAAATATTGATCTAACTCTAAAACACATGCACCAACTTATGGGTTTTTTAAAATTGCGGAAGGAGCAGTCAAAGTTTTTAAGGCAGTGTCCAGTGTTGAAGAATCCCGGTACCTTCAAGATGACATTGATAATATATACCAATGGTGCATTGTCAATAATCTCTTTTTTAATATTAGTAAATGCAACATTCTAACGTTCTCTATGAGTAATAATAATTTATTGTATAACTATACCATTGAAAATACAGGTCTCACTCGTCTAGATTCAAAAAAAGACTTAGGCATAATTTTTGATAGTAAAATTAGTTTTGCTGATCACTACAATTATATAATTTCTAAGGCAAATGCCCTGATGGGCTTCACCCGTCGAAATTCTAATGATTTTAAGGACCCGTTCACTCTAAAGACAATATATGTTTCATTGGTTAGATCGGTTGTGGAGTATGGTTGCATAATCTGGGATTCTGCTTATACTTGTCACAACGAGAGGGTTGAGAAAATTCAAAAAAGATTTACTCGATTTGCCATATCAAAGCTTAACTGGAACTTCAATCCATCGTATTCTAGCCGTTGTGCTCTCTTGGGCTTAAAACATTTGATGACTAGAAGAAACTATTTTCTGGTATTATTCGCAAGGGATGTGCTCATGGGTCATATTGACTGTTCTCCCCTTCTTGCTCTTTTTAGCTTATATGCACCGGAAAGGCCTATTAGGCAAAGGCAATTTTTCCACTTGGCATATCACAGAACCAATTATGGTCGTAGTGAAACTGTTCACAAGTCGTGTGTTAAATTTAATAATATTTGCAATGTAATCGACCTCAGTGTGACAAGAGACATTTTCAAGTCAAATTTAATGAATTTATTGTAGTAAGGTTTTCAGTTTTGTTTTATTAATTGTTATAAGTTACGGCTATAGTTTTAAGTTTTTTAACTGTAAGTAATCTGATAGAAATTGTTTCGACAGATTAATAATAAATAAATTTAAAAAAATAAATAAATTTAAATTTAGTTTGTATTGTAAATTCTTCGTTACTCCAAAAAGCTTTTTAATTAAGGGACAATGTTCTTAACAGATTCACGAAGTGTAGCACACTTTTTTTTAATCTCTCTTCCTCTTGTAATATGGCAGCGACTTTGCCACACCAATAATTTTAATTTTATTCAATTAAAAAGAATGTGGTGTCTCCTTCTTTCTTTCTCAATTTGAAAGTGCAAAGTAACCTTACCACCTTGATCAAAAAGTTCCCAGAATTTATGCAGAAAATTAAAAATACAAGTTTATTTATCTAAATGGGTCACCCCGTGGCCTGGTGAATGAGTGCTAGACTGGAGTTCCAGCTGCTTCAGGTTCGATTCCCATATGAGGTTAAATTCTTAAGAAATGTCCAAATGGATTGTTCTAATTAAATGAGTCACTTCCTTGACTTAGTTCTTGAATGCTCGAAGGACCAGTTCTCAACGGTTTCGATTCTCAGATAGAGAATTGAATTCACTAAAACCAAAAACAAATCTATATGGTCCCCTTCAAAGTAATCCCCATCGACTGCAACACACTTATGCCAGCGCTTGATCCAATCCTCGATATGAAGAAAACGAAAAAGGGATGCGAAATTCGGTCGGTGAATTCGTATTGCTGGATAAGATATTTATTGAAGAGGGAGGTGTAGTTTTGTGGATAACTCCCTTCCCCACTCTTGAATCGGCTTGAGCGAATCTTCTTTGCAATAACAACAGTTAAGGACTGCATGAATGACTGGGTAAAAATATTCGAAAAATAGGCTAAAATATTGAGAGAGAAAGAGATAGTGAGTATTGAGAGAGTAAGTATGATTTATTGTATGTCTTCATATGTTAGTGAGTTTTTGAGTACGTCTCAGCAGAGAGTGTTAATGTTAGCGGTCACCAAAGTGAGTACAAATGCATTATCTTTATGCGCTGTTGCATCGAGAGGGCAAGGAAGAGAGTATTAGCAACCTTGCCACACTGTATGCTCGCTTTTGTGTATGATCGCCGTAGCCTAGTTGTTAGTATAAAAAACTGCTAAGCAGGGTTCTTGGGTATAATGTTTGGCACAGTTAAGGGAGTCTATATGTATTTCGGTTTGAAAAATTTGTTTTTGTAATCTAGAAGATGTTAAGAATACGTGATTCAAACGATTTATTTGTATTCGTCCTAGTTTGAAGGTGACAGCGACGAACATGCACTCGTTTTATCAACATTTCATTACTTTATAAATCTTTGCACGCGTTTTCCCGAAACTCATGTTTTTCAAGCTCGTGTGCATGTTTTTAAAAACACTGCTGAAACTATTGCTTCCAATTTTTTTTTTTAAATGTTCAGCAAATATGTTGCTGCAAGTAGACACAAACTTTTTGCCCAATATTGTTTAGTTTTTTTGTTCAAAAGCCCGCCTTTTTGAGAAATCTTGATATTTTTCATTGTGTCTACCAACTAACGTAACGACAATCAGTAATCTTTTTCTGCTTTTACTTTCTGACAATCAGGGCCGGAGAAATCGGGCACACCGTTTCTCTTGAACGTTTTGGCAGGGGCGTGGTCGAATTCAAGCAGAGGCCATATGAGTAAATTTTTCGTATTGTCAAGAAATCATGTCCAAAGAGGAAGAATAAAAAAATTAAATTTGAACAAAAAACGTCCAAAAAATCGTTGTTATGCTTCTTTAATTAATTGCTAAAGTTAGAACGCGAAAATGGGGCAAGACACTGCTTGGGCTGCTGCGCCACAAAAGAAGAACAAGACTCTCTAATTTTACAAATTTTATTCACACAACAGTAAAACCTCCGCTTATCTTTTAAATTATACCACTCTCCTTGCACTTATTTGCCCTCGCAGTTGCCCGCTGGCATCACATCCATAAATTAGACCAGAGGTGCCCACGACCTATGCACTTGGTGCACATTTGTTTTTTTTAAAACACTGAGGCATAAGCTGAGTGTTTCTCATCTCTCTTTTTTGCATATACCAAAGTGTTACAAAGCAACAACACTTTCGTATGTTTTATTGTCTTCAACGTAGATTTTTTTGTTGTCTAACGTATGAGTTGCACTTCCATAAAAAACTTTTGGCAGAGCTGTAAAAGACTGCAATCAATTGCGATTTTAAATGACTGAAGTCACATTCAATGAATATCATTTTGCGATTGCATTCATTGAATAGCAAATTTGACTAAAGATTGTAAAATTTAAATCATTAATCATTTCGCTGTCATTGACTAATTAATCATTTAGTTAAATCATGTGTGAATACGCTTCAAATGAAAAAATCATCCTACTCACTTGTAGAATCATTTGGTATGAAGACAAGACTTATAATGATAATAAGCAAAGCAATTTAACAGTTTCCCCTTGTTTACTATGGTCATCTGTCCAAAGAAAAAATTAAAAATTTCATTGCATTTAATGAAAGGAAAAGAAACAACAACTGGTAACATTATATTTATGCTATGTACTTCTCGGCATATATGTTTTATGTATTACCTTCATTTTATTTCTATATCATGTTTTAATTTTTAATTACCTAATACTATATATTGTTATACTTATTTAGGCTTAAAGAAAGCTGTAACAAACAAATAAATAAATAAATAAATAAATAGGTATACCTAGTTTACCGGTAAGTAACTAACAGTGGCCGAAGTCTCAAAGTAACAGACGCACTTCGAAAGTAATTATTTTGAGGGACACCTGTAATACTGAAACTGGTTCGATAATATAACGAATTAGTGTTTTAATTGATTTTGGTTGTTGTTGGCATTTTTGCTACAGACTTTTGCCTGATAGTTGTCGGTTGGGTTGTCCATATTAGGTTGACTTATCAGACAACACTATAACTAGGACAAGAAACATCAGATCGACTAACAGCAACACGTTTTTGAATCCTCAGTCTTAGGAGATTTTTTCTATGGAGTAGTACACATCAATCAAACGCGCTGAAATCATTTCATTTTTACATTAATAAGTTATTTTGATGTTTTGAAGCCGTTTGTTCATGAAAATGGTATGGAACACTTCTGGTTTCAACAAGACGGCACTATCCTACGCGTTCACCAGATTTCAGACAGATGGACTTTTTCCTCTGGGGCTACTTGAAGTTAAAGGTTTGTATCAACAAGCCAAGGATTTAAATGAATGGGTCCACCTAATATGGCCAACCCTGTACATGTTACTCTTTATTATTCACACCTTGTAGAAAATATTTCGAGTGACTTCAAATGATTTAGAATGAATTCGATTAAATTTAATTAAGGACTGCAATCAAAAGATTGCATTTCATGATTTCAAAAATATGATTTAAAATATCAATAATTATTCGCTGAAGGCAATATGATTAAGAATAATTTTTTTACATTCTTAGCAATGAATACAATCATTTTGGTAAAAATAACAAATGATTTTTAGTCACAAATGATTGCATTCTTTTACAGCTCTGACTTTTGGGCACCTCTGGATTAGAGAATAAAAAATTTTAATCCTGAGCATCTCTCCCACATAATTCACAAAGAGAAATCAACAATGACGGCTGTGAAATTTTCAGAATTAAAGCAAGTTCATTTTCTCAAATTGAGAGCGTAAGAAAAATGTACCTCACCCTATTTTAGTGAGAAATAAAATTTTAATTTTTATATAGTACAGTTTCGGCATGGAACTGCCATAATCGAATTTTTTATAAGTATCGTTGTAAATTAAAGCATCGAAAATATTCACGTAGTGTCTAAGTTTTTTTCAGTGAGTAATTAAAATATCAACTAAATTCGGTTGCCCTTATTAAACATTTGTGCAAGAAAAAGAAAATGTGTCAAAAATTGAGGACGTTTCTTAAATAGAACAATTTAGTTCTAGTTCGCTCGCTTTCACAGCTTTTCGAATTCTCGTTTGCTTAGGTGGGTTCGGGCAATAAGCTCGTTAAAGCATTATGGAGCTTAATTGGCATAGAAATTGTTTATAAATGATTACTGAGCCTCTAGGCACACGCCCATTACAGTCATATACGCACACATTCACATACATTTTACTTTTTTTTTTTGCAAAATTTTTAAAGTTGCCGAGTTATTTTTCACCCATTAAAAAATAAATTTTTAAACTTTGTTTATTCATCAAAGTCTCCCCATTAGCAAAACAAAAAAAAACAAAAAAAAAAAAAATAAAAAAAAGAAAAACACCAACACGCTTTATGCATAATCGCCGCCACCAATCCACCATCAACAATTCATCATTCATCCTTGCATCCATCCTTCCATCCATCTACCTTAACCATCATAGCATAAAATTATATAATGTTTGCCTTTGGCCGCTGGCAAATGTAAATAGACGGCCGCAGAATGCTCAAGGACCTTTACAACAACGCTACAAATTGCCACGTTACTAGCTTGCGCTCTTAAAGATGTAGAGAAAGAGAGACAGAGAGAGAAATTTTGTTTTTTCTTTCTCCATTTTGCCTTTTTCTTTGCTTCTATTTTTTTTTTTCCTCTTGTTTTTTGTTTTTCTTCTTATTTTTCTTTTACAATTGCTGCTCGAATCTGAAGAAGAACGCATTAAATTCACTCTGAACGTGCAATTAATTTCTAAACATTAATTAGTAGAGATCTCCACACAGCGAGATACAATGAAAAGAGCAGCAAGGGAAGTATAAGGAGAAGGATGCGGGCGAAGGTTTTGAAGGTTATTGGTAGTACGGGGAAAGTACACGATATGATGCTGATGCTGATGTTGATGCTGTTGATGATGATGGCGACGATAAAGGCGTAAAATGATATTAATTCGTATGTTGCGTATATCTGAGCTCCACGGTTGAACGATTGAGTTTGTGAAGTGGAGTCAGCAGAGCGCAAAAGGCGAGGTAAGGTGAGGCGTTTTTTGAAGATATAACAATGGGTGGGCAAATGTGGAGAGGAAGAACATGGTAAAGGGTAAAAAGTTTAAGACAAACGCTGCAGGCTACACACATACATATAAAATATTGATGGCGACGCAGAGCTGCAGCACAGGAAATGTATGTGTATATGTTGGTTGTGTTGTTAAGCATAATTTCATCGTAAAACGGAAGTTAATGTTTTGTAATTTGAGCAGGAATTACAAGTTTGTTTATTAGTTTTGTATTTGTTGGTTTTCGTTGTTGTTACTGTTGTTGTTGTCGTATTATTGGTGTTGTAGGCAGTAGTCAGCAGCTAGCAAAGCATACACACACCGACACACACACACACACACATAAAACTCTGATTATGTTAAGTTTTTCAATTTTAAATTGCAAACCATTAAAAGAACATTAAATTCATTTTCAATTGCTTCTAAATGAAAATAAATTAAAGTTAAATTGCAGTAATATAAACTTGACAGCAATAATAAAATTCGGAAAATTCATAAAATTTCTGTATTCAAGAAGAATTTGAAAAAGAACAGTTATTAATTCATTTCATTAGTACATAAGCAAGATACCGAAAAGTCATGGATAAAGAAGAGAAACTAGTAGAAGCCTTCTAGTGCCAGGTTATGCGAAAGTGAATCAAAAGTGTGCTTAAATTAAGGGGGGGAGGGGGGGGGGGTTAGGGTTAGGACAGCGTTTTCTCAATGATTTTCATGAATTTTTTTATAGTATAAAAAATTAATATAATTTTCCTGAAATTTTGAGAATATTTTATACATATATTTTAGTATATACAATATTATAAAATTTTTGAAGAAATTCCTTGAAAAACACCGAAGATATTAGCGACTCCATATTGCAGGTCACAATCAAACTCAGCCTTTTGCGTACATCCTAGAAGCCGCAATTTTGAACTGAAATCAAACGAGGCTGGAATTTACTTTTATTATATGTCTCTTTTCAATATGAACCTAAATGCTATCAAAAAGATAGAAAAAATAATTTTTTACAGGGGTCAAAACAAAAAAGCATAATTTTTTGCCATTTTTTAAAACTGCAAAAAAAAAAAATTATTTTAAATAATGATAATATTCCGATTTTAGATTCATATAGAGCGCAACACTATGAAGAAAGTAACTGGTTGAAAACTTTTCAAACTAGCGTGTATGCAAGTTCAAAAAAACTCGTTTTGAGAAAAACGTGGCGCGCTCGGGGCCTAAAGGAGAGCTACAGCTACTCACTTTAACGGCTTATAACAATAGAACGAGTCGGAATTTTAATTAAAATTTTGGGAACATATTTTTCAATAGTTTTACTAACAATTTAGGAAATAAAAAAATAGATTTTTTGAACCAACTAACCCTATTTCTTAAATATTTAAAGAAATTCTGATAGCACACACAATTCTCCAAATTTAAAGAGTCATTGCCTGGAACAAACATTGAAGTCTGCTAAGTATCTGACTGGAGCTTTCATTTGTTACTTTATATTTTAGAAAAATACTACTCACCTTGAGATATTGGGGTTTCAGTTTCGTCATTGAGGGATCTCGCTATACATATATCAAAATTATTGGAATTAGACTAGGGGTGTGGTAGGAGAGGGGTGAAAATTTGAAATTTTATTGGAGTTGGTATTGCAAAGATTTCACATTTACGATCGTATGCGTACGCATGTACAAAATAAATATGTGTATGTGGAGAGTAAATAAATGTAAAGGAGAGAGTACACTGTTAGAATGATATGATAACATTTAATTTGCTCACTACGATTGCAGTGCAAACAAGAGCACTGGTATCTGATGATGTCCTCCTCTCAACTTCTACTCTCTCTCTCTCTCTTTTTCATTTAAGCTATAGCAATGTTCTACATACATATGTATATAACAAATTTCTAAAAACACTCGAGCAGTTTCTGCTTGTACTCACTTTTTATTCTCTCTGTCTAAGCTCTCGTTGAGTTCTCATTTTTTGTTTTCTGATAAAGCTTTCGTAAAACTCTCATTTATTATTCTCACTTCCTAAGCTCTCGTTGAGTTTCGAACATACTAAGGTAGAATTTCGAATTTGCATCACGTGACTCAGCAATTGTAATTCAAGAATAATAGAATACAAGATTACGCCACGCGCATCTCCGTTATTAAGCTCTTACAAAATTGAGCGAAAGCTTTTGTGTCTGCGACGTAGATTATTATCTATACATTTATGAGTGTAACTACAATTTTATTCCAGAAGATCCAGAAGTACTACGATATCATATTATATATGATTTTAAAGAGCTTGACGAGTAGGTTAGTCAAAAATTATCAGATATTTAAATCGGTTAAGCCAATTCCAAAATATTAGCGTCGGAAGTTTTCTAAAACTCGCTCATTGAACAAAGCATTGCATTTATCGTTGAAAAAATCATTGCTTAAGCGGGAATAAATAACAAATGAGAGAGAAAAGACATGAGTAACGGCATCTCTCAGAATTATCTAACGAATTATCTGCATACAGAAAAAACCAAACAAACACTAACGAGTAGTTTGGTTCTCTTTTGATATTTGTTTTTTCAAAAAAATAGCCCCAGTTACTGGAGCCTTACCAATCCAAAATCGATTCCTCATTAAATTTCACACTAAGGTTATCCTAATTATGCAAAGTAATGGGGTGCGCGAGCGCCGAAAGTTGCAATATCGGCTCGGTAGTATTAACATTAATTTTTTTTAGTTTTTTTTTTTATCCGACCTAATTCAAAAAATTGTAAAAATAATTTTATTTGTCATCTTTTCTATGTTTTATATTAGCTAATTGTTTGGATTTATATTACTGCGTATTAAGAAGCAACGTGATCGCTACATTTGTGGCACATATTATGAATGAAAAGTTAAATATTTTATATACTTATAATGAAGACAAATAACTATTAATATTTCATTTTATATTTGTATCTGCAAATAACCGAATTAAAACTAATAAATATCATATATTTCCACATTTCATACCAATGTTTAAATTGTTCACGTATAAAATGTATGTAGTCTCCACCGCTCTCTCCTTAAAAATTTGACTTGTGACGACATGCGCAGAAAGAGGCAATATTGATCAACTTATTGGCGTAATCTTGTATTCTATCATTCTTGATCGTAATTGATTATACTTGCGAGCTTGATATTCGAATCCTCTATTTTAATTTAGTGTCGAAGTTAAGTCAGTCTCATACCTACTCTTAAATTTGTAAGGCTGATAAAGGCTATTGTTTTTCTCATGAAAAGTAAAATGATGAAAGTTATAGTTTATTCTAAATAAATAATGATTCTTAATAAAACAAAGTGTATTTTCATCTAATTCGTGAATGCTGAAATGCACATCGTTTGGGTGGCTCTGTGTTACAAATATAATATCAGAAAGAAATGCTTAAAATTACTTTAAAAGTCGATAAAATACACTGCCCGACAAAAATCAATATTTTCCAAAAATAACAAGGTTCTGAGAGTGGATTCAGTTAGAACTTCGAAAAAAATTACACGGATCTTGGCGTTTTAAAAGTTTACATATAATTTTTGTTTTAGGTGGGCATAAAATTTGCGAATTTCTAACAAATTCAGTATAACAAACCATAAGATAGCTTGCTAATTTTGCATCTAAGATTGTTAGTGTTTTTTAGAAATTTGTAACAAAATTTTCTTTAGAATATTTAACTGAAATGTATTAATCCATTAGCTTCCTCCTTTATGGGTGTTTTTTGCCCTCTTTTGAAGAAATTACCGTTTCGACCCATTATGAGGGTTGGTAGAGGGTTAATAAGTTCTAGAAATATATTGCTTGCAAAATTTTACTATAGGTTGTTGAGCAACAAAAATCTGCTAACTTGATTTTAGTAAAAATAAACCCAAATTTCGAAAGTGTTTCAAGTTTCCACCTCTGAACTCAGTAAAAAAATGTATTTAAAAAAGTATTTGCTAAACTAAAAATATTGTTTACATCGTAAAATAAACTTTACATGGTTATTTAAATTAGGCATTTATATCTTCAACGGTGTATTAACCCTTTAACTACTCCTTTATGGGCCTTTTTGGTTTTTGAACAAAAATTGCCCAATGCTCTTAGGTGATGTCTTCCAAACTACATACATATCTGACCAAAAGTGTATCAGATAACTCTTTCTTCTACGAGTGAGTAGCTCACAGTGCATGAGAATATGTTTTTAGCCTCATTCGACAGAACGGAGAGTTCCTGTCATATGCCTTAAGTTTTCATGTTCTCCTCTTGTTTGCAATGACCGTGGTTGTTCTTGGGTTGTTTTTACTTAGCTTGAAGAATTCGATTGCTCTTTTCGTGTTGAAGTTCCCAATTGATAACTTTGATTGCCGAAGCTGAAGGTTTGAATCCAGCAGTTCCTTTCACCTTCTTTTAGTTTTTCTTTAATGATTTGAGCCCTTATACCTAGAAAGTTTTCAGCCCCTACTGCTGCTTTCTTTGCTAAGTAGTTCGCTGTTTCATTCTCATGTATTTCTGTGTGTCCAGGGGGCCAGAATATAGTGAATTAATTCATTCGGCAACTCTAGACTTTATCAGACTATCTTTGAGAATATCTCAAAGGAGTCCAGTGCGTTGATTAATGTTCTGCTCTCTGAGTATATTATTATATTCTGCTTTCTGCACCTACGTTCGTGGTTGAAATGATCATATGACAGGCTGAGAGGAAAAGCATGCTAAAATTTATATAAGAGCAAAAGTGAAATAATTTAGAGTCTCAGTGCAAGAATGGAATAAGTAATACGGTTTTGAGTGAAAATGAAACGCCTTAAAAGTAAGAGTAAAAATGGTATAACAATTCTTTCAGAGCAAGAACAGCATAGTTTTTTATACCGTTTTCGCTCTGAACATATTTCGTTTCACTTTTGCTCTCAACATATTTCGTTTTGCTTTTGCTCTTAAGTAAAATTATTCTACTTTTTTCTGAACGTAGAAGTTATACCACTTTTCCTCTCAGCCTCTCATATAATCTAAAGGTGAGAACTTCTACTTAACTGTAACAAACAATCAGAGTCAGTTGCAGCCAGAGACATTAGTGGGAATAAGAATCAATGTTAGTGGGAATAAGAATCAATGTCATATCGTCAGATAGGCTGGAGAACATTAAAGTTCCTCTTGACTCTTGTAAGAGATCGAATTTGGAACACAACGTTGAAATTCAGATATGTCACTTCAAACCACTAATGTAAATTGGACATATTTTCGAATGAAAAATTCAAACGTTTTCTAAATTTTTAAATACATTTTTAAAATTTTAAAACTATAATGAAATTAATGATTGTATGAGAAACGCCTTGTCTTTTATAAGAAACTGTGTTTGGAACAGGTTGTTTCAGTTCAAACCTTCTGCTTTTTTAAAACAATTTTTTATTCATTTTGGAAAACAGTTTGTTGTGAAAAGTCACTGTGATTTCAATTGTTTTGAAAAACACAACTATTTAACTTATCCTTTTCGAAGAAAATAAAGTGTGGTTACTAAAATTTCATATTTTTTATTATTATATTTGGAAATTGAATTTTAAAAAGTAGGTTCACATTTATAACATTTACCATTACCATTTAACTAGAAAATTATCCACAGAGCTCAAAAACAATACCAAAACAATATTAGCGTTTTTATGTTTATTATATCTGCTCAATGCGAGCGTAGTTTGCTTGTATAATAATACAATCTAAAACACTTATTATTTATAAATTGCAATATGCAAAAGTGAGCCAAAAATTTTATTTTTTTTGGGCCAAAAATTCAGCAAGAAGCCAAAGACAACAAATCATATCTTTAGCGGTGTTGTCTTAATATAACCAACTACTGCTGCTTTTACTACAATTTCAACAGAAATTCGCAATATTGCATTGCATTTGCACCTGACTATACATTTTTAGCATTCTGTTCTGGTGACGTCCGCATGTCTATCTGCAGCAAAAATTTGTATGCGCTCTACTCACCCAAAAGTAAACAAAAACGGAAATTACTAACAACTTTTTATGCATAAGTATGAAAAACTGACATAAATTTGCTATGGAAATTGTGAGCACAAATTTTCGTAGAATAAAAATATTGAAGAAAAGAGAGGAAAACTTATTTTCACATAAAAGAAATTGTTTGATTATTTTTATGCAAAATATTTTTTTTTTTTTTTTGTTTCATAAAAATTTGAATTTTTGTGGTTATATAATGGTAAAAAGTTAAAGAAAACGATTTAAAAATAAATATAAAAGAATATTTTTGCACTATAGCTCATAAACATAAATTGAGAATAGTTACTATAAAAAATTGAGTGGTAAATATATTTTTGGCATTATTATCATTTAAGGAAAATGGGCACCTTCATATTTAAAACTACCGGGAAATAATGAATATAAACTTTTGTCACATTGTTCCACCTATGAGTAATGCCAGTTCAATCCTTTGGAAATTAAAGATGTGGCTTTCGAGCTAGAGAGCGGATAATTTGAATTGAAATATAAAATAAAAATAAAAAGGTTTTAGAGTTTTAACTTTATAATCGGTCTTCGGCAATAGAGCACTCAGAAAAAAACTATTCATTTATTTGTGTTTGATTCATATTTTTAGTCTGTTTGGTATATTAGAAATTTTCGGCTGAAAATCTTCTAATCATATCGAGTCATGTATAAGGATTTTGAGAACTTGGTTCAATGAAGAGCTTTGGAGTCACATAATCCAATCAATAGTAGTAGGGGAGACCAAAATACGAAAATTGAGATGGATCAGCCATACTCTTCCTGAGAATACCAAGAGTATGGCATGTCAAGTTCTACGTTCCTTTCGAGCAGAGAATGCATGTGATTCTTTGTTAAAAGTAGTAGAAGCAGTGGCTATCAATGACCGGTAGCATAATGAAAAAGGATCGCTACTTGTGTTTTTACATAAGTCACTGTAATTGCAAATTGTGTTGTATAAGTTTAAGAAATTACTGCTTTAAAAGCTAAAAAGTACAACAGACTCTGAATCAATAGTAGATTGCGTGCCGCCTAAAGTGAGAAACAGAATGTGAAGCTGAAGTGTGAAGTAACAATCTGTTAAAAGTAAAATGTATACATTTTCAGTCAGCGACGCTTTTCTGACACACTTTGAAAGCAGCTTTTTTTTTATTTTGCACCCGGAAAATGCACCCATTATGTTTGATTACAATGAAAACTAGATAAGCAAACTAGGCGCCAAAAACGAATATTTCAAACATAGTGATAAACCAAATGCAAATCGATAACTACTTAGTTTTTAAGATGAATAAAATTGCGATTGCAATATACCAGCTTGATCAAAAAGTTCCCAGAATAACCACCGTGTGGCGCTCCCATCGTTCCAATTTGAATCCTGTTTTTTTTTTTTTTTTTTGTTAAGTTGGTACATCTGTTGTTGATATTGCTTCTAAATCTTATCGTGACAGCATGACATTTGCAAAAGTTACATAACCAAGAGTACATCTCTCTCTGTGTGTGTTGGCGATTTTTTACAATTTTATTAAATTGTATTGTATTGAGTTTTGCGTAAAAATCGGATTTAATGGTGCGCGAACGTTGGAAATGTTGGAAAAGTGTTTCGGCAACGATTCTCTAAAGAAAACAGTCGTTTAACAGTGGCACGAGCTGTTCAAAAGTGGTCGTGAGTCAATCGAAGATGATGAACGCAGTGGCAGACCGTCGACATCGAAAACCGACGAAAACGTTGATAAAGTAAACGAAATTTCGGTCAATAACCGCAACTTAGGCATCAGAGAGATAGTGGAGGACTTGAACATTGCCTATGGATCTGCCCAAGACATTTTGGTTAATGATTTGGGTTTCCGTCTTGGTTTGGGTAATGATTTGGGATAACGCACTTTTGCACAGTGCCATCATTATTCGTAATTTTTTGACGAAAAATGCAACAAATACCATTCAACAGCCACCGAATTCACCTGATTTGACTACCTGTGACTTCTTTTTGTTCAATCGAGTAAAAAAACCATTACGGGGAACGCGTTTCAGTAGCCAAGAGGAAGTAATGAAAAAATCGCAGGAAGCACTGATGGACATACCGAAAACCGAATATAAAAAATGTTTCGAGGATTGGTTCAAGCGCTGGCATAAGTGTGTTGCAGTCGATAGGGATTACTTTAAAGGGGATAATATAGATTTAGATGAATAAACTTGTATTTTTAATTTTCTAAATAAATTCCGGGAACTTTTTGATCAAGGTGGTATTTTTTCTATTGGGTCAAAGTCATCTAAGGACTGCGCCGAATAAAATTGACCGCTACAAAAAATTATTAAATCTTTTGAACCAGTAGATTAGTTTAAAAAAAAAAAATCATTTTTATTTTTTTAATAAAAGTTTCAATTTTTCAGGAACCTCGTCCATAAATGTTTTTTATGGTAGTGTCCGACACCCTCACAGCTGCTGACGACCACTATCCTTTAGCCTTAGTTCTGGGCAGATTGGTGGATTGGCATTAAAATCACTTCATTCCGTTGGAACCACTCTAAGGCCGCTTTGCCGTAGTGACATGAAGCGAAGTTAGGCAAAAAAAAGTGTAGATTTTATGTTGTCGTAAAAATGGACGCAACCTCTTTTGCAAGTATTCCTTTACAAATATTTCGCCGTTGATTTTACTTAATGCCACAACTGCAAATTGCCTGCCAAACAAGGAATTTCTTTGGGTATTTGTCATCCTTTGGCTTTGAATTTGTCCGCGACATTTCCTCGAGAATTACCTGTACAAAGTTCGTGCCCAGGACGCTGGGAAAAGTCAATTAAAACCTGAGTCTCCTCGTCCATTTCGCAGCATTCGAGTTTCTTAACAAAATCTTGTTTCAGCTTTATAAATCGTTATTTTGCGGTTTTATTCTTGACGACATTTTTATCTGGAACTTTTTGCACTTTAAACGTCTTCAGTCCAGCTTCTTGGCCCTGCGAAAGTTTTGAGTAATCAGTCTTCCTGACCATTCTTGAGAATGGTCACAACTTTCTTCGCCTTCTCACGATCATGTGCCCCTTTCTTTTTACCAGAACCCTTCTTCCGAGCAGTACAAAGTTCTTTCTTAAAGCGTTTAATAACACGAGAAATAGTTTTAGCATTAGCCCCTTCCTCTTTGTGCAATTTTTTTAAAAGAAAATTGAGGTTGCTTGTAAAATATTTTCTTGTACTTTCAGTTTACTTGCCATTTTTGCGTTAAATAAATTTTTATTGAATATAAGCGGCAAATAGTATTTTCTGACATTTAATTCAGAGCTTATAGGATAAACATTTTCGAATTTAAATCTGTCAATAGCACAGTAAGGGAAGAAATGTAACCGACAATTTTATTCGGCTTAGTCCTTTTTATTTATTGAAAAATGTGTTTTTATACTTTATTTATAACATAAATGAAATAAATATTGACATTGTATGTGGATTAAGTCGCCTGCAACTGTAAAACCAGAAAAAATTTCCCCTGAAGTTAATCACCTTTCTTTACCTACATAGCCGAAAAAAATTAGCGGTCTCATCCCAAATTTTTAAAAAATGTAATGCTATTAAGAGGCAATACTTTTTTCTATAATAAAACCCAATGAATAAAACAATAAACATTTTGTTTTTTAAATATTTAGTCCTAAAGATTGCACATTTTACTATCGCCATTCAGTTGTTGAATTCGAATCGAGCCAAATACAAAAATGAAAAAAATTTACTTTTTCTTTAGAATTAATACAAAAAAAAAAAAAGTCTACTAAAAATGCTACTTTCGTACTGAAGTATTTCCGAATCTTAAAGTGTACTGAAAAAAGTACAATTGTAATAAAAAATTTATCCCTGTGATACAACGACCGCGCTCGAATGGCTCTCTATTCTGCTTCTTCCCTTTTCTTATAAATGTTGCTATCATCGAAAAATATTCTTTTAAGCCACGCAATGCTTTTAATTTACAGCGACACATACAAAAAAATTTGAATATGGCAGCTCCATGTCAAAACTAAAAGGGAATGCGGTGTATTTTTCTTACACTCTCAATTGGAGAGAGCTAAACAAAAAAAAGAAAAGAGAGCACAACACGACTGTTGTGCTCACGGTTGCCACTTTGGTACAATTCTACCAAAACTGGTACATTTTTTTCCATTTTTCTGCGTTTGGTACATTGGTACATGTTTAAAAAACTTGGTACATTCTGTGTTCAAAGTTGGCTGTTATAATAATTAAGAATTCTAAACTTATTTACCAAATATTTAAATGTATACTATATATAATACTTTCAAAAAAATTGTGTGTCGGACGTTAAGAGTCTCATTATATCTAGTCGGACAAAAACTATTTTTAAAATACAAAATATGATTCAATTAATGTGTTACTTTCTATTAAGGATGTAGTCTGGTGTTCCGGCCTAATTTTTAGGGTTATTTCAGGAATTTTTTATTATGACAAAGAAAAATAAAATCATTTAATTTTGTATATGTTCTAAGTGATATCTTTAACTGTACAAACAATGTTTTTTGGTGTTGATTTTACATTATTTTTTTGTATTTTTTACGCCCGAAGTGGGTACCTAAAAAAAATTGTGTGGGCCTGGCCCGGGTGCTTACGATACTTGAAGACATCTTAAACAAAAAATTAAGAGTTCAGCCCAATCGGTTCGATAGAATTCTCTCAGACCCCAGGGCTGGTCAAAAAAACGTTGTTTCGAGAAAAACGCTTTTTAAGTTTTAACGACAGACAGTTTTTACAACAGGCGCTCTCGACTGTGAGCTATAACTTCGTAAATATTTTGAATTTTGGTCTGAAATTTACAGTATACTTTCTGTATATTGTACTTTCGAAATACATTTAAAAAAAAATAATCGATTTTTGGAAACTCGGACAACAGACTACATCCTTAATAAATAAAATTTAATGTTACTTATTATAATAGTACATTTTCCGCTCATTTGGTACATTTTTTTCTAAATATTGGTACAAAATAAAATGAGTATGTGGCAACCGTGGTTGTGCTGTAAATCTTCCTTAGGTAACATGTTCTCTCTGTGACTTTAGTACTATTTTTTTTGTTTGAAAATAGTACTAAAAAAAGGTGAGCGTGAATATTTTTAAAAATCTCAATGACTCGAGTTAATTTTTAGTAAAACGTAATATTTTTGGATTTTAAAAAATTTAATTTCTTTAAAAGAAATTGGATTTGAGTGGTTCTTGTCTTTCAATAACTCTAAGTATTTTTTATGAAGAATAATTTCTTTGAAGATTGTTTGTTGTTATTTCTAGCTACTAAGCATGTACTCCCTACGAAAAGTTGGACTTGTGTGATGTTGAACTTAAGTGGCCCCAATTAATTTTCGGTTGGGACGATTTTCCTTGCACTTGATTTCTTCTGAGAGCGATTATCGCAAAAAATTTAAAACTTTATTTTTCAAAATGATATTTCTGTTATATTTGTATCACATGTACCAATATAACTAATTTGCAAAATTTCAAACGCAGCTATGACACACTTTTGTAATTAGGAGTATGTAATTTATACAATATAGAAAGTATTCGTATTTTGATTTACATATTTATATGTGATATTTTCAGGCAATTTACTTCACTTTATACACACGCTTCTCTGCACATACTTCACTGTACTACTTCAAATGAAGAAAGTTACTCAAGAAGCACACTTCACCCAATTTTATGAAAAAAGATAAAAAAAAAACTGCATTTACGCCCTTTTTTCTTTTGTTTTCCCTTTTTTTTTTTTTTTTTTTGTATATGGTAACAACATTTTACTAACTAGTAGTACTTTCTATTCACAAATCTGTGACGTGCTGTGTTACTACTAATGCTAAAACTGAAGTTGCTACTCTTTTGTTGCAGTTTTGTTTTTTATTCATTTATGCTCGCTCACTTCACAAAAATAATAGAATTGATGAAAAACAGGAAGTGAGCTTTTCCCCGCTATTATTTGCGATTTGTGCTTACTGCTAGCATGCGCTGGCTGGTTGCTTTGAGCGTGATTGTCGTCGTCGTCATCATCGTCATCATCATCTGAAGCAAAGCAGCAGTATGAGCAGCAAGTATTTTGTATGTGTAGTTTCACTTTTCTTACATTTTAAAGAAGTACTTTTTTACTTCTTTGTTATTTGTAGCTTTTATAGACTTTTTGTTCTTCTCATTGTTGTTGTTATTGTTGTTGTTGCTATTATAGTAATGGAACACTTGAGTGACAATAAGCTCATACTGCATAGTGAAGCAGAAGTAAAAGAAATGAGCTAGTTGCAGAGGAGGAGGCGGAGGCGGAGGCGGAGGTGAAACAAAGAGGAAACACACTAAAAACAAAACAAAAATAAATACAAAAACTGATATAAACAAAGGAAGAAAGCGAGAAAAAAAAGCACATGAACTGAACGTAAGGCAATCAGCAGAGTAGGAGTGGCTGGAAGGAGCAGCAACAATAACATGAAATAGCGAATACAAAGCAGAAGGTAACAGGAAGTGAGTCAGTTTGCGACATAAATAAGTTTTATTCTGTTTTTCTCTGATTGAAAGAACTCAAAAGAAGAACAAGTTGAAAAGAAGAAGAAGAAGAAAGCAATTCCCGTTTTTTTTTCTTGTTGTTGTTGTTTTGAATTTCCATTGTTATTGTGCATGGTTGCAATTTCTATTTCTTGTTTTATTTTAACTTTTCTTTTTTTCTCCCGTTTTTGCTGTTGTTATTGTGTTTTTTTAAATATTGTTATTAATTTTATAAAGAAGTAGAAATAGCAATAGCAACAGGAAATGTTAGTGCATTAGTTAGTGCACAGAAAGAAATAAATGCAAATGCCTTTATGATTATGTTGATGATGACTACGATAATGATGAATATAAATAGCTTGGTGTATTTGCAGTCTATTTAACTGATTTAAGAATGTAAAAGGTTTTTCTGTAGATATTTAATTAAGTGGTTGCATTTAGGTATTGTTACATTTTCATATAAAAATGAATGTTATACAGGGCGTATGAGTTACATGTAAAAAACTATGGGAATAATATATTGTTAAAATTAAAAAAGAAAAATTAACAAGAAACAAATAAAATGGATTCTTTAAGAAACACATAGACACTCAATACTTTTAGCACGAGAACAAAATAAGGGAAATGAGTTCGAATTTATAAAAACCATTGACTAACAGAAGAGAAAGAGAGTGTTGCTGTTATTTAACATGTGTTCCGTGCCTGTTATTGAACTCTCTCACAAAAAAAAAAAGATAACAGATAACATGGGTTTTCTGAAAAGATCCATAGACTCTTACTGCTGTAAGCATGAGCTAAATTAAAGGGATGAATTCGAATTTATAAAAACCATTGACTAACAGAAGAGAGAGAGTGTTGCTGTTAACATTAACATTAACATGTGTTTTGTGTTCTGTTATTGTAATCTCTCTCAACAAGAAAAAAAACGCGAACAGCTAACATGGGCTCTCTAAAAAATCTATAGATACTCAATGCTTTAAGCCCGAGACAAAATGAGAGAATTAAGTATTTATAAAAACCATTGACTAACAGAGGAGAGAGCGTTTTGCTGTTATTTAACACATGTTTCTTGCATGTTATTGCAATTTCTCTGTAATGTGATATTCTCAAAGCAATATCTAATTTCAGACTAAAAAATCGTATTTGAATAAATTTTAGAGGTAGTAAAAAGGTCATAAATCAAAAAATAAAGAAAATATAAAAATAAAAAATATTTTTTGTGTGTACTTAAATAAAAAAAAAGCGCCAACAAGTGTTACTAGGGTCTCAGTAGGCAATTCAGAAGCACAGATGGGGGAAAATTTTGCTCTATAAGTCCCTCATCCTTCCCGTCCTAATATATGGCGCTGTAAAATGGACAATGACATAACAAGATATTTCATAAGATTTATAGATCTGATTATAAAACGCATAAACAAATCCAGGAGTTTTGCTGGTTGAGTAATGCTGAGGGAACAGAGAAAAATGCTTCAAGCTAGAAATGTATGTTTTCAACTCCAATAACGGTGGTAGAACTCTTAAAAAGTCTGCTTTGGAAAGACCAGCAACAGAGAGATCTAACTTTCCTTAGTCTTATCAACCATCGAAGCAAGTAAGTTAGCCAAAACCTTTTTAAGCTGAGACATAGCTCCTGTGATCACAAATTAACAAGCATGAACCGTTTTGTGTGTCTTTGTTTTAGTAATAGTTAGCTGACTTCATTACTTCTCCATTTTTTTTGCCTCCTTTTGGGTTTCATTCAAGCGCCATTCTTGTAATGCTGTCGGCTGGCTTTCTTAAGGTATGTCCTATCTACTCCAGTTTCTTCTCTCTATCTGCGTTAATATTGGTTCTTTGTTTACAAAGATCTAAAAGTCTTGATTTCTTATTAGATTTGGCCAGTATCTTCTGCATATGGTGTGTAGACATTTATTAATGAAAACTTGTAGTTTCTGTGTGATGTTGTTTGAAATTAACCAATTGAATATTCGAATTTTTGTTCCTCTGGAAATTTGCGAACTTCTCCATATTGGCTATAGTCTTCCAAACGCAGCTCTGGGTTTGCTGAGTCTTTGCTGTTGACATCTTTTTCTGCTTCACCGTCTGTGGTCACCATGCTGTCTAGATAGCGGAATTTGTCCACTTAGTCTACAGGCTGATAAACTGGTAAATTGTGATATATTCATTGCTGAAGTTGTTACCTGATTCTCATGTCCCTGGTCTTCTGTATGTTGATTTCAAGACCCTCATTGAGTGTTGTTTTGATCCGATGGTCAGGTTTCGCAAGCATGTCACTGAGCTTGTCCAATAACATACATACATATATCGTCTGCGAAGTTGAAGTCTTCGAGTTGGCGGATGGGGTTCCATGTTATGGCACTCTTTCGGAGCACATAACTTCGTCTAGTAATATTGCGACGAGAAGGTTTGAATGTGCGAATCTTTGTTTGACCCCTGCGTTGGTGATGAAAGGCTCGCTAATGTTACCACTGTGTAGTATTGCTAGCTCAGAACTCTCGTAGATCTCAGAATATTCAGTACTTGATAGAGAAATCATTCCAACTCGAATAAAACGCATTTTGCCAATTACAGTTATTATCTAATCTATGAACATGTACTTGAGTACATTCGTACTGGAAAAAGAGTGTTGCTGAAATGCGGAGAGAAGAGCTAAGTGTAATTCTTTGTGTGTGTTCGAGAGAGTGAGGAAGAAAGCATCCGCAGGTATCAGTGCTCTCATTTGCCAATTATAATTTGAAAAAATGAAACGTTGTCTTCTCATTCTAATGGCTGGTTTTCATTATGTCATATTCCCTGTCAAAGAGAGAGAAAGAGAGAATTTCCCATATGAAATTGCCAACATGTTGGCAAAACCAGGCATAACTGTCCGCTCTCACTCTCATATTTTCATGCTCTCCACATATGCATATTTGTTTTCTACACACACATATGCGTGTGAGATCGCTACGCTTTTTTTTAGTTTGTACTGCTTACCTAGCATTTTCAACTCCTGCCACGGCAACAGCTGAGGAGCAGTGCTGCCGAAGGTACTTCGATCGGAGTATTCGTACACCGCCCAAATCTCAATCCTCCTATCCTCCCCAATCGGAAAAAATCCTCCTATTTCATATCCTTGAATTTTTGATAGTAAACGTAAATCAAACTAAATATGTTCTGTTGGGTTATTTTAGTTTCTGTCTGTGAAATATTTGTTACTATGACTAGCTCTACTTTATTTATTGCTGGATTACTGTCAAAATTCAAAAGATCGTGTTCCATTTCCAGAAGATTTTGCTTGTCTTTGTCTTAATGCTTGTAATTTTTGACAATTGAAATCAATAGTTGAAAAACCGCGTAAAAGTAAGTTTGCATATTAAATAAATATCATTAAATTAGTAATGAATTAATATATTATATATATATATTAGATTTGGAACTGGAAGAATTTTGTTTTGAAATTTTGAATTTAAAGAATGCTTTAAACGAAAAAATGCTTTCAAAACTGGAAAAATTTATTGGGGCAATTTTAAGCTTTCCATATAGCAGTGCAGAGGTAAATAGAATTTTTTCTCAATTGATCTAATAAAAGAAAAAAAACGAAATTGCTTGCTGACTGCAACTGTTAATGCAGTAACGGTTGGTAAAAAAAGCTACAAAAAAAAAAAAAAATGATGCCTCCTTCTAGGTACCTTCGGTTAATTAGGTTTAAAGTACCACAAATAACATTCTACTTTTTTTAACCCGGTTTTGAGAAGAAAGAAGACAAGTTTGTTGTAGTTTTTTAATCATTATTGGTTTTTTTATTATTATTTACAGATACTACCGTTTGTTTCCAAAGAAGGAATATTTGGTTTTTAAGTACAATATATGAATTTGTTTTATTTTCATAAATTTTTTAGCTTTAAGTATGGCTGAAGTTGTAACAGCAGTGAATTAAAAAATGTATTATTTTTTAATAAAATTTCTATACATTAGTGCAACTGTTTGTAATTATCTAAGACTCTAGATTCTAAGTTGTAAGACATTTTGAAAAATTCCTCCCCTGTAAAGCAAAATCCTCCTCTTAAAAGGAAAAATTCCACCCCTTAAAATTTTCAAAACAGCAGCACTGCTGAGGAGTTCTAAATCTAAATGGAGAGCCGTTTCTGTTGAGTGTCAAGAGAGAGATGTGAATTTCAAGAGAGAATAGAGAATAGTAATATCAGCTCTCTTATGCCAGAAACATGAATGTGCGAATTTACACTTTTTGGGTTTATTGTCTAGTTGGATTTTTTTTTTTTGCTATGAACAAGGACATTAAAAAAATTATCCGAATAAGAAGACCTATATGGCACTCCTTTTTTGACAAAAAATTTTTAGAAAATAAACCACACGAGTACAGAAAACTTTCGCAACATGTTGAAATTTGCACATCCGCATTTCTTGTATAAGGGGGATGATATGTTCCTATGTCAGATTGAAAACAAATGTTATTAAAGTTATATTATTACCAAAGAATTACTTGCTGTTTATCATCCACTCCGCAGAATTTTCACAATAACTTAATATACTTGCTAAACTTAGAATTTGTGGATGTAGCTTCACAACTGACAGTGCAGATCCCATAAAAAGGGATTACTTAGTTATACAATAATGGAATATATACTATTCTATAATTGAGTTAAGAGGCAACACCTAGCAAGAAACTTAAGTATTCAGCAATGTTGTTATTCCTTTCATTTCACTCATACATTTAAATGCGCATAGTAAAGTTAATAAAACTCATATGAACTCTGAAATATAAAACAGCAAGAATAAAATAAATAATCCTTTTTGCATGCTGAACTCTCCTCCTTATCCCTGCCGCTTTATTAAAAATACAATAATGGAAAAATATTTCATTGTAGCAAATAGAAATGTGAAGAAGAAAAAAAAATGCAAATATTGCATACACCACAAATTTCACATACACAAAGTGTGAGCTAATTCATTTCCGCTACTAACATTTTAATACTAACATATACATACACATTTACGTATAGATGCATGTATAAGTGCATATGAATTTATATGGGTGTGTGTAAATTTTCGCGCTTCTAACTACATTTTCCACAATTTTGCAATTCAAATTTAATGCTTGCATTTGCAGAAAAAAATATAGTAGTTGCATAGATATAAATTTATATATATATATATTTTTTTTTAAAATATCTATTGTTTCTCGATGTATGCATTAGTGGGCGTAGACCCCACACACATACACATATATATATTATAAATAAAATATACAACACAAAAATATCATCGTCACCAAATGTGAATAACATACAACAGTAGCAACAGCAGCCGCATAGAAAAACAACAGTGAACGCAAGAAAACTGCATACACATGTGAAATTTAAATAATTGCAAAGTAGATTAAAAGCGAATCAAGTGGCTTTTATACGCGCCCATATATTTTATTTTCACTATCCCCATGCTCCTCCACTTATTTCTTATATCACCCCAAAGCTTTAGCCTTCCATTGTTGTTACTTCACCGCTTCTGCCATCGTCATCGGTACTACTATCACAACAACTACTACTAGTTACTATCATGATTGTGTTAGTGCCAGACATTTGCAGGAATTAGATTTCTGTCTGCATGGGTGGTTACATGTGTATGTATGTATGTATGTTTGTGTGTGTGTGTGTGTAAATATGTATTTATGCACATGTACAAATGTAAATAAAATTGTGCAATTTATTTGCTATCGTAAGCAACTGACACAATAAAATGCAATTTTTCCCCACTTTTCCTCTTCTCCCCTTGTTTGGTTGCTACTAACGTTAGATGCAAACGCTGTGCTGTTGTTACTGTTGTTGCCAACAGTAGCGCGCTAGTTGTTGTTATTGTAAAATTGTGGCGCCCAACATGGCAATATTTTGCTTTTCTATTTTTTTGTTACGCTGGAAAAATCAAAAAAAAAAAAAAGCAGCAAAAGAAAGGGAGTCGATCACACATGCACAAAATGTTATTATTATTGTTTTTTCTTCCTACTATTCTATGACAACAATAAATACACATAAGTACAGTGGTGGCCATGTTATGTGAAAATAAAACTAGTTTTTTCTCCTATAAAATCATTAGAACATGAAATATAGCAATAAAACTTAACCTCTTCGGTGTACAAGGTCAAATATTTTTTACTGAGAATTTTTTTAATTTTTGAATTTATTTTAGTTACTTTCCTTAAATTCTGATGGAGTTAAGAAAAATTATAATTCTTATTAAGTTTCCTTATTTTACAAGAGCTCGAGAAAAATAATCAAAATAAATTTAAAAAATTAAAAAATACGCAAAAACGTGAGTACTTTTTCAGCGAAGAGGTTAATGAGTTGTGGAAATTTTTTTGAAACTATCAAATGAATGACAAATAAGAATCAATTAAAATAACGAGTTTTCAAAGATCCTGTTGGCTGAATGGGCTAGAAAAAATAAATTAATAATATAAATTCTCGTTTGAATTTTATTTTGAAAACTTTTCGGAGAAAAACAAATTTCAATGTCACATAATATAGCCACCACTGTACACGTGCTCACACACACACACATACACACATACACACATACACACATCTGAGTAGCATTCTCTCACTCGCTCAAAGGTGCCACTGTCTTTTAATGTGAATGTTATTATTGTTGTTGCTATTCGTATCAGAGAGTGTATAATAGAGGAGAGCAACAAAAACTAACAACTACACTAGTATTTGCACTCATGTTTTTTGCCACTACTACTACGACGATTACTCTATACACATATGTATATGTGTATGTGTATATGTTGGCAATGTTCTATATCTCCATTTGTTTTTCATTTGTAGGTGTGTATCTGTGTGTTTTGTTTTTATTTTTGCAAAAAAAAAATTGCAATTTATTTTTAAGGATTTACAAAAGCGTACCAAATAGACAGCGCCAGATTATTGAAATAAAAATTAATGGGTTTTAAAGTAATGGGTTCACATATATTTGTTTGTTTCTATATATATATATACTTTCACGCATCCACACATACATACATACATACATATATGCTTGGAATATTGCTGGTTTTAGCAACAGTTTTACAGCATAATTTTCAGTATTCATTACAAAAGATATTCTACATTTTTCCATCAGAGAAAACAAAAAAAAAAAAAAAAAACGCAACCGAAAGAAAAATAAACAAAAGCTGTTCAATGTACACTGGCGGTCACAAAAACCGCACCACTTGCAATACGGCTGCAATTTCGGTAATATTTCCTAACTTAGCCCAAATTTCCTTTCCTTTGTAAAGGAGATTCATTTGTTTATGTTTTAAGAATGTACCATTTTTTATTGTGCTCGTTTGGCGAAAGAAGAATTTTTGAAAAAGTGCCAAAAACAACTGCAAAGTATAAACAATTTTCGCACCACCAAAACGTCGAAATTTTTGTTCTTAGCTATCAAAGAGTGTCATAAAGTTAAATATCTGAAGAAATCTGATGGCTACATTCGACTGCGGCTGGACTGATCCAGAAAAAAGGCAATTTGTACCCGCTTGAAAGGACAAAAGGATCAAGAAGACTATGGAAGACAAATACGAGAGAAAATGGCATAAGCTGAAAGAGAACCATAAATTATCGATTCAAAAGTGCAGTCACAATAAGGACTGAGCTAAAGAGCTATTACAACGTGAATATAAATGTCGGAACCTTACGCAGAAAGAAACTAAAGTTCGGTCTGTATGGGAGACGATCAGCCAAAAAGTCGTTGTGGATGGAAACAAATCGCCTGGCATGGACTAAAAACTACAGCAATTGAACTCTGGCAGACTCGACAAAAGTTATATGATCGGGCAAATTAAACTAAATTTTTTATGCGCATTTAATCTTCGGTACATGCGTTGCTCAGATATGGAGCAATACAAGGATAGCTATGTAGCGAAAATAGTCAAATTCCCACAAAGCCATATGACTTGAATGGGTTTTTTCCACTATATCTGGGTCCCTTATGCTATATTTAAGGGGCCCAAAAATATTGGTAAAATTTTATAGAGCAATTGCTGTAAGCCAAATGTGGTGCACTTTCGCTCATTAATGACGTTATTTTTCCTGATGACTTCTGCGGCATGTCATAGCGCCAAATTGGCAAGGTTTAGTTACTAATTAATGTCTAATGTTTGATAACATTAGAAACAGTAAAAAAATTAGATTATTGATTCTTATTTGTTAGCAGATTCAAAATGTTTTTGATGATGTTACAATTTTCTGGCGGGAATGATCAGGAAGCTCGCGCGGTTTAAGTCCGATGGAGCACCTCTGTCATATAATGAAACGAAAAGTTGCTCAAAACATGCCAAAGAATAAAAAAACCCTTGTTGGAGTTCTGAAAAAAGTTTGGTATTATAAGAATAACGAATGATATCCTTAAAGTGCTTGTCGACTCTATGCCATTCAAGATAACTGCCATTAGAAAGGCAAAGAGAGAGGCATCATCAAACTAAACAATTTTGCTTATGACTCTATTATCAAAAACAATTTAATCTTAGTGTACACCTTCTAAAAATAACAAATATTTTTATTTTTACATACTTTTAATTAATACCCTCAAACTCGTGAAATTTCTTCCATATTTTTGTTTTAATTAAAAAGTAATAAAATTTGTGTGTATGTTTGATGTTTCTTTCGCAATTTTGTTCATTTTGTTCCCGAAAATAAAAAAAAAAATACATTCACTAAAACAAAATCAAGTTTAGATCCCAGTTTAAACAGTTTTCTTGAAATTGGGGGGTGGTGCGGTTTTTGTGACCGCCAGTGTATATGCACTGTATACTGCAATGTGCAACAGGGCGTATTTGGCACAATCATTTTTTTTAGTTGTTTTTGTTTGTTTGTATTTTGTATATTAAAACTTAATTTATAAATTACTTTATGTAGATTACATGTAATTTTTTTATTCGCAGTTTTTTTTTTTTTTTTTTAGGTTATTTTAAATGGATTTAAAGCTATTAAGTTCTATTTGATCAATAAATGTTGATTTATTTTAATTCACCTACATGCAGTATTTCATAAGTCCAATTTAGTATTAGCCTTAAGGTTTTATTGTTTCTACACCGCTATTTTATTACTTGATTTAAGGTAAGGATTAGTTTAGAGCTGAAATTAATTTGTGAAGCAAAGTATTCATTATAATTTCTATTAAAAAACCAAAATTTGTTTAAATGATATTTGTGTAAAAATGTTTGAATCTGTTGATAACCTCGTGAAATTAGAAAATAGATTTTTTATTATTACTTAATCCTTTCTCTTTGATTAAATCCAAGTCGTCCAAGTCGTGAATTTCTCTACCATTTTTCAAGTGGTTTTTCGTACCATTTGTTCAGCACGTATTCAGATTTTCATTTCACACGTAAAACGTACAGTTTGCTGTACGTTTTCGGATGCGGAAACTTGCGTGCATATACATTTAAACAATATTAACTCTTTTATACCCAATGTTGCGTATATGCAACATTCACTTTAATGTGGCATAAAATAGGTATTTAACAAATTTCACTAATAATAATATTTGCATTCAGTTCTGTAAGGTATTTTTCACGTTTGTTGGTTGCCGAACATTTGAAATTTCTTGCTTATGTCATTTTTTTTTAATGTTTTGTCTTTGAAGTCAAGCAAAAAACTAAAGTACAAAATTTTTTAGTAAAATCTTTTGCACTATTTAAAAAAAAAAAAAATATGTTTAATTATTACTAAGCGCAAATTTTGTTTATCAGATATGTTTATAAAAGATAAGAGAATATGAAAACCAAAAATTGGAAAAAAAAGAGTTATCCAGTGGTTGTCTACAGCTTCATAGCTATGTTTTTAACCTTTAATAAATGACAAACAAATCAATGTATAAGCAAGAAATTTGGTGTTATGATTGTGGAAGACCTAACCAGCGACAATTTCAAATCAAACTGTTTTTATCATGCCCATTATAATTCGGGCGTAAAAGGGTTAAACATGGCGATTTCGGATCGGATGATTGGCTGGGCATTGACGATCCCACACGGGTTTATGAGTACTAAACAAAAATCTATAGTTATGCCAACATTTTGGCAAATTCGATTGGATTTGTCGTAGTAAAAACCAGGCATTAGTATTTATTTCTCAATCTCTTTTTAGATGACTTTCCAATGGAAAATTATTGTTCAATCATACCAAAAATAAATGCTGATAAGTGTCGAGAGTATAAGCATTAGAAATCGTAAATAACTTTGAGAATAATGCTGGAAAAAGATCTAAATTATAATCGAATCATCAGCCTTCGTTAAATTTGAATCAAATATGAATAGAGTTTCAAGCTAAACAAGAGAGTAAGAGCTAAATAAAAAGAGCGTGAGTAAGTCAGCAAAGAATAAAACAAAATGGCAGCATTGCATCGATGAAAGTTTCCAGAGGAAGCAGCTTGATGTTTACTACAGACATGGATGCCAAACTCATTTTTTCTTTTTCCCCATAGCCCTCCAGAAATTCCCCGATTTTCGATCGAATTCCCCGCATCAATATAATTTCATATTATAACAGCGCGACACGCACTTTCCATATAAACATGGAATTTATGATGGCTGATCGTAATTTGTAAGTTAACAGATTAGTCAGCAAAGATTAAGACTTATTAATCAGGAGGTGCTGGACTAAGGCATAGCTTTCTGAACGGTCGAAATGGAAGACGAAGCGCCGCGCGACTGTTTTGGCCTGACTGACACTCGGCGCTATAATCGTCTATATCTACAAAAGCACTCCTCGTCTCTCTGAAATTTTCACAAAATATTTTCGAAATATAATACTTTCAAATAGCACTCTTTTTTAAAAATTGATTTCTTTAAACCAATAAATCGCAGGGCCCACTTAAGACAAGATGAAGATTTTAAGACCCAAAATATGAAATATGTATTGCTTAAAATAAACGTTTTGTATTTTTCTAGCTATTCTCTTTTGTGCTCTCACTCTCTCTCTCTCTCTTTCTGTTTTGATGTCAAAAATACTTTTCTATGTTATGCTTGGTTTTCACTATGTCATATTCTCTTTCAAAAAGAGAGAGCAAGAGAGAATTTTCTATTTGAAATTTGCCAACATGCTCGTTTGATTGAATTTGACATAATGAAAACTAGGAAAAAAAAAAACTAAAAAAAAAATAAATGAAACTGGGGTTATTTCAACTGTAAAATGACTAATTTTTGTTCTGTTCTCAAGATAATTTCCCAAAAAGAAGATTAAATCAAACGCATGTTTTAATGGCAGACTTAGAAAGAACAAACTCTAGCTCTTACTACGAAAACTACTGCTACTCTCTGTTCAAAACTAGAATTTTCTGCATTTGGAATATTTCATAATCCTTCTGCAAAACTCTGATCAGCGTCAAACCAAAGAATATATAATACATAGAAGACGCATCACGGACAAATTTATTTGCACAAAAATTTTGTTCTATGGAGCCATAACTACCTCCAGTTTACACTCAAAATTCAGTTGTTCTCATAAAACCAATGAATGGTTGAAATAGTTTGTTTCTCTTTGTTGTTGGCTTTGTTTAATGAAGGGTTCTTTTTTTCATGTTTTTTTATTTTTTTTATTTTGGTTTTCGTGCTAGTAATATGAGCTAGTATTTTCATTATTTAGCAGAATTTACATCGCAAAACCGGTGTCCTTTTATGTATGGCACAGATTATAAAATTCAAATCCCAAGTTGTAACGCGAAAAAATATGTATTTTTCAAGATTTTTTTTCAGGTAAACTAATAAAGTTTTTTATAAAAACTATTTATTATCTAAAAGTACATGTATTAAACTTAACTTTAACTAATCTCTATTCAGAAATATTTGTAACTTTATGAGTAATGAGCCATCCCGTCGATGCCTTTCTGGAAAACATGTTTTGCGATGAGCATTATTTTGCAAATCTAGAACATTTGAAATCGAGAAATGAAATGGATTTACTTTCTAGTGATTAATCAAAGGATGTGAAAAAATATGCATATTTAACAAAATGGCCGATTGTCAAAGTTAACAGTTAAATTTTAACTAAAAAATGCTGTTTCATTTGTTAACAAAAATTTTCCTTCGATCAATCTAGATTACTATATATTTAAAAAGCTTATAAATTTGAAAACAATCGGTTTGGAAGTTGTTGAATAATCGTAGTCACTGTCTTCAATAATGACTTTTTTGAGAAAAACGCGTTTAAAGTTGCAAATAACAAAGAGTCAAAAATTTTCTCCGGATCAACTTAAAAATTTGTAGACATATTTTTGAAAACATGTACTTTAAGAAAATGCAAAAAAGTAGATTTTTTAAAAGTTACAACGGGAGGTGCCCCCTTAAAAACTTTCTAAATAGATTGATTTCAACTTTTTATGCTTTTTCGAATACAAAAAAAAAAATATTACTAAAAAGAAATTTAGCTACGACCGTAATTTTTGGTCACAAATTTAAAAAAAAAATTAATTAGGTTGGAAAGCAATATTGATATTCGGCAACAAGGCAAAAAAAAAACAACCACATGTACCTACATATTCTCTAAAAAATCCCATTCATATGAAACTATACGTAGTCTCACTTAGCAGTACTCTGTAACGATATGCGAGAGCCTTAGCATGAATGGGAGTGAGTAAAAGCAAAATAAATGAGTGGTTTTGCTCTTCCTCTTTCCTGCGACCGCCCGTACCCGAAACGAAAGAAACATATTTTGGAACAATTTTGAGAGATACGCCTTCTATGTATTATATATTCTTTGGTCAAGCACTTCATGGGAATGGGTTGTTGAGGAAGTTCTTTCTTTCTTTTCAAAAAATATGATCAGGATATCTGAAGTTGATAATATTTAAAATGAAATTTTGATCAATCCCTTAGAATTTCCAGAAATAATATTTGCCTCTCACAAATATGCAATATACAGAGACGAAAGCCAAAATTAAAACCTAAGATCCGGCCTATTGATCAAAGTAAAATTTTCGCGCAAATAAAATAAATATTGAAAGTATGTATATAAAGAAAACTTAAAATTAGCACCTCCAATGAAAACTTTATATTAAATCTATGTTACTTTGCAGTCTAAAATGTTGATCAAGACGTTTATGCTCTTTGGATGCTTGTACCTATATATTTTTGTACAAAATAAAATATTCCCTGCTATATACACAAGTACCTGCATAATGCCAGTAATTCCATACAAAATACTTTTATATAGCACGATGATTAATTACAATATTATTTTAGAATATTTAAAATAGCAATAAAAGGTAAAATTGCAAAAGAAAAATTCCATATGCGTAATTATGCTATAGTATTTATGTTTGTATGCATTTTCAATAAATTTTATTTAAAATATTTTCTTTATTTTGCATACTTTGAATGCTGCACGAATTATGAGTATTTAAATTTATTACTTACATGCAACGAGAGAGAGAGAGAGAGACAGAAAGAGAGGTACAAGAGAAAAAATCAACTGATTTTCCTTTACATTCATATGTGCATTAATAAAATGCCAGGAAAAATTGATCAAAACCACAAAGTTAATACATATTTTATGTTAATATACATATATGTATATGGGTGAGAAACTGTGTATGTAATGGTTATGTTGGTCGCAATTTGTGCTCAAATCAATTAAATTTTAAATTATGCAATTTACTATGAAACATGTAAGCCTTTTACTGCATATTTGAGATTTTTAATGTGTTCAGCATAAATTTACAAACCTTTACCAACACAAACGTATAAAAATTCATATACACCGGCAGAGATAGGCGCGCTTTCATTTATAAAATATTTTATATAATTTGAGTTTTTATTATCATTTATTTTTTTTTTTTTTTTTTTGTAAAATAACAAATGAAGCCAACATTTTAATTGCAAAATACATTTTAAATTCATAACACACACACACACATATACATAAACAAGGATGCAAACTCATATACACGCATATAAATATATGTGTGTTTCATATTTTTTTATGGGTGCGTGAGTATGTGTGCGTGTCTATTTGTGCAAAATTGCATAAAATATTGCCTTAATTAAAGCCTTCATTATTGGCTTTTATACAAGTATACACACACACACACACACACACATATGTACATTATATACACCTACGTAGATTGGCATATGCTCGTATGTATGTGTGTGTGTGCGAGAAAGAAAAAAAACAGCAAATACCACATTAGGCTGATATTAAAATGATATTATAGAAAGGAGTGCAGGGATACCAGTAATTAGGGCAAATCGACATTTTGTAATTGAATGTAAAATTGTTGATGTTTGCATATTTAAGTTTTTAAATGCATTATAGTTTGTTTGAATGCAGATTTTTGCATGCGTATTGCACAGTAGCAGCGGATGACTTTCAATGGGCATCAATATAGCAGAGATAAAACAAAGAAAAATACTTTTAAGTGTATTAAGTGTACGCATGAAACACTGTTGTGATTTTTGGCGAGACACTTTCATTATTATCCAATTTTACTAGCTATAGTTTTCTGTTCTCAAAGTAAATACTGTAAGGGAAGTAAATTAGAGAAAGTGATAATTTTATTATAAAGCAAGAAATTAGATTTGTTATTCGAACCTATCTGACGGGTAGTACAATATAATAGAAGAATCAGTAAATTGAATTTCAAAATTCAAAATGGCGTGTCCAATAGCGGACGACTATTTGAAAAAATGTTCTAATTCTTCTGAAACTTATTTTTGTGGGGTTTTTGGGGTCGCTAAAGAAAAATTGGTCTAGTGCGTTTTAAACTTGTAATCTGGGGGTTTTTATGTTCGAGTCATCACTTCTCTAAATAATATTAGGTTACAAATGTAAATACCTGAGTACAATAATCATGATTACAGTTGTCCAGAATTTTAAAAACTGTTAACATATACATATATATACTACCCACGTTAAGTCGTTCAATATTTTCTTTCTAAACTGTTCAACTGTTCTTACATATTCATATCCACGTTTATTCTCGTTCAACGCTTTTATTCTTGGTTGTCCAACTGTTTTGGGGTTCATATTCAAACAAATCGAATTTGCTGATATTTATTCCGACTCCAAGTCACGCAATAGGAGAGCGGGGAAATTGGAGTAGTAGCGTATCTGACTCAGACGAAACAGATATTTCGATATACAAGATTTGGATTACGAAGAAATATTTCGTGATAGCAGTTTTAACCCAATTATCAAAAAGTTGCAGATTCGGATTCAGGGACCGCGAAAATCCTCGTAAAATAAGTTTCAGACGAATTAGAACATTTTTTTCTAAAAGTCGTCTTGCATATTGGATCCGCCATTTTAAATTTTAAAAATTCAATTTACAGATTCAGATTCAGCGACCCCAAAAACCAAGAAAAACAAGTTTAAGATGAATTAGAGCATTTTTAAAAAAATTTTCCCGCCATATTGGATACGCCATTTTGAGTTTTAAAATTCAATTAATAGATTCGGATTCAGGGACTTCAAAAACCTCGGAAAAACAAGTTTCAAACGAATTAGAACATTTTTTCAAAAATTCGTCCGCCATATTGGAAACGCCATCTTGAGTTTTGAAATTCAATTTCTATTCGGATTCAGCGACCCCAAAAACCCCCGAAAAATAAGTTTCAAACGAATTAGAGCATTTTATCAAAACTTTGTCCTCCATATTGGATACGCCATCTTGAGTTTTGAAATTCAATTTCTATTCGGATTCAGCGACCCCAAAAACCCCCGAAAAATAAGTTTCAAACGAATTAGAACATTTTATCAAAACTTTGTCCTCCATATTGGATACGCCATTTTGAATTTTCAATTTATATTTAAAGATTCAGATTCAGCGACCCCAAGAATCTGTGAAAAATAAGTTTCAGACGAATTAGAACATTTTATCAAAAGTTTGTTCTCTATATTGGATACGCCATCTTGAGCTTTAAAATTCAATTAGTATTCGGATTCAGCGACCTAAAAAACTCCCGAAAAACAAGTTTTAGACGAAATAGGAGATTTTTTACAAAAATTTGTCCGCCATATTGGATCCGCCATTTTGAATTTTGAAGTTCTATTTACAGATTCGGATTCAGCGACCACAAAAACCCCCGATAAAAAATTTCAGACGAATTAGCACATTTTTTCAGAAAGTCGTTTATTTTACAGTAGCCGGCCGGGGTGGCAATTATATATATTGACGTTTGTATTTACCGAATTCATATTAATAAAAATGTTCACAAAAAAAAAAAAAAAAATTTAATTTCAATGGAAAATTACCGGCCCTCTAAAAGTTAATGCCTGCAACGAGCAATAGCGTTCAGCTAGTAACTCTAGGCTAGCAGAGCTGTAAAAGGATGCAGTCACTTTGACCTGCAGTCATTGAAGTCATTGCGAATCAATTTAATTTTCTGACTGCAGTCTTCTATTATATTTGAGACTTATGACTTTAAAAACGAAATCACAATGTCTTCTTGACGTCAATGACTGTTCCATCCTTTTGGAGCAATCAACTGTGACTTCACTATAAATAAGTCAGAATAATGCCATGACTTCACATTATAATTAATATCGTAGTCATGACTTCAAATTTGGTTGAAGTCTTGAAGTCAATTGAGTCTCCATTTTTACAAACTGCAGTCATTAGATGTTTGTAAGAAAGAAAAAAAATTACATTATATAATAAAAAAGTAGATATATTCCCAGAGTGTCGCACAGTGCATATTGATTTCAATTGACTTCAATGACTTCAATTGATTTCAATTGACTTCAACTAAATGACTTTAAGTCAAACAATGGCTTTTTCAGCTCGGGCTTCATTCAAGCAACTGCAAAAAAAAATCACATGGAATCAATATGAAAATCCTACTATTTCAATAGGATTTGGTCAATGGTATTTTCCCATAATTTTGATAGTATTTAGACTATCATTTAATATAATTAAGCTATTTGATATAATTAAGCTATATTATGGTATATCTTATTGATTTCATGGTACAATCCTATTGATTTAATGCTGTAACACTATTAATTTAATGGTATTTAAAAGTAATGGGACGTTTTTCGTGATTAATGGGATGTTTTTTTTTGAGTGTGCTCATTCATGATTTCATATGAATTATTTTCCAATAAATGGTCAGTTATTGACTTCAAATGGAATAATTCAGTTATTTTGAAACGAAATCAACAGACTTAAAACTAGAAATGGCCGCATTATTTTACAGCTTGCTGTCTAGATCTTTTTAGTTGAATTGCTACATAAATCCGTTAAAAATGTTTAGTTAAATTAAAAATAATTACAAATATGTTTTCTTTAAAGCTTTTTCTATGGGTTTGATTTTTTGGTGAAAAAATGTTGAAGAATTGTATTTGATAACTACACAACAAAAAAACATATGCAATGGAACGTTTATGCTCTCTTCTAAAATGACTGCACTCGTCGGCTTTCACGATGTTCTCATAATTTCATTTCTCAATATACCATATACCGTTATTTATATTAACTGTACAATTCCTCCAACCAAAAACACTTGATAGAGAGCGCAGTTTAGGAGTGTGTGAAGGAGTAAGTAGTTGGCTATGCAGGTGAACTCAATTATATAAAATAAGAAGAAGACAGAGTGTTGAATTTGACTCCTTTCATTTTCACATATTTATAAATTCAATTTTTATTTCATACATTTCGTTCCTTTAAAAAAAAAAAATTACCTTAAAATCTACATTAAAATTTATGGCAAAACGTGCAAAATTATTTTTCTTTTAAAATAAACCACATACATACATAATCTCACACATACCTACAATTTACGTAAATAAGCAATGTGAGTTGAGATTTTTTGTAGCAGCTCTGCGGTGAAGCATAAAATCACGCTTTCTATTATTAGCGTTAAACAAATTTTTATCGTTTTCAGCAGTACGATGATTGCATATCATATAGAAAGTATAAAGCTAAAGAAAAACGCGCATTGCAATTGTGCTGAAAATCTTTGCGTTCTTTCGCAGTCTCCCACATATATGACGCTCGTTTGCTGCAAGACTGTCATAAGTCAAAAAATGTTAAGCAAATCGCACTCGGTGGAACGTTTTCTTACACAAAATAAAGCATTAAATACCAGTTTTTTTGTACACTTAACTTTAATTTTTTTTCTTACTTATGACAGTCTTACAGTAAACGAGAGATATGTTTATATACTTTAGTATATAACAAAGGAGGGATACGCTTAAACTACCCAAGAAAAAAAATTAAAGGTACAGAATTCGATTGTTGCTACTATTTTTACTTCACATGTTGGGCAATCTTGTTTTATTTTATATTTTTCTACTTCTTTCCTTTAGCTACACATTGCATAACATTTTTTTTTTATATATAAATTTCAGCAACAGCAACGTAACAACAATAAAGCAGTAACAAGGCAATGAAAATTCTGTTTAATATCCTTGAATGCACATCAATTCTTTTTTGGCAAATAAAAAAAAGTGCGAAAGAATATCTTGCGTTGATTTAACAATAACAACAACAGCAATAGCAGAAATGAGAAAAAACTTTATATGGTATAATGTGGTGGCAGCAGGTTGGTTGAAAATAAAATTACGACTATGACTATTTGCATATGTGAGGAGAAAAAAAAAAGAGAAGACAGGAGAGGAGGAAGGAGGGGTGGTCGACGCTGCTGAAATGAAATACTCACAGATACAGAGATCTTTACTATTAAAGGAAAACAGATATTTGAGTATTTTTATTTGGTTATAAAACGAAGCAGAAACAACAAATGAAACTAAAAAAAAAACAACATTTTTTGTAAAAAATGTTTAATATTTAAAATTTTGTTTTTCTTGCTATAAATTTGGTTGTAAAATTTATTTTTTATTGTTATTATTTTGGGTTGTTTTTCCAACAAATCAAGCATTAAAATTCGTATGAAAAAAATGAACGATATTTTTTTAGCACTCAGTAACCGAAGAATTTATATGTTGTCACATTGTTTAATATTTTCCATAGGCATTCTAACTTCTTCTGAAGGAAACGTATTTTTAAATTTTTAACATATTGAGCACAGCTGAGTCGATGGGATATGAAAACATCGATTCTTGAATTTTATTTCTGAATCAGTAGATCGTATTAATTTTTTTATCATTATGCAGTCTCCATTTTGTGAATGTACAGTATTATCAGGTTAAGACGTTTTCAAAATTTCTGAACCGGATTTCTGTAATTTCGAAAATATTACCATATAATTTTTCTTTGATTACACAGTTCTACACACAAAAAAATAACATGGTTCTGATAGTGGATTTTGATAGAACTCAAGAAAAAAAATTATACGTGTCTCCGCGTTTTAAAATTTTAAGTCTAATTTTCTTTTTAAGCGGGTCTATTCGGGCCCATTTCTAACAGATTAGGCATATCAAACCATACGACAACTTGTTAGTTTTGTATCAAAGGTTGTTTATAGGTTCAACAATTTATAGCAGAATTTTCCGTAGAATATTTTCTTTCAAAATTCACCATTATGGGTGTTTTTTGACCTTTTCGAAAAGAGTTACTTTTTTGACCCTTTAAGAGGGTTTATAGAGGGTTAATATGTTCAAGAAATATATTGCCCATTAAATTTTACTATAGGTCTCTGACGGATAACAGATGCCAAATTTATTCCTTTAGCAAATGTTTTCGCTGCATTCTCCCCGATCGGGACGAAGGGGACAGTAATGGCTGGACTGGTTTTCACCCAGGGTGTAATATTTTCTACACTGATGGATCCCTAATAGACAACCAAGCCGGTGCTGGTATAAATTCTGGAACTAACAGGGTGGAAGAATCAATTGCATTAGGCAGCTACACCTCGGTTTTTCAAGCTGAGATGTACGCAATTATTTACACAACACAGCTGATGCTGGATAGGAAATGGAATGGTAATTCTATTTTCATCTGCTCGGATAGCCAGGCGGCCATCATAGCCTGTTCAGCTTACATAGTTGCCTCGAAAATCGTGGACGAAGCAATTATCAAGCTTAACAGACTTGCGAGAAGAAACTCAGTAACGCTGGTATGGGTACCTGGTCACGCAGGTAACTTGGATAACGAGATGGCGGATATGCTAGCCAGAAAAGGATCAACAATGAGTTTTACTGGCCTGCAACCCGCCATTGGATGCAACCTTTCTTTCATTAATCATGAAATGGAGATACGGTTGCGTCAATTGCAGTTCGGCTATTAGCGGGGACTGGATTCTTGTCGACAGTCGAAGTTGTTGATTGACTCTCCTAGACAAGACAGATCTAAGTATCTGTTATGTCGGCGTAGGTGTCACTTAAGATTCATTGTAGGACTTGTCACAGGTTTCGCCACAGTCAATGATTTCCCGCGCAAAATCGGGGTCAAGGAATCGAGCCTATGTGATGCGTTTCTCGAAGATAATGAAACGGCAGAACATTTCATTTATGAATGCCTTGCTTTCTCTTGCATAAGATGTGCTACACTGGGTAAATATTTCTTAACTAGAGTGGACCTGGTCAACCTTGATCTGTCTGAGCTATGCAAATTTGCGAAAGCTTCTGGCAGATTCAAGACCATTGACCAAGCTGCAGCCTAACAAAGTTAGGAGAGTGTCCCCTTTGGGGACAGAGTACAATGGGCTCTTAAGCCTGCGTGCTCTCCGCTTTAAGTGGACTCTATCAATACAATACAATGCAATACAATAGGTCTCTGAACAACAAAAATCTGTACACGATAGTTTTTTAGAAGACTATGAAAATTAAATCTAGAGGTTAATTTTCAAAGTCATGACTTAAGTACATGTCAATTTCAAGATCACTGATGAGGAATTGTGGCGGATTCCGAAACGGCCGTCTGATTTGCCCGTCTCTATATACATTGTTGTTGTGATGACTACATTTGTTCATTAACCTGTTTATATATAACTTCAAAAATCTGTATACTTGACTTTGGAAAAAATAAACCCAAATTCCAAAAATGATTCAAATTTTCACCTTTTAGACGCAGTGGACTAGTGCGTCTTTAAAAGTATTTTCTAAACTAAAAGTTTATTTAACTTTGTAAAATAAACATAATTAATGTAAATTAAATTAACATTAATTATGTTTTCAACAATAAATACCGTTTTTCTTATACCTGTGAGAAAAGCAATCATTTTCAAATTACTAGAAATGCGTCATTTATTATTCATAATTAATTCTTTCCAAAATTAATCTCAACGGCCCAGGAGCTTGATGTGACATATTTTTGGTACTTTCTAATGAGAGTTGCTTCTATTATGAAATTTTTATCTTCAAGCCAGTATTGAAATAATTTTTTCATGACACCAGGGCAACACAAGTGCATAAAATCTAACGAAAATTGCGAAAAAAAAATGCCCGTTGCTGTTGTTCTCAATATGGTATTTTGCGGAAGTTGTTTTTAAGAATGTTTTCGACGATTTTGGTAATTCATGAATGAGACGACGACGCAAAATCGCAAGACAACATAGCTGTGTAATCAGTGTAGTACACCATTTAAACTTTTAATTACAGAACCGATGCATAACTATTTTTAGCGACTGAGGCTTCTGGTATATTTTTAAATTGTTTAATGAGTTTGCTCAATTTTATCAGTAAAAATGTGATCTCTACAAATTTTAAAATTTTCTCTGGACAAATTTCTAAAGGTCGTCGCAATCAAGATGAATTAAAACCGTCTGGCAACCCTAGTTGTTATACAAAAACACAAGTCAGAGTTCGTTTGTTGGTCTCGGCCTCTCTTCTGAGACACTCTACTGCCATTTCATTCACTCTCAAGCTCGTGCTAATGTTCATTAGTTTTTCTCCATTTATACGCAAAAATTTATATGTATGTATTCGAAAGCGTAATTTCAAAGACAAAAGGTACGAATCATATTGAATACGAATTAAGTAAGTGCCGACCATGATACCATGACGAAATGAGAGAGTTATCTCTCCAGGTACTCGATTTTCAACCAATACCTACATACTAATCTCTCTTTACAGCAATATAGAACCATAAAACTTGATAAACTCTTTCAATGTGGTATTTCTGTAAGTCAAGATCTCACTATGTACATTCATATTTTAATAACTTAATTTTTATAGTTTTTGTATATTTTATATGGTAAATATAAGTAAATACTTTCAATATATATGTAGGTATATAATAATAATTAATAGTTAATTTCAAATTTATTACGGTGCTGTTTTTGATCTTTGCTAATATTTATTCAATTAATAACTAAATATTTATTAATATTTATATACAATATATAAATATTATTTTAATTTTAACTTCCTCATCACAATGAAAAATATCACAAATTCTTTCTTTTTTAATAAATTTCAATAATTCTAAACAAAAATAAATATGTATTTATAAAAATCTAAATATTTTTGATAATAAAAATATTTGCTTAAAACAATAATTTAAAAAAATAATAATAATAAATAAATTCTATCAAAATGTTTTTTTTTCTATTTATATAATTTTTTTTTTTTTTTTTGTATTAAACGAAAAATCAAAAACATAAAAATCAACAAATATTTCGCTTGTAATTGTGTAAAAGTGTTGGCGTGTAAGAGTGTGTGTTTGTGAGTTTGGATGTGAGATAAACAAATGATTTAGACGCAGACAATTGGGATTAGTTTGGATTTTGATTTTGTTTTTTTTTATATATATATATTTATTTTATTTTTTACAGCCTGTTTATTTTCAGGTTTTTATTCTTTTTTTTTTTCTTTTTTTTTAGAAGGGTTTGAACACATAAGGATTTGAGTTTTTTCTTTCGTTTGTTTGTTTTTCTGGTTATAATAAAATTTTATTATATTTTTAATATTTCTGTTTTGTTTTTTTTTCGCACTTTTTTTTGTTTATTTTAAAAAAAGTACAAAAGTTTACTACCTTTACTTAGAAAAGTAAAATGTAAAAAAAAGAGAAAAATAAAATCTGTTAAAATTAAAAATGATTACTTCTTCGTTTCTTATTATTTGTAAAAAGCAAAAAAACGTAAATAAAACATTATTTTTGGTTTATCTACTTTATTTTGTTTTAATAAAAGTGTTTACGGAAGAAATTGTAATGAAAATTTAAAAAAAAAATATGCTTATATATTTGAAAAGAAAAAGATAAAAACTTTAGTATGTTTTAAATTATAAAAGAAAAATAATTGGCAATAAATGACGTGAGTAAAATATTTATCGTGAACTTTTTTGTTGTTGTGAATAAAATAAAATAAAAACTATTTATGTAAATATTGAAAAGAATTATTAAATTAATACAGTGTTTTAATTCATAAAAAAGAAAATATTCAAAATCTTTATAGTTTGTTTCAACTGAGTTGATAATTCTTCGCACCGACAGAGTGTCTTCTTCTTTTACCGTTTTTTTTTTTATATAAAAAGCTTTTACTCTCTTAATTTAAGAGAGCGAAGAACTTCATATAAAAAGCAACGAAAAGAGAATGCAGTACTCAATTGGTGACTCCGCCTTTATTGTTAAGAAAATTTAATGAAAATCAACAACAATTAATGGTGTATTTACACCTTGGATTGGTCAATTGAAAGCTTTGATACTCTCTCTTTGCATATGGAGTATAAATATACACTCTCGGAATACAAAAGAAAGAGAGAGTGTACACATACTCTGCTCTCAATTGATCACTTACAGATGTTAGTTTACATCAAGGGTGCCCAAAAGTTTCTTATGGAATTGCAAGCACCATTACATATAAACTTTATTGTTTTAAACTCATACGTTAGACAACAACAAAATCTACTTTGGAGACCAACAAAGCATACGAAAGTGTTGTTGCAAAGAAGAGAGATGAGAATTGATTTCATTTACATGCAGAGAGCGTAAAATGCTCTTTATCTAAATGAGATTTTACAATATTATTTCTTTTATTATATTATTTAAATTGCTTCTTAGAATATTTTCTCTTTTGAATTGTGTATGACAAAAATTAATAAAAACCATTAAATTTGTTATTTTTGTTAGTTATAAATAAAAGTTTTAAAATGTCACAAAAGAAAAAAATTAATAAACTAAATACACATAGACACGTACACGTAACACATACATAGATACTTAGTAAAAAATTTGCTTTAAAGAAAAAATAAAATTATAGTATAAAAAATTTCTGCTTTTAGTTTTTTTTTTTTTTTTCAATAAAAATGTTTCGGCTGAGATATTTACAATTTTCAAAAATGTATTTGAAATGAAAAATGCAATTGAAATATAAACTTTTTGTCACTAATTGCAGATTTAAGTGTCTTGTTTTTTTTAAAGAGTATTTCAAAATATCATTTGCAATTTGAGCAAAATAAATTAGAAGAAAATTATAAATAGAAGAAGCGACGCGATTTTTGAAAATATTTTGTTTTCGAAAATAAAGTGTAATTTTGAAAAATTAAAGCATGTTCGATTTGTGTCGGTTTTTAGTTTGAAAAAAGTTTTTTTTTTGTTTTTTTTTTTTTTTTTCGCCAGCAGACTTACCAAGGTGTGAATGAGCTCCAGAAGAGACTACAATTTCACAATATTTGAGTTTGTTGTTTTTTTTTTTTGTTTTTGCATTTTTGTTTGTATTTTTTTGTATTTATTTATTTTATTTTTTTCATTTTTTTTATATTTAGCATTTTCATACAACATGAAGTTATCGAGCCACAGCAACAGAGTAGTACAGTAAACATTAAAGACAGGACAAAAGAAATTAAAAAAGAAAAGAAATGCATTTTTTTATTAAAGTATTTGAATTCAAAATTTTTAAAATAGAATTTTGAAGACAAAGTTTTATAGTATCTTTTAGATAAGAATTATTATCTATTAGAATATAATGTATAGAAAACAAATTGAGTGTGAGTTTTTGTTATTCTATTCAACAGACTCATTTTGTTTTTTACACAAAAATCTTGAAAATAAAAAAAAATTTAAATTAAAATATTGAAATTAAAAATATTTAAAAATGAAATAAAATTTTAAAAACCAAAAATATATTTAACATTTGACAATCACACATTTATTTTTATTTCATTTTTTCTCTCTCTTCATATATATATTTTTCTTTTTTTATAAAGTTGTCTGTCGCACTCGCACGCTTTTTGTTGATTGATTTAACACTTTCTTTCTCTTTTTTCTTTTTGTTCTGAATTTAATATTTGTTAGTAATGAGTTAATAATTATTTTTACCAAAATCAAAATTAAGGAAAACGATAACTAAAACTATAAATTCAATACAATACGAAAAATATAAAAACACAAAATTTTAGACACGCACATTTAATAAACTGAAAAATTATTTTTTATAGTTTTAAAGAAAATATTTAAACAAAAGCTTCTATTTTCTTTTCTAGCTGCTATTTAAGCATATTTCGAAAATGGTTTTAAATCCTTGTTTTGTGTTTTTTATCTTTTTTTTTTTGTTTTTTTTTTTTTGTACTAGGTATAAACATTTTTGGCATAGACATAATTGAGGACCAAAGTTATATTAAACAATATTTTTCTTGATTTATTAAACAAAATAAAAAAAATAATAAATATTTCAAATTTAATAAAAACAACAACAAAAAAGTACACTTTCATCAATTTTAACATAAAAAAAAATTCTCCTAAGTTTTAACAGAATATTTTATTCAAAACAAAAATTTCTTCTTTTTTTCTTATAATTTTTAGAAATTATTTTCTAGCATTAATTAAACAAAAACAAAAAAACTCAAACAGAAACTAACAAACAATTGAAACTTAAAAACAAGCAACTCAAAATTAAATAATTTTCTTATTATTTGAGAACAGAAAATGACTAAACTTGACCTGGAAAATATTTTTTGTTTTTTAGTTCTTTTATTTGAAAAGTGAAGTGAAAAATAAATGATAATATTTCAAAATGGATCAAGTTACAAAAGGAGCGATTGTTTGGAATGAAACATTCAAATTGTGGTAAACGAAATAATTCCCAGGAAAAAATTCATAATTGAACATTTTCCCTCAATTAATTTTCAATTATTCCTTGGCAAATTAAGTTCCACTAAGAAACACAGACATTTTGTTTGAATTTCAACAAAATTTTTCATAAAAATTTGTTCTTACTTTAAACTGAAATGAATATTTCAATAATTGTTTTTTTCGGATCAACCCTATTAATAATTCCACTGCGCTTCAACGGAGAGAACATACCTTATTATATTATATCTTTGCTCAGATTCCATGTCAAAGAGAGAGAAAGAGAGAATTTCCTAAATGAAATTGTATGAATCTAAAATAGTGAGGACCAATCATTAGTTTTAAGAGAGTTGACATCTGCAATCATGCGTTAAGGGAGAACGAGAGAGATAACGGTCTTCTTATTTCGTTTTCAATTCACCAATCACAGTAGATCAGCGTAGGCTAAAGGCTTGCACGCAGGCAAATGAGCGTAAGAAATTTCACACGTACAGAGCTCATTTCCATAGAGTGCTCAATCGATTATTGTGTATGTATAGGTGACCACCGCCGCAGTAGATTGTTCACAATGGTTTGTTAACATTGAGTAAGAGAATGAGTACCCGTAATTCTGAATGATTAGTTTAATTAACATATGTACTGCAGAGTGCCCATGTAAGTAATGCACTTAAATTCAAAATGTTTTTAATATTTCTCTACAGGTCAAGTCTATAAAATTAAAATTTAAAAAAATCGTAAAAACCTTCAAATAAAAACCATAGAAAATTTAAAAATTTAAATGAAAAAATACCTTAAGACGCTTTAAAAAAACGCCAACGAGATGAACAAAATTTCTTAATTTTTAGTTTAACAACTCCAGTTTATATTATTTTTTCAAAAATATTTTATTTATAAATATTTTTTTTTTTTTAGTTTTTTTACATATATAAAGTTGTTTTTTTTTCATATGATTGAGGGTAAGACGAACACAAGGAGGTAAAACACTAGACAACACACATACTCAATGAAGTGCTATCATTATTTTCGCTTTGGATTATTTTTTTTATTTTTTTTTTTTTTTTTTTGACGAGTAAAAATATTGTAAGTAAAAGTGAAAAAGTAATAATGAAAATTAAGATGAACTTGAAAAAACAAAATAAATTGAAAATTTTAAATAAAAATAAATATGTTTAGAAAAAAAAAAATCATTTTTTCAACCCTACAGAGGCAAGAAAAGAAAAAGCTCAAACAAAAGTAATTTTATTTATTTATTTTATTTATTTATTTTTTTTTTGAACCGTATTTTTTGCATTATTTTTTCGTCGTCTTTTAGCAAAATATAACATAAAATTTCTAACTGAATCAACAAAAGAAATCAAAAAAAAATTGACATTTATAACAAAAGAAAACAACAGAAGGTGAAAAAAAAATCGAAAACAAAATTAGCTTTGCTTTTATTCCAACGCATAAAATGATAGACTCATTGAGGGGAATTGGTTTGGGATTGTCGGGATGTGATTTTAGGGTTTTGATTTTTTTTTTTATTTTCTTGAATGTGTCTTTTGAAGTAAAAAATTTAAACATTTATGTTCTTTTTTTTTTTTTGCATAAAAACTTCAAAGCATAATTTAATATTTCTTTATAACATTTTTTTTTTGTTTGTACTTAAATTCAATAAAGAAAAAAATTAAGTGAAAGTAATATAAATAAATATATAAATTTGAGCTTTTTCTCTTCGTTGCACCATACTAAATTTTAATAAATATAAACTAAAAATTAATATAAATTTTTTTTGTTTTTTTTTTTAACTTAGCTATTGTTTAAAAATGTTTCCTGAATTTCTTGTAAATTTTTGGTGCATTCATTTGAAAATCATGAAATTAGCAAGAAAAACTAAAATTGCCTTAGAATTCAAAAACAAAATAAAAATAAAATGAAAGCGCGTAATATTTTCGAATTTATATAGTTATAAAATTTTCGCTATTTATATATACTTAAAAAAATTTGCTAATCATTTTTTTTTTATGTGTAACTTATAAATTGAAACCATTTCTACTCACTTTTCACTATATTCATCCATATGCGCATATGATTGCACTGAATTCTCTTCAATTAGAAATTTTACACGCTGATAGAATGAAGCTGTCACCGATGGCGGTTGCTTACGTAGCAATACTTCCACTGGGTCATTAGATGAGAGACACATTATATGCTCTGAGCATGCTGGATGTGAACAACATTCACTATCAGAACAATCCGTCATGCCATCTATGTGAAAGAAACAAATGGAAATAAAATTGAGGTTATTTGTAAGGAGAGGAGATAAGTAGTTGGGAGAGAAGAAGAGATTTAGTAAACCTATATAGTATAGTTTTTTTTCGAGGTGATATTTTATTTATTTATTAAGAGAATTTTTTGACAATTATTGTATACAGCAGCTATACTCTCTTAACAGTTGTCTCATTTACTCTCGCTCTCTCTCTCTTTTTAGACTTTTGTGAAAATTTCCAGAAGAGAGAGAGATCCGACGAAGCACTTTCTCTCTTTATTCTCTTCTTTTATCTCTTGATAAATACATAAGCTTTTGAACCATTCTACAGTATTCGCTCAGTGTGGGCTCAGTTGTTAATATCTCTCTCTCTCTCTCGCTCTGTGTTTACCTTTGTGTCTTAGAATAAGTTTAATAGAAAATGAATCAATCAATAAAACTTTCAAATGCTTTAAAAATACTTTACACATGAAAATACTGTACAATAAAAAATATTCACTACAATAGTTCCAAAGAAAATATAAAACAGATAGAAGAAATAAAAAAAAATGAAATGAAAATACCACAGTCAGTAAAAATTACCATATCAACTACAATTTCCACTTTGAAACAATTTGTATTTATTTTATTTTGCATTGTATGAGTTGAAATATTTTCAATACCTACTACAATTCTTTATTTCTTCCTTTCCTTTTTGGATTTTTTTTTATTTGTGCACGATTGAAAAGTTTGAGACATTTTCTAAGCTTCAATTTGCATGCAGTAAAGTAATATACAAAAAAAAAAAAAAATAATAAAAACAAAACACAAGAAGAATAGGGAAACATGTAGAAGTGGCATAAGGAGAGTAGGCGGCAAAAAAAATCGAAGGAAGTAAGCTTGAAGTGTCATAGAAGCTTGTTTCCTTACAGGCAATTGACTGGGAAAGGAGAACAGGAACAAGAATGTGAACGGGAAGGGGAAACAAGTAAGGTGTAAAAGGAAATAAATGGAAATTGAAATCAACTTAAAAGCGTACAAGTTGTTGTTTCTCTTGTATTTGTTGTTGTTTTAAAAGAAATATAACAACACCAATGCTTAAGCACCACTTGGGAATGTTTCAATATTACAACAATCTGCAAAGATCTGCATACATATGTACATACAAAAAAAAAAAAAGAAAAAAAAAACATGAAAACAATATAAAGTAAGTGAGAAAGAATGAAAGAAATCTGAAATTGAAATGAGTGGGAGATGAAAGTACGAGAAGAGTAGAGTAAATGTCTCTCCTTAAACCGTTACAAATAATGCATTTTAACTCAGCTTGAAGAGTTGCGACAATATTGAGGCATTTTTAGCAGCAGTAACTGTAAGAGCAGATAAAAGAAACAAACAAACCACAACAGAAAACAGCATAAGGTGTAATATAGCAACAACAACAACAACCACCTGAGTCGTGTTGTGTTGAACACATATTGCGGCAAAAGGGTTACCTTACATTTTCAAATACAAGTATATGTACATACATACACGAATAAATGAATATGTATGCATCTACCTATCAGCACGTCATGTATCAGTTATATGATGTACATGATTTACGTGAGCTCTATTAGATACTTGTAAATATATATGTATACATATATCTAGATACTTGTAAGTTGGGATAGAAATTGGCATATAAGAAAGAAGAAGGTTATGTATAAATATAAACAACAAGGAGTATATTTTCGACGTAGATGTTTTGAATTTGATATGAGGTATTTAGTAAAAATGGCAGGAAAGTGATTTTACATACGTGCAGGATAGGGAATAATTGATTCAAATATTATTTATTATTGTTAAGAAGTAGTACCCCAGTAGTGATAAGCCCAAATGTGGCCACTGTAACAGAAAATGTCTTTATGTCTTTGATTATTATAAAAAGTTTAATTTAGATTTTCCTGTTGAATGACAAAATGTTCATAAGATCAAGGTGTTTCTTTCTCGTTTCGTTTCACATTTCAGTTTCATTTTTTTATTGAGTATCAGCTGACAATAATTTAGAGCAGCGGCGCCCAAAGGGTATACTCTCGAGTAAAAAAGCTTTTGAGCTTTCACATGTACTCAAAGTTCATTCACACGACAGAAGAATAGAACGAAAAGTTAGAGCCTTCTTTTACTTCCCTTGAAAACTTACAAACGATAGCACAATATGTACTCGACGGTCTCTGGCAGTAAAAGCTTTAAAAGCTCTAAAATAAATTCAAACAAGACATGATTGTATTGGTGGCCAATACTGATATAGAGAGAGAATCTGACACAAGATTTAAAAATGCAACCAGTATTGCCAGATCGAAACTTCATTTGTAAGTTTTTTTTAGAACTCTTTTTTTGTTCCATATTAAAGTTTTTAGTAAATTTATAAAATATACAAATAATAAAAATGTTTTAAAAATATTTTTGAAATTGAATAAAGCGTAATAACAGTTATTATGTATTTATAAGTTTGACAATTAAATTTTTAAATAAAATTATGTGTCCAAATGCATCTTGAAATAATATTAAAAATATTTTATTCAAAAAAAAAAAAAGTATGCAAGAGTATATCAATCTAAAAGAGTTTTACATATTTGAAGCAAGTTCTCCTTGGTAGCGTTTTTTTTTCTTCTATTTTTTTTGGGCGATGTTTTCGAAAAAATTTCTTTAGTCAACGGTGATGAGTTAGTTAACGTTAATGATCCTTTTTATTACTTAAATTTTTTTTTTAATATTATTCTAATTCAATTGAGGGTCTGAACGAGGTCGCTAAACTTTAAAGTTTACTAACCACACTCGCATCTTAAATGACGAGTACACTCGCTAAATATGCACTCGATAAATACTTCATAGGACTCCTATCTGGTATCGCTAAGGACCTAAAGGTCTATGCGTGGCTTCAGCCAGCCAGTACTACCTAACCTAACCTATCCTTATTCAAAATTTATTTAAATCAATTTAAAAAGTCTCACCATATTAATATTGCCTAGTTAAAGCAAATTTCACCAAAAAACAAAAACTTTTCTTAAATCACAAAAATTTAAATTAAAAGTAATTTAATTTCGTAAAAGTAAATCAGACAGTTCAAGAAAAAAATGGAATATTAAAAAAAAGAAAAAAAAAATGTCCTGCAAATAATTTGTTATAATGTTCAGAGAGTAAATTTGATAATTTAATTTTCTACTACATACAAAATGCACACGGGAATTTTATTTATTTCGTTATGTGTTTTTGTGATTTTGTTGTTGTTGTTGATTTTGTTTTTATTGCCGAGTAACAAATTGATTTATTTCACTTTTTCTACCCAAAGCTAACAAGTAAATAAATTTCTTATAAAGAAATGATGCTGAATACTTGAGAGAAAATCAAATTGGTAATGTTGTTGACTGGTAGAGCTTCATGTTTTTTCTATTCCCAAATGCATAAAAAAAACATGATTAATAATTGAATTTTGCTTGCTTTATTTTATTTTTTTTATTTACTTTTTTATTTTATTTTTTATTTTTTGGTTTGCTACAATTGCATTTTGTCTTCACAAATGTAGACGACAGAGTTTTTAAAAAAATTTTTCCATCTTTAATTTAAATAACTTTTGCATCCACTTTGCTCATCACTGTCACATTCTGTTACTCACTTTGCTGTATGAAGTAAAGTTCATACTAAATTTATTCTCTACAATTATATCAAATTTTCTATTTACACCTGATAAATATTTACTTTGACCAGTTCCTTCAAAGTCAAATCAAACAAACAAGCAAAAAAAAAGGGTGAAGTTTTAGTGTTTATTTGTACATACTTCCTTTCCGTATCCTTTTAAGTAAATTCATTAATTGCAATTTTCAATTTTGATAAGTAATAAATTTTCAATATTTAAGGTGTGTCTGTTATTTTTACATAGAATATGTGCGTAAACATACATTTCCATGCCTAAATTTATTATATTGCCTTTATTATTTCTGAAATTCATATTTAAGTTCATTTATAAGGTAGAGCATAATTGATGTGTTTATTTGCTTTAGAAATATGTATTGCACATACATTATATAGGGGGTAAAGTCCAACTAGTTTATGTTGATTTATTCTTCGTTCTTAAGACATTAACATCTTAAACATTATTTTAAACCAAATACCTAATAAAAATTTGTCTGCCAACAGAGAGAGAAAGAGAATCCAGAACAAATTTAATGTTATAAACCAGCTGTGGCCCACCTATACATACACAATGATCGATTGAGCACTCTTTCTATGGAAATGAGCCCTATACGTGTGAAATTTCTTACTCTCATTTGGCCTACGCTGTAATAAACACATAGAGAACTACAGGCTTGCGACTGCTCAATTCAAACTGCAAGCACTCTCAATTGTAGTTGGTAGTCGAGAGAATGGAAATAATTAACGACTACAACACCAACAACATCTGTTGAAATTCAAAACAAAATAAACTTTTTTTCTTCATTGTTCTTCTTCTGTTTTGTATTTCTCTCACTTCTCTCTTTCTTTTGTGTGTTGTTGCTGCCAAATGAGAAATAGATGACTTAATACGACTGAAACTACAAATGGAGTTATGTAGTTGTGCAGTCATGTAGTTTTGCAGTTTCATTAAACGTGTGTATTTTCATTTTTAACATATGCAGTCGCAAGCCTGTCGCCCTCTATGTATCTATAACGTAAATTTATACACATTTGTTGTTGTAATGTTGTTTTTCCTATTGCATATTTTTATGGAGCATAGAGAGAATGAGAAAAAAATTTTGAAACAAGAACAAAAATATTATAGATTTTTTCATTGCAAAATTCTTCTGATTATTCCGATGGATGAGTGCTAAAAAGAGAGAGAGAGAGAGAGTGAAGCAACGACTAATTGCAAGCGCGTGTGATGAGCATACTGCTCGTTTGAGTCAGGTTTGCCGACCAGTGTAGCAAAATGAGAAAAAATTAAATTGAAATGAATTTGTTGTTGTATCATATTTGTTTCCTTGACAAAGTCTTCTGTTGACGATGGCAAAGAGAGAGATGCGGAAAACTAGATTAAGAGAACGAAAAATATATTTTTCTTCCGTTCCCTAAATATTTAATAGAGAGAGAGACAGAGAGAGAGGGAGAGCTAAAGCTTTTTCAGAAATAGAGAGATATAGAGAAAGGAAGATCAAAGTTAGTATGGCAATAAAATAATTTTAATTTTAATTTTTCTATACCAAAAATCCACCGTAATCTTGTTTCAATCAATTGTTCTTTTTTTCAAAACATTGGCATGTTAGTTATAGCTCACTATCTCTATTATCACCCAAATAGGTACTTTGCTCTTCCAAATGCCTGCCTGGAACGTTTCATCACATCAAACTGATTTCACTAAGAAGCTTTCACTCAAATCTAAAAGGAACTCAGTGTTTTCCCAGTATAATCAATAAAGATTCACAGAACATACATTTCTGAATTAATTTTTTGAATCAACTATTTCAGAGAATTTATTTATTTTACTATTTAAATTTAAATTTTTTCATCAGATTTTTATAGCATGTCGTTGTGTGAGGTTGAGTGCATACTTTTGTTGTTTTTGTACTTACCACCATCATTATCGATGTTATCCTTGCAATTCATTTCCAATGCAATTGAACAATCTGAACCTGCCCAACCTTCAATGCAATCACAACGATATTCACCATTCTCTAGAGTGCATTGCCCGTGTCGAGAGCAGCCATTTTCGCAACCAGCTAAAAAATAAAATGAGAAAAGGGAAAATATTTATAAAAAAAAATGTTGTTTAAAAATTGTCAATAAAATGAGAGATTTAAAATAACAACGAAAAAAAAAATTATTAATAAAAAAATAAACAAAAATGAAAAAAAAAACAGATTAAAAATGTTGTGCGTTCAAAGGCGTGATGTTGTTGCTTTTATTACTGACTACTTCTGTTCTTGTTGTTGTAACCCCAAAATGTCAAAATTTGTGTATTTGTTTGTTTTTTCTTTTTTTTATGAAGCATAAAAAACATACATAAAACTGCTACTAGGTACATAAAAATATTGGCGCAAAAATGCTTGTTAGCCAAAATGTTACACTAAAATAAGACACACACACACACACATTGATGCAGGCACTCATACAATTATTCGCACAGATATACACACATCACAGTGCGCAACATGAGCGACAGTTGTTATTTAAAAATGAATTTTTATAGCGCCGCGCGCAAAAAAGTATGCTGTAAATTTCATTACATGAGATGTGTATGGTTGGGCGTGTATTTTACACAACGCACACACGAAACAGCCAGAAAAAAAAATAACATTCGAACATATTTTTTTGTTTTCGGTTTTTTTGATGCCACCTACTTTTTTTTTTGTATGGCTTTCATATATGTAGGTAGTGTGAAATGGAAAAAAGCAGGTTCAGTTTACTAAAAGTTAGATTCCAGCGGATATATGACAATATCCGAGCTTTTGTCGTTTAGTTGTTTTCATTTATGTATTTTTTTTTTTTTTTGTGTAACATTTGCTGATAAAAATGTGTTGTATTTCATAAGCTGTCAAAAAGGTATACAAAAATATTTTAAATTTCAAAAAAAAAAAAGAAAAAATTTTTTGCATTCCAAAACCAAATTTAAAATATCTACATTTTAAATATTTGCAAGCAAATTGAAGTGCATTTTGTGTAAATTTGAAATCATTTGTATATGAACACCACTGATGTTTGCTTAAAATTTAATAGAAACTAGATTAGAAAAGAGAGAGGGGCAGCGTTCAGTTTCCAGTTCAAAAAGTTTCGTTCAAATCAGCTCTCTTTCTATATAAACGAAATACTTAGAATTTAGTAGCTTATAGTCGTAATGTTATAATAAGCACTGCCCATTGCACGCAGCAGAAATGCAACACAAACAGTGAACTTTCTCTGTCTCAGTCGCTCTTTTGCCTGCGACATGTAGGTTAGGTTAGGATAACGTCGCAGCCTTCTACTTAAAAGCACACTTAAGCACATATTAGTGTCATTGTGATACCATATTATAGCATGACTCCCCCCATTATGAATCTGGCTACGTCCTTAATATTTATAGATGTTAGCTCGGACAGACTAGTGAAGAAAGGTGAGCTCAAGAGTTTTTGTCTGCTCCTGGCTAAAGATGGAGAGCTTTTTCGTCTTCTTTCTCAGAGCCGTAACCTCGACAGAAGTCATTGAATGGCAGTCCTAGTCTTGCAGCATGTCTCCCTATTATACGGTGTCACGTGGCCACCGAAGTCGTAATGCCGATAAAGTTTCTGCTAAGGTTGAGTAGCTGTCTGGTTCGTCTATTGTCTGCAGTGCTCCATTTACCCTGGTAATACCGCAAGTAGGCTCCGCTAACCGGGATTTCTTTACTTTCTCGAGGTAGTTTTGCTTAATGTCCAATAATATCCAATGCAAGAGTTGATATATCGGTAAGCCCTGTTTAGCTTACTCGTAACCCAATAAAGGGGGACCTGCAAGGGACTGCGAGAAAAAGCTTTGTTATAGTGAAAACACCGGCAAGGGACTTGATTGCTGCTTGGCTGTGCATGTAAATGCGGTTATTCGTAACAAATGAATCGTTCCAAATAAGACACGTGGATGCTTGATAAATAGCCAAAGAAGTCGGAAAGAGAGTCTGAGATCATGCTTACTAGAAAAGATGCCACAGTCGACTCTTTCCTCCAATTTGGATCCATCTGAATAGATGCCAGTTGAATTAACAGTGACAACATCGTCATTAACCCATTCATCTCTACTGGAGATATGGGTGAAGATTAGATTAGATTAATAGGGAGATGGGCATTAAGTTCCCAGATCACTGCGTCCATCTAGGGCCTATTGTGATATACGTCAAGAATTTATTGTATTTATAGTTCTCCTCTGGTCCACTTTAGACCTTCACAGTGGCATAAAATATGTTCTGCTGTTTCTTCCACCTCGTTACATATTCGACACGTATTGTCTTGTGCTAGACCCAAGTTCAATAAATGTTTATTGACCCTACAATGCCCTGTGTAGAACTCTGTGGCATTTCGGATTTGATTCCTGCTTAAATTAAGCAATTGTTTAGTTCTACGTTGACAGATTTTTGGCGTGAATGATTTAGGTTTTCTGTTACCGGGGGTTTCTCTCCAGTATTGTAGCGAATTACTGTCCAGCAAATTTTTTAAACTAATTTTAACGTGTGAAGAACGTGTGATTCAAATTAGGGATAGAATAAATATAGTCTACGTTAGTTGGTACTGACGTATCGTGGATTAGAATCTTAGCATGGCCCAGGTTCGACTTAGTCCAGAGCACTTAGCTTGTTGCTTGGCCAGAAGTGAAGTTGGCAAACCAATGAGAAATTGCGAAGAGAACTTTCGTAGAGATAGTACGGAGAAAACCAGTAATCAATATGGCCGCCCTTCTTCTAACCTTATGCAGTGGTTTAAGGCTTAAGCTGCCTTCGTAGTAGCTGGCCACCAGCACATTGATCCATAAATAAGATTGGGATCGACCATTGCTGTGTAGAGCCACGAAGTGACTCGAGGTTTAAGACCCCAACTTGTTCCTTTTACAGCAATAGAGAGCGCAAGAGACCTTCTGTACTCTCTTTGCTACGTTAGCTTTCAATTGCAGTTTAAGATCAAGAAAAGTACTAAATATTTGGCGCGTTTGCTAAGGCAAAGCGAGGTGCCATTAATTTTGAGTGGAGCAAATGTTGGTATTTTATACTTCCTAGTGAAAAGCATTACCTCTGTTTTGGCAGGATTTACATTAAGACCGAATTCACGGCACCAGCAAGACAAAATTCTAAGTGAGCAATTAAGCCATTCTGAAAGAGTACAAACGTATTTGCCGGGACCCTGCAATAGCAAAGTCACCCGCTTAAGCTTTTATTTTGCAGCCGTTTTGATCTAATCTGTTAAGCAGTGGGAAAGAGGGAATAGTAATCTTACTTGTGGAGTACCTCAGCGATATGTAAGTAAAACTCAATTTCCCCTGCCTCTGTCACGATTTAACATTTGAAATGAATATTTTTTAGTTTTTACTTTATTTTTTAATAAAATGTAGGTACTTATTTTTTATTATGATTTTTGTTTTTATATTTTTCGTATTTTCATATAAAATAGTTAATTGAATTAGTGCAAAATATCGCAAATAGTTGCGAAGCATTTATAGCAGTATGGGGCAATTTTGATATGCCTATTCACATGCGAATAGGCTAACATACGCTGCCAACGCAATGCTGTCACATGTACACTATAAGCTACCTCGTGTAGCATACGAGCTATTGCATGCAATGGCATTCGACCGCAGTATGAGAGCAATTTCATCAACATAAATCATATCAGTTGACATCAATGAGTACAAGAGTAGAAACTGAGACGCTTTTTCAGTAACTTTCACAAAATTATGCCCCATAGGTATTGTCTTGCTCTTACAAATCTACTTCTAATTAGACTTCTCATAAGAAAAAGCAAGATGGCATTTCATTTACAGTATTAATAGCAGCAGAACGCTATTGCTCTCTCAGACACACACACACAAGCACGACTCTGATTTACACTCAATGTGCAGTGACTCTCGGAGAGAGAGCGAGCAAGAAAGCAGAGATAAAGACACAGTTTTTCTACGCTGCCACCAGCGATGCCAACTTGCGGGGATTTCCCCGATTTCCGGGGTATTTTACTTGATGCGAGGAATCTGTTTTTTTTGCGGGGAATTTGAAGTCGTTCAGCTTTCAGTAACTAAGGTCTGTAGAATATTTTTTGTAAAATTTTATGTATGTACTTATGAAATATTTCATATTTTTGGTCCTAAAATATTCATCTTTTTTTAAGCAAGCCCTGCAATTTATTGGTTTGGAGAAATCAATTTTTAAAAGTGTGTTATTTAAAAGTATTATATTTCGAAAGTATTTTGTAAAAATTTCAGAGAACGCAGTGTGCTTTCGTAGATATAGACGATTATAGCGGCGTGTGTCAGTCAAGCCAGAACAGTCGTGCGGCTATTCGACTTTCCTTTCGGCCGTTCAAAGAGGCTTAGCTATGCCTTCGTCCAGCATCTCTTGATTAACTCTTAATCATTGCTGACTAATCTGTAAACTTACAAATTACGGTCATCCATCATGAAAAATGAAGAAAATGAAGTATATTTTAAATGTTTAAAACCGATAGTCAAAACTTTGAACCCGTTTTTCTCAAAACAAAGTTTTTGCCATTTTTTATTTGAGTCAAAAGATATCCCATGTCTTCTCCTTTGAGAACTTTGATGTCCAGAAGTGGGCTAAAGCTTATATGTTAAGAGTTCCGGAGTCAGAAAATACATTTCTATTAATCTACCAGTTCCATAAAAATTTGTTAAGTTTTGGATTTTGGACCGAGAAAGTTCAGGATTACTTTAAAATAACACTCACTGAGGTCAGTTTCGTTTTTGTAAAATGTTTTTAGGGAAAGTGCGTCCAGCGCTGTTATAATATGAAATTATGCCAATGAGGGGGGAGAAAGAAAAAATGAGTTGACATCTCTGGCTGCCACTGAACTTCACAACTCCAGACTGCACCAAAAGCATGGTGAACTTTATGAACGTTTCTTTTTCGTTCTTAAGAGAACTGCAATATTCGAAAATACATCTTCTTACATTACGTTGAACTCTCTTTTCGTTATTTTTATATGAAGACTTTGGCTCTCTTAAATTGAGAGCGTAAAAATTTCAAAAAAAAAAAAATTAAAAGAGGATGCTGTGTCACATTGGGTCAGTGAAGCTGCCCTTGGTATCTTATGCTTGGTTTTCACTATGTCATATTTGCCGTCAAAGAGAGAAAAAGAGAGAATTTCCCATATGAAATTTACCAACATGCTGGCAAATTTGATTGAATTCGACATAGTGAAAACCAGGCATTAGATAATGAATTTTGTATGAAAAATTTTTCGCTTTTCTTAGCTTAACAGAAATAGTGAAGCGCTGAAGTAAAAAGTTAAAACTTCCTATTAAAATCTATGAAATATTATTTTATTCTTTTGCAGTTTATATAAGAAATTAAAGCTCTAGTTATTTTTTTAACCGTAAATATCGATTAAATACTGAGACGTTTACATATTTATATGTCATATATTTGTGATACATAACATATGGTTCATTTACATAGATATATACTACAAGTATATAAGCATATTAATTTAAAAATATGCACATACATACATACTATGAGTTTAAATCTAAAACTTTATGCTTTTGTATATTTTTGTGGTGCATTCAACGCCATCAACCACAAGTATCGATTAACTAGATTGACATCGTTGATGTTGTCGTCATCATTGGTTGTGTAGTAGGCAAAACTTCAAAAAAAAAACAACAACAACAGCAACAACAACAACAACAACAGCAACAACAACAGCAACAACAACAACAACAGCACCTAAAATGATGACGACGTTGAAAGAGCAATATATCAACATATTGGTGACGTGTGCAGAACCAATAAAACTTGCTCCATTACAACACACACACACACACACACGCACACAGAGAGGAAACGAGAAACATACACACATATATATGTATATATGTACATCCAAAAAGCTTTATACAGAGAAACTCATGCAATTTAGAAAGTACTTAACGACTTTGTTTGATTTTTATTTTTATTTTTTTTTTTCATATATTTTGTTGAACGATTTTCAACCAAAACTAAACGACAAACAATATTTTTACACCCAAGCCAATGACAACAACAACAACAACCAACCAACAAATATTTTCCAATATTACCAATATTAACGTTAAAACTGCTGCCATTACTACCTACTACATGCTATATAGTATAAAACGAGCGACAACAACAACCACAAGCTATATACAAATATGCGAAACACATTAAACAAGTAGAAAATCGAAGTTTTTAACATGCCAGTTCTACACAAAAACAAAAACCGGAAGTTGAGATAGCTGTGTGAGTTGCCATTTTGCAAATGACACATGTCAAGTGACATTAACTCCAAAACGCCAAATTGTATACTACGAATATATAACTACACAAAAAATAAAATGTGGTGCTTTTTTTTTTTTTTTTTTTTTTTGGTGGTGCTTCGCTGTCATCGTCATCTACTATTTTTATTTTATTTCTATTTTATTCTATGCCGGTTTTTGGTTCGTTTTTTTCTTTTGAGGAGTTTTTTGGTGTTCATTGCTGTTTACATTCTTTATGCATTTTCAGTTAAATCATCGTGATGGTGATGATGATGACGAATACGTTGGCATTGCTGCTTCCTTAGTGTTGTGTTGCTGTGTCTGTTTGTTACTATCGCTGTTGTTGTTGTTGCTATTGCCGCCTCACAATGTGACGCTATTTCTATGACATTTTTAAGCAATCTAATGTCTTGTCATGTCGCAATATTTGCAAAAATACATACATATATATATGTATATAAACATAAAAACATGTGAAGGAAAAAAAAGAAAATTGTTTACATGATAACACAGCAGGGAAGGAAGTGAAAGCAAGCACCAGTGACGGATCCAATGAGGAAAAGTCATGAAATTGCAGGAAGTTTTATCATTTTCTTAAATTACTAATATCCAGCATTTTCAATTTTATGGAATAATAATAATTTTTTAAATAATAAATTTAAAAATATCCCAACAACAACTTCAAATTAGTTTCCGATAGAGATACATATTTTAAGCGGGGGTTATTTCTAAAGGAAGAGGAGAAAATAATTATTGTGAGAGAGTAAATGTGATTTATTCTGTGCTTGAGAGAGAGAATAAGAGAGCATTTTTCTATGTATTATCTTGAAGATAAACTCCTCTCTTTTTAGCTGTTTTCTTTTGTACTCTCTGCTCTTAATTTTGTTATAAAAATAACTGTTTTTTCTTAGCTATTCTACGTTCTAAGATCAAAAGGAGTATTGATGTGGTGAGAAGAATAAAAATTGTATGTATGAGAGTAAGTGTGATTTGGTGTATGTACGACAGAGAGTGAAAGAGAAAACATTAACGACGTAGTGTTGTCAAATTTAATGTTAATGAAATGTAGTTGTTTTATTTCCAATTGTATGCTCTTTCATCTATACATTCTTTCTCTCTTTATATTTATTTAACTTGTACCCAAAATTCATACTCAAGTTTAGTGTTCACTATATCTTATTTGATGGCAGAGAGAGAGGGAGAAAGAAAAACTTTCCTATAGTGGAATTGCCAAAATGTTGGCAAAATTTTATTAAGGAAAACCAGGCATTAAACGTCTGAAGTTTCAAATTGAAATTGGCTACTTAGATCACAACTCAAAATGTTGTAGGATCTTGTTATTTGAAAAAAAATTGACATTTAAAAAAGTAACTATTTCTGAAGGATTGCATAAGGTTAGATAAGAAATGATGTAAGAATTAAGAGCAAGAAATTTGTAGAATATCAGTCCACCTGCCTCACACTGAAGATTTCTAAATCCGCTACTGGCAACAGCCAAACTCCTGCCGCTGACGTTATAGCTAATGTTTCTATGTGCTTGTTGTCATTGCTGTTGTCTCATTTGCACACCATTATCTACTCGTACTCGTTGCAAATACATACATAGCTACGTATAAAGCTACTTTGAAGTATGAACCGGTACATGTGTATGAGTGTGTGTGTATGTGTGCATGGCATGTGGCATGTTTATACCGTAAAGTGGCATAGATTATCTATGCGCTGATAACACTTTTAGTAGCATTCTTACAAACAGAGCTTTGATACTTTTTGGTACTATTTTTGTATATACTTTTTAGGTACCTACTTTTCAGTAAGCACTGCTTGAACTTGTGTGTTGATTGCTGTTGGCTGTTGCTAGTTGTAATTTTGCTTTACTACTACTACTTACATACTTTGCTCCCAATTGATTTTAGAGTACTACTTTTATACTTTTTTTTTTATTACTACTAGATGCTGCTAGACTTTAATACTCCGGTACTTTGATACTTTGGGGAAGGTTCCATTTCTTCCTCTTCTTCTTCTTCTTTTTTTTTTTTTTTTTTTTGTTTAGCAAAGTGACTTTGACTCTTGTCTTGCCGCTTTGTGCTTTAAAAATGGCATTGCATGACGAACTGATTTGACAGTTGACAGCAAACTAACTTTTTTTTCGATTTCCTCTTATTTGCAATAACGATATACTCCTTTACTATTTACTAGTAATGCTACTACCTTTTTTAACATTTTAGTATATCTATTGTAAATAAGTAAATGTTTTTTAGGGAGTTTGTTTTGTTGTCGCTTGTCTTCGTTTGGTTCGTGCTGTCATGGAATTTGTCAATTTCAATATATACACAAACAATTTTGTTGTAAACTTTGTTGTTATTGCTGCTATTTGTGTGTGTTCGTTATTTAGCATATTGATGTGATTTTTTTGTTTTTTTTGTTTTATTGTATTTTCTAAATGTCACTTTGACAGTTGTTTTTTTTTCTTTTTTTTTTGGGTTTTTTGTTTTATTTCTTGGTTTAGTCTTAACTTTTTTTGGGGTAGTTTATAATAAAATAGAATTCCATCCATTTGTGTGATGTGATGTCTACAAAGTTTAAATTCGATTTGATTTGATAATACTCGTTTTCTCAATGTTTCTCTTTCTCTCTCTTACTATATCCTGTATGTGTTTGTACTCAATGTACCAATGCGATTTCAAGTTGACAAAGTATTTGCCAAATAAATAAGTAATTGACAGTTAAGTGAAGATTATTTTGCATATCATTAAGCGCAAGAAACAAATAAAAATTGTTATAAGGAATGCAGGAATGTGACTCGTTTTCAGGGTGAAATTGTGTAGTAGATCTTTACAGGATTATGAACTAAACTAAAATAAGTTTCAACTAAAGATGATAGAGTTCAACGAGCTCTCAAGCAAAGTACTTTATTAGAAAAGAGACTCTTCTTATAGCATTTTTTCTGTATGTTATAGCACAGATTCCATTTATGATATTGAGCAAGCTAGAAAATTCAATTCAAGTAAAAATTTTTCACATTCAAGGAGAAATATTTTCTGTTTTTAGAAAAAAATGTCTGGATAAATATGTCATCAATCTTTAATCTATCTTTTCAAGTATATAGCTTGATACTGTCAAATCTTTGCTGCTAGGCAGCTTCACATATTGTCAAAGAATACGAAAGCTTAGGATTTGTTTAGGGAAGGAAAATAGTAAGATATAGCTAAACTTGAAGTACATGTAGAAAAACATTACGTTTCATCTACTTTAAATATATTAATTACAGGAACCTCTATCAGACCTAAACCTTAGTATGTGTCTTCAGAATAACTTATTTTCACTTTCGCTTTCCTTCTCAAAAATTATCAAAATCATTACAGTCATTGATTTGGAATATAAAGAGCGAAAAAATGTAAACTCAACCTTTCCCTCCCTTCCTCTCCACTTCCTCTTCTCAACATTGTTGAACGAACAAAAAGATCTAAACTAAAACTTTTTTTCCCTGTTCTTTTCTTTCTTTCCTGTTCTTTTTCCCTCTCGTTTGTATACTATAAATTCGCTGACATCCCATGTTTATGCATTGCACTCTCAAATTTACTTCACAAGAAAGTGCTTTGAGAAAGTTGAAACCTTAAAATATTTCATAACATACTGTTCTTTACATTCATGGTTTTGGTGGACAAATAAATGATTATGTGTTAACTTAACTAAACCATACCACCACAAACACACAAAGTTTTCTTATAGATCCAATACGGCTCTCCTCTCTTTAAATTGTTTGCAAAAACAAAAGCAGCAATAGGCAAAGAACAACAAAATGTCCTGCATATATTAAAAAAGAGATGTAAATAAGAGCTCGTGAAAATTGGTACAATAAAAAAAAAACTGAGTGTAAAGATGACAAAGCATTTGTTTGCTCTCTTGAATGAGATACAAAACAACAAAAACGTCACTTTCAGACACGGTTGCCACTTTGGTCCTGTTGGACCAAAAGTGGTCCTTTTATTTTCGTTTGGTCCGCTGGTCCTTTTTTTTCTGAATTGGTCCTTTTTCAAAAATATTAAGTAATTAACTTTCATATGTAATGTATCAGTCACTCTGTGACTAAAAAAATGTAATGTTAAAAAAATCAGTGTAAGAAAGTTGTAGTAATGAAATGTTATATTAAGCAAACTAGTGTCTTTATTCAATGCAGTAAAATTATTTGGAATTTTTCAGAACACACTTGATGAGAATTTTTTTAAAAATCACTTTTTTGACCCAAATTTTGTTTATTTGAATTAGGGAGAGCAACTAAATGGATACATGACGCACTAAATTCGGTGGCCATTTTGGTCCTTTTTACTTTTTTTAAGTATGATTTGAATACAAATACCTTGACCTTTTAATTTGGGCGACACAAGTGCAATTTATGCATGATGTATTCATTTTTAGTCATATCTTTTTTTTTAGTTATTTGTACTATTTTTTGAAAAAATTTTAACGAGAAGAACCCGAACCGGGAAAGGGCGGCACGCCCCAATTCATATTAACAAAATTTGAGTCAAAAAGTGATTTTTAATCCCAATCAGAAGTGTAATCTGAACATTTACCAATAATTTGAAAGCAATAAAATAACTTTTTTTCAATACGCCTGCCTAATTGAATCCGCCTTGCTGGCAATGGCTTCATCAGTAAGTCTGCCATCATGTTTTCGGTCGGACAGTAAGTGCAACTTTTTATCTACTTAGTCCTTTTGAAAACAAACTCGCGCGTCTTTGTGCTTTTATTGGCCAGAAACCTGAAAATTCTCTCCTTCAATCGGTCTCAAGCAACTTTGTCTTCGTACAACTTTGGTGCGCTCATTTGTTGATTAAATCCACTCAAAATTCGCCGAAGTCACACCAAGTCTTTGCATGCTTCTGATAAAGATGTAAACACAGACCCGGTCGATGTCTACTTTGGTTTCGATACTACTGAGTAGTAAAGATTTAGCAACGCCATTCTGTTGAGGAGTATATGGCACTGTTTTTTGGTTTTGAATACCGTTTTTTTCTAAATTTTTTCTTTGATATCTGATTTCAAAAATGACTTTACATTTGTATTCATCTATAAAAGAATATACTTTCTGCCTTGTTATTTTTTGATTTGTCGATATACTTGATTTATTTCCAGTCCCAAAAATGTTCTTTGTATCTGAATTGCTAACCATTTTTTTGTTGTTGTTTTTGATATTGTTTAATGTGATATATGTTTTTACTATATAACAATCTCTTAAAATATTATAAGTAGTTTTTACACACTTTTTAATACATATGTGCTATATGAACTTGTAAGCACTTCTTTTTTTGTTTTTTCTGCTAATATATAATGTGATATACTTATGTTTGTACTATATAATAATCACTTAAAATATTATAAGTAATTTTTATATACCTTTCATTACATATGTGCTGTATGAATTTCTGAGCACTTTTTTTTGTTTTTTTGTTTTAGTTTGATGTGATATATGAATGTATTCTCTAGCAATCGCTAAAAAAATATTATAAAATTGTTATACACATTTTATAATGTGCTATATTTACTTGTTAAATAAACAAAACAATTTTAAAAAAATTTGGTCCATTTTTTTCCATTTTGGTCCTTTTTGCTTTTGTTTTTGGCCCCAAAAAAAGTTTTGATGTGGCAACCGTGCTTTCAGAACATGACGTTGGGTTTTTAGCTGCTCATTATTTTAATACTATTCTGAGCATTGAAAAGAGAGAGAATGCTAGATATAAAATTGAGAGTCTTTGACTATAACAACAATTTGAAGTAAATCAAAATGAAGAGTTGAGTTTGATAATGAAGAGAGACTGATTTTAATCAATTGTGAGATTTACAATTGAGAGTCTTATGATATATAAAAACTTACAAAAACAATATAACCAAGAAAAAAAAAATTTGGTATCAAAAATTGAGAGTCTGAAATTATAAATGAAAGCTCAGAATATCAAATTTAAAACGTACTTAAAAGTATTAAATTAAGTTTATGGTGATATGTAGACAAATAGTAGATAAGTAGTTCAAAAACGTATGAAATATTCTTCGAAAATTTAAATATAATAACTAAATGAAAAACATATAAAATTTGAATTCATTAACGCATAATGAAATTCACATTTAAAATATAATACATATTTTCCACACGCAATATGCATTACACACTTCGCTGAGATGATATTGTTCATGTAAACATTTAAGTTAATTTTTTTATTTTTTTATTATTACATTGTACATAAAATAAGTAAGCAGGAAATCACCATTTTACATTAACTTAACTTGTATGTCTGTATAAAAAACATTATATTACATACATTGTGTAATTATTTCTTAAAAGTCAAGTTATACTACCCGCAGCATGTACATATATAAATATACACACATACTTACTACATACTTTACTACATATGTATGTATGGGAGCCACAAAAAAAAAAAAAAACCTTATTATTTTGCTTCTTCATCGTCATGTACAACAAGTGCTAATTTACACCCGGGTTTTTAATTGTTTCTCTCGCCATAAGAAAAAGCAAGAGAGTTTGCATTTAGCACACATACACATGAATACATACATTTATAACACGTATATACATATAAGAACAACTAGCAAAACAAGGACATTTTTGCGAGCAACACTTGACGACAGCTGCTATTGTTCTTGTTGCCATTGTATACATGATTTTTTTTTTTTTTTGAGAATATACTAGGTACATGCGGGTATGTTTTAAGGATTCATGGAAGGTAACTGTAAGTAGTAGAAACTGTGAACATAATAGGTGCATAGACCCAATGTAAAAAATTCATAAATTCGCTTGGAATATATGTAATATCTTAAGAGGCACTTACTTAGTAATCTCTTCTGTTGATCCTAGCTCATGACCTAGAGATAAATTAAGAAGCATTCTCAGGCTTTATACCTGCTTCGAACTATGTAATATTCAATGGCAGAGAGCGAAAAAGAGAGAATTCCCCATATAAAATTGTCATCATGTCAAATTTGATTACATTTGACAGAGTGAAAACCTGGTATTAGTTGAACTGAACAATGTGTACTCTGCTGGTTTTACGTTCAATCTGCGGTTAGCCTAATAGTTTTTAAGTTATTGAATTTTGTCTGAATATCTACAACTTTAATGCAATTACTTTTCAATGAGTGTATAGTTTACGTTTACACTTTTTGCGCGCTTTTCTATTGTTGACAAAAAAAACTCTCTCACACACACATTCAAACCGTCCTAAGCTAAGCTACTTTTGTAGGTACGTACAATCATTTGTGAAAAAGGATATTTCTACCTCACTTCCACAGCTGCCACTCCCATTCAACCATCGCCACTGTGTTTTTCTTAACTTGTTAAAAATAGCATAGTAGTTTGCTCATAATTGCTTTAATTTTCAGTTGTTGTTGTTGAGCATACGAAACTCGTCTATAACAAAATAACAATAAAAAGGACCTGTTATTATAATTGTAACGAATCAATTTTAATGGTATATTTTTTTCTTCTTTTATTGCGTTCAGGGTATTTAGTGAAACCTGTGAAAGGACGAGGTCATAAATGTCAATCTTTTCCTTTTGCTTGTAGTCGTCATAATTATAATAACGTAAAGTTTGTAGCTTTTGTGTTTTGTTAGTACGTAGTTGGTTGTATTGTGCTTCCTATTGTGTGTGTGTGGGTTTTTTTTTGCGTTGGCTGGCTGCTATTGTATACAACTCGACTGATGATTGTGATTAAGGTGCGGCAATGAATACAACACATATAGAGAACTACTTTACAATGGCATGGAAATACAAGTTTAGGTACCTACGCATTTAAGTAACCGACGTTCATTGTATAAAAAGCTAATGAAACGGAAATGTGTTTCTTTTCATTTCCTTTTTAGCTTCTGTGTTTTTTTTTTTTTTGTTGGATGGTTTTACTTTATTGTGTTAAATTTGCGATAATTTTCATTAATTAACACAATTGACATTGTGTTGGTTTTTATTTCTTCCTCCCCCTAAATTCAAAAGGGATAATATCCATTAGCGTTAGTTATGCTCACACCCTTGCACAACATTTTTACTACACTTTAAAGTAGATGAAACCATCTACTACAAACTGCCATACGAAAATTTCAAACATAATAAATTTAAGTGCATTAAAATATCCATGCAACATTGATTTTGGATATTTTGGATACTTACGCAATGTACAATGTCTGCCATTCCATCCTTGTGAGCATACACATGTGCCATTTTTGCATTGTCCATGTTCGGAGCATCTGGCATCGCATGGCAGCTGATCGCATAGATTTCCGGTCCAACCAGGATTACAACGGCATTTGCCCGATTCGCAGACACCATTTGGTCCACAATCTAAACTGCAGACAGCTGCAAATATACAGAAAAAAGGAGGAAAAGAGTAAAAAATTTGTAGGTATCACATGAATAAAGTAAAGAGGAGTTAGTAAATTATTATGTGCGGATTAATTTTTGGAAAATATATGCAAAGCTTTTCGGTTTTTCATTGCAATTGTTGGTGTAAATGTTAAATTCATTTTTTTTTTTTTTTTAAAAAGGCTTGAAACTTTTCATGCTTTTTTTATAATTTTGTATTTATGATTCAGATATAGAGAAAGTATTATACTTGCACATTGAAAATATCATTAATTTGTTACGATTTTTATCTTAAATCTATAGTTTCTCGTATACTATGAAAATTAGTCAAATGAAAATTTATTGAAATCAATTTAAAACAAAATCATTAATTTTTTTTATTTATTTATTTTTCTTTAAGAAATAGTAGCAATTCTTATTAATATCTGCTTTATTAAATCAGTAATCGTATCATTTATTAATTTAGATGAGCTTTTCATCGCCTATAGATTTTTAACAATCATTTCCAATTTGTTCCTATTGTCCTGAGCAGGAACAATCGGAATTGCAATTTTGTGCTTTTGTTGTCTTTTTATTCTTGAATATATTCTTCTGCTAACAAAGAGAAAGAGAGTGATTGAGAGAGAGAGAAATCATTGTTATTGGAATAACAACAAAAATTCAATTTATTTTGAGAAATTTCCTCTGTATTTTAGTTAGTTTCTGTTTCAGTTCAGTTTCTCTCTGTTTTTGATGTTTTGAACAAACTTTATATGGCAGTGAAATCACAAATTATTTCATCACATCCCTAAAAGCTCGCTGCATTTTTTTGCCATATGCCCAGAATTAAAAAGTTATTTCATTTAAACGAATAAACATAATAGTGTAGTTTGATATGAAAAACAAAAAAAAAAAAAACTGGGGGGCCAAAATATTTTATTTTATTCGTATCGAAATAAAAATTCAATATAATTAATATAAAATATACAATGCGGCTTGGAACCCTGCCCCCTTGCATACGGCCTTCTACTTTATTTACATATAAAATAATAATTAATATACAGCATACTTTCGGGTTGGAATCTCTACACTTCAGAAGTACACAAGTTTGATAAGCACTACAAAACTAAATTTAAAGTATTTATAGTTTGACAGCAACTGTAACTACATAATAGGTGCATAAATACGAAGCGTGGTTTTGACTAACAGATGACATAGCTATTATGTATGGTTTATATCGAGGATAACACAGCCACACAAAACAAATGTTTTTTCGAGTCCGCAGACCAGACCATGTTTATTATATGTTGTCACTAAATCCTAATCCGAGGTCCAAAAATATCCGAGCACGTCAGGGTCTAACATAATCTCAAAAAACCTCATAAAAAGGGTTTCTTCGGATCTGGAAATCAGACCATGCTTACTATACGTTTTTGGGGTCGCCGAATTCGAATCCTAGGTCCGAAAAACTCCAGCACGTCAGGGTTTGGACATAACCTCAAACCAACATGCAATTTTTTCTCCAGCCATATAACAAAGATGGTTTGACCCCCGAGCTCGAAAAAAAAACTGTTGTGAGGTTATTGAGGTTATGTCAGAACCTTGACGTGCTGCGAAAAAACATTTATTTTTTATGTGGCTCTGTAATTAATATGGCGTTTTGGAGAGTAGACATTTATCAATAAGATACAATATGTCATACAATATAGTATTGCGTGGAATTTTAATAACCTTCTTTAACCCTTTCAGAGAGCGCGCTCTGAAAAGTTATACGAGAGGGCGCGCCGCTGCAATTTAGCCGCAAAAGCGAGATACCAATTTTCAAACACAAATAGCAGCTAAACGATGTAATGCAGAAACCAACGGCTAACAGTAAACCACGCTGCATCTCAAAACTTACACAGTCACTTGAGTGGCAGAGGTTGGCTACTATGATTTGTATTTTAAAAACACAAATTAAACAATTTGCGGCTAATTTGCAACGGCGAGCGCTCCGAAAGGTTAAAAAGGCTGCTAAATGTTATCGATTATGGTAAAGGCTTATAGTGAACATGCTTCAAACTGAGATACTTGTGAACGATAATTTAGAAAATTTAAAAGAGGTGATTTTAACGTCAGTAACAAAGACCGTGGAATACCATCGAAAGAAGTCGAAGATGTCTACTATGACCTGCTAAAATCCGGTAAAAGGATTTCTGCTGAACGATACCGACAACAACTGAGCATTGAAGAAAACCTGACTAAAATATGCCCAAGAACACAATAAAGTTATTTTTCAATACGACAATGCTCGGCCCCAGGTTTCACATTGTGTTAAAAACTATATGGAAAATATCAAATTGGACGTTTTATCCTGCCCACTGTATTCACCAGACTTGGGTCCTTGCGACTACTACTTGCTCCGATTCGCTGCAACATGAACTTTCGGAACAGCACTTCAATTCGGACGAAGAAGTAAAAACTTAGCTTGATAGATGGTAAGCCTCAAAAAATGAGAAGTGGTACGGGAACGGAATCGATCAATGGGCAGAAAAATGTTGAAAAGTCAATGGTAACGATGGTCAACATTTTAATTATTGAGTTCAGTCATTTTGTTAATTAAATAAATGCCTTTTTTTAAGCCAAAAAAAAAAAATCCGCATTTCATATATATACATTTAATACAAAATATCAAAGTAATAAAAACAATGCATACTTTTAGGGTTGTTTTTTTCCAAAAAATTATAAAACAATATTTTATACCATACAATAAAGCATCTATCAAATTCTCTACATCGCCTGATGTTAGAAGTTTGGTTTAACAACCGCGAAAAATTACACAAATTTGAGCATGTAAGTAAATACGTAAAAAATTGCTTACATTAACGTTGGGCATATCTGCTTTAAATGCTCATAATTCAAGAGAGCATTTTTTGTATACTGGCGGTAATTACTAATGATTATTTAGTTGAGTAAGTAAGTTCCCTTTTGAAACTCTAATCAAAAATCGCCCTCACATCGAATCATGATTGTCAGTTTGTTGTAAGCGCCAAAAATTATATTTTAGAGAAGAAGATTGCTTTGTATTTATTTTTGTATGATGTTATATGATAAATGAAAAGGTCAGAACTGTTTTTCGCAAGTATTCTTTATAAAGAGTATTTATAATATTGTATTATATTCTTTTCAAAACCGATTATCGAAGAAAAACGATATATATGTCGCTTACAATAAATTCACAACTAAGGTTTGGGGTAATGGCTTAACTTAGGCAGCAAATCTCTTAGTTATGAATATTGTTCGTATTGGAATAGGTTCATAAACTCACACTCATGTGCTCAACTGTTCTTGACACTAATTATGAGATTAACTGGCTTATAAACTTTTTCATGCTTTAAAAAGTATGAAATATGTAAAATTGAAGGAACAATTTTAAAATAAAATAATAAACTGCTTTAATTTAACACTTTAAGATTTCGGCTGCAACACTTTACTACTTAAATAACTACATCAAGATGCAAACTTATGCCCAGCTATAAAATTTGACTACTCTTTACTCAGTTTCTGCGTGTCCTTTATTCAAAGAAACACTCCTTTGTCTGCGTTTCTTTTTTGATCGAAATTTGGTAGCGTTTCTTCTATACATAAAAATTTTTTTTCACTTTCTTGCGCTTTCTTGCACTTGAAACTTTATTACCCTGCTTACTTGCGGTTCACATTGCGACTTGCCTTTAGAATTTTTTTTTTTTTTTTGGTTACTTTGTTACTTAGCTTTTGTTATAGAACGACGCCCACATTTATGACACTTTTTACTTTAAAAAAACATATCAAAAGACTTGCCCAGAACTTATGTCCTGCTTCTACTAACTAGGGAAATGATAAAAAGAAAAAAAAAAGAAAAAGAAAAGGTTATTACCGCAACGCTTCGCTGCGCCCTTTTCTTCTTCTTCTCCATTTTTTTTTTTTTTTTGATTGCGATTCGCCAAATTGCCTCAATTTTAGCTATACTTTTTTCCATAGACTTCTTTTTTGGGTTCTTCACTCATAGCAAAATCGATAGATAAATTTTTTATTTGTGAATGTTAAAGTCTGCTGGCTGCTGCTGCTTGGGTATTCTCTATCAGTGTGCGCACACTTAATAAAGCTGACATTTTGTGCCATGGTTTCCGTTGTTGTTGTAATAGTTGCAAGTACACACACAAACAAATACATACATAATTTTAACGTAGTGATGCTTTTTCTTCTTCAATGGAAGGCAAGCAGCATTAGCAGTCTTCAAGCGGAAGTTTATGAGCGAGTACGCGAATACATACACACACACTGTCGCATAAAGGAAGTGGTAGACATACAAGAACACTCACACACACACACATACAATAAACTCAAACAGCAATGGGCAGCACATTGATGCAGCTGCTGCTGATGTTGGTAGCGTTGGTTTGTTACTGGGTGGTGGTAATGATAAATGATGCATTTCTATAGCATAAAAAAGAAGCGACTTTATGTCTTTTACCGCACTCTCAAATCGCTGCCAATACTTGGTGTTCCTGATACTGGTGCTGCTGATGTTGCTGTTTCTGCTGCATTGTCGATATCAATGCCTTTGGGGTTTGTGTTCAATATTTTATGAGTGCGCAACATTTCATCAGACAAAATTCTTTTCTGTAAAATGGCACAAGCCAGTAAGAAAGCTAGAACAAGCTAGAAAAAAAACACAAAAACAAACATGAACGCTCTATGCTCAATTGGAAAGTAAATCGTTATTTTGTGCGCGAAAGTAATGCGATTTTAATAAATGTAGCTAGAAAAAAAAAAAAAACGATGCTACCAACGCTACGAGTACGAGTAGATACATGAAATGATAAATTGCACTTGAAGTTGATTTTTATATTTTTTTGTCTATTTTCCTTCCTTTTTTTTATGAGAAAACAAGGTACAAATATGTGTGGTGCTCTTTAAAATTTATTAGTTAGAAGAAACATCTGAACAAGTTAGATTTAAATCGATTTTTATTAAACAGCGACTGAAGATAGTTATAAATTTAAAAGGTTTGTTTTAAAAGTGAAGATATATGGGTAGACTTTTATAAGCAATTATTGGCAGAGATCCTGATTACTCCGATGCATTTTTAAGTTTCTTATAAGGCAGCAAAGTAGTAGTTACAACTTAGGGTAAACTATCAAGTTATTCCAAATTTTTTAAGTGGTAATTGAAAGCAACTGACAATTTTCTCAAATCAAAAAATTTATAAATGTTTTTTGTAGAAAGCCAGGCCAATAAATACTTGCAGTTTATTTTGCTTATGTAAATTATATGAAACGAAAGTACATAGTAAGTTAATTTAACAGAAAGCCTAAAACTATGCAATACTTTTAACAATGCATTTGCCCTTTACCAAGCAAGCATAGTTCACTACATAAAAATTTGCATACTTTTAAGCTTTTTATTCAATTACACAGTCCAACAGGGTTTTAACAGCAGAGCAACTAAAGTGGAGCAAGGATATAATACTTGTGCCGAAAAGAGTTATTGTGATGCATTTCAAGTTCAAAGAAGTCAAATATCTGTAACACTGTCCCACAAAATCGAGTTTTTTTCCATCGGACTGGCGATACTTTGAATTTTATAAAATTAATTTAAGAAATATATGAAATTTGAATTTGTGAGGTTATTTTTGTATTTTTGCTAGAATAAGGGGAAGGTGGGTGTTTTGGTGTTCTAAGACCCCCCCCCCCCATACTTTTTGATGAGCAAACTTTTTCCCAAACACACTATAATACTTTTATTATTTCTTTAGCCTGTAGGTAGGCAATATTGTTCAAAGCTGTACTTAAAAAACTCCTAAAATTTGAGGTATGAAGCATAGAAAGAGGATTCTTGTATTCACAAAAAATTTGCTTCTTTTTGTACTAAACAACTTTTCTATAGACACCAAAAACGATAAAACATAAATTAAGTACAGTCTGGTACAGTCTTAACAAAGCCATTTTCATGATTTCATGTACCGTTATCACAAAAACCGTGATGGGCTTCAAGTTCAAGCTCAGCGATTCCAAATTATTCTAGATTACATGTCAAATCGCCAGTCCGATTTTGGCTCTTGCTCAGAGCAATCAATGCTCAAGTAAATAAACTTTCTGAACTACAGGTTCGATAACAGAGACAAAGTTGTTTCTTACAAAAATATAAACATTTTTTTTTTCAAATCAACCTTTTATTATCTTCCCTTTTCCACATTTTAGCGGGTTTTTAACGAATTTGGCAAAAGAAACATATGGAATGAAGAACTGTTTTGAAAATAACATTTTTTGTATTTTTATAAGGGACCCAATTTAGCATAGATTCTCGTTAGACATATGTTAGTTGGAGCAAGCTCTACCTAATGTAAATTTGGTTGGGGGAAAATTTTCTTGTACTTTTACCGACAATCGAACATCAAATGGAAAGACTTAACTAAGTATGCCATATAAATAAGTATGGCTCTAATATCTGTGGTAATAAAGAATAACAGCTAAACTCAAAAGTCGACTAAAAACCTGTTGCGTATTTTTCATTATAAAACCCAAAATATTGAAAGTTCTTACATAATTATTGGAGTTTAATTAATAAAAAACTATGGAAACTGCTAAATTGCAAAAACTTTTGAAAAACTTTCAACATTTTGGGATTTATAATAAAAAAATTCGCAGCAGATTTTTATTCGACTTTTGAGTTTAGCTGTTATTCCTTATTGCCACAGATATAATCTCTCCAAAACTAAGCGTTTTTCATGTTTTTCTAGCACTATATACGAGATACTGAGCAATTAACTCGCATGCTACTAGACTGTTTAGTCCCCATAATGAAGCTACCATGACGCAGAAGAGGAAGAAACTCTCAGGCACTTCTTGAAGATTTGGCAAATCACTTCACGGTTAAATAAAGGATACGTCTAAAGTCAAGCTTAATACAGTGGTTGTCATAAATAAGTGAACAAATTACTCAAATGCATATATTTAAAGTTTTATTTTTAGAAACAAAAAAGTAAGAATTTTTCTTGAAAACACAATATTTCACTTATAAAAAAACAACATAAGACTTAATTCAAAAAAGTTATAAATTATTTATAGTGATTATAATAAAAAAAGAAACAGAAATTCAATGCGTCATAAATAAGTAAACACTGCAGATAATGTCCGCAATGACCGCCATTATTCTGAGAGATTCTTGTCAGCCGCGTTGGCAAGGAAAATACATATTTCCTGCACATTTCAGGAGAAAAAGAAAGCTAAATCTCTAAAATTAATTCTTTTAGTTCGGTCAAATTTCGAGGAACCCTTTCACTAGTCTTAGTTTTTAACCAGGCCCATGTTTTTTGAATTGGTGATAGATCTGGGCTTTGAAGAGGCTACTCTAAAATGCTAATACTTTCATCTTCTATACAGGGTGACAATCGTAAAGTGACGCACACATTTCAGCAGTTATTTTCAAAAGGACGTACTTCCATTAAGTACAATTAAGTGTTAACATTGCTGAATATATAAGCATTCATTCGAACCCCACCTCATTCAATATAACCTCCTTTAGCCTGCACACATGCCTTCAATCGATCCGGAAATCGTAGGACTGTTCGCCGCAGGACTTCCTGATCAATTTCAGTCCAGGCTTTCTCTAATGAATTTGTCAGCGACTCCAGACTGTGGTGTTGAGATGCACAAGCCTTACTCTCTAAAATACTCCAAATAGTAGTCCATTGGATTCAAGTCTGGGGAGTATGGTGGCCATTCTTGAGATGTTATGAATCCATAAAGATTGTCTTTTATCCATGTTTGCGTTAATTTTGCCATGTGGGAAGGTGCAGAATCTTGCTGGAAAGTCCAGTTTTCATTTCCAAATGTATCTTGGGCCCGGGGAAGAACATGTTCATTTAAAATGCTCCGATAAACAACCTGGTCAATTTTAACACCCTCTTCAACGAATATTAGAGGGATTCTGGCATTAGCGGAAACTCCAGCCCATACCATAACGGAAGCTGGCTTTTGAACTCGGCCAACAGTCCTATTTTGTTGCGATGATGATGTTAGCCACATTCGGTCATTTTGCGCATTGAAATGTTGTTCAACCGTGAAAATTTTTTCATCTGTAAACAAGATATTTTCAACATTTTTTAACACAGAGGAGCGTAGCAACGCCTTGCATCTTTGCAGTCGCAAATCTTTCTTTTTTTGTGTCAGATCTTGAGCTTTTCGGAGCTTGTACGGCTTACGATTAAGCTTTGATTTTGCAATGATTCGCACTGTTTCACTGTTTACTCCCACTTCCTTAGCGATTTTTCTCATTGAGCGCCTTGGATTTCGCTTGATTCGTTTACGAATTTTGTCTGTTAAACCAGTAATGGCAACTGTTGAAAATTTTCCCCGGTCTCTATCTCCAAAACCCCCAGTTTCATTATATCGAATAATAGCTCGGTCTACCGTACGACTTGACAAATTTAAAGCCTTTGCAATTTGACGGCTACTATAATTGCCAAATGAAATTTCATAATTTCACGACGAATATTTTCCTGGTCCATTTTTATGGAAATTTCAAAATGTAATAACAAAAATTCAAATGAAATTAAAAGCAAAGCCAATGATGAATGAATTTGCTTTTTAAATTAAAGTAACAGTAAATGACAAAACTTGCTGCAGAGTATTAAACTTGCGTCACTTTACAATTGTCACCCTGTATACATTAGCTAAAATTTTAGAAGCAGAAAGCTTGTATCTATCCTTTTTGTCTTAAATTCTGGTCGTCCTTGAGAATATCTGCGGTAAATGCGTCCATCGTCTGTGAATGTTTTAACCACCTTAAATATAGCCGTCGGTGTTTTATTGAAAATTTTGCCAATACTTCTATATGTTGTTTCACCTTCATCATGCAATTTAATAATCGCACTTAAGCGCGCATAATTTGCCATATTTTTAATCTAAATTATCACTTAAGTAAGAAAAAGGACATTGTGAAAGGTTTTATTTATGATTTTTTTTCGATGGTTATAAAGAACGAAATATTCACCACTTGTATTGTTAACTCGTTTTCAATAAAAAACTGCACTTTAATTAATATGTATTTCAAAAAATTCAGACGAATTATAATTGTTTTGTTATTTTCACATCAAATTCGTATCTGTTGAAATAAATAATTTTTTGAATAGCCCCTGATGGCCCCATTTTGTGGAAAAGCTAGATGTGATGAAGAAAAACTGAGTACACAGTCGTGATTCTTAATTAATATGAAACCGTTGAAAAATCTTGCGCATAAGACAAAAGTTAAAATTTTGTTGCACTGTGTAATCAAGATAGCGGTATCAAAAAGGTGCCATTTGGTTTTTCTTCGCTTACAAATTAACTGGTCGGTAACTTTACTTAACCTAATGCGAACTAAAGCCAATATAATTGAAGTAAAAACTGGAAGCAGACTGATTCATTTTTGAAATCAATATGAGCTTTAAAGATGATTAAAAACTTTTCTTTCTTATGAGAATTCTATATGAAATGAAAGTGATAAGTTAATTAAAGAAAACTCCTAAGAGTATGCAACACTATATGCCATTCACTAAACTAACTTAGTACAATTTTATCTATAACGACTGCGATGACTTTTTAATTGCATATAAAATATTCTTAAATAATTTTTTTTAAATATTTTCTAATCATTTCGATTTTAAAGCTTTGTCTAAATTTTTCAACTTAATTATATAGGCAGAAAGAATTATTTTATATACAAATATATGCAAAGCACAAGAGCAAGTATGCCTTCATTAAATTCAAATTTACTTAGCAGCAGTGAGGACCAAACTGTTTTTGCTGTTGTAGCTTTTTCTGGCTGCAACTTCTGTTACCTATCTATTCCTTCATCACATCATATTTCCCCCCGCACCTAAAAACGTCACCTGACAAATATGCGTCGTCATATTCCGAAAGTGAAATAAACGAACGGAAAAAACAAGAAAAATATACTCAAAGAAATCTTCAGTTTTTAATTTAAAACGCTTCAGCTAACTTTCAAGTTGAAATGCCGAGCACGTCAGCGGGTATTATTATTAATGTTATTGTTGTGGGTGTAGGTGGATTTATACCTATATATAAGTACAATCTAACTATGTGATAAAAAAAGATAGCTAACATTTAGCCAGTTGCCAGTCAACGCCAGTAGTAAAGTCAAGCAGCAGATAGACATGAGATATAAGACATGGAAATAACGATGGCATGAGTTCAATTTTTTTCACTTACTTTATATATATTTATCATTTCAAATTTCTTTTTAGTTTTACTTTTTCACAACTTTTGTTAAATGTTGCTAAAGTGACGCCAGCCTTGTTGTTGTTATTGCTATAGGAAAAAAGCAACACTGAAAAAAAAGTAACAAGCGCGCTGGAAAATGTTTTTCGTTTTTTTTTTTTTTGTTTTTTTTTTGCATTTTTACTAAATGCACACGTTTTAAAGGGAAATTACAAATTTATTTTTCGGCGTCGGCGACAGCGCGCCTGAAAGTATGCAATGCACTTGTGTGCGACGAAAATTGTGCTGTGCTGTGCTCAGTTATTGTAGGGTTATTTTGCAGCGATAGCAAAAATTCAAAGTGAATTTTTGAAATTTCGTCTCGTTGTAGTTGTAGGTACGTAGATAGTGGCAACACAGCAACAGAAAAAGGTGGTGGTGGTGGTGATGATGTTGGTGGCCGTGGTCGTAGTCGTGGTTGCCTGCCATGTTGTTGCTGCTGCTACTGCTTCTGTTGTTTGTGGAGGGGTAAAGCAAAAATGTACTCGGTTCATTTTTTTTTCGGTTTTTTTTTTTTATGAAAATTAATTTATTAGTGGTAAAAGAGGACAGTGAACTTAGCCAGCAGAAAACAGAGTAGGTACAAATTAAATGTTAATGTATAGTTTAAATTTACATAAAAAATGTTGCAATGTTAAATATATTAAAGTAATAATATACGAAATGCTCACAAAAATAATGTACTTGTATACACACGAAGATTTTAATAATTTAGTGTAACAACAAAATTTTAAAGAATGAATAATTGCCTTTATAAAAGTAATTGTGGATCACTGTTGCTGGTCCTTTACTCTGATATTTTTTATCATGCCTGGGATTCCCGCTTTAAAGGTCCAAAAGGTGTGTATATAAAAATTTGTGCACTTTAACTCCTATACATTTAATGTCTGAGAGAAAGTTGTTTATTATAAAAAATAAACAAAAATGTCCCTAAACGGCAACACTCCTTCTCCCAGTACCCTCCTTTAGGTTGGTTTAATATACAGCAATAAGTTAAGACATGACCATAATGACGCTTAACCCTTTCGGGACCGTAAGGAAATCAGAGAAGATTGCAAAACCGAATCCGGATTCGTATTGTCTGACCCCTATTACTTGTTACAACTTTTGATCAAAACAAACATTTTCCGACGTTGAAGGCCTGAGCTTTTATGAGTCACCGGTGAACTTAATGGGATTTTTTAATAAACTTTTTTTGTACATTTTTTTTCTTAAATAGATAAAGTAACTTGTTACTAATTTTTCACTAAACTCTTGCTTGGCCATAAGGAAACTAGAAACTTGATAGATAAGAGAAGGAGAGAAAACATAAACAACGGCATCTCTCAATATCTTCTTATGAAAATAATGAAAGAGAGAAGACATAAGTTTTTAGTGCTTTCTGAAAATTAAAACGCTGAAAAAAGTGATTTAGCGCTCAGTTCGAAGAAATTTTCATTGACTAGAAGTATCAGATGTTTCCCTGTATTAGTGAAAAACTTTAAATGTATTGAGTTTTCTCGCACTTTTATAAGGAAAAAAAGTTAACGCTTTTTTTAAGAAAATACGCGTTTTATTCTTCATTTTAGTGGATTTTGAAAAATAAAAGTTGGCCACACTGGTAACGGCATCTCTCCGCATTATCTAATAAATTATCTGCATACACATATAACAAAACAAACACCAGCGAGTAGTTTGGTTCTCTTTTGATATATGGTTTTTTCATAAAGAGATTTCTTCCGCAAAAAAAAAAAAAAACAAATAGCCTCGGGCTTAATCGACTAGTATAATATAAACATGAGTAGGTGTCATACAAATCCATTGTTGCATTTACCGAAGACCTCAATTAAAGCTTTGAGAGCGCAATGTGAACGTAACAAAAAAGGAGCGTAAGAGAGAGAGAGAGAGAGTAAGAATTGAAAGAGCATGAGTACGAAGCAGTCATGAAAAAGTAGGTACAATTGTACCTTTTTCCGACTTTTTCAAACTACAAGGTACATTAGGTACAATTGGCACATTTTTGGTACAATTTGTCATTGGCCAAAGTAAATTTAAGACTTAATTAAAAAGAAAAAAATATTTTGTAATAAGCATCTGCTTAAATTTAACTTGCCAGTACTGTATTGCTCACAGCTCTGTTTTCATATTTGGTTTCCTTTTTTTTTTAATTGCTAACTTTTAAATGAAAAATAAATTTCTTCCAAAAACGATGAACCAACGAAGAATATTATTTTAGGTACATTCAAGCTAATTTGGGTACAAACTTTTTTGGTAAATTAGGTACAATTTGAAATTTTGAAATTTCATCACTGGTACGAAGAAGAAAGCTTGCAACTTACGTGTGAATAAATGATGTGATTGAACTTTACATATAGCACACATTAATTGCATTACACCATTGGTCTTCAAACTGTGTTGTTGATAATCTCTACACTTATCGGCACAAACACAACTTAGTACACGTAGATAACACATTTAAGGAAAGTTCAGCTATATGCAATCAAGCCGAGACTTCTATATCGACTCTCTCACTAAAGCACATGTGATAAAACTGCGAGAAGTCGTCTCTCTGCTTGATTGTATGTAGCCGAGTAACAACTGCATAACTTCATTTTTTACCGGTTTTGTTAGAGTGTAACAAAAAGGCGATTTTTCACGTGACCATTGTTTTTGAAGCTTTTGCACCCTTCTTCTTTCTACTTTCCAAAGCTTTTTTTTCAACATTTATCGGCACAAACATGACTTGGCACACGTATATAACACATGGAAGGAAAATTCAGCTATATGGAGTCAAGCTCTCTCACTAAAGCATATGAGATAAAACTGCAAGAAGTCGACTCTCTGCATGATTGTATGTAGCCGATCCACATATGACCTCGTTCGCTAAACAGTAACAACTGCATAACTTCGTTTCTTATTAGTTTCGTATGAGTGCAACAACAGCATGATTTCCTTTGCAAAATATTCGATTAACCTTCGCTAAAGAAGTTTCACTTCAAAAAAAAAAAAAAATATCAACTGATGCATAAACATAAACAAACGAAAACATTATTATTATTATTATTTATTTATTTACAAAAATCAATTCTATAAATAAACTTAAGAAACTAGGCCCTAACTACGATGGTCTTCAGCCCACGAAAACATAAATAATAAGCAATTTAATGTATATTGAAAAAAGTGGAGTATGTACGCATAGGCAAGAGCGATGAAAAGAGCTTTCTCTCATTGAAAGCACAAAAGCTTTCACTTCGATCTATTGTAGTGCTGATGCTTTCTTCTTTGCTCTCTCTCGAGCACACAACAAATAGCACTTATGCCTGATTTTCACTATGTCATATTCCCATGTCAAAGAGAGAAAATGAAATTTTGAAACATGTTGGCAAATTCGATTGAATTTGACCAAAGAATATACAATACATAGAAGGCGCATCTCTCAAAATTAGCAAATAGGGAATAGCAAAACCACTCATTTTTTTGCTTTTACTTTCTCCCATGCACTCTCATGTTATTTTTTTTTTCTCAGGCTCTGTCAAAACGTTACAGAGAGCATCCGAGTGTGACTGCGTATAGTTTCATATGAATGGTTTTTTTGCTGAAAATATGTAGGTACATGTGCTTGGTTTTTTTTTTTTGCGTTGTTGCCGAGTATCAATATTGTTTTCCTACCTAATTGATTTTTTTTAAATTTTTGGCCCAAAATTATGGTTGTCGCAAAATTTTTTTTAATAATAATTTTTTTTTTTTTGTATTCGAAAAAGTTTAAATCAATTGGTGCTCAATTTATTAAAACAACAACATTTATTTTAAAAAGTTTTTAACTTTAAAAAAAATCTACCTTTTTTTGCAATTTGTTAAAGTATATATTTTCAAAAATATGTCTACAAACTTTTAAGTTGATGCGGAGTAAATTTTTGACTGTTTGTTTATTTAAAAAAAAAATTTCTTCTTGTCATAAAAGTAAGTTGAAACTTTAAACGCGTTTTTCTCAAAACGTCGTTATTGAAGTCGATGATAGCTATTATTTACAAATTTAAGGATGTAGTCTGGTGTTCCGGCTTAATTTTTAAGGTTTTTTTTTCGAGAATTTTTTATTAAACAAAATAAAATACAATAATTTCAATATTTTTTTATGTTATTATTGACATCTTTAACTGTACAAAAAAAATACTTATGTTATGTTATATTTTATGATATTTTTATAGTGTTTTTTTACGCCCAAAGTGGACACCTAAAGAAAAAGGTGTGTGGCTGGCCCAGGTGATTGCAACACTTGAAGTCATTTGAGACAAAAAATTTAAATAGAATATCATTCGTTAGACTTTTCATTCTAGCAGGTAGTAAATCTAAATATTTTTATTAAAAAATAACAAAATGGCAGACTTCTAAAAACAAAATTTCGTTCTTTTTTTTTTTGTTGGAAATCGGGATAGAAAATAGGAAATGATGATTAAAAATAAACAATTCTACTACCTGCGACAGCCATTGGCATGTAAAATAAAGTATTAAAATTTCAGCCCAATCGGTTTTATAGAATTTCTTCAAACCCCTGGGCCAATCAAAAAAACGTTGTTTCGAGAAAAACACTTTTAAAGTTTTAATAATACATTCAGTTTAACCAACAGGTGCTCTCAACCATGTCCTATAATTTCGTTATTATTTTGAATTTTGGTATGAAACAGTATACATAATAAAAAAAAATAGATTTTTTGAAACTCGAACACCAGACTATGCTTTTTCAACACATATTAACCTTGAGATTAATATAAGGATTTTTTTATGCAAAATTATTTTTTTACAGCTGAAAATCGAGCTGTTAACTTTGACAGTTGGCCATTTTGTTAAATAGCTATGTATATTTTTTCAAATTCTTCGATTAATAACTAGAAATCTTATAATAAAGTAAATCCATTTCATTTCATGATCTAGAGATTTCAAATGATCTAGAGATGCAAGATATTGGTCACCGCAAACGATGTTTTCCGGAAATAAATATTAAATATTTTTGAATTGAAATTGTTTAAAGTTAAGTTCAATGCATGTACTTTTAGATAATAAATAGTTTTTATAAAAAACTTTAGTAGTTTACCTGAGAAAAATGCTTGAAAAATGCCTATTTTTTCGCGTCACAACTGGGAATTTTAATTTTATAATCTGTGCCATACATAACAGCACACCGGCTTTGCGATGTAATTTCTGCTAAATAATGAAAATACCAGCTCATATTGCAAGCACGAAAACAAAAAATTAAAAAAAGAAAACACAAAACTTCTCCCTATCATTAACCAAAGCCAACAGCAAAGAGAAACAAATAATTTCAGCCACTCATTGGTTTTATGAGAACACCTGAATTTTGGGTGTAAGTTGGAGGCAGTTATGGCTCCATAACACAAAATTTTTGTGCAAATAAATTTGTTCGTGATGCGCCTTCTATGTATTATATATTCTTTGATTTGACATAGTGAAAACCAGGCATTAGTCTCTCATACTATTCTTTGTTCTATCCCACTGCAATAATAGCCTAGCTCCGCTCATATGGGAAAATGAAACCTACAAATGAAACATTGGTAAACAAAGTGCTTTTTCCTTGAGAAATATGAGAACTAAAAGTTGATATGTATATCAAAAGAATTTAATACTATTTTCATTTTAATTTCTATCATTTCTCAAGTCTTTATTTAAAGTGTTCAATTTAAATGCAATTAGTTCCACTTTAAAATTCAAAATAAATAATATTTAAATTCATAAGAAAATTGTAGGTATTTATATTTTCTTTGAACTTTCATTTAATTTACTTTCTATAAAATCACAAAAACATGCACACACACACACGCACATGCAAATCCACTCACACATACTTAGTATGTATAGCAATTAAGCAACCATTTGTTGATTGCGCTTTCATGTCCTTTTTTCATGTATATGTGTGTGTGTGTGTGTTTAAATGCTGTTTTTTGTGAAACATTAAACCTTATCTCACCAATGTGTAACAGAAGCAAAACACATACATATACATATCATACACTCACTCACACACACACACACTCAAGTGATTTATTTCTTAAGAACCTCAAATAGACTCAGATATTCATTCATATGGATGCAAGATGAAAACCAAAAAGAAGCAAAAGAATAAGAAGAAGAAGCTATAAGGACGAACGAACGAGCGCGTATGCATAATAAACTGAAAAAGAAAAACAAAATTTTACTTTCCCTTGATTATTTCAACATTTCAACCGGAGCGGCGCGTTACAAATACCATAAAACAGAAAAAATAAAGGAGAAAATCATAATAAAAATGTAGAGTGAAGATGAAAGAAGAACGGCAGAATGCTGCAAAGAAAACTAAACTGCTTGTCTACATTATGAAAAGCGTGTTGACGTTCTTATTTTATTTTCTCTAACCTGCATACACCTTTATGCATATGTATGTATACCTCTTTAGACCGTATCTATTTATCTATTTATGTATGTAAGTGTGTGTGTATGAGTATGAACGTAAATTGAGGAAGCACGTCGCCTTTGCCATTCAACAAGATGCCAAGCAAAGTTGGCTCATACATCTTCGTCTTCAGCTTCATCTTCGTTTATATTTACACGGTCGTACGTTCGTTTTCTTGCTTTCTTTCTTTGCATTGTGCTTAATAAGAACGTAAGAACGTCAGCAGTGAATATCTCTGTATGTGTCTATATAGTATAAAGTATATCCTTTTGAATGGTGTTGTGCTGCTGATGATGTTGCCGTTGTTATTCTTCTTGCTAGCTGCAAGTTATGAGTGATCTTATCTCATGCAAGAGTGCTGAATATCCTTTCAGAAGAAGAGTACAGTGGATGTCTGTCTGTATATTTGACTATCTACTTTGCCTGTCTGCCTGCTGGCCTCCCTTTCCTTGGGTGCTTGTCTGCCAACCTGGCTGGCTGACTGGTTGTTTGGTTGGTTGACTGGATTGGCTGCATGCATTCTCTCTGGTTTGTATATATGCGCTAAACTCACGTGGCATAAAGCTCAATCATTGATTCAAAGAAAATTTACATCGAAACGTATGAAAAAGTATGCAAACATATACTTAGATATACATACATAAATACTAGTATATATATATATTTATAGTCAGCATTTCAGGCAGAATATGCTGCCTGGCGTCTGTATGCATGCGCTGAATATTGGTTAGAAATGAACAAGAGAAAGCAGCAAAATAAACAAAAAAAAAATAAATAAAAAAAAAATACAACGAACTATATAAAATGATTTGCATAGAAAAGGGTTAATGTCCTTTCGATGTGTATATATATATATGATTGTGTGAGTGATAACCGAACAAGCAATCACATATATGTATACATGTGTGTATGTATAGAGAGCGTAATATTTTGCCATAAGAATGAAAATAGTTGCAGCGAGCATACAAGCATGGGTGGCTGAGTGTGAGCAAAAGAAATGAATATAAATGAAAAAGTGTCACCAAAGGATATATGTGTATATGTATAAGGATATAGCTTAATATGAATATATTTGAGAAGCTTATATGCAAATATATATTAAGTTAGATATGTATGCATGTGATAGTGCCCGTGTATGTGTGTGTATAGGTGTGTCTATTTAGCATAGTGCTTTGATAAGCGGATTATAAATTTTGCTATTAGAAATTTAAATTACAAAGCAATTATGCGAAAAATTGAACTCTTTTTTTTACTCTTTTTATAAAGAGAAAGTTATCTCTTTAACGAGTTGGTGTATCTCAATTTCAATTTCAGTTCAATAGTGAATAAGATGAGAAATTAGAAAATGAAATCAGCAATAGCAATTATCTTCACCACAATCATAAATTCCCATTTAATTTTTCATTTACACTGTGCCATATATTTTTTTGATACAGTTTTTGAATTCGGATTTTAAAAGATGATAAAATGTGAAATTTTTTACTATATTATTTCTTCCACCCCAGCCCAGATGGTTTGCTAAAAGTGGATATAAGTACGCAAAGAGTAACAAGAGAAATAATAATGGAGAGGATTGGTGAAATTAATCAGTGATGTAGTCGAGAGCACAGTATACAGTATGCCAGATAGCAGAAAGTAATCTGGAATATTCTCAGGTCTTCTGAGAATTGACAATTATGACATGTATTCGCTCAATAAATTTTGACAAACAATTTTGTTTATGAACCCATTTTCGTCAGCTGTACAAAAATAAATAAATAAAATAAAAATATCAAAAAACAATAAACTTTTCGTTTGTTGTTTTTTTTTTCTGAAATAAAAACTCTCAAAATATTTTGTAGAGTGTGGTTGTATAAAATAATTAAATAAACAAAATACAATACTTTTACAATTTACTTCTTCAAAAATGTTCTCTTTATTTTATTTAAATTCCGGAGAGGCAGATTTCTTACTTGAATGGCATACATAACAAAAAAACTTTAAGTTTCGGGTTAAATCCTTGGTTCACATTATGCACATGGTTGTTACAAACGCCTTTGAAGATCTTGTTTATCAATGTCTAAAAAGGTTTCTGGCTTTTCAAATTTTTCTATTTTATTTACATATTGTGCTGGTACCAATGGGTTAATACTTTTTGATATTTACTTCTGAAATATCAAATGTTTTGGGAGAAGTAAGAGAATAATTTTCAAATTGTGCAGACGTCAGTGAACAGAAAAGAGGGCGTCACTTCTACACGGAAAAAAATATTCTGTAATCATTCATTGGATTTCTGATAATAATTACAGTTTTTCCTGTCTTGCCCGGATAGTAAACGAAAAAGTAATAATTGATTACGATGAAACAATAATTCCCTTGAGTTTAATTTATAATATCCAGAATGAATCAATAAAATTTACGAATGAATAAGCACATTGTACTATACAGTTAATATTATTGGAGTTTCAAATTAATTTTTACCGTGTGATTTTGTAAATTATCAAATTGGAAATTGAATTTTTACTAAGCATAATAATATCAAAGCATAATGATATCAAAAGCTATATGTGAAGAGTTATAGAATATTTTGTTCCATTCCCTATATTTAGCTTCAAATCGCATTGATCAAAAGCAAACAACTCCACCAGCCAACCAATCAGTTTGAAAGTTATTTTAATAAATGAAAATATATAGAAAAATATTTGATATATAAAACAAAGTAAATGTGTGATTTAAAAAATAAAAGCAATGAAACAAAAATATTTTCATAAATTTTTACGTTTGCCCCGTAATTTTTAATTGCCGATCATTGAATATTTCAATAATAATTCAGTATTTTTTATCAACTAAATTTTATCCATATCACTTTGAATATTTTCCTTTCTGAAACTGTAATAATTAAGTTTTGGGCTGTAATGTTTGCAATTTACCCATAAATTTATATTGAGTATTTCATGACATTTCGTAATTACAGGGCAAAATGGAAATTTTTCTTTATTATTCTGCTTTTTTTGAATATCACACGTTATTTTTCACAAATCTTTTTTTCCGTGTATTTACTTCACTTTATTTATTTCACTATGGTCGAGAGTAAATTGATTGAGGTTAAAATTACAACAACAGAAACTCACTCAAAAAAACATAAAAACGAAAGCATGGAATAACAATTGAATAAAAAAGAGAGAAGTCAACAATATGTTAATTTGTTTGTTGGATTTGGATTATAACAACAAAACACTACTCACATGCAAATAATCAGCATATGAGAGAGAGCTTTGAAATACCGTTGGAGCGCTCTTTTGCTCATCCATTTTGTATTTCTGATTATCACTATGCCGTATTAAATGACAAATTCTAGTGAGAGAGAGAGAGAGTTTCTTATATTGAAATTACCAACTGCCTAGTTTGTAGAAAGACTCTCTTCTCCTAGCTTAATGCTCTCCATTTTAAATATTTCCGTAATTTCAGTGTATGTAGGCACAATTTGAATGGGAGATGAAGCCTAACCCCCTCAAAACCCGATAATCTTGATTTACCAAATCATCGCCTGAGAATTTATTTGGCGTATGTGTATACAAATTTGTATACGAAATATATATGAAAAACAGTATAATTGCAGTGAACAGTGATTTTTGAGAAGACTTAGTCTATATTTCGATTTTTTCAAAAAAGCCATCAGATGTTTCCAGTGGTTTTTGGCCTAATATTTGGTTGAATTTTTCCGTTTTTGTCCGTTTTTTTAATCTGAATTTTGGTTCGATTGAATGTTAGAATTTTTTTTTTTTTTGATTTTAAGTCTAAACTTTAATCTGAATTTGGTTTGAGTTTTAATCCCTGTGCGGTCTAAATTTTGTTTACGGTTTGTATTTCAGATCCTTCTGGTCTAAGTTTTGGTGTAACTCTTATATTGGGTCATATAAAAAGTATTTTCGGTTTTTGTCACAAGATGGTGTTAATGGCGATACATCTGGCACCACTGATCTGATTCGAATGCGAGCGTTTGAAAGGTGACATTTCAGGCTACATTTTTTATAGTTCGACATTCGTGTAAAAAGTTACATTGATTTGAAAATGACTGAAATTTTTTAAGAAATACGCAACGTGATTCTTTTTTACTATAATAAAGGTAAAAACCTTGCAAAAACTTTCCGAAAAACTTGTGCGGTTTACGGTGATGATGCTTTAACAGAACGTACCATCCAACTTAGGTTTGCTCCATTCCATTCTGGAAATTTCGATGCCAAAGATGCACCTCGCTCTGACCAGTCAGCCACTAAAACGTCGAAGAAATTTTGCAACTGGTGGAGCAAGACCGGTACGCAAGCTGTCAGAAGATAGCAGAGGCACTAAACTTCAACCACATGACAGTTTGGAATCATTTAAAAAAGGCTGGCTACTCAAAGGAGCTCGATGTTCGGGTGCCACACAAAGAAATTTGATTGACCGAATTACCATCAGTGAAACCCAATGAAATCGAACCATTTTTGAAACAAATCATTACGGGCGATGAAAAATGGATTACATACGAGAGTATTAATCGAAAACAATCATGTTCAAAGGCCATGTTCATGACCCTCCAGAAACGACTTCAAATCCTGAATTAACGGTAAACAATGTTATGTTGAGTGTTTGGTGGGATTGGAAGGGAATTGTCTATTATGAGCTGCTACAACCTGGCCAAGCAGTCAATTCTGATCTCTACTGCTTACAATTCGACTGCTGGAATGAAGCTATCAAGAAAGAGCAACCTGAATTTGCCAACAGAAAAGTTGTTGTGTTCCACCAAGATAATGCCACGCCACACACATCTTTGATGACCCGCCAAAAATTGACTGCGCTTAGCTGGAAAGTTTTGATGACTACCATTTGTTTCGATCTCTGCAAAACTCTCTTGATGAAAAAATATTGGCCGACAGAAGAGCCGCCGAAAATCTCTTGTCCAAGTTTTTCGCCGTTAAACCACAGAAGTTTTACACCGATGGAATTATTAAGCTACCGAAAAAATGGCAAATGGTCATAGATAATAATGGCTTATATGTACTTGATTAAAATTTGTTTTTAATAAAGAAAATTTTCGTTCAAACATTGACAAAAAAAACCGAAAATACTTATAATATGACCCAATACCTAGTTTTCACTATGTCAAATTCAATCAAATTTGCCAGCATGTTGGCAAATTTCATGTAGGAAATTCTCTTTTCATATCTCTTTGACATAGTCTAAATTGTAGTCCAAATTTTACTCAGCCCAGCGTTTACTCAGCGTTTGATTTGAGTTTTGATCTAAATTTTGGTTTGCTTTTAATTTGTACTTGGCGTTTTTAGCTTCAGTTTTAATCTAACTCTTAGTTTGAGTTGTGGTCGAAATTTTGTTTTAAATTGACTTCATTTTAATACCAGGTTTGGTCTGAATTTCGGACCGAAACCGTTCTGATTTTTGTTTTAAATTTTGGTCTGAATTCGGCTAGAATTTTGGTCCAGTTTTTGTTTGATTTGTTGTTTGAATTTGGTCTAAAGTTTTGTCTACTTTCGGCCTGTATTTGAGTTAAAGTTTTTTGGTGTGAATGTTTACTAGATATTTCCACTGGTTTTTGTTCTGAATTTTGTTTTGAATTCGTTCGATATTTGGCGTCTTTTTGGCCTATAGATTTATCTAACTATTAGTTTGAATTTTGGTCAAAATTTTGGTTTGCTTTTTAGTCTGAATTTTGAACTGATTGTGATTTGGATTCGGTCTAAATTTTGGGTTTTTAGTCTGAGTTTTGGTCCAAATTTGGCATCATTTTGATCGATTTTTGTTGGAATTTTTAGTCTGATTCGTGGTCTTGATATTGTTTTGTTTTAATCAAGGTTTTGGACCAAATGTGGTTTCATTTTGATGCAGATTTTTTTTCGATCTGAATTTGGTCCTTTTCTTGGTTTAAAAAAAAAAATATTTGAATATTAGTCGAAATTTCGACCTAAATTTCTATCCGATTCTAGTTTGAATTTTAGTCTCAGCTTTATTCGAGTTGATACAACTTTTGCACTCTTTTTTGTTCTGGGTTGTGGTCGATCTTGAATCTGATATTTAATCCTTTAACTTAGTAAAATTAGTCCCCACCGCCAAACTAAAATCCTAGAACCGCTATTGTTAGCTATGCCCTCATTAGATCTGCCTGACTTATTTCTGATTATCACTATGCTATATTCAATGACAAACTCAAGGGGAAAAAAGAGAGAGAGAGAGAAATTTCCAACTGTTAACTGAGCTTGTAGAATAACTCTCTTCTCACAGCTTAATACTCTGTATTGTTAATATATCCGTTATTTCAGTATATGAAGGCACAATTTGAATAAGATATCGGTGAATGTGTGCATTAGTAATCCCAGGTTATTTTCATAGCCAAGATCTTTCAGAAATATTTGTCTTCACACGAATCACGTTCTTCATAGTAATAAATATAGTTCATTTCAAAAAAGTTGATGATTGAAAATATGCTTTTTGTTTTCAATAGTTTTTTTTTAATTTTAATTCTGGTCTCACGAAACAAACTACATCTAAAACAGCGTTAAACAAAAGCGCAGAAAGCAGGCATGATTTTTTTGTTATCGTACACTCAGTTATTCACCATGCGGCAGCTGGTATCAAAATAGAGAGCCACAAAGAGTTAGACCAGTTTTCATGAAATTACTCTACAATAACAAAATATACGGCATTTGCTTTCACCCTCACTTTAAACTTTTACTCTGGTTTGACCCTTGAGTAAAATATTTCTTACTCTGTTACTCTCAGTAAAAGAGAAAATTAGTGTTGCCTACTTCTTGATTTGTACGACAACAAAAATAAAAAAACAAAAGTTTAGTTGCTGGCGCATTCAATTGGGAACACTGATCGCAGAGAGTGCGCTATCTCAGTTTTAGATGCATTCACTCTCTCGGGTGAAACATTACTTTTTTACTCCGTTACTCAGCAATTTACTCTATAAGAGTGAATATGGCTTATGTTTTAACTGCGCTCTCTCCAAAATTTCTTTCAATTTCATTCTCAGTTTGGTATGAAAAACAACAACAAATTGCTGAGGTAAAAATGGTTCATGCTCTTTGAATCGTAAAAGCTTTTTGAAATACTGATTTGAAAAAATATAAAAATACAAGAAAGTTTTTTTTTTAGAAAAAAAAAATATATTTTCCAAAAATAGCAATATGTAACCTACTGAAAATGTTAATTACTTTTATTATGGGCACATCAATTTAAAGTTTAAATTATGCTCAAATAAATTCTTGTAAATCATGACCACACAAATACATACACATATATGTCAATGCAATAAGTTTCGTTCATTTCATTTTCACTTTATAAATTACAAACACATATACACATATGTGCATATAAAGTTACATGAGAAAACGGAAAGCTGCTATAACAAAAACATAAAAAAATAAGGTCAAGGATGTGTCCGTCATTGATACCTGCTGCAGCTCTTTCGTATTTTTTTATATAATTTTTTTTTCTCAATACTTTCACATAAATTTTTTCAATTTATTTATAATGACAAGTAAAAACGAATTCAAATTGTATGGGGAAAATGTAAAGAAAAAGCAAGTAGTTCAATATGTGAAATGGGTTTTGGGTTGGCTACCACCTCAATGCCAGTTTCAATCAACTACTGACACACATAAAACATGAAACTTTTTCGATGGTCATACAGAGCAGCACCACGAAATTTATAATTTAAATCCTTCTGTTTTTTTTTTTTTTTTTTGTGAAGAGATGATATAATTTATTTGCATTAAATTTGACATCAATTCAATTTAAGACTCTTGCGCTTTTTTTTTAAATGTATTTTCGTAGGCACCAAATCTTTTACTATAAAAGTTAAGCAAAAGGTTCCGGGTTCAGAGAGAAAATCTGCTTAAATTTTTTTTTTCTTCTTTAATATAATTTTATTCACTGGACAATGGACACAAATGCCGCAGCCAAAAGGCAGACGCAAGCTGTAAAGAGGATTACAGCCTACAGGTGAATGAATGTTGGTTGCTATAGTATTACCAAACAAAAATATCATAATACTTCACGCAACTACACACGTAGCCACACAAAAGCACACGTAGACATGTGAGCACGCGTACAAGTTGTAAAAAGTATACGAACTTACTATCTTTTTCCCATAAAAGCAACAACAACAAAAAGAGGAAAAAAAACCATCAGCAACAGCGTTAAAAATTTAATGTTCTTGCTAGTAGCATGAAGTAACAACGGCAGCAACAAAAACAGTAGCATACCTAAATGGGCAATATATACAGATGCCTATAAAAATTGTTTTTATTTTTTTTGTTTTTTTTTTTGTGCAAAAAAAAGAGAAAAATTTTTTCAACAGTTACGAGTTACAACACCTTTATGACCTCAACTCAATTGAACTCTGCACACACATACAGATATATAAATGAGAGTACCTACTACATACCTACACGTATGCACTAACGCATTCAGCAGTTTCTAAAAAGGGCCGGAGGAAGCGAGGGGAGAGGGGCGGGGGAGAGGGGGCGAGGCAGGGGTAGGGTAGATTACATATTGTATTTTTCTTCCTTCAAAAGGGCTTTTAATTCAGGAGCAACGATCATAATGGCTGAAATATTTATCAGGACGGAGAGGAAGAGGAGGGGGAGTTCATAGTCAAATCCCCACTCTTCTCTTGGAGTCGTTAGTGTATATATGTACATATATCCATCCAACATAGCACATATGCTGTAGCATATACATATGTATATTGTGTACCTTTATTTTATTACATTAACGTATATCATATATACCTAGGCCTACCAACCGCGCTCTTTTGAAGAGAATGTGTGCATATGCATTCTCTTCTCCTGGTTTTCCTATTCTGTGCTTTCTTTTTTTTCGTTTTGTTGCCAAAAGTACAATTAAAAATTTTTTTTTTTAAGTTTAGAGGTTACTTAGAGGTTATAATTCTGTTTTGTTTAAGTCAAATGCTCTTGTACACCCGCGTTACTCCTAGGAGAGCGCTCCTGGCTAAAGTCAGTACTGATGTACGCGGCACCTATATGGGGGACAGCCCTGTGACAAAAAACACATGTCAAGAAGGCGAAAGCAGTTTTTAGGCTAAGCGCCCTTAGAGTTGCTTGTGCTTTTAGGACAGTGTCCAACGAAGCGGTCGGTATTATGCCGCCGGACATAATGGCCTCGGAGCTGGGCAGAGTCTACAACAGAGCAAAAAGAATAAACAGGCGGCTAACGGTAGACGAACGCAAAGAGGAGAGACAGACGAGCCTCGACGAGTGGCAAACACAATGGGACGCGGTAGAAAAAGAAAGATGGACGCACAGGCTCATCAGGATCGTGCAAGCCTGGGTCGATAGAAGACACGGCGAGACGGACTTTTACTTGACGCAGTTTTTGACGGGTCATGGCTGTTTCAGGGAATACCTCTTCAGATTTGGTCATGATAACGCGACGAATTGCTCCTTCTGTAGCAGTGATGGCGAAAACGCAGAACATATCTTTTTTTCTTGTTCGAGATATGAAGTGGAGAGAACGACCATAGAATCGTTAATAAACGAAAGGATGACACCCGATAACATTGTGAGCCACATGCTGCAATCGAGATTGGTGTGGGCTAAGATGAAGAAATGGTCCACAGCAGCACTCCAGGAGCTCAGGAAGAAAGAACGGCAGCGCAAAAGTGAAAATGAAGACGTTCAAATGATGAATAACCCTGTAGGGGGTGTGTGAAGAGCCATTTTCGGCCTAGCTTGTCCCTGCGAAGTAGTGTTTAACGACGGTCCCGCAAGGCCAAATACTAATACAAGCTATAGAAGACGGAGTATGTAGGCGTACTGTTTCGCAAGTCCAGCATAGTAAGGCGTATGAATCGTGCATGCCGTCTATGGATGACGGTATCTATGAAAGAATCCCCCTTCGAGAAAAAAAACCCGCGTTACTCTTTGGCGAGCACTGAATTTTTAATTGAATTGAAGGAAAAACGTAAAACGATGAAGAAACTATAACTTCTCTTGGTTAGGGCACTATAGTTTGCCGCTTCGAATGCATCGTTTGAAAATTGCTAGGAGAGGGATACAAATTAAAAGAAGAGCGGAGCTGGTATTGTCATGTGCATTAAATCATAAGATGCAACAAATATAACAAAAACAAAAAATGTGATTTCCACAGTTGCACATCTTCATCATCTCGGTTTTGTGTTCCATATAGAATAAGAGTCCCAAAAAGAGAGCTGTATTTCGATATTTTGAGCACACACATACAACAACAAAAATATTCGAATGTATGAGTTGTATTGGAACGCAACGAAAAATGAAACACCTTATTCGTATAGCCACTTGAGTGAGAGCGTGATCGATTGCCAACGATTCTGTACTGAGTGTTAATGTTAAAATAATAAAAAACAAATACTCAAATGATAAGCTGAATATTAAAACAGAAAAGATCTGCTCTATTGTTAAACGATTCTGTACTGTTAATGTTAATAACTGTTAATCGATTCTGTACTGTTTGAATGTTAAAATGAGAAAAAAAATGCTCAACTGTTGTACGATTTTGTACTCTTTGAATGTTAAAATGAAAAAAAAACTACTCAACTGTTATTGTTGTTGTGTTCTATACACGTGACCTCTTATCTAATTTATCGACGGTAAAGTGAAAATATTGGCATGAAACTTTAATTGTAGTATGTTCCACCATTTTATCTTTCCAGCGATATGCGAATATTTTGACATTAATATAGGTAAAAAGGGAGCTAAAGTTTTTTCTTAGCGTTTTAATATATGGATTTGTTAAAATTATGAATACTAATAATGTAGTGCAAAAGAGGGCACACCAATACTGATGCATTGCTCTTTGTTCTCTCGAACGTGTAACAAAACAAAACTACTCTCTCTCACTACCTCTCTTCCACTTTACTACAGCAAATATCCCTTCTCCAGTCCACAAGAGTTCACGTGCAGAACTTTACTCTGGGGCAGTTAAAAAGCTTAGGGCTTCCGTTTGGTTTTACTCCCTAGAAAAGTGCATAGTACAAATTTTCGAATGGAAACGGTTTTGATTTTAGGATCTTCTCATTTTTTTTTACGCTCTTTCTACTCAAACTTGCGTTTTCAGACCCAAGTGCCAAAGTAGTTATTTTGCATGAAATTTTTTACACTGGCCATTCACTATCATATCGAGTCATAATCGGCAAATTAAAGCACAAAAAGCTTTCTCAAAAATTCCGATGTTGAATAATTTTGCTAATTCAAAAACAAAAAAAAAAAAAAAATGTAATCGATTTTCTTGATTGAAAAGGAGCCAAAATTCTAGTTTTACATTCTGTTTAGTTGAAAAAAATTTGCAACTAAAAAAATGTGTAACTCTCCAAGAACTTCAAAGTACTCCAATTTGTGTACTCTTTTCTCTATATAACAAAATATGGTAAGCCTATATATATACACATATATATGCCTAAAAGTATACAATGTCGAATGAATTTGAACATATAACACTCTTCTTCATGGATGTGTATATGTTTGTGTACATGTACAAATATTAAAACGAAACATTGAAATTGTTACATTACGAAATGAAAGAAAGAAAAAAAAAATGTAAAGAACGTGCTGTTACGCAAGTCCCTACGTTGATCTACCTTCTCTTTGCAATTACTGTGCTGCGCCTAAAAGTCAACTATACACAAAAAAGAAAAAAAAAATTAAATGTTCAAAGAATTTAATACTCGTATGTAGTAGGCAACCATATGCAGTAGGACACTACACTACTACATGGACACATTCAGCACATAATGGCCATCAGGACGTGTGTGAGTAGAGTGTGTATGTGTGTGTGTGTTGGTCATGGCCATAACATGACGGTCACATAAACGTGAGTTTATTTGTATGCATGTGAGTCAACCCTCTCCCCCACCCCCCGCTCAGTCACCCATTCAACTAACTATTTACTATAAACCGTTGCCAACTTTACCTACATTTCGTATACATATATATGTAAGTGTGTGTGTGTTTGTATGTGTGCGTGTAGCAAACTTTTATACTTCAACTACTAGCACTACACTACTATGCCATAATGTTTCAAAGAATTTTGAGAAACACAATTTGAAATGGTTGCTGACTTTTGTGATCTTGTTACACTTCAGTTGCAGCAATATATAGAAACAGCAATAGTGCTAGAATTATACAACTACATACATATATACAACTACAAATACATTGCAGTTGCATTTTTGCAACAATTTTTATATTTTATTACTTTTATGTTTGTTATTAAATTTTCAATAGTATTTTTTTTTTCTCAATGTTATGATGTTGTTGTTGTTGCGGCTTGAAGAAGCAGTCGGTGTTAGTGCAGATTGTGTAATTTTAAAAAATCGTTATATTAAATTTAGTTTATAGTTGGTTTCTTGTGTGGTAAAAAGAAACAGGTTAAGTGCTTAAGTTACTGTATATAGCTTGGTTATATAATTTGTATTGCTAGCTATTAAAAAATAAATAATTTAAAGTGCGAAAGTTTTAAGGAATTTTTAAGTATAATTAAAGAGTTTAAAATCACATTTTGTGTATTTTCAGAGACAAATCGGAATTTGAATTCAAGTTCCACAAATCTCTGGACAAGGCGATTCTGACAGCATTACATAATAGTTAAATAATTTCTAATTGTAAAATTAAATTGAAGATCCCTTTGGGGATGTTTAAAGTTGAAGGTGGGCTGGACTAAACCAAAGCACTCAGTCTCAAAGACTATTGTACTTTATCCAAGATAGAGCCAGTAGATGAAAGAAAAAAAAACAGGAAAGGTATGTGGGCGGATAAATGGGAAGAAGAAAGGTCTAAGGTCACTCAACCTCGAACTTCTTTGTTTCACTGATGAACCTAAGGAGCTCAGGAAGAGGGAAAGTATGGATATTATTCATACTCAAGACATCACTACTTAACAGTCTTAATCTGTTTTTCTCCTGAACGCCGGACTGCTGCTAAGATAATGCTCCGAAGTGTCGCCGTCCTCAAGATAAGATTGGCAGGTTGGATCGGTGATGATGCCCATGTTAGTCATATGCTGACCACATGTGTTATGCCCTGTGATGACACCCACCAGTAATCTCAGATCCTTTCTTCTCAGTTTCAAAAGAAATTCCGCTAATTTCCTGTTAGGTTGTCTCACGAAGCACTTTGCGTTTCTGCAGGAGTCAAACTGGGACAATCTTTCCCTATAGATAGAACCGACGAAATCGTTGACCCAACGCAGAACTTGCGCCAAGAAAAAGTTCCGGACCCCATGGTGCAATTGCAGAACCTTCATTAGCTAGATCATCAGCTAGCTTATTCGCCGCAATACCACAGTGCCCTGGAACCCATATTAGGCATAATTTGTTGTCTTTTGCAACATTTTTTAGTTTTTCCTTACACTCGCTGGCAAAGCATTGAGGACATTACCAGATGAAGAACACATTACACCAGTGATACACAGGCACACACTCCTCTGAAGCCTGGTCAGAGAGGATACTGTGAACTTAACCACAGTTCGTCTCCACCATACGACGGAAGCATACATGACAATAAGTTTCACAAGAGCAATGTATAACCAGTATATCAGAGCTGGAGTCAGACCCCAAGTCATGCCCAAAGCTCGATTGCACTGCTAGAAAACTTTCAGTGCACGCGAGACCTTCAGTTCGACGTTTGTCTTCCATAACAGTTTTAAATCTTAGGTTACCCCTAAATATTTAACTTCAGAAGACAAATGCAGTGTTATTCCTTTCATTGTTGGTAGTAACAGGCCATCCTTCTTGCGTTTCCTGGTGAAGAGCACTAAGGTGCTTTTAACAGGATTCACTAAAAAACCCTGCAGATGGCCCCAAACCTCGATCTGGTCCAAGACTTCTTGCATTTTGATGCACACCGTCTGTAAAGACCGTCCCGAGATTAGTACGCACACATCGTCAGCATACGCTTGGATGTGAACTCCAAAATTTTGCAAATCATTAAGAAGGAGAGTATGCCCCCTTGGGGACAACCTTTCTCAACCTCGACCATAACACTGTCTTCGTTTTCTCCCCCCATGATAAGCAGCCGTTTGGATAGCATGGTATGAATCCATCGAATGACGATTTCTTCAACACCATATTGTCTGGCCGAAGAGCACACCGGGTCGAAGGTAGCGTTGTCAAAAGCCCCTTCGATATAGACAAACACTCCCAGGGTGTAGTTCCCTGCTTCCAGCTCTTGTTTAACTGTACTAACACAGTCGTGAAGAGCTGATTCACAGGATTTTCCACTCTGATAAGCATGTTGTCGAGAATTGAGATGGTTTTGGCTTAGAACCTTCAGCCTGATGTGCTTCTCGACCATGCGTTCCAGACTTTTAAGCACAAAAATGATGTCAAGCTTATCGGCTGGAAACTTTTCGGTAAAGCGTTGTAATCCTTTCAAAAAAATATTCTAAATGTAACTCGTAAACTCAAGATAAGATTAAAATTGATAATCATATACCTAAGAATAATCATGAATATTCATGAACCAGTTGCATATTTACCGAAAATAGAAATTTTGCAACGAAATAAATTTCGAATTCCTGCTTGCCCACATTTATGATAGAGTCCTTCAAATTGGGACACAATTGCTTAAATGTGTTTCATTGAGAAGGCAGCACAAATATGAGGAATTAATTAAGTATGCAGTGCACCAAAATCAGCACACATTTGTTTGCTATAATTAATTAAATGCATATTAAAAATCCTTAGCTTATTGCCTTGCTACTGAATGAATCAATGAATGAACTAAACGCAATTATGCAATTATATTGCATGCATTAGAAATATGCACAAATGCATGAATGTATAAGTTAATAGTGGTAGAAGTATGCAGAAGTGTGTGTGTACCAAGTGCAAAAGGTATGCAATGGTTCCAATATCTTTAAGTAAATAACTTTACTTGGTGTTTGTACTGAGCAAATGCATGCTTGAATGAATATATAGTAAAGTAAGTAGTTAAAATACCAATATAGAAAAATATTTGTATATAAAATATTTACATACAGATGTATGTATGTATGTATGTACAATATAAGTATTGGAATATGAAAGAGTAATTGGCATATAATGTGGTAATCGATTGATTGATTAAATTCCAAACCAATGCATAAATAAATTGATACATACAAACATATGCACACACACACACACGTACATATGCCATATATGGTATATATATGGAACAATGCATGTTTGCATAAAATACATAGTTGCAATTTTTGTGCTGTATATTATGTAAATTACATAACTATGCATACATACATACATACATACGTAAATGAATATAACCACAAACACATATATATTTTTATATATATGTGTATATGCATGTAAATACATAAATATATATGCAAATTTATGCTTGCATAAGTACAAAAAAAAAAAAAATACTAAAATAATATTTTTTTCCTTTTCTTCACTCATTTTGATCATTTCCCTTTTTTTTCGATATACATACATAAAATCAATTTTACAATAAAATATTTAAATTTTTTTTCTTTCACTTTAAATTATTATTATTTTTTTTTTTTTTTTGCTATTCTTTTTTATTGAATTTTTGTTGTTATACTACAACAAAATCAATTTGCAATTGTGGTTGAATTGCGTTGAAGCGTAAAGAGAGAGAGAGAGAGAGAGAGAAAAGAAAAAGTAAGAGAATTTTACAAAATGCAAACATTTGCGGTTGAGAAAATTTTCACATTTCACAAATTACGCAATTTATGTGTACACATACACACACACACACATATACGAGTATATGTAAATATATATTTTTCCCAGTACAAACATATGTATGTGCATAGTTTTGTATGCAATAAATTATACTAATCAATTCGCTCGTTACTAACGAGTGTCACACTTTGTCATTTTTACTTAATGGTTACATCGAAGTAGAGATATGCTATATATATATTCGATCACCTTTTGATCCTTGTTACATATAAATATTCATTCTTATATGAATATGTATGTAAATTATTGTTATATATAAAATTCTAAGTTTTTTCTTATTTTTTTACTATTTTAGTATTGAATATTGTATTGCAAAAAAAGGATAGCATATAAAACATTTACACAAATTTTCGTCCCAGTATAAAATTGCATCAATGCTGACTGAGTCATCTATAAATTCAGGCATGTAATGTATACGGTTGACTTTTCTATACTTAACGTAAATGAAAAGAATTATTGTCAGATCTAATTTAAAGCATTTCAGTAGTAAAAAATTTTAAATAGTAGTTACAAATTTTATAGATTCCAACACGTAAGCAGAACTAGATTTTATATACATAAATCATCGTCAATATTATCGTTGCTCCTAAGTTAAAACACTTTTCGAAGAACGAAAAGACCTAAGTCCCCTCCTATGTATACAAAACAAATGTATGTATATGTGGAGAGTAAGTACATATAAAAGAGAGAGCACACAGTTGGAGAGAAACAATAACATTTCCATTGTTCAGTACTGTTCAGCGATTCCAACTTGCGGGGAATTCCCTGATTTGCGGGGAATTTTACTTGGTACGGGAAATTGGGGAATGAACTGTTTTTTCGGGGAATTTGAAGCCGTTCAGCTTTTAGTAATTAAAGTCTGTAGAATATTTTTTGTCAAATTGTATGTTATGTAAAATGTATAACTTATGAAATATTTCATATTTTGGGTCTTCAAATCTTCATCTTTTCTTAAGCAGGCCCTGCAATTTATTGGTTTGAAGAAATCAATTTTTAAAAGTGTGCTATTTGAAAGTATTTTGTAAAAATTTCGTAGATATAGACGATTATAGTGGCGTGTGTCGGTCAAGCCAGAACAGTCGCGCGCCTATTCGACTTCCCTTTCGGCCGTTCAGAAAGGCTTAGCTATGCCTTGGTCCAGCACCTCTTGGTTAACTCTTAATCAATGCTGACTAATCTGTAAACTTACAAATTACGGTCAGCTATCATAAAGAAAATGAAGTATATTTTATATGTTAAAAACCGATAGTCAAAACTTTGAACCTATTTTTCTCAAAACAAAGTGTTTGATATTTTTTATTTGAGTCAAAAGAAATACCATGTCTATTGAGAACTTTGATATCCAAAAGTGGGCTAAAGCTTATATGTTAGGAATTCCGGAGTCAGAAAGTACATTTCTATCAATCTACCAGTCCCATAAAAATTGGTTAATTTGTGGACCGAGAAAGTTCAGGGTCGCCTTAAAATAACACTCACTGAGGTCAATTTCGTTTTTGTAAAATGTTTATATGAAAAGTGCGTGTAGCGCTGTTATAATATGAAATTATACCAATGCGGGGAATTCGATCGAAAATCGGGGAATTCTCGAGGGATATCGGGGAGAGAGAAAAATGAGTTGGCATCCCTGGTACTGCTGCTCATTTCAAACTGCTGATGCTCTTTTCTTCGCTCTCTTAAACACACAACATATCACACTAACACTCTCACACTAGCTTTTCTTCTCTCTTACTACAGCAACACTGTATGAGATAAATCAGTGATGGAAAAATAAATGCAATTGTACTTTTTTCCGACTCTTTTAAACTACAAGGTACAATTGGCACATTTTGAATTCAATTTGTTATTGGACAAAACACAATTTTAGAACTACATTAAAAAAAAAAAAAAATTGAGTGCGTCAGTGGAATGCCCTACAGAAGTTTTCTTTTTCAGAACTGGCTTGATACTGACGAATGGGTAGAAATTGCAAATTTCAATTGCATTGTACAATATAGAAGAACCAATTTTACGCGCTCACGTTGTTACTTCGCATGCTAGTGCTAATTTCAAAGACGCCGAAACAGTTTCTGCGATTTAGAAAATTCTTTGTACGTTATATTTGTAAATAACAATAACAGAGCTGTGGAATTTGAAAAAATGTTTGATCAAAAAATTTTGAAAAATCTCAATTTATGGTCGAAATTTCGAGACTTTTAAGACACTTTTAGAACCAGTAGATATTATCTGATTTCAAAAATTTGTTTTCACTTCTCATTAATTTCTCACTGTTGCTCATTAATTTTAATGCCATTTTTGGATATTTTCGTGTTCCAAAAATGTTCGTTTATGTGATCAGTTTTGTGACATACTGTCTAAAATGTCATTCGAAACACTAAACATTGCTAGCATCAGAGACAGAGTAAATACACAGCTGTGTCGCGAGTCCATATTAGCTAGGGACAAAAGTAGAAGGAATAGTCGCTTAATAATGCAACTTAGTAGACTTGATTTTTTAATTAAAATAAACTTCTTTTGTAAAAATTGTAAAAATCGGCCAACGGATACGCACTTCCCATACAAAAAAAAATTTTAATTGTAAATATTTCCAAAAGTATAGGAGATATTTTGATGAAATTCAGTTCAGAAGCTTAGAAAATATACCAGCTTGATATTTGAAATGTAAATTTTTGCATTTCTTTTTTATTTTTTAATGAAACATATTTATTTTCAATAAAATATGTTTATTTTTAATTAAGACAATTTTTTTATTTTTTATTTTATATGAAGTATTTTATTGACTTTGTGCTAAACGACATGAACAGACCCATATTCACCGCTCTCAATGAATGGTGACTCTTAGAGTGAGAGAGAGAAAGACAAGAAAAGAGAGCCGAGACAGAGCTATTCAATCCTGCTCTACTCAAAACCTCGCTCAATGTGTGGTTAGCCGGAAGGTCAATTAATTGATTGGTTGGCATTTTAATTTCCTCATACGAAATTAAAATGATTTTATGATACGAATATATAAATTTTATTATGTACATATGTATATCTAACAGTTCTGCATAATGAAATTTCCAACCTTCAAAAGAATTGACGAAAATGCTGGTCAATTGAGCCATCAAAGTATGTCTGTTTCAAACTGTAACTACTGAATATAGCCAGCAATAGATTTAAACTTGCTAAACTTTTGCAGAAATAACTCAAACACCAGCCGATTGAGTTTCCATAAATTTCCATATTGGGATATGCAATTTTGTAGATACTTATTGTTTATGCAATTGTTGTTTAGAATACACTTCAGCAATGTGTGTATAGCAAATCTGTATGTGTGTGTGTATATTATTTATGTAAGTATACGTTCTGTAAACTATTTTCAAATCAATCAAAAATTTTTGTTACATTTTCTCTCTATACATATATGTAGTATTGCATTTGCATAGAAGTTTTCATATAAAAATGAATGAACGGAAACACATACACAAAACTACACACACATATTGTTGTTTGTGTGTGCTTACATATACTATGAATGTAAACTGCTGCATTTTTATATTTTTCTTCTTTTTTTAATTTTTTTTTTTTTTTTTTTTGCTGTTAGTTATATGAGAAATATTTATTATTTTATATTTTTAATTTTCATCTCGATTTTCAGGTTTTTCAATTATTCTGATTGTAAAGCGAAATTGGCATGCTGTGTTAATTTATTTGTTGTAATTGAAATTTCTTTGTTACATTTTCTATATGTATGCATAGAATATTTATTGTATATATGTATGAATATTTTTCCTCTGATAGACACTTTCAATTATGAGAAATACTCATGCATACAAGTACAAGCAATGTAAATCTTTTGAAATTTAGTTAAATTTGCTAAACGGAAAATCAAATTAAATTGAAAGTGAAGAGTAATTTAAGTGTTGTCATAGCCTAAAAGTATGCAATGCTTATATAATTATATGTTTTTGAAGACGTATTCTATCAATGCGGACTTTGTATCGTCCATATATTTTTATGACATTCATTGTGTGGCTAAAAGTTGATAAGAAATACTTTTACAAAAGGGTAAAATTCAGATACACATACTCGTGCATACATAAGCTTTGAATTTTATAACTTTATTTTGTATATAAAAATATTTTGCACTTACAGAAAAAGAGCGCTGAGTTGAGGCACATATCCGTTATAGTTCACCTCAGTTGATATTTGTACTGCTCTCATTGAGAGAGGTTTGCGTACTCAATGAGTACCAACGACAGTGATTGGTCAATAGAAAGCAAAGAGAACTATGTGCAACAACGCGAATTTAAAGGGGGGAATTTATTTCACAGAGGAAAAGTTATAATGTCAAATGCAGCTTTCGTGGTGAATATTAAAATCTTGACATGACCACATTTCTTTTGCAATGAGAAGAGAGAGCTCTCAGAGCTAAGAGTAATAAGCTTTGGTGTATATGAAGGCCTTTACTCTTTTTGGATTAAAAGCTTAGTATGAAAAATTCTCTCTCTGAGAGTTATTAACTTTACAACAACTAAATGCCGAAAAATCAATCCTGTTCATATGTAGTAATTGTTAATTACACCACATACTTTATTTAATTAGCAATTTTTGCAATCAGCTCCTTTCAAAAACATTTAAAAATACTTCAAATCACCATTTCTATTACAATAATTTACCTTGTCATCGTTTTTACACACACATATCAATACGTACATACATAAGAAAGTACAATAAAAATTTATCAAAACACATTTGCACTTACCTTGCGAACAGTCCGGTCCACTCCAATGACGCTCACATACACATTGTCCTGTTTCCAGATCATAAGTACCATGTTCCGAACAGCCAGGCAAACATTGATACACTTGCTGATCAATGGTACCACAATCTTCACCCTGCCAACCGGCCTTGCAATAGCATTGTCCAGCGACACAAGTGCCATGGCCCGAGCATAATGGATCAAGGCAATCATCTGTGTGAGTGTGTGTGAGGTTACATTTGTGTATATGAGGATATGTGAGGAATTTGTTAGCGTTGGGTGATGGTAGCAGGAACATACAAACATAAGGATGTCAGCAGCAGCAGCAGCAGCAGCATACAAATACAAATATATGTGTGTAGTACATGTAATGAAAGAATACAAAAGAACACAAAACGAAAAATAAAGAAAATAGATTAGCATGTTAGACACGTACAAAAGTGGTCATTAAAATGGAATTCAAGTTTAGGTTTAGAGGTTGCGTCGTTGCAGTTGGTAACGCAGGCAACGAGCGCAACGCTTGGCAATGCAAGTTGTGTTTTCATTTATTTTACTTTTTCTTTTTTTTTTTTCTATTCAAGTTATAAAATTGTATGTAGTTATGTTGAGCATATAAATTTCTATTTATTCTATATAAGCTATGAGATGGGGAGATGTGATGTGCGAGGGATAAATGTAAGAGTTAGGGAAGGAAGCAGGATGAACACATATGTCGCTTTAGTTAGTATATTTTTTGATATTATATTTATGTAATTTTTGTTCTTAATATTGCATTATGTAGTTAAGTTTTCTTTATAACTATACAATATTGCTTTTTAATGTAAATTTTCAATGCACTGATATTTTATGACTAAATTCTAATATTTATTGCTTGTTTACTGGCCTTTAACTTTCATTTGAATTCTAAGCGAAGTTTTTATAAATTTTTTCAAAGCGTGTACGTTCCAAATTAACTGACAGCAGCATCAAAATATATTTGAAACTCAGTTTAGAGATTCAAAGACATAAACGAAAAAATCACAACTAACAGTTACAAAGAGAGCAGAAATACTTGAACTTGAATAAACTCTCTTCTTATTTTTATGTTTTGAATCAAAGGGCATTAACGGTTTCTTTCTATGAAATTTTTTTTTATTGTACTCCCTAAATTAAATACCGATCTGACAGTGAATAAAAGCAAATTGGAAGAGACATTAATAAGGAAAAAAATTACAATAGAGATAATATGCAAAAAAAAAAAGAACACATGAGCGAGAGTTTAAACTGTTTTCTTATTTTCTCTTTCCTTTCCTGAATAATCATGAAACTTGATACTCGGGGGATTTTTGGGTCGCTGAATCTGAATCTGTAAACAGAATCTTAAAATTCAAGACGGCGTATCCAATATGGTGGACAAATTGTTGCAAAATTATTCTAATACGTTTGAAACTTGTTACTTGGGGGTTCTTGGGGTCGCCGAATCCGAATCTGTAAATTGAATTTCAAAATTCAAAATGGCGTATCCAATATGGCGGACGACTTTTTGAAAAAATTTTCTAATTTTTCTGAAACTTATTTTTCATGGGTTTTTGAGGTCGCTGAATCCGAATCTGTAAATTGAATTACAAAATTCAAAATGATCCAATATGGCGGAAAATTTTTCGCAAAATCATTCTGATTCATCAGAAACTTGTTTTTCAGGGGTTGCTGAATCCGAATCTGTAAACAGAATTTCAAAGTTCAAGATGGCGGATCCAACATGATGGACAAATTTTTGCAAAATTTTTCTAATTCGTTTGAAACCGAGTAAAACTCGGGAGTTTTTGAGGTCGCTGAAACCGAATCTGTAAATTGAATTTCAAAATTCAAAATAGCGGATCCAATATGGCGGACATATTTTTGCAAAATTATTCTAATTCGTCTGCAAATTGTTTTCCCGGAGTTTTTGGGGTCGCTGAATACGAATCTGTAAACAGAATCTCAAAATTCAAGATGATTCTAATTCGCCTGAAACTTATTTTACCGGTATTTTTGGGGTCGCTGAATCTGTAAACAGAATCTCAAATATCAAAATGGCGAATCAAATATGGCGGACAAATTTTTGCAAAATTATTCTTGTTTGTTTGAATTTTGTTACTCGGAGAATTTTGAGGTCGCTGAATCCGAATTTGTAAATTGAACTTCAAAATTTAAAATGGCGGATCCAATATGGCGTACAAATTTTTGCAAAATTATTCTAATTAGTCTGAAACTTGTTTTTCAGGGGTTTTTGTGGTCGCTGAATCCGGATCTGTAAATAGAATCTCAAAATTCAAAATGGCGGATCCAATATGACGGACAAATTTTTGCAAAATTATTCTAATTCGTCGGAAAATTGTTTTTCGAGAGTTTTTGTGGTCGCTGAATTCGAATCTGTAAACAGAATCTTAAAATTCAAAATGGCGAATCCAATATGGCGGTCAAATTTTTGCAAAATTATTCTAATTCGTCTGAAAACTGTTTTTCGAGAGTTTTTGTAGACGCTGAATCCGAATCTGTAAACAGAATCTGAAAATTCAAAATGGCGGATCCAATATGGTAAACAAATATTTGTAAAATGATTCTAATTCTTCTGAAACTTGTTTTTCCCGAGTTTTTGGAGTAGCTGAATCCGAATCTGTAAATAGAATCTCAAAATTCAAGATGGCGGATCCAATATGGCGGACAAATTTTTGCAAAATTATTCTAATTCGTCTGAAAATTGTTTTTCGAGAGTTTTTGTAGACGCTGAATCCGAATCTGTAAATAGAATTTTAAAATTCAAAGTGGCGTATCCAATATGGCGGATGAATTTTTAAAAAAAATTTCTAATTCATCTGAAACTTATTTTTCGGGGGTTCGCTGAATCCGAATCTGTAAATTGAATTAAAAACTTGAAAAAAACTTTCAAGTAAAGCTTTTATTATGACAGTTTTGGTATTTGACATCTGCAGAAAAATACTCAAGCTTAACTGAGGACGACAAGTTTTGACAAAATGCTTCAAAATTGGTCGCGTAGAATTTAAGTTGGCAGTTTCAGGCAGCAGCCAAACATTTACAGATGAAGGTTGCAGGCATGGTTTTAACCGATGAGTTAATCACAAAAAACTGATCTAGGATGCTAAGGTGGCCCTGGATTATGAGTCAGTCTTGGATTTTAAGTTGAAATTGATTACTTTAGGTGAGAAGTATTCACAATTTTTTAACTTAATTCTTATTTATAAAAACGAAGTCAATGTCATATTTATGCGAAACATTTTTGGGTTTTTTCAAGTTTTTTCTCCTGCCTTCCCCTTTTTCTACGACGAATCCTAAAACATATTATACTTAGAAAGCATATCCTAATCATATTTAAACCCGATGCTACGATTGCCCTGAGCAGAGACATATTGTTTGAAATGGAAATCTTACAAATTTATGTAAATCGTAGACCCCTGCAATTTTATAACCAATTATTTTTCATATATTTTAAACTATTTTACATTAAACTTTTTAAAGACATTTATTATTATTCGTATTATATTTGTGTACATCCTATGGTGAAAAATTACCTCAAGGAATTGCACAGAAAAAAACCAAGGAGTAAAGAAAAGAAAAAATTGCTCAGCAAACATTTTTGTAACACAAATACAAAGAAACTCAAAGAGCTCGCACACACATATGTGTCAAGTCAAGACACATTTCACATACTTTTATGGCAGGTATTTTTCTTTTAAAAAATAAACACACACACAAGCAGACAGACAAACTCAAACACACACACTAACATGAACTAAATTAAAACTATTGATAAAAACTTTTACAGTTTTCTTGTCGTCGTTTTGTTTTTCTGTGTTGGTTGTTTTGTAAAAGAATGCCAAAAAAAAAAAAATAAGAGAAAAAAAGCACCCAAAAAACTAGCAACCAAGCATTACAAACAAAATAATACTCGGTTTAATGTTTTTCTACCTTTATTTTGTTTATTTTTTTGTTGCCAACGTTTGTGCCAACTTGGCAACTCTTGCACATAACACACATGCATATCCACAAACACAAATGCATGTGTGCTATAAAGGTGAATGCGAGAGACGATAAGAGAGTGGGAGTGGGAGTTGAATTCATTTAATGTACATACGTACTTGTAGTTTTGTAGTTGTATACTTACGTTGATCACAAAACGGTCCTTTCCATCCACGTTCGCAATGGCATTCACCTTCAATGCAACGTCCATGATTCGAGCAATTCGGCACTTCGCATTCGCCTAAAGGTATATCGCATTCGGAGCCCTTCCAGCCCTCCTCACAATGACAGATGCCGCCACCATAGTGGCCATGTGCAGAGCATAATACTGGACAGACGCCTGTGGGAGAGAAAGTGAAGGAAGATAGTAAGAAAGAGAGCAACGGGGTAAATAAAAAAAGCAAAGAAAAATAAAAAATAAATTAAAGGGAATTTTTTATATATTTTATATTTCGTATCGTTCGTTTTGTTTTCGTTTGCCTGTTTGTTTATTTGTTTGTTGTTTGTGTGAATTTTCATTTTGCTTTTTTTTATACTTGAGCAGAGTAAAGAAAAATAGGAGTTGTGAAATTGTGGAAATTTTTTGTTCTTTATATTTTTTTTCAAGGAAAATAACAAACAAAAAAACTCTCATACACAAATGAAAACAGGTGATGATGACAGCTTTTTGTTTTTTTACTGGTTGTTTTTGTTATTTTTGTTTGATTTTAAATTGAGAAAATAAATATTTAACATGGCCTCAAGTGAAAAAACAGGAAAACAAATTGCAAACAGCAAATAAATAAATCGGAAATCAAAAATGGAGACACTTTAGAAACGATGTAAGAGAGAGTGTGTGTCACACAAGAGAGAAAGAGAGAGGTATATCGAAATGTTAAATACATTGATTTTAATGCGAACGACTGGACATTTTCGAGAGAGATGTATTTGAAATGTTAAGTGCAATGTAATGTGAGTTCAAGAGAGAGAGAGAGAGAGAATGAGAGCGGTTTCCAAAATAATGAATGCAAGAGAGGGGAAGAGAGAGAGTGAGAGTGAGAGCCGTATCGAAAATGGTGAATGCAAGAGATTGAAATTAAATACAATTTGCGCATTCTTGAAACACCGGTAAGCATCGACTCAGCTGATATATTAAGCTCTCTCTCTCTCTCTCTCTTTACATTTCGATTTTGCTTCTTGGAGCTATGCATTTTATGTAACAACTTTATAAGGCAAAAAAGATTGTACAATTCTCTCTTCAAACATTGATCTCAATAAATTCGGAGCTTAAATGTAATGCAATACAATAACAAAGCAAATTTTTTTGTTGCATTTCATTCATTATTTTCATTATTTGCCTCCCCATTCAATACAGTCACTGTCCTTTGTTTTAAACAAAAATATAATAATTCCATTGTCAAATACTTACTCTTTGAACAATCGGCGCCCTGATACCCGTCAATGCAATCACATTTACCCAAATAGCAGCTGCCACGCCCTGAGCAATCATTCGGGCACGTTGTGCTTACACCTTCCGCTTCCTCGACAATCAACGTAACTGAATGTGCTACCAATTCATCATTGTACACCGAAATAAACCACAGACCCGTATCGAGATATTGCAGCAGCGAAACATTCACCATCATAGTGTCCATATCCAAAGCAGGCAAACCACCGCCCACACCACCCTGCCCATCTAAACCAGCACTACCGACACCCATTGCGGAACGTTTCGAGAGTAAATGAAATTTCTGTTGTGCAATTTGTTTTGCTGTGTCTAGCGGCGTTTCCACATCAGCGAAATGCGCAAAATCGCTGCCTTCATTTTCATCGGAATCATCGTCCTCATCGAAGGCATCATCTTCGTCAGCGCTGGCATCATCACCTGTACCGCCATCATATGAATTCCCATCAAAATGTCGTCGCCTATAGGTGAAATGCATATTCGCGCCATTTGCTGTTGTCGGATCATGCGAGATACGTTGCAAATCATCGCCGTCATCATTGTTATTATTGCCAGCGCCGGCTTGGCCGCCACTGTGTGCAGCATGAGCTCGAAGAATATCAAAATCTGACAAATCCTTAAATCCTCTACCGTCTGCAATGCCAGCAGCACCTCGAGCACCAGCACCAGCTCCACCACCACGACCGCCAACAAAACGCGATTCATTGCGCCACTGGGCACTGCGACGATGCCGCAAATGACTATCCAATCGTCCGCCTTTGATGAATTCAACAAAATCGTGTTGTGTCACCGATGGCGCTACGTTGCGACGCGAGTATACAGCGAAATTGGCACCCCACGGGAGCGTAAAATTGAAGCGTATAAATGCTGGATGCTTATTACGAAATTCTAAATTCCAGAATTGATACGCCGGAATGTTGGCATGATAAAGCTCATTGAAATCCTTCAGTTCGACAACCTGCGGCCACTGTTGTTGCTGCTGCAGCAGTGTTTGTTGCTGCTGCTGTTGCTGTTGCTGCTGTGCACTATACGATTGATCCTGCAGATGGGAGGCATCTTGTGGTATTGCTGGCTGATTGATAGCATGCGGTTGTTGTTGCTGCAACAGCAATTGCTGCTGATGTTGCAACTGCAAGGATGGTGCTGAATTCTGCAATCCACCACCCAGATAGCCACTGCTACTGCTTGCACTATGGTCCGATGTGCTTGTCTGTATTGATTCTTCTGTGGGATATGCTGTGGGTATTTGACTTCCACCACCGATTCCGCCGCCATTGTTTGCTTTCACGTTGCCGTGCAGATCGTGCGGTTGCGATTTCACATCTTGAACTAGGATGCAATTTGTTGTGTCCATGTTGGGTTTCATTGAGCTCACAGCTGCGCAAAAACAGAAAAAGAGAAAAAAAAAGGGAAAATGTAATTTAATTTCAAATTGTCAGAGTGTGAAAGAAAGCAAGAAAGAAAGTTTGCTATTTCGTAGAAAGAAAGTGCAATAAATATTCTTCATTTTATTACATTATTAAAAAGCGAGTGAAGAAATTGTACTGAGTTTGTTTTTTTATTTCTAGAATGTTATGTTATTGTTTATTTTATACTTAGTTGATACCGAATTGGGGACTCATTAAATTATTTATTTATTTATTTATTAAATAGATTTTCATTAATCCCCAACATTAAAATTGTCGATGAAAAACCATCAAATTTTCGCTTGATTCTATAGCAAAACACTGAAATTGTATACCCATCATTAAGAAATTAAGAGCATTGAGCCATTACGTTAACAAGCTTTCAATTTAAGTAATTTTAATGAATGGCAAATGCACATGGAGCTATGAGCAGACATATGTATGTGTGAGTATGCACGCACGCAACCAAATACATACTCGTTAACCCTGTAGGAAATATAGCAATTCTTGAGCCTATTTGTGAAGCAGAAAGCATTTGTGATACGAAAGAAACTTTGGAACCAATTGTATTTATCCAAAACAAACTTGGGAGTGCATTCTTTCTTTTTCTCATTGTCCTTATATATAAATTAATATGCTAAGAAAAACATTAGCTTAATTTGTACCTATATTATCGTCAACATACCACCTTGATCAAAAAGTTTCCGGAATAACCACCGTCTGGCGCTTCCATCGTTCCGACTTGAGTTCTGTTTTTTTGTTAAGTTGGTACATCTGTTATTGATATTCGCTATAAATCTTAGCGTCATAGCTTGACATTTGCAAAAGTTGTGTGTATTGGCGATTTTTTACAGTTTTATTAAATTGTATTGTATTAAATTTTGCGTAAAAATCGGATTTAATGGTGCGCAAACGTTGATAATGTTGAAAACGTATTTCGGCAACGATTCTCTAAAGAAAACGGTCGTTTACCAGTGGCACGAGCGGTTCAAAAGTGGTCGTGAGTCAATCGAAGATGATGAACGCAGTGGCAGACCATCGACATCGAAAACCAACAAAAACTTTGATAAAGTAAAAGAAATTTTAGTTAATAACCGCAAATTAACCATCAGAGAGTAATGTTTGGGCGTTATGAGGCATTTGCGTGAAGCAAAGAGACCAGAATTGTGGACAGAAAACTCGTGGATTTTGCACCATGAAAACGCACGGTCGCACATTGCCATCATTATTCGTAATTCTTTGACGAAAAATGCAACAAATACCATTCAACAGCCACCGAATTCACCTGATTTGACTACCTGTGACTTCTTTCTGTTCAATCGAGTTAAAAAACCATAACGGGGAACGCGTTTCAGCAGCCATGAGGAAGTAATGGAAAAATCGCAGGAAGCACTGATGGACATACCGAAAACTGAATATAAAAAATGTTTCGAGGATTGGATCAAGCGCTGGCATAAGTATGTTGCAGTCGATGGGGATTAATTTGAAGGGGACAATATAGATTTAAATGAATAAACTTGTATTTTTAATTTTCTGAATAAATTCTGGGAACTTTTTGAACCAGGTGGTATTCGCATGAAACTTATATCAAGGTAAGGTAAAGTGGTGAAGTATAATACAATCATACGAATCTGTTGACGTTATCGGTAAAGAAGAAATATAAGAAGTCGCGTATGTTCAACACAACAACAATAACGATTGAGTATTTTTTTCCATTATAACATTCGAACTGTACAGAGTCGTTTAACAGTTGAATATTTGTTCCCACTTTAACAATCAGACAGTAGAATCGTTTAACAGTTGAGTATTTTTTTATTTAACTTTCAGAATCGTTTAACAGTATTTAACATTCACACAGTACAGAATCGTTTTACAGGAGAGTAGTTTTTTATTTAACATTCCGAATCGTTTAACAGTAGATACAAAATCGTTTAACAGTACAGAATCGTTTAACGGTTGAGTATTTTTTATTCGTTAACAGCACAGAATCGTTTTACAGTATTTAACATTCAAGCACTACAGAATTTTTTAACAGTAGAGTATCTTTTTTTTTAACATTCAGAATCGTTTAACAGTACAAAATCGTTTTACAGTAGAGTAGTTTTTTTATTTAACAGTCATAATAGTTTAACAGCACAGGATCGCTTAACAGTATTTAACATTCAAACAGTACAGAATCGTTGGCAATGGAACACACAGGAAGAGTAGAATGTTGTAAATGTAAATGTGAGCTCTCACTCAAGCGATCAAACGAACAAAGTGTTCTATTTTTTTTTTTTTTCGTTTTCACTCATTTTTATCCTTATGCCTGGTTTTCAATGGGAGAATTTCCCATATGAAATTTGCCAACATGCTGGCAAATTTGATTGAATTTGACATAGTGAAAACCAGACATTAGAGTCTGATCGAATTTTGATTACTGGGCGTCCGACTAGTTAGTATTAATTTGTCTCACTTAAAAAACTATTTGTTTTAAATGTAAGCACTTACAAACTGGAAACAGTTCTGGATGTGGAAACTCGATGGACCTCTGCAAAGCTCTCACTTCTTCTTTTACCATTTTACCACCTCTTTATCAAGTCTATAAAAATCAAGATTCACATGTCTATCAGTCAAGCCATTTTCCTACTAGGTATAAACATACTTTATTCGTGTATCTGTCAATTTTTTAGTTATTTATTTAACTATGTGTATATACAATAGAGTGTGCATGTGTGTGTGTGTTTGCTTTACTCTATTCGTCAATTACATTTGATTATATTTAGTGGTTAACGATGTTTGGTAGCGCGGTTTATTTAATTTGCGATTGTTATAGACAAACATACATAGCGAATTCAAACGTGCTGATAGAAAGAAAAACCAAAACACTAAATGAAATGAAAAAAAAAACAACCCCATCTATATTACAACAAAAACAACAACAAGAACGCAAAAGAAAAACAAGAAGAAGTATAAATAGAGGAAACAATGAAGCATAACATCATTAGTAAAACCAAAAATACAAATGAACAGCACGAATAAAACTCTCCTCCCACTACTACTTCCCTTATAACGACACTCCTTTTTTGACATTTTCGATTATTTATATTAATTTCAATGAAAATCAACAACGAAAAAAATGAGACAACGACGGGTGGCAAGCGCGTAATGGCTAACAATACACACACACATACTCTCATATAGATACAAACAAAGTAGTTTTGATTACTAATGAAACAAATATTATATGTCCTCATGAAGCAGACTCACGATTTGCATTAAAAGAAAGTTAATATTATTTCCACAATTCGATCGCAAATTAAAAGCAATCTCCTTAAGGTTTCATTATACACACATAAACATTGAGTTTTAGCTTGTGAGAAAAGCGACCCTTTTCCATTTTCATGTGTATACACACACACTCGCTTATACATATATGTATATGTGTATGTGAGTTTATGAAGAGGACTTCTCTCTCTATGCTCTACACTACACACTAATTAGCTTCAAGTGTAATCGTAGAATGTCATTAATGGATAATGCACGTTGTAACTACTATGTATGTATGTATGTATGTGTATTTGGGGTTTTGTTTGTTTGTGGTTGGGGTTATTAAATATTGATTTGACCTAAATAGACAAATATGTATGCGCTGCCTACATACATTGACCAAAAACGGAAATGTCTCGGTGTTGGTTATATTGGCATTAATTAAGGCATATGTGTGTGTGTGTGTAATATTGTAACAATATTTTATTTAGTAGATTTTGGAAAGTGTAACTGTAGACAAATCTTGATAGGTTTTGTTTGTGCGAAAAGATATTTTCTGATTAAAACCGAGTAGTTAGAACCAACGTCATATATAAATTTTGTATGACTTTCGACTCTTTCATCTCAGTCGTTTCTAGCTACGGTTACTGCATTTAACTATATTTTTTTCGTCTGAAACGGACGTCTGATTTGCCTGTCTCTGTGTAAAATGTTGTTGTGATGACTACATATATACGTTCTTTAAGCTTGTTATACATTACTTAAAACATTTTTTTTCGCTCTGATAACTCAACAGAGATTGTTATTCGGACATGTACTTATTTAAAAAAAAAAAATAAAATAAAATAAATGTGAAAGTTTTTTAAAATCTCTTCTCGAAAACTTCCCCTGTGAGGCGATTCACTCTGAAACTCATAAATCCCCAAGCCTAATTATGGAAATTAGAAAACACTTTTAACTTTTAATCAGCGTTGCTAGTTAAAACCAACATGTCTTATACACGAAGTGCGTAGGGTATTAAAAGAGCATAATAGACTAAGTTTATTACAACATTTCAATATTACGTACATTGTACATAAAAGAGAGACCAATGTTATGCTCATCTGATCGTCTCTTTTGCATGTTGTTGCTGGAATTTTAGTAGAGACCAGCGATGCCAACTTGCGGGGAATTCCCCTAATTGTGAGGAATTTCACTTAGTACGGGGAATCGGGGAATTAGCTGTGTTTTGCGGGAAATTTGAAAACGTCCAGCTTTTAGTTGTTAAAATCTGTAGAATACTTTTTGTCAAATTTTATATAATGTAAATCGTTTAACTTTTGCAATACTTCATATTATAATCTTCATCTCTTCTTAAGAGGGCCCTGCACTTTCTTGATTTGGACAAATCGATTTTTAAAAAAATGTGCAATTTGAAAGTATTATATTTCAAAAGTATTTTGTAAAAATTTCAGAGAGAAACTCGAAGTGCTTTCGTAGATATAGACGATTATAGCGGCGAGTGTCAGTCAGGCCAAAACAGTCGAGCAGCGCTTCGGCATCACTTTCGGCCGTTCAGAAAGGCTTAGCTATGCCTTCATCCAACACCTCCTGATTTATAACTTCGGACTGCGATTGCATCGGTCACCGATCTTTACATTATGCAGATGCGCCTCTCGGTCGTATTGGGCGGTTGGAAGGTCCGTTGGGATTCGTCGATATATTTTAAAACCGATAGCCAAAACTTTGAACCTGTTCTTCTCAAAACAAGGTTTTTGCCATTGTCATGTAGGTTCTAAAATTTAAATATGTTTTTTTATACAATGGTCCCAGGACATAACAGAAAAAAAGTTTGGTCAATTTTTTTCCCAATTTGCAACGTTGTACTTTCGAAAAAAGTCCAATTTTTGAAAACCCTAATTTTGGCTGTCGGCCGATATTCGCGTAGTTGGAGGGCGGTAGAATTTATATGTTTGGTCAGACAGCCCCTGTTTTGGATCCATGTAATTAATCACCTATTACATTTGGAAATTTTTATAGAACACGTTTTTTATTTATTCTTTCGATAAAAGAAAAAAAATCTTAAAAATTCAAAATGTGACCATTTTTTTTTTTTTTCACAATCGAAAACAATTTTGACTTTTTTTTCAAAAGAAAATATTTTTTTGTTTTTACTTAGGTCAAAAGAAAGCCCATGTATTTTCCTTTAAGTGTTTATCTGTCAAAATGAACGTCGAGTAACTCGGTACACCGGATTCATTTGAGCTCAATCGATTTTAAGAGTGGGTTCCCTTGAGATGAAATCCCCCATGTGTCAAAAGAATTCCGATTTCAGAAAGTACCTACCAGTTCTGGAGCGCATTAAAATAACATTAACTTTGATCAGTTTTAAGCGTGTGTCGCTGTTATAATATAAAATTATACCGGTGCGGGGAATTTGATTGAAAATCGGGGAATTTCTTGAGGGCTATCGGAGACACAGAAAAAATGAGTTGGCATCCCTGGTAGAGACCGTAGTTGCTTGATATTTCAAAATTTCTCAAAATGCGTTACTCTTTTCTCTTTTCTCTCTCTCTTGTAAATGCAGGTTTAGTCATTCTTACACCAGATTCGAAATATCCACTTTCAGATTAGAAGTAACAGCATTTCTGTTAATACAAGTTTAGTTTAGGCTGTTGAATGTAAAGCAACAGCACATTGTCTGCTAATATAACAGTGTTCACTTTCGGCTGGGATTTAACAGCAAAATCTGTTTTCGTTTGATATAACAGCATTTTTTTTCCTCAGTGTAGAGCAGGTATTCTTTTTTGGTATTGGTATTATTTACTCTCCAAAATTCAGTGATTCTCAGAGTAGTACTCAATATAAAATTGGAAAATTACATGTTGTTGTTGTTGCAGTTGGAATTTGCATGGTATTTATTTTTCTCAAAATTCGTTACTCTTTTTTCTCCCAAAAATTGCAATTACACACTCTTTCATAAAGTTGTATGCATTTGTTATAGTTTACTCTCCAAAATGTAAACATATGCTCCCAATGGCTCTCAAACTTTGATCAAAGAAAAAAACAACAACAATTTCACAGAATTTTTTAATTCATTTTTTGATTTAAGAATTAAAATGAGTTACTTATTAAAAAAATTGTTACCTAATATACACGCGGGCAATTTCAGTCAGTAGCATTTTATTTCCGGGTATGTTTGACGTTGTTTCAATGCAAAATACAATTTCAGAACTCTAATATTTCTAAGTAAGATTTCACAGAAGAAATATTATAATATGTTTTATTAATTTAGTTCATCATAATGTCACATGATTCAATAGAAATTTCTTAGAAATTTGTAATTACTTTTCCTATGCTTGTTGCCCTTGGAACAAAACTTAGCATTATGGATATTTTATTAAAAAACAAAGAACAAAGATATCACACTACTGCATTTCTACTATCTTTTAGATTTTTCATTATGGTTTTACATTATATTTTCTTATTTTCGTGGCATTTTATTATTGTTTCCTCTTATACAATACTCTTCGACTCACTCCTAGAAGTATGCTATGTTTGTTTATATGCACACACTGTTAATATTACCTACCTACCCAATGTGCGCACCACTGCTTTGTGTGCACAAATCTATCAAATCCAATTTATTTAAAATTTCCGCTTTTATTCGTGTTACATTTCCGTTACGGCGTTGAGCCGTAAGGACCTTCTAAGCAAATGCTTTGATTTTTTTTTCTTTCTTTCTTTACTTTTATTTATTTTTCTCTTTATTTCTTGTGTTTTTTTTTTTTGTTTCACAACATACAAAATATTTCCTACTATTTTCTTGGTCTTGCTTATTTTGCAATTTTTGTGCGCCATACTTGAAATTTTAGTATAGTAAGTAGTGCAGTATAGTGAGTTCAGTTGAGTGGAGAAGAGTATTTCTTGAGCTTTTATTCTTCAAGAAGTTTAGTTTCTTATTTTGTTTTTTTTTTTTTTTTTTGTTTTTCAGTTGTTTTCATTCTGTTGTTGGTTGTTATTTTTATTAGTTTTTTGTCCTTGTTGTTGTGGTTTTATGTGCATTTGGAGTGCTTTTATAGTTAATAGGATTGTGAAATTGCCACAAACAAGGGAAAGAGATAGATAGAGAGAGAGAGAGAGAGAGAGTCAAACTAACCCATTGTATTTGTGGCACTGGTTTCATTTGAATCGAAAGTATTCTTCATATACATATATAATCGTTGCGAAGCATGTTACTTTATTTAATCATAGAGTATTGATAAAATTTTTGTAAACTTTGAATTTTTTTGTTTTTAGTACACATACTCGTTTTGCTGTTAAATTGTATTTTATAGCAAAAAGCGCTGTAAAAATGTTATTTAGTTTAGTAAAAACAAAAAGTTTAAATTGTAATCATTTTTAGATTTTTTTTTTTTTTTTTTTTGTAAATCAAGAAATTGAAAGTGAAATTTCATTAACTAATGCCAACAGCAAGTATATGAGTTCGACGTGAACGTCGACCCTAAAAAAAAAAAACAAGAAAAAGTGACAAATTAGAATAGTGCAAGCTTGGGCCAAAGCAGCCAAAAAATGATAAAATGCCATAAAAATTCCACATTCATCATAAAAAAACCGATAAAGAAGTTGAGTACAGTTCACCATGATTTTATTATACCGGAAAACTTAAAAATCGAATCACGTCATCTACCACAAATACTCAATGCAATATCGCTCTCCTTTTCAATATTACAATCTATTGTAATTTATTTATTTGTGCTTTAATTTTCGGCATTTGAAATAAATAAATAAAATATAAAAGTGTAAAAAACTGAGTGGAAAATCCTTTTAATTATGCTTAATTATTGCATTAATTTAATTGCTATTAACAAATACGCATTATATGCAAAAATAAAATTAATTTATTATTAATTAAGCAAATATTCAATAATAAAAAACTTTATGGGGATTCATTAACTATGACTATTTTTGTTGTGTTTGTTTTTTGTTTTTTTTTGTTGTTGTTTTTTTTGTTTTGTTTGAATAATACCAATTTAAATAATGAGTTTTACAATGAATGCATTCTCATTTTTCATTACAAATAAATCATTTTTTTTTTATCATTTATTTTTAATATTTATTGTTGTTTTCATTATTTTTAATTTTTCACTTTAAATTCAATTAACACAAAAACCTCTTAGTGGGTAGTAGAGCGTGCAACAAAAATTCTGGTGGCTGCAATTTATATTTAAAGCAATTTCTTTTTCTTTTGTTTTTATCTATATATCTTTTTTATCTTTATATCAGATTCTTGTGTGACTTTATTAAAGTTTAGCTTTAAATTTATATTATATTTTTTAATGGGCAGGTTTTACTTGGATGCATTGTCTAGTCATGTGGATACATATTCACTGTGTGTGTATAACCGCAAAAAAAAAAAAAAAACCAACAACAATTTAAATGACAGTATTACTATAAAATTTACACAAAACTCATAATGTATAATTAAGGAAAAATGTTTTCTAATTTCAATTTATTATTTGCTGAAAATGGCATTTTAATGATGGGTTTTCAGTTTTTCTATCTAACCAACAAAATGAAATTTTTATATTTATTACAAAAAAAAAGCCCCAAATGAGACTACATGAGTATATTAAATTACAAATAAACGCGGTTATATAGTTATATAGAATGAGGATGTATGCTTGTGTGTATGTGTATATTTACACTCTAATTATGTAATTTCCCAATATTTAATTTATGCTCTGCGGTTAGTTTTCATAAATTTTTAATTGTGCATTTTGTAGAAACAAAACGAACATGTATTCACATACTTTATTAAAACATTAACAGACATGTGTGTGTGTCTTTGTATTTACGTGCGTGTGTGTATGAGTGCGGTAATTTGATATGTGTTAGATGAAATATGGTTTTTATGATGGCACCTTCAATAAATACAGTTTACTGAATATTTACTTAATTCAAATGAAGAGTGAGAGCAAGTAACAGAGAGAGAGAAGAAAAGAGAGAGAGAGAGAGCGAAAATGAATGGGAGAGAAAAATTAATATTCATTAAATGGGAAATGGGAACACGAAAATGGAATCGTTACTGGAAATGATTTGAAGCAGTGTTGATATTTTAAGTACAATTGTACCTTTTTCCGACTTTTATAGCTTTCAAGGTACTTTAGGCACTATCGAAGTATTTTAGGTACAATTTGAAATTATTCTGTTTTTTTTTTTTTTTTTTGAGAGAAAAAGTTTTAAAAATCACCAATTTATAAATTTTAGCTCGAAATGAACACACTCAGTGAGAGGCCTATCCGCAGTTTTTTCACTTGAGAATATTTTAAATAAAAAATATATAAAAAACTAACTGATCCAGCAGATGTTGTTCTGCCTTTTCGGTAAATTGTTTTTTTTTTTATTTGAATGAAGAAGAATGAAATTCTTGATGTTTAAAATTGAGCATTGTTAATGAAAATTCAAGTTTAAAGTCCGTTGAATTTAGAAAAAAAAAATCCTGGATTTAAAAATGAGGCATGAAATTTGACATTTTTAAAAGAATTTAACTTGCAGGACTGTATGGATTGAAAACAGGGAATCATTATAAATGAAAAAGATGTTGTGAAGAACTAAGTGTCGCATCAGCCTGTGTTGTATCCCAATGGTTGTCATCATCAAGCAATTGCAGTTCTCGGCAAGCGTCTTGATTTGTGGTGCATAATTGACCATTAACTGTTCTTAAATATTCATATGACGTCGGTCCACGTACATTTATTAATAGCAATCGTAAATAAAAGTACTCGCGTTGTTTTGAATGAACAGTGTATAATCGACCTAATGTATTTGCAGCAAATATTCCTTCGTAAGCAGTAACAGGTAGCATAAACTGACTGTTAACTCAGTTGATGCTAACGGGGTCATCAGTTCAACAGTTAGAAAGAAATTACAGAATTTTTTAGTAAAGAGGTATAAGTTTTAAGTGCATTTTTTTGTTGAACAAGAAACAATATTTCAGTAGGCTCTATATTCATATCAAAGACCATTCTGGAAATTATATCTAACCCAAAAATTATTTAAAAATTTAAATCAATTTGATATATATTATAAATATAGCATTTGTAACAGCGCCACCTAACGGATTTTAAGATAGCGGAGCAGGGTCTTAAATATTCCATAAAGTAGTAGAAATAATAGTAGAAAAAGGAATGGAAAAAGTTGTAAAAAAGTAGAAGAAAATAGTAGTAGAAAAGATAGTAGGAAAAAGAATAGCAAATAATATTAAAAATCGTTGTAAAAAAGTAATGAAAATGTAGTAGAAAAATAGTTAAACGTAGTAGTACAAAAATAGTAAAAATGGAGTAGAAAGTGTGGTAGAAATAATAAAAAAAAAATAGAAGTAGAAAAAATTGTAAAAAAGGTGTAAAAAATAGTAGTAAAAAAATAGTAGAAAGTAGTGGTACAAAATAAAAAAAAAATTGTAGAAAAAATGTATTAAAAAAGTAGTAGAAAAAAAGTAGTAAAATAGTAGTAAAATACTAGTAGTTAATATTGGTTGAAAAAGTAGTAGAAAATAATAAAAAATTGTAGGAAAAAAGAAGGCTAAAACTAATAGAAAATAGTAGTAGAAAGTAGCGGTACAAAATAAAAAATAATTGTAGAAAAAATGTATTAAAAAAGTAGTAGAAAAAAGTAGTAAAATAGTACTAGAAAATATTGTTTGAAAAAGTAATAGAAATTAAGAAAAAATTGTAGAAAAAAAGAAGGCTAAAATTAATAGAAAATAGTAATAGAAATAGTAGTAGAAATAGCAGTAGAAATAGTAGTAGAATTACTAGTAGAAAAGAAAAAGGAGCATGGTCCCACTAATTCAACACACTGAAAGGATCTAAATTTTAGTATTGTACCATAAATGCCTACTAAGATATCTCATAAGGGAAATTCAGGTTATATAGAAGGTGCCACACCCCCTTTGTCAATCCCACCCATATCTTTGTTATAGCATGGCATTGTCAATTCTCACTATTGTACCAAATTTCTGTACTGAGCTACAAATGGTTCTTGAGATATACCCACAAAACTATTAGGATTGTATGGGAGGTGCCACGCCCACTTTACTAAAAGCCATTATGAATAGCTATGAGAGAATATATTCTAGAAATATGACTTCAATCGGTCCAGTCGTTCAGAATTTACACGATGCCATACACCCAAAACTCTACGATTATATATATATAAAGATATATAAATGCAGTGGTGAATCCAAGTAGTGTGCTTTTTAAAGTATTTAAGGAAGTTTAAAAATTTTTCTAAATCACCAGTGTACAGCATTTTTTGAATTTTGTTTGCCCGAATATTTGTTTTTGAAAAAAATGTCTTTATTATTATGCTGCAAAAAAAAAAACACGTAAACTAGCTGAATATAAATCTTCCTACAGACCAATATCTCTGCTTTCCATAGACAGCAAACTATTTGAGAAATTACTGCTGAAAAGATTTAAACCTCTCCTTGTCCTACCGGACTTTCAATTTGGTTTCAGCATTCTACATTACTCTTGATTTCATTGGTGCACAAAGAACATTTGGAGGCAGCCTGAGTCTACCCTAGCCTAAGACCGGGAAACGGTTCGTTACATTCTTTGTCTCCAAGTGATTTTTCAATTCTGCTTGTGAGTGTCTGAAGGGCATGTATTGTGTGCATATTGATTGTCATTTAAGGGGTTCATGCTTATCTATCAATTTTTTACATAGTTTTTAGAAGGAAAAATGTGAGGCTAATAGGACGATAAGTTTTGGATAGATCTGTAAGTCTGACTCCCACTTTGGCTGTATACCTTACCTGAGCCTCCCTCCAAATATTAGGAATATATAACCACGCAAAGCTAGTTCTAAAAATATTAATAAGAAATGGCATTAGGAAGGGAAGACCTTTTCGTAGGAATGCTGGTAAAATGTCATCTACTCTCGGGGTCTCATAAGGATGAAATGAGTTATTGGCACACTTTTTTCTGTACTTATTGAAAATTTGCTTTGCCCTGTTTGTTTGTATACTTTTCCAGACTCTGCATCAGATTGGTTTATGTTAAACAAAGGTTTTGCTTGTATTTTGGCTAGCTTTCTTCAATTCAGCTTCAGTGGTATAGAATAATATATATCAAAATATCAATACAATTTAAATACCGAACGACGTTTACTGTAATACGTTCCTTGCTTTGTTGTAAATCTATTGATAACTCATTTATCAAATATAAAACATTTCACATTTTTATTTTAAAATTCACAATCATAAATGAAAAATTCGCTGTAAAAGCATAAAAATTCACAATTCTCGTTGATATGTGTGAAAAAAAAAAGTAGCAGAACATGAGAAACGAGAAATAAAAATTCTTTCATTTTTTTATATACATATATATTTTTTTTAAACTAAACTGCTTATCTTGAAATTTATTAACATATGCTAATGTTCCAATATCAACACACGAACAAAGAATAGTTCCAAGTATTGCAACCACACAGCCGCAATTTTCATGCTCGTAAATCACAAAAATACATAACCCGAAAAATATGCAATGCAGAAATGTGGAAAATTTTTCAGAAATTCGAGAAAAAAAAAATAAAATAACACAAATTTTAGTATTTGGGGTAGTCAAAGTAGTAGAAGTTGGTAGTTGAGGTAGTGGAATGCGTCTGCTATTGTGGTACAAAAGGAAAAAAAGAAAAAAAATAGTGAAAATATAGTATGGAAAAATGGTACAAAAAGAAATTGTACATATGCCGCACAAATCTACGAAAGCGTTAAAAAAAAAAAGAATTTAACTAAATACATATATATTTTCCATATATAAATTTGTATAACTTTGCCAATAAAATAAAAAAAGAAAGAGAAACAACGTTTTTCTTTTTATTTTCCTTTTTCTCTTGCTCTTTTTTTTATATTTCCTTTTTTTTTTTTCTTGGTAGAATAGCCACAAAGTGCTGAAATATCTTTGTTAGGCGTTAACAAATTTATGTAAGCACGTTTCATCATAAAGCGGAAAAAAACCAACACTAAAAGCGTAGAGTTGTAAACCAGTAAGACCCGAAATAAAATTACAACAAATATTGGAAAGCAGAAAAAAGAGTTACCAAGAAAATCGATTACTTAAGCATAAATTATTGGTTAGTAGAAGCGTTCAAGTTGCTGCTGCTGCCACTATTTCTGTTATTCCTATTTGTCGCTAGCTTCTAGTGCTGCTGACTGCTTGCCTACCTACTTTGGTTCCTAGCTGCTTTGTTAGTTTTATGAATTTGTCATAAAAAAAAAAAAATTGTTCTATATTTGTGCCAGTTTTATACTTATTACTGGTGCCTGCATATTGAGAGTAGACCCAGTAGGAAATTCTTGAAGGCTTGCTGCGAAATGATTTAAAACTTTGTTTAGTTAAGGCAAGAAGAAACAACATTTTCATGTAGTGGTTTCTTCTGCCTTCAATAGTCAGTTTCAAGCATTGGAAAGAAGAAATCATATGTATTCTCAAACTGTTGAGTTGTATGTACTAGAGATGGGCGCGTGACATGAATTTTACGTGACACGCGTGAATACGCATGCACGTGATATAATTTCTACATGAGGATACGTGAGCGTGATTTGATTTCCATAATTCCTACCTAAACATGCGTGAGCGTGATTTGATTTCCCTAATTCCTATGTGAACATGCGTGAGCGTGATTTGATTTCCATAATTACTACGTGAACATGATTGAGCGTGACATATTTGCAAGTGAAAATGCGTGAGTATAAATTTATTTTGACTATGATGTCGTAATAATTCACAATTTCTTGAATACTTCATTTCGGTGATTAAAAAATCAACCCTGTATTTTTCTTCATCTAAGAATCTTGCAAATTCGAGATCAGTTCACGTTATATATACTATATTCATATTATTTATATAAGCACTTTATATTTATTAAATATAAATAAAAATTTTACAATAAAAAGACTGCGTGCGTGAATATACGTTAAATTTTTTGGAAAAATTTCAATGTGCGTGATTTTTTTTTTTTTTTTTGTGAAAAATGTCAGCGTGCGTAAACATGTGTGAGTAGAATTTTCAAAGCCGTGAGCATGCGTGAGCGTGAGTTAAAAAATACTCACGCACCTATCTATAGCACGTACATCAAAATTATAATCTATTACCCATTTTGGCCAGCTACCAGTTCTAGCAGACCGATTTCAAAGAAAATTTTAGGGAATGTCTATTTTGACTCTCTTATGAAAAATGCAACAATGCAAATTTTATCAAAATGGAATAAGCGGTTCCCGAGATATGGACTGGTGATTTCAGTCACCAGTGGGCAAAAAGATTAACTCTTTGCTCGACGACAATCTGAGGCGCTACGTTTTCTCAAAGTAGTGGTGACTAGAATCACCGTGCTGGCCAAAATGAGTTAAAGTTATCGACGGTAGGCCAATCACTTGTTCAAATAATAACAAATTTATTAACTAAACTAATACTAGGCAAGTTGCTCAGTAGAAGCGCTAAGCAACCAAGAGGAGTATTAGGGACTAGAATTTTTTCGTGGGATTAGTTGTGATTGATATAACAGTGAAAAAAAAATAAAATTTTTGAAAAATTCTGAAGAATTTTTTTTTTTTTTTGAAGCGGTTTTTTAAGTTAGAAATTGATCAATTAACTCAGTTAGTCAGATGAAAAATCAAAATTGTCATTGCTATCTTAAGGTTTTATTCAGCAATTTTACTTCATGGGTAATACCATTTAGTTTTCAAATAACACACCACTTCGTTTCCTACTGGGTACAATTAGTAACCACTAAAACAACATACGTAGTTCTCCTATACATACACGAAAAACTGCGACAACTATACACATACATACATCGACACTCATAAATCATAGTATATTTTTGTGCGCATTATTAGTAAGCAGCAAATGCAATTTTGCCCTTATTTTTAGTTATTACTAAAAAACAAAAAATTCAAGCGCTAAAAACTAAACGTTTACAAGAATATTTTTTTGCTAGAATTGCTGCTTTTCTGCTGTAGCTATTTCTTTTTTTTTCCTTTTATCGATAATTTCCAAATAGGTTGTATGCCTTAAAAGCTGCTACATAAAATTTATGAAAAGTTTTCTCATAATTTATGGGCGCTGAAAAGTTTTCTTCTATAATTTTTTTTGAAATTTTTTTTTCACAAGGTTTTTCCTAAGAAATATTTTTGTGCTCTTTTTGTTTTTTTTTTTTTTTTCATTTTTCTGTAGAAAAAGGATATCTGTTTTAGATTTTAAAATAAATATTTTCTTTCTGACAGCTTAAGGGCACACTGAAGACACACTAAGGCAGAGTATCTATAACAATAACATTTAAAACCGACAAAAAGTGAAAGCTAATCCATTTCTTCGTTTTTGGGTTACGTCAAAGTAAAAATGTGTCAAATTTTGACAATTATTCATAATTTTTGTTTTTCTTGATGTAGCTGCAAAAAAAAAAAAAAAAGTAGCAAACTCTGGTGTTGATTGAAAAATGTATTTTTAATGAAAGATTTATGGCGAAATAAAAACATGAAATTTGTCGAGAGAATCCGCTTCTTTTTTTTTTTGGGGTCAGATTATATTTGATTTCTTGGTAATGCGCAGAAAGGCTGAGAAAATTACTTTTTTGTTATGCTGTGTGATACTTTTACACAAAAATAAAAATAAGAATTTCATTACAAAATTTCATTCGTTCTGTAGGAAAAATTTTGTATCGCTGGTTGTTGCATGAAATCTGATTTGAGCCACGAACTAGGTGAAGGTGCCCGGACATAACGCCCAAAAAAAATTTTGGATGTTATGACCGCCCTAGGAATGGCCATAACGCCCTAAATCATTTTAGGCGCTTTGACCGCCCCGAAAAAGGTCATAACACCCAATGGGCGTTATGACCGTTTTTGTGATTCTTTCATTAAAATTTCAAAAGTTTTTGCACTTAGTATTCAGCTCCCTTCGACTAAAATAAGAAAACTTTGTTTGAAAAGTTTGTTTTACAAAAATGGTCAATACAACATGGATTCAGGATTATAGGGTGGCGTAATCTACATTTATTTGTGTAACTACAATTTTATTCCAAAAGATCCAGAAGTGCTACGATATCATATTATATAACAAATATATATTTAAAGAGCTTGACGAGTAGGTTAACCCAAAATTGTCAGATTTAAAATCGGTAAAGCCAATTCCAAAATATTAGCGTCGGTAGTTTTTTAAAATTAAAATTCTGCATACACAAATAACAAAACAAACACCAACGAGTAGTTTGGTTCTCTATTGATATTTGTTTTTTCATAAAGAGATTTATTGAGCAGAAAAAAAAAATAGCCCCAGTTACTGGCTAGTTAATTAAATAATTATAGTTAATAGAAATTTTTGGAAGTCAGAAGTTGGGTAAAAATTAGAAAAATGTTGGAAATAATAAAATAAATGATTTTTTCAATCATGACCTGGTTGAAAATCGATCCCGAAACTTCAAGGATAATAGTATAGTGTGATGTCACTAGTTTATTGGAGCTGTTAGAAATCTAATTCATGAAATAAATATTCCTTAATTTGCCCTTCTTTCATTTACCCTTAACGTTAAAGAAATTGTTTTCACTTCAACAATGCGCTAATAATAGAATTTCTGCTTTATACAAGAACACCTATTTCTATACTTAATATGTTTAACCCTTTATTGCATGACATATAATATATGATATGCTTATTTCATTTCGTGATAATTTTGTTTTGTGAAAATAATTTCTAATTCTTTCTTCTATTTTGTGTACATTCTCTCTTTTGGTTCCCCTTTTTTGCATTCAACTGTCAGATATCCCATTACATTGATAGTTACGGTTGAAAGTTTGCAAACATCGCGTATACTAGTTTTCATAGCACTGTGAATGTTTGAGTTTTCTGTGAAAATTTAATTATAAAAACATGTTATATACATTATTTGGATTAATTTAGCTTGGCTTTATTACAATTTAGTGAATAATATAATATTGCAATTTTATGAATAATATATTGATGTAAAAACTTTATTCAAAATCGATAAAAATTTCTCGATAGCTGGCAAACAGGTAAATAATTTCCAAAATTCTTATAATTTTCGTGATCAGGGCTATAAAATACATATAAAAATACTTTTTTTTTCTTTTTAAGAAAAAATCATGCATTAAAGGGTTAAAATTTGTGTATATGCCTGAACACTTTCCACTTTCAACCATTACAGACAGACATTTTCTTATTTGAAGCATAATAATTATTTCCGAAACATTTACTTTTATTACCATTACTACTCGTTTCTTAGAGGTTCGCATTTTTTTTTTGTTTTTTTTTGGGTTTTTCAGTTTGTGCAAAATCAATTTAAACGATTTAACGGAACAGCAGACAGGCAGCTCAACGTCACTAATACGCTACTTGAACCTGTTTTGAACACCCCTTTTTATAAACATACATAACTATAGACGAGTGTGAGTATGTGATTTTCATTTCTTTTTTTTCCTTTTTTTTACTTTGCTTAGCTTTGCCTTGCTTTCAAACATTAATGCTCTGACATTCACATAAAATTTAATGTTTTGTTTGTCATTTTGACATTCATGTTTGATTGTTATGATGATTTGCACTTAACACCCAGTATGTATAGTAAAGAGGCACACACCCAGAGATATATAAACGTGTATATGCCAGCAGAAATTTATCCTTTGTCATGTTTGTGTGTGTATGTTTGTTTTTTATTTACAATTGCTTGTTTTGGCCCTGGCGCAATACAAACTAAAGATAATTGTTTGTTTTGGTGAGTGTTAATGTTTATGATATACATACATTCATTTGGTTTTCTCGTGTTGCTAAACTTAAGTGCAAAACTAACTTAAAAAAAAAAAACGAAAAAATTTTATATAATAGTTAAAAAAGAGGGTAAAAACTCTTAGAAGTTTCTACATCAAACAACTGCAACTAAAATGTGTGCGTTGTTTGTTTGTATGTGTTCGGTTTGGGTACACCCACAGTTAAACAACATGGACACTCTGTGGTAAACAATAAGAAACTAAAACGCTTGAGTGAGCAAAAACAGAGAAAGCAGGGGAGAAAGAAAGTTTTACCTTCTTTGTTATTACTTTGTGTCTAAAGCATAAAACAATATCCTTTTATTTTTTTTTTTTTTTTTTTTTTTTGTTAATCTAGTATAAAGTGTAGGTAAGTGAAGCCGAATATACAATATAACACTAAAAAAAAATGTGTGTATAGTTCAAAGTAACCGCAGGAAAACTGATGTTTTAGTAAAGGTTACTGCCTTCTCTCTATCTGATCACTCATTCTCTTTTTCTTGTCTCTCACCAACTTCCAATTTTTCTTCTTCTCTACCAGTATTTACTATAACCCGCTACAGTCTACCGAATACTCTATTCTTTTGTTTAGTAAGTCCTTGTGCCTGTCTACAGCTTTTAAATATTTATTTAGCGTTAAATCTATTAGAGAAATATTAACCTAGTATATGCGTGTGTATGTGAATGTAAAAAACTAAAAAAAAACTGAAAAAAAAAATAAAGAAAGGAAGGCATGTAATCATAAAAAACTTGTATGCCTTCGTATTTCAGAATGTAAATATGCATAGTTACTTCTTCTTCATACTACAGCTACTGTATATCCTTAAGCATTGTTTACCAAAGTACGCCGCGTACTTAGATTTTATTATACATTCCGTTTCTTTGTACGCTTCTGTTTTTGTGAGCTATTTGGCTTTTAGCAAAATTTCATCGTTGTTATTTTAACTAGCTTTTTACGTTTTTTTTTTTCTTTGGAAATTTTTCTTCTTCTCTTTTTTATTGAATTGTTTTTAAGTAAATAGTATGTAACCTTGGCTTGTCTTCTGCTACTTTCGTTAGGTAAAGAAAGAAAGACATAAAATAAAAAGAATAAACTATGTTGTCTTTTGAATATATTTTCGTTATGCTTTAAAACCAACCCAAGGAACTTAAATTTGATTTAAATGACTTTAGAAAACTTTCAACTTAAGTAATTGCTGTTGTGTGGAACGATTGGAAGTGAATTTAAGAGTTTTTGGCATAGGAAAAAATAAAAAAATAATTGAAGGTTGAAAAGTTTGAAGGTCCAAAATGACGCAGACAGATTTTAATAATATTATTACAAAACGTATTTTTGTCATTGCTCTGCTCAAAAATTAACAGAATCCGAAGTGATATTGGTACATCTCAATTGAGTTGATAATTATTCTGCGGACATACTTGAATTTGGTTTTCCAGTGTTCCAAGTCTCATTTAATCTCCATTTTTTATGTTATATTTTAGACTTTCCAACTCTCTAACTGTGTATTGGTGACCATGAGAGCCAAATTATTGAGAGTCTTTTTGAGAGAGAGAGCGCAAGTTTTGTTTTTATTTTTACGTCAGCAATTTACTCTCAAAAAGCATTTCTGAGAACAGCTTGCGGCAATTTTTTGCAGATGACGTGCAGATGTAAATGAGTATGAGAGCATATGCAAACCAATGGCTTTACAGTCAATTTTTAACAGAGAACAGTTTTTAATTCAAGCAATGTTCTGCAAATTTCAGTAATTTACTCTGAAAAAGCATTTCTGAGAACAGTTTGCGGCAATTTTCGTGTAGATGTAAATGAGTGTGAGAGTATATGTAAATCAATGCCTTTACAGCAGCGGTGGCCACCTATACATACACAATGATCGATTGAGCACTCTTTCTATGGAAATGAGCGCTGTACGTGTGAAATTTCTTACGCTCATTTGCCTGCGTGCAAGGCTTTGGCCTACTCTGCTTTACAGCAAAGTTTTAACAAAGAGCAGGTCTTGGATTATACAATTGTTGTTTTAATTTGCACAAAACTTCTCGCATAGCGCTTTATGCTATTTAATGAGGTAAAGAAACTTGCCAGTATTTGTTTTTTGTTATTGGGTATCTGTAAACTAACTAAATTCTATGACCAAAGTTAAAAAAAAGATGAGAGAGCTTAAGAGAGAAAGAAAGAGAGAGAGAGAGAGAGAGAGAGCTCATGCAATAAAATAAATGAAGAAAAGCAGAAACACATAAAAAATTTATGGAAGAGTAATAATAATTCTTTTACAAAAATGTTATACTCAAAACTTGGCTTTAGGTTTATGCATATTTGTAGCTCATATAAAAACCCACGTGGGGGAAATTGGGATCAAGCTCTTTTCACTAAATTGCAATCAGATGAAGTGAAAGAAGAATTTTACGAAAAATTGAACAACTGCTTTAACACCTACGCAAGTAAAGGAGATATTGTGATTATGGTAGGAGATGTCAACGCTAAAATTGGAACAGATAATAGAGGCGTTGAGTGGCATGGTCTGGTTTAATTCATGGTCTGGAAATACGAAATGATGACGGTAATGAGCTCCATGAGTTTTATAGCGACAAAGAAAGAGAAAACTCATAATATTACTTTGGTGTCACCAGATAGTATTACGATGAACCAGATAGAAGATGTAATTTTAAATAGTAAATGGTGAATATCACTATGGGATGTCCGTTTTACAAGAGTTGCTGATATAGGGAGTGATCACCATCTAGTTTTAGCCACTCTTCGTTTAAAAGTTGCTGCTCTCAAAACAAACACAAACAAAATTAGACGCATATTCGATGTGAAGAAACTAGAAAGTCAACGATATTGCAATTTGTATAAGAAGAAATGCCATCAAAAATTGGTATGAAATACAAGCAGGTGCTTTGGCAAAACTTAAACATCAATAACGCGGTGGATAGCTTGATACAACTTTATAATAATGACTCCTTAGGGTATAGAACCAAGGCATGGAAAATATGGATGTCACAGGAAACATGGGATACTGTGGAGCAACATCGAATCACCAAGCTAAAAATGCTGCACAATAACACTACTGAAGGTTTATGCTCATCTATGCAAATGCATCATGAATTCGGCTACTGAGAAGAGGCTTACCATATAAAATTGTAAACATTGCTAGGGGATATGTATAATGGTTTTAGTTGTCGTGTGTTGCATAATGGAATATTAGCGGACTCGTTAACATGGTGTACGTCAAGGCTCTCTCTTGCTGAGGTTATGCGCTCAACAATAAATGGAGGACGTAGAATACAATGAACTCCTTTAGCACAACTCAAATATGCTGGCGATGTATGCTTGATGAGTCATAAACTGAGTGTTTTGCAATCAAACTTAGAACAGTTAAATATAAGTACAAGAAAAGCCGGTTTAGAAATCAGCATTAAGAAATCCAACTTAATGAACAGCGGGTATTGTACCATCACATCTACTAATCTCAAATACGGAGATGAATATATTGAAACAAAAGCGACGCTTATGAAGATGTTTGCTTCAGAGTTGTGACCGCAAAATTTTGGGTTAACTGAAATGTACCGCACAACGTAGCATTGTTCCCACTGGGATATTAAAAAGAGGACGACACAGCGTTTTTCTCCCTGGGGCAAACACGAAGAATAATACTGTACCCATACAAGACAACAACAACAAAGACAACGAAGTATACTAGAAACAGGTAAACACAAGGCAGACACAAGTAGGATAAAGTGACCAGGTATTTAGTAGTGTATTGATAGTCTGACCCCCAGCATGCAATACTAAACACCCTAATAAGACCGTGTGGTCCCATTTGGATGGTATAGTCCCTACCATATGACCCCAGACGGACTGTTGGGAGCTTAAATTGACATAACAACCAGAAGGACAATTACGGATGGTCTACTCCACCCACATGCCGTAGTCGCTGCGCCATAAGTATACGCTAATTTCATCATCCATTACGCAGAACGTAGTCATCGTTTTGCTCGCTTCGCACGCTCGCCCTACCAGGCGCATCTCAGGCATCGTAGTCAACGCTATGCACGTTCACCTTACCAGGCGCATCTCGGACATCGTAGTCAATGCTTTGCTCGCTCGCCCTATCAAGCGCATCTCATTCGACGTAGTCATCGTTTTGCTCGCTTGTCCCGCCCGACGCTCGCCCACAAGACCATTACAGTACGGGAGTATAGTGAAGTGAAAACTGTGATTTTTTTATTATTATTTAAGAATTAAAATGTAGCCCATGGATTTAAGTTGAATTAAAAATACTGTGAATTGAAAAGAATGTGTCGCAATAACAAAAAAAGAGTTAATAAATGTTGTTACGAAAGGACCACTGGAGCCCGCTGAGTTCTATCCCAGCCTAAGAAAGAAAGTTACGTTACCGAATTAATAAAGTTAAATCTATCTAATAAAGCTAGTCTTAAACTTAAACATCAGTGGTATTTAAAAAAAAAAATAGTAATAAAAATAATTTTATTGAATGAAATATTGTTGAGATTTGGTCATAAAGATTAATGTGTAGTTTTTGCTCTACTTAAAAAAAAAATTTTCTAAATAAATAAATTCTTCAGACATATTAGTCCACACACCAAAAGCATAAAAGAAAACTCAATTCAAACTTTGTTGTTGTGCTAGAAAGTGTTTAATAATATTTCATATAATAATGAAACATATTTCACATTTAATAAGTATAAAATTCCAACACTAATTGACCAATTTTTTTTTTTTTTTTCTTTGAAGTTTGTTGCAAAACATTTTATATTTTATACTATACTCCCAGCATTCCACCTACACTAACAGCAATAAAGCAAAAACCAAAAACAAGAAGAAGAAAACGAAGACTGTGGAAAGGAAAAATGAAAATTGCATATACAACCACATCAACTTTAATATAATCGCCTTTCGGAGTCATTTGACTCCAATTTCAGTTTGTGTCAAGTGAAATTTATACGCGCAGGCGGCAACAAATAAACTTCAAGCAACATAAACACACACGCACACATACATACATAAGTACATATATAAATACAACATGAATGTTGAAGTCACACTCTCCATGCCTTGAAGTTGGCGTCCATTTTGTGCATGTCCATAGCTGTGTAACTATGTATAAGTAAAGTACTGTCCTGTGCATGAATGTATGTGTGTGTGTGTGTGAGTTGTGCTTGGGTGTAAAGAGACAGAAATTCATATAATAAATAAATTATGCAATTATAATTACACAAGAAAACTGCTTCAGTTGTCGGTATAGTGAATGCACACAGAGAAAATTACACATACAAAATCACACATTTTGTATGCGCCTTATTCTATCGTTTATATAAATATGTATGTATATGTGTTTATGCATGCCTGTGTGTGTGTGTGTGTGTGTATAACGAAACAAGTCCCACATCGGTAAGTAGTATAACGATTCCGGCACAAGGCATGAATTCTGACTTGGTTGCAGGACAGTTTAAAGTTTTTATGAATAACACATGCTGGTCATAGTGAAGGGTAGTGAGAGCATGGTAAGAAGAAGAAGAGCGTAAAGGGAAAACTGTGAAGTCAGCAAAATAATTACGTTTTACATTTTCTTATTAATCCTACAGGATTTTACGTTTTTCCCCATTTGTTTTATACTTATTGCACAATAAAATATAATTTCAGTTAAGCAAAAGTAAGGAAGAAATGTATGAGTGAGAAACAAATGCACACTAACACAGATAGAAAGAGGAGAAGAGAAGAGAGAGAGAGAAGTAAAGCAGAAGTATCTGGCTTTAGCTCATACTTAAAAATGAGCAAGTGAGACTCTACAGTAAACGTCAAAATGTTGAGATTGAGAGCGGGGAAGATAAAGTGAAAAAGACAGTGTATATGTGTGTGTTGTATTTAGAAATGTCCAAGCGAAACCCGAAGGTATGTACATTGTTGTTAGTGTTAAAAAATTACAATTACAGTAGGACTCTGTTTTTTTTTTTTTTTTTTGTCCTTGCTGTTGTTTTTTGTTCAATTTAGTCTTGACTTTGTCTTTGTTATACAAATATGTTGGCGGAAGCTATATGCATTTGCAATCATATGCAATAGAGAATGCATTACGAAATGAAATTCTTTGAGAAAAAAGATATATAAAAACAACTATATAAAACTAAAATGCTTTTTATAAACTTTGTCCTGCTTTTTTCTTTTCTTTATTTCGTTTATTGTGAATGTGTAAAGTAAGAAGCAGCTCGTTAACGATTTGCACTCTCTTTGGCTGCTACTTTAACTTAAATCTTTCTATAAGAAAATTGCAGTATACTTTTTCACTCTTTTACTACTTCTTCTACTTCTGCTTCTACAACTTCTAGTTTTATATAAATTTTAAGTCTTTTATTACTTTTTCACTTAAACTTTTGTGCGAAGAGCACGCCTCTATGCGCCTCCTTAACAGGAAGCATAGGAAGCACAAAAACAAACGCCATTATGCGCGCTTTGGCTATACACCCCGCGCTTTAAGCGGATATTCTTGAATTTCCTGACATTTTTATTGAAAACTACTTCAAAACTACTAAACAACGTCATAAAATTGCTTATGTTTCAGGGTATTATAGTATGCGTACTCACATACATACATACATACATATAAACCCATGCATACACAAATACACAGAAAATCATTGTAGTATATGCACGTAAGAAGTAGTCAAAGTTTTGTTTATGAACAGAAAGTTGCGTTGCGCTGTTCAAGCTCGAGCGAAGATTTAATATTGACGCGCAAATATTTTATGTGCATTGGAATATGAGTAATTTGAATTTGAGTGTTTAAATAATGGGGGAGGAGGGAAAATGGGAAAACAAAATCAATAATAAATTTCATAAATCTCTAAGTTTTAACAAACTCAACAAATATTTAGTTGAATACTTATATTATTTCCGGGAAATTTAATAAATAAAGTATTTTAAATTGTTACATATAAATAACTAGTTATATAAGCATTTGTCTCTTTCTACCAAGGCAGTTTATCGGTATACATTGGTGGGTCTAGAAGAAGTGCGAAGGAGTGGAGAAGCAAAGAGATTTCTCTTTTTTTGTTTTTTTTTTTTTTTTTATTCTGAGAACAACGAACACAGTGGCTGAAATATTAATCTCTTTTTTCTTCTCTCTTATTTGTTTTGTTGAATAACGGTAATAAATTTTCATTCAGTTTCTCTCTCTCATAGTTTAAAAATTGAATAAAGAGAAAGAGAGAGACGCAGTAGGTTTTTTGCTTTGACAACAACAAAGAACATTTGCGAGGGAGTTGATTATTTGAGAGTGCATTTGTTTGTCTGATTTCAGAATATAAACCGTTACGAGTTATGTGAGTTGTTTGGAAAAATAATAACAACAATAATTATTGGAGAGAGAACATAAGTGAGGGCGTGAGCGTCGTTTCTCTTTTGAAAATCAAATATAAAGGAATGAGCGGGCATATTCTGCCATACCTAGCCAAAGAGAGAGAAAGAGAGAATTTCCTATATGAATTGAATATATGATTGAATTTAACATATGTATTTAGGAAAACAACTGAAATATTTTTCAGGTTAATAGGGCATGGCTTTTTAATGCTTTTTTCTAAGTTTAATTTTGAACACATAGCTTTTTTCAAAATTTCTGTGAAGGTAAATTAACTCAGTAAATTTGACAATCTTTATATTCATGTATAATCGTAGAGTTGTGTAGTATATTTGCAATCGTGTAACTTCTTAACGACTTGACCGATTGAAATCATATTCCCAGATTATATTTGCTTTGATGAGAGAATGAAACAAAGGAATTCTTAAAGCCTTTTAAAAAAGAGGGCATGGCATTTCTCATACAATCCTAATACTTTTGTTGATATATCTTAATAATCATTTATAGCATAGTGCTGAAATTTGGTACAAGAATGTGAATTAACAATGCCATGTTACAGCAAAAATATGGGTGGGGTTGATAAAGATAATGTCTTCCATATAACCTAAATTTTCATTACGAGATATCTTAGGAGCCATTTATGGTACAAACTACTATTAACTACTATTATGGCACAACAGCTTATAGAGAGCTTAGGCCGAGCATTTCGCATTCATTCATATTTTATGAGTTATATTTGTATACAATTGGAAGAGGCTTGCATTTTTAAGTCGAATCCGAAAGTCGAGGTGAAAAGCTTTTCATAGGCAAGCCAAGAAATGATGCAGAGCAGAAAAATTTTTATTTTATATTTTTTGATTTTTGAGCATGCCGAGATTAGAACCCGGGCATCTTTGCGTAGCAATCCAATACACTAACCACTAGGCTACGGCGGCCACGCCATTTATGATACGGATTTAGTAAATTTGGTATGAAAATATTATTTGTCAATACCGGATTCAAAAAATTCTTTCAGTTTACTTCTATTTTCTACTACTATTTCCTCTACTTTTTCTATTACTATTTTCTACTACCTTTTAACATCTTTTTTTCTACAATCTCTACTTATTTTCTACTACTTTTCCTACTAATATTTTCTACTACTATTTTAGTACTCTTTTCTACTACTTTTTCACTACATTTTTTCTACAATTTCTTCTTCTTTCCACTACTTTTTTTTTACTTTATTCTTGGAGGTTTGCCGTGTAAAAAATTTTTATTTTCTAGGTTTTTGATTTTTGAGCATGCCGAGATTTGAACCCGGGCACCTTTGCGTAGCAATCCAATACAACACCCTTTAGTTTACGGCGACCACACCATTTATAGTACGGATTTCAAAAATTCTTTCAGTTTACTTCTATTTTCTACTACTATTTTCCACTACTATTTTCTACTACTTATTAACATATTTTTTTCTACAATTCCTACTTATTTTCTACTACTTTCTTACTACTTTTTCTATTAATATTATCTACTACTATTTTACTACCCTTTTATACTACTTTTTTTTCTACATTTTTTCTGCAATTTCTCCTTCTAAATACAATTGAAAGTTATCCTTTTTTACTACAAAAATGCTTTAATTTCTACTTATCTAGCTATTTTCATTTAAAAAGCTCCAATTTTTATTTAAAGCAAGCTGTCTTTTAAGGGCATTTATCATTTAGTTTGGTTCAATTAACATATTTTTTTTTATTACTTGATCGAAAAAAGGAGTCGGTTAATATAATTTAAGCATGATGACATGGTCCGTGTACCCAAGGTGATAATGAACGCACTGTGCTAATTCGGTCTACCTTTCTGCAGATAGTTGTCAGATGTTGCATTCTTCTGATTAGTTTATATCTAAATAAGTATTCCTAAGCTCTTTTTTTTCATGCTCCTCATTTAATGGTTAACAATCGTGATTTAAAATGCTACATTTCAAATTACATTCCATACTTTTAGTCGAATTACAAAAAAAAAGTAAAATGTATATAAAAATTAAGCACACATGTATTTTCTACATACAATTCTTTTTCACTTTAAAAAATCACTGACCCGCACAACAAACAAACAAACCCGATATAAAACCTCAACCACATTACACCAAACACACACACACACACATTGAACATTTCACATATTTTTCTCACAATGAATCAAAAAGAATCTTCTTTCTTTTCGCAAACAGAACAAATTCGTTTTGATTACGTGCGAAATTTTTTAAATGGCGACAGCGCAAAAGTTTCACTTCTCTAGCTACCCACCACATCTACACCTTCTGCTCCTGAGAGAGAAGCACCTAAAACTATGCAATCGTAAAAATACAAGCAACGCAAATAATGCAATTCATTGTTTGCGAGTATATGTAATGCATGTGTGTGTTTGTGTGTATTTGTGTGTGTATACAGAGCAAACAAAATCATAAAAAGTAAGAAATTCTAAAAGAAAATGCAATTTCCATTGTATGATTTTTGTTTGTTTTTTTCTGCTATTGACCACACATAGACAAGTAAAATACATGCAGACATGTTTGTAGGAGTGGCAGAGGTAGTTGTTACATATGCGTGTGGGTGTGTGTGTGCTTGTATGTGTCTGTTTATTTGCGTGTTTGTGTCGGGAATTTCATACGTATCTCTAGAGTTTTCAAATAAAACCACACAAGAATGCAATTTTAGCAAGCTTCAATGTGAATGTGAACTGCAAATGTTGTTATTGTTATTGTTGTTGTTGTTGTTGTAGTTGGTGTTGCATTCCATTTTATACTACAAAATTTTTTTTTTTTTTTCGTTTTACCTAAAATTGCAAAACAATTGAACTGCAATTGTTCTGGTAGTGTTGCTGGTGATAGGAATGCAAAAAGACCATTGTACCTAGAGTCATTCATTCATGTGTTTATGTGTGTGTGTGAGTGTGGAACAACGCAAGTTATTTTCATTGATTTTTGCTTTTTTTTCAACTGCTTCAATTTATTGCTTTGTTGTTGAGGAGACTTTAGTTTATCTCTTGAGTGGAATTTCACATGTTGAAAATATTTTCTTAAAAAAAAAAAAAAATTGAAGAAAACATTAATTGCTAAACAAAAAAAAATTTTAATTTTTTTGCAATTATCTGTAGGAAATTTTTCTCAACACATTTTAATTGTGTAATTTCGAAAACAATTCTATACTCGACTTTTTATTTTTTTTGTTTTTGATTCTGTTTGTTTTCATTTTACTAGTGCATTGCAATTTATATTCAATTAAAACTTTGCCGTTTGCCTCAAATTCATGTGGCAATATCATCTACAGCAGCAGCATTAACAATAGTAATAGCAACAACCGGCAACCGGCAGCAACAGCAACAACAAACTCCCCTGAGGAAAAACAATGACAAAATTACTGCTGCTTAATTAGAAATGAAATGATGCAAGTGAAATGTTGCAATGTGTACTGCGTATACATGCAATATAAGAGCAGAGTATGTAAAGAGGTTAGTGGCAATAAACGAAATAAGGGTTGCCACTGGAAAAATTCCTTACACAAAATTTCAATAGAAACCAAGTTGAAATTTAGGCATACGAAGTGATTTATTTATATACGAAAAGTACCTAAATAAATTTTAAAATAGTTTTAAAAATTCCAACAATTTTTACGATATGGCAACTCTCTAAAGAAAAAAGTACTGTCGAGGCATCTTACGCTATGACATTGGCAACGGTGGGCGGTGTGTATGATGTCGTTGACGACACGCGTCTGGCTGATGTATTACGCGTAAAAAGTTATAACTCTCTAGCAGCGACACGCACACTTTCGGGTACAGAAGGGGGTAAAGGATAAAACAAGAAATATAATAGGGGGAACGTAAGAGAGAGGGTAAATGAGAGCTATTTGAAAGAGGTTAAAGTAAAGAGTAAGACGGCGGTTAAGAGGAAGGGTAAGTGGAAAGAACAAAGCTATGAGTTCAAATAATTTCCAAAGTATTTCGAATAATGTTGAACAGTGATTATTTTCATGTAACGAATTAGTTAAAAATTTAATTAAAAATTCACTTTCGAATACTTGCATGTAATGAGAGTTAAAGTTTTCGGGAAAATGGGGAAAAATTAAGAGTTGCCACTTAATTTGGAACTTTATATTAAAAACGAAGTGTTGAAACTTTAACATAGCATCAATTATTTAAAAAATTTAAGTAATGAAATTTTAAATAAATTTTAGTTAAATTTAGAGCAGTCTAATAGTTTTTTGAAATGAACTTGAGCCTATGAGGGCAGGAACCAAAAAGAAACCAATTGCAAACTAGTGGACTCCAAAGCTTCGGCAGAGCAAAAATAAGTAGGGAAGAAAGAGACTGGAATGCATACCGATCCAGTTTCAACAACTTCAAGAGAGCAATCAGTATTGCAATTTGCAGATTCATGGTGAGCCTTCAGCGAATCCATAAATTGCGTGAATGAGTCGACCTAGCTTAGGAAGATACTGTGCAACACTTCGTTCTTATCTGCATTCGTAAGCCAGACGGCTTATGGATGGAACGTAGTGAAAAGTCGCTAGAGACTATCATTAAGACGCATTTTCCCGAGTGCCAAATTTCTAATGACTCTGACAATCCCTCAGAGCAGGCTAGGGAATTAGCACCCCCGGAAATTGTTGCAAAAATTGTGAACCTTAGAAAGGTAAAATGGGCAATAAGCTCGTTTGACTCTTTCAAATCCGCTGGCCCTGATGGAGACTGTATCTTACAACCCCTGAATAAATGCTTCAAAAGTGATGTCTGCCTTGGGGGTGTAGTTCCAAAACAGTGAAAAGAAGTCAATTTGGTTTTCATCCTAAAAGCTGGGAAACCTAGCCACACTAAGGCTAAAGATTATTTACCTATCAGTCTCTCCTCATTCTTACTGAAAACCTTGGAAAGATTAAAAGATAAGCAAGGACTAACTTCTGATATGTGTAGGGCGCAACATGCTTATCTCCGAGGGAGATCGGTAGACAGTGTTCTTCTTCACTGAGTAGTCAGCAGTATAGAAAAATAACTGGCTTTAAGGGAATACACAATGGCTGCTTTTCTCCATATCGAGGGAGCTTTCAACAATGTAACTACAGTAACGAGTTGGAAAGGTTTATAGTCGACTGGGTTAAACTCATGCTAGACGGCGGGATGATCAATCCAACGATGGGACCAACATCTATCTGAAGGAGAGCCACAAAGGGGGCACCTCAAGTTGGCTACTGGTAATTGACGAAATCCTCAAAATCTTTCATATTGTCATTATGATTTAAGGTAAATACTTACCAACGATCAGTGAACTAATGGTATCCACCTTAGAAGATCTTTCAAAGTAGGCAAGGCGCAATGTTTTATGAGTTAATCCTGAAAAGACTGAACTAGTCTTGTTCACCAGGAAAACAAAGATTCAGCAAATCACACTTTTTTTACTAAATGTTCTTTACGCCAATTGAAATCAGTGTGCCGAATTGCATTAAATTTACTTCAGTATTTTGCCTGATATCACGCTTTGAAAATTTCACTTATATGGTGGGTGGGCGTGGTTACCAAGGGATTTGGTTGATTTTAGTACCAAATATTATCTATGCTAATATAAAGAAGTGTGTTGAATTGTATTGAATATACTTCAATATTTTACCTGATATCACGCTTTGAAAATTTCACTTATATGGTGGGTGGGCGTGGTTACCGAGGGATTTGGTTTATTTTAATACCAAATATTATCTATGCTAATATAAAGAAATGTGATTAATTATATTAAATTTACTTCAATACTTTACCTGATATCACGTTTTGAAAATTTCACTTATATGGTGGGTGGGCGTGGTTACCAAGGGATTTGGCTGATTTTTGTACCAAATATTATCTATGCCAATATAAAGAAGTGTGTTTAATTATATTAAATTTACTTCAATATTTTACCTGATATCACGCTTTGAAAATTTCACTTTTATGGTGGGTGGGCGTGGTTACCGAGGGATTTGGTTGATTTTAATACAAAATATTATCTATGATAATATAAAGAAATGTGTTTAATTATATTAAATTTACTTCAATATTTTACCTGATATCACGCTTTGAAAATTTCACTTATATGGTGGGTGGGCGTGGTTACCGAGGGATTTGGTTGATTTTAATACAAAATATTATCTATGCTAATATAAAGAAGTGTGTCGGATTTTATTAAATTTACTTCAGCATTTTGCCTGATATCACGTTTTGAAAATTTCACTTATATGGTGGGTGGGCGTGGTTACCAAGTGATTTGGTTGATTTTAGTACCAAATATTATTTATGCTAATATAAAGAAGTGTGTCGAATTGTATTGAATATACTTAAATATTTTACCTAACATCACTTATATGGTGGGTGGGCGTGGTTTCGAACCGGTTTCACACATTTTACAAAGGAAGCATCTCGGGACGCTGAAAATTCGAATTTTTATAAAAAATAATTTTGGCCAGCTTTTGCTGTCAAATACCCCACAGTGCGTCAGTGTTTATAAGCGTGTTTATACTTTACTTTAAGCCCAAAGTATGCAACACATACTTTCTGTATTAAAAACGGTTGTGGAATATTCTTGCATATCCATGGAATAGTGGAAAATATCAAAAATTTGTTTTTATTAATTATATCGTTTTATGGCATAGTTTATTTTAGTTTCAAGTATCAACATTAGGTGGAAAAATGAAAAATTTAAAAAACCCACGGCTGCACTTTTTGGAACATAAAAACGAAAACTTTCATAACGAAGTAAACAACCATGCGTCAAATATGTTATCACATCATGTGACGAGTGCAGAAGGGACTTATTTTAGTTTTCACTATTTATTTAAATTGTTCTCTCTTTCCATTTAAAAATTTGAGTTTATATTTGTTGTTTAATTGGAATGAAAGATATATGGGGTAAAAGAGAAAGCTAATTTTTTTTAAGACTTGACTTTGGTGCCCTCTATTATTTGAATGTAAAATTAAAATTGGGAAAACGTTTTTTTTTTATTAAAAATTCTTACATAAACATAAAAATAAAAAACCGACCTTTGCATGCAATAAAATATCTTAAAAAAAATTCTTTAAGATTGTATTTTTTTCACATGAGGAACTGTACTCCTACCTTAAACGCTTTCAATGCTTGAATTCTTAATTTGAAACTGGTCGCCACACAGCGATTCAGCAATTATACCCAACTAAACAAAAGATATTTCGCGACACTTTTATTAAATCTTTTAAAATAATTTCTCCAACAAATTTGTTCCTAAATATGTCCAAAGCATCAATCACTGCTGCTGCTGTTGCATGCAATATAACACGCACAAAATTAATGTTGCTTGCAGCAGTGACAACTCGCAAGATTCATGGCAAATACTTTACAACAAACATTTGCGAAATACATATTAGCAATAGCGACAACGACGACGACGACGAAGACGATGACTTTGGATAACTTTTACATGCGCTTATTCTCCAAAAATTAGAGAAGCGCACTTAAATAATTTAATGTTGTAATCAAATGTGCAATTTGACAGCAACTGACAAGCAATCATCATCATCAGCAGCAGCAACATCGTCAGCAATAGCAACAACACCAGCTGCACAATTCTATCTATCTGCTGGCTTTTCATATGGATTGCAAAATTTAGTATAACATTTTTCCTTTTTTCACATTTCAATGTTCCATTTTTAATTTCCAGCTATTGTTTTTTTCTCGCTTTGTTTTTCTATAAAGTTTCACTTGAAGTGCTTCATTACGCTCAATAGAAAAAGCAAAAACGTATCAAGGAAAAATAAAATGTTTTTTTTTTTTTAAGAGTAATGGCGGTAGTGGCAGTGGTAGGATAAATAAGGAATTTAATTTAGCGCACAAATTCTAGTAGCTCTAGCTATATGGCAATTGAAAAGGAAGCAATGAAAGACGATGCTATGCGATGTGAAGCTATTGCAGAAAAATAGTTGAAGGAAAATTAATTTTGCTTGCAGCATTTTCTGCATAGTACCAGCGCCAGTGCCAGCGCCAACGCAAATGTATCTCTCTCTCTCTCTCTCTCTCTCTAGTATTATTTGTCTTGCGAATAAAAATGTAAAAATCTTGAATTAAAAATATGTATTTATATGGCCCCTACTGCCTCATGTTTTTAAGCTTTTGCTTTCCTCTTACTCAACAACAACTTAAAAGTTATTGCTGAGGGGTAAGCATTGCATAAGTTTCACTGAAACAACAATTGCAAATGCCAGGCAACATTTGAAGTGGTAGCAAATAGTTTTATTCGCTGAAGATATGCGGCAAAGATAAATGGCAAAATTTTTCTTAGTCTTTCTTTTCTTTAAGTTTTTTTTTATTCTCTTTTTTTTTTGTTATTATTCTTTTTCCTTTTCTTGTTCTTCTCTTTTATTCCAAATGTATATATGTTTGTATGTTTAGTGTTAAAAACTTGTAAAAAATTTATCGTACATCAATTCTATATTAACGTAGCAGCGAGTAGTGTAGTAAATGTTTGCTGGATTATTGAATTTTGAATTTATGTTGATTGCTAATGAGAATTAGGGAGCTTGTTAATTAAATTAGAAGAGAAACTTTTGTGCGATAGTATAAAATGAAAAAGCATAAAACAATAAATGAAGCACAATATTAAAAAAAAAAATTATATGCTCCTAGAATTATGCCAAGTTTTTTTTTTTTTTTAGTTTTCTTGTTCAGCAACTAAACAGAAACTAATTTAATTATATTGAATTGAAATGAAATGAAACAATTTGAAGTCAATAATTTCATTTACTTGTTAAAACACATTTACAAAATAACAAAAAAGCATAAATGATTGCCCTAAATAACTCGTTGCCATATAAATTCATTTAAATTACTTTTGGTTAGGCAGGTATAAAATAAAATTTTCGATGAAAAAGATTTCTATGTAATAATTTGTATACTGTTTTGAGTTTAAAAATGATTTGAATACAGTTTTATTATTTTTATAGTATGAAATCAACATTGTTAACTTGTGTAGTATACTTTTAGGCATGGAAGTTGATTTACTCTTTTAGAAAAACGAAAATGCTTAGATTTATAAAAGATATGCGTAGCTAGCAAAAACTAAACGTATCATGTGGTTCACTATAAAACTGAAACTATGAAGAGTAGATATGATATTTTTATTTTTTTTTTAATTTTAAAGGCAGTCCTGGAGAAGAAGAAAATTCCCTTTGACTTATTTCAAATGAAAAACTAAATATATCAAATTTAAATTTAAACATTAAAATATTAATATTCAAAATTCGTTTTTTGAGCTTCGAAGAATGACGCACAATGATTTGGATCCCATACAACGACTAGAAAAAATTAGAAAAAGCGCTCTGATTTCAATAACATTCAATAACAACAAAATTTTGAGTCGCTAAACTCTAAACGCTAATCTCAAATCAGTTTTAATCAGCCTGTTTAAATTTCGCCACAAACTAAGCTTTAAGTTTATATTTTCGTCATATTTGGCAAGCTATAATGGAGGAATGGACTGTTTAATCTTCAAGAAATTTAATTTGTTTTGTTGTGTTGATATTGGACTTTTCAGAAACTGAAACAATTTATATTGGAATCCTTTAATGTGGGCATAAAAGTGATATTAATGAATGCAACTTCTGAATTTTTACACTTTTAGTCATTTTTCAGCATGATTGCATACTTTTAGGGTTAAAAAAGTTAAAAAAAAAAGTTTTATTCTAATTTTTGTTGGAAAAATCAAATTCAGACCCATTTTTAAATTAAATTATTTCCCAAAAGCGGAAGATGTTCTAACATATTCCTATAAAGAAAGGTGCTTTCTAAAATTGTGAAAAATCCTAAAACATATTTTCGCAAATTTTCTAGATTTTCTCTGCCAAAATTCGTCGATTTTCAGCTTTCGTATTTTCAAAAATTGTTAACTTTTGAAGCAATGCAGAAGCTAAAGCTTTCCAAATCTTGATTAAAAGTTAACACCGAAAACTTTCTCGATAAACTGAAAATATAAAACAAGAACTTTCGGTGAGATATCATTAAAAACTTATTTTTTCAGATGTATTTTACTCAGCGGACTAAAAAACTTAAATCGAACGATCCCACATTTTTGCGAAAAATGTATCGATTTTGAGCTGCTCTAATTATTTTTTCGACAAGATTGTTTGGAGTGTTCTTAGTCGGAGTAAGTATTATCTTTAAAATAACACCGAATTTGTTTGGTTTTGACATTATGAATTTTTTGAATTTTGTTTATGTGTCGAATCACTGTGCGTTGGCTTATGATGGCTAAAATATGAAATAACTACTTTTGATACAATTTTCTATAAATGCCTCATCTATTGTTGTTCTGCATTTGATTGTTGCTTCTCTCGGGTTAACTTTTACGAAATTCTTTTAGTTCCTTTTAAATATAAGAGAGAGGGAATATAAAATAGTGCAAGAACAGATACTGAGAGAATCGATATTGAGAGAGTATTCGGCAGAGACGGAGGCTCTCTCAATCTTATCTCAACTGAGAGAGTATTTTACTTAAGAGAATTTTACTTTTATTTTTAGTCTTGTTGTTTTTGCAAAAAATGCTTTTAGAGCAAATACATTCACAAATATAACAGAGAGAGAGAGAGAAAGAGAGAGAGGTGTTTGTTTTGTCATTGCGAAAGTTGACTTTTTTTGTTTAATTGCTCTTTTGTTTATTTATATAAATATATCCAAAAGTGAAATTCGGCTGTTCTCGTCGTTTCACTCCCCACCACTTTGTACCCCCTTAAAAATATTGATAAGTTTTAAACATCTACTATATAAATATGCTACATGGTTACTGCAAAAGTATCTGTAGTAAAACATTGGGATTGTATTTTGACTTATGTATGAAAATATCAATGGGCATTCAAATGTCACTCGACTAGTTTTACATGAGACGGGCAGAATCTTTTTTAAATTTTGAAAGAATGACAGAAAATATTAAAAGCTTTTAAGTGATCGGCTCCTAAAAGTAGGCTTTTTGTTTTTTTTTTTTTTTTTGTGCATGCATCCATGGTGATTTTCTTAATTTAAAGATGATACGATAAATCCAAACGTAATTTTCATGCTTGTTTTGCTAAATCACAAGCAAAGAAACCCACAAAAACCAATTGCAGGCAAATATTAGTGGTTAAACATTAGGGTTGCACCTGCCTTGTCACCTGTCGAAACTCTTACGTAAAAAAATATCGATTAATATTGAAATGCTTGTCAGCAAACTACTATAGACAGTTTTGTATAAGCAAGGCAAAATTTTGCTCGAATTTCGGTTGAATATCTTACAATACTGAAATCTTTCAAATTATCAACTCCTAAAAGTAGGCTAAATTTTTGTGTAAAATCATCAATTGTTTTTTTTCTAATGCATTTGCATTTGATACAAATGCAATGCTTGTTTAGCAGGCATTTAAATACAAACATACATCGGTTTACTGTCACAAATACAAAAATACAGATACAGATACCAGTGGATCCAGGGAAGTTTTTGGGCCCTTTAACAAAGAAAATCTCATATATTTGGATCGTGTAAAATATTAATACCCTCCCTGGATTCGCTAGTTCACATTTTCTATTTTTATATTTTTGTGTGTTTGTTTTTTCCATAATTCATATGCAAAAAAATTCAAATTTTCTTTTAACATTTTCCAAGGCACTTTCCCCGATAGACCAACAGACCGAAAAAGAGACAGTCAGACCGAGAAAATTCCATGTGACTTAAAGCCAAAAAGAAAAAAAAAAACAAACCAAAAAATAAAAGAAAAAACAAGAAAAACCTAAAAATAAGAAATACATACAGTTCGGAGTCACTGTTAGTAGCCAAAGAAGAATGAATGAACACCAAAAGCAGCAGCAGCAGCAGCAGCGGCATGCAAATGAATACAAAAATAACCGTTTGCTATTATGCTATGAGAATCCGGTTCGTTGTGTCCCACACCCACTGGCTCTCCTGCCACACAGCTGATTGCATGCTTCTCTTTATTTTTCTCCTTTATTTTTGCTGTCATTCTTCTTTATCAGTTAGGAATTTTACTTTATTTTGCTGCTGCCTTTTTTTTCATTTGTTGCTGCTGTTGTCATTTTATTTATTTTTTTTTTTTAAATTATGGCTTAAATTTTGCTTGCATACTTTACAGCTGCAATATTTCGCTCTCTTGCTCAGGGTTTTCGTTTGTGTCATTCTGTGTGTCTGTGTGTGTGGGTGAGCGCTACTGTTTTCTATCTGAAATTTTCTTTTCTTTCTTTTCATTTTTTCTGACGATTTTTTTTCATTGCACATCTTTTGACGCTGCTGTTATCCTTGCTGGCGACACTCGCCGCCTCGAATACTTATTTATTTTTTTTTCTAATATGTAAGTGTATATGAGTATATGTGTGTATTTCAGTGTAAACGAGTGTGTGTGTGTGTGCGAGTATGTGCATCCCACAATGTGGCATTTGTAACAAAAGGCGAATTAACGCGATTCATGCTTCGTTTCATTTTGTTGCTGCAACGAATGACTCCGATTTGGATGGACTTGTCGTTGTGGAATGAATACAAACACACATACTCACATAGATTTGTTTGAATGTCAACATGAGTGAAAGAGTTGCAATGCAGAATTTAATTTACATGCTGTCTCATGTGCTTTTTTTCAAAGCTGCTGTTACTTCTGCTTCTGTGTGTTTTTAGGTGAAAGAACATACTGAAGTACGTTTGGGAAAATGTGTGAATTGCTGCTTGAAGAATTATAGAAAGTTTAGACTTTAGTTTAGGTTATCAGTTGCGTTCGGATATCTCTCCTTCTCTTTCTCTCTCTCACAGTATGTGTGTCTCTCTGAAACACATAATATTTGATTGTATACTATTGAAATGCATACATATGTGAGTTTGTGTGTGTGCTGAATGAGATACAAAATTTTCTTTATACCGACACAAATTTTTTCAATATACTGCGATGAAGCTGTGAAAAGTAAGAATTTTTAAATTGAAATTTCGTTCGTGCCAAAAGGTGTCCCAGTTTGATTGTATACAAACTGAGTCTCAAAGTTTGTTTGTAGGTACTAATAAATATTCGATTTCAATTTCAGAAACAAACATTTCAATTTTAGCAGCTCCTTTGCGTTGAAGAGATGCAATCTAGAGGGAGATGTGGAAGCTCGAATAACGTTTGAAAAAAAAAAATTTTTTAAAAAAAGTAAAACTTTTAGAAATCACTTGATTGAAAGCGGTTTAAGCCTTTCTTAAAACTTAAGTGCATTAAGTTTAAAAACCTTTGAGTCTCGCCTTGCTTAAAGTGATTTAATTTTTATTGATTTGTAACTCACTTATAATTCATATTGCTTGAAGGACTGGTGAATGCAAGGGGGTAAAGAGGGAGTGATAGTGTTTTGAAAATAACCAACATACTATCGCGATTGTTTCTCATGAATTAAAAAATTGTTTGATGAAACGGCTATACTCTCTTTCTCTTTGGTAGCCTCAAGATCCGTTAGAATTTTTGACTCACTACCTCTTAACATTCGTGAGAGAGAGGAAACGCAAGTGAGAGAGAGAGTGAATTTGATTTTATGTATATTCCAGAGAGAGCAAAGAAAAGAGCATCAGCAGATACCAGTGCACTTCTTTACAATTAAAATGTTTAGGTTTGTTTCTAACTGTGTACTCTCTCTTGTATATTGTCTTACTCTCCACGCATACATATCTCTTTTGTACACACCCAGCGCGGAAATTTTAAGCACTACCCAATACCAAGCCCTTTAAAAGCGCCGAATTTGTGTGTGCGATCGTTAATCTGTACACAAGGTAATACCAACTCCATACGTTTTTTAATTTGTACCTCCCCCCTAATAGTTCCCAGCCCTCGTAATCGCCCGCAGGCAACTGAATTGCACATTCTCATACTAAGCCCTGACGACATAATAGTAATTTATGCAAATTAAACTTTAATTCATTAAAGTTTTCTAAACAAGCTTCAACATCCAAATCAAATTTTTATGTAAAATTGCAACCTAATTATAATTTTCAACAATTTATTTTAAACTTCTCAAACTCACCTGCCTTCACATCTCTTCACCCATGGCACACTCTAAATTCCAATTAATTCCAACACCGCTATTACCGCAAAAATGGTCGATTATATACGTTTTCATGCCAAACAAAAAAAAAAAAAAAATCAAAAAGCAATGCACACAAGCACATATTTATATAGAAACGTAAAATATGCAGACATAACAGCACCGCAAAGTTTTGTCAATTTTTGGAATGGCTGCAAGATATTTCAATTTAAATTATGGCAAAACGTTATTATCACAACGACATTTACAACATTTACCAATGGCAACAGCAACAACAACAACAGTAGAAAGATATATATGCACGAGTTAGCAGCAGCAGCAGCAGCAACTGTAGCCAGGCGTTATCGTCTGTCGCACTCGCCGTTCTTCACTTCAAATGCCTGCAAAACACTTGTTTTTTTTTCTCTCTCTTTTTGCGGCAAATATTTGCTTTTGTTTCTTACTATAGATATTTTTGAAAGTCTGAGTGGTAAATGTAAAAGTAACGAACATGCCCAACGCCTCTTTTGACGCCAAACGACCGACAGACTTGTGCCATACCGTACCGTATCGTACAAACGAAAGGGTGTGATTCTACGTCATTGTGGTGTGATATAAAGCGGCGAGACCAGAGTTGAGGTGCGGTGCGGTACGGTGAGGCGCTGTGTTCATGTCGTTTAAATAAATTATTTTCTTCGGGGAAGTGCAATTAAGAAAATGCTTCATAAATTTCCGTTAACTTTGTCCTTCTTGCGTTTCACTGTCTCAGTCTCTGTCTTTCGGTTTCGGTTACATTTGCGTTACGTTTTCCATTTCTATGCAAACGAACGTTATAACCTGCTTGCTTACTGTCTGTTCTCTACATAGTATAGTTAAGTCATGCTTGCTGCCAACTCTAGCATATCCTTTCGCATATCCGTTTTACGTATATCCTGTCGATTTGTTGTTTGCTTCAATATATGAAAGTAAGTATTTCGTATTGCGAAGCATATGCGAGTGCATGAATAGAGAGGAAGAGGAAGAGCGTACTAGTTTGATTGCATTGTCGTCATCGTTTCAATGCTCTCAAGTCAATGTTTAATTTAAACTCACTCATTATGGTGTTTATGTATGTATATGCATGTATGCGTGTGAGTTCACTCTCTCCTCTGTTGGTAGTTGCTGTTGTTGTTTTTAACTCTCATATTAAATTGTCTTGTATTTAGGATTTATGTATATGTTTAAGTCACAGCAACAATATCGACGGCAACAGCAACAACAACACCGCCGGCATCGTTTACGTCGCATAACATCTTTTGGGCGTTTTCATATATTGAAAAGTGCTTAAGTGCAACTGAAAATACGTTTCATTTTATGCCTGTCAGTCATAGTCAGCGTCTCTCTCGGTCTCTCTCTCTGCCCACTCTCTCTCTGGAGCAAACATTTTCACTGTTGCGGTTGCTGTATTTACTTGCGCTCTTTTTGCTGGTTACTGTTGTTGGTGTTGTTAGCTTCTACTAAAAACTTTTCCAATAACCATGAAAATGATTTTTCAATCAGCGATTTTGTTGTTGTTGTTCAAGTTTAAGTGGTAAAGCGTATTTGCATTAAGGTTTCGCAAAGATACATAGACACATGACACGAGTACTTTGCGGCAAGCATTTGATGTGTGTTTAGCGGGCGCATTTTCAGCGTTGAATGACATTATTATCATGTCGTATAAATAAACTACATACATGCATATGTGCATATATGTAATTGGGGAAAACAGTTTGTATTTAATGTTGAATAGATTTAGAAATAGGTACTTATTTTTGATTAAAGTTAGTAACACTTAATTGCTGCTAATCGAGTAATGCGAGAGCCATTATAAATTTGAAAACTGCTGATGTAAAATCAAGTCATCAATAATTCAGTAATTCAGTGCTTAGTAGGGCGATTATTGAAAGTGGGTAGATTCGCAAACGCGACTCCAATTTTTATTCTTATTTCGTTATTAAATTAAGATAACAGAGCATTTATTTGTGAAACGCTTTCGAAATATGTAATCTCGCTCTCTATTTTTTTTTTTTTTTTTTTTGAGATTGTTTGGGCACCTAGTTCTGCATTTGCTCTTGGTTTTGCTCTGGAAAAATTTTTACCCCCGAGAGCAAAGGCGATCACAACAACAATAGTCCAAACTAACTGATGCGACTCTGCTCTCTAAATAAATTGTAGTACGGACGTACATGTGAGATAATTGTGTGAGGGAGAATAGGAAGTAGTGAGAGAGAGTGGAAAAGAGAGCATCAGCAGACACTTTCTCTCACTCTCGTTTCCACTACTGAGTAGTAGTGGTAGTTTCTTTTTAACTCTTAGCTCTCGTCTTTAAATTTACTTACTCTCCATTGTTTTGTGCACACATACATACATGCACAAATCACATATACAAGATCACTTATTACTCATGTTCGACAAAAACATAATTTTTTTGATAACGTAGATGTTGATGTTTACAGCGAAAGAAACTCGTTGTTAGAAAATGTTTTGCATGTTTTTTGTGAAGTTTGAACATTTTTTTTTTTCTTTTTCTTTTTTTTTGTGAAAAAGTTCAAATGTGTTGTGGTGTTTTTAACTGTAAAAACGATTATAAACGAAAAAAGGGAGAGAAGGGAGTTACTTTAAATTTTTGCTAGAAAAAAAATTGAAACTCTGTACCGGTAATGTCGATGACGATTGCAGACGAACTCTTTTTGTGTGCGACATCTTCATGTAATTCCTTGGACATTTGCGCCATCTGTATGTGAAATGTTTAACTGTCATAAACTTTAAGAAGGCGACGCTACACATTGTTCTTTCTGCCATAGGCGTGTGTGTGTGTGTGTAATTAATATGTTATATTGAATCAAAACTATTTATGAATCGTTTATTATATAGTTTGCTCGTGAATTCAGTTACGGAATATTGCTCGACAAAATTATGTCGCATTGCAAACTTACGCACGACGTCACATCCGGTTGGTTTTACTCTAGGACAAGACAAAAGAAGCTTCACTTCAAAAATTATAGACTTTTTGTTGAAAGTGAATTTGTTTATACGGAAATTTTGAATATAAAAAAAATATCTCAAGTTCGATCATTAACTTAAGTTTAAGGTCTGTCTAAACCATCCATTCTATTTCTTAATTTCTTTTCTATTTTTTCTTCTATTTATATTCTGTTCCTTTTCCTAGGCTCGAACGTACACTCGAGCAAGAAAAATACAATTTCTTTTTACGAGTTCTTCTCCATATAAGATAACTGAAACTGGTCTTGAGAAAGGTATATATTGAATGCATAAATCATTGCTCTAACTCTAACAAGTCTGGCTAATCATCTCGGTGTTCTTTCTTCATGAAAAGGTGTTGTTTAAGAAATCCAAGAACAAAAAATTTATTTATCTAAAAACAAAATGAAAATGTACAACTTCATGGTTAATGAGGGCCGACTAGCAGTTGTCCGATTGAGCTCAAATTTTGCACTGGTTGTTTCTTTATTGATTGGAACGAGATAGGGGGTTGGGAGCTAAACTTTTAGAAATTTGAAATATCAGGGCCACCCTAACGTACATAGTATATTTCAAGTAACTACAATTAAGTAACATTAATTGGTCACTCTAAACGCTAGAGACAGAATCATTAAAATAATTATTTTCCTGGAAAATTACACACCAAATACAATAATTATAGAGTTATTAAATAATTGCATTATTATTTAACAACAGCACCAAACAAAAATCAATTAAAAAGTATTCATTATTTACAACTTTTTACATTACATTACATTGGCGTGGCAGTGGTCATCAATCGTTCAAGTGTCTTTTAAAAACTAGGTCACTATCCTCCTCTTTTTGCTACTGCTCTAGCACTACACATTCCAAAAAAAAAAGGAGGAAAAAAAAGCAGCTGAAACAATTAAAAAATACTTGACTCACCATAGCTCCACTTCATGCTTTCAACTACCATTTCTCGGCGTTCCATCTACCCATTTGACTATGAAATTTTGCCAGTAGCGTTAAGCTTTTTTTTT